>OX382385.1:3750000-5000000 GCA_947508005.1 Amphipoea lucens
TGTCCCTTCTGTACGTAGTACTATTAAGTATTCTGTGCCTAAGTAAAATATTGAATATTTTCTTTTCCAGAAAATCCACCACGCCTTCCTGGTAGTCCAATCAACGTTCCTAAAACACGTCGCGATGGCACACTTCGTACCACCCCTACACGCCCAGCGTGCATACAAGAACCATAACGAACGCATACACTGGCTCCACACAGTCGTCATACCTCACGTGACCAAAGAGTTTCAACACAACTATGAAACTTTAGAACGAATGTATAGACTACTTAAAAATTCTGGCAATAAAGATAATGAAAATAAAAAGTTAGGCACTGCTTTCACTGATAGTTGGCTTTATTCAGACATTCATACAGGTGTAGCAAAATCTTGTCTAGAATTGAAATTGATTTTAAATAAATCGAACAGTCTCGATGTTTTTCTCGATTCCTGCGCTATGAATAAGCAGGAAATCGATTTGGAAGTCTTGAATCGAGATATGGATGATATTATTGAAAGTCTCACTAAGTGTTTGAAGACTGTCCAAAGTTCGCAGCTGAGGCTGAAGAAAATTCAAAATAAAAACGTGAAAGTTATTGAGTATGAAGACAAAGAGGTTATGGTTGAGAACGTGGGTATTTTGAAAATAGAAGACCGGGAGCCAGAGAGTAAGGATGAAGTTTTTTATTTCGTGAAAACTGATGATGATGACTCCAGTATTCAGCCAGCAGGAGACCTCACAACAGCGCCCGGGAAAAAAGAAAAAGAAACCAATAAAATAGTTTTAAGTGAATTAAAAAGAAAATTGGGGAAAAGAGAGGACGTTATGAGGGAAAGAGAGAGACAAGCGCTCGCTAAAACGATGCCAGAATTAAAGGACAATATACCGGAATTCCCTCGTCAAATTAATCTAGAAGATTTTATGGAAAAGAAAGGTTATATCAAAAAATTAAAATTAAGAAATAATTCCCCTAAAAAGAGGCCTTTGTGTACCAAACATAAAAAAATAAAAAATAAGGATAAGAAATATAAATACAAATTAGCGAAATACAGTAAAGAAACGGATATAAGTGGTGTAATCTATGAGGCGAACGCGAAATTAAACGCAAAGAGTAAACTTTTAACAATAAGCACTTTTAACGACTACTTTATCACAAAATGGTGTAAATATGTAAAGTCAGAGAAAAACGAATATTCCAGTGGACTCTCCGAAGGCCTAAGCGACGTTGAAGCGGGTATAGCCAACAAAACAGTCAAAGAAACTGAGAATCAAGAGATACGATTCACAAAAAAAGACTTAGAATTAACGCCTTCGTCTTCAGAAAGCGATTTTGAGTATTATAAGGAGAAACAGAAAGCTTTATTACACGATGTCCGTCGCCATAGAGCCGTAAGAAGAAAAACACATCCGAACCATAGACCAATACCTGCCATGGACAATGTAGACGAGAGTCTGAAGCCCATAGAGTATACTTTTGGGACTGGAATGGCAATGGCGTCGGTTCTTCAGGTTAATAGAACTGTTCCTAATTATATAGCTGACGAAGAAGTATTTATTGGGGATGGTGAAGTGTCTACAGATAGTGGGAATGACGAGGATGCTTAAATTGATTAATATATTCATTCTAAAGGTCATAGCACACATATCAACTCGGAAAGGGATCGTCACCGTATCGCCTTTCGCGTCGCCGTCAAACAGGCGTCAACTTAATGTAAGCACGTAACCAAAGCGGATCAGCAGCTCCGATACGTCGACTCGGCTACGGCTAGGCGACGCCGCGCTTACGGCTCGCCGACCGCTGGTTGGTGGTGCTGCAGTCAGGCCGCAAGAGGGGTGAGAGGGGCATGGGTGGACGAAGAGACGTAAGCTCGGGTCGGAGAGACGTAAGCGCGGGGACGACGAGCCGTAACGCACCGCACCGCGGTTTGTGAGCTTGTCCGGCGAGGCGATTACGTTACAATTCCGATTAGTGTGCGTTGCAGTAGGGAGTTTCATACAAATAATACTGAATGGCTCGAGTTGATGCGGTGACGATCCCTTTCTGAGTTGATATGTGTGCTATGATCTTAATACTTACACTAGCCGATCTGTAGTCAGATGTCGTTTTAGTGTCTAAACACACTATGCCGAAGGTACGCGACCGAAGTTCGGCATGATTACGCCTGCTAGATGGACGGAAGACCTAAAGAAGGTAGCTGTGGTAGACTGGATGCGGAAGGCGGAGGACAGGGTGCTGTGGCGCAGTCTGGGAGAGGCCTATGTCCAGCAGTGGACTGCGATAGGCTGAGTTGATTGATTGACGCCTGCAATGCTATTTGAATTACTGACGACACATTATGCCGAAATTACGTTGCGTTATAGCGTACAGTAAAATCAGCCGCGGAACTTCGGTCGCGTACCTTCGGCATACTGTGTTTGTACACTTTGGGTGCCGAAGATGCCTCACTGCGATACCTTGCGATCGCAGTTTCGCTCACTACCTCCATGGTCTATGTTATGTGTTTAGTTTCCGCACTTAGTCCTCGATGCGTGGCATGTGCGTGCGTGTATATTAGCTTGCATTTGAGCATCGAGGTACCGCAGTAACGCATCTTCGGCATGTAATTACCCTTCTACAAAGTAGGGGTTTGCCTTGTGTGAATAAACAGCGCAGTTTTAACTGCCAAACGAATATCAACATTGCGCCTCTGACAATAAAGTTAAAAATAAATAACCGCATACCGCGGTCCTCTTTATTGTTCACTCGAATGGAAGCTTTATTTCAAGACTTGTAAGGTTGATATTGGTTTGTCAGTGATAATCGCCGTGTGTGCGCCAGGCCTAAAATAAAAATTGCAAGTTAATCGCATGATAAAAATAATATTTTTGTATCACTGGAAAATCAGAATTGATTACATTTTTTTAATATTATTATTATAAAGTATGGATCAGAAAGGTTTGGTCAGATTGTTGCCCTTTTGCACTTCGAAGGGTAGATGGCTACTGCCGACAACAACATCGGCTCCGTAATTAATCGTTGTTTAAAAATATTTTTCTCGTATATACAGGGTGAAATTTTAATCACCATTTTCCTCTTAGAGCCAAAGCACACACGCTACTTTTTGCATCGGCGATCGACGATTTTGCGGCTGTATCGATGCTGCATCGCGTTTTGGCGACTCTGCGTTCGTACGCGGTATCGGAATCGCGCGTTTTAGCGACTGCTCCGATGCTGCATCGCGTTTTGGCGACTCTCTGCGTTCGGACGTGGTATCGGAATCGCGCGTTTTAGGGACTGCTCCGATGCTGGCGCAAATGCCAAATCGTTGCGACCGGCACCCGAATGTGTGCGGAGCACTGACCTCTATTAATTACCACTGGACTGGCGGCTGTCAAAGTGCTTTTGTGCCTAATTGATAATCGCCATTTTGGCGCTGTTGGCCGTAGCGAGTGTCCGTGGTACTAAAACTAGTGATGTCGATATCAGCGAGCAAATATCGATAACTTTTGATAATATTTTTACATTAATAAACGTATCATCATAATTACTACTTATATTTACAATTTACAGGGAATAATGAATAATAATAATGAATGTATTAAGTAACAGTCGAAAAGGTAAAATAAAACACGTTTTATATATTTAATTTATATTTTTCAAAGTCAAAGCATTTATTATAATTAGTTCCCTGAGAGATTCGCGGCGACGTAGATTATAAATGGCTCTGACAGCTCTCTTTTGCAAAATAAAGATGCGATTCAATGTCAGCAGCTCGACCCCTTAGTAAAATGCCGTACGTCATAATGCTGTGAAAGTAGCTAAAATAGACTAAACGCGCGGTTTCTACATCTGTTAACTGCCTTATCTTCCTAAGAGCATAAGCGATTTTAATTACTGACGTGCCCAAATTATTTGACGGGTTAAGAAATTTCGTATAGGTACTTTGACCTGTAATTGACGAAGAGTAATTTTTCGTTGTTGCAAAAATTCTAACATCGATATACTTAAATATAATCTGTTTAATTAATACATCATAATGACTTTTTAAAGTTTCAAACATCATTGTTTCCAAAAAATGAACGCGTAGTTCTGGAAACAAAGTATTTGATTTTGGTAGCAATTCTTTTATAACTTTTGCTGTAAGAACTGCCGGAAATATTTTTTCCACCGGCGGCTTCCCATTGGTCTTTTTGCATGCTTGTCGAAAAAGTGATTCCACTAACAAACATATAGAAACGATGCTTTGTGATGGAATAGTTAGTCCACCTCTATTTTTTTGAATAATTAGTGCGATACCGTTTCGTCGATCAGATATGGCATCGGACGGTATTGATTCACAAGCGCTCAAACAATCAATACATGTAATTTTGTTCTTGATAGATCTAATCACAAAACCTGCTATGTATTCCACACATTGCTTCGATGTTTCGTTTACATTGTTTGGAACAGCCCTACCAAAATGTAATATATGTCAAAATTAGTTCTCTGGACACTCGCTAGTGGCGCTTCAAAAAGACACAAAAAAATTGCTGTCAAACGCTTGGAACAGCCTGTCCAGTGGTAATAATAGAGGTCAGTGGTGCGGAGTGTAGCGTTCAGCCGCTGTATCGAGCTTCCGAAAAGCGACTGAATCGTCGCGTTTGGCGTTTTTAAGTGTGCGGTGTGGAATGCTTGGTCGCTGCATTTAGCTTCTAAAAAGCAGCTGAATCGCCGATCGCCGATGCAAAAAGTAGCGTGTGTGCTTTGGCCCTAAATGGGTCATTGTACTCATCATTATGAACAGCTTTTACTATGGGACCAAACCTAAAATCGTGAAAAAAAAATTTGCTGTTCCCTACATTTATGTTCGCGTTACTCGTCTAAATGTAGGGAACAGCAGATTTCTTTTATTGTGCTGAAAACTAATGCAATAGTGAAAGTGTCTACCAATATCGCAGTGAAAGTGTTTGCAAAGGATTCTGCATGTGAACACCGAGGATAAACGTTAAAATATATTCTACGTATGATTTAATTACTCGAAAAATGCCCAACGCGACTAAAGAAGATTTCACTTAAAAAAATATCAGTCATTCCATACATTTGGGTCGAATAGGTACGGTCAGCATCAAAAGTTGATTAACACTTCAGTTTTTTTAATCTTAGTTATTGAGCAAAATATTTGTTCAAAATTGCAGCAGAAGATTTTTTTTTTAGAATATATCGAGGGTATAGTGTTCAAACCCAATAAGTGTCAAAAAATGAAAAATCGGTTTATTAGTACATCTTAATGCATTTTTGACGCTCTTTCCAGTGGTCTAATCCAATAAGTGGAATTCGCAGCAGAAAGATAATTACTTAAGGTAATAACCCAATAAAGTCACCACGTTTAGCCGTTTCTTAATTTTTTTCGCCGTTTCGAATTTCGTACTTATTGGGTTTGAGCACTATACCCTCGATATACTCTTGTCTATTATGTGAAAAGCTAAAAATCAGTTTATTGAAAAAAGTTGTTGTCAATTTAATAACATGTAAAAATGATAGTGTTAATCGACTTTTGATGCTGACTTACCTATTAAAGTTTTCTATGGAACAGTTGATAATTTTTTCGCGATTACGTTGTTGGTCCCATGGACAGTGGTTCAGAACGCACTATCAGTAGCAATGGCTTCCATTTTAACAGTTCAACAACATTCATTGCGTTATTTACGTTGTTGAGCGGACAACTTTTCGAACATACCAAGCAATTGATTAGCAATTTCTTTCAAAATGATTCAGATTAAGAATAGTGTGTTACAAAAACATGCGTGATGTTAACCTTTTAACCGCCCGACTTTATATCAGTTGTCGTGCCCCCAGCGCCCGAAAAAATAAAAAACGAAAATTAAATACCGATGAAACGAGCTGTGATGATGTAATAATAATACAGATTAAACGAGCTGTGTTATTTGGTCGTATATACTCTGGCGGAATGGACACGAAAATATTTGTCGGATTAATCCGACGTAAGCGGTTAAATGGTTAATGTATTTATTGATTTGTAGTGCATGTAGGTAGGCCTAAAAATACTTTGTCGCATTTAACTATTAAAAATTATGTGTTTTCTATAGATCTGTGATACTGATCAGTCAATTGATTTTGTATATTAATTTCTTACCTAATTATTGTATTATAATGTGTATTAAATAAATTAGAATTTGCTTTTAATTGTGTTTTTTTTATACCTTGGCATATCCCGTAGCATTAATAAATAAACCGGCCCTCGGGATTTACTCGGTTTTAATGTATATCCGATATGTCAGTGAGTGATGGCAAAGTATTCTGTTTGTGTTTTGTTTTCACTTCTGTCGGCACTCCCGGAGTGTTTTTTACAGTTTTTTTTTAATATAGTTTTAGCCCAGTAGGTGGCCTCATTGATTGCGGCATCAGCAGAATTCTTTAGGTCCTCCGAGGTGTAGATGAACGTGTACTTACGCGGTGTCCTGCGTGAGTGACGAATACGACGCAACACGACGCGACGTAATGCGACGCGATGCGACACGCGACAAATGTCCCACGTGATTTTGGTCATTCCTTCTCGAATCATGGAGAAGTACAGTACAATTTTAACAGGAAACCGTACGGGAATACATTTTAATTATTTTTATTGAGTTCCGAATGGGGACAACGGGAACAGACGGAAAGTTCATAATATATGTAGTTCGTGGTGTCGCGTCTGGTCGCTCTCAAAACAAGTACGCGTTACGTCGCGTATGCCGTTGAGTTGATCGCGTTCGTGGCGTTCGCAGCGTCGCGTCGCGTCGTATTCGTCGCTCACGTAGGACACCGCGTTAGGACGCTCTAGCAACTGGGGCATGGTCTGATCAGAAGCACCGCAGTCGCACTGGGCGTTGGATGGGTCAGTAATCCCCCGTGCTTTCCGAGGCACGGAGAGGTAAAGGTATGTAAAGATGGTCACCCATCCACGGACCGACCGCGGCACCCGTAGCTTAACCTGATCGATCGACCCGCGCGGCTGTTATTACTTAGCCACGAGCAGCTCTCGTTAGAGTAGTATATTCCTTGCCTCTAGGTAGGATTGGATATGGATACCTACTATTCAATTGAGGGTCCCATGAGGATTTATTGTTAACTGTGAGTGGGTATAGGTTTGAGTCTAGAAAAAATATTGTTTATGCCTCCAGGGAAACGTGGCTGTAATCTATCATAATCAGCCTATAATGTTCCCACTGCTGGGACACAGGCCTCCTCTTTGTGAGAGGGAGTGGGCCGTAATCCACCACGCGGGCCCAGAGCGGGATGGTAGATGTCACATGTCTTCGAATTTTTGGTTCTAATACATGCCGGTTTCCTCACGATGTTTTCCTTCACCGTTTTGAGAGCAGTGGTGATGAAATAATTTACACAAAGTAACGCGCCTGTCTGGGTTCGAACCTACGACCTACAACTCGTAAGTCGCGGCCGATACCACTGGGCCACCACTGCTCTATAATCTATAAGTAAGTATAATCCATACTATATTATTATAAATTCGAAAGTAACTGTCTGTCTGTCTGTATGTTACCTTTTCACGCCAAAACCACAGAACGGATTTAGATGAAATTTGGTAGAGAGATAGATTGCATCCCGGAACCTTCCCCGATTACCGATCGCGGGGCCAGTGCGGGTTGGTAGATGTCATATCTTCGAATTTTTTATTCTAGGACATGCCGGTTTCCTCACGAGGTTTCGTTCACAGTTTTGAAATTTAAGAGCTGTTAGTGATGGAATAATTTAGGTACACAAAGTAAAGCACAGGGTCAGAGTTCGAACCTACACAAACCTGGAGACCAGTGGCGGATTTACACATTTTTCGCCAGTAGGCTATTCAAATTTTGCCGCCCCAACCGACCTCTACAATAATGTCCCATGTCTTTTGTATACTGCTTCGCCTTTTTGTCAAAATACTTAAAATGTTCTCGTTCATCAGCTACGAAAAACTAGCAAAGATATTTGTTAAGATCGGCAACTATGATAAAATCTACGGTAGAAGCCTGAATTTGAGCATTCACTTTGTTTATTATTTTAAAAAAAACATGGTAGGTATATAAATATTAATCTTTTTATTTTCAGTAAAACATTTAAAAATAATGTTAGCCCCAAATTTGCCGCCCCTAAAATCTGCCGCCCCAGGCTCCAGCCTACTCAGCTTATTGGTAATTCCGCCACTGCTGGAGACTTAAAAATAACTGGCGAAACGTGGATTTTGGATAGGTAATGGCTATAGGTATATATAAGGTACCTCTATCTAACCATTCGGTGGCGAGATGTTATGTTACCTTAATTAGTAAAATGTTCGATATGACGACAGAGAATGTTGGCCGCTACGTGATGATGTTATTAATTAATAATTAATAGCGTTTTAATTATTATAGATATTATTATGCTCTTATCGTTGTTACTTCGTTAGTTTGTTGTATATCAGTCGAGAACATGGACGCATCTAGATTTATGTAAGTAGATATGTTTGTTCTATTCTATTCAAAGTAACAAATTCATCCTCGTCATTCTTCTGAACTTATGACAATTTATTTGGGGTCGGCGCAACATTTGTCTTTTTCTTCCATACTTCTCTATTAGTCGTGATCTCGTAGTCCCCCTTTCTAACCATAATTATCATCATTCACACAGTCCATCCATCGTTTTTTTGACCTTCCCCTACTCTTATAGCCATCGAAATTCATATTCAAAACTAGGTAAGTCTGTAAACATATTATGTAAATGTTAAATAAATCCCTACTCCATATACATAAAAAGATACTTAACCGATAAAGAACAAGCTTTTATCCTATTTATTATTATTATTATCCTATTATTAGATAAGATTGATATTTTAGAAACTTCATTAAAGAGGAAGCGCAGGGCAGCCTAGGCGAAATTCAAATTGTCTTACGTTTTAGCAATTTGCAGCACCCTCATAAAATTGCGCAAGCCCCACGGCACTGTCAAAATTGTCCGAAGGGGTCCAATTCTCGCGTCTGGTACTATTAGGGTTCGGAGTTCGGGATACATTGATCGACGGCCTTACGCACTTTATCGATTGAAAAGGAGCATGCTCTCTTTTTGTATGGACAAACCGTCGAACGTCGCCGGAGCGCGTTCATCGCCGTCGATGCGAAAGGTTGCGTACGTCAATCCATACTTTGCTTCCTTTTTGCATGGACAAACCGTCGAACGCCGTCGATCAATGTGTCCCGACCCTAATTGTGCCCCTTTTGGCATTAGCATTGTTTTGTTTCTTTATTTTAAGGTGTTTTGTTTTTATTATTTCTTGCCAATAAACACATTTTTTTTTGCAGCGGACTGGTCTTCGTAACCCTGTCGCTCGTACTGCTGTCAAATCAAATGGCGATAGATTCAGACGGTACTGACATTATATGCCCGTTAATGGACAATCCTAGAACAGTTAATGAAATGATAGGTAAGAACTAACTTGTATTTTTACGTAGCCTTTTTGTGTTGTTAAATACGGTGTGCAACATAGCACAGGAGTGCGTGATGTTGCAATATAAAAAATGGCAGGCGCTTTTGTTGAAACAAAGAACAATATTACTTTATAATACATACACTAGGGTCACCTCCTCAATTTTGTCAGCGATGTCCGCTATCTTGTCAAGGCCGAGATTAGCTTGGGCCGCAAGGATGCCTCGCACATGCTGAGGCAAGAGGCGAAGCCATCTGAACTCCTGACCCTAACTGAGGCAAGATGTTGTCGTCAGTCAGTGCCTACCTGCGAAAACCGTACGTGACGGAGAACTCAGTGCTTCAAGGGTTTTTGAAGTGTAAACAGAAGTTTACACTTCAAAAACCCTTGAAGCACTGAGTTCCCGGCGTTGCACACTTTGTAATGGGTAAAAAATGTTAAACTCGCGTCAGGACACGTGACCGTCAGGAGAGACTACACAGGCCCACAGGGGAGAACTACTACTCCTAACTACTAAGTATCCCCCTCTCTTTCTACGGCGGCGCCAACCGAAGTGAAATGGATGGATGGATGGATGTGGATGTGGGTGTGGATGGATGGATGGATGGATGGACTACTGATGGCTCGACCGTCTGTGTAGTAGCCACAATGCTGTGCATTCGTAAAATTCGTGTATATAAAGTGTTTAAAATGTGGAAATTGAACAAAGTGCATCTATTAATGAAAAAAGTGACACAGTAATAGTGAAAAAAAATGAGTTATATTAATTCAATTAATACCTGATTGATTTATTTCTACGTTAATATTCAAGTTTTCACTTCTGCCGGCACTCCCGGAGTGCAACCCGTCTTTTTTTTTTTTAAGAATAATGTGTATTTACATTTTATTATTTTTGATGCAGTACACAACATAACGCGAACAGCCAAGTGCGAGAACGGGAGAGAGATGGCCGGCTGCTGCGTTACGCGGTATTTCTGCAGCTACAATACATCTTCTACAGACTTAAGCTTGTATGGGTCGCCTGGGTTCCGTATGTGAGTACATACATACATAAATTCACGCCATTTCGTGGCCGTAGGCAGCAGAAAGTACAGAACGCCACCTGCTATGAGTATGACCCATATCCCTTTGCTTTGTTTACGTTCATTGATCTGAGGGGCAATTCTCGTAATTTTAAGAACGTTCACAGTCTGAGGGGCAATTCTCGTAATTTTAAGAACGTTCACAGTCTGAGGGGCAATTCTCGTAATTTTAAGAACGTTCACAGTCTGAGGGGCAATTCTCGTAATTTTAAGAACGTTCACAGTCTGAGGGGCAATTCTCGTAATTTTAAGAACTCCAAGTTTTTGACATTTGTTTGTCGCTGAATTGAGACTGCGACTTGATTTTGAACGTCGTAAATTACGAGAATTGGCTTTCTGTATAGCTATTCACAATAATCCGATAGACTATCGTATCGAAAATGAACTCGTGCCCCCAGCGCCGGACAAAAAAAAAAAAAAACGAAATATAAATACCGATGAAACGAGCTGTGATGATGTAATAATACAGATTAAACGAGCTGTGTTATTTGGTCGTATATATTATAGGACTGGCGGAATGGACACGAAAATATTCGTCGGATTTAATCCGACATAAGCGGTTAAAAGGTTAATTAAGAATAGAATACTTTATTATGTATAGACGGCAGCACAACAAGCTATCCGAAACTGTCAAATTTTCCGAATCAACTTTAAACCTTATGCTTTAGCGATAAAGTTGAAAATCTATTAAAGAAATTTGACTTATTGTAGTAGCTTTTATGTGCTGGAGTCTGTACATATAAATTACAGATAAAGTAAAAATTTTACAAAGGGTGTTTAAAATAAAGAAAACAATGTTGTATGCTTATTTTAAACTTTTAATACAAAAAATTGTCACCATTTCGCTTATGTTTTCATACATGCATGATGTAGGTACATATTATGGCGCAGCACAGACCAAGCATTTGTCTGCAAGACATATCGCATGCTTAATGGAATACTGACAACTCAAAAAAGACGATTTTCGTGACATTGCAAAAGGAGATCTTGCTATGAGGACTTATCCTACTTGTTGATGCATAAAATTAAAACTGATTTGATTATTAATTAATCATGAATGCTTGTATTTTGAAAGTCTATGATTAACTATTGATGAGATCTGAGTAAAAAAAATCTGTAACTCAATTCTGCCCTATCTACTAATGGGTCAATGTTCCATTAAGCATGCAATATGTAAACAATAACATTACAAGACGGAGATGTTGTAACGGCATCTACAATGCCGCAGTTACTTGGCCAATTACTATTTGAAGGACCCCAAAATAGGAATAATTTTGCAGCTCACAAAAACATTATTTATATTAGTGTACAGTTCTTAACATTCATGATACCATTTATTATTTGCCAAGTAATCTATACTGAATAGCATCTTACAGTGCGTACATTGCCAGTCCACTTCGTTTTGATGTACATCATTAAAATGTGACTCCAATGCTGATGTTATACCTTGGGCGCTCATCGGGATCTTCAGTTTACAGAAAGTACATTCAAATTTCAGCCATTCCTCTATGGGAGGAATATCCAGTACTGGAAGGACTTTTCTGATATTGATGCTGTACATCGGAGCTACTGTTTCTTCCAGCTGCAAATCATACCTTGGATCATCGCTCTGTTCATTTTCTGTGTACAAATATCTAACATATTTGTGCTTATTAGCGTACTTTCTGTAGCTTGCAGGTACTTTGCAGTAAGTGTCCTTGTCGAACATATCCCTAAGTTCAGATGTCAAAATTTCAAAAATTGATTGAACCGTTGTGCATAATGAATAACATTGGACAGCATATGTATCTAAAATCTCACTGAACAGTGTGATGATTGTCTCTATGTTATATTTCTTGGTTGTTTTACTCGCCTGGTCCCGTTGTAGCGTTTGCAGAGTCGTTGGTAGAGTTATGTCAGCAAAACCCTCATCTCGTACTTTATTTACTAGAACATGTCTCAGTTTATACACAAGTTCTCTTTCGTAGATTAAATGTGGTAGATTGATACATAGTTTGACACACCATCCATTGAGTATTTGTTTGAATGAAAGCTGTTTGAGAGAAATGCGAGATGGAGGAATGTTCGACATGTTGAATACAGTGTTATTAAGATCTAAACGAGGACGCCTGTAGACTAGGTGATTGAGTTGTTCTTTAGTGCATTGTATCTCCATGACAACATCGCTTGAATCAATATTCTCGTCCATTTTAGTGTTCTCTGGCGTTTTAATGGTCTTAACCGCTTCTTTAGCCAACGGCTTGGCAGCTTCGAGCATTACACCTAAATACTCTTTTAAGTTTTTGTATTTGTGGTTCAAGACTTTAGTTACGGCTTCAAAATCCTTTATATTGTTAAGTTTGGTTGATATGCGTTCCAATTCTTCCCATTGCGGCCAGTCTTTTAGATATTTCTTGATGATTTTAATGTAGATGTCTACTTCAAGCTCGTGGCTCGATTTGACAGAGATGTTAAACTCACTCTGTAGTATATCTATGATTTGTGCATTGGTCATCACTGTGTTTTGTTTATTTCTGATAAGCCTACGCAGAAGAAGCATTATTGGTCGCTCTGAAATGGTAAAAAATGTCATAAGTATTATCAAACTCAAAGCATTTATTTCAAATAAACCAGGGATGCACAGACTTATTGAGACCATGGGCCACTTGAGCAAATGATAAACTAATGGCAGGCCACCAGCACAAATTATAAACATAAAAATAGCCAAAAATGTAATTTAAAAAAATAACATACTAGTTTGAAGCGTGGCACTGCATTGTGCTTTTTCTTTTTTTGTTTAGCCTGTACTGTCCCACTGCTGGGCAAAGGCCTCCCCCAAGTCCTTCCAGGAACTCCTTTCCTGCTTTCGCTTTCCCGTGGCACTGCATTGTGCTTACAATCTTTTTAACATTTGGCTCAAATTTGCACCATGCCCCGCACAGCCAGCGCACTTAGTAACATGCACAATTAAAATTTATATTATTTGTAAACCCCAGCAATACTTTTCTTTCAAATGTACGAGGGAATATTTTTGCCGGCGGGCCACTGGCATATTGCCGGGGGGCCGCATGCGGCCCGCGGTCTGTGCATCCCTGAATTAAACCATTTACAGGCACTTTTGAATATTGTCGAGGAGTTGGTCAGTTAGAAATATGGAGCTAGTTGCCCATGTTTGGCATGCATTGTAGGTAGCTATGGAGAAGAATGGGCAAAAAACTCCATGGACACTCTTTTAAATTACATAATTATATTGTTACTAAAACATTTGTGACATTCATGAAGACAATAAGTTGCATCAAAATTAATACCTAGGAACTTGAAAATTGTCATAATATTATGTTTGTTGGTGAAGATTAACATCTTCACCGAAAAAATGAGAATAACACAAAATTACTGCTACATAACTGTGTAAGCTGTGTTTAACACAGTTTAAAAAGTTATATAGCAGTCATTTTCGTTATTTTTTATCAATCCAGCATTGCAAACAATAAATAAAAATAAATGATGAATTCATCCAGTTTTCTAAATTAAAGTGTAAATTAACACTTTTTATGACCATAATAACCATAATCAACAGTATGATCTAGAAATGTATGAATTTGACACTGTAATATGACTCTCACTGACTTTTTTTTTTTGACGTGTTTTGCTAATCGTTTAACTAGTAAACAGAAAATAAATACAATATATCAAGATCGATGTAAATCGATGATCAAGATCTTGTGCATACTAACTTTCACCTCCGTCGGGGTCTTCCTCGTCCTGGCTATCAATGTACTCCACAGCTTCCACATCATTATTTGATGTATCCTCCTGCATAATTAAGCCTATAAAGAAATGATAGCCTGTAATTCGTTTAGAACAAAACTTAACGAAAATGACAAAAAATATTTGTAAAAAAAAATTGCTGTCAAATGTCATTTTTTCTCTACTCTGGTATCGTGTCTTTTTAGAATCAATAGAATAACGAAAGGTGTTTTTTCAGGCTCTGCACTGATGTCTGCTGTCCTCAAAAATACATTCTTCCAATACCATTACCGAACCAATCGAATACTGAAGATACTTCCAAAGATGATGACTATGACAACAGCATGGACTCCAGTGATAGTGATGAAAATGAATAATATCCACTTTAAAAGCTCTAAAATAATTATTAATAAACAAAAATCATACATATGTTAAACAACGAAAGCCAAATTTAATAATGTAACATCATCAATTCACGTTAAATTATTTGAAATAGGTACTGCTTTTTTTATCACAATTTTGTTCGATTTGTTCTAAATATTGTGTTCATTGCTAACTGTACAAAGTGACACTTGAAAAATTGTTGTGTTTCGGAACGTTAGTTAAAATCATAAACAAAACTCGTCACGGAGACAGAACCGCAGCACAAAACGCTATCTAGTGTATTACATACTCTTTGCACAGCACTGTTAGACTTCAATACTTCATTGACTGACATTCTGCTTTTTAATCGACGAAAAAACGGAGGAGTTTCTCAAGTCGACGTGTCTACCTACTTAATTATATTTTTTTACACTTAACAAATAGAAAATAAATGTTATTGATGATAATTATGATGATGTAACAGATCATTATAACCTTCCGAGTCCCTGTGGTCGTTATAACGGACAAATTATCGTACGAACCGACGAAATTAGGTGTAGCAGCGCCGATTTTTAAACGAAAAACTAAGGGCTTGCGCACACCACGTTTTTTAAACGCGCCGTTGACGCGCGTTTGTAGCGATACAGACGCGATACGCACGCGAGTCTGTAGACTTTTAATAGGATAAAAGCGCGCCGGCGACGCGTTTCGAAAACGCGCGTCGACGGCGCGTTTAAAAAACGTGGTGTGCACAGGCCCTAATATGTGTGTTACAAAGTACGTCCGGTTATTACAAATGGCAACCGTGAATAATGTCAGGAATTTATGACGTACGAGATAATTTTTCCGTTATAACGACCACAGGGACTCGGGAGGATAAAAGCATGTGATGTTAAATAAATGAAAAAGCGTAAACAAATGATCTATATTTACCTATTACAAACGCCATCCTAGACATTGTCACGTGATTGCGACGCGACCGCGTCCCACGAAGAGTTGTTAGTAAAGTAGGGAGGAATTCAGACGGGGTTGGCGCATGCGCTATAAAGAGATGCCTATAGCATTGTTAATTTTATTGTTGTATTGTATGAGACGCGTTCATAATTATAAATTCCGACAACAGCGGAGCGTGTGTGTTTGTCGGAATCAAAAGTCCTTCTAAATAGATACGTCCTACGAATGAACTTATCACGAATTTGTCTTTCGTATCGTAATAAATCCGTCTATTTTTAGCCGGTCTATTTGTAGTCGGCTAAAAACTCTCCTTTGGGAGGGTTATGATTTTTGTACTAGTTTTTAGAATAACTAAGTTCAAATACAGACTCGCAAATTTTCAAGGACTCGAGAAAGAAAAGAAATTTTCGCTTTAAGTTAAATCAAGGAGGAATCACTAAGATTCTTGTCAGTGCAAAGAATGTGTAGGTACAAGGCTACTAAGTGCGCGCAAGATAAGTTTTCGCGCGACTTTTGACTTGAAGATTATATCCCTGCCAGCACTTTCCGGCATAATGATGGTGATTATTTGCTTTGGAAAACACGGAGCACAAGATCAAGATGGCGGCAAACGATATTTCTGATTTCGTCCACGCGCAGACTTATTTTGCGCGCACTCTAAGTTCTTTTGCACGTAGCAAAAATCGGAACAAAACGCCGTCATCTCGTTTTGCCATAGTCCCTGTCAATGTCATTTAGGCGCCAAAAGATCTTCGTAGCACTGTGGTAACCACAGAGTACATTATGTGGGTAACTTTAATAACTAGTTCGATAACTCAACCAAAATAAAAAACCGGATTACACATTACTGCAGCGGCTAGCAAAAGAGGCATTGATGGACGAAGCCGTGGCACATATACGTAAGTCCATCAATGCCTAGTTGTGGCCAAGCCTTGTATAGTACTTTTCTCAAATAATGCGCGGAAATTAAAACCAAGTACCTAGTACCTATGCAGAAAATACAACTACTTTTCAAAATCAATGACGAGAATTTTTCCCGTGTTAAAATGTCCTTTTGTTTTTTTTTCCATAAACAGCTTTCTGTTTGCAAGGCAATTCAAAATATAAAGCCTTTGATAAGTTACCTTCTTGGTTGCCTTTCGAAGTAAAAGATCGTTCCATTTTTTAAATTACACGACAGACACGAGTTTACTATGTAATTTATTTGGCCGCTAAACCACGACAGCTGATATGGATTTTCATACAGCTTTTGCCGGCCGCTACTCGCATGTATTTGGCCAGTACAGAAATTTCGATTTATCTCGAATAAGGTTGTCAAAATAATGCTCAAGTTTCCAAGCATGTTTGAGAAAGTTATTTATTGCAAAGTAAATAAATATAAATAAAAAACCTCGCACAGCCACAAGTAATTTAAATAATTAAAAAGCGCCACCTGTGCGCAACGTTTGTATTTAACATGATTGAGGATAGTGCCATCTAGCGGCTACTGGTCACAGTTACAGAGGTTACAGTCGGGGCACCTTCGATGAGCTTTCCGCCCTCGGCGGCTATTCTTCTCCGCTGCCGTTTTGCAGTCGTGGTAGTTGCATCGCGGTTTTGATCTTGAACACGACCTGAGGTAAAGGAGAATAAAATAATCTTATGAGTATGAAAAATTGACGAAATTCCCAGTTAGTTAGGCTCAACATATATCATAAAAATTCTTTCAGTGGTTTAGGCATAAAAACGTAACATACAGACAATTACTTTCGCATCTATACAAATAAATAAAATTGGAGTGTCTGTTTGTAATATTACTTTTTACTAAATGTATATGGATGTATACACGGTACATATACCTACTAAAATAACACGTTTTACAATTTTTGTGTCTGTCTGTCTGTTTGTTACGGCTAATCTCTGAAACGGCTGGACCGATTTTGACGGGACTTTCACTGGCAGATAGCTGATGTAATAAGGAGTAACTCAGCCTACTTTTATTTTAGAAAAATAATTAGGGTTCCGCGCAAAAACAATAAAACGTTTTCCGTCATGCACGCAAGTCGCGGGCTCAGCTACCTAGTTTATAATAATTTATTATTAATTTTTATAGTAACTGAATTAAATTGAAAGTAATTTATCGACTGTTGCCGCTGTGTATAGTTATGCTTCGAAATAATAATGGACTGCTGCTGGTTTAAAAATGTGTAATGTATTTTAGTTTAATTTAATGATGACGTGACGTCTGCAATGTGAAAGCAAGACGACCACGACGACGACTGGCTCCCTGGCGGCGCGAAGTGGAGACGCGGTATGGCACCGCAGGCATGGTCGCAGAAAGTCCTGCCGTGCGCCATCTGGCGGCGGCGGGGCCGTAACAGTAACGTAGATTGAATGTAACATTTTCCGAGAAAATAGTTCAAATCTGAGAAAGCGAAGCAAGCCTAAGTCTATTCTTCTTCTTCTTCAATCGGTCCCTCAATATTGAGGATCGTGGTCACTGGATCCTTTCAAACGGACAATCTGCCTCCATCTACTCCGGTCCAAAGTTGCCATCACCACCTGCTGAAAATTGCTTGAGGACGTAGCTTCTTTTACTTGGTCGGACCATCGTGTTGGCGACCGGCCTCTTGCTCTCTTTTGTCGGTATTGCCAACAATAACTAGCTTTTTAAGGCTGCTATCTCCCCTTCGCATTATGTGGCCGAAATAGGATAGAATACGCTGTAGGCATATTGTAGACAATCGGGTCTTGACATCGAGTTGGGAAAGGATAGACACATTTGTGTGTTTAGCTGTCCATGGTATTCGGAGCATCCGCCTCCAGCACCACATTTCGAATGCATCTTTCTCTTGCTCGAATTGTCCACGTTTCAACTCCATAGAGGAAAATCGGGAAAACTAATGCTCTGACCAACCGGGCTTTAGTTTTATAACTGATAGCACGCTTTTTCCAGATGTTCTGGAGGCGTGTCATAACATCTTTAGCCATGGCTATCCGTCTTTTTATTTGTGGGACGCAGCTGCCTTCATCACACTAATATTATAAAGGCGAAAGTTTGTGAGTGTGTGTGTTTATATGTTTGTTACTTCTTCACGCTTAAACTGCTGAACCGATTTAGATGAAATTTGGTGTAGAGATAGTTTGAGTCCCGGGAAAGGACATAGGATACTTTTTATCCCGATATTCCCACGGGATCGAAACTTATGCGGGTGAAACCGCGGGGCGCAGCTAGTTATTAATATTACTAAGTCTATTCAGTGATTCCATTTTCACCTACCTGGATCGTGACCGCGAGTTCCTGATGACGTGTCGGCTGTCACCATCGTCATCTGCATCTTGTCCCTTATTGCAGAGGAGGCCCCAGTATTGGTATACCAAGTAGACCAGGGTCAGTACTCCAGCTAACTGCAATCAAAAACGTTAAGTAGGTTTAAGTCCAATGTAATGGGGAGCGAGCCCAATGGCGGATTTACACATTTGCCGCCAGTAGGCTATTCAAATTTTGCCGCCCCTACCGACCTCTACTATAATGTGTCAGTTTCTAGATAATATTTATAACCCAAAGATGTTAAGATTGCACAAGAAATAGTTTTTGGGTACCTATCTATATTTCTGAGCTCAAAAAATCTCGAATTATGTATGTACTACTAATAAAGCGGCGCCTTAAGGTGAATGCGCAGTGGTAGACCGCGAAATTTAAATTTTCTTACGTTTTTTGCAATTTGTAGGTCAGTGTCAGGTTGTATCTTGATCAAAATATGATTTGCGACTATAATAGACATGTATTTACAGAATTATAGTCATTAGAATCATTAATATATCTCTTTAAGTTAGATTTCTACCATAAACACTTTTCCATACGAGATTTGTTCTTAACGGTAGAAATCTAACTTAGAAAGATGTATTAATGATTCTGATGATTATAATTCTGTAAATACGTACCTGTTATAGTCGCGAATCAAATTTTGATCAAGATACAACCTGACACTGACCTGAAAATTGCAAAAAACGTAAGAAAATTTGAATTTCGCGGGCTACCACTGCGCATTCACCTTAATACCTACTACACAATAATAATGAACATTCTTTGCCGCCCCTAAAATCTGCCGCCCTAGGCTCCAGCCTACTCAGCCTGTTGGTAAATCCGCCACTGAGCGAGCCTACTGCCACCAGCCGGGCACAAATCCAAACTCCGAACTATTCCTAATGATTCCTAAAGTCTGATTTAGACAGGATAAGTAACTGACTCCAAACTCGAGACAAGTCAGTGCTGACCCGATATTTACATAGTGTAAATTGATTTGGAGTCCGTCTTCTGACTCCAAATATCAAAGGGTTTGGATACCTAATGAGAAAAGTCGAGTGTGTAGTAAAGTCGAAGATGTCCAACATTTGCTTGTGGAATGTGAAAGAGGGAGATAGTGATGCGGAAGTTAAAAGTTAATATGTGTGATGTTGGGGCCTTCATTAGAATTAAGAATATTATCTTCACCTAATTCGGCAGAAGCGAAACTGTTTTATGAAATGGTTCCTGCAACACTATCTCCTTCACTTACGCAATAATATATTTGTATTATTAATATTATAATTACGTGTAACCATTAGTTAGATTAGGGTATGATGAGGCTGGCATACCTTTGTAAGGTAAAATCCTCTAAATAAATAAAGATTTAAAAAATATATATATCAAAGGTAAATCAGCCTTTATTACACCCAATAAAACTGCAGAGGGGGTAGTGCGCATAGATAAATCTTCTTTTGCGATGCAGGATTTTGCGTGGCGTCAAGTGCAATTTTTAGTTCGTATGTGGCCGTTATAGATGCCACCACAGTCAAGCAATGTCAATTAAGGGAGAATTTCGTGATACATTATAATGGATAACCTTTCACAATACCTACATGGTTTTGATTACAGCAATACAAAAGAATCCATTAGAGCCATCAGTATGCTATTAAATAATTATTGTTTAATTGGCCCCCATAAATTTGATCACAGATACGAACGACTGCCGAATTGACCCCACTTTGTATAAATGCCTCCCTGCTGTACTTTAGTAGGAATAGATTTAAAACGAACTTATTACCTTAAGCAAGCATACTGCAGGGAGGTCTTTCAGTGTCTTCTTTTGTACCTCCTGAGTTTGTTTTCAAGATTTGGATCTGATAAATGCGTGTGTAAAGGACTTTTTCAGTCAGTGTTACCTATATACTCTATAATCATTATCAGCGTTTGAACCAGGCAGAGGGTGGTTATTTCTAATATTATGGGCAAACCAGAGACTAAGAAAAAACGTAGAGATCGACCTACCGCGATGTTGAGTTGCCTAACACGTACGAAATCGACGATAGAGTCAATCAAAGTTTCCATCGCCTGTGTTTCTAGCGTCTATGTTGGATTCTGCCAAGAGACCACACTACATGGACTGAAACATACTGTAGAAAAAAAACTGCACTGGCTCGAAAGGTAACGAATGATTTGATTTAAATTAAAAAATATCGCTTTAATTTTTTTGTACCAATAATTTTACATAAGAAATGTCCAAACTGACAGTTGAGATGTTGAAATTGACGTGTTCCTTTTACGAATTCTTCTTTCTTCGTTGACACTTTTTTGTTGGTTGTTGTCAAAGAGGATGTGATACGGTTTGTCGCCATTATTTTATGTCTACTTGCTTTTGAATTCAGGGACGAACAGCCCATGACCCTGGAGACATTGTTATTTTTTTGGTTCCTTCCGTTGCTGGGTCCCACCAACCCGTAATGGTCCCGCGTGAGAATGAGGGAAGAGGTAGTGCACCTGTGTCTGCGCATACACTTGTGAAATATAATATCTCCCGCGCCGAAGGCTAGTTTCGGTTGAGATTGGCCGCCATAGCCGAATACTGCCTGGAGGACTATTACTGGGCCCGCGTGGTGGGTTATGGCCCACTCCCCCTCACAGAGAGGAGACCTGTGTCCTAGCAGTGGAAACATTGACAGCAGATACTGTGTCCATGTCTCCGGGCCCCGCCGGGCTTCATTGTCTCAGCACTTTCTTGTGGTCTTTACTGTAGATTCGGGCTTACAGAAGTTATGGGCTTGTCCCAAAGCTCATGACTATTTTACTGTTATCATTTACTCCATCTGCGCCTGCAATTTGAGACTAAGGCCGAGATCTAGAAACAAGCACCTGCTTTGGCTTAAGGCATCTTTCTGTCTCTTTCTTAAACTTGTGGTTTGCCAGTTTTGCAACAGTGACGGGAATAACACTTAGCCAAATTACGTGCTATGTAACGTCAGATCTCGGCCTTAGACTCTTTTTTTGAAGTGAAACTTCTTTACGCACGCTTGACTTGGGGAGTAAGCTGGCGAACGCGTGACGTAAGCGTTACGAAAAGTGTGATCGGGCGAGGCGAACGGGAGTTTAGTGGGGGATATAAGCAAGAGAAAGCAGTGCGCGCGCACATTTTCTTTCTCTCTTCCTCTCATAGCCAAATGCGTTTGAAGTTTCACTTCAGTCGTGTGGTCATAAGCACACTCGGTTTTTATTCTTTACAGACTGCTGTGGCTAGTTCTAACTTTAAGTGCATTTGCCGGCGCAGTCTACTGTGCGCTTAGTCAATATTTCAGGTAAGTCTATTAGATCTACTTCAAGAACTTAGCCTCATCTGAACGACATCATCATCGTAATTTCAGTTCTATAGATATACCTAGATAACGCAAGAGCACCTACTTCGCGTGCCAAAAATCGCACCAGTTTACGATCGAAAATCATAAGCCGCCACTTTCGCGCTCAGTCCTGCGTACTGCTGGCTGGGTGAGCGTGAGCGAGAGAGCGCGAGCTTGTGACGTCATAGTAGGTAGTCAAAAAGTGGCACGCTTAGTTTTCATACAGTTCGTGATACTTGCGTTATCTAGGTATATCTATATCTGTGAAAATCACTCACTGCTGGGTCCCCCTTTCCTTCCTGCGGGCCAATTGCGTAACACTTTATCAATCGGAATCGGTTTCATTTTGACAGTTCAACAACATTCATTGCGTTATTTACGTGTTGAGCAGACAAATTTTTCGAACTTATCAAGCAATGGATTAACAATTGGCTTCAAAATGATTCAGATACCGATTGATAGTTTGTTACGCAATTAGGGTGCTGTTTCTCTTCACGATCCCATGCGTGTCAGGTCCTGCGGGATAATTGCGTTACAAACTAACAGTAGGAATATCTTTCATTTTGACAGTTCAACAACATTCATTGCGTTATTTAGGTACGTTGTTGAGCTGACGATATGAATCAATGGATTAGCAATATCCTTCAAAATGATTGATAGTGTGTTAGTTTTCCGCAACTTTGACGATGTCATCAGCCCAACGCATTTTCAGAAGTCCTGGATTTCTTTGACCAGCACCCTAATTGCGTAACACACTATCTATTGGAATCAGAATCATTTCGAAGCCAATTGCTAATCCATTGCTTCATAAGTTCGAAAGATTTGTCTGCTCAATACGTAAATAACGCAATGAATGTTGTTGAACTGTCAAAATGAAACCGATTCCGATTGATAAAGTGTTACGCAATTGCCCCGCTGGCCACCACACGATTTTCTTGCCGTGAAAAACTACGGTTTCCTCGTCGTGTGTAGGCACGGTCGTCAGTGTTGTATGGATTGCCATGGAAGCTTTGTCGCGGTTAGAAAAACGTGTGGTTGTATCCAGGGGTCCTGCGCAGCTATTCACAACCATCCGACAGGCTATCGTATCGAAAATGACAGATTTCGATAACCTGATGTGCCTTGCCCTGACAGAAAACAGCTGTCGGAAGAATAGCGATTGTCTTATTAATTTAAACTGACAAAATTTTTGGGTTTTGGACTTGTGAGCAGCGTTTAGAGGACTCCTACGATAACATTGATTGATGTTCGATACGGTACGGAAGCGTATCGAGTGGTTGTGAATACCTATGCAGAACTTTAGACATGTATCTCACTACCGACGAGGAAGCGACTAGCTATTGACTATTTTCTCGCTCAAGAAACGTACAATAGAGAGAATTCTCGCGGATAGTGTCAGCAGTTAGCGAGCAAACATTAATATTAAGTATCTCTTTTCCTGACACGGCATCTACTTCTATTGTAGGTTTTTTGAGCGGGAAAATAGTCTTACAAACTTGTCTTATTATTATTATAAGCCTGTGTTGTCTTACTGCAGGGTCTGCAGGGCAAAGGCCTCCCTTCCCTCTTTCCACTTTTCCCGGTTTGAATGATACGTCACTAAAATCATATACGTCGTAGCACGACGCGGTGTCGTATCGTGTTTATGTGTGGGAGCCCTTAGGGCTCAAAGACACAAACACGTTACGACGACGTAACGTGTCACGGCACAGCACCGCGTCACGATGTCGTGACGTGGAAATCGACGTCGAGCAACGTAAAAATCCACGTCACGACAACGCAACGGTGGCACGGTATTGAAGATGTTTTGTCCCATAGTACGGGACGCTCCTGAACTAGGGTTATTTTAAGTGATCGACTTCAATGTCGTTCGTCATCTTTGAATATTCAATAACAAATGCGGCACAGCTGCAGGAGTCCACCGTGAGATTTTACGCCACGACGACATGCCGTGCAACGTGACACGTTGCGTTGTCGTGACGTGGATTATTTACGTTGCTCGACGTCGATTTCCACGTCACGGCACCGTGCCGTGGACTTCCACATCACGTTGCCATGTCGTGCCACGTTGCGTCGTCGTGACGTGTTTATGTGTTTGAGCCTTTTTTTTTTTGGATGGGAAGTCATCAAATGACCTCTCGCGCTCTGGGTGGAGCGGAAGGGAGTGTCAGACACTTACTGACTAAAACCCACCCGTGTTCCTTCCTTAGCCCTTTATGTTCCGGGGTAGCGGTAACCCTTTCGGACAATCCCGCACCCCCGGCAGGCTTCGGCCCTGGCAGGCCCCTTCCTTTAGTGTTTGAGCCCTAAGAGTCGCTTCCCCGTCAATAGTGGGACATATACATATGTGCCATAGACCTTACTTTGATAGGTTTTTGTCTCTACTTGTCTTTGTTCTGATAATCATGCAGGTATAACTCGGAACCAGTCGTGGTGTCCTTTCAAAGAGATTACAGAAGCTGGTGGACCACCTTCCCAGCTGTCACCGCCTGCTTCCTCGACAGAGTGCAGCCGGATAAAGCCAGGGAGCTCATTGAGGAGTAAGTTTTAATTATTATACAGGGTGTTACGGAAAGGGTATATCAATACAAACGGGTTGAACTTTGAAGAGTGTATCTGGTCTAGAATCTCTGTACAAAATTACAGCTCAAAAGCATTAACTTTGAAAATGTTTATTTCGACATCACGGCGCTGCACTGGCGCGCGGCGGCGTGATGTGCGTGTACTAGGCGCACAAACACACTACAGATAATGGATAATGACCCTCGTAGTGCGGTGACATGTTTGTTATGATTCCAATTTAATAAACTATCGAAATAAAAAAAAATTAAGCATTTTCAAAGTTACTGCTTTTGAGCTGAAATTTTGTACAGAGATTCTAAACCAGATACACTCTTCAACCCGTTTGTATTGATATACCTTTTCTGTAATACCCTGTATAAGGGCAAAAATGTACACTCTTACAATGCATTCAAAACTCGACTTCGCCAGCACATAATTGCGGATCTTCTGGAGAAATGAATGCATTGGATGGGTAACTATTAAATTGTAACACTGATGACAAACATATTGTAATCTATATTTTTAGCTTTGATTATTTACATGTAGATAAATAATCAAAGATTTTTAGTATTGTTCTCAAGTCAGTGACTTATGTCTTTATTGGGAATAAAGTTTCTTTAAACCGAAACCGAAAATCTTTTCGCACCGGCTCGATCGCTCCCGTGGTGTTGTATCCCACAGGAAACGAGCCATTTTTTTTGATAAAAAGTAGATTTATACTCTTCGCTATCTATGAATGCACAAAACTGTCTATACAGGGTGTTACAGAAAGGGTATATCAATACAAACGGGTTGAAGAGTGTATCTGGTCTAGAATCTCTGTACAAAATTTCAGCTCAAAAGCAGTAACTTTGAAATAGATATGGGCGCCGCGCCGGCGCGGCGCCGCCGTGTGCCACCCGCACGCCGCCGCCGCCGCCGACATTCACCGCGCGGCGTGAGTGGCGTAAAGACGTGTGAAAATTACAAAAATATTCCAACAACCAAAACTGCGACCCCAACTCGTTGGCATTTTAGAAATGCTAGAAAGTGTAATCCACATATGCTACCGAGAACCTATAAATAATATGTTGAGGAAGATTGGCCAAGAAGAACTCAGAATAACTCAGAGTGAGTGGATCCTTTTAGAGGATCTGGTAAAATTTTTGAGAAGCTTTCGAGAAATCGTCGAAATCTTGTCGTCTCAGAAAGCATGCACGATGAATGTTGCTCTGGTGTTTCTTTAGGAGATTAAAGACGTATTATATTAAGGATCAATCAAGATGATGAAGCGCTAATAATGTTACGGTTAAAACGCAACATGATGGCAAAAATAAATAAAAGATTCCCAGTAACAAAGCCCATTGTCGCAGCAGCACTATTAGATAACCGCTTCATGAGTCTGTCAGAAATAGATTCAAATATTGAAAACCGGAATATGACCAGAACGTCATTCCTTTCCTCGTCCATCAGGGAAATCATTAATATTAATAACGAGCCAGAAGCTTTAGCCGAAAACGCAGCAAGTACAAGCACTAGCAATGTAATTGACACATCATTATTGCACAAACTGTCAAGGAAACGTAGTATGAGTTCATACCAAGGCATTCAAGGTGATCCAATAGAGCAAGAATGTTGGCGTTACATTGCTGGTGCTGATCCTACAGAACCAAAAAATGGTGATTTATTATCCTATTGGAATAATAAAAAAGAAGCATTTCCATGAGGAAATGCTTCTTTTTTACAGAGTAAAGCTCTAGCTCTCTGCTCTTGCTAGAGCTTTACTCTGTATACCTGCCACTAGCACTCCGAGTAAGAGGGTATTCTCGGTAGCTGGGCTAACAGTTAAGGCCAAAAGATCTCGCTTGAGCTCGATTCGGGGTATTAAAATCATATTTATTCATGATAATTATAAAATATGTAAGATGTAAGATTGATTATCAATCTTACATATTAATTATCAATCTTACATATTTTATAATTATTATTATCTGTGTTTATATTAAAAAATTGTTTACTAGGCTATTAAAGTGTCCCTTTGGAAAACTGTTTTTTTTGTACCTGATGACCTGATCTGGACAAGGTATTTACTGTACTGTATAGGACTGACATTTTCCTGTCGTCTGCCTAAAACGATACCACAGTATAATTAATATACAGTAGAACATCTTCATACAAACGTGCCGCTCTCGGTTTGAATGTGTGCGTGCGCGCCGCGCGCCGTGTCGGCACGCGATTTCACGCACACGCTAGCATAATATATGAGGGAATAAGGTGGCGGCAGTGCGGGCTGTGCAGCGCGACTGTGAGCACGCGCGTACGCTGGGTGCGCCAAAGTTCACCTAAATTTTCAACTCCGATAATTGGAAATCCGAAAATGTTCTTCCTAACATTTTTCATCCTAACAATCACAATTCCTAACTACTCTGTCTCTAATGTTCATAATTCCGAATCATTCAACTTCATAATGTCAGTAGCAATAAACATCTATTATACTTTTATTTGTTTTCCTATATTTTCTCAACATAACCATCTTTTACACTATTATTCAAAGTCATATATTTTTTGTTTAGATCGTCGACATAGGATGCAAAAACGAGCGAAGGGCACCCCGAGGTTCGGTTTGGTTAGGTTACTTTAAACCCTTTACACAGAAATAGGGGCCCCGCGAAGCGGGGCTCCGTCGACATAGGATGCAAGGGCGAGCGAAGGGCACCCCGAGGTTCGGTTTGGTTAGGTTACTTTAAACCCTTTACACAGAAATAGGGGCCCCGCGAAGCGGGGCTCCGTCGACATAGGATGCAAGGGCGAGCGAAGGGCACCCCGAGGTTCGGTTTGGTTAGGTTACTTTAAACCCTTTACACAGAAATAGGGGCCCCGCGAAGCGGGGCTCCGTCGACATTGGATTTTAAGTCGACATTTTTTCATCCTATGTCAAGGATGAAAAAAAAAGTGTTTATCATATTAGACTAAATAGGTTTTATGTCTATTGAGTGGTATATCAAACGATTTTATATTGTCTGTTATTCTTATAGAAATTAGTTACATTAGTAGTTATGTTTAGGGATAAAAGCGTTATGATAAAAAACAGTAGGAGTTTAAAATATTTACATTAATGATATTATTGATTACAATTTTCGGAAACATGAGTGTTATGAACATCGCCGGTAGCACTACAAATAGTATGAATGAAAACTTTAGGATGAAAAATTTTAGGAAGAGTGATCATTCGGATTACAAATCGTTAGGAAGAACAATTTCGGGTAAAGAACTTTAGTTGAGCCAATATGGACCCGTTTTCGGGTGCCTCAATAATGATTTCGCAAACCCGGACTTATCATTCTTCATAGTTCCTACTCAACCAGAAATGTAAGTACCTACTTATACTTAAATATTATTAGAAAATGTGGTATTGTATTGTTTATTTCACAGTTTATTTGCTTTATTAAGAGCGTAGCCGAGTCGCATTTTTCCATATATAAATGTATTCCCTTTACTTTCTGAATACTATGTTTAGAGCTAAAGTTTATTTTAAGAAGTCTAGTTTTTAGTGTCCTTCACCACACAATCCTCACTTTTGAAAACTTCTTATAAATCAATTTTGAGAACGCCAAAAAATAGTCAAGAAATAGTCATAAATAGTCACCAAGGTCAAAAAATTAGTCGCATTATGATTCCAAAGTTATAGCTATAGGTTGGTGAGGATTGTGTGGTGAAGGTCTCCACACAATCCTCACCTCTAATGCAACCAAACGGCTGGGAGTATCGACTTGGTTTAAATTCCAAAAAATAGTCAAGAAATAGTCGTAACGCTATGCCAAATCTCGAAAATAGTCAATAAGTGATTCCAGAGATATAAAGGTGCCTTGGTGAGGATTACGTGGTGAGCCTTTCTCGCCACAATCCTCACCTGATTACCGCGGAACGCTTAGGTTTTTGAATTTGAATTTGGTGTCAAAAAATAGTCAAGAAATAGTCGTCTCCAACCATGATAATTTCGACCTGGTTTACTATATGGAAGTATGTTAAATATCCACGTGAACTTCTACATACATTTTCGAGTCAAGTACAGTCGAGCACAAAATTATTAAGTACTTTTTATGGTCATCTTATTTTTTGGTTGTATTAAAAACGGTATAATTGTTGGTTATGTAGCTATTTTGGGTAGTTATTTTATTTATTTATTCTTTACTAATAAATAAGGGCAACAAAGGAGCTAAATCAATAATAAATACAAACTGATGAGTTACTTGCTTGATATTATTTTGAGAGCTTGTCACATCACATCACTCAGAACTACTTACTACTGAAGTCTCTTGTGCGAGATCTAAGCCGGAACTGATTAAATACACAAGCAAACTATCAAAGACATATTTTTATCAAAGGGTGCCGACAATTTGGTTTACAATACCAGCAATAAAACATGTTGAGAATAATAAAACAACACAATGAATTTTAGTTTTGGGAAAACCAATAATTACCCTGTGTCGCCCCAGCACCGTGGGAATTCTGCGTGATCATTATTTCAAAATTGCATAAAATTGGGTTTCCCAACCACCGAAAGTAAAATTAATGAAACTAATAGGTCGATCGTCCTGCACACTAGGTATTTTATTTAGTAATATAGTTAAGTAGGTAGATAGTCTTAATTAAAATAATAGGTGATAAATATTCAATCATAATATGCTTTTTATTTCATAAATTTAGATCAAGTGCTGCTTGTTCGAAAATATTAACTAAAAGTAAAAGTGACAACCCTGGGGATCAACGCAAGAGTAGGCTAATAACTCGGCGGGCGGCCTTAGATAACGTACTGTATTATACTGTGACGATACGGCCGGCTTAAAGAAGATAGGGAGTAGAGAGAGAGTGGATTGAGAGTTTTAGTTGGAGGTAGTAGAAAACTACGCCGCCGCGCGCCGGCGCCACGCCGCCGCCGATTGAAATTGGTCAGCGCGCCGCCGCCGAGAATTTTTAAGGCGGCGCCCACCGTTTGAAAATGCTTAATATTTTTTTATTTTGATAGTTTATTAAATTGAAATCATAACAAACGTGTCACCGCACTACGAGGGTCATTATCCATTATCTGTAGTGTGACTGTGCGCCTAGTACACGCACATCACGCTGCCACGCGCCAGTGCAGCGCCGTGATGTCGAAATAAAAAAATATTAAGCATTTTCAAAGTTAACGCTTTTGAGCTGAAATTTTGTACAGAGATTCTAGACCAGATACACTCTTCAACCCGTTTGTATTGATATACCCTTTCTGTAACACCCTGTAAAATCACATCGATCCGTCGCTCCGTTACTGAGAGAAGGAAACACAAACCAACAAACATATTTCGTCTTACATTTATGAAGCGGGGCTTGTGGCTAAGTAATGACAGCCGCACAGGCCGATCGATCAGGTTAAGCTACCCTTGCCGCGGTTGTTCTGTGGATGGGTAACCATCTTTATATACCAAGACCCTCAGTGCCTCGGAAAGCACTTTAAGCCGTTGGTCCCGGCTGTCATTCGTAGATCTTTGACAGTCGTTACGGGTCGTGAGAAGCCCGAAAGTCTGACAACCAGTCTTACTAAGGGGTATCGTATTTCCCAGTAACTGGGTTGTGGTCAGATAGGCAGTCGCTCCATGTAAAATACTGGTATTCATCAGCTGCATCCGGTTAGACTGGAAGCTGATCCCAACATAGTTGGGAAAAGGCTACGCAGATTGATTTACGAAGTTCAATTAGGATAATTATTTAGGTTTATTATTAGGATAATAGAATAGAATAGAATAGAATACTCTTTATTATGTACACCATATAAATTACAGACAAAACAAAAAAAAAAAAATAATAGGTTACAAAGAAGATGGCAGTAAATAGTGGAAGGAGGGAAATGTAAGCTTGCCCAAGAATTAGACAGTAATGGATTACAAAAAAACGGTCAAGCGCGAGTTGGACTCGCGCACCGAGGTATCCGTACACAGTAGGTATGTAAATACTTTATTAGGGGATTTTTTTTGTAGTGTAACTACAAATACACGGTTTCTGATTTTTTCCTTTACTTGTGCTACATATTTATTACATACTAGCTGTGCCCCGCGGTTGCACCCTTGATAAAAGTATTATAGTCCTTTTTTTATTGATTCCCTTTACAAATTTCTAGCCCCCTTTTTACGCCCTTAAGGGATAATTTCGCGGATAAAAACTATTCTATATCCTTCCCTACAATTCAAACTATCTCCATACCAACTTTCATCTAAATCGGTTCAGCGGTTATTGATTCCCCATACAAACTTCCACCCTCCTTTTCACCCCCTTAAAGGATGATTTCTGGGACAAAAACTACATATTCTATATCCTTCCCGGGATGCAATCTATCTCTCTGCCAAATTTCATCTAAATCCGTTCAGAGGTTTAGGCGTGAAAAGGTAACATACAAACAGTCAGACAGAGTTGCTTTCGAATTTATAATATTAACTAGCTGCGCCCCGCGGTTTTACCCGCGTAAATGTCGATCCCGTGGGAATATCGGGATAAAAACTATCCTATGTCCTTTTTCGGGACTCAAACTATCTCTATACCAAATTTCATCTAAATCGGTTCAGCGGTTTGAGCGTGAAGAAGTAACAAACATATAAACACACACACACACACACTCACAAACTTTCGCATTTATAATATTATAGTGTGATATGGATACACACGAATCGTCAGCCGTCACAATTGCTCCCTTCAACTTCAATTATCATCCTCATCTTCTAACCCCCACCAGAACCTGGAACGTCACCGAAGAGACAGACCCCTCGAAGTACAGCTACTACTACGAGTTCATAGAGCTGATTGCCGACGTCTCATTCCGCGATAACCTGCAGAACTTCTGGAAGTACCAGACTGACGAGACCGTGAAGGGGATTGACTTGATGGAACTGGCGCTGGCTGTTCATCCCTCGTCTGTGCTGCAGGTTATTGTGTCCAACAGTGAACACGAGGTAAGTATACCACGCGGTGGAATGCACATCTTAAGGTCGTAGCACGTCGTCCACAAAATTCATTGAGTCTCAAAGAATGTGCGCAATTTGGATGGAGTAGTGGAACTGTGGAGCTGAGACGCTGCCTGTGTGAGCGTGCGCGTTCCATCGCCGCCCGTTCGATGTCCACCGCGCACAGGATGGATGAAAACAGCACATGATGTAATTTCTTGCTCCGTTAGTGTAATCGCTGTATGGCGTTCCAGTAGGAGGATAAATAAATAAATAAAAGAAGCGCACGTATCAAATCGGAAAGGGATCGGCAACGTATCGCCTCGCCATCAAACAGGCGTCAACCTAACGTAAGCACGTAACTAAAGCGGATCAGAAGCTCCGATACGTCGACTCGGCTTCGGCTAGGCGACGCCGCGCTTACGGCTCGCCGACCGCTGGTTGATGGTGCAGCAAGCAGGCCGGAGGGGTGAGAAGGGCAAGGGTGGACAAAGAGACGTAAGCTCGGGTACGGAGACGCGTAAGCGCGGGGACGAGGAGCCGTAAGCGCGGGGACGACGAGCCGTAAGCGCGGGGACGACGAGCCGTAATGCACCGCACCGCGGTTCGTGAGCTTGTCCCGAGTTGAGGTGATTACGTTACGATTTCGATTAGTGTGCGTTGCAGTAGGAAGTTTTATACAAAGATTACTGAACGGCTCGAGTGGATACGGTGCCGATCCCTTTCCGATTTGATACGTGTGTACTTAAGAAGTGTTGTGGGATTTTGTACCATATTTCAACTATTAATCGTAACCTTGACTCATCCTACCCATCACCTGCACTGCAGATAATTATGGTACCCTCTAGAACTAAGTACAGACGCCAGCACATCAAGCTACTACAATCTGTCAAATTTCTTTATTACATTTTCAACTTTATCGCTAAAGCATAAGGTTCAAAGTTGATTGGGAAAGACAGATTCGGGTAGCTTGATGTACTGGCACCCGTACAAAGGATTTCTCTTTCAGGTTCACTGGAGCCCTGTAATGACGGAAGTGGGCATGTGTTTGACCTTCAACTCGGTGTACGCCGAGTTCCAGCATATGCTACTGGAGGTCGACTGGACACCTTTCCAGCTACTGCAGTGCCACTACCATAGCGGGCAGTGTTCTGTGAGAATAGACTCTATGAACAATGCTGTTAGGGTGAGCAATTGTCTTTTTTGCATAAAAAAACGAGTGTGCTTATGACCACACGACTGAAGTGAAACTTCAAACGTATTTGGCTATGAGAGGAAGAGAGAAAGAAAATGTGCGCGCGCACTGCTTTCTCTTGCTTATATCCCCCACTCAACTCCCGTTCGCCTCGCCCGATCACACTTTTCGTAACGCTTACGTCACGCGTTCGCCAGCTTACTCCCCAAGTCAAGCGTAAAGAAGTTTCACTTCAAAAAAAGAGTCTAAGGCCGAGATCTGACGTTACATAGCACGTAATTTAGCTAAGTGTTATTCCCGTCACTGTTGCAAAACTGGCAAACCACAAGTTCAAGAAAGAGACAGAACCAAAGCGTGCGTAAAGAAATTTCACTTCAATAATAAGCCTATCTAGCATGGTCATCTTGGATGATGAATTTGGGTCTATTTTGGGGATTTCCGGGATTTTTTTGTAGACCATACTTGGGAAACCTGGTTACGGAAATATTTTTGTAGACCATACTTGGGAAACCTGGTTACGGAAATATTTTTGTAGACCATACTTGGGAAACCTGGTTACGGAAATATTTTTGTAGACCATACTTGGGAAACCTGGTTACGGAAATATTTTTGTAGACCATACTTGGGAAACCTGGTTACGGAAATATTTTTGTAGTCCATACTTGGGAAACCTGGTTACGGAAATATTTTTGTAGACCATACTTGGGAAACCTGGTTACGGAAATATTTAAGGTTCCAAATATTACTGACGTTTACGAAAACATATTTTTAATGTTATAACACAACTTTAAATAGGTACCCCCACGACCCAAGTACCGTTACTTGCACCACCCATAAGCACAATGTTTTGCCTGCGTTACGTCGCGCACAAACAGTGAAATAAAGTAAACAGCGATTTTTCACACCAAAAATGAAAGTCGTTTCCCAGCAATTCTTTTTGCACAAAGTCAGTGGCGGATTTACCAATAGGCTGAGTAGGCTGGAGCCTAGGGCGGCAGGTTTTAGGGGTGGCAAATTGTAGGCTAACATTTTTTTAAATGTCTTACTGAAATTAAAGAGATTAATATTTATATACTACCATGTTTTTCTGGAAAGAATAAACAAAGTGAATGCTCAAATTCAGGCTTCTACCGTAGATTTAATCACAGTTGCCGATCTGTACAAATCTCTTTGCAAGTTTTTCGTAGCTGATGAACGAGAACATTTTAAGTATTTTAAAGAAAAGGCGAAGCAGTATACAAAAGACATGGGACATTATTGGACAGGTCGGTACGGGCGGCAGAGTTTGAATAGCCTACTGGCGGCAAATGTGTAAATCCGCCACTGCACAAAGTTACTTGTTTTTTTTTTTTTAAGTTTGGTACTTGGTTTGATGTAGGTATGTAAAATGCGTAGTTCACGGCTGTGTGATGCGTCTTTTTACACCCTGTATATCCGAGGTCCGGCCGTTCGGGCCTTCAGTGTTTTGGAGCGTGCTAGGCTATGTCTTATCACAGAATACTTAAAGTAGGTACTACGTACAGAAAGGACACTCCCTTCCCCGCACTAACATCAGTTACCGCACCTCACCCCGCACTTCGGCGTATTCGTCGCAATTCTTTAACAAGAGCGCTCGCAAACACAAGTAAGTACCTCACGCACACATTCATACGTATACAAACGTCATTTTTTAATGTAGTAGTAGTAGGTAATTATTTTGCGAGCGTTGTATGGAGTGTCCGGGGTGTGGTCTCAGTTAAGGTGAACGCACACTTATCTGAGTCGAACGCGTCGAACGCATCGAACGAAACGAATATGAAACGTCGCACACTTGCACTTCGGACGATTCGTCGCGGGCAAGTGTGCGAGGTTTCATAAGAAGAAGAAGAAGAATTGTAAAATTTACCATGAACTTTGGCTAAGCGTTTTTCCTATCACTGTCGCACAAGTATCAATCTACAAGCGCGAGACAGAGACGGGAACAGTCTAAGCCAAAGCACGCGCCAAGTAACGTTTATAGATCTAGGCCTTAGCCCCCGGAATCCGAATGGCCTGGATTTCGCAAGGTCCTGACTGGAAATTGCTTTAATTAACTTGATTTCCTTGTTCCAGTATTTCATACATTCTCCGTATGAGATATCGACCGCCATATCCAACCCAACTGGTGAAGTGTTGCCTGGAGAAGAACTTATCATTGATTATAAGGTAACTTTCTTACGAAACATTCTATAGATCCTTCTGCTGACATAATACGTACTGGCGGATCATCATCATCATTTCAGCCGAAAGACGTCCACTTCTGGACATAGGCCTCCCCCAAGTGGAGGTGCTTCGACCGGTTTTGTGCTTCTCGCATCCAACGAGATGGCGTGATATTATGTGTTAAACCCACAGCTATATATGTAGATAGACCTAGATAACGCAAGTATCTTATCACGATCTGTATGAAAACCAAGCGTGCCATTTTTAGTCTACCTACTATGACGTCACAAGCACTATTTAGTGATGGGAAAATCAAATCGATTCAAAGACGCCGCCGCCGCGTGCGGCACCCGTCTCGCCCCACCCCCGGGGCATAGCGCCAGCGCTCACGCTCACCCAGCCAGCAGTACTCAGGACTGAGCGCGAAAGTGGCGGCTTACGATTTTTGTACGTAAGCTGATGCGATTTTTGGCACGCGAAGTAGTTGCTCTTGCATTATCTAGGTCCAACCCATAAGAAAGATAAACCTTTATTCCTTTGTGCATCTTAGGTAGTGGAGATCCAAGCTTCACCAAATGTGAAGAGTCTAAGATCGGAGCAGCGGCGCTGCAAATATCCTGATGAATGGATCAGCGACTCTATAAAGGTAGGCAAACGGTTGTTTTTCTTCTGTATACCTAGTCTTAGCAACTTCATCATCAAATTACGATTCCCATTAGACGTGATGAGGAGGATTGCAATGAATTATTTCATTCTTCTGGGCACGTTTCCGGATGACAGCGATGCGGATGAATACTTCGACGCCTAAGTGTCCTTTGTTTTTTATTTTTATATATTTGTATTGTAAGTTAGTCATTTATTTTAGTATCTAGTGTATATAGTTAGTTTGTGATTAAATTTCCATTTTATTATCTATACTTATAATAAATCTGTAGAGAGGCCAATTCTGTAAAAAAAAAAAATTATTTCATAGTAATTCACCTCTATATTATCTCTAACTTGAAACATTACAAAATGGCGGCCCTTGGGGAAGGCCTACGTTCAGCAGTGGACAATAATGAGTTACTGGACTCCATTCCAAAAGATTGGCCCGAGAGGTCTTTGCTACCAGCTTGGGTAGTCTTCCAATGATATATGATTTTATTTCTGTAATTAGGTTCATACAGACGAAGCTACCCGAAACTGCCAAATTTTCCCAATCAATTTTGAACCTTATGCTTTAGCAATAAAGTTCAAAAACTATTAAAGAAATTTGACAGATTGTAATAGCTTGATGGGCTGACGTCTGTACAAACACTTTTACACGTCAATCAAATGTTTAAAAACTAGACAAGGTCGGAGTTTCCTATCTGACTACTCTGAGAAGAAAGGTCGAAACAAACGCAGAGGTCACAGTTTCTTTTAAAGTCCAGATATATCCTGGTCAGATCATGTGAAGACCACGTAGATTGGTGTCTGAAATCGTCCTTTTAGCAAAGAACCACACAGATTTAGTAAACCTATCCAGTCAGTGCGCGCATTTGTCTGTAATCATGCAGCTCAACTAACTTAAGGATCTCAACGAGTCGAGGAACAATACCAAAGAAAGGACATTTGTGTAGGCCGCATTATAAATTACTCAAACTACTGTACAACGCCACATGCGAACAACACGTCATACTGACGTCACGCAAAATCCTGCATCTCGCAAACAGAGTTTACCGCGCAACTAGCATAGATACAACGGCCCGACATATACTACCAATGTTTCTAACTATACTTTTTCAGGCATACAGCTTCTCTCTATGCCAGATGCACTGCCGCAGTCGCATGGCAGTCATGTTCTGTGGATGTAGACCATACTTCCATGTCAAAGGAGGTGAGCATCTGTCTTTTATATTTCTTGGGATTTGCTTGATCAGGACTTTGTAGGCTGTCATCAGCAATAATATTTTTTGGGATGCATGAAGAAGCCTCCTCGTGTAGCGCAGTTTGTTCCGCCAGTTACTCAACTGAACCGAGTGCTCAGCGCATCCTGGACAGTCACACCCAACACCTTATTTGACTGGCCAATTCTTCCCTTGCGGTGGTAGGGCTAACGCCTGCTTGGTTTGCGACCACCCTCCCAGCCTGTCAGCCTGTTGTGTTTCGTCGATGGGGGACGACGAGCCGTAACGCCCCGCACCGCGGTTCGTGAGCTTGTCCCGAGGCGAGGCGATTACGTTACGATTCCGATTTGTGTGCGTTGCAGTCGGGAGTTTCATACAAATAATACTGAACGGCTCGAGTTGATACGGTGCCGATTCCTTTCCGGTTTGATAGCCAATTTCAGATGTAGGTAATTCAATACGATTTTCAAAATAATATGACACTGCTTCGAGTTTTCTCACCCCAAAATAGTCTATGGAGGTTGCATACGAATAAAACTTCATCAAAGGAAAAATAACTGTCTGACAAAGGAAAAATTACTACAAGTCAATCAACAGCACAGAACACTACTCAAAAGAACTGTCAAGAAAATTTTTCAACACGCCCAATGAAAAATAATAGGAAGTAAAACATTTTTTATCGTAGAAAATTATTTCGAAATTTTAATTAAAACCGTCTGCCATTTTCTTCACGCGGGAACCAAGATGGGGACGTCTGTGATTCATTCGGGATGGCGTGCATCGGCCGTAACGTTGAGATCCTCATTAACATTCCCAAGAACCTTGCTAAATGCTCATGTCTCCCCCAGTGCGCCGAACTCAATTATTATTCACACACAAAAACGATCCTTATTCGGTTAGTGGTTTTTCCTCTTTTTTATTAGTAGACTGTAGATATTTGCAGCTGTAGCTTTACAAGGCTTCAGGGTTCAGAATCCTCTGTTACGAGAATTTTCTCTTGTGAAAAGTCTCGCGTTGTCCCAACCTCCTTGGCAAGATCTGACTTTCATAGCTGTCAGTGTCAAATCATCGTCAAGGCCATGGCGTGGTGTGAATGGAGTAGATTTGCCAAGTAATATTATATAAGTCAATGACTGCAGCTGAATATATGTACTGAATGTAGACCTTAGATGCCTAATGCCCTTTGTTACTAGGGGATGCCTAAATGACTGCCTAAACAAAACCTCGCAGTTTTTTTAGGCAGTCATTTACACACATTTAAAAGCCAACAACACACACGTTTACAACGTTGAGGTTGTCTAGCTTCATAGGGGGTCACTTTTAAAAGCCTTTGCTTTTGAGTAGTTCAAGCTATAAAAATGAAGCGGTTATTGGTTTGTTTCACACACATCCCTCGCTACGCACCCTCGCACATCTCTGGTGGAAACGCATCCTTACACTGTGACGAAACTTTCATTGCTGTGGGCATAGAACTATTATTACTAGCGTATACCTTATCTCAATGGCTGTGGGACCAAAATAGACCTTTGCACTTATCTAAATCTTTAAAAACCCACAACATTTTCAATCTTAATTTAACCCTGTTAAAACCTAATTTAACACTATCAAAACCTATTTTAACCCTATTAAAACCTATTTTAACCCTTTTAAAACTTTTAACCCTACTAAAACCTATTAACCCCTTAATATTAAACCTACATGAATGGGACAACGCCGGATGCGGAGGACCCCCGGTCAGCAATCAGGATCAACATGATGCCGCCAAAGATCAGACTTAACCGGGACATCATATTTACTCTGGAAGACCTCTTCGGTTGGTGTATACCTGATTGAGTGGACTTTGCCAGCTTTCTGTGACGTCATAGCATAGTATTTTAAATCACTTTAGTTTGTTATAATTGAAGCACAAGTTATCCTGGCCTACTAGGAAAACCTTAAATGTTGGAAGTCTATAGCATAAAATATATTTTGTTCGGGTACTCTGTTGCGTTCCGACGAATTGTCGGCTCGGAAAGCTATATTTTGATCTTCAAGGACCGGAACGGAACGTTTTTCGCACAAATTAAGCTTGATTCACTTCTACCTGCACGTTGCAAGTCACACACAGCACAGATTAACGTTTTCATGACAAAACGTGTTTGCCGAAAATGATATCTAAATCGGAACGCAAATTATTGATGTGAGAGCTGTGCTGTGCGCGATTATGGCATAATTCGGAATGCAGCCTAACGGTAGGAATGGGTTTCATTTTTTGACAACATTCATTGCGTTTTTTTTGTACAGACGCCAGCACATCAATCTACTACAATCTGTCAAATTTCTTTAGTCAATTTTCAACATTATCGCTAAAGCATAAGATTCAAAGTTGATTGGGAAAATTTGACAGTTTCGGGTAGCTTGATGTGCTGGCGTCTGTACGTTGTTGAGCAGACTTTTTCGAAAAGGTAAGAGTATATATGAAGGAATGGATTAGCAATATCCTTCAAAATGATTCAGATAAGTGATTGGGAGTGTGTTACGCAATTAGGGTGCCGCTCGTGTGTGCGCAGAATGACACAGATCAGCAGCTGTTGTAAAATGTGCATGAGTAGAAAAGTTTAAAATGGTTTCGCTTCTTTAAAATTGTTTTATATTTGGATGTACAGGTAAGTTGCTTGATCTCGCAATTTTTTTTATCTATGTTTGTCAGTTACGAGAGGCTTTTTGCAAAAGAGAAATATTCTTTCGCGCAAATGCCTGTGCAATGAAATCAGCCTATAATGTTTCCACTGCTGGGACACAGGCCTCCTCTCTTTTTTGAGAGGGACAGCTCCGTAATCCACCACGCGGGCCCAGTGCGGGTTGGTAGATGTCACACGTCTTCGAATTTTTGGTTCCAGTATATATATGCCCGTTTTCTCAAGAGGTTTTCCTTCACCATTTTGAGAGCAGTGGTGATGAAATTATTTACACAAAGTAAAGCGCCTGTCTGGGTTCAAACCAACGACCTGCAACTCGGTAAATCGGGGCCGTTACCGCTGCAATGGTCACCAATCCACCACTGCTCTTCCTGTAATGTCTGTTTGATGATCCATAATGTTCACACTTCCTAATGTTGTGTCGTTTCAGCTTCGTTAGGCGGCACGACTGCGCTGTTCGTCGGAGCCAGCGTGCTGACAGTGGTAGAAACAGTACTCTTCATCGTACGACATCTGGTGCGATTAGTCATCACGAGAAGGCGCGGCAGGGTCGTCGATTTTAAGCCTTAGAGCACTTTTCAGCTACGTCATAAGGAGCCGCGGACGTACTTAGGTTTTTGCTCAGAGGTTTCTATCCCGCGTTATATTCCTCGCTTAATGTTTTTGCTGTGGTGTGGCTCTGGCTTTTCTGTAAGCGCCCTGCCCTTTTTTTTATGGATGGGAAATCATCAAATGACTCCTCCCGCTCTGGGTGGAGCGGAAGGGAGTGTCAGACTCTTACTGACTAAAACCCATCCGTGTTCCTTCCTTAGCCCTTTATGTTCCGGGGTAGCGGTAACCCTTTCGGACAATCCCGCACCCCCGGCAGGCTTCGGCCCTGGCAGGCCCCTTCCTTTTTGCTGACTTCTCTTTGAGACGCGCGAGACGCACCCGTCCTCAAGGGCCCTGCCCTGAGGACGGGTGCATCTCATATCATATAAAGTTATTTGGTATATCGTCGGTCGGAAACAGTAATGGAACATTTCAAAATGGCCTGTTCTGAGTAATTAAGGTTTAAAGTTTTTTAATATTCAAATGCTATTTTATTTTGTATTTTTTTTTATTGAATAATATGCAGATTATAGCCAAGTTTATTGTGTATTACTTTGGATAAAATATTCAATTCCCTACCATTCTACATACCTACTCATCTCAAAACAAGTGATTTTTTAAATGTTCCGGTAATGAATCCGACTTATCCGACCGACGATATTTTCATTTCATTAACGAGATATACCTAACTACTGTTGATATAATTTCTTTATTTACATAAGTATAACACTTACATACTCTAAATCCGAAAAAAAAAACAAAAATAGTTTAGTACCTAGTTGTAGTACTGTTTGAGCATTGAAACTTTTACTATACCTACCTACTAGATTTTAGAAGTCATTTATTCGGCGTTGTATTCTCTGTAAAATTATTAAAGAGTGTTTAAAATAAAATACTTATCGTTTTATTTATTTCCCTAAACCGAAATTAAAAATGCTAAATAAGTACCTACTTAACAAATAAAGAAATAACCTGACAGCTACCTTTACGGTGCTTACAATAAAGAAAGGTGCAGGCGAGTCTGCGGGCTCACACTATCAATAGCAATGGGTTTCATTTTGACAGTTTAATGACATACATTGCGTTGTTTACGTTGTTAAATACACACTTTTCGAACGGATTAGCAATATCCCTCAAAATGATTCAGTTTTAGATTACGTTCTCAAATCTCAAAAGTTAAATTATACGCACACAATAATAAATGCACATTACGGCGTATGCCAAAATTATAATTTCTATATCAGTTTTGTTTACTGTACATTCATTCAGTAATGTATGACATGTCAGTTGGATGTCAGGCGCAAAACGAACTGTATTTTTTGTATCAACTTTGGAATTTGTACATGATTTTGAACTTTTGACATATAATTCAAGGTCATTATTTTCTTTAATAAAATACATTCAATTTTGAGTAACGACACTGAGTGCACGTGTAACGCTGTAACCATGAAAATGTTTTGTACGTATTTAACGAAAATGATAGCAACTAAACGCGAATTTCTTAATTGCTCAAAACAACAACGAAACGTTGGATGCTGTCACAACGCCCCTCCCACTTCACAAATGTATTTATTTTCGAAAAATATAACCTAATTCTAACTAGATTAAAACAACGAACGAACGATTATCATGTTTTTGACAATACTGTCTTTATCCATAAAAACAGTTTACTATGTTTTCTCTATATTTTACTTTTTATTGTCTTGGTCCCATACAGTGTTGCCTTTTGGATTGGATATCGGCTTGTTGGGATTCTCTGCGTATTATTTGACCAGGCTGAAGAAACCAGATATGGATAATGTGGTCAGTATATTCGGGCCAGAGCCCTGGACCAAGGAAAGCCAGACGAATCCAGATAAAGTGGTCAGTTGCATCGCGCATAGGGGAGCGGCTCTGGACGCTCCTGAAAACACTATGGAAGCGTTTAAGTATGTAAGTAGACCTTTTAAAGTGTAACTAAAGAGGATTTATGACCAAAGAGTCCTTTACGCATACTGACTATACGCATCACGTATAGCGGTATAGAACTTATGTAAAAAAAAAAAATGTAAACAAACATTGATTTTTGAGTGTAGAATCAAAATATTACAATTGATGTTAATAAAAACAAATCTATTCGCTTGTATTATGATTGTCATAATTTATTATCAGTAGGCCACACCAGTATTTTTTCCATGCAAATCTGTGACATGGAAAAAACCAATGGCTCACAACAATTATTTTTTCATAGATCATAAAAACTAAGGAAAACCTTTTTCTATACTTAGAACAATAAATAAAAAAATAAAATGTTGCATGCAGTTTGCAATACATGTCATATTGTCCATGGTCTTACCATAAATAATGTACAATGAAAGAAAGATGTTGTGTGAATTATGGTTAGGCATACAGCTAAGTATACTTGATACAATGCGTGCCACGAAAGATGAGACTTGACACACCACGTGGTTTGACTTGCGCAGTACACGATTATTATAGGTCTCTTTAGTGGTATGAGGGTCTAAGCGCGGGACGGGACCAGACGTGATAGGGGCGGTGGAAAGAGCGCGGGAGGCGGGGTCTAGTATCATCTTTCGTGGCGCTAACTATACCATTTGTAATAGAAAATGTCTAAAAAATATTTGAGGGTTCAGTGCAGTCACTATCCCTCATAGGGTTAAAACTATCTCTTTAAATCATCAATGTATTGATGGTGTAAACTTCTTTTCTAGTGCGTAGAACATGAATGCAATATCATTGAGTTGGACGTACGGACGTCCAAAGATGGCAAGCTGTTCCTCTTACACGACCAGGGCTTGGAACGGCTGACCGGCACAAGTATCTCTGACGTCCGTGGCATGGAGTGGGAGAAGATTAAGGATATTGACGTGGGTGCTACTCATCCTAATAGGTTAGTTGGTTTTATTTGTATAGTTAACTAGCTGCACCCCGCGGTTTCCATCCCATGGGAAATTCGGGATACAAAGTAGCCTATATGTTAATTCAGGGTGTCAGCTACCTCCATACAAAATTTTATGAAATTGGTTCAGCCGTTTGAGTGTGAAGAAGAACAAACATATTATAAACACACACAAACTTTCGCCTTTATAATATTAGTGTGATAGTATACTAGCTGCCCGGCGCAACTTCGTTCGCGTGTTGTCCTACCCCCGTAAACCTACAGTAGTCCTACCCTACCCATACCCTACCCTACTCCTACCCAACCCTGCCCCTACACTACTCCTACCCTACTCCTACCCTTTCCCTACCCTACTCCTACCCTACCCCTACCCACTTCTGCTCTACCCCTACCCTACTAATATACTAAACTATAAAGGTTAGGATATTATTTTATATTATTATATTAAAAACTAGCTGCGCCCCGCGGTTTCACCCGCGTAACTTTCGATCCCGTGGGAATATCAGGATAAAAACTATCCTATGTCCTTTCCCGGGACTCAAACTACCTCTATACCAAATTTCATCGAAATCGGTTCAGTAGTTTAGGCGTGAAGAAAAGACAGGCAGACAGACAGAGTTACTTTCGCATTTATAATATTAAAAAGTTTGGATTCTTCATCTGTATTATTATTACATCATCACAGCTCGTTTGTTTTTTTTTTTTTTTTTCGGGCACTGGATGCTCTAGGTATCTGAACGGATACTGATATAAAGTCGGGCGGTTAAAAGTTTAATATTAAAAATTCAATTCTTTCAGAAAGCAGTTCAGAGATGTACGTCTATGTCTACTCGACGACGCCCTGGATTACCTCTTAGCTAACAACATGAAGGTTATAATTGATGTTAAGGGCGAAGACAAACAGGTATTCAGCATTTTTTTAAACCTTCAGCTTCGGGTTCCTTTTTCGAAGACGACCGCAAGCAGCCACGTCGCCCAATCGCAATGACAGACCACAGTGACGATTGCGCGCGTCGATTGTTTTACTGATTAAGACCTTGTCCAGATGTGGCGAATTCGCCGCGAAACGTATGTTAACGAGGTACGGTCAGCATCAAAAGTTGATTAACACTTCAGTTTTTTTAATCTTAGTTATTGAGCAAAATATTTGTTCAAAATTGATGCAGAAGATTTTTTTTAGAATATATAAGTACTCTTGTCTATTATGTGAAAAGCTAAAAATCAGTTTATTGAAAAAAGTTGTTGTCAATTTAATAACATGTAAAAATGATAGTGTTAATCGACTTTTGATGCTGACTGTACTAGGCGCCAATACATCGTGTCCACTAACATCGCGCGATTTCAAAATACGCGCGTAAATCGCGTGCAGTTCGCCAGACTCGGTCGGACCTTAGATGCAGCTGAATACCAGTATTTTACGTGGAGCGACTGCCTATCTGACCTCCACAACACAGTTACTGGGTAACACTATTGACCTGCTCTTTGGTCTCGTGGTCGCAAGCGTGACTGCTGAGCGTTCGATTTCCGGATCGGGCAAAATGTTATTGAGTTTTTTCCATCAGGAATTTCTTGCCTCGGCTTCGCGTCGGCCCACATTTACACGCTCGTCCTTCAATGCCTCTTTTGCTGGCCGCTGCAGTAATGTGTATCTATCCTTATTACCTCCTGTTCAACGCTCATGTTTCAGTTTATTGCTTTCAGGTAGTGAACGGTATCCTAAACAGCTTTGCGTCAAGGCCTGAGTTGTACCAGTCCGCGGCTGTCACGTGTTTCAATCCATTCGTTCTTTACCAGGTATGTTCAATGTTCAGTTATCACTGGTACCTACAAGACTAAAGTAAATAAACGTTAAACCGTTGGTCCTGCGCCTGATCTCTCTCCGGTCGTGTCGGATTGCCGTCCCATCGGACTATGAGAGAGTAAAGGGTTTTTCCACTACGCTCTAAAACCCATTGTTCTCATAATTTTAATGTTCATACATTGATTCCACCGCGCTCCGAGAAATGTTGAGTCGAGTTAGCAAAAAAAAAAAAAATTAAGCATGGCACAATAAAAAAAAGATAAAATGCATATCAAATATGTTTATTTAGTCACACTAGGGCCATAAAGTGCGTAATGGCCTTGAGCATTTTTGACACACGAGATGGCACGGTAAAAAAATACTACCGATATTTATATTTGTGTATAACAAACAACTTATGGTTTGCCTTTTATACTGACTACATATTTTATTTTGGAGCGCAGTGGAACAACCCGAAGAGAGTGTGCACCTGTGTCTGCACGCACACGCCTGCACTATAATATCTCCCGCGCCGAAGGCGTACTACTACTGTGGGGCTGTTCATTTATTACGTAAAACGATTTAATGGGGGAGGGGGTTTAAAAAAGTCTTATTATTTCTATCGTGGCGCTTGGGCGTCTGGATTGTTCTTATGTAAGATCCCAAAAGTTATAATGTTTTTTGTTTTTTTTTGGTTTGGTGGTCTTACGTAAAATTGAAAGGGGGGGAAGTGGTTCATCAGTCTTATTTTTTCTTACGTAAGGGGGCCGGAGGGGGGGGTTAACAGTGGTTAAAATTGTCTTACGTAATAAATGGACGGACCCTATTGTGCTACATAGTTGATGAGCGGTTGGACAAGCGCATACATTTTTCGGTTTAACTGTACCTACAAGTCCTTTCTTTTTCTAACTTTGTAACCTCATCCCAGGAGTGAGATCCAATACTGGAAAATTCTAAACCATTTCTTTTTGCGAGCGTACAATTTGTCTAGCATTAAGTTTGGAGAGAGTGGCTTAGTGTTTGGCCAGACAGGGCGCGGGTGCAGGGCGGGCGCGTGTGCGGGAACGCGCGCGGGCTGCCTGTCCGCACTAGGGCGCGGCTGCGTTCTGCGTGTTGTCGTGTCCAGTGTTTGTCAAAATATAATATGGATGAAGAAGACTTATTTTTACTAGAAAAAAGCTCGAACTAGTTTGAGAACCCCGGTCCCCGCATGGGCCACCCGCGCACCTACTGCGGCCACTTGTATGAACGAGCTATGGCGTGAGTTGCCCGCGCGCTCCCCGCACCGAGCAGCCCGCGCCGCTCACCGCGCCCGTGTGCCCGCTATGGACACTCAAAGGAAGTTCATATGTTTGAGCTCGCCGCGTCGCGCCCGCCCCGCGCCTGCGCTGCCAGTCTGGCCAAGCACTTAATCTTAATCTATATTCCCAGATTCGTAGAAGCGATCCCCAGATAGTGGGTTGTCTCAGTTATCGGCCGTACGGCTTCAGTTCCCAGGACTATGACGCAGAAAAGGGCCCTAACAACCCCCGGTGAGTTCAGTTTCTATTAATCTAAATTCGCGATTTATTTGCCAAAAAATGGAAAATTAACTTTAAATCCTACACCATAAAGCTCATTTTACGCTACAACTTCAAACATTTTTATAACTTTTTCAATAGTGCTAGTCACTCTGAAATCAACTTAATTCCCATTAAAATAAAGTTGTTATTTGTTTAACTTGAAATAATATTAATTGTTTGAATAGACTTAGTTTGTTTGTTTTAGTGATTAATTAACAGACGGTCATTAGCGTGGATTTCGTCAGTAAACTTTTACCAAGTTTATCTTGAACTATATTATGCATACTGGTACAAAACTAAAGTAAATAAACGTTAAACCGTTGGTCCCGCGCCTGATCTCTCTCCGGTCGTGTCGGATTGCCGTCCCATCGGACAATGAGAGTGAGGGAAGAGAGGGGTTGTTCCACCGCGCTCTAAAACCCATTGTTCTCATAATTTTCTCACACACGCCAGGGGCCGTATTACGAAGTGTTTATGCCATCATGATTCCAGTGCGAAAAAAGGATGGTGCTATCGGCGATATACAGGTGTCCCTGGAAGTATGGATCAAATCGAATAGGGGCGTGGGCAAGGTCATTTCCAAACTTTTTAACCCTGAGAATGTCAGTGAATTTTTTTACGGTTCAAAAGTTATGACCGATTTTTATTTGTTTTTTTCAATCACTTTGCTTAGTGCTCAAAGAAAATAATCATAAAAAAATACTATCAGGGCTATCTAAAAAAAAAAAAAAATTGATAGCCCTGATAGTTTTCACGAATGCGATTTTTCTTCTTTTTTTTTAATTTTTATTTTTTTTTGGTTTTTTTTTTGCTAAAACGTTTGGAAATGACCTTGCCCACGTCCCTATTCGATTTGATCCATACTTCCAGGGACACCCTGTATAGCTCCGTCACTCTCTTACACTAGAATCATTATGGCATTAAATCGTCATGATACGGCACCTGCACTATAATACTTCCGGCGCCGAAGGCTGGTCTCCGCTGTGATTGATCGCCATAGCCTAAATTCGGTCTGGAGGACTTTTAACCAGTTATGACATAGTACGGTCAGCATCAAAAGAACACCAGTTTTTTTAAAATCTTAGTTATTGAGCAAAATATTTGTTCAAAATGCAGATGATTTTTTTTTTAGAATATATACTCTTGTCTATTATGTGAAAAGCTAAAAATCAGTTTATTGAAAAAAGTTGTTGTCAATTTAATAACATGTAAAAATGATAGTGTTAATCGACTTTTGATGCTGACTGTACCACCCTGTACATCGTCGTTCATATTGCAATTAGTTCTATGTCAAAAATCACAAGTTTACAGGAGAGTGAAAAAACAGCATACTGGAAAAAAATCTTCTATGACACCAAAATGTTTTTTAACTAATGTTTCCTAACTATTGTGTTCTATTAAATGTACATTTTGAAATTTCCATAAATAATTATACCATAAATAATTATACCTTAAAAATAAAACAAAAAAAAAAAAAATAGAAATTTTTGACATTGAACAAATTGCAATATGAACGACGCCATGCACTTTTAAAGCTAAAATATTAATATAATATTATCACTCACGATGATATTTGAATATTTTTCCGTAGATTCGCTGAGAACCTACCGTTGCATAGCGCTTTACGCTTCGCGGACATGGTGCACGGGCTACTGTGGCGCTGGTCGGCGCGCTGGTGCGCTGTCAGCGCTGTTTTGTTACACAAGGACATCGTGAGCCCGTTAGTATATTATGCGAAGTAATTAGTGCCTACTGTGCGACCGACGAGATATTGTGCTCTTGACATTTTTCGGTATCATACAAACGAATACGTGTTTTGCGAATTTGATCTTTATTAGCTAAGTAAAGAAAGAAAGAAAGAAAGATAATACATTTATTTAGCACAGACTAAAAGACACGCAATACACCAGATACATAAGTACATCAAATAAAAACAAAAGTAAAGATTAAATAAAAAAAAGTATAAAGTCCGATGTAAAAAAAAAAATAAGCAGAAAAGTGTGCCTCACGGCTGCGCTAAAAAAGGCCCAGTTCAGCAAAAATGCCAGACAACTAGTGCCTGACGCTGGTTTTCAACTGGACCTGGTGTGTGAGGTGACGGATGTAAATCAGTTTTATACTAGAATTGGCACACGGTTAGATGTCGAGAACGCATTCTCTCAACGGTATCTAGGGGACATGTAACACAGTTCACGAATAACTGAATATTTTAATTTTGACCTCATGAGGACACACTGGCTCCTAGATCCTGATTTTCTGCGATACTGTGTGATTTAATTGCAACGATAAAAATTCAATCAATCAACCCAGCCTATTGCAGTCCACTGCAGGACATAGGCCATATCCTGTCCTCCGCCTTCCGCATCCAGTCTACCCCAGCCACCTTCTTTAGGTCGTTCGTCCATCGTCGCTGTAGAGCGTCCCACACTTACCGATTCGCAGTCTCCACTCCAAGCGGCCATCAGTCCTTCGACAGACATAGCCAGCCCACTGCCACTTCAGTTTGCTTACTCTGCAAGCTATGCCAGTAACTCCGGTTCTTTTCCGGATAATTTCATTCCTGATTTTATCCTTTAAAAGAAACTCCGAGCATATCTCGCTCCATAGCCTCAGATAAAAACTACCAGTCAATTATTACTTCAATTTTATGGTATGCCATAGGAAAGTAACTTGCATTTGAATTGGCACGAAGGTTACCGAAGCGCAAACATTTTTCGGTTTAACTGTACAAGTTCTTTCTTTTTTAACCGACTTTAAAAAAGGAGGTTCTGTATTCGACCCGTATGTATGATGTATGTTTGTATATCCGCGATTATGTCAAAAACTAATGAATCAATGTTGATAATTCTTTCATTAGTGTGATCTACGTACTTTCAGGAAGGTTTTAGTATATAATACATTAGGTAATTATTCTTATGTACGAAGTTATATGCATAAATGTACTGCATCTCCGGCATTTCTATGTGATTTTTGATGATTCATCGAGTCGGTGTCTTCAATTCTTCAATGCACTAGTGTTTATTGAATTTGTGTAGGGAAGGTACAACTAAAAAGTGAAAAATAAAAACTTAAAAAAAAAACAACCGACTACAAAGTGATAAATAACTTTAATTTCGGAAGTCGGTGTCAAAAAACGAAAATGCGGAACCAACGAGACCGACTTCCGAAATTAAAGTTATTTATCACTTTGTAGGTAGTGTTTTTTTTTTTGAAGTCTGTTGTTTTATTTTCTGATTCCGTATCCTCTTTCCAGGAGTGAGGTCCAATACTGGCGGTTGCTAGGCATCCGCTGCGCTGGCTGGTGCGTTAACAGACCTCTAGAGAAGCTGTATTGGCGCGGCGTGCTCAAGGCGCCCTACCTCGCTAATACCCTGCTTGGGGAACCGGATGTAAGTAAACGTATTCGTATACAGCACATCGACGGTCCCTATTAACAATGTCGGTTCAGCAAAAAAACTGCTGTTCAGTAGAGCAGTTCAAAGTTTGGTTTGGCGATGAAAAAAAAATAAGTTGTTAAAAAATTAACCCTAATAAAGAGGTGCTTTAGACCATCGAACTGAACAACTTTCACTACGGGACCAACTCCGAAATCACGATAAAAAAAATCAGCTGTTTAATACAAAAGTTCAATACCTAGGTACTTGACCAAAATGTATGAAACAGCTCATTTTTTTTTGTGATTTCAGAGTCTGTTGGTCCCGTAGTGAAAGTTGTTCAGTTCGATGGTCTAAAGCACCTCTTAGGCTCAGCGCAAACAGAACGGAGCGCAGCGGAGAGGATTTTATTAACGCACTTGAAAATAGACTTAAAATTAAAATTATACTCTGATAATGATAATATGAAAAGGTCAGAGGGGCCCAGTGAAAATACGCCCCATTGGATAGTCGGCATATTTTCTTACTAGCTGCGCCCCGCGGTTTCACCCGCATAAGTCTCGATCCCGTGGGGATATCGGGATAAAAAGTATCCTATATCCTTTCCCGGGACTCAAAGTATCTCTATACCAAATTTCATCTAAATCGGTTCAGCGGTTTAGGCGTGAAAAGTTAACATACAGACAGACAGACAGAGTTACTTTTGAATTTATAATATTAATATGGATTTTACCAATGGAATGACATGACAGGAATACCCGAAAGAGCTCGTCAATAACGGCCCATCTTGGGCAATATAGATATGTAATGGGATTTCCAATGACATTAGTCTGATCGTTATTAGTCGACAACCGACATTATGGGGAAGAAAACTGTAAAATTAGTTCCGTGTAGATGGCGCTGTTTGTTACTTTCATTCAGCTGCCGATGGAGTTGCTGAAAATTTTGTCGCGAGATGGCGCTAAGTGTGTTTTCTTGTAGCCGATTGGTCGATTTCTCCACTTGCTAATGTCATCGAAATGTCTCTCGCGGCGTCTGACAACCACATTGCTTAAATAGACGGTAATTACAGATGGAGAAAAGGCCTAGTGAGAAAGACAGTTATAGCAGCGTGGAACGCCCCGGACCACTGGTAGACAAGCTCCTAGAGCCCGAACAAAGGATGTCGTCCGGACAAAATTTATGATTTAATTTTTTTTTACGAAACGATATACTTAATATAAAATGAGTTTAAATTAACAGCCGACTCGAAATAGTTCTGCGATTCCAAACGGTTAAATTAATACTTAAAGCCGATTCCCGTAATTAAGAACATCGAGCGACAGTCATTGGCGCCGATTCCCTTGTTCACAATCTAAACTAAATTTAAGTTCAGTGCATCTTATTCTTTCTATTGCATTAAGAAAAGGAGAGAATATAAATATTAGTTTATTCCTGTCAAATTAGTCAGCGCCTGACATAAATTGACGTATTTTTAGTAGCCAATTTTTTAATCACGTCTTAACTTGTCTATGGAGTATCTTGATTTGACAGGACTAAACTAGTATTTATGTTCTGTCCTTTTCTTAATGAAATAGAAAGAAAAAGATGCACTGAACTTAAATTTAGTTTAGTTTGTGAACAAGGGAATCGGCGCCAATGTCAAAAATTTAAGTAAATATAGATATTTTTGATAGTTTGAGGCTGAGATTAGAGATTCTTAATAATACGGGAATCGCCCCTTAGAAAAAAATCAATTTGGTAACTAATATACTTGTCGCATTAAGCTGCATAGTGATTAGCTTTAGCCTCCAGCTGAGGCTAATCATGTAAAGCCGTTGCCTCGATCCTGAGGCATAATCGCACCTTGAAGTCGTCGCCTTAGCACGAGTCATACTTTATCGATTTCTGTCATGCTAAACAGAGCGTGTCCTTCACCTTAAAATCCTCATTTTTGCAAACTTCATGAAAATCAATTTTGAGAACGCAAAAAAAACTGTCAAGAAATAGTCAACAAGGTCAAAAAAATTGTCGCATTATTATTCCGAAGTTATAGGTTGGTGAGGATTGTGTGGTGAAGGTCTCCACAGAATCCTCACCTCCAGTGCAACTAAACGGCTGGGAGTATCGACTTGGTTTCAATTCCAAAAAATTGTCAAGAAATAGTCGTCTCCAACCGTGTTAATTTCGACCTGGTTTACTATGTAGAAGTATCTTAAATTTGCACGCGAACTTCTACATACATTTTTCGAGTCGAGTACGGTCGAGCTCAAAATTAATAAGTACGTATTTTTTGTGGTCGTCTTATTTTTTGGATGTATTAAAAACGGTATATGTAATTGTGTTAGTTATGTAGGTATTTTATGTACGGTTCCGCGTTCTCGATTTATAAATATATTTTAATTTCATTAAACGTTATTATTTATTGATTTTTTTTTACAATTTTCTTAAATAGCATCTTGGAGCAACCTGTAGCGCAGAGATGAAATTAAAAACGGAGAGAAAACGCCACTCGGATGTTATTTTTCTGGGAGTTTATTAAAATTGGGATCTCTCTGTGCAAAAAATTCATTCAAGGAGCTACTTATCAGCTGGGTCAGAACAATAGACAAACGAGAAACAAAAAAAAAAGTGTTGGTCAACGGCCTTTTACTAGCATAGTGAAAAATCATAAAAAAGTAACTAGATATAAATAAAAACAAGATTATATTATTATGCTGTGGCCGGGGCATCCTTTAAGCTAAATAAAACCTGTATCAGGCACAGCTCTTCCTAAGCTAGTAGGCACTTAAGAGTAACTTATTATCTTCAGTTATTTTCGCCGGTGGCCAAATATTCAGCGTAGCAGTCCGGGTGCGTGCGAGTTGGGCAAATATATAAGGTGTAAAAAAATTAACCTTAAAAACTTTAAGAGGTGCTTTAGACCATCGAACTGAACAACTTTCACTATGGGACCAACTCTCAAATCACGAAAAAAAAAAAGAGCTGTTTTATACATTTTGGTCGAGTAGGTATTGAACTTTTGTATGAAACAGCTGATTTTTTTTTTCGTGATTTCGGAGTTGGTCACATAGTAAAAGTTGTTCAGTTCGATGGTCTAAAGCACCTCTTAAAGTTCTTAAGGTTAATTTTTTTACACCTTATATAATTATTGTCCCGTAAGTTGACGTCTTTGTCGTAGAGGCCTTTGCCCAGGAGTGGGACAGCGCAGGCTAGATGTTGAAGTTGATGTCAAGCCGGAATCGAGTAATAGGCCAAGTCATAATAGTTATCAGAAAAATATTAAAAAAACCTAAGTTGCGTATTTTTTAAATTATTGGCATTTAAATGTTACTTTTTGCCCAACTAAATATTCAAAATGAATACTTTGCCAAACTTTGACCGACTGTACTGAAAAAAAAAATGTACTATGCGAGTTTAGCAAGTAATATTAGGTCCTTACATATGAAATTGGCGTTTTGTATGGAAGGAACAAAAAGTCGAATATTTTTTAATATAATATATTTAATTAATCAAAGTATGAACCATTGTTTTCAATGCACTTTTGCCATCTTATAGGTAGTTCATTGATCCCTTTACTAAAAAAACCAGTCGGACGGGAATCAATAAAATCTTTGAAGGCGATTTGGACTGCCCCATCGGAGTTGAATTTTTTCCCTTGCAAAAAGTTATCCAAATTGCGAAAAAAATGGTAATCTGTTGGAGCAAGGTCCGGGGAGTACGGAGGATGTCTAAGACATTCCAATTCAAGTAATGTAACGCAGCAGTCGACGCGCGTTTGCCGGTTTGCTTCAGTCAATTCGTGAGGTACCCACCTTTCAAGCTTTTTAATCTTCCCAATTTGCTTCAAGTGAATTAAAACAGTTTTATCACTAACATCGAAGCCTGCAGCTAACTCGGACGTGGTTTGCGATGGGTCCGCTTCCACAATAGCCTTCAATTCTCCATTATCAACTTGGGTCTCAGGCCGTCCACGGGGCTTGTTCTGCAGGTCGAAATTTCCAGAACGAAAACGTTGGAACCAAAAACGAACTGTGTTTTCTTTTGCAACATGACCGCCATACACATCATTCACCCTTCGAGTCGTTTCCGCAGCACTAGTGCCACGGCGGAACTCGTACTCGTAAATAATGCGATATTTTAAATTTTCCATTTTGTAAAATGAGTGACGCAAACAGAAAAAACAGAAGAAAAAAAACAAATGAATGACGGTCATCGAAGCACAAATACATGAGTAAATAGCTGTACAAATTTGAATTTGGAATTCCTTACCAAAGAGGAGAAATTCGTGATTAAAGTGGCCAGTACGAAAAACGCCAATTTCATATGTAAGGACCTAATATTAATAGTTGGCGCATTTAATAAGCATTGCAAAAAAACATTGTTTTATCCATAGACTTTTTATGATGTCGCCTAATATTCCGAGCACCGTGGGACTTTTAACATCTGCGTGATCATTATTTCAAATTTGCATAAAATTCCCAACCACTCAAAGTAAACTTAATTAAATTAATAGGTCGGTCGTTCTGTAGGTATTTTAGTAATTTACATAAGTAGGTAGATAGTCTTTATTACTCATACCAACAATAAAATTAATCTGAAATAAAGAAGTTTTTATATTTTATCAGTTACTTTAATTCATAAAGCCAACCGGAAGGAAATGGCTATAATTTAAATAGCAGGAAACATGGGTATTTATTAACCTGACAGAAAAAAATAAATAAGTAGGTACGTAAGTAACCACAATATTTTAATACCGTTTTAAAGTAATATTGGTACATATTGGTAATAGATTTGTAATTTTAGTGTTCACGACTGTACCAAAACAAAATTTATGTAGAAGTTCACGTGGAAATACATAGTAAAACCAGGTCGAAATTGTCATGGTTGGAGACGACTATTTCTCGACACCAAATTCAAATTAAAAAACGTAAGCGTTCCGCGGTAATCAGGGTGAGGATTGTGGCGAGAATGGGTCACCACGTAATCCTCACCAAGGCACCTTTATATCTCTGAAATCACTTAATGACTATTTTTGGAGATTTGGCATAGCGTTACGACTACTTTTTGACTATTTTTTGGAATTGAAACCAAGTCGATACTCCCAGTCGTTTGGTTGCACTCATAGATATATTAAAGGAGATATATAAATAGAATTAAACATTATTCTTATCTTCTCTCAAGGGCCTTACAACCGGATGTAAACACCAACTTTACAGGTCTTCTAACCGGGTTAAAACGGCTGACAAATTGAAAAATTAACTATAATAGCAATATATTCGTTGGGCAATCGACATTTTTGTCGATAGCCTATGTTAGTGGAACTTCACAACCACATCACTATCTCGCCGCAAGACACAGCGGCTGTACTATGCGACGCTCCGCAAAAATAAAGTATCGTTTTGTAATTTTTACATTGCTTGTCCAGTCACTTAGCGACATACTTAGGTAGTGTTTAAGGAGCAATGTATTTGCTTCAAAAATAGTAAAGCCGCTGCGATATTTGAAAACAAAAATAACGTAGTAAAAGCAAGAAATATTTTACGGTTTTTTGTTTTTCATGATTTTAAAGGCAAACACAGTAAAATACTTTTACTTACATATGGTAAGTGATTCCATGAGATACGAAGTTTTTATTTTGACTTCGGTTTTTACAGGAAACAACTGAACAACAAGGCGTTTTTATATTTTATCACGATCACAGTCGAAAGCGCACTAGTTCGCCGAGACGGGCACTTGCCTAGTACAGGCCCATGTTGCTCATGCCGCGTGGACACAGACACGCCCCCTTGCCACTTCTACTGTTTTTTACTTTTCTATGGTTGCACTGGAGGTGAGGATTGTGTGGAGACCTTCACCACACAATCCTCACCAACCTATAGCTATAACTTCGGAATCATAATGCGACTATTTTTTTTGACCGTGTTGACTATTTCTTGACAGTTTTTTTGCGTTCTCAAAATTGATTTTCATGAAGTTTTCAAAAGTGAGGATTGTGTGGTGAAGGACACAAAAGGGCTTCATTTGTTGCTTATCCACTATAAGTTGCCTTCAGTTTGCCCTCAAGTCGAGGCTCGACATGTGGATACGCAGTTAATGAACTGTTTGCGCTTTTGAGACAGCAGCTCTGTTTTTTTTTTATAAATTTATTAATGGATTTTATATTAATCTATTCGTTAGAAATCGCAGGACGATCCGAACATGTACAAAACGAAACCAAATTATTTATTTTAATTGTCTGCTTGACACTTAACGCGCCGATATTTATTTATTTATTGTCATTAATTAAAGGGCGTTTACTCCGAAAGGGGTTTGAAGATTTTTGTATGGAGGGTGGCCCTAAGGTCGGCCGCCATTTTTATTTTTTTTCACAATCGCGGTGCACAACAAAAGTTATATATTTAGATAGAGGACACTTATACAAACAAAAAATGTTATATAACATAATATCCTAAAGCGTCAGGTTTCGGAGTTATTCACCGAAATATAAGTCGAAAACAACAAGGATTTTCTTGTTTTATTTCCCTCCTGGTAAGCATATTGAACTATTGAGGTAATAGAAACGTTATGAAACCTTTATGGAGAAGAAACAAATGAAGAATAGACATTTTTTAAATACGGCAATTTATAGTTCGTTTTTTAATCCCAGAGACTAATCTGACATGTAAGTCTTTTGTGTTTTCGTATAGAAGTTTGACATTTCACTTGTCAGATTAGTCTCTGGGATTAAAAAACGAACTATAAATTGTCGTATTTAATTATTTATTTAAAAAATGTCTATTCTTCATTTGTTTCTTCTCCATAAAGGTTTCATAACATTTCTATTGCCTCAATAGTTCAATATGCTTACCAGGAGGGAAAAAAAACAGAAAAAATCCTTGTTGTTTTCGACTTATATTTCGGTGAATAACTCCGAAACCTGACACTTTAGGATATTATGTTATGTAACATTTTTTGTTTGTATAAGTGTCCTCTATCTAAATATATAATTTTTGTTGTGCACCGCGATTCTGAAAAAAAATCAAAATGGCGGCTGATTTTAGGGCCAAAACCTTCAAACCCCTTTATTAATTTATTTCAATCATGTTTATTTATTTAGGGCTGATTTTATCAAAGTCAGTCATTTTTTATCTGTGGAATAAAATTGTGGTCTTACAGTTCTAGTATGGAAAGACTATCAACAATTTAACATTTATTGTGTTCAAAAGTTTGGTGAAATCCGCCCTTAGTTTGCCACATTAAAGTCGAGTAAAAAGCGACTTTTCTTATTCATAGATCAAGGAAAGCGCCCGTAAAACGGAAGAACGGCCTCAAAAAATAATAATCCATGAGGAATAGCAAGCCTCGAGCCCTTGACGCAGCGGCGAGGCAACCGGCCTCAAACGGAGTCAGACTGCCTCGAGCGCAGCGGACTTTTAATTTTAATTTCATAATAATAAGGCCTGTTTTCGACTCTCCAAATTTTGGATAAATAACCCCGATGTCTTGCCGCGTTTAGTTAAACGTCAAAATGTTTTAAAACCTGTAGACGGGGATCATTTGAATGGTTCAACTTATATTTTTGAAGACTTTTCAAAAGAAATGTAGGTTGACACTGTCAAAAATACATAGATTTACCAAAATTTTTGAATTTGTATTTATAGAATCTAATTTTTATTCATGAAAATTAAGTTTCCTAAATTTTTTATTTATAAATGCAGTGCGCGATACTTCATTATATAAGCAAATTCACACAGGCCTTATACAGGCTTATTTTTTTATCACCATCCAAATTTTTACACGGTGTTCTACCCATGAATATGAACAACTTTCACTATGGGACCAACTCCGAAATCACGAAAAAAAAATCAGCTGTTTCATACAAAAGTTCAATACCTACTTGACCAAAATGTATGAAACAGCTGATTTTTTTTCGTGATTTCAGAGTTGGTCCCATAGTGAAAGTTGTTCATATTCATGGGTAGAATACCCTGTAAAAATTTGGATGGTGATAAAAAAATAAGCCTGTATATTATTTTTTCTAAATTATTTTTATATTAACTGTTTTTCCGTCCGTGAGGCCGTCTTGCCTCGTCGCTGCACTCGAGGCGTCTTCGAGGTTTGTCCATCATCTTACTATCTTTAGAATTAATTATGTCCTGTATTCACTGGGAAGAAAAGTTGCACAATACTGAATTCCAGGTCATTGGGTATGCGAGCAACATTATTGCGCAATTTTTTTCAGCTTTGTGATCAGTAAATACGTGGTTTTATTTATTTTGTATTGTATTCCAAGTGCCCCGTTTGTCTCGTGGACGCAAGTGCGACTGCAGAGCTTTTGGGGTCTTGGGTTCGATTCCCGGGTCGGGCGAAGTGTTATTGGTTTTTTCCATGAGTAATTTCTCATTAGCGGCCCGTAGTTTGGAAATTGATGTAATGGCACCCCGGTGCCTCGAAAAGTGCAGTCAACAGCAAAAGTAGATGATGATTGAGTTTATAACTTGGAGTCAAAACTGATCACAATAAATATTATTCTATTCTATCACGAATATATGGCAGCTGTACTAGTAGCAAATGTTTGGTATAAATTACAATAGAATACTCTTTATTATGTACACCATATAAATTACAATCACATACTTTTGAATCACTTCGACGCCACACAGTTCTGACGCTAACCCCGTTCATTAGTATTGAATTTCTGATTTTCATCATCTACTTTTGCTGTTGACTGTACGTAAAGCCGTTGGCCTTGCGTCTTATCTATCTTAGAGGGAGTGCACTTTTGTCTGCTCACACACGCCTGCACTATAATATTTCTTGCGTAGCTAGCCTGTGTTGAGTTTACCCGCCGTGGAAGAAATTCGGTCGAGAGGATATTATTATTATTACTTATATTATTTAAAATTGTTACGTTTTGACTTGTTTTTTTTTTTCGGGATACCCACAATTTTATGAGTTTGACCAATGAATACGCAAATTTTGTGTCATCAATGATATTATAAGTAAAAAGAGCTAGATGGGTGTTACGCGCTCCACTGGCACGTCAAAACTTGGCTATTTAGCCTAGTTTTTTTTTTCATCTTGTCTCTTTTCGCTCTCGATAATTGCGTCATTCCGTCCTACTTTCACGTGTCATATACCTTATAGTCTTTTTTTTTTTTTTTTATGGATGGGAAATCATCAAATGACCCCTCCCGCTCTGGGTGGAGCGAAGGGAGTGTCAGACTCTTACTGACTAAAACCCATCCGTGTTCCTTCCTTAGCCCTTTATGTTCCGGGGTAGCGGTAACCCTTTCGGACAATCCCGCACCCCCGGCAGGCTTCGGCCCTGGCAGGCCCCTTCCTTTATGCTGACATCTCTTTGAGGCGCGCGTGGAACACGTACGCGCCGTCCGGCACGGGCCTGGTCCTGATCGGACGGTGAGCTACCCATTACTCTCCGTCCGCAGGCCCGCGCCTACGGTGGCCGGGAGTCGTCACGCGGCTCCCGACACCCGGAGCGTCTCCCTCGGCGGCTGGGGTGTGAGGCTCTTTCCCTCAGCCGTTCCGCCACCTCCTTCGCTAGCATGACTGCTTCGATACCTTATAGTCTGATACTGTGACTTTTTAGAAGATCGAATTTTGTGTAAGTTAACCCATGAAGTTCTTTTCACATAAAATATCATTGACTATGCATAAGATAAATATGGAATATTGTAATGTACCAAAAATGGGCAGTATTTATGGCAGCTTTATCATTTAGGTTTTATTTATTATTGAAAAGAAGAATAAATTATTATTTAGTATTAAAAATATATCTTTCAGCTATATCAATACATTTTAAGTGCTTTTCATTTAAAAGAAGACTGTATTAGTTTTATTTTATAATTGTCTATGGGACGGTTTTGTAATAATTCAATAAATTTACCATCCATAGTAAATACGTACATGGGAACGATTGGTATTTTTTTTTCCAAAGAATCGTATGTTATAAGACCTGTTGCAGAGGCTAAAAAAAAAGAATAATAAATAAATGTAACAACGTGAAAAAGAATATGCTGTCAGGGAAATTAATAAACACGTTTCGAAGAATGACAGTTTTGATTTGAATTTACTGACAATTTAAGTTGATATTCAATTAATTTTCCTGACTTTATATTAATAAATGTTTAGAATCGAAAGAGTAAGCGCCTGAAAAATTATACTGAAGCAAATTCTCATTGATATTTATTTTTTATTTTTATTATTGCATTTTATATATCGATGATACTAAAAATATGCCAATTCAAGGCTTGCCGTTTTCAAATGCTTTAAAAATAAATTAAACCGAGTAACTTTCCTCTTTGCCGGGCTAAAATGCGCAAGCGACAAAGTTTTGTCGTCGCATTTTCTCGCGCCTAAATGACTCAATGTCTAATGTCTCGTTTCAGCGGGACTTGAGACGACAAGATATTCTCGCACTGCACATTTATGCCTAATTGGAATGGAACTCGACTAGAGTGGCGCGTTTTATGTTTTTCAACGGCACCCTTTTTTACGTAAATATAAAAAAAAAATGCTATATATATGTTTGTAGATACAGAAGTATTTACACGATTTTTTTTTTCTGAATGTTGAGTATTATTTTACCAAAAATTTAATGTTTATTTAGTGTTATTTGCACAAAAACTTGACGTAAATTAGTTGTAATTTGTGGTCCTTCGCTTTTTTTGTTTTAATTTGTAATGTTACTGTTTGTTTGTTGGATCTTTGTCTAAGTATTATTCTTGGAGTATTTTTTGTAAGTTGTACCTACATGGATAGATTTTGCTCTGGCTGTTAGCAGCCATGGTTATTAACCCTTTGAACGCCAAGCGCAGCTCATAGGAAGTAGGTATGCTCTCTACGCCGAGCCATTTATTTACTATTAAATACCTACAAAATGCTAGTGATGGGGTATTCACAAATATCGATAAACCTTTATCACTGCTATTACAATCGATTTTCCATATATGAGTGTTAAAGGAGAAGACGACAAAATTTAAAAAAAAATAATCGTTTTACCTATTTTCTATATTAGATTATAAAGTAGCACATCTATTTGTCGCCTAAGCTCGTCGTTGACGTTCTAGCGGCCGATTACGTTTATCGCTTGTAAGCGTCGTTGGCGTTCAAAGGGTTAAAAGCCCGTTAGTAGATAATCAGCTCTGTATTTGGCTGATTTGTAGTCATGAGCATAAATACGTTACACATACGAAAAAATTTAAAAGCGACCTTCTTGTAAATTAACGATTGCAACTTTGAAAAAAGATCTAATTTGTAATAGTTCTTTATCATCATTATATTATTCCTCATCTTCCATAAAAACTTTAGGTTCAACGATTGTCTTTATTTGTGCGATTCCAAATATTGAAAACATACTGATTTTCGAATAATTTTTGAATTAGATTGCAATTTGTATCCCTGAAGGCATGGCAGAGTCACTATTCGATATTTTCGGCAACCACCTTACCAGGCAGGTTGTGAAAAATGTTTCGCGGCAACATCTATCGAATATCGAAAACATGCGCAAGATTGCGTCCGCTGGCCTACTGAAGCCTAACGAGCCGGTAAAGAAGTCCGAACTACCTAAAAAATCTTTTCTCTCTCGGAGAAAGCATTGAAAAACACTCCGGTGGGGAATGTATTCATTCCAAGAGCTGTCAATGTTGGCTCCATAACATACAGCAACGAGAATAATGATAAGGGACAGTGTGCGGATTATGTGGAGTTCACCAATCAGACGCCAGCACATCAACCTACTACAGTCTGTCAAATTTCTTTAATCGATTTTCAACTTTATCACTAAAGCATAAGGTTCAAAGTTGATTGGGAAAATGTGACAGTTTCGGGTAGGTTGATGTGCTGGCATCTGTACAAGTACGACAATCACCACAGATACTTGTTTGACTACCTACCAGTGCCAGAACCTGAGATCTTGAAGCAATTCTCTCCATCCAACACTCTTCCACCAGCTTACCAAGAAATACAGCATTGATTTCAATTGCTCACACCAGGATGAATTCTTTAAAGATGATTTCTCAACTGGAATTGTACCAGACGATTCCCTGATTTTTTACTGAAAATAAAGATAACAATGGCGCCGATTCCCTTGTTCAAAAATTTCAGTGCATCTTATTCTTTCTATTTCATTAAGAAAAGGACAGAACATAATTATTAGTTTATTCCTGTCAAATTAGTCAGCGCCTGACATAAATTGACGTATTTTTAGTAGCCAATTTTTTAATCGCGTCTAAACTTGTCTATGGAGTATCTTGATTTGACAGGACTAAACTAATATTTATCTTCTGTCCTTTTCTAAATGAAATAGAAAGAAAAAGATGCACTGAACTTAAATTTAGTTTAGTTTGTGAACAAGGGAATCGGCGCCAATGTTAAAATTAAGGCTTATGAGTAATAACTAATATATGATTTTTTCGTAGTGTAAGATATTTATGCCTGTACTGTATGTAACCGTCTTATACACTGCAAACAATGTGTTATTGATAGCTTATTACTATACCAATTTGTATGATTTTCAAATTAAAGATAGTTTTATTAATCTTCCTTACTTACAAAAATTCGTATCAGGTTTCAAACATATTACAAATGTAACATTACAAATTAAAATACATTGTAGTGATAATCCGAGAATTAATTAAAATAAAATTTCTGAGTCTTTAAAGTAAGTGACTAAGCTACTTTAAAAAATCTACAATAATTTTGTATTTCTTAAATGATAAAAAACTTTTAATTATTGAGCAGTGTTCTCGACACCGACCGCTCTAAAGACATTCTGCCGTTGCTAAAAGGAGATGGCGCTATCCGTTTTGTATAACTCCATCTCTTTCTCTCATCGGCCCCTGTGCTGTTTGTATTCGACTTGTTAATGTTACCAGTGTCTTTAACGAGGGTTGGAGAGTGTTGCCACTGCTGAAAAAGTAGAAAAACTAATAAAAAGTTTGTAACTCGGTTTATATCATTCTAGCGGAGGATCTTACCGTAAAATGTACAAAGTACTTGGAAGTTGGTGACTGTGTGTATGTCTGTTCGAATTTTGGCTTGCAATAAATGTCTTTTTAGCTATGAGATTGTTTTTTTTTTATTTGTACAGACGCTAGCACATCAAGCTACCCGAAACTGTCAAATTTTCGCAATCAACTTTGAACCTTAAGCTTTAGCGACAAAGTTGAAAATCTATTAAAGACATTTGACAGATTGTAGTAACTTGATGTGCTGGCGTTTGTACCATATTTACCTTCTTCTTAGCGTGTCGATGGCATGGTAATCTTAAATAGATGTGCATAACTCCAGCTTCCTCATATGTGATAGAATAATTCTACCTATGCCAATATTTAAGGCATAATAGCTGCAATCCAAGTTCCCAGTCTTAATTTAGCTGCCACAAAAACTTCGTTAGTGTTAGCTGGAGTGACGTCATCCCAGCTTCCTCGTTCAATACAGGCTTCTTTCGTTTGGAAGATACGACATGAGCAGCTGGGGTGACGTCACTCCAGCTTACACACGTTTTTTTATCGTAGTTTCAACACTTTTTAAGTATTATCGTTCAGTTTTTTCCTTCCTTGTGCAGCTATTATGCCTTATTTTTCTGACTATATTCCAAAACCTCACTGGTTTGCCTTGTATTGAATGAGGAAGCTGGGATGACGTCACTCCAGCTAACACACACTAAACGGCTCATATTGACGAAGTTTTTGTTGAAACTTCGTCAATATGGCCGTATTGTATGATGATTCCGTTGAGGAAAAGGGACAGCATCTCGCTTTCACACTGGAATCATGATGGCTTTAGCACTTCATAATAATAACATATTCATTTCTGAAACAATACACCCGTCATTCTGACTTACACCAGAATTCGGCTAGGTACACAGGCTAGGTACGTGTGTTTGGCGCCATCAGTACCTAGCGTCCATACGACTTAACCCGCAAGACTCATTTTGTAGAACAGCACACAGCACATGTTGGGAATTGAACCCAACACCACACCATGCGCGCGACCTGCACGCGCAGGCAGCGTGATCAGCGCGGCATCGGTAAGCTGAGGCGCGGCGCGGCGGCGACACGGCTCGGCCCGACGACCACTCGCTTCCACCGGACTCCACCGCGACGGACGATACTCCTATCTTAAAATCATTTATTGTTTGGCCGGGAAGTTTCATATTGTTAACCATTGCCTTTTTATACAGTCCACTCTTTTATTGCTCCCCGCGCTAACAGCACATTTAAACTCCAGCACCCTAATTGCGTAGATCGATGTGCGTGTGGATTGAGGGCCCCGTACGAAACTTTTTGATATCGGAAAATGAGTTAGGAACTCAAATGGAGTTGGACAGGACACCTGGCAAGGCGCAGTGATGACATGGAGTAAGGCCGTGACCGAGTGGCGTCCAAGGAGACTGTCAAGTGTCGGTTGCCAGCGGCGAGATGGGATGTCGACATTGTTACCATCGCGGGTAGAATCTGGACGAGGCTGACATAGGAGAGTGGGGATTGGCACATGAAAAGAGAGGTCTATGTCCAGCTGTGGGTAAAGTCGGGCAGATGATGCAGACGCCAACACATTAAGCTACTACAATCTGTCAAAAATCTTTAATAGATTTTCAACTTTATCGCTATCAGCATTAGGTTCATGGTTGATTGGGAAAATTTGACAGTTTCGGGTAGCTTGATGTGCTAGCGCTGGCACACTGCACCGCATTACGCAGCGGGGTGCGTGAAACGGATTCAATTGACAGGCCTGATGGTCTAGTGGTTAGTGACCCTGACTGCTATGCCGGAGGTCGTGGGTTCGATTCCCACCCAGGACAAATGTTTGTGTGATGAGCACGATCATTTGTTCTGTGTCTGGGTGTAATTTATCTATAATATTTATGTATTTAGAAATATATAAGTATGTTTATCAGTTGTCTAGTACCCATAACACAAGCTCTGCTTAGCTTGGGACTAGATGGCGTTGTGTGATAGTTGTGGAATATTATTATTTATTACAATTCCCCGCACGGAAGCGCGTTTTTATTGAATTTGTATGTACAGACGCCAGCACATCAAGTTACCCCAATCTGTCAAATTTTCCCAATTGAATACGAACCTTATTACTTTGTAGTAAAGTTGAAAATCTATCAAAGAAATTTGACAGATTGTTGTAGCTTGATGTGCAGGCGTCTGTACCTAAACAATCACGCGCGGGGGCACGTTATCTGCGTCCCGCTGCGTAATGCGGTGCAGTGTGCCAGTCGCCTTACATGTGGGTCTGACTGGTCCCTGGCTTCGCTTCGGTACAAAAAAAGGGCGAAAACATCACCTGTTCTTTATATCCCTACTGATATATCTCCACTGGGAGCCGTACCTAAAGTTATTAGGCGTCATCGTCATGAGTAAAGAAGTTTTACAAAACAAAACGTCTCTGCGCATGCCTTGACTTGAGGCCGTGTAAGCTTGAAGCAAACTGCGTTCAGAAACGAAATCAATGTACAGTGCGCCCAGAATACCTTCGCAGGCGTTAAAATGGGATACTAAGTTCAATGTATAAGCATTTGGTGACTTGCTCATGAGGGTTGCAAGCAACGTCACCATGCGCTGCATAGGTACTACCTACCCTACCCTACCAACTCTAAAAATATACCTAGCTATTGTCACAGACTACAATATATACGCAGGCTATTATTATGCCCGTTTCCACTAACGCTAGGGAACACCTAAATAGGTAATATTACAGTTGGATTTTAAACTTTGACGTTGAACCGAGCGCTGAAAATCCAATATAGCGCTGGTGCCACCTTGGGCATTAGTGCCCAGTACAAAAAAAGTAAATCCTAAGACTAGAATGACTAACTTAAAGACAACAGCGCTGCTGCATGCCTCTGTACATCCCATCTACAGGAATAGATGGTCGTAATGTTTCAAAGGCTGACGTCAGAATTCAAGTAAAAAAATTAAATTATTTTTACATAACGATTTATTTGAATAAAACAATTAAGAAAACAACAAATATTACGATAGATACAATATAACCAAATAATTATCCATTGAAGAATATCTTGAACATTATAAATTCATTTTATTCATAAAAAAATATTGATCGGCAGAATGAGAAAATTAGACTATCATATGAAATCACATCACATGCAAAGATGCGTTTAGTTTGTACTAATGTGATTTTCTTTCCTGTTACACTAGCGCAGATTCAGACTGTTCTGGAATAATAATTGCATTATGAACAGTAATTACAGGTAAACCTATTATATCCTTTATTTTCACGCTAAGCCAGTGATATATAAATAGATAACATTTACTGATAGCCTTAAATATGAATACACCCATCTTGAACTCAAAATTCTAAAACCACTCAATCAATATTTTTAGGACCTTTTCACGTAGCAGTTACTAAACGCACGCCCAACTTTTCTTTATTGCGTTCCAGATCTACAATAAAAGCATAATGAACATATTATTAGTGCTATGCTACTTACACATTGTGGAAAACTAATCTAGCTATTCTGGCGTAGTGTTAAGAATTTAACAATTTGATCAGGTGGAATGAGGTTTTGACAGGTGCCACCAACTTGAATTCGATTGTAAAAGGCCCAATCGAACCGAAATAAATGTAGGTCTACGGGCCACATCTGGACTCTGAATTCTCTTAAAGCAGCGTCAAAATATAAGTGAAGTATCAGTTCAGTACGTTGTAAACTCAGTGCAAACACGCTATGCATTGAATAACGCTTGTAACTAAGCTAGAACAACTCGAATAACTAACATTGGTCGTGGTTAAGAACTGTCATGAGATTTAAGCTTATGTAACATTTTATGTCCGTGAAATAACGTTATAATTACCTGTTAGCGGTTGTTTACCTCCACCAAAAGGTAAGGGGTCCGTTTTTACTAATGTTTGTGCATCTAGTAGTTCGTGTTTCTGTAGATAACCTTGAAATACATCGTGTAGGTGTATGCCGGTCCTCTCCAGCTGTAACACATTAACTGCTGAGTCTCTTTACCTGTAATGCTTCCTTGTTAACACTTTCGGTAATTTAGTTATTAGTTTTCGTAGTTTTTAGTTATATTTTATCAGATATTCTCTTGCACTATTTTCTGTCACTCTCCTAGAAATGTCACGAGACTGCTGTTCCATGTTCATTCAAATGTGTTTTTTTTTTAAATACTCTGTGAAAAGGAGGTGATAATGTAAAAAGTATAAATTATTCTTTTTATTTAATATTTTGGACCTTTGATGAAAAATGGTGAAAGTGCATTTTTTTTCTTACTCTTTGATTACCAAATATGCTTTAGACATATTTTTACATAACGAAACTGTCAATATATTTCGTATACCTTGTCGTACACATTTCAGACCATGTTTATCAGATGAAAATCTCAGCAGAACCGTTGCTATGTCATGATATGTATTATTCAGATCAGATTAGGAATTTGTGATATCAATATCAATTGGCCGCTCGATTCCTATTGTTTACTCATTCTCTGATAAGATTACACCTTGACAATGAAATGTATAAGTACTTAATATTTTTGGTAAACACTTAATTTTTTCCGCTATTATCTTAATGAAGAGGTAGTTAAGATAATAGCTTAGAGCCACTTCTTTTTTTATTGCTTATATTTCTATTTTTAAGTGGAGGAGGGGCTTGTGCCTAAGTAATAACAGCCGGTTCGGTTTGTCTGTGAATGGGTGACCATCTTTACATACCTAAACTCCTCCGTGCCTCAGAAAACACGTTAAGCCGTTGGCCCCGGTGTCATCCGTTTATCTTTAGCAGTCATTACAGGTAGTCAGTAGCCCGAAAGTCTGACAACCAGTCTTACCAAGGGGTATTGTATTACCCGGTGCCTGGGTTGTGCAGGTCTGATAGGCAGTTGCTTCATGTAACATACGTACTGGTATTCAGCTGCATCTGGTGAGACTGGAAGCCGACCCTGACATAGTTGGCAAAAGGCTTTCCTAGGCAAGGCATTTTTAAAGTTATATATTACTAGCTGTGCCCCGCGGTTTCGCCGGCACAAGTTTCGATCCCGTGGGAATATCGGGATAAAAACTATCCTATGTCCTTTCCCGGGACTCAAACTATCTCTATAACAAATTTCATCTAAATCGGTTCAGCGGTTTAGGCGTGAAAACGTAACATACAGACTGACAGAGTTACTTTCGAATTAATAATATTAGTATGGACGTGGCAGCAATTATGTCAGACGTTCTTGCCTTTTCCTGCTTCTCACTTCTCAGAATTGAGCCCTCATTGGAAAGTTGTGTTCTACATTTAATTAAATACTAGGAGTTGCTTGTGGCTTCGCCCGCATAGAGGTTGAGAAGAGATTCAGGTCACAGATTTTGCTCTAAATTGGGGTCAGTGGAGTCATTACTACTGACTCCAAATTCAATTTACGCTATGTAAATATCGGGTCAGCACTGACTTGTCTCGAATTTGGGGTTAGTTACTTATCCTGTCTAAATCAGCCTTAATGCCCCAATTTGACGGATTATGTTTGCCTACTTGGGTACACAATCAATTTTATTCAGGGTGAAAATATTTGTTAGTAAGCACATTGTTAGCGGAGAAGACTGTACAGGTTGTTCGGGATTATTTATATTAGCCTGTGACGTCTCACTGCAGGGCAAAGGCCTCCCTACTCTCGCATGAGAGAGTAGGGGTTTAGACAAATTAACCCACCGCGCTTGTCTAGTGCGAGTTGGTGGGTGTACAGTGGACCGCCTGACTGGGTCCGTGGGCGCCGCCTTTGACGTGCTAGATGTTCATCATCTGCCGCCCTGTGTTGATATCCTGCACTAATATCGACTGTTCCATCCGAGCCTATTTGGGTGTATTTATCCTATAGCCTACAGGTGGCGTTCTACACTTAGTTCAATACTAAATGCACGACAGTTTAAAGTCATATCGAGGATAGTTCGGGAAAAGTCTACTAAAATAATTGTTTTAGTTACAATATTTTACAATAATGCAGGCCCTATTTTTCATGTTTATTTACCATTGCTCACTTTACTTGGGAAGATATTTAACAGTGAAATCATCTATTTATTCAAATTAAAACAATGACCTTTCCTTGAGCTTAATTTTCTATCTTGAGCAATGACTAACAAATAGTGAGGTACCAACAGCCGCGGACAGTGGCGTTCGACCACTTTTCACCCTTATGCCCTTGGTAATAAAGTTGAAAAGTGGTCCACCGCCATTAAGAGCCTATACTACCTCAAATGGCTTAGCGTGATCCTCCGTTATGTCGCAAATACTGCACCATGAATTTTGAAATAAATATATGGTAAAGTTGAGGATTAATGCTAAGTCTTATGTCAGACGAAAACATGATTCCATAAAATTTTCTCGATAGAAAAAAAATCCAAAGTTACCTCTAACCCGAACAATAAACCGCTGGTATTCAAAAAATACTTCAAACTAGATCATGTAACTTTGCATACTAACTGAACTTACTTTAAAGCAGGTCTTATGTTATTTATTTTTTTTAAATTACCGTTATTTTCACTGTAAAAAGCAAATACCTAAACTATTGGCGCTTCCTGCCGCCCAGCACCGCACTCTGTCTCGCTCTCACTCAGTCCGCGAGCAGTATCGTATAAGCGAGATAAAGAGTGAATTTTAGCTGAGGTAGTATAGGCTCTTAACCGCGATTGTACTTACAAAGTTACAGATGTTTCGAATATTAGGTATATATATTCTAGGGAATGCTTATTTTCGGTTCGAATCATACTTTGTTTAGGAAACAGGATAAATAACAGGGACATCGAAGCGTAAACTGTAACAGTGAATAATTCAACACGTCATGCATGATTCTAGTGTAGAAATTTTTAGTAGGTTATTAAAAAAAAAAAGTGGCACTCCGGGAGTGCCGACAGAAGTGAAAACTTGAACAATTATGTGTATTTTTTGAATTGTCATTATAAACAAAACACAAACAAAATACTTTGCCATCACTCATTGCCATATCGGAAATATATTAAAACCGAGTACATCCCGAGGACAGCCGAACACATCCGAATGTAGCGCGGTGTCGGTAACAGTGTCGCGAGTTCAATGGTTTTTTCTATCTCAAAAAACGCCCCACGCGCCTATAGAAGTTTTCACTTAAGAAATCATTTGTTTTATAGAAAAGAGCAATATCTACACGATCCAAATGTATGGAACAGCAATTTTTTTTTGTTATAAACTTATAACCGACGAAAAATATGAACGTGGTTCAAAACCATGTATTGAAACCATGGCGAAAGGTTGCGCGTCAGCCTTACAATGTTTTTCATATTTGAATGAATCATTGATATTATTATTATACCTATTGTAAAATACCCAGTCCAAACAAGTGGTATTATCAGTAAAATGGCGTCACCATCCAAAACTCTGCCATTAGGTACCAATTAGAGCTTGATCATAAAAAATATCAATTGTATATATCAATGACAATACTTTAAATTGAAATTCGCGTATGACGTACGTACTGACGTCACTAACGTTGTCATAACTGGCCATTACAATAGCCATTACAATAACCATTACAATAGCCGTTTTGCGCGACAAGGACATAGAATCCGCCCTTCCCCCCTCAACTGAGACTTATTAATAGTCTACCCTCAGAAATAAACAAATGTATTACACAGAAAAATATCAAATGTAAACTTAAGCAATATTACTTTTGTAAGTATTATGTAGGAATGATTGTAACCATTTAAAGACCTTAAGGTGTTAGTAATTGTATAGTTCGATATTGAGATAGACTCGTGATAGCACAAGTTTAAACCTTAGTGGTTTTTGGTTGCTATTTATTATGAATAATCCTGTATTCTTTTGTATAAATGATAAATAAATAAATAAAAAAAAATAAAAAAAAAAACTGAAAATTAATCTGCCTAGACTTTATCCAACTATGTTGGGGTTGGCTACAAGTCCTAACTGGATGCAGCTGAATGCCAGTACCTATTAACATAGAGCGACTGACTCCCCCTTCAAGTACCTTAATGCTCCTCTAATTTTTAGAATAATGTTAACCCGAAATAAGTATCTCACCAAGTAAACGGCTACGCGAAACTGTCAAATTTTCCCATTCAACTTTGAACCTTATGCCTTAGCGATAGGGTTGAAAATCTATTAAAGAAATTTGACAGTTTGTAGTAACTTGATGTGCTGGCGTCTGTACAAAATCAAAAGTCAATTATTCAAAATAAACTGAGAAACAGCACATTTTGAATATCTAAATTACATAATTAAGCATAATCAGCCTATATTGTTCCCACTGCTGGGACACAGGCCTCCTCTCTGTGAGAGGGAGTGGGCCGTAATCCACCATGCCGGTCGGTTTTTGGTATACTTAAGACAGCCCCTCAAAACGCCTTTCACCTTGTACATCTTTGATACCCTAGACAGGTTCAAAATGCTAGATTTAATAATAGTAACCAACTTTCTAAAGGCATTTAGTTAGTATGCGTTAGAGGTAACCATTTTATGCAGTAGGCATCATGTCACGACCCATATGCCAGTGGCGTAACTATACCATTTGGGGCCCGTGGCAGATTCAAGGGATGGGGCCCTCCCTCAATATAAAGAAGCTCAAACAACTTTTTTTATTTTATTATTAGCAGTTCTCCCGTGACTTCTTCCGCGTAGATTTCATATTATCCCTCACAACATTTAAAACCCGACTGCTTCGTTGGGCTAGTCTAGTGGTCGCAAGCGCTACTGCTGAGCATGAGGTCCTGTCCAAAAAATTATACAAACAATGGGAAATGGTTCAAAATGTCCGTAACCTGAACGTTGTCCTTTGTTGCACATTTTCAAAATAAGTTTGCTTTTATAAACTTATGTTAGGAACCTACTGTGCTCATGGCCCTCTGGCTAGGGGCCCGTCGCATTTAGCCCCAATGCCACCCTATAGTTTCGCCACTGCCATATGCGGACTAGACGAACTTAGAAGTAACTAGCTTTTATCCGCGGTTTCGCCCGCGTGGAGGTCCGAAGGTATCCCATGGAAACGTACAACCGGTATAAAAAGTATCCTCTGTCTTAACCCAGGTCATGGTCTATCCGTGAGCCAAATTTTATCCAAATCCATTCAGCTAGGCGTGAAAAGGTAAGAGACAGACTGACTGACAGACAGACAGACTGAAAAACAGACGGAGTTACTTTCTTATACAGATATACTAGCTGCGCCCCGCGGTTTCACCCGCATAAGTCTCGATCCTGTTGGAATATCGGGATGAAAAGTATCCTATGTCCTTTCCCGGGACTCAAACTATCTCTATACCAAGTTTCATCTAAATCGGTTCAGCGGTTTAGGCGTGAAAAGGTAATAAACATACAGACAGACAGACAGAGTTACTTTCGAATTTATAATATTAGTATGGATAGGTCGCACTGATTTAGTTCACAGTAATATAATAACTGTCGATCTAACCATAAAATTACATTCGCTGCATAATTAAGATAAAACAATAGCCCATTTTTTAGATAGTTTGTATCTGAAGTACCTACTTATACAAGTCGTGTCATAATACTTAGTTTATCGCTTATGTGAACATTGCGCATTGTATTCCGATCTCATAGCAAAATAACTTTATCGGTGATTATAATTCGCTTGGATAAAAAAATACTGCATCTTTTTCCGCACATTTCTTTCTAGCTCTTCGAGGGAGCTGCCATTTGTATAAAGATCTTAAATAATATGTCTCATTAAAGTTTTACGTAAAGATAGGTTACCCCCATATTCCTCTAAGTTCCAATAGATCCTGGCCTTTTTGGCCAGTATGAAAAAAAAAACCGAGTGCGCTTATGACCACACGACTGAAATGAAACTTCAAACGTATTTGGCTATGAGAGGAAGAGAGAAAGAAAATGTGCGCGCGCACTGCTTTCTCTTGCTTATATCCCCCACTCAACTCCCGTTCGCCTCGCCCGATCACACTTTTCGTAACGCTTACGTCACGCTTTCGCCAACTTACTCCCCAAGTCAAGCGTGCGTAAAGAAGTTTCACTTCAAAAGTCGTTACAATCATCTTGCTCGCGTTTTCTTTGCCTGCTCCGGGCCGTATTCCAGTAAACGCCGATGGCCCTTAGGGCGGTTTCGCACTACGTCCGATTCGAATCCGAGAAATGGCGGTCCGAACTGACCATAGTCCTATTTGTATGAGGGGTTGCGCACTAGATCCGAACTCTATCCGTCAGAATTTAGAACATTCTCAGTTCGGCGGGGCAATTGCGTAACACTTTATCAAGCGGAATCGGTTTCATTTTGACGGTTCAACAACATTCATTGCGTTATTTACGTGTTGAGCGGACAAATTTTTCGAACTTATGAAGCAATGGATTAGCAATTGGCTTCAAAATTATTCCAATTCCGATTGATAGTGTATTACGCAATTAGGGTGCTGATTGAAGTCGGATATGTATCGAAGGCGAAACTGCTCTGAGTGTAAATTAATTCGCAGTGAACGTTACGTTAAAGCGTTGCATTCGCCAGAAAACTAAGGGCTTTGACAGCGCCAAATTCATACAAAATCTTCGCTAGCTATCTTTTTTCATCTCTGATGACACTTGTCCGACAAGACACTGAGTCCGGACGGCCCAGAGCTCTGAGGCCATGACCCCGAAATATGTGTCTTATTAACGTTAAATATAAAGCTGTAGACTACTCTCCACACCTATCTATTAAGAGATTAATTTTACACGAGTCTGCAACTCTCCCACACTGCAGGTCAAATGCCTTTTCCATACAGATAAGGAATGATCATTGATCTACACGTTTTACAACTGTGCGTTAATGCCAGTGTAGACAAAGTGTAGGTTAGTTTATAAATGGCAATAGTTTTGCCCCTATTGGACTTTGATTGTGGTGTACGGACTCCAGGCTGTTATGGAGAATTTCTTGATGTAATTTCAGCAAGAAATTCTCAGTAGAGCCTGGAGTCCGAATTTGTATTTGGTTGGGGGCTCGCTCGGTCATACTGGAACATTTGTTGGAACATAACTGTTAGAATGTGGGCTGACTATCACACTTCTGCCGCTCTTTGGGAATACAAACATGGTGTGTTGTTATAAGATCGTGTAGGAATCCTCATATTTATGTCGTTACAGTCACATTTGTCAATAGGAGATGAATATTATTTGTCTTATTTTCTTTCTTTCTGAAGTGAACATGACCGCGTAACCATACTCTAGCAGATTTGACGCGTCCGTGACCTTCATTATGTTATTTTTGGCTCAACACACTGCTTTTATTTTTTTTTCTTCTATTTGATAGCATAATTTGTTTCCCGGTCGGCAGAACTAGAAATATAGGATTAATTTGCCTTTTAGTAACGCTTATCTCGCAAGGTATTTACTCGCGTTATCTCACTGTTTATGCAAACTAGAACTCCATACTTATTTGAAGCATATTCTGCCTATAATGTTCCCACTGCAGGGATACAGGCTTTATCTCGGTGAGAGGGAGTGGGCCGTAATCCACCAGGCGGGCCCAGTGCGCGTTGATAGATGTCACATGTCTTAGATTTTTTGGTTCTAGGACATGCCGGTTTCGTCATGATGTTTTCCTTCACCGTTTTGAGAGCAGTGGTGATGAAATAATTTAAGTGCACAAAGTAAAGCGCCTGTCTGGGTTCGAACCTACGACCTATAATCTAAGTCGCGGCCATCACCACTGGGCCACCACTGCTGCACTTATTTGAAGCAAAAAATATTTTTTCAAAATGGTTATTTAACTAGCACCCTAATTGCGTAACACACTATCAAACTCAATCCATCGCTTCATATTTTTGAAAAATTTGTCTGCCCAACTACGTAAATAACGCAATGAATGTTGTTGAACTGTCAAAATGGAAACCATTGCTACCGATAGTGTGTTACGACTTTACCCCGCTGTGTCTAATGTGTTATTGCAGTAGTCTTATCTCTATCTGTGTACCGAAAACAACTTTCTACTCAGCGTTAAAACTCGATACCACAGTCCAAAGTTCAAAATGACATCTACCAATCTCTTACGAGATACTACGCAATGCGGTTCTCACACACTGTCCTAACACAACATTATTTTCTTTACAGGGTAAAAAAATCTCAAAAGAAAAATACTCACGATGTTACGACGCTGCTCCAAGCATTTACAGACGATATACCGAAGGCAGGGGCAGACCATTCGGTTCAAGTCCACAGAGGCCCCCAAGGTCTTCGGAGCCCTGTCCCAGGCTGCTTCGAGGGTAGCCCAGCCCCGGGCGCTCAGCGCAGCCCATAACCAAGTCGCCACAATCCATTTCACCAACCCACTTTTCGCCGAACAAGATGTAATGACTCCAGGCTTCCCAGACTCCGTGTCTGAAGGAGACGCAAAGCTCGGTGACAAAAAAGTAGGCGATGCCGTCGCCGTTGACGAAGTTGTCATGGAGATTGAGACCGATAAGACCGCGTTGCCAGTCATGGCGCCCGGTAACGGTATCATTAAGGAGTTCTACGTGAAGGATGGTGACACTGTCAAGGCTGGGCAGAAGCTGTTCAGATTGGAACTGACTGAGGGTGGTCCGCCACCAAAGAAAACGGCTGCCGCAGCTCCTGAGCCCCCGAAGGCGGAGGCACCACCACCACCCCCACCGCCGCCTTCCGCTGCAGCGCCACCTCCTCCGCCACCCCCAGCCGCGATCCCTATCCCTACCCCACCACCTCAGGCGCCCCCCGCAGCTAAACCCGCTGCCCCCATCTCCTCAATCCCCGTAGCAGCGATCCGTCACGCGCAATCAATCGAAACTGCGACTGTAAAGGTCCCTCCCGCAGACTACAGTAAGGAAATGGCTGGTACTCGCACGGAACAGCGTGTCAAAATGAACAGGATGCGTCAACGTATCGCTCAGCGTCTGAAGGAGGCTCAGAACACAAACGCTATGCTGACAACCTTCAACGAGATTGACATGTCTCACATAATGGCCTTCAGAAAGAAGAACCTTGACGCTTTTACCAAGAAACATGGCGTCAAACTTGGCTTGATGTCTCCCTTCGTAAAGGCTGCGGCTAGCGCATTAATGGATCAGCCCGTCGTAAACGCGGTCATTGAGGATGCCGAAATCATTTACCGTGATTATGTAGATATTTCCGTGGCCGTCGCGACTCCCAAAGGTCTGGTGGTGCCTGTGGTGAGGAACGTACAAACTATGACTTACGCCGATATTGAGTTGACCATTGCTGGTTTAGCAGAGAAAGCTAAGGCTGGCAAGTTAACAATTGAAGAGATGGATGGCGGCACTTTCACTATTAGCAATGGTGGTGTATTTGGTTCTTTGTTAGGTACTCCTATCATCAATCCTCCTCAGTCAGCTATCCTGGGAATGCACGGTATCTTCGAGCGCCCCATTGCACTAAACGGCCAGGTCGTCATCAGACCTATGATGTACATCGCGTTGACTTACGACCACAGGCTCATTGATGGTCGTGAAGCTGTCATGTTCCTCAGAAAGATCAAGCAAGGAGTGGAAGACCCAGCATCAATCATCGCTGGATTGTAAATTAAATATCGAACCATCCGACCGAATAACCAGCGAGTTACCATTAAGAATACTTGAACAAAATCTTCGCAGGTCGGAGGGTAGTTGAAAAAATGAAGAATATCATGTAAATTATTCACTTTTCAATCAGTAGGGTGTTAGATGCAGAAGTGTATGCACGTGCGTTCGTCAGCTCCGATTTTTTTTTTGTTATTTATTGAAGTTCGCCTCGTATTCTGTATATGTATTATTTATCTAAGTGATAATTGTCGAGAAGTACACAATGTTACCTAAATATGACGACATAAGTAAAGCCTCGTTTTATTTATTTTTTGTTTTAATTAAAAAATAAATCTTTTTTGGAGCACTATTAGTGGTAAATCTACAGTATTCGATCTAATATACTTAAAAACATTATGAGAAAAATGCTTATAAGTATTTTATTTATCCTAATTTGTGGAAATCCAAGATTAGGACAATCATTTTCCAAATCCTTTCTGCATACGTAGTATAGGTACAGTCAACAAAAGAGATAAGTATGCAGGATCGTCGGATATAGTTGAAGTTTAGTAACAAACCGATAATAAAACAAAATAAAAGTACTTAATAGAATACAAACAGCTCATATATCAAACTAAATTTCAGTCGACGACATCCATCGGCTTCTTACTAAACTTCAACTATATCCGACGATCTTGCATACTTATCTCTTTTGTTGATTGTACATAAATGATTATTCTGATGCAATGGCATTTAAAAAACCTGTTAGTCATTTTAGTCATATTCTTAAAGGTATAAAAGATTCAAGATTTATCCTCAAAGCTGATATCTAACAAGTAGCAAAGTCCAAAACAATTATGTCTGCAAAAGTCTCGCTAAGCAACAGAATAAATAATAATACGAAGACATAATAACGTGCTAAAAACGTTACTTTCCTATTCACACAGTTAGGACGGTTTATAGTCCTATTTCCTATTTGTTTGGATAATAAAAGAATAGTCCTATTTGTTTGGATCTAGTGCGCAACACCCCTTATAACAGGGTGAAATTAAATTCATGGGCATCCTTTTAATGGGTCAGTGTACTCATGATCAACTTTTACTGTAGGACTAAACCTAAAATCGCGAAAAAAAAATCTGCTGTTACTTTCATTTCACATAACTCGTCAAAATGTAGGGAAGAGCTGATTTTTTTTGGTCCCATAGTAAAAGTTGTTCATAATGATGAGTAGGTACAATGATCCATTAAAAGGATGCCCATGAATTCAATTTCACTCTGTAGAAATAGGACAATGATTATGGTCACTTCGGACCGGTATTTCTCGGAATTCGTTTTTAATATTCGGTGAATAGTCGTCTGGCATAATAAAATTTGCCCTTCACCTACTTTTTATTTTTATAGGACGCTCAGACGTACCTACTCTCCGTAGACCGTATCTATTCATTTAGGTCAATTGCCAATTTTGGTAATGTGTTCCTGGTAATCGTTAGGTACCTACTGTTCTACTACAAATGTCAGTAAGTTTTAAATAGTATTACAATAACTCATTAGCACGGACAAATGGATGGATCTACTTTTAACTTATTACCTTACTTACTAGGTAGGTATATCCAGTAAATTGCTTTAGGCATATAGCCGTGTACGTTACCCCAGCAAGAAAGTGTCTCCTAGAGTTATAGGAGTAGAACGTATAATGTGTGCCCTATCTGCTGTAAATGTGCCCCAACATAAAAAATGTGTGCCCCCCTGTCGTTTTAGAAAAAAACGGAAAAAACGATTCTTGCTGGGGTAACGTTTTTCTAGCAGGAAAATTCTAAACGAATGATCGGAGAGAGAAAAATTGTGCATGGCCAGAGAGCTTATATGTGTGCCAAAATGTGCCCCCAAAAATAAAATCTGTGCCCCTTCAGGTTTTCGAGATATTGCATTTCCTGCTGGAGTAACGTTTTGATGAATCGTATATCTCTACAACCATTGCATGTGCCCCTGTAGAATAAACATACACGAGTAGCTCTTAATGTGTGCCCCTTTGTGCCCCAATTAGATTTAAGAAAATATTTATAGTTTTCAAGTTATCGCGGTTTTATGAAAACCCGAAAAAACATCGCAGCGCCTAAATTAGACAAGGCACAAGTTCGCTGAAAACTGTATTCGGTCCTTCTTGACGCTAATAATAACCATACAAAGTTTCAAAACTGTTCATGCATGCGTTTTTTAATAATCTCGCTAAAAGTCAAAACGATGGTGTCATAACTTTGACGGCAAAATACAAGGAACCGGCTCAATCCCAGATGTGTAGGTGTAAACCAAAATCATGTGCCTTTAGTCAGAAATATATGGTGAAAATATTCAGCTTGAAATGTTTCGCATTAAGTGAATATAAACAAAAAACCAAAATATGTAAGCAACGGCTGGTTATCCGACGAAATTTGAATGACTACTAAAAAGCGACGGATTCATACATATCGATGACCTTCTTTATTGGACGTATTATACCTAAGTTGTTGTCCGTACAGTCGCGTTCAAAAGTTTTGGGGGCTAATTAAAAAATATATTAAATGCACCTTGTGATTATAATAAATGAAACAGCTTGTTGATGTGGAAATTATTATTTTTATTCCCTTAATTTTAATTCTTTAAGTAATTATTGCATCAAATCACAGATCAAAGTTCCTACCTATAAATATTAGAAATTATTTGCACATTGTGTAGTCATTGTTATTTTAATCACAGATCAGTTTTTCATCTAAGTCTAACATATAATTAGTAAATTCGCATCACAAAAAATCACAGATCGGTATTAAGTATAAGTATAATATTGTGTAAAAAAAATATTAAATTTTAATTGGCCCAAAACTCGAAATTGAAATTTTGATATTATCTTTACGTTTTAAAGTTTCCTGAATCTATTAAATTTGCACTATTTTTATAGGATGTAAGTTTGTATATATCCGTGGATATAAAATTTTGTGCTCAATTTTTTCCAGAAGTACTCTAGCAATTAAGTTGAAAATACAGTTGTGATAAAATTTAGCCCTGAATAAATAGATATATTCCGCCTGATCGGTCCGCCAGAACTTTTTTAGATACATATATTCTATAGATCAACAAAACTATTACTTACATCATCTAGTTAGAAGTTTATGCAACTTGCCAATAGGCAAAATGCCACTCCTCCCTGCTTGGTGTTTATATTATTGTTGTTATAGCTGCCATAGAACATTCTGTAAAAATCTAATCAAGTATTTAGCTATTTCGGCTAAAAAGATACAGCCCTGTGACTGTGACTGTGACATGTTGAGTGTTGACGGATTGTGGTCGAGTCTTAGTTTTGGGGACATGAATGAAAACATGAAAACATGAATTATTTTTTTACATTGTAACTAGAAGTTATATTTCATCAACCTAGCACAAGAAGAGAAATACGTATTAAACAAAAAAGAAAACAAATTACTGAATCGATTTTGATGAAATTTCTATTGGACCAATCGGAAAGTATGTATATCCTTTCAGATGAAAACAAAACAAACATGATTTAGAACATTTTTTGTTAAAAAATAAATAAGTATATAAAGTAATGAAAAAAATCCAAGTACTTGATAAGTGTACAAGTATTTTTAAATAAGTCAAAACAATGCCATTAAATACTTACCACCGCAGATCGTGCCATAAAATTCAACACCCCTACAACCACATAATTGTTATAAAATGCTTAATACGCCACTTTCAACCAACTTAAAAAAAAAGTAAACAAACAGTATCAGTGCAACTGCGTGACTCAACGTAACAGTTGGTAACAGTGTCCTTGGCGTCATAACATAACTGCAACTGTTTACCAATACCAAGAAAAAATCCAAACGCACTTCCCAGTCAATAAACACTTCGTACCTATTATCTATACTAATATTATAAAGAGGTAAAATTTGTAAGTTTGTAAGTTTGTATGTAGTGGGTAATCTCTTGAACTCATAATCCAATTCTAACAATTTTTTAACTGGCAGAAAGCTACATTATTCCTGAGTGCTATAGGCTATAAATTGTTTCTATAGCATGTATATTAACCGAGCTATCACAACTTTTGTCTAGCAAGTCGGAAAAAAATACCACATAAAACAGAATTATTTGCGTGCGCTGCCTAAACAGTTGCTTAAAATTAAAAACAATGTATGGCTACCTGGTTCGTCTTCATTATTTCTACAAAAAAGTCCGCGATACCATATCTCTATCTTTTATATTTTATCTTTTATACTTCTTTTATTGCATTAAAAAATTTTTTTTTCGGTATACTTACGTTTGGTTGATTATTTGAGCAACAAAATATTAATTCTTATGACAATAAATTATTTCAGTATCACAAGAACATCATACAGATAAGATTTGCCATTTACAGTATATCAATTGGTCATACAGTTTCGGAGATAATATAAAATTACTAAAACGCAAAATGCCCCTAGCATAACTTTCATTGTGCAGACGTTTTACCTATTTGCCCATAGATGGCGTTCTGCAATTACGTCATTTTTCTGAATCGCGGTGTTAAGACTATCCGTGGATTGATGACCCTCTCGAATTTTTAAGCACACGTTGTCGCGGTTGTCGTTAGTTGGATTGGAGTTCTAAATATGGCATGTCAGTTGCTTATTTGTTTCGGTTGTTTCGTTCCATACGAACGACGATTCGATTATGAGCACGGAGATTATGAGGTATCTAATATACCTCATATTCGAAAATATCGTAATTTCGTTGTACGTTTGTTTTCATTGTTTTGTATGTTCGTAGTTTCGTACTTCGTTCTATCGTAATAATCGATACGAGTTATTCGATATTACGATTGTTTTGTTTTGTAAAGGCGGACGGTGTTCGAGTCGCTCTCCCTTTGTTCGTAATTGTTTTCAAGTCTGTGCGTAGTTTGTCGAGAGCATGCCTAAAAGGAAATCTCAACTGTCCCGGCAGACATCACAGAAAAGAGCCGCTCGAGTACGCCGTACGGAAGAATCTGCCCCTGAAAATGAGCAGCGCCTCTCGAGAAATAGAGAAAATATTTCGCAAGCACGCGCTATAGAATCTAGCTCCGAGCGCTCACAGGGCCTCGCTAGCCAAAATGTGAGGACGTCGCGGGCCCGTGCTCGAGAAACTAGCGCTGAACGTGCGCAGCGTCTATCTGATTTACATCTAAAAATTTAGAGAAATTAAATAATTCTTTGGCAAGTAAATTATGTGTTCAAAGTTTTAATAATTTATGTGACCCGAATGAGTTCTACGCCGAGTTCTTTTCACTATTAAACACGCAATTTAATGACACTTTCCCACTAAAGACTAAAAGTATTTACACAAAGTTCTTATTTAGTGATTGGGCGACTCCAGGTATTCGTAAAAGCAGGGAAAACCTTTTTGAACTTTATGGCCTAAAGCAACATATGAATAACACAAGCTTTCATCAGTATGTTGCAACATATTCTAAGACTTTTAAAAGTGTATGCAAAACAGCTAAAGCTCTTTATATTAGCAATAAAATAAAATCAGCCGATGATAAAATAAAAACTACCTGGCAAATAATAAATAATGAAACAGGTAGGAAAAAACAGCGTAATACTGAATTTAATTTAGAAACTGCACATGGCCCCATAAACTCAGATGTAGAAATTGCTCAGGAATTTGAAAACTTTTTTGCTAATATTCCCATTAAAACTACTGAAGCTTTAAATTCCTCACCCTCGCGTTCTGCAGATTTACTTAGAAAGAATGTTAAGGCATGCCCCTCGGAGTTTAGTTTTCAACATACAAACCCCCAGGCTGTTATAAAAGCTTTTAAAGATCTTAAAATTAAATCAACAGAAGATCTCTGGGGAATGTCTGTAAAAGTTTGTGGATCTATCATTGAAACGATTGCGCCCTATTTAGCTTTCATATTTAACATCAGTATAGACCAAGGAGTCTTTCCGGATCTCATGAAACACAGTAAAGTAGTACCTTTATTCAAAGCCGGTGATAGTAAAGAACCCAACAATTATAGGCCTGTGTCAATTCTGCCAGTTCTCAGTAAGGTGTTTGAAAAGTTGATGCTCAATCAAATGTTACGACACTTTAATAAAAATTCCATCTTTCATGAACAACAGTACGGTGTCACCAAAGGGCGTTGTACCACTGACGCCGGTGTCACCCTAATAAAGAACATTTTTAACGCCTGGGAGGAAGCACAAGATGCCATTGGAATCTTTTGCGACCTCTCAAAGGCGTTCGATTGCGTCAACCATGAGACACTTCTGCTGAAACTTGAGCACTATGGGATTAGGAATTTAGCTCTTGATTTACTAAAGTCGTATCTAAAAGATAGAAAGCTTAAAGTTCAAGTAAACGGCGTAAACTCATTGGGGTCTGAAATGGCAATGGGCGTTCCTCAAGGTTCGATATTGGGTCCATTCCTCTTTTTAGTTTACATTAATGATTTACCACAATTACTTCAAAATCAACCAAAGATGGTGTTATTTGCAGATGACACATCATTGATATTTAAGATAGACAGACGGGCACAAAATCTTGACGACGTGAATAACTCTATTCTTCAGGTCCAAGACTGGTTTACGGTAAATAATTTGGTACTAAATGAAAAGAAAACCAAATGCATTAGATTTAAATTACCTAATGTTAGAAGTAGCGAATGTGACATCATACTGAATGGAGAAAAACTAGAATTTGTTCATCAAACGGTTTTTCTGGGAATCACGCTAGACGAGAAATTACAATGGGGACCTCACATAACATCTCTTGCGGGGCGGCTTAGCTCGGCCGCTTATGCTGTTAGGAAGATAAGACAGTTAACAGACGTAGAAACCGCGCGTTTAGTCTATTTTAGTTACTTTCACAGCATTATGTCGTACGGCATTTTACTATGGGGTCGAGCTGCTGACATTGAATCCATCTTTATTTTGCAAAAGAGAGCTGTCAGAGCCATTTATAATCTACGTCGCCGCGAATCTCTCAGGGAACTATTTAAAAGGATTAATATTATGACGGTACCTTGCCAATTCATTTATGAAAACATTATGTATGTAAGAAAAAATCTACATCTTTTTAATAAAATAAGCGATAGACATAACTTTAACACAAGAAATAAAGATAAAATACATCAACCATTTTTCAGATTAGCCAAAGTACATACATCTTTTATGGGGTACTGTGTCAAATGTTACAATAAAATACCTTGTGATATATTGCAATTAAATGAAAGAAAATTTAAAACTCACATTAAACGTACACTTTGTAAACAAGCATACTATAAATTAGAAGATTATATCCAAGATAAGAACGCTTGGAAACATGCTGGTCCTGCTCCATAGGACAATCTAGAGTCTAGACAAAATCAAACTGGTTGCTAATTTAATTGTAATTTTTTTTTTTATTAGTTTTTACATTCATTACTCACACCCTGACTTATTACTTGTATTTTTTTTTTTTTTTTATATAAAAGTCGTTTTGCTTGTACCATGTTTGTAAATATGTGAGCACCATGTATCTATCAGATAATTAATTTATATGTCATGGTTTCGTTTTTAATTCTTTTACCTATTGTGGTATAGTAATTTTATTTTAGGTGCATCGTCCTCACATGTTATTATATAATTAATGTACCCATGCAAAATATTGTACCTAAAACATTTTAAAAGAGTAACGGTGGAGTTTCTTGCCCATTCTTCTCCATGCGAAAACTACCTTTTGGAATGGGCGACTAGAATCAATTCTATTTTAAGATAATTTTTGACGTTCAAAAGTGCCTTTTTTGTGCCTATTTGAAATAAATGCTTTGACTTTGACTTTGACTTTGACTGAGTTAAGGCAGCATGTCTCTGAGACAAGGGATAGGGAGACTAGCGCTGAGCGCTAGCAGCGGCTCGCTAGGCAAAATGCCATAACATCACAGGCCCGCGCTCGAGAATCCAGCGATGAACGTGCACAGCGTCTATCTGTTTTAAGGCAGCATGTCTCTGAAACAAGGGATAGGGAGACTAGCGCTGAGCGCTCGCAGCGGCTCGCTAGGCAAAATGCCATAACATCGCAGGCCCGCGCTCGAGAATCCAGCGATGAACGTGCACAGCGTCTATCTGTTTTAAGACAGCATGTCTCTGAAACAAGGGATAGGGAGACTAGCGCTGAGCGCTCGCAGCGGCTCGCTAGGCAAAATGCCATAACATCGCAGGCCCGCGCTCGAGAATCCAGCGATGAACGTGCACAGCGTCTATCTGTTTTAAGACAGCATGTCTCTGAAACAAGGGATAGGGAGACTAGCGCTGAGCGCTCGCAGCGGCTCGCTAGGCAAAATGCCATAACATCGCAGGCCCGCGCTCGAGAATCCAGCGATGAACGTGCACAGCGTCTATCTGAGTTTCCAATAAAAACATCATTTGCCCTGACTATTAACAAGTCCCAGGGACAAACATTCTCTTTGGTTGGCATTGACTTACGAAAAGAATGTTTTTCCCATGGGCAATTATATGTTGATCTATCAAGAGTGGGATCATCCGAAAAGCAGATTATTCTGTTACCGGAAAATAAAACAACCTCAAACATTGTATATAGAGAAGCTTTAAATTAAATAGATACCTAACTTAAATAAATAAAATAAGTAAAAGGCGACCAAGGGTTAAGTTACCTTGAGCAGAAAAGAGAACTTAGGTAATCTTTGAAGTTACTGATCTGATTCAAAACAATATTTTACTAATAAAATTAAATACAGTAATATCAATCGAGTGTTATCTTATGTTAAAACAAGAAATTTTCCGCGGACGAAGTCGCGGGCAGAAGCTAGTTCATAATATCTTAGAGCGACGTTACACGTAACTGTCTCTGTCACACTAACACCGTACGCGTACTAGCTGTCTCACTTTCTCCAAGCTAGACAAAGCGACTCCTTGCGACACGACGTCTGCGGATGCCGCGGGGCCAGAGATATATGCAGCGGTGTGGGGAGGCGAAAAAAGGGAATCTTCTATTAAGTAAGGTGAATGCTCCAACCAGCCCGCAAAATTCAAATTTTTTCTGTTTTTTTTGTTCCTACGCCTTTATGAACTTGTAGGGTTGTATTGGTGATTTTGATGATTATAATTCTGTAACTACATACGTCTTACAGCCGCGAATAATATTTTAATCAACATACAACCTAGCACTGGCCTGCAAATTGCAAAAAACGCAAGAAATTTTGAATTTTGCGGGCTGGTTGGAGCATCCCCCTTAATGATGAAAAACTTACTGTTAATTTATCTAACCTACGGCTTATCAATAAATATATATAAATATATATATAATAAATATATAAATAATAAATATATATATAAAGAATAAATATATATATAAAACAATAAATATATATATAAAGACAAGTACGGGCTTTTTATTTATATACAAAAAAGAGCTACCTCTTTTTAGTAGTAGGTATTCATCACACGTTTCATTTTTTTTTTAAACATTGGGTACAATCAAATTTTGGGTCAAAGACCTGGCAAATATCTGGATGTATTTCTTTCGTTCACACATAAATTACTGGATGTATTTAATGAAATTTTGAATCGAAAGATAGCTTACCTTGGAATAGCACTTAGGCTACTATTTATAATGTACTTAATCATGTGTAAGGTCATAGAAACAGCTAGTTGAATATAATCCAATAACAACTTTATTTTATTACTTATTACTTTTCTACGTCAGTGTACTCAGGCACAACACGTGTGAACCGGTTAGTGAGTAAAGTAAAGAAGGTCATCGATATGTATGAATCCGTCGCTTTTTAGTAGTCATTCAAATTTGGTCGGATAACCAGCCGTTGCTTACATATTTTGGTTTTTTGTTTATATTTACTTAATGCGAAACATTCCAAGCTGAATATTTTCACCATATATTTCTGACTAAAGGCACATGATTTTGGTTTACACCTACACATCTGGGATTGAGCCGGTTCCTTGTATTTTGCCGTCAAAGTTATGACACCATCGTTTTGACTTTTAGCGAGATTATTCAAAAACGCATGCATGAACAGTTTTGAAACTTTGTATGGTTATTATTAGCGTCAAGAAGGACCGAAAACAGTTTTCAGCGAACTTGTGCCTTGTCTAATTTAGGCGCTGCGATGTTTTTTCGGGTTTTCATAAAACCGCGATAACTTGAAAACTATAAATATTTTCTTAAATCTAATTGGGGCACAAAGGGGCACACATTAAGAGCTACTCGTGTATGTTTATTCTACAGGGGCACATGCAATGGTTGTAGAGATATACGATTCATCAAAACGTTACTCCAGCAGGAAATGCAATATCTCGAAAACCTGAAGGGGCACAGATTTTATTTTTGGGGGCACATTTTGGCACACATATAAGCTCTCTGGCCATGCACAATTTTTCTCTCTCCGATCATTCGTTTAGAATTTTCCTGCTAGAAAAACGTTACCCCAGCAAGAATCGTTTTTTCCGTTTTTTTCTAAAACGACAGGGGGGCACACATTTTTTATGTTGGGGCACATTTACAGCAGATAGGGCACACATTATACGTTCTACTCCTATAACTCTAGGAGACACTTTCTTGCTGGGGTAACGTACACCATATAGCCAGTTATTTTTGATCTTCTTCTTAGCGTGTCGATAGCAATCTAAATGTACTCGGCCCAGAATTCGGCCACTTGTTTTGCGCCATCACTAGCGTCCATCAGTTCCTGTAACGTGCATCTGACAGGACACGCAGGGCACGATATTAAGTGTCCCATCGTTTGTGGAACAGAACCACATTTACACTCCAAGGCGGAATCGATCTCCACCTGAACAGATTTTCCTTGCTTCGGCCAACCTGGGTCCGGAGTCTGTTTAAAGACTTCCAGGTTACCCAAGGTAACTCATGTCCAGGTGGGGGGTCTTCAGCGGGTGGAACGAACGGTTTGGGTAAGGAAGCAGTTATTTTTGTTTAAAACTAGATACGAAATCATCAATAGGTACAACTCTGTCATGACATTACCTAATTGAGGCCAATTCTAACTTAGAGAGGCGTAATGATTATAAATAGGTACAGTCAACAAAAGAGATAAGTATGCAGGATTGTCGGATATAGTTGAAGTTTAGTAAAAAACCGATGGATTTGTTTTCTATTAAAACAATTAAATTTTATTCGAGAATATCCATCGGTTTCTCACTAAACTTCAATTATATCCGACGATCCTGCATACTTATCTCTTTTGTTGACTGTACATGTTTTTTATGGTCGCGAATCATATTTTGATCAACATACCTACAACCTGACACTGTCCACTGACCTGAAAATTGCAAAAAAAACGTAGAAAAATTTGCCTTTCGCGGGCTACCTTAGCGTCTAACCAAATAATGAAGTGGTACCTAAAGTAAGTAGAACCACGATTTTTTATTTAAAATATTTAGTATCAATCAAGTAACAAAAGACTCAAATATGTTAGTAACAATATTTCTTTACAACTATGTTATTAACCTAACACTGCAATATAGTTTTGAATGCGAATCCCTGATACAAACTGAACATCGATGTGGAGAGCTTGCAGCAGCGATTCACACACAAGCAGTCCAGTCTGCTCGTTATACAACTTAGTATAATCTGTGGTATAATGTTTGGGCTGGCCCGCACCCGTCGCACCAGGGAGGCGCATCTTTTTCGCATCGTAGCGTAGAAGCAATATCTACACGAGCTTCAGCAATCATCCCTGATGCGCTACAGAAGCGGAACAGCCCCATCGAGACACAGACACTTGGCCAGTATTTCCTACTATACAGTATGTTAACTAACAGAGGGCGTTCCCGTTAACCCGCAATAGTATAGCATCCATACATGCTAAAAAAAATATTACCATTCGAAAACAAAATGTTTTTATTTTTTTTAATATTAAAATATTCACTAAAAATGTAAAATTGATACGTAAAAGAAACACACTGTACACAATACTGTACACGCGTACTTGAAGGACGGCAACGTCGCAATTTCTTTATGAATGACGGGCTGCCTGTGCGGCGTGATGTACCTACCTGGAAACGCCCGCTACCCCCGAATGTCCTGTCCACAGTCCACCTAATTTTAGTCGGAATTTATCTCACGCGCTGACCGGACGCGCATTATTTTCGCATTGCAACAACTTGCGTCATTCTTGTGTGGAAAATGCCACGTTATCAGTTCAGCTCAGGTGTATGTGAACATGGTGCTCATTTATGCTGAGTGTAATTATGATGGTGCACGTGCTCTGAGGATGTATGTTGAGAGGTACCCCAATGCACATCAACCGCGGAATTCTCGTGTTATTGTGAGTGCCCTGGTGCGTATTCGTAACAATGAACCGGTAGTGCCGCGTCGTTCTGGTGGCCCCCGACCCGTGATCTCTGTGCGGTAGTGATGGGCGTTGAATCAACGAACTAGTTGAATCAACGTTGATGTCTCTTCAACGGGATTAACGTTGACCATAAACAAATCAAATCGTTGAATTCGTCAACGAGTTACGAGACAACGACGTTTATGAATTCAACTCGTTTAACGAAACGAGAATATGAACTCAACGTTTTGTTATTTTCAACGTACGTAAATTGTATTTATATTTACAAAACTCCCGCTACGACGCGATAGTCATGACAATAATTTGAACTCTAAATAACGAATAAAAGATTTGATATTTATTTAGTAATTTGATCATTATTTTTAAAAGAAAGTAAACGATGACATTAAATTATCTTATTCGTGCGCGGAATGAAAACTTTCCGCGCCGGCGGGCCTGTGACTGGTCGAAGCAGCTGATTGGCCGGACAACTCGTTCGACTCGCGCGCCCTGCTAACAGCGTACGTTAACAAAAGCGTTAAGGCGTTTATCGTTCATGCAAGTTGACGTTCGTAACACGTTAACTCGTTGACGAAATTAACTAGTTGATCAACTAGTTGACAAACGCAATTCAACGTTAACGTTTCGTTGACGGAAAAACCTTCAACGACCCATCACTACTCGCTCATCACTGCCCGGTTCAAGCATTAGAAGAGCCGGCCGCCTGTTAAACATGAGTCACGTCGCAGTCTTTAAAATTTTAAACAATGCAACAATGTGTAGACAGAGGAGGTCAGCATATTGAGCAGTTCAAAATCTAGGTAAGTTTTTAACGTTATTTACGAGTAAATGTATCATAATACCTAAAACATTGAAATAAAAAATAACACTAAACGACTGTGCCACAAAATTAATAAGTTTAGAAGGCCCACTCTTTCCTAAAACTGCTTTTATACTCAGGGATGGAACGGGGTACCCGTTCAACGAACGTGTTACTACTGTGACGTTACACGATTGCTATGAATAAACGCAAGTACTTAGGTATTACGAAGGCCGCAAAATAAAAAAAAAATAGCAAAAGTAAAAGTTTTTAAATTTCTGTTATTGAAGAAAACATTCACTTGCTAACGTGTAAATACCGTCATTTATCATTTAAACCCTAGCCTAAACTGTGGTTTAAATAAATGAAACTTTCTCCAAACTTAACCGCACACTATTTATTAGCGGTACATTATTTTTTAGGTAAAATTAATTTTTCATAATTAACACTGTAAGCCTGTCGTACCACCGGTCTGAGTGGCTAGGTAAAACAAATTCGCGTACTTGTTCCGTGAATGGACCTTCTGTACTCTTGTTATTCGTGAGTATCTGTGAGACGCTCGGCATCGTGTGCGCATTGCGACGTTGCCGGTTTGGGCAATGCACTATCCGCTAGGTACTATTCCGCGCTACTGTTTTGATTTTAAACAGGAGGTTTCGAATTTATTGTCAATTAATAATTTTTTTGAATTCGGATTATTTTATGCTTATTTTTCTATGCTGATATTTTTATTTTAATCTATTAATGATATAGATTAACGAGTTTAAGGGAACGCCCTCTGTTATTTAACATACTGTATTTTTTATCTGTGGCCCTCACTTACATTCTCGCCAACCCAACGATTTGATTGACAATGTTTGAAATAACGGTTGCCACGGCAACGCAATTTGTGTACAACAAGAAATATTCAGTGACGGGTGTTTTATAAGATTAAAATATTAATTTATATTGTATTTTACACCAAACTGTTCATGCTTAGACATAGGTTTCAAATACTTTAAGGTTTTTATGAAAATATTTGATACCAGTGAAGTTTTTCAAAGACAAACTGAAAATTATGTCAAGGTAAGAAATAATTGGTTCAGCTTATTATTTATTCATGTATGTTTTGCATTTTACCACGTGAAAGTTTGCATGTCATCGATTATTTGATAGCCAGGTAAGTGAGCTTTTTAAACTTTTTCATAGGACTTATTTAGGTCAAACATACTTAAGTAAATGATTGCTTTTTTAGCTTAAATGCATTAAGTTATTACCACTGATCGGAATAGGCTGACTATATTTACCTAAACTTCGCAGAACAGAGACAGAAAGTGGAGACTTCCTTACGACGACATTTTTTTTCCCGGAATCCGGGAAAATAGTAATAAAATTAAATAAATATGTAGGTAGTCAGCCTATTCCGATCACTGGCTATTACTACAAGTGGTCTCGTTAATTTATTAAAACAAATAAAGTGCAACCATTAGGAGTAATGAGTTTTTCGAAGTAGCTATACCTACTTACCTGCCTACGTTAGTGCGTAGTTTTGAGTCAGACAGACTCACACAGCCGGTTTTATAAAAATGTGAGCCTTTTTTTTTATGGATGCGATGGTGCTAGTTTTAATCGGGAAAATGTAAAGTCTTTCTATCAATATAATTTTGAAGAAGTCCTATCGATATTTGATTAATTTAAGGGGCTTTTCAAGTCCCTTGTAATTGGTGGAGGCGCCGGGTAAAAGAGTTTTAGTTAGCTTCAGAATTCAACAAGAAAGCATCTGCCGCCCTTTTTTTTAATTTTTGTTTATGGATGGGAAATCATCAAATGACTCCTCCCGCTCTGGGTTCCGGGGTAGCGGTAACCCTTTCGGACAATCCCGCACCCCCGGCAGGCTTCGGCCTTACGAGATTTTCTATAATCTGTGCTATGCTAGGAAATAAGTGATTAAGCTAGAGGAGTATGGAAGAAAAGAATGAAGTGACCTCAATTTAGTTAGGAAAATGGCAGGAGTATATAAGCATATGATTGTAGTCTAGGACGCGTTCAGACTGGTGGAGCAACGATCATCGCAAGTGGCTAGTATCTAATGGATGAATTAAGAGAAAGATAGTAGGAACTGAAGGCTGAGACTTGTAGAACGCTGTAGAGCAGGATAGAATACACATACATACATAAATTCACGCCGTTTTTACATAGGACAAGGCAGAACGGAACTATAACGCCACCTGCTACGATCCTGCCGCGTCCACTAGGGCCGCGCGGCTCCGTGAGGCTGAGTCGTGCAGCCGAGTCTCGTGAGTTCTTATAATGGGGACGTGTTGCAAATAATAGCAAAAGCCTCACGAGGTCGGGCCTTGCGACGCTTTGAGGTCGCGCGGCCCGTAGTGGGGACGCGCCTTTACATCCTCGTTTTGCGTCGTTTATGCTTCGTTGGATACACACACGCCAGTAGAAATACAGGTTTTAGGTACCGACATATATTACATTTACTTTCGACACCGTACAAGAAAGCGATTTGTCATTTGATTTACCTAGGTTCTTCCTTAGAGAAGTGTCAATTATGAGTAATCAGTGGGATGGGAGGGTAGTTATCATTAGAAAAGTAGGTGGTTTATTGAGGTTAAATTATCTAGCCGACTCCTAAGAAGGCGTTACTATTCTAATAGAAAATGAATGATGAAGGCGACTTAGCTTGCTCGATAATGTTACATCAAGGGACTATGGTTTAGTTTATATTCGCGCGTAAATTAATAAAGTATTAAATTTCAGTGAATAGGTATTAACATAAAATGCAGACTACAGTGAAAAAGCCTACCGAATCTAAGCCAAAAAGAGAAAAACAAACAAAGGACGATGCCACGAAGATACCTCAAGAAGAAAAACTCAAAAAGACTCCCTACACTGTCTCCACACCAAGAAGTTTTGTACAGAAGAGTTCGACTGCCGATATCTACGGGCAAAAGAAAATAGCTGCTGTACAAAGCACGAAAGCTCCCAAAAAGCCAACGACCACTTCACACACGGCAAGCAATGTATCGCCAATGAAGGGTTTACTCAAATCCTCACCCTCTTCTACCAGTCAACTTTCTACAAGAAGCGAAAGATCTAAGATGGTGGCCACAAAAATGTTTGACGCAAAGACTTCGAGGTACTCAGTCACGCCGAGAAGCAAAGATTTTGGCGTTGCTATAAATTCGCCGATCGTTAAACGAAAATTGGATATTGATTTGAAGAGAGAAGACAGTTTTGTTAGAGATTTTTCTAAAGATAGGAGGGAGAGAGAAAAAAGTTTTGTTAGAGATGCGACAAAAGATAGAAAGGAGAGAGAAAAGAGTTTTGTGAAAGAAGTGTCAAAAGATAGAAAAGAAAGAGAAAAAAGTTTTGTCAAAGAAGCTACAAAAGATAGAAAGGAAAGAGAGAAGAGTTCTGTAAAAGACACGGCAAAAGATAGAAGGGAGAGAGAAAAGAGTTTTGTAAAAGAGGTGACAAAAGATAGAAAGGAAAGAGAAAAGAGTTTTGTAAAAGAAAGTACAAAAGACAGAAAAGAAAAAAGCTTCATAAAAGATGATGCAAGAGGTAAAGATAAAAGTTCCATAAAAGAAGTAGCTAAGGATAAAACAGATAAAGATAAAGCCAGGTCAAGAGACGCTGAAAGACCGCGGACTAAAACAAGAACATTGGATGAGAGTGAAGTGAAAATCTTGAATTCTGGGGAAGTCGACAATAATGTTGAAATGTTCAATTTGTCGCGTAAGCTTAGCGCAAAACCTAAGGCGTTTTATGTGGAATTGGATGATGAAAAACCAAGTCAGAGTAAAAAGGTTAGTATATTTTAAATATTATTATACCTTTGATGTAGTTGTACATAGTGTACCTAAGTACTCATAATCAGCCTATAGCGTTCCCACTGCTGGGACACAGGCCTCCTCTCGGTGAGAGGGAGTGGGCCGTAATCCACCACGCGGGCCCCGTGCGGGTTGGTAGATGTCACATGTCTTCGGATTTTTGGTTCTAGAACATGCCGGTTTCCTAACGATGTTTTCCTTCACCGTTTTGAGAGCAGTGGTGATTAAATAATTTACACAAAGTAAAGCGCGTGGCTGGGTTCGAACCTACGACCTACAACTCGTCAGTCACGGCCGTTACTAGGCTACCGCTGCTTCTCTTCTCTTAAAAGTGCTCATTTTAGCGTTACGTTGGTTCAAAATTGGGATGCCACTGTACTGTGTGGACGACATGACGAAGTTATCCAAACGCTGCCCCAATCAATCGGTTTCTTTCTCAAATAAAAAATATAATATTTAATTATCTACCTGTACGTTACCCTTTTAGACACCACCAAGTAAAGTATCCAGTGACGAAGACGTAAGTTACGAAGACGATTTCGAGAGCTATGAATCAGACTTCGATTCATACCATAGTTCTACACCTAGTGAACAGAACGGCAGTGATGAAACCGATGACAAGGATGGTGTTGATGAAGATAATGATGAGAGTGAGGCGGTTGGGACTTTAAAGGAAGTGAAAGATGAAGAGAATATGTTGGATTCTGGTAAGTTTTAGTATAATAATAATTCTTTATTTCAGATAACTAAGATCCACAGTGTTAGTAATTACAATAATGACTTACAACTATTGTTAGTAAAGTGACAAAAATGTTGGCGATTCTTATTTATTGATCACCGTCGTCACCATTTTCTTAGAAATTGGAGAGGTAATATCCTCCCGTATTATTTTGAGGATACTGTTGCTAGTTCCTCGTACTCTGCTTAGTAGAGATGCAGTTTTTTTGCGAATCACCTCATGAAAACCATCGGTTCGATTCTGAACAAACATCTCTGAAGCACTACAAAAGCGAGGCCTTCGCAACAGCATCCTAAAAATATTATTATACTGGACGCGCAGAGCGTCTATCGCTCTTTTGGCATAAGCGACCCACAAGTTTCCCGTGTAGAAACTTTGGCAGTATGCCTTAAAAAGGGTGATTTTGACATCTACACTACATCGGGAGAACCTGCGTGCCAGCATATTACCTCGAACCGATAAATGTAAAGTATAACTAAAGTAAAATTAATACAAGAATACCCCACATTCTTTCCAATCCAAGATATTTAACTGGCCATTTACCAGCATCGTCTAAATAACGGAATATACACCGTGGATATTTGCTCATTTTCTTGCTGAATGTATTTTTTTTTTCAAAATCTGTGAACGCAGATAAAAATGCAGAAAAATGTAGGACAGTCTCCTGCTGTTTTCCTGTAGCTACAGTGGTTAAGGAACCATGCCCTTACAATATAACCTCATCTACCTTATCTCAAAAAGACCCTGCCTGTAGTGTAGATACATCAACAATGACGCTTAAAGATAGATTTTCAATTCCAGGCAGTTTCGACCTCCGTGACCGTTCAGCGAATAAACATAAACCAGTCGCTTTAGACTTTATTCTGGAGACAGCTGAAGGCGGGGAGAAGCCCAGCTCGTTAACTGACGAGGGTTTCCAGGAGATGAGCAGTTCTAGCGCTGTATCCAGCATACGGACGGTGCACACAGAAGTGATAGAAAGGTTTGTGCATTAGAATAGTCTGCCTAGCCTTTTCCCAACTTTGTTGGGGTGGGCTTCTAGTTTTACCGCATGCTGCTGAATACATGGAAAGACTGCCTATCTGACCTCAACAACCGAGTTACTGGGTAACACGATACCTTTTTGGTAAAACTGGTTATCAGACTTTCGGGATCTTGACTGCAAATGACTGTTAAAGAATTACAAATGACAGCCGGGTCCAACGTGTCTCATAGCCTCCGCTAGTGGTACTGCTTGACTGTAGGTCCAGTGTATCTTGGGCAGTCAACATCCAAACCTGCTTCTACCATCTTCTTCTTTCATCTCGCTGATTGGCTCAATTTTGAATGCCATGAGCTACTTGGTTCATGTCGATACGGATGAAGAAGATTGCACAATAGCAGCTATGGGCAAAATACCTGCCTCTTCATATTAAAGTTTATAAATTAGGATTTAATAGTCATACTAATTTTGTATGTGTTTATTTTCAGACCTTTGTTCATTGATTTTACAAAATCAAAAGAGAATCGACGAAAGAAACGGATAGGAGATAGGCTAAGACAACGCGCAAAGGATTTACTAAGCATAATAACGTTGCACGAAATGTCCTACAGTCTCTTCGAAATGAAACCAATTTCGTATGACCTGTATATGGCGACTTTCGGCAGATCGAATTATACCCAAATTGCTGTACAAACTTACGATGATGGAATTACTGAAGAAATACAAACGGATGACATAGAATGCGAGCACAAATGGACCCAACACCCAGTTGAATTTACAAAAAATGATATTTGTATCCAACAAAAAGTGGAAAGTCGAAAATATAGTACAAATATGGAAGATTATTTAACTAAATTCACCTTTTTGACTACGCATAGTGTAAACGTAGAAAAGAATAATGCAATTAACTTAGATGGAGATTATAAAACAGATCCGTTACGCATCTTCTTTGAACAGAAAGATGGCGTCGGGCCCAGTGAAATGTTGCCATACGAAACATACAAATCGAAATTAAAAAATTATGACTATAATACAAATAGGCTGGGAAAGTTTTTAAAGAGAATAGAAAGCAGAGTATGTAACGTTTTGAATTCTAACAGTGGCAACACAGAACTTTCCGAATTAAATATTACCAATTATCCATTTAGCAAAGGCTATGTGTCTATTTCTCCGAAGCTTATAACGGCCGAAAATCTTTCTTTTCTGAATAGTACAATGATTTCACAAATGTATTTTTCTGTAACGAAATCAAATCTAATAATGACAGTACACAAGAAAGCTCAGAACGTGGCCCTTAAAAAGTGTACGATTTGTCTATGGGACATCAGTGTTGCCACGCGAGAACCTATAAAACTACTAACGGCTATAGACAATGTAGCAAAAGGAAGATTAAGAGGAACTACTGTTGGATATTTTGTTGCTGCATTAGAAGATGGGTAAGCGATACTTCAACATATAAACTACACCAAATAAACAGTAAAATAACATCCTTATACATATTTATTTCAGTTCTGTACATCTTTGGGATTTATCAGAAGAGCCAACATGGCGAGACGATGTTGCCAGCGAGGAAAAACCTACTGAATTAGTAGAAATAAACGAGAAAGAACTCACTGAGTTCGAGAAGCATCGGGAATGGAATAATAAGAATAGCCATGTTGGATTAGATGCTGTAGGTATTAAGTTTCAAAATTTTTTCGTTTCTTAAATAGGAGCCTTATTTCCGCTTTCACTAACACTAGGCGACACGTAAATGAATACCTAAATAAAAACGGAATTCCGTTTACACGGTTTAAACGGTAGTTTTACATTGTTTAGTTTTATTATAATTGGTAGGGGAGCCCAGAGGGTTTTTGAGCAAGCATATTCAGGGCGAGAAGTTGATAGCTGAGTAGGTCTGGCATGAGGAGAGAACACCGAAAATATATTTAAAAAGTTTCTGATAGGAGACCCCTGGTCAGGAGACCACTTTCAGATTTCAAAAAAGGGCCGAAATTAAAGTGATCTTCAGAGGCGTTGGTTTTGGCATGATCGGGTCTGGCCTAACCCATAATGACTTAAATAGGCAAATCTGACGGAGAAATTGTGGGCTTTCCCCAAATCTGACGACTTTGAAAACTCAGATTTGGGCCATTTCTAAAAGGATATTCAGGGCGAATGAAAGTTATTCTATGCAATAGTGTTACGTGTCTTGATAGTGAATATATAAATATCTGACGGGATGATGGAGCCTTTTGGCAAATATGAGGAAAATTCATCAATTCAGAAAATTACCCAAAAGTGGCCATAATTTTGCATTTATCCCTAAATCAAGGAACCTAGTAGCTTCGATTGCGGTTTGCATTGGAAGGTAACACGTTTGTGAAGATTTCTTCATATTCAGAAGTTTGAAAATACTAAACACTTGAACGTAATGATTGAAAGTTAAGTAGCAAAATTAAAACATCGTCGGAGTGCACCATAAACAAAGATGATTATTTCAACATTTTACTATGACACCAAGTAAACCAAATTATTTAAAAAACATCCTCATCTTATGGGCTATCTAAAGAACTAACAACGTTTTAAAAAATATTGAGAGATGCCCGTCAATTGTTTGATAAAGCTGGCAAAGGTGGAAAGCCATACTAACTAAAATTAACGAAAACATTAAAGTAACGACTTGTTTACGTCGTAATACTTTTCTATTCGAGGTTTTATTGTAACTACGAACCTCTGCGCTCGATATCGTTACTGATATCGCCTCCAACTCTCAGTGATAGTTCGTTATGAGAGTTTTATTAAATAAGTCCCAACACTTCTGCTTAGGCCGCCAGCTGCTAGTTAACTAGATTAAATGACAGATCATGAGATACAAATTTATTTCTAACCGATTTCTAAAAGAGGGAGGTTACCAGTTCGTCTGTATATACAGGATGAATGTTTCAAGTCATCATGTGGATGACCAAATCCGAAACTATAGGTAATACCGAAAAATTCTTAAAGGAGTCACGGGGTCGATTTTGACGAATACTAAAACTGCATCATTAAATTTTTGAAAAATCAATTGCTTTAGCCAGGAATCGAACTTGTAGATTTTGAAAAAAAAAACACTGCCTGTTTTATTGCACCCTCCGACGGTGTCGTTAATAAGGATCAAATTCTGGAAAGAAATGATACACGCCAAAGTAAAGGAAAGTGGACATTTTTAAGATTAACTAAAATCTGATAAACAAATTGATTAATTATGGTTTAACAATGAATTCAAAATATAATTTATTATATTGAAAACATAAGTTAACGGCCAAATAACTACTGCTACAGTGCAAACGAACAAATCACTTACATTCTATATACTTAAAAACTGTTACTATCTTAAAATAATTGTTTTCTGTTAAAAAGGCGCCCTTTACTTTACTTTGTCGTATACCCCCCGATGGTTTCGCTAATAAGAATCAAATTCTGGAAAGAAATAATATACGACAAAGTACAGTAAAGGGCGCATTTTTAACAAAAAGCAATTATTTTAAGATATTAACAGTTTTAAAGTATCTAGAATATAAGTGATTTATTCGTTTGCACTGTAGCAGTAGTTATTTGGCCGTTAACTTATGTTTTTAATATAATTAATTATATTTTGAATTCATTGTTAAACCATAATTAATCAATTTGTTTATCTGATTTTAGTTAATCTTAAAAATGTCCACTTTCCTTTACTTTGGCGTGTATCATTTCTTTCCAGAATTTGATCCTTATTAACGACACCGTCGGAGGGTGCAATAAAACAGGCAGTGTTTTTTTTTTCAAAATCTACAAGTTCGATTCCTGGCTAGAGCAATTGATTTTTCAAAAATTTAATGATGCAGTTTTAGTATTCGTCAAAATCGACCCCGTGACTCCTTTAAGAATTTTTCGGTATTACCTATAGTTTCGGATTTGGTCATCCACATGATGACTTGAAACATTCATCCTGTATATACAGACGAACTGGTAACCTCCCTCTTTTAGAAATCGGTTAGAAATAAATTTGTATCTCATGATCTGTCATTTAATCTAGTTAACTAGCAGCTGGCGGCCTAAGCAGAAGTGTTGGGACTTATTTAATAAAACTCTCATAACGAACTATCACTGAGAGTTGGAGGCGATATCAGTAACGATATCGAGCGCAGAGGTTCGTAGTTACAATAAAACCTCGAATAGAAAAGTATTACGACGTAAACAAGTCGTTACTTTAATGTTTTCGTTAATTTTAGTTAGTATGGCTTTCCACCTTTGCCAGCTTTATCAAACAATTGACGGGCATCTCTCAATATTTTTTAAAACGTTGTTAGTTCTTTAGATAGCCCATAAGATGAGGATGTTTTTTAAATAATTGGTTTACTTGGTGTCATAGTAAAATGTTGAAATAATCATCTTTGTTTATGGTGCACTCCGACGATGTTTTAATTTTGCTACTTAACTTTCAATCATTACGTTCAAGTGTTTAGTATTTTCAAACTTCTGAATATGAAGCAATCTTCACAAACGTGTCACCTTCCAATGCAAACAGCAATCGAAGCTACTAGGTTCCTTGATTTAGGGATAAATGCAAAATTATGGCCACTTTTGGGTAATTTTCTGAATTGATGAATTTTCCTCATATTTGCCAAAAGGCTCCATCATCCCGTCAGATATTTATATATTCACTATCAAGACACGTAACACTATTGCATAGAATAATTTTCATTCGCCCTGAATATCCTTTTAGAAATGGCCCAAATCTGAGTTTTAAAAGTCGTCAGATTTGGGGAAAGCCCACAATTTCTCCGTCAGATTTGCCTATTTAAGTCATAATGGGTTAGGCCAGACCCGATCATGCCAAAACCAATGCCTCTGAAGATCACTTTAATTTCGGCCCTTTTTTGAAATCTGAAAGTGGTCTCCTGACCAGGGGTCTCCTATCAGAAACTTTTTAAATATATTTTCGGTGTTCTCTCCTCATGCCAGACCTACTCAGCTATCAACTTCTCGCCCTGAATATGCTTGCTCAAAAACCCTCTGGGCTCCCCTACCAAATCTAAACAATTTAAAACTACTGTTTGCAACAATATTAACGTACAATCTTGTGGAGCACAACTTAACGTGCTTATTTTCTGCATTTTCATTCTAAAATAAAAGAAATAACCAAAAAATGATGAAGGCGCCACTGTGCGGTCGGCGCATGGTCGGCAACGTGGGACTTAAGTCCCACGTTTTAAGGAGTGAGTCTATTACCAACAACCAGGCACAAATCCAGATTCCGGGCAGCTTCTGAGAAAATCCAGTTTTTTTTTGTTTAGGCTATACTGTCCCACAGCTGGGCAAAGACCTCCCCAAGTACTTCCAGGCACTCTTTTCCCACGCCACCTCCAGAACTCCTCCCAAAAAAAATTGGGAAAGAGACTGATGATTTTTTGATGAAGATTGCCTATAATTTCAGCCCAACATACCTTGCGCTCTACAATCGTGTGCTTACACGAACAGTGCTTTAAATATGAGCAGTGGTGACGCGACTGACCGCATCGTCGGTTTGGAGGTGACTGGGGACCCGCATTGTATAATAAGTCAGGAGGGTGGACGTAGGGTTGTTGGACAGGTAAACTTTATAGGTTATTTTGTTAAATTATGGTTAAGTAATGGCTTAAACTTAGTGCTTTATTGCTTAAAGCCAGTTAAAGTTGTGCATAACCAATAGTAATTTTGTAATGACAATATTACACGGTTCAACCAAATTTATTTATTTATTTATTAATAACCAACTTATATTGACAGTTTGCACCACACATACAAGTTATTGGTCAATGTTAGTAATTAGACATGTCATACAATCATAAAATTAGGTTAAATCACATTGATTCAGTTTGGTTAAAATATACAGGCTGGCAGCACGTCAAGCTACCCGAAACTGTCAAATTTTCCCCATCAACCTTGAACCTTACGCTGTAGCAATAAAGATGAAAATCTATTAAAAAAAATTTACAGATTGTAGTACCTAGCTTGATGTACAGACGCCAGCGCATCAACCTACCCGAAATTGTCACATTTTCCCAATCAACTTTGAACCTTATGCTTTAGTGATAAAGTTGAAAATCGATTAAAGATATTTGACAAATTGTAGTAAGTTGATGTGCTGGCGTCTGTACATAAATGAGGAGTATGGCTGGAATTAAATTTTATTTTTATTTATAAATGTCCCAATATGGTATGGTACCTACTTCATTCAAATTGACAAGCACAGGTGAGCCGTGTAAAACTAGCTTAGGTAATACAAATTCGTTAGTCTTTTAGATTCGAGAAGCTTACCGTTGGGCTTTTTCAGTTTTAAATTATGTCACCGTGTTTAGGTACCTACCTATGTTTTTGACGTAATAACGTCTGCACGCACGAAAAAGCATGACTCATTGTCACATTCCGCCTGAGCTGAGTGTGCAAGCGAGAGCGCGGAACAAGCGATAGAGAGGCACGATCGGATGTTTTCTTTGACGTTATCACGTAAAATTATCGTTCGTAAACCGACTTTACAGACAACCAATGTTTTTTTCTATTGATTTCAGGTCGTATCTCTTCAAAGTATAGGCGTTCTAACAATTTGGTCAATAGTACAACAGAAATCTAAGACGATCCCGCCAGATATTGGCAAGGCATTCTGGTCCAGAATGAAACTAGAAAAGAATCAAACAATATCTATATTGGACCACATAGATCTCCCTCTGAAAGACCCACAAAATACAGAAAGAAAAACAAATTTCAACTTAAACGCAGCAAAAAGAAGAATGATGAACAGAAAGCAAGAAAAAACTATAGTAAAAAAAGATACTTCCCGCCCAAAATCCGCCATTAGTTTTGATTTTGACAGTGACAGGCCGTCCAGTGCTGCCAGTGCTAAAATTAAAAGAGTGTTGTCAATTGAAAAAGATGCTTCTAAAAATTGGGAGAGTGGAATTGTTTGCGAAGACTTGAAAGTGATGAATTGGAAGGATCGAGATCATTATTTAATTGCTAAAAACTGTGGTGAAGTTTTGTGTTGCAAAAGGATTCTTGGAGCCGTTAAAGTGAATAAGTTTGATATTGCAAGTAAGATCTTTTTTCAATAGACATAGGTATTGGGTATAGATAATGAATGAAATAATACATCGTCCGCCCAATTTCCCATTAGGTATAGTCTTTTAATCAACAAAAAACAGGAATAAAAAGTTTTATGAGACATCAAAATAAAATTTAAAACACAATTTATATCGAACTAGCTGCGCCCCGCAGTTTCACCCGCGTAAATGTCGATCCCGAGAGATCCCGACGGGATGAAAAGTAGCCTATTTGTTAATCCAGGGTGTCAACTACACAAAATTTTATCAAAATTGGTGGTTGAATATAATATTAGTGTGATAAAGAGTGAGGCAGATGCAATGATATTTTTTTCTCTCTTTCTAGCTGACGCATCATCAGTAACCTGCATAGAAGTATCGCCACACCGACTCCCATACTTTCTAGCGGCCACCGACATCGGGACCATCAGCGTCTGTTCTTTGCTTGAAAACAGGGTTCTACTCACATTGGATTGCAGGTAGGTCACTCATTTTCTTCTAGACTAGACCTAGGTTTTATTACCTAGTCTGTCTTGTACTTGCGACTGCTAAGCGTTAAGTACTTTGAGTTTAAGTTCTGAAACCAGAGCCCGGCAGTATTATTCGGCAGAAAAATTCGTAGTAGAAAAATCCATAGCCCATAGTATGTATTTATCCGATCTACGCCCTCGCATTCTCGCCACCTATTAAGTATCGCGCGTTACGTCCAGCACATTAGGGAATAAGTTTTTTTTGGACATTTAACACTAGGTTCATAAATTTAACTGTGCTCAGTTGCTAACATTATATCGATTTCAAAATCTGAATAAAAATTATATTTATTTATTTATTAATGAGACTTAAAACATAACGTTAAGTGGCTGTACTTTAAACAGAGTTTAAGGGAACACGATTCCACACACGCCCGAGCAGAAATATATAATTGGTTTCTAAAAAAAACAGTGGCACTCCGGGAGTGCCGAAAGAAGTGAAAACAAAACACAAACAGAAGACTGCCATCACTTACTGACATATCGGATACCTATACATTAAAACTGAGTACATCCCGAGGACAGCCGAACACATCCGAAGTGGTGTCGGTTATAGTAACAGTGGCGTGAGTTCAATAGTTTTTTCCCATCTCAAAAAATGCCCGACGCGCCTAAGAAGTATTCACTTCAAAAACCGTTACATACCAAAGTGGAACAGCTGATCTTCTTTTTAATGATCAACGAAAAATTAATCTAATGAATGTCTAATGTCTAATCATGTTAATAAAAGGCGCTTTGATGTCCCTTACACCGTGTATACACAGTGACAGGCCTGATGGTCTAGTGGTTAGTGACCCTGACTGCTGCTGTCGTGGGTTCGATTCCCACCCAGGACAAATGTTCGTGTGATGAGCACGATCATTTGTTCTGTGTCTGGGTGTAATTTATCTATAATATGTATGTATTTAGAAATATATAAGTATGTTTATCAGTTGTCTAGTACCCATAACACAAGCTCTGCTTAGCTTGGGACTAGATGGCGTTGTGTGATAGTTGTGGAATATTAATATGTCTGGCTAAGTGCCTGCCCTATGCGAAAATACAGGTCTGGGGTTGTGTTTTTAAATACATATTGATGTTAAAGGCATTACAGGAACATCCAACCAAAGGAGATTGAGAAGGTCCAGTCAGACCACAAGGGTCGATACATTGGAACCGTTTCTAATCGCTCTCATCAACACGAAAAGAAAAGTTCTAAGGTAAGATTTTTCCGTACTTATTAATGAGCCTTCTGACGTCCCACGGTCGGCTGGTGTAATAGTCAAATTGAATGAGTAAAATTTTATAAGCCATTGGCGCCGATTCCCTTGTTCACAAACTAAACTAAATTTAAGTTCAGTGCATCTTTTGCCTTCTATTTCATTAAGAATAGGACAGAAGATAAATATTAGTTTAGTCCTGTCAAATCAAGATACTCCATAGACAAGTATAGACGTGATTAAAAAATTGGCTACTAAAAATACGTCAATTTATGTCAGGCGCTGACTAATTCGACAGGACTAAACTAATGTTTTTGTTCTGTCCTTTTCTTAATGAAATAGAAAGAATAAGATGCACTGAACTTAAAGGACATGGCTAAAAGTTCATAGACAAAAAACCCAGAATCGCCAGCAACGAAATGTATAAAAATGGGTTCACTATAGTAAGCCCAGTACGGTTTCAAAAAATCAGCCTCCTAAACCATATAGTATAAAAGTTATTATACTTTGTGTGTTTATGTTATTCATACTTACATTACATTGATTACTCGACTTTTATTTTATCACAATCTCTTTAGTATATAATGATAATATATTAAAATAATGTAAAAAATATACCCTACATCTTTTAATATGTTTTATTCTTAATAATCTTTATACAGGATGTTTTTTTTTTCTTTGTTATAAATGAGCTCTTTATTTTAGTTTGACGTATGTCATTACTTCCCAGAATTCGATCCTTATTAGCGACACTATCGAATGGTGTAATAATACAGCGTGTTTTTTTTTTCAAAATTAACAGATTCGATTCCTGGCTAGAAATATTGATTTTTCAAAAATCCAATGATGCAGTTTTAGTTTTCATCAAAATCGGGCCCGCGACTCCTTTGAGTACCTTTCGCTAGTCCTCATAGTTTCGGATTTGGCCATCCACGCCCACTTGAAAAATTCATCCTGTATGTATACCACGTCGTTTTTGCAGTATATTATTATATATTTTTGTTGTACATATTATGCCTATAAAAATGGCATATATGAAGTTTCTGGCGATTCTGGGTTTTTTTTTAGCCATCTCTTTTAGTTTAGTTTATGAACACGACGTTATACACACAAGCGGCACGTTTTCAATGCCCGCAGTTGCCTCTGCCGTTGACGCGTGTCGCTCGTGTGTATGCACACCTTTGTAGCCAATGGAAATAAATCAAGGCTTGCAAGCTTACTCCCGACATGTTAGAGGTCTAATTCGTATCGAGTATTGTTCCTAAACGATGACAACGACGTAGTACTATCGATCTCTAACATAAGTGCGGGTGGATAACTCCCTACTCAACCCACTCGTAGACTTGAGGCATATACAGGGTGAAATTGAATTCATAGGCATCTTCTTAAGAGGTCATTGTACTTGAACAACTTTTACTATGGGACCAAACCTGAAGTCGCGAAGAAAATCAGCTGTACCCTACATTTATGTTCGCATAACTCGTCAAAATGTATGGAACGGCTGATTTTTTTTTCGCAATATCAGGTTTGGTCCCATAGTAAGAGTTGTTCATAATGATGAGCACAATGACCTCTTAAAAGGATGCCCATGAATTTAATTGCATCTTGTGGAATCAAAGGTAGCTAAGTGCCTCCATGTCAAATTTTCAGGAACCGAAAAAAACGTTTTTCTAATTTAAGAGTCAGGGGTTTTAGTAGGTACTCTCTGAGTTTATTCTCCAAACTTAGTTAATTTTTTGAATGTATGGCGCTTAGCTGCCTTTGATTCTATATGCCTCATATATTCTTCATCAGTGAAACTATAGCTTGGTAATTTATATAATTATTTACCTTAACTAAATTCATATAATTGTAAAAGGAACTAATGGTGCGTTTCATGAGCTGCGGCGGAAGTTTCAATATGGCAATAGGGTTTGGATTCGGCGAATCAAGAGCAAGAACTCTCGATACGCCCCCAAGAAAATCCCCAGCAAATGTCAATGTAATGATAACCTTCTTTTCTCTAAATGTAGAATAGAACAAGATATCCGTAGATGTGAAAGGAAAACTCGTTGTTATTGTGTTTTCTAATGTTGCCGAAATAAGAATCAAGCACTGCTTCTATAAGCAGTTGTAAGAGCCAAAGCACACACGCTACTTTTTGCATCGGCGATCGGTGATTTTGCGGCTGTATCGATGCTGCATCGCGTTTTGGCGACTCTCTGCGTTCGGACGTGGTATCGGAATCGCGCGTTTTAGCGACTGCTCCGATGCTGCATCGCGTTTTGGCGACTCTCTGCGTTCGGACGTGGTATCGGAATCGCGCGTTTTAGCGACTGCTCCGATGCTGGCGCAAATGCCAAATCGCTGCGACCGGCATCCGAATATGTGCGGAGTGTAGCGTTCAGCCGCTGTATCGAGCTTCCGAAAAGCGACTGAATCGCCGCGTTTGGCGTTTTTAAGTGTGCGGTGTGGAATGCTTGGTCGCTGCATTTAGCTTCTAAAAAGCAGCTGAATCGCCGATCGCCGATACAAAAAGTAGCGTGTGTGCTTTGGCCCTAAGGCGAACCCAGTCAGGCACGTTACTTTGTGTTCATTATTTCATCACCACTGCTCTTAAAACGGTGAAGGGAAACATCGTGAGGAAACCGGCATGTCCTAAAACCAAAAACTCAATGACATTTGACATGTAACAACCCGCATTGGGCCCGCGTGGTGGATCACGGCCTACTCCCTCTCACTGAGAGGAGACCTGTGTCCCAGCAGTGGGAACATTATAGGCTGATTATGCTACTTCTCCCTACCACCCGTTACGACCCACGCTGGCTCAAGACAAAACAGTACCTAGGAAACTACCACAGAATGTCAAGTACTTTCATTTTGACCACAAGTTTTGACCTTGGGATTTTTTTGACCTCCTGGAAGTCGTGCTGTCGTATCTACAAACTATATTAAATGAATAGCTCATGAGATGTCAAAAAACGTGTGCGGTCAGGGACCCTAGTCAGGAACGAAGTTCCTTACGCGATAGTCGTGTGAAGAAAATTTTGAAAATTTTCGCTGCCGCCATCTTCGATTTATATCCCTTGAAGACCATAAAAATGACACCCTGACGAAAAATTTGAACATTTTCGCTGCAGCCATCTTGGTTTTTCATTTTGACCACACTGTACGGCTTTAGGACCGCTGAAAACCACGAAAACGAACTCTCTCTTTTTTATATACAGGGTGTCCGGTAATTAATGGATAACCTCTTAAGGGGTCATTGTACTTATCATTATGAACAACTATTACTATGGGACCAAACCTGAAATCGCGAAAAAAGAATCAGCTGTTTCCTACATTTTATGAGTTATACGAACACAAATGTAAGGAACAGCAGATTTTTTTTTCGCGGTTTCAGGTTTCGTTCCATAGTAAAAGTTGTTGACAATGATAAATACAATGACCCCTTAAGAGGTTATCCATTAATTATCGGACACCCTGTATAACAGAAAGAGGCAGAGAAAGTCGAATGGAGGGGCATAACGCTTTTTCGTAACGTGACGATTTCGACCAGTTTACTCCTACCTCAAGCTCCGTTAAAGAACTTCGTTCCAAAATTATTAACTATTTAGCTAGGTGGTGGAGAGACTGACTGCCCAGGGGATGTGTTTTAACCTTTTAAGCGCTTGGCTAAATATCAATTGCCGTGCCCCTAGCGCGCGGCTACAAATCGATAAAATCAAGATAAAATAATACCTACAATAAATAAGGAGGAGAAACCGTTGTATCGATTAAAAAATACTCAAAAAGTTTTTATCTCTATTTAATAATGGTTTTAGTTGTACCACGCAGTTAATAGGACGAAAATAGAACGAAAAAATCATGCATGTTCTCAGTCGCAAATATACGACACGAGCGGTAGGGGCACGGAAATATGTGTCGCATAAATGCGGCGCGACACAAGCGGTCAAAAAGTTAACATACCCCATTCATGGACGCTATTTTATTATAATAAGCCTTGACATGTATGACTTTTAATTCTTCAGCTATCAGTAACATCATTATCCTGGTCTCACATCAATCCTTGCTGCCTCTTCGCCTCATTGCAAGATGACAGCTTGGTTGAATGGGAGCTGTCGTTCAGCGATATCTACGCGAAATGGGCGGGCGATGCGGCGGCGAGCGCTTGTTCTGCCGGGGACAGTATGCTGGTAAGCATTCGTAGAGACATATATTATGATACGATTGATATCACACATAAAAAACATAACATAAAAGATAGATACAATGTTGCACTGCCCGAGCGTAGCCGCGTAAATATGGCATATGATCTGTGAAAGAGCCTGGTGATAAAGACAAGGCTTTACAAGCTGGAAGCCCTCCCACAAGGTGGACCGATGACCTTGTGGAGGCCGCAGGAACCCGCTGGATGCGAGTCGGTCGACCTGGTCGAAGTGGAGGTGCTTGGAGGAGGCCTATATCCAGCAGTGGACGTCTTTCGGCTGAAATGATGATGATCTTCTTCTTAGCGTGTCGATAGCAATCTAAATGTACTCAGCCCAGAATTCGGCCACTTGTTTGGCGCCATCACTAGCGTCCATTAGTTCCTGTAACGTGCAGCTGACAGGACACGCAGGGCACGATATTAAGTGTCCCATCGTTTGTGAAACAGCACCACATTTACACTCCAAGGCGGAGTCGTCTATAAATCTCCACCTGAACAGGTTTTCCTTGCTTCGGCCAACCTGGGTCCGGAGTCTGTTTAAAGACTTCCAGGTTACCCAAGGTAACTCATGTCCAGGTGGGAGGTCCTCAGCGGGTGGAACGAACGGTTTGGGTAAGGAAGCACTGTCTCGCCACAGCTTCAGTCTTTCTTGATGATGATGTACAAACTACAAAGCCGAACTTTATCTAATACGTCCACGTCTCATAGCCATAGGCCATACTAGGTTAACTAAAGCTTTTCAATTCGGTTGAAGCAACCCAATTAAATCCTGTAAATATAAAAGTGATGCATTCAATGCAGACTTTTCATTTCTGAACCTTTCAACCAATGCTAAATAGATTTGGTTGAACCGTAGAATACAGCCTTAAACGCTCTCCTCCGCATGCGCGTTATCATCATCATCATTTCAGCCGAAAGACGTCCACTGCTGGACATAGGCCTCCCCCAAGCACCTCCACTTCGACCGGTTTTGTGCTTCTCGCATCCAACGAGTTCCTGCGGCCTTCACAAGGTCGTCGGTCCACCTTGTGGGAGGCCTTCCAACGCTACGTCTGCCGGTACGCGGTCGCCACTCTAGAACCTTTCGGCCCCATCGGCCATCCGTTCTGCGAGCAATGTGCCTTGCCCACTGCCACCTAAGTTTGGCAATTCTTTGGGCGTTATTGGCGCCGATTCTCTTGTTCACAAACTAAACTAAATTTAAGTTCAGTGCATCTTTTTCTTTCTATTTCATTAAGAAAAGGACAGGAGATAAATATTAGTTTAGTCCTGTCAAATTAAGATACTCCATAGGCAATTTAGACGTGATTAAAAAATTGGCTATTAAAAATACGTCAATCTACGTCAGGCATCGACTAATTTGACAGGTCTAAACTAATATTTATCTTCTGTCCTTTTCTTAATGCAATAGAAAGAAAAAGATGCACTGAAATTAAATTTAGTTTAGTTTTTGAACAAGGGAATCGGCGCCATTATCGGTGAATAATATCGGATGCGTTATTGCAATATATGTTTTTAGTGCATTTTGTATTAGGACGGTCACGAAGTTACAAACTGCTGCGATAATAACAACTCAATAAAAGTAGGACGTCTGCGTTCCTTCTTCCTGCGATATTCCGATATACATAGTTCTTAGAACATTTTGTATGCGTGCAGCGGCTTCATATAAATACATACATACCAGCGGCTGATTGTATGAAGCCGCTGCACGTGCTCTCGGCAGTTGCATTTGGCAGCTCGGTTCCAAATAGCACCTTTAGGACGCATACTGTCTTACAAAACTGCGTTAATAACGTAGTGCGTGCGTTAGTGTAGTGCTGGGTGGTTCAAGGAATCGAGACGCATTATCGCAATACCGCATCCGATATTATCGATCGATAATAACGCACCTATGGGGGACAGCCTTTAGTTACTTCATTATTGCGACTTTCAAGGGACTAATAATTATTCTTTAGCACAACCAATTGCCTCCTACTTTTAATAAAATTATTTCCTCGTTAGGGCTCCAATCCAACACATAAATACGATACGACATCGCGTCGTGCTACGACGCAGCATCGTTTCACCGTTTGAATGACTTATTATTATTATAAGCCTGTGTTGTCTCACTGCAGGGTCTGCAGAGCAAAGACCTCCCTTCCCTCTTTCCACTTTTCCCGGTTTGAATGATACGTCACTAATAAAACACTAAATCATATACGTCGTGCTACGAGGCGGCATCCTTTTAACGTTTGAATGAAAAGTTACTACAATCATATACCATCATATTCGTCGTAGCACGACGCGACGTCGTATCGTGTTTATGTGTTGGAGCCCTTAATCCATACTTACTTAATATTATTAATTCGAAAGTAACTCTGTCTGTCTGTGTTACCTTTTCACGCCTAAACCACTGAACCGATTTAGATATAATTTGGTATAGAGACAGCTTTAGTCCCGGGAAAGGACATAGGATACTTTTTATCCCGATATTTCCACGGGATCGAAACGTATGCGGGTGAAACCGCGGGGCGCAGCTAGTTAAAAATAATCCACTATTTTGTTTCTCAGGCCCTGTTAACACCCGAAGGCGAGATCCGAGTGCACAAACTAAGGAACGAACATCGGACCAAGGAGTATTTATTTCTATTCGAAAAATATCTCGCACTTTTGTAAATAAATGTTAAAGTCCGCGCGGAACTAGTTGGCCGCTGAGGTGGGGACAGGAGTGAGGCGGCGGTTCGCGACACACGTACTGAGTAATGCGCCCCCGCCCCTCCGTCCCACCGCTCACATACCTAAGGCGCGGCCAACTAGTTCCGCGCGGACTATAATTTAATTTTTTGTATTTAAGATTGTCACCTGATCTCTTAGTTTAATATAGAATTTAGAACATTTACTGTTTTTTCTTTACCGATAAACCTTTTTCTGGTGGGGTTGGCTAAAATTGAAATACTTCTACGGGCATTTACAATGCGCACCACGAAAGATGAAACTTGACCACGCCTCCCGCGCTCTTTCCGCCGCCCCGACGTTCGGTCCCGTCCCGCGCTCAGACCTCATACCGCTAAAGAGACCTAAAATCGTGTACTGCGCAAGTCAAACCACGTGGTGTGTCAAGTCTCATCTTTCGTGGCAGGCATTGTAAGTCTCGGGGGTACCCGAATAGATTCGGACTCAACCGTAACTTTTATTAATTAATTACAAATTAACAACGCAATTTTTATTTATATAAATAAATATAATACACATTAGTTTGTAATTCTTGATCACATAATAACGCAGTAGACTTAATATGTACATAATTAAAAGTATTTGTACAAAAGGGTTCTCTGTATGGCAAATTTAAATAAAAACATACATAACACATAATCTAATAATCTACTAATTTGGTTGAGCTGGATGGTGCTGATCCACGCGTCATGTTCGTGAACGGACGCCGTCGGTTGAGACTGGTCATCTCTTAACTGCCAAGGCTTATCTTTAATCTTATTATTTTAATTGTTTCTTCATTTGTGTTTTTTTTTTACATTGTTCTCACATATAGAAGCAACAAGAATAATGTACCCAGGATTTTGTAATATTCTTGATTTAAAAGAGTGTCCATAGAGTTTCTTGCCCGTTCTTCTCCATAGAGATCTACGCTTTGAAATGGGCAACTAGCTTCAACTTTCTGACTAACTGACCGACTATTTAATTTTGACAATTCAAAAGTGCCTGTACATAGTTTAATTGAAATAAATGCTTTGAGTTTGAGTTTACGTGTCATTTCAGATTTAACTGAATATCTAATTCTTCTTCTTCACCACATTTTCCTTTTTACTCTTCCCTGAAAATCTTCTGACACAAGCTTTGACAGCAAATGTCAACAGCGCTATGAGCACGGAGAGGACTGCGAGCAAAACGAGCACGAAGTCGAGCATCCAGCGCTCGTACCAGCTGTACTTTAGAGATGGAGAGCGGAGGTGATATGCTCCTGGGGATAAAAAAATATGGTTTAGTTGCATTCATTTATTTCTCTTTTATCTGTTTTGTGGTCAGGGCCTTCCGGGCTTAGTGTTGGTATTATTATGAGTATGCCCTGGAAGTTAGGCAGACCTTTGGTGTGGGATGCAACATGTGTTGACACCCTTGCGCCATCCCATCTTCCTAGCACGGTGGGCTATGCTGGGGCGGCTGTTGCAGGTGCAGAAAACCTCAAACGGCGAAAATATTGCAACCTGATTGGGAGTTATATATTCGAGCCGTTTGGGGTTGAAACACTAGGGCCATGGGGTCCGAGTGCCCACTTGGTCTTTCGAGATATCGCCAAGCGGTTAGTCGACTCTTCACGTGACCAGAGGGCTGGCCTATTTCTTTGTCAAAGAATGTGCATTGCCATACAACGTGGCAATGCTGCCAGCCTTTTGGGCACTGTTCCTATTGACAGCGATGCAGACGAATTCTTTGATGCCCTATGATTATTTTGTTTATTTTTTCATATAATTGTACATATTATTATACTTTATATGTTAGCTTATATTATGTAAATATTTAATTTTTGGAATAAATAGTAATATTATATCGATGAGTAACCGTATAGGTATCCGGAACATACAAAGGTGCATAGGCATACATACATAAACTGACACCTTTTTATCTTATATACCTAGGTATATAAAATTTAAAGTCCTGACTGACTGACAAAAATATTTTTTAAATTTATTGTCATCGATACGCTAAGAAGACCGTTTGAATTTTTAAGTGAGATAAGTATAAGTATTAATCAATACTACACTGTAACATTATTATTTTTTTGTGTATCGCAGCCAGGTTAATTTAAGATGTCGTCCGGGCTGTGCTGTGGATGCAGCCAGGGCATACAATTTATATAAACTAAGCGACTATACGCTAAGGACACCCACAATGGTGTCGATTCTGTTGTCCACAAACTTAGTTTAGTTTAGTCCTGTCAAATCAATCAGCGCCTGACGTAAAATTGATGTAATTTTAGTAGGCAAGTTTTTAATCACGTCTAAACTAGTAATGTCAGGCGCTAATTAATTTGACAGGACTAAACTAAAATTTATCTTATGTCCTTTTCATAACGAAATAGATATAAAAAGATGCACTGAACTTAAATTTAGTTTAGTTTGTGATTGTGCACGAGGGAACCGGCACCAATGTTACATTATTGTTTTTAATTTACTAAATAGGCAGGCCAGTTAGTTGACGTCAACCAACGGCTAGCTAACCGATGAGACTGCTTCACAGCTGCAAAAACATAAGTAGGTATATGGACAAAGTTCAGTTTTGACGAGGAAGTAATTACTTCTCATTAGATGAACAACGTGCACTCGTTTACATTAACACTAAACCACAGAATATATCGTAGGTATAATAGTACTAGACATACCGCCTGACTAAGCGACACTTTCATTTAGGGCCAAAGCACACACGCTTCTTTTTGCATCGACGATCGGCGATTCAGCTGCTTTTTAGAAGCTAATTGCAGCGACCAAGCATTCCACACCGCACACTTAAACACGCCAAACGTGGCGATTCAGTCGCTTTTCGGAAGCTCGTTACAGCGGCTGAACGCTACACTCGGCACACATTCGGATGCCGGTCGCAGCGATTTGGCATTTACACCAGCATCGGAGCAGTCGCTAAAACGCGCGATTCCGATACCACGTCCGAACGCAAAAGGAAAATATTTTTAGGAGCGTTAAAAAACCCACTATAATTTCATAGTTTTAAGTTTTTACTTCAGTCGGCAGTTCCCATGTCTGCTGATGTTCTAAATGTTTTTGAATATGTGCCAATCGGGGTTTTCGTGGCTAAAGTACAGTTTTAGTTAGTACGAGTAAGGCAAGTAAATCATTCAGACTCGACAGCTTGAATGATTTTGAGGGAGGTCATGACCCGCACGACTCCCGCCCCCCCCCTCTCGGACCGCGCATGAATAGGTACAGTGTCAATGCCACTGGCTGTGTATATGTATTATAATCAGTGTGGATTACACCTAGTCAAGGTTGCTCTAGCGCACAGCGTAGACGCGTGTAGATAGATATTAACTTATGTGTAGTGCGCAACAAACATAGAAAAAAAAAGATTTTTGACATTTTGGTGTATAAAAACTTTTTTGTGTTGTGTTCTAAATGGGAATTTGAAAACAAAATGTGAGTTTTTTTCTTTCTTTTTTATTTATGGTTTGTTTGTTTTGACAAAATGTGTTTACCTACGTCTAAGAAGGAGGTTCAATAAAAAAAAAATATAAAGTACTTATTCTTAATAGTTTAAATTCATGGTGCACCTTTATAATACCTACGGATTAGGCATTCTTTGTTTTTAATATTATGTCCCAGTATAGAGGAAAATAAATACGACTAGTATGTGACTGTTTGTTTAACAAACAAGTTTATTTTTAGAATAGTATTGCTACTTATCTTCACGTCACTATCTTTACGTCATTCTCATTGGCAGAAAATAGCTTCGAAATGAATGATCTTTATTCAGGACACATATCGCACCGGCAGAATATCTATAAGTAGGTAATAATATAAGAACAATATTTATTTGAAAACCACCCACAAGGAGGACCGACGACCTTGTGAAGGCCGCAGGAACTCGTTGGATGCGAGAAGCACAAAACCCGTCGAAGGTGAGGTGCTTGGGTGAGGCCTATGTCCAGCAGTGGACGTCTTTCGGCTGAAATGATGATGATCATGATGATTTGTTTGAAAAATTACTAAAACAGTAATTTGCTTTTGTAAAGTACACTTCGAACCTCACTCAAGTGAGTGCACGCAATTCGAAAGCGAACTCTATTGTTTATAAAGTGAATCATTGCGGATTCACGTGTGTCGTTTAGAGTAGGTAACAAATCTATTAATAGCTTGAGTAATAGCTATGTTTTGTAGCTTTGTACAACTTTGTTCTTCATGGAATAACTAGTAAGCAGTTGAAAAACCAGAAAATTAAAAGCATTGATGAGTACCTACCTACACCTGCACCAATTGTATTGAGTAAATTGAAGAATCTCTTTTCATCTGTGTCTGTGTGCGACCAAATTGCAAACAGATTCTATTTTAATTTTATTATTTAATAATTTGTATGCCCAAGTGGCTGATCATGGAATGAACATTATTAAGTATATATAGTACATTACTGCAGCGGCCAGCAAAAGAGGCATTGATGGACGAACGTGTAAATGTGGGCCCAGGCGAAGCCGAGGCACACATACGTAAGTCCATCAATGCCTATTTATGGCCAAGGCTTTAAAAAAAAATTAAAACTAAGTAGGTAGTATCTAGGCAGAACATTTTTGTCAAATACAATTACTTTTCAAAATCAATGACGAACAACGAACAACAATTTTTACTTTCGCGTTAAAGTGTTCAATTTGGTTTTTCAATAAACAGCCTTCTATTTTCAAGCCAGTTCGAAATTTACATAAAACCTTTGATAATTACATCCTTGGTTGCCATGTTTCGGAGTAAAAGATCGTTCCATGTTTAAATTACACGACAGATATGAGTTTACTATGTAATTTATTTGGCCGTAAAACACGACATATATGGATTACAACTTTTGCTGGCCGCTGCTCGCATATATTTGGCCAGTACAGTAATTTCTATTTATCTCGAAGAAGGTTGTCAAAATAATGCTCAAATTTCCAAGCATGTTTGAGAAAATGTAATGAACATCTCTATGTAAATCATGTATCACAAACAAACGATTTGATTTGATGAAAAGAAAAAATCAAAATATAAAGCTTTTTGCTGGATTTTTTGCCGATTATATTTTTGTTTCGAGTTAAAATCGATTGACCTCCAGAACCCAGTTACTGGGTAATATGACACCCCTTGGTAAGACTGGTTGTCAGACTTTCGGGCTACTGACTACCCGTATCTAACGAATGTCAAAGATCCACGAATAACAGCCGGGACCAACGGCAGTAACTTATAAATATAAATATCAATTCAACTAATTAAATACCTACAAACCTATCACAGATTGATAATATCTATTCTATTAATGATAATGGTCATACAAGGTCGCACTCGAATAGCAACAACATTAATACCTAGGGGCAATTCTCATAATTTAAGAACGTTCAGTCTGAGGGACAATTCTCGTAATTTTAAGAACGTTCACAGTCTGATATCAGTCTCGATCTGTCAAAAATGCCTCTAATTTCTCTACATTTTGACAAGTTTTTGACATTTGTTTGTAGCCGAGATGAGACTGCGACTAGATTTTGAACATTTTAAATTACGAGAATTGGCCTTTTGATCTCAGTCTCAATTTGTCAAAAGTACCTCTAATTTTGAAAAACTCTTTCTTAGTGGATACCTAATCTTTACAAAGAACATACCCACCAAATTTAATGTCTCTAGGACCAGCGGTTTAGGCTGTGCGTTGATAATATCAGTCAGTCAGGACTTTGAATTTTATATTATGTTACGGCTAATAGCCGTGACATATATCATAGATTCAGTGGCGTAGCGTGGCTTGGCGGGGCCCCGTATAAAAATTTGTTTGGGGGCCCTTAGGAAGGGTAAAGATTTCTCACAAAAGAAAAAAAAATGTTTGCATAAAATTAAAAGAAATATTTATTCATCATATTATTGTCTATCTAGTTTTTCCAAATTTTTTTACAAATAATTCAAATTAAATATACACTCTCCTTGCCTTTTTTTCGGCAAACTGATTTATTAAATCATTTATAGCTGATTTGCTTTTTTTGACTTTTGTCATTTGTGAAATAAAAAAAAAATACGCACGTTTGGGGCCCCCGTGGACCGGGGGCCCCGTATAATTGATACGGCAGATACGGCAGTAGCTACGCCCCTGCATAGATTCAAATCAGTGTTTTATTGACAAGAGATTAATTCCAAAGTCAAGCGGCAAAGATAAAGATGTCTGCTTGTGCCGACACTACGGACTGACTGTCATCATATCTATTATCTGACTGATAAGTATAGATATCAAACCACGGTTGTTTTTAATAGTAACAATGTAAATACTTAGCTAGATTTCCAGTACTTATAATCTGACTTATCATTGTAAGAAAAGTCTATGTAATGCGATACCTTATGCTGAAAATGTATAGCTTGATATAGGTATGTCGCCTTATAATCGTTAAGAGCCTATACTACCTCAAATGGCTTAACGTGATCCTCCGCTATGTCGAAAATACTACACCATTAATTTTGAAATAAATATATGGTAAAGTTGAGGATTAATGCTAAGTCTTATGTTAGACGAAAACACGATTCCATAAAGTTTTCTCGATAGAAAAAAAATCCAAAGTTACCTCTAACCCGAACAATAAACTGCTGGTATTCAAAAAATACTTCAAATTAGATCATGACACTTTGCATACTAACTGAACATACATTAAAGCAGGTCTTATGTTAGTTTTTTTTTTTTATAATTACCATTATTTTCACTGTAAAAAGCAAATACCTAAACTATTGGCGCTGCCTGCCGCCCAGCACCGCACTCTGTCTCGCTCTCACTCAGTCCGCGAGCAGTATCGTATGAGCGAGATAAAGAGTGTATTTTAGCTGAGGTAGTATAGGCTCTTAACTCGTGTAGATTTAAAGTGGTTAGTATCTTTTTGTTATTTGTGTGTCTATGTAGGTACTTATTATATAAATTACTAGCTTCTGCCCGCGACTTCGTTCGCGTGAAATTTCTTGTTCCCTCGACCCATCTCGTCGTATTGCATCACCTGCCCGCGTCTCCTGCTCTATCACTTCGTTTCCCCATAGCGCTTTTGCTCGGCTCCTAAGGGTCATGGAGTGACGTTAAATAGCCTATAGCCTTCCTCAAGAATCGGGCTATCAAATGCAAGAAGAATTTTTCAAATCCGACTGGTAGTTCCAGAGATTACCCCCTACATACAAACTTACAAACACCTCTTTATAATATTACTATATTAGTATAGAAGTATAGGTAAGAGTATTCGCGAGTAACAGTGGCATAAGGTAAAAACCTATTTGTTATTACTTTGCTCAAATAAATAAATTACTTATAAAATTCTATCGATTCGTTATATTCTAAAAAAAAAAGTGGCACTCCGGGAGTGCCGTCAGAAGTGAATACTTGAACAATTACGTGTGTATTTTTTTAATCGTCATATAAACAAAACACAAACAGAATACTTTGCCATCGCTCACTGACATAGGTATCGGATATACATTAAAACCGAGTAGGTACATCCCGAGGACAGCCGAACACATCCGAAGCGGTGTCGGTTACGGTAACAGCAGTGGCGTGCATTGGTTTTCAGAATAGGTAGGCACTAGGCCCGGTCTAGTCTGGGCAGACGCGTCACTAATCAGAAAAAAACGTGTGGTAGGGGGACCCCCGGCAGGAACTAAGTTCAAAATGAAAATAATTTAGTGAGTTTCTGTGGGGCACACACACTAAAATGTAATTGACAGGCTTATGTTGATATATCAAGGTAGACACTGCTACGCCTATACATATGCAATGCACGCCACTGGGTAACAGTGGCGCGAATTCAATAGTTTTTTCCCATCTCAAAAAATACCCAACGCGCCTTAATTTTTCACTTCAATAATGTTGTATTAAAATTAAATTTATTCTTTATTTTAGAACAAAATGAAGGTCAACGTGTTACTGCTGTTAGCATGTATAACCAGCTCATATGGCTACCACGTCATGGTCCTGATACCAGCACCTTCTCACAGCCATAATACGCTGGGGAAAGGAATAGTAGACGCTCTCCTGAACGGAGGACACGAGGTAAGATCTATTCCTTCAATTGGATCCAGATATCCAGAAACACATACCCCGAACGCATATAAGTACCTCAAACTCAAAGCATTTATTTCAATTAAACCAATTACAGGCACTTTTGAATTGTCAAGGGGTCGGTCAGTCAGAAAGATGAAGCTAATTGCCCATTCCAAAGCCTAGGTACCTATGGAGAAGAACGGGCAAGAAACTCCATGGACACTTTTTTAAAACAAAATAATATGGTTACAAAGTCTTGGTTACATCATTCATGTTAAAAATTATACATGTGAGAACGATGCAGAACGTTAAAAGCGTCCATAATGAAAAGAAGAGAAAAAAAAAAAACAATTCAAATAAGCCGTGGCAGCAAAGAGATGACCAGTCCCTACTGACGGCGCCCGTTCACCAACATGACGCATGTGTACTGTCTCCGTACCGTCTTGGGTAAAAAGTAAATATTTTTAATCTTCCAGGTGACATGGGTGACGCCGTACCCAGAAAAAGTCAAGAATCCTCCAAAAACATTGCACATTCTTGACATAAGCACAGTCCTGAAGTTTGCCGCAGGTATATGAATTTATTCCACAGTTATCACACTTATCACTATATACCTATTATAAAAATATGTACTATAATAGCTCGTGCGAACATGATAGAAGAAGAAATTACTCTTTATTGATACTTGTAGCACTTCTTAGGCAATTTTGACCAGTGTCCTTTATCTAAAGAAATAACTAAAGATTGGTCGTTGAGGCGATACTTAGCGGAGGTCTTTGTCCAGCAGGGAACGTCTTTTTTGTAATGGTAAAAGAAAAATTATATTATAATTAATTTAGCGATAAAGTTGAAAATCTATTAAAGTAATTTGAAATATTCTAGTAGCTTGATGCCAAAGCCAAAATCCAAAGCCTGTATTCCCCAAAGGGATGGGCACCGTGTAAATTAAGTAGATACACATTTCGCCATTTCGCGCAAAAAAAAAAAACAACCGACGCCCAAAACTTTAATTTCGGAAGTCGGTGGCAAACAACGGAAATGCGAACCCAACGACACCGACTTCTGAAATTAAAGTATTTTTTTTTTCTCTTTGTACTTAGTGTCTTTTTTATTTATTTGTAAGTACTTTTCTATAAAACAGCAGGTTTTTATTTTGATAAGAATAACCGACGAAAAATCTCTAAGTTCTCTAAGTTATCTAAGCGGGTCTAGTATTATAATATGTGAATTACAGATTGCGCATCGATGTCATGTCACCCTTTATAATATATATACTCAGCCTATAATGTTCCCATTGCTGGGACACAGGCCTCCTCTCTGCGAGAGGGGGTGGGCCGTAATCTACCACGCGGGCCCAGTGCGGGTTGGTAGATGTCACATCTTCAAATTTTTGGTTCTAGGACATGCCGGTTTCCTCACGATGTTTTCCTTCACCGTTTTGAGAGCAGTGGTGATGATATAATTTACACAAAGTAAAGCCCCTAATTGGGTTCGAACCTACGACCACACCCCGGACACTCCATACAAAGCTCGCAAAATAATTACCTACTACTACTACATTAAAAAATGACGTTTGTATACGTATGAATGTGTGCGTGAGGTACTTGTGTTAGCGAGCGCTCTTGTTAAAGAACTGCGACGAATACGCCGAAGTGCGGGGTGAGGTGCGGTAACTGATGTTAGTGCGGGGAAGGGAGTGGCCTTTCTGTACGTAGTACTTTAAGTATTCTGTGCTACGACCTACAAATCGTAAGTCGCGGCCGTGACCACTGGGCCACCTCCTCCTCCTCTATAATAATTGTATTAAATTCTATACTATCCATTTTCAGTCGACATGACAGACCCTAAAAACACCAATGGCGGAATCGCTTTCGTCAAGGAGTTTTCAAATAACGTTTCATTGGAAATGATCAACACTCCATCTGTCAAAGAAGCTTTGATCAAGCAACAGTTCGATGCTGTAGTGACTGAGACTTTCTTTTGCGATTTCTTAGCGGGGTAAGTTATGAATTATCATATAGCCTAGCTTTTGCCTAGCTTTTGCCTGCAGATTTTTTAATTTTATTGCTGAATGGGCCCGCTCTTGACCTGATGGAAAGCGATGGATGAGGTCTATGATGGAACGAGCGTGCCCAGAATATGCCTAAGGCACTGGAACTCCCACGCATCGACGAAACACAGCAGGCTGCTTGACGCCGGACTCCGGTGGGAGGGTGGTCGCAAACCAGGCGGGCGTTAGCCCTACCGGCGCAAGGGAAGAATTGGCCAGTCAAATAAGGTGTTGGGTGCGACTGTCCAGGATGCGCCGAGCGCGAGCGTTCAGTTGAGTAACTGGCGGAACAAACTGCGCTACACGAGGAGGCTTCTTCATGCATCCCAAAACAGATGCGTAGTATAATCAGCCTATAATCTTCCCACTGCTGGGACACAGCCCCCCTCTCTATGAGAAGAAGCTGGTCATAAACAACCACACTGAAAAAAAAGTAGTTGCCACAATCAAGATTTTGTTTAGATTGACTAAGTAGGTAACTTGTTTGCATCTGAGCCTATCAAGCACAATGATCACAGCTACTACTTTTATTTGATTGAGATTTGAAACGGAATCTTGATTGGAGTTATCACAAATAAATAAATTTGCAGCAATCAAGTTGATCAAGTTGCTTGATTGACACAACTAACTTACTTTGTTGTTTTAACTCTTCTACAATCATGTCATGTTAAGGGTAATCAAGAAACTTGTTTGAGCGTTCAGTCATTTGAACTAGTATTGCTGCAATCATGTCGTGATGATCAACTTAACTAAGATTTTGATTTATTTAAACAAGATATCGTCAATCAAGCTAAAAAGTCACTTGATTGGAGTGCATTCTTTTCAGTGCACGCGAGCCCAGTGTGGATTGGCGGATGTCACATATCGCTCATTTGGAAAAACATCGACGTAAGGCCGCTATCCCACTGGCGTTTTACGAGGGTTGGCGGTTCTCCAACGTCTGCACAGCCCCAACGTTGCGCAGACGCGACGTTAACGTCGTGAGTTTCTTGCGTTTTTTCGCAACAGGTACAATCACGCCGTCCCGCTCTGTCTGTGTGGGCGCGGGTGGGGGTTACCACTGAAACTCGCGACGTTAACGTCGCGTCTGCGCAACGTTGGCGCTGTGTTGAAGTTGGAGAAGCGCTAACGCTCGTAAACCGCCAGTGGGATAGCGGCCTAACTGCTACTTTTTTTTTGAAGTCTTTGCTTTCCTAACGCTTTCTAAGTGCTTTGGCAAATTTAACTCATTTTTTTTTGGACAAAATAAATTTACATCGATGTTTCTCCAAATGAGCGATGTTTTCGAATTTTTAGCTTACTAGACTTGCAGAATAGACTACCGATGAGGCCAGAATGTCCTCGAGTGATGGAAGATGCAGTGAGACCATTTATAAATAAAAGTGCGCAATGCTGTACACCCCCACCCTATTTCAAGTTAAACAAATATAAACTTTATTTCAATGATAATTAAGTTGATTTCAGTGACTACCACTATTGAAAAGTTATAAAAATGCTTGAAGTTGTAGCGTAAACTGAACTTTTTCCATTAATTCATATTTGTTTATATTTTTGGCAAATACATCGAGAACGCAATTTAGGCAGTTTATGATGATTTAACTCATTAGTTCACTGTCTTTTCAGTGTCGCGGCAGTGCAGCAGGCCCCCTGGATCGAGCTGGCCTCCACGCAGCTGTTCCCTACACTCGAGGCTCAAGTTGACGAGGTTCGATCCATAGCCACGATTCCTTTGATGTTCAACCCATCAGATATACCCATGCCATTCGTCAAGCGAGCCATCAACGGCTTGATTCATATCGCCATGACCGTTGCTGAGTTGTAAGTACACCCAGCCTTTAAACTATTGTCAAATAGAATGCATGTAAGATTGGTATGTCGAGTATACAGGGTGAAATTAAATTCATGGGCGTCCTTTTAAGGGGTCATTGTACTCATCATTATGAACAACTTTTACTATGGGACTAAACATAAAATCGCGAAAAAAATCAGCTGTTCCTTGCATTTGTGTTCACATAACTCGTCAAAATGTAGGGAAGAGCTGATTTTTTTTCGCGATTTCAGGTTTCGTCCCATAGTAAAAGTTGTTCATAGTGATGATTACAATGACCCCTTAAAAGGATGCCCATGAATTCAATTTCACCCTGTAGAAAGAAAGAAGAAAGAAAGAAAATACGTTTATTTCCGGTGAAAATGACACAAAAAAGAACATAAACACAAAAAATAAAATGAAAAGGTAGGGGGAAACATGCGTCACATCCACGCAAAACGGCTATCGCTCAGCATTATGCTGCTACCCTATGCAAGACAGAGCCCCAGCGCTGGTTACAGAGTAGCGATTAGGTTAACACATTAAACAGTTCAGCGGTTAATAAACATTTAAATAATAAAATATTTAAACAATTTTTAAAAAAACAGAAATAAAAAAGAACGAATTTCCGAAATTTTCTTTTATGCAAACCTTGTCAGGACAATACCGAACACAAAAAAATAGAATTACCTATCCAATTAAATACATTTCGGCGTATCAGTTTTATGGTTTTCATATTAGGTACCACGGCTAGAATGTTAATTGTTATGCATAATTTTAATTATGTATATTTAAAACACATTAATTGAACATTAATTGAAACCACGTATTGTACATCACGTATTTAGAATACGTGGTTTAAATTAATGTGATAACCTAATTGCCACACTGTATAATAGGGTGTTACAAAAAGGGTATATCAATACAAACGGGTTGAAGAGTGTATCTGGTCTAGAATCTCTGTAGAAAATTTCAGCTCAAAAGCAGTTACTTTGAAAATGCTTAATATTTTTTTATTTCGATAGTTTATTAAATTGAAATCATAACAAACGTGTCACCGCAATACGAGAGTCATTATCCATTATCTGTAGTGTGTCTGTACACGCACATCACGCCGCCGCGCGCCAGTGCAGCGCCGTGATGTCGAAATAAAAAAATATTAAGTATTTTCAAAGTAACTGCTTTTGAGCTGAAATTTTGTACAGAGATTCTAGACCAGATACACTCTTCAACCCGTTTGTATTGATATACCCTTTCCGTAACACCCTGTATAGAGGTATGAGGAACAGGGTGCAAAGTTCACTCGTCCTCCATAGAAAAGGGAAAATCCTCCGACCACACGGGCACAGTCTAAAAAACGGGTGTTGTGTCTAGCGGGCTACTGCCCGGCAATTGATGTCGGGACGTTGTATACAGGCTGAAATTTGAATCACTCAATTTTAGTTTAGTCCTGTCAAATTCATCAGCGCCTGACACTACTCCATACAAGTTTAGACGTGATTAAAAACTTGCCTACTAAAATGACGTCAATTTACGTCAGGCGCTGATTAATTTGACAGGACTAAACTAAAACTTATCTTCTGTCCTTTTCTTAATGAAATAGAAAGAAAAAGATGCACTGAACTTAAATCTAGTTTAGTTTGTGAACAACAGAATCGGCACCATTATCTTCTACGAAGAAGTGTGCATATAACAATTTTGACTTAATCTACCGAAAAAACTTCTTCCAGGTTAGACCGACCAAAACAAATCAGTCTCTACGAAAAAACGTTTGGACCTATAGCGGCTGCGCGAGGCATCACTCTGCCCCCATTCGACGATGCCTTCTACAACGTGTCGATTATGCTCGTCAACTGCCACGAGTCCATTTGTCCGGCTTTCAGCACCCCTCCTAATGTTCTCAACGTTGCTGGGTACCATATGGATGAGAATATTCCACCATTGCCGAAGGTAAGTGTCTTGGTTAAAGACCTTGAACTTGGAACATAGAATCACGCCTCAATCAACTCAGCCTATCGCAGTCCACTACTGGACATAGGCCTCTCCCAGACTGCGCCACAGCACCCTGTCCTCCGCCTTCCGCATCCAGTCTACCCCAGCCACCTTCTTTAGGTCGTCCGTCCATCTATCTGGGGGGCGTCCCACACTACGCTTGCCGGTACGCGGTCTCCACTCCAGGACTCGTCTGCTCCACCGGCCATCAGTCCTTCGACAGACATGGCCAGCCCACTGCCACTTCAGTTTGCTTACTCTGCAAGCTATGAATCACGCCTACTGCACCCAAATTTCTTTAGTCATGATGTTGTTAAAAAAGTCCCATGTAATGTACAATGCGCGCCACGAAAGATGAGACTTGACACACCACGTGGTTTGACTTGCGCAGTACACGATTGTAGGTTTCTTTAGCAGCATGAGGTCTGAGCGAGGGACGGGTTCGGACATTATAGGGGCGGCGGAAAGAGCACGGGAGGCGGGGTCAAGTCTCATCTTTTGTGGCGCGCATGAACAAGCATATTGCAAAGCAACCGGGCATAAAATTAAAAGCATTATGGAAAAACTCAATGGCCGACTTAGGTGACGTCGTTCGTCGATCCCACGGTCAGCAGGCCTTGTGTCCTTCTAGGTAAAATCTTCAACGCTTTGTATAAACAAAGAAAAATGGGACAGTAAAAAAAAAATAGAATTCAAGAATTGACCAACTAACACACGAGTCTTTAGAATTAAGGTTTGGGAAGGAGAATTTGAACCTAGACTAAAATCTTGTAGCGGGATTGTCCGAAAGAATTACCGCTACCCCGGAACACAAAGGGCTAAAGAAGGAACACGGATGGGTTTTAGTCAGTAAGACTTTGACACTCCCTTCCGCTCCACCCAGAGAGTGAGGGGTCATTTGATGATTTCCCATACAAAAAAAAAAGACTATGATCTTCTCTGTGTGTCACAGGACTTGCAAGATCTCCTGGACGGGTCTCCGCAGGGCGTAGTGTACTTCAGCATGGGCTCCGTGTTGAAATCAGCGGCATTTAAACCACCTCTACGCGCGGCGCTGCTGCAGCTATTCTCCACGCTGCCCTACACCGTGCTGTGGAAGTTTGAGGAGCCGCTCACCGGTCTACCACCTAACGTGCACGTACGGCCCTGGATGCCACAACCAAGCATTCTCGGTAAGCACTAAGTGGGTTGACGAAGCCAACACTTATCTGTGACTAGCTTCGTCCGCGTAAAATTTCACCCTCCCCCCATACACCCTCTTAGGGGTGGAATTTCGAAAAACCCTTTCTTAGTGGATACCTATTCCTTACAAAGAACAAACTCTCCAAATTTCATGTCTCTAGGACCAGCTGTTTAGGCTGTGCGTTGATGTATCAGTCAGTCAGGACTTTGGATTGTATACAAGGCGTATGTTTCTTTTTAGATAAGGCTTTTGTTTATCTTTGATAAGGGCTGTGTTTGTCTCTGGCAAGTCCTTCTTTGACGAAGCCTATGTTGTTTTGACGAGGCCTACGTCGGTCTTTGACAAGGTCTGTGTTGATCTTCAGCAAAGCCTTTCTTTGCCTTTGACAGGGCCTTCAACGAAAACATGAGAAGTTACAAATATGAATATGCTATTTTTTTGTTTAGCCTGTACTGTCCCACTGCTGGGCAAAGGCCTCCCCCAAGTCCTTCCAGGAACTCCTTTCCCGCGCCACCTCAAACCATCCCTGGCGGTACGCGTCCAGGTCATCTCGCCACTACTTTTTGGGCCGACCTCGGCGACGCCGTCCATCTTCAGGCACCCATTGTGTGGAAACTTTTGTCCAGCGGTCATCCTGCATGTGGCTGATGTGACCCGCCCAGTCCCACTTGAGCCTGGCAGCTTTCTTGCCTACGTCTATTATACCCGTTTTGGAACGCAGCATGGTGTTTCGAATATGCTATTTAACTTTTTGACAGTTTTTATTCATCTGTGATTGTATAGATATTTACATAATATAAGCTAACATACAAACTATAATAATATGTACAATTATATGAAAAAATAAACAAAATAGTCATAGGGCATCAAAGAATTCGTTCGCATCGCTGTCAACAGGAACAGTGCCCAAAAGGCTGGCAGCATTGCCACTTTGTATGGCAATGGTAATTTTTTGGCCAAGAAATAGGCCAGCCTCTGTCAGTCTGGTCACGTGAAGACCACTATCTAACCACTCGGCGATATCTCGAAAAACCAAGTGGGCACCCGAGTGCCCACTTGGTTTGGGTTGGGGTCCGAACCCCATGGCCCTAGTGTTTCAACCCCAAACGGCTCGAACATATAACTCCCAATCATGTTGCAATATTTTCGCACAGCCCACCGTGCTAGGAAGATGGGCTTTAACTTTTTTAAATTATTTTGTCGGCAGCTCACAAGAACATCAAGGTTTTCATTACACATGGTGGTCAGTTGAGTTCGTTGGAAGCTATCAGAGCTGGAGTCCCCTTACTAGCAGTGCCAGTCTTTGGAGATCAGCCAAGCAATGCTGAACGTGGGAAGCGATATGGATACGCGCTCAAAGTGGATTTCGGACCGGATATGGTTCCAGAACTTGGAGTAGCTTTGAAGGAGATGCTGAGTAATGATAAGTAAGTTAATGGCGTCGATTCCCTTGTTCACAAACTAAACTAAATTTAAGTTCAGTACATCTTTTTCTTTCTATTTCATTAAGAAAAGGACAGAAGATAAATATTAGTTTTGTCCTGTCAAATTAATCGACGTATTTTTAGTAGGCAAGTTTTTAATCGCGTCTAAACTTGTTTATGGAGTATCTTATTTTGACAGGACTAAACTAATATTTATCTTCTGCTCTTTTTTTTTTTGTTTTCGCCATGGCCGAAATTTGGCCTGGGTGACTAAAAGTAATAATACAACAGCATTTTAATAAACATATAGAGGTTTGAGGAACAGGGTGTAAAGTTCACTCAACCTCCATAGAAAAGGGAGGATCCTCCGACCAGACGGGTGTTGTGTCTGGCGGGCAACTGCCCAATGATTCATGTCGGGCCGTTGTATCTATGCTAGTTGCGCGGCAAACTCTGCTTGCGAGATGCAGGATTTTGTGTGACGTCAATATGACGCGTAGGTCGCATGTGGCGTTTGCAGATACCGCTACAAACAAATCTTTTTGTTGCAGATACTCGAAGCAAGCCAAGCATCTCTCCCATCTGTTCCAGTCTCGTCCTATTACGCCTAAGCAGACGATCAACCATTACATCACGCTCGCGATTGAAACCAAAGGTATTATGGTCCGTCCGCAAAAAGACTACTGTTCAGTAGAGCATTTCATAGTTTGAAAAAAAAATTCAAAATTAAAATTAAACAATTACAAGACTGTGGATGTGCAAATTTGCACTGATTGTTTTATGTATTGTTTACTATGTACTGACATAGACAAAATATAGAATTGCCAAAACAAAATTTGAACTGCTCTACTGAACAGTAGTCTTTTTGCAGAAACGACATTGTTAATAGGGACCATCGACTATCCCTTTACATTCGTGACTAGGACCTCAGTCAACTCAGCTTTCCCCATGCTGCGCCATAACACCCTGTCCTCCACCTTCCGTATCCAGTTTGTCCCAGCCACCTTTTTGAGGTCATCTGTCCATCTATCTGGAAGCATCCCACACTACGCTTACGGATCCTCGGTCTCCACTCCAGGACTCGTCTGCTTCAACGGCCATTGGTCCTTCGATAAACTTGGCCAGCCCACTGCCACTTCAGCTTGTTTACTCTGCAAGTTATGTCGGCAACTTCGGTTCTTTTCCGGATGCCTTCGTTTCTAATGTTATCCTTCAAAGAAACTTCGAGCATAGCCCGTTGTTTGCCCGCTCTTTACCTTAGTCCATTCTATCTTTATTTTGTTTCAACAGTTTGTAGAGTGCTTGATTTTAAAACGTACTGCGGAATCACTACAGTTTTAGAGAAGTGAATTTTACAAAATAACATTGTGCTTTTCTATAAAATTCACTTCGAAACTCATTCAAGTGACCGCACACAATTCGAAAGCGAACTCATTCGTTTTAAAAGTAAATCATCGCAGAATACATTACTCTTCGAATTTCGAAGTTATGTTTAGAAATTAACTCACGTTGGGTTGGTAGCTAAGTAATAATAGCCTCAGGGGTCGATAAAAGTCAAAGCTTCGCTTCCCGCGGTCGGTTCCTGGATGGTTGACCATCCATTATACATATCGGGAGTCGAGACCCTTCCGTACCACGGAAAACACATTAAGCGGGTAGTTAGAACCCTAAAAGTATGACAACCAGTCTTGCTAAAGGTATCGTATTACCCGGTAACTGGGTTGTAGAGGTCAGATAGGCAGTCGCTCCATGTAAAATACTGGTATTCAACTGCATTCGGTTAGACTGGAAGCCGACACCAACAACATAGTTGAGCTAAGCAGACAGTTTAGAGAATAACACATCACGATTCACGAAAAAATGTGACCGCTATAGACTGTCAAAATACCCTCCAAAAAATTCCTTTATTTATTTATTTATCCTCACACTGGAACGCCATACGGCAATTACACCAACGGAGCAAAAAATCACTTAATCTGCTGCTTTCCATCCATGCTGTGCGCGGTGGACATCGAACCAGTGGCAATGGATCACGCACGCTCACGCAGCGTCAAGACATTTCTCCATAACCCCATCACTCCTTTCATAAATTGCACACATTCATTGCGAATTTTTGAAACACGTTGATTTTTCAAAGTAAATACATTAAAATTGAAAAAAAAACCAGCCAAGTGCGTGTCGGACCACGCACAATGAAAGGTTCCGTAGTTGCAATGAATTTATCCCAAGAACAAACTTACCATTGTAGTTGAAAATCCTGTTCTCCCATACATTGCAACTGCAAATCGACTATTACTCGTAAACTTGTAAAGCTCACTTAAGTGTGATAGTTTTCCTTTAAACTTCGTTATATATAGGTACTACTGCCGTGACATTTGAATTCCTAACTACAACCGTTTAGTTGGTAGAGGGGGGGACACTTGACTCTAACGAAAATAGGTACTTTAAAGCTTGATAAGTCACAAACGGTTTACTTAATCAAAAAACAGTCTTCCCAAATCCCTAATATTTTTGAAAGACCTATCCAACGATAGCCCACATTATGGGAAGGACGAAAAAAAATTATCATTTCCACTTTACATGTAGGGGAGGTACCCTAAATAATTGTTTTTTCAAAATTTTATTTTATTTATTTATTTAATACTTCAAGCACATAAATATACAGGGGCGGACTTAATGCCATAGGCATTTTCTACCAGTCAACCTTACCACTATTACTATTATTTTACCACTTTTTCGGCGTCATTAAAGTGTATACTCATGCCAAATTACAACTTTCAAGTAACAATAGATAGTTTTTGAGCTAAACCGCGGACAGACAGACAGACAGACCTTGTTCCTTGTCCAGTTCCTTGTTGACTACGGACCCCTAAAAACGGAAAATTTTGATTCGTGTAACTTATTTTACAGGAGCATTCCATCTTCGCTCTCCATCTCTGAAGTACAGCTGGTACGAGCGCTGGATGCTCGACTTCGTGCTCGTTCTGCTCGCAGTGGTCGCCGCGCTGATTGCGCTGTTGACGTTCTTAATCAAGACTGTTATTAGAAAACTTTCGGGGACGAAGACTTACAAAGAAAAAGGAAGTAAGAAGAAGAGACATTAATGTAATGTTAAAAAAAAATAGGTTAAGTGAGACTCGGACTCGTGCATCGACGGTTCCGTACAAATTTGTAGGTATGTAAATAGTTTATCACGGGATTTTATTTAAAAAATAACTACAAATTTACGGTTTTCAGATTTTTTCCTTTACTTGTGCTACATGACCTTGCTTCTTGCTAAATTTCATGATTCTAGATCAACGGAAAGTACCCTATACATTTTGATTCCCTTGAGAGTGTCGAAATATAGGTACATTTTTTGCGGCATAAACGGCCGTATTTTTTTTTTACGTTAACATAGAAGTTTCATTTTATAGCTTCAAGGGACCGCAGACCTGCAGGTATACGGTTTTAATTCCAACTCGATACCTTCACGCGTTCCCGAGATAGTCTTATGACAAACAGACAGACGAATAACAAAGTGATCATATAAGGGTTCCGTTTTTCCTTTTGAAGTACGGAACCCTAAAAAAATTTGCCGTTAATTTCCCACCGTTGACAGACGGACAACAAAGTGATCGTATGAGGGTTCCGTTTTTCCTTTTGAGGTACGGAACCCTAAAAAAATTTTGCCGTTAATTTCCCACTGCTGGGCAAACTCCCTACGCTCTTTCCACCTCTGTCTGTCCAGAGCTGCCAAGGACCAATCTTTATGAAAGGAGTCCAGCATAGCTATCCACAACCACTCGATACCTTCCATACCGTATCGAACATCAATCAATGTTATCGTCGGAGACCTCGAAACTCTGTTCAAAAATCCAAAACCTCAATTTTTTTTCAGTTTAAAAATTAAATAGATGACCGCTATTCTTCCAACAGCTGTTTGCTGTCGGGGACGAGGTAAATCAGGTTATCGAGATGTGTCATTTTCGATATGATAGCGTGTCGGATGGTTGTGAATAGCTATGCAGGTAGGGTTACCATTTAGAAATTTAAAAAGTCCTGATAAAAAGCCGGACATTTCAATAAAAGTCCGGACATTTTAGTCATAAAATCTTACCCACTTAGTGGTAAAAAGTGCACTGAAAAATATAAAAATTGATAGATAGATACCTATACCAGAAACTAGAGTTAAATTTGATTTTTTATTTCGAAGAAAATGTTTATGTTTTGATCTTGTATTGAAAATTTATTGTTTAATCTCGCTTAGTTGATTGATAACGAAAAGATGAATGAGAAGTTAATAAATATTAAAGACTTACTTGGTATTAAGTACTTATAAGTTTTATTACTCGTATTCCATCTAAGCCAAAAAATCCGGACAAATTAAAGAGCCGGACAAAGTCCGGACAAAAGTCTAGAAGTCCGGACAAATCCGGACGGATGGTAACCCTATATGCAGGCCATCCCGCCATCTCAGTCTGGGTCTGCCGCGTTGTCGTTTACCATCGACTGACATGCAGCATATGTGTGTTGTCCAGTTAGGTAATGTTAAGTAGGTATGTTTTGATATTGTAAATAGATAAAAAGGTTTTTTACATAAGTTATGCTTTTGTTTTATTTCATCATTGTTGTCCTATTAGAATCATTGCAATGCATTTCGGAGTCATCGCATGACTTCACTTGGGACCGGTTTCTCGAACGATATTTTTCATGCGCAAGTAAACTGCTGCAATTCATCATCATCATCATTTCAGCCGTAAGACGTCCACTGCTGGACATAGGTCTCCCCCAAGCACCTCCACTTCGACTGGTTTTGTGCTTCTCGCATCCAACGAGTTCCTGCGGCCTTCACAAGGTCGTCGGTCCACCTTGTGGGAGGTCTTCCAACGCTACGTCTTCCGGTACGCGGTCGCCACTCCAGAACCTTTCGGCCTCATCGGCAATCTGTTCTGCGAGCAATTTGCCCTGCCCACTGCCATTTAAGTTTGGCAATTCTTCGGGCTATGTCGGTTACCTCTGCTGCAATTGGATGTTGGTAAATCATTCAACCAATCGCAGAGTAGGTAAACCGCGCTTGACAATTCATCACATTAATTTTGCGATAATTTTCGTGAGAGAAACTGGCCATTGTTCTTGTATTCATCTCTATCAGCCATTGGCGCCGACTACCTTGTTCACAAACTAAACTAAATTTAAGTTCATTGCATCTTTTTCTTTCTATTTCATTAAGAAAAGGACAGAAGATAAATATTAGTGTAGTTCTGTCAAATTAGTCAACGCCTGACGTAAATTGACGTATTTTTAGTAGCCTATTTTTAAATTACGTCTAAACTTGTCTATTTAACTAGTATTTATCTTCTGTCCTTTTCTTAATGAACTAGAAAGAAAAAGATGCAATGAACTTAAATTTAGTTTAGTTTGTGAACAATGGAATCGACGCTATTGATGCCAATTCTGTTGTTCACAATCTAAACTAAATTTATGTTCAGTGCATCTTTTTCTTTCTTTTTCATTAAGAAAAGGACAGAATATAAATTTTAGTTTAGTCCTGTCAAATTATTCAGCACCTGACGTAAATAGACTTAACTTTAGAAGGCACGTTGTTATATCACGTCTAAACTTCTATGGAGTACCTAACTAGTGTCAGACGCTGATTAATTTGACAGGACTAAACTAAAGTTTATCTTCTGTCCTTTTCATAATGAAAAAGAAAGAAAAAGATGCACTGAACTTAAATTTAGTTTAGTTTGTCAACAACATAATCGGTACCATTATCTCATTAGGTACCCTATTCTAGCCATACGGTTCCTATAATATTTTGCACATTCCATTCGGCGTTTATTTGGTCTTCAATTTTAAAATGGCATCTACACGTCAAAGCCCCGTATTACAGAACCTCAATAAACACTGAAGCATTACTTAAAACTAGTTTCAAGCAATCAAATTGCTCTAAAGTCTCTCAGTAAACTCTAGTTGATTTTTACTCGAGTCTTGAGTGAGCCTAATATAACATGAGGTACTGAATACGGGCCTAATATTACTATTATTCATATTTCCTAATAGCCTGGAATATGAAAGTACCAGTAGTCTGGTCATCTGGTACGGGGCCGACCACGAATATAATAAATTACTTTGCTAGCATAGGTATTGTACATAACATAATCAGCCTATAATGTTCCCACTGCTGGGACACAGGCCTCCTCTTTGTGAAAGGGAGTGGGCCGTAATCCACCACGGCCTCCTCTTTGTGAAAGGGAGTGGGCCGTAATCCACCACGCAGGCCCAGTGCGGGTTGGTAGATTTGTCACATGTCTTCGAATTTTCGGTTCTAGGACATGCCGGCTTCCTCACGATGTTTTCCTTCACCGTTTTTGAGAGCAGTGGTGATGAAATAATTTACACAAAGTAAAGCGCCTGTCAGGGTTTGAACCTACGACCTATATATCTCGTAAGTCGCGGTCGTTACGCTCATGTATTGTACGCTAATTCATAATAGATGGCACTTTATTCGATAAACAAACCAGGACTCAATATTTACTGTAAAATTAGAATGAAAATGTCTACTAAAATATATACGTAAACAAGAGCAGTATATCCAGCACAAATTAATTATATTTATTTCTGTGATGTCAATCTTTTACAGCACAGAAGTTTTTCTATTCGCTAATAGATGGCACTCGCTGACTTGAATGAAAGTTATTGTTGCAGAGTCTGGCCGAGCCAAAGAATCCAAGATTGGAAGAAAAACAAATGATTCAGTAATTCATATTATTAATTGGGTTGTGTACCCCATGTTATTCAATCGCATTTTTTAAATGTGCTGACGGTAGGTAACTTATTAGAGAAATGTATACTTAATGATAAGATTTCGATGCTATTCGGTTTCCCTACAAAAATTTAGGCAGTAACATCCATTGAAGTTGGAACACACCACTTCTCTCCGCACAGTCGGGTGTCAAACGCAGGATGCACAATTGATGACATCCCTGCATTGTGAATAGGGGTGTCAGAATTCAGAAAATTTACTATTTACTTTAATAACTTCGTTATTATTGGCGATTGCAAACAGGTTGTGTGGTCTGGTAAAGATGCCTAGTCAATGATTTTATTTCTTTTACATAGTATGTAGCTATTTCAATTAATTAAAGTTAAATTGTTCAATAAGGTGCGATGGGGTTGGCATATCCGTGTGCAAAAACCCCCTTTTGATAACAAAAAAAAAAACGTGTTTGCCTGTAAAGTCGGTTTACGGACGATAATTTTACGTGATAACGTCATAAGAAAACATCAGATAGATGCGTCACAAGCCGAACGTTTAGGCCGATCGTGCCTCTCTATCGCTAGTTCCGCGCTCTCGCTTGCACGCTCGGCTCAGGCGGAACGTGACAATGAGTCATGCTTTTTCGTGCGTGCAGCGCGTTCACCGATTTATAAGACGTTGTCACGTCAAGAACACTTCCTTATTTTTCTGACCAACAACCAGCCTTATCAAGGGATATCGTCATACCCATTAACTGGGTTGTGGCGGCTAGATAGGCAGTCGCTCCATGTAAAATGCTGGTATTCAGCTGCATAAGGTTAAACTGGTAGCTGAACCCAACGTAGTGGCGAGAAGACCGGACAGATGGTGGTGTTTTGTGACTGCTTCGTTTCTCTGGCGGTGGTAAGCGCGTCTGCTGAGTATAATCACCCTATAATGTTTCCACTGCTGGGACAAAGGCCTCCTCTCGGGCCCTATCAGAACACCAGCGCTGTGACATTTATTTTTTAAATGTTGCAGCATCATACTGAGATAGGAGCCTTTTGACCTCAACATAAAACATAATCAGCCTATAATGTTCCCACTGCTGGGACACAGGCCTCCTCTCTGTGAGAGGGAGTGGGCCGTAATCCACCACGCGGGCCCAGTGCGGGTTAGTAGATGTCACGTCTTCGAATTTTTGAATTAAGGACGGCTTCCTCTCGACGTTTTCCTTGACCGTTTTGAGAGCAGTGGTGATGAAATTGTTAACACAAAGTAAAGCGCCTGCCTGGGTTCGAACCCACGACATTCAACTCGTAGCCTAAGTCCTGTTATATTGGTTCGGTCTCTATTTTACCATAATGAATTGTTTGTCTGGTTAATAGGCTACAAGGGAAGTTTAACATGTGTCCTTGAGAAATGATTGTGACCTATTTATTTAACTCCACGTATAGTAATCAACGTGGCATCCCTGACGTGTTTGCGGACAATTTTTTCTACATTTTGGCACCTCACACCGAATGCATGCTGTTCAAGTTATAAGCGAAGAGCGGTTATGTCGTCTTGTGTTAACAATTGCACCTTTCAAACAAACACGGTCTTCAAAGCAAAGCAGGCTATAAAGTAAATGAAAAAAATCCAGGAATAGTCCTCCTAGTCCGTCAACCTATTTATCATGGGATAAATTACATTACATTAAAATTACATTGCTTTTAAATTACAGTAATATTATGTCAGTCTTACTGACTGTATTCCCAAAGGCCAGGCAAAGGTGTGGCTGAGGCTACAATAGGCAGCGATTTGCGATGCGAATGGAAGAGCGAAACGAGACAAACATGGTATGGCTACATTATAAGCAAAAATCCGGCGTATATTCGGCGATGACGTGGCTACAGTACACATGCTATCAAATCATCCATCGCTGTTTACTATACGCATAACGTAGCCACACGCATATTTAGTAGCTCAAACTCAAACTCAAAGCATTTATTTCAATTAAACCATTTACAGGCACTTTTGAATTGTCAAGAAGTCAGTCAGTCAGAAAAAGTGAAGCTAGTTGCCCATTCCAAAGCGTAGGTACCTATGGAGAAGAACGGGCAAGAAACTCCATGGAAACTCTTTTAAATCAAAATAATGTGGTTACAAAGTCTTGGTTACATCATTCATGTTAAAAATTATACATGTGAGAACGATGCAGAACGTTAAAAGCGTCCATAATGAAAAGATGAGAAAAAACAACAATTCAAATAATAAATTAAAATAAGCCATGGCAGCAAAGAGATGACCAGTCCCTACTGACGGCGCCCGTTCACGAACATGACGCATGCATCAGCACCATTCAGCTCAACCATTTTGAAGGGAGCTAAATGATCCAACACATGCGCCACCATCAGCGAGACATTTGAGTGAGCATGACATACTCTCAGCCGCCAGAGCACATTCAAGTCAATGAAAGACGTACCCAGTAAATGGTAGCTTTATAGTGTGTACATAGTACTCACACATATGTTATGCAATTATACAATACTAGGAGATTGAATTTATACAATGCAAAGATATACTTACAATCTTCAGCAGCTCCAACACTAGCACTATTGAACTAGTCGTGCAAGAGAGAAGTTTTCTAATAAATTCGCTTCAATTTCGCTGATATGTTGATGTAGCCGATGCCGTGATTACAGTAATGTTGTTCCTATCGCATAAAGAAATCAAAGATCGCTAGTAATATTGATGCACGATGTAGCCATATAAATGTCCCTCATGAGCAAGTCACCAGATTCTCAACTCACCAGATTCTCCACTAACCAGAATGCAACTCACCATATTCGCAACTGATCAGATAATGTACTATCAACAACAAAGTAAATATGCCACAAAATGAATCTTTTACGAAATTCAAGAACTATTTTGACAATCAATGGATCATAAAAGTAACGTATGTTTTTAGTTGTTATGGAGAAAAAAGAATAGGACCACTAACGCCATCGAAGGTTGGCATAGACGCTTAAATACAAAAATAACAACTAAACCATCACTGTTTAAATGTATTTTAATTTTGAAAAAAGAAGCAAATGTCCAAGATATCAAAATTAAAAAAAATCGCTTTACATTTTAAGGAAAATAAAAGAAGTATTAAGTTATTACCAAAAGATGATAGAATTAAGAGCATTATTTCAGATTGCATAAATAGTAAAATTAGTGTAAGTGATTGTATGACGCATCTAGCTACTTTGAGTTAGGTACAATAGGTACACATTATACTACATTATTATTAGGTACCTACATATTATATTTGAAAAATCCTAGACCCTTCATGTTTGTGCTCGAATGAAAGGATCCAAGTGACATGTCCGTATTATTTTGGTTTTGTTTCAATAATTTCCTCTTGTTATTTTTTTTTGGTGAATAAAGTACCTATTCTGTTATTTTTTGTGATTTTGTGTTTCATTGTACATTTGATGAGTTGCGAATATGGTGAGTTGCGAATCTGGTTAGTTAAGAATCTGGTGAGTTGAGAATCTGGTGACTTGCTCATGAGGGATAAATGTGAGTATTCATTTATTTGTTTTAATCGCTCATGTGTCGCAGTTCGCGTCGAGGCCTAATGTAGCCTCAGCCTAAGTGTGCTCTGTAGGTATGTGTACATCAGCATTTCGCCAGCTATGATAAGAAGACCCATTTAACAGGGCTAGCCTGTTGCTGTCAAGATACATGTCGAAACGAGTGTCTGAGGCCACTACAAGAGGTACAATATTAAACCGCTCTCGCTTATGTCATACGCCCGTATTTTGTCGAAGACACCTAGCGATCCTTTGCACTCAAGATATGACCAGTAACTGTCGATTACAATTTGTGGTACATTTTCTATGGATTAATGGTATATTGGTAGGTTATATATCCACGTCCGAATGTGAACCAGGTAGTTAAACAGCTCTTTATTATGAACTAGCTGCGCCCCGCGGTTTCATCCGCGTAAATGTCGATCCCGTGGGAACATCGTGATAAAAAGTAGCCTATACAGGGTGAATTTTTCAAGTGGGCGTGGATGGCCAAATCCGAAACTATGAGGAATAGCGAAAAGTACTCAAAGGAGTCGCGGGCTCGATTTTGATGAAAACTAAAACTGCATCATTGGATTTTTGAAAAATCAATATTTCTGGCCAGGAATCGAACCTGTTGATTTTGAAAAAAAAAACACACTGTATTATTACACCATTCGATAGTGTCGCTAATAAGGATCAAATTCTGGGAAGTAATGACATTCGGAAAACTAAAGGAAAGAGCTCATTTTTATCAAAATACTTTTTTATTTTCTTATGCTACCTACCTATTAAACCTTAACTGATTAATTGTTCAAAATTATGACAATTGTTTTTGAATACATAGCTGGATTCGACGTCTCAAGGATTGTACTGCAATAAAAAATTTGAATTTAGAACATAATTTTGTGAAGGTGACTGCGCTACGAGTGTTTTGGTAGTAAAAATATTGAGCATCATTTCGAACAAGGTATGAAATATGAAGCAGTTTATTAAAATTCAACATTTTCCTTAAGTTTGCCGTATGTCATTACTTCCCAGAATTTGATCCTTATTAGGGACACTATCGAATGGTATAATAATACAGTGTGTGTTTTTTTTTTTCAAAATCAACAGGTTCGATTCCTGGCTAGAAATATTGATTTTTCAAAAATCCAATGACGCAATTTTAGTTTTTATCAAAATCGAGCCCGCGACTCCTTTGAGTACTTTTCGCTATTCCTCATAGTTTAGAATTTGGCCATCCACGCCCACTTGGAAAATTCACCCTGTATATTAATCCAGAGTGTCAGCTAGATCCATACAAAATTTTATCAAAATTGGTCCAGCCGTTTGAGCGTGAAGAAGTAACAAACATACAGGGTGTTACGGAAAGGGTATATCAATACGAACGGGTTGAAGAGTGTATCTGAGCCCTGATTCACAAACATACGACAGGCTATCGTATCGAAAACCTGACATTTCGAAAACCTGATTTGACTTCCCCTCAACAGCAAATAGTTGTTGGAAGAATAGCGGGCGTCTATTTGATTTAAACTGACAAAATTTTCGGGTTTTGGACTTGTCAACAGCATTGAGAAGACTCCTACGATAACAATGATTAATGTTCGATACGATACGGAAGTATATCGAGTGTTTGTGAATAAGGGGGCTGGTCTAGAATCTCTGTACAAAATTTCAGCTCAATAGCATTAACTTTGAATTATTTCGACATCACGGCGCTGCACTGGCGCGCGGCGGCGTGATGTGCGTGTACTAGGCGCACAGACACACTACAGATAATGGATAATGACTCTCGTAGTGCTGTGATACGTTTTTTATGATTTCAATTTAATAAACTATCGAAATAAAAAATATTATGCATTTTTAAAGTTACTGCTTTTGAGCTGAAATTTTGTACAGAGATTCTAGACCAGATACACTCTTCAACCCGTTTGTATTGATATACCCTGTGTGTGATAAGCTCGTCCGGGTAAGTACTACAATTGTAACTATTTCTAAAACCAGAGCTACGGCTTCGTCTCGCTTAGAGTCACAGCATTATGCTGAACGATGGCCGTTGATACAGCGTTGCCAGCCACCTAACACGTTACAGCTTGGTGCTGGGATGGTAACGCTCCAACAAGGGCTCTGGTATATTGCAATGTCCATAGGCGCCATGTGCCATGTGTACCCACACTGGGCCTGCGTGGTGGATTATGGCCCACTTTCTCACATTGAGAGGAGGCCTGTGTCCCAGCAGTGGGAACATTATCGGCTGATTATGCTAGCAGTATGAATACAGTGGAAGCAGTATGTCATGGCAGTATTAATAAGTTTTTGGGATGCATGAAGAAGCCTCCTCGTGTAGCGCAGTTTGTTCCGCCCGTTACCTACACAACTGAACGCTCGCGCTCGGCGCATCCTGGACAGTCACACCCAACACCATATTAGATTGGCCAATTCTTCCCTTGCGGTGGCAGGGCTAACGTCCGCCTAGTTTGCGACCACCCTCCTACCGGAGTCCGGCGTCAAGCAGCCTGCTGTGTTTCGTTGATGCGTGGAAGTTCCAGTGCCTTAGGCATCTTCTGGGCACGCTCGTTCCATCATAGACCTCATCCATCGCTTTCCATCAGGCGTGATCGAGGTCAAGAGCGGCAATCAGCAATAAAAAAAGTAGGTATGATATGGCAGTATTTTTCTCCGACGAGCTCCTTTCACAAAAAGCTCAAATCTACTGGGTACTTTTGGTTGGTAGGCAGTGGCGTGCATTGCATATAGGCAGCATATAAGCAGTGCCTACCTCGATATACCTGTCAATTACATTTTAGTGTGTGTGCCCCACAATTAAGAAACTCACTAAATTATCTTACCTAACAAAAAACAAAATCTTCATACAAACACGCGCGGCAGTAGGCAGTCGCCGGACGGCCTACTCGGCTCCCGTACTATTTGCACATTGTCATTGGTCTTTACTCGTTCAAGTTAATACGACAAAATTAAAAATACGTACGTCTCACGCGTAATACCATGACGTTCGACCTTCGCAATTTATCACCCTTAAGTAGGCATGCCTACTCAAATAACCACACGTTGACCTCATTTTTTTTTCTGATTAGTGACCGCGTTTGCCTAGACTAGACCCGGCCTAGTGCCTACCTGTTCTGAAAACCAATGCACGCCACTGTTGGTAGGTCCTGCATGAATTGGGAATTTGTTAAGAAACCGCCGAGTCTGACACTGCCATAAAACGGACATTGAGTCGTAAATTCAAAAGCTTTCAGAATGTGACGTACGTAACTTTGGCTCTGCAGCAGTTACTTATTATGATTCGCGCCGCGTTCACGCATACACAGTCAAGTTTAAAGAATTCGCCGCTGCGCTCATGGCAACGTTGTTTTAATATTCAATCCGTGTTTGTTGTGTTTTTAGTTTTTTCACTTTCTTTGCACATTTTTGAATCTGATGCTTGGTATGGTGTTGCTAAGGGACCAAGATTCTTTATTGCATAGGATTGGATACGAAATTCTTCAAAGTATTCAATATGACATGACATCACAATAATTTTTCCTCGAAAGGTTAGGTGATATGGTTAGGGTTTACTAATGATAAGCATAAAATATATTGCCATAATTAACATTGGCATAACGAAATTCAGCATAATGATCACTACGCACAATATTATTAGGCATAAATTAATGATTTGCCAAAATTAAAACCTAACTTAACTAAAACTATATACAAACTAAAATATAGCGCCAAAAAATTCATCCGCATCGCTGTCGACTGGTAATGTACCCAAGAGACTGGCGGCATTAGCACGTTGTATGGCAATGCTTAGCCTTTGGCCAAGGTATAAGCCAGCCCTTGGGTCACGGGAAGTGTCAATCAGCCGTTTTGAAATTTCCTTAAAAAGACCATGAGCACTCGGACCCCACGGCCCGAGGGTTTCAACCCCAAACGGCTCAAAAATATAATTTCCGATAAGGTTATTTCGCCGCTTGAGGTTTTCCGCAACCGCAGCAGCAGTGCTAGCACAGCATGCCGATCCAGGAAGATGAATGGCGCAAGAGTATCGACACAAGTTGAGTCCCACATTAAAGCCGGTCGTCCACGCCAGTTAAACTAATTAAGAACTAAGCTCAGTGAACTAAGCTAAGCTAAACTGGGATTAAAGTTGTCCGTCCACCGAAAAATAAGCTAAAACTACGTTACTGATGATCAGTTTGTGCTGGAATGCCGAGTTAATCGGATGTGATGGAAAAACAAGAGACGAGCTATGACGAGAGTTCAGAGGAGGATTACATTCGTCATAGAAGATTGATTATTGCTTATTACACAAAGAAAAAACGCAAACACAGATACTGGATAAGCAAGCTCATTCAACACTGAAAAACAAGAGGAGAATTTAACACTGTTTAACGAAGTAGACCATGAAAATTTTTAGCAAATACGTGTTTCACTGCCTGCGCACGATCACACACTACAAATCAACACTAGCGAAAGGCGCCAGAGGGGTAACGTAAGGGGGTGAGAGGGGCTTAGCTTAGTTCGCGTAGCTTCGGATCGGCCTACACAACTAAGTTGGTTTGACTTAGTTGGGCTATTTTAGTTAGCTTTAGCTGGCATATTTTGCGGTGGACGCACATGTATGAAAAACTGTCTCAACTATGCGAGCTAAAGTAAACTAACTTAGTTTAGCTGGCGGTGGACGATCGGCATAAAGGCCTACCCACCTTATTAGGTAGACCTATATGTTTAGTTTACCCTACGTTTTTTTCCAGGCGTGTACGTCATCATCATCTGCTTTAGTCTCTAGCTCTGCTGGGGTCGCCTTCCAGTCTAACTCGATGCAGTTGAATACTGGAGCGACTGCCAATCTGACCTCCACAACCCAGTTACTGGGTAACACGAACACGAAATCCCTTGGTAAGACTGGTTGTCAGACTTTCGGGCTTCTGACTACCCGTAACGACTGTCAAAGATATCAAAGATCTGTTGATAGTTCAAGATTAACTAATCGCTATTCATCAACTACCTATTTTTTTTGGATGGGAAATCAGCAAATGACCCCTCCCGCTCTGGGTGGAGCGGAAGGGAGTGTCAGACTCTTACTGAGTAAAACCCATCCGTGTTCCTTCCTTAGCCCTTTATGTTCCGGGGTAGCGGTTGTAATGTAATGAAATAAAGTCTGGATGACAACTGCTTTAATCATAATCGAACATAGAGAATACCCGTACATAGACAATACACAACATCGGTAACCATTTCGGACAATCCCGCATCCCCGGCAGGATTCATCATCTACCTAGCCTTTTCCCAACTGTGTTGGGATCGTTTTCTAGTCTAAGCCGATGCAGTTGAATAGCAGTATTTTACATGGAGTGACTGCCAATCTGACCTCAATAACCCAGTTACTGGGTAACACGAAATCCCTTGGTAAGACTGGTTGTCTGACTTTCGGGCTTCTGACTACTTGTATCAATCTTTGACAGTTGTTACGAAACTGTCAACAATTTACCATATTGACCGTAGTTCAAGATAAACTTGGCAATGGTTTACTGACGAAATCTACGCTAATGTACTTAGGTATGTTAAAAAAAATAATCCGTCGTCGAAATGTCTTAAAATATGTCCACCAGTCAATCGTCAAGAGCTGTGCGTTTAAATATAAAATGACCTAAATCTTCAGCTGCTGTCGAGACAAGCTGTCATGTTTTTGTTATTTTTTTGGGTATATAAAAGTTATTTTTTGGGCTCGTACTCTATTACGTTGGACTTGAACATAACTGGCGAAATGTGTGTGTACAGACGGCAGCACATCAAGCTACTGCAATCTGTCAAATTTCTTTAATAGATTTTCAACTTTATTACTAAAGCATAAGGTTCAAAGTTGATTGGGAAAATTTGACAGTTTCGGGTAGCTTGATGTGCTGGCGTCTGTACTATAGGTACACTTCTGCCCAACCCTGCGAGGATTACAGGCGTGAGTTTGTGTATGTATCGTTGAGAGCAGTGGTGGCCAAGTGGTAACGGCCGCGACTTACGAGTTGTAGGTCGTAGGTTCAAATCCAGACAGGCGCTTTACTTTGTGCAAATTATTTCATCACCACTGCTCTCAAAACGGTGAAAGAAAACATCGTGAGGAAACCGGCATGTCCTAGAACCAAAAATTTGAAGACGTGTGACATCTGCCAACCCGCACTGGGCCCGCGTGGTCGATTACGGCCCAGTCCCTCTCACAAGGAGGAGGCCTGTGTCCCAGCAGTGGGAACATTATAGGCTGGTTATGTATGTATGTATGGGTAGCTTGATGTGCTGGCGTCTGTACTATAGGTACACTTCTGCCCAACCCTACGAGGATTACAGGCGTGAGTTTGTGTATGTATCGTTGGTCCCGGCTGTCATTCGTGGACCTTTGACAGTCGTTACGGGTCGGAAGCCCAAAAGTCTGACAACCAGTCTTACCACGGGGTATTACCCAGTAACTGGGTTGTGGAGGTCAGATAGGTAGCCTAGTCGCTCCATGTAAAATACTGGTATTGAGCTGCATCCGGTTAGACTGGAAGCCGACCCCAACATAGTTGGGAAAAGGCTAGGCAGGTGATGATGATACAACATATTTGTGTTTTTAATGTAACAGCCGCATATTCTACAACAATTTCGCTAACAGAACCTCATCTTTACCCGACCTGATTTCGTCGCCATCAAGATATTACCGAACCAGCGCTGCCTAGCCCTCTAAGGCTAAAGCGTGCACATACAACTTTTCTCTCCGCCATACATGGATGGGAAACTCCCTTGTCTTATACGTCGAACACTGGATCGTGCTAAGAGGGTGATTCTGCAATGGGATAAAATAATAAAATAGGTACTAATCATTTTTTACTCCATGTGCTGAGCGTGGGGTTCATGGTTCTTTCGGGAAAGAAAAATAAGAAAGAAAATACATTTATTTAGCACAGACTAAAAGACACACAGTACACCAGATGTACATCAGATAAAAAAAAACAAACAATAAAGACAGCAGCGGGCAGGGATTTTTAGTAAAATAAGGTTGAATTTGTGCCTAGGTGTAGCTCAAGACTGGCTCTCTATTATTAATAAGTATGTAACTTTTGATATAAGTGGCGAAAAGCACGTTCCCAGATATCTAGGTATGTTCAGAACTTCCTATGCAGTCATCGCCGCTGTCAATTTTACTTATTGTATAGAGGTATGTGGAACAGGGTGTAAAGTTCACTCATACTCTATAGAAAAGGGAGGATCCTCCGACCAGACGGGTGTTGTGTCTGGCGGGCAACTGCCCGATGATTCATGTCGGGCTGTTGTGTCTATGCTAGTTGCGCGGTAAACTCTGCTTGCGAGATGCAGGATTTGCGTGACGTCAGTGACGCATTGTTCGCATGTGGCGTTGTAGATACCGCTACAATTTTATCGAAACATCTGACAGCCTTTCGCCTGGGCACGCGTTACCGTGGCCGACTTGTATGTCTCTAAATAAACTTCGAACCCAAGTCAGCCGGAGCAAAGACAATCTCCACAGATAGGGGTTCACGGACGGCAAGGAACTCAAGTACGTATGCGGCACCTCCCCACTGACAAAAGCCCAACTTCCATCCTTGGCCGCTTGCCCTGTCACCTGTGCACTTGATGATCTTATGACTTCGTCAGTAAGGAGTTCGTGCAGCTGAATTCTGGGCCAAAGATCTTTGAAATTTTTGCCATCGATACGCTTAGACGAACATTGTAATTTTTTTTCTTACTGCTGTTCATAGCAATAAAAATAAATAGTTACGGTGAATGCGCAGTTGTAGCCCGCGAAATTTAATTTTTCTTACGTTTTTTGCAATTTTCAGGTCAGTGTCAGGTTGTATCTTGATTAAAATATGATTCGCGACTATAACCAGTACGTATTTACACAATTATAATAATCAGAATCATTAATACATCTTTCTAAGTTAGATTTCTACCGTTAATAACAAATCTCATATGGAAAAGTGTTTATGGTAGAAATCTAACTTAAAGAGATATATTAATGTTTCTAATGACTATGATTCTGTAAATACATGTCTATTATAGTGGCGAATCATATTTTGATCAAGATACAACCTGACACTGATCTGCAAATTGCAAAAAACATAAGAAAAATTAAATTTCGCGGTCTACCATGTCACATTCACCTTAACCTAAATTCACCTAAGGAGGCAAAAAAACTCGCTCTTATATTGGAAACAGGAAGGTCTTGCAGCGAAAAGTGCAACGACAGTTCTTAAGTTAAAGAAAAATCAGCAAAAAAAATTTAGAATTGCCCTTGCCGAATCAAAGAAGGTAATATAACCGGCAGTTAAGTCTGAGTCACGATGGAACACCGTCGTCTGTACATGGCAAGCGCCATGCTTTGCAAACACGTTGGATAGCGGGGCGGTACCGTACTGTAATGGCTAAGGTGACTGGCGCAATGCATGTAGTTTATGGCCTGTTTTATAGTGTCCAAATAGGGCAGGAACATCTAGCAAGGCGACATTTTGATAAAACCACTGACTTTATAAAAAAAATTGCCTTGCTCGAATAGGTATGTCCAGCAGTATGGTACAGTCAGCGCCACGCTACCTTGCCAACGGAGTTTTTTTTACGAGATAGGAGAACTACCGAAGTTTATTCCAAGATAGTCAAGTTAAGGTCAAACTACAGACTAAATAACTGCACCCTAATTGCGTAACACAGTATCAATCGGTATGAAAATCATTTTGAAGCAAATTGCTAATCCATTGCTTCATAAGTTAGAAAAATTTGTCTGCTCAACCCGTAAATAACGCAATGAATGTTGTTGAACTGTCAAAATTAAACCGATTCCGATTGATAATGTGTTATGCAATTGCCCTGCAGGTTCTTATTAGAAAACTGGAATGTCAAACAGCGAAAATTGCGACGGTAAGCATTTATGTGAGATTTAGAAAAAAGAGCAAAAAATACGGAATAGCCCTTGCCGAATCTGAGAAGGCAATATAACCAGCCTAATTGCGGAACGCCAAATCGTCAAATGATTCTGATCAGTTGGCTTCATTTCTATCACAATTGGCTTCATTTTACGATTTTCGAATTGCGAAACTCTAGTTTATTATGAAACCAATTATGAACGTTAAGGCCCTGCGCAGAAACTAGAGTTTCGCAATTCGAAAATCGTAAAATGAAGCCAATTGTGATAGAAATGAAGCCAACTGATCAGAATCATTTGACGATTTGGCGTTCCGCAATTAGGCTGCAGTCAAGTCTGAGTCACGATGGAACACCGTCGTTTGTATTATGGCAAGCGCCATGCTTTGCAAACACGCTGGATAGCGAGGTGGTACCGTCTGTAATGGGTAAGGTGACTGGGACAATGCATGTAGTATCTTATGAGTTTTGCATTTTTTTTTCTATCTGTCTGTCAAGACCACAGATATACAGGGTGTTACGGAAAGGGTATATCAATACGAACGGGTTGAAGAGTGTATCTGGTCTAGAATCTCTGTACAAAATTTCAGCTCAAAAGCATAAACTTTGAAAATGCTTAATATTTTTTTATTTCGACATCACGGCGCTGCACTGGCGCGCGGCGGCGTGATGTGCGTGTACTAGGCGCACAGACACATACAGATAATGGATAATGACCCTCGTAGTGCGGTGACACGTTTGTTATGATTTCAATTTAATAAACTATCGAAATATAAAAATATTAAGCATTTTCAAAGTTACTGCTTTTGAGCTGAAATTTTGTACAGAGATTCTAGGCCAGATACACTCTTCAACCCGTTTGTATTGATATACCCTTTTTGTAACACCCTGTATAGATAGACCTAGATAACGCAAGAGCAAAAAAGTGGCACGCTTAGTTTTCATTCAGTTCGTGATACTTGCGTTATCTAGGTCTATCTATATCTGTGGTCAAAACCCTTTGGTCCGCTACTCCATCCAAGCTTAGACGTGATTAAAAACTTGCCTACTAAAATTAACTACGTCAATTTACGCCAGGCGCTGATTAATTTGACAGGACTAAACTAAAATTTATATTCTGTCCTTTTCATAATGACAGAATCACTTCCCGTGACCCAAGGGCTGGCTTTTACCTTGGCCAAAGGCTAAGCATTGCCATACAACGTGGTAATGCCGCCATCAGTCTCTTGGATACATTACCAGTCGACAGCGATGCGGATGGATTTTTCGACGCTATATTTTAGTTTGTGTATAGTTTTAGTTAAGTTAGGTTTTAATTTTGTTAATTAAGGATATAAGTAAATAAAATATACTTAATGAAATAGAAAGAAAAAGACGCATTGGACTTAAATTTAGTTTAGTTTGTGAACAACGTAATCGGTACCATAGAATAGGCAACTCTGATTTTGATTGACATGTTTTTCCTAGAGCTGATTGGACGCGCATGTATTAAATTATAACAAAATATACGTATTTACGGATAAACACGACGATTTGAGACTAAAAGACTCAGTAATGCAACATAATCACATAAAGATATCCAAGATCGCGAATGTCAATGTCAAATCAATTTAAAACAATGTCTCCTTGTGTAACGAAATGGTCACGTTTTGAGTAATCAATGTCGACTCTGTTGGGTACTTAATAACATAATATTGTACCTATTCTCTGAAGGGGTAAGCAGAGGTATTTGTTGTAAATACAGCTAGAGAGCGTTTCAACAAATAGTTCCTATGTTATAATGTTGGCTCCCCTGTCCTCCGCTAGGAGTATATGTGTTTTGTGCCCATGTCTGTCAAGATAGTAGAAGATATGTGGAAGGTATAAGTAGTAGATATGGGAAGACGAAGCAGCGGTTTTTTTTTAAGATTTATAAGGTGTCCGTGTTAGAATCATGCCCAAAACATTAAGGAGTGCTGAAGAATAAGAAGTGGTATACATTGTTGCCAACATAACGGCATAGGAACTATTTGTTGAAACGCACTCTACACTAAGGGTCAATCCCCACTGAAAGAGCAGCGGCGCGCAGAATTTCAGTAAAAAATTAGAGGAGTCCATACCTACAACAATTGTGTTTTTTTATTTACTGAAATATTTAAAAAAGATGTTATGTTGTGTCTTCGATTACTTTTTTTTTATTTTTTTTATTGCTAAATGGGCGCACTCTTGACCCCGATCACGCCTGATGGAAAGCGATAGATGAGGTCTATGATGGAGCGAGCGTGCCCAGAAGATGCCTGTTCACTCTTGATTTGAAGGCAGACGGGTTAAATGTGGGAGGGAACACAGATGCCGGCAGAGAGTTCCACACTTTGGCTGTGCGCATAATAAAAGTGGAGGAGAAGCGCCGAGTACGACTCATCGGGATATCAATCAAGTGCGGATGGTACGCTGCAGTACGTCTGGTTGTCCGGTGGTAAAAGGGCGATGGTGGGATCAGGCCGTGGAGCTCCTACGCACACTCTCCGTAGTACAGTCTATAGAAGACCGTCAGGCAAGCGACATTACGCCGATGAGCCAGGCTGGGAAGCGTAGCTACCAACGTCTCGTCGCCTATAAGCTTTTTAGCTCTGCGTTCCACCGAGTCAAGTTACTAATAGTACGGCTATACGGAGTACTTTTTTTGTACAAGTCCGACTTACACATGGCCGCTTTCTATATCCGCCGAAGGGGGCGTCCAGCATACCCTGGTCAAACAGCCCCACTACCATCTTGTTGACTCGCTAATATTTTTACCACAGAATGAACACATAGAGTTCATGTCAATACTCGTAGATGAAGTTCACACCAATAAAATAGTCAACAAACCAATTAATAATGATCCATTTAAATTATTGCCCAATAGCTCTTGACATAAAGACAAATTGTTATCGAATGACAATTTAGTTGACTGCCAGACCGCGTAGCAACCAATGATTTATAATAAGAATGTTTCGTTGGCAACACTGCATGAAAGGCTGAATGAGTTATGGTCGTTGCCAAAAAAAAAAGATCAGCTGATGTTCGATATGGTTTTGGAGGGAAATAAGATTTGTTGTTTTTTTTTTTATTATTCAAGAACTTTGCAGTTGTGATGAGTATCGATATCTAAACACTATAATCCTACTTCCTACTAATATATATCCTACTATTCCTACTAATATTATAAAGGCGAAATTTTGTGAGGATGGATGGATGGATGTTTGTTACTCTTTCACGCAAAAACTACTAAACGGATTTTGATGAAACTTTACAGTAATATAGCTTATACGTCAGAATAACACATAGGATACTTTTTATCCCGATATTCCCACGGGATCGACACTTATGCGGGTGAAATCGCGGGGCGCAGCTAATCATCATATTATAAACGCGAAAGTTTGTGAGGATGGATGGATGTTTGTTACTCTTTCACGCAAAAACTACTAAACGGATTTTGATGAAACTTTACAGTAATATAGCTTATACGTCAGAATAACACATAGGATACTTTTTATCCCGATATTCCCACGGGATCGACACTTATGCGGGTGAAATCGCGGGGCGCAGCTAATCATCATATTATAAACGCGAAAGTTTGTGAGGATGGATGGATGTTTGTTACTCTTTTACGCAAAAACTACTAAACGGATTTTGATGAAACTTTACAGTAATATAGCTTATACGTCAGAATAACACATAGGATACTTTTTATCCCGATATTCCCACGGGATCGACACTTATGCGGGTGAAATCGCGGGGCGCAGCTAATCATCATATTATAAACGCGAAAGTTTGTGAGGATGGATGGATGTTTGTTACTCTTTCACGCAAAAACTACTAAACGGATTTTGATGAAACTTTACAGTAATATAGCTTATACGTCAGAATAACACATAGGATACTTTTTATCCCGATATTCCCACGGGATCGACACTTATGCGGGTGAAATCGCGGGGCGCAGCTAATCATCATATTATAAACGCGAAAGTTTGTGAGGATGGATGGATGTTTGTTACTCTTTTACGCAAAAACTACTAAACGGATTTTGATGAAACTTTACAGTAATATAGCTTATACGTCAGAATAACACATAGGATACTTTTTATCCCGATATTCCCACGGGATCGACACTTATGCGGGTGAAACCGTGGGGCGCTGCTAGTATAAAAATAAAATATAGTTGATGTTTTTTTGGGGGTCAACGACCGTTGCTACTGTTGTTACTTGAAGTACGAGTTGAGAAAATCTGTTTTCCCATCACGTCTGCGAAGTTTGCTAGGTAATTCAACCCTGACTACAATTTGACCGTGTATACAGTTTACAAAAGTATTTAAGAAAGGTTTTACTGTTGAAGGAGTTTTATGAAATTGGGAATAATCCGTGAACTTCGTTATGTATTATTGGCTACATAATAGGCAGGACTAATACATAGGTAGGTAATAGGTAGCTTAGCGTAATAGGTAGCTAATACTTAAGTAAGAGTTTTTTTTTTTTGAAGTGAAAACTTCTTTAGCGGCGTTGCACACTTTTTGTAATGGGGAAAAAATGTTAAACTCGCGTCAGGACATCGCGTCAGGACACGTGACCGTCAGGAGAGATTCCCCCCCCGCCCTCTCTTTCTACGGCGGCGCCAACCGAAGTGAACCAAGTGAGACACGATAATAGATGGATGGACGGACGGACGGTGACGGTGACGGTGACCGTGACGGTGACGGTGACGGTGACGGTGACGGTGACGGTGACGGTGGAGATGACGGTGACGGTGGCGATGATGGTGACGGTGACGGTGACGGTGACGGTGACTGTGACGGTGACGGTGACGTTGACGGTGACGGTGACTGTGACGGTGACGGTGACGGTGACGGTGACGGTGACGGTGACGGCGACGGTGACGGTGACGGTGACGGTGACGGTGACGGTGACGGTGACGGTGACGGTGACGGTGACGGTGACGGTGATGGTGACGGTGACGGTGACGTTGACGGTGACGGTGACGGTGACGGTGACGGTGACGGTGAAGGTGACGGTGACGGTGACGGTGACGGTGACGGTGACGGTGACGGTGACGGCGACGGTGACGGTGACGGTGACGGTGACGGTGACGGTGACGGTGACGGTGACGGTGACGGTGATGGTGACGGTGACGGTGACGTTGACGGTGACGGTGACGGTGACGGTGACGGTGACGGTGAAGGTGACGGTGACGGTGACGGTGACGGTGATGACGGTGACGGTGACGGTGACGGTGACGGTGACGGTGACGGTGACGGGGACGGGGACGGTGACGGTGACGGTGACGGTGACGGGGACGGGGACGGTGAACGTGGATGTGGATGGGTGGATGGACAGCTGATGGCTCGACCGTCTGTGTAGTAACCACGCTGCTGTGTATTCGTAAAATTCGTGTATATAAAGTGTTTAAAATATGGAAATTGAACAAAGTGCATCTATTAATGAAAAAAGTGACGCAGAAATAGTGAAAAAAAATTAGTTATATTTAATTCAATTCATAATTGATTTATTTCAACGTTAATATTCAAGTTTTCACTTCTGCCGGCACTCCCGGAGTGCAACCCGTCTTTTTTTTTTTAACATACATACATACGGGTCGAATACAGAACCTCCTTTTTTGAAGTCGGTTAAAAATATCTCTATGTCGCAAGACTGTGACCTAATACAAAAAGTATCACCCGAAGTCCTTACGTATTACTTATTTTAATTACAAAACAAACATTATTTAGTTCAAGTGTGACTACTTTTTTTTTTCTTTTCCATTCATTTGTTTCATAACTGTCTCTCTTTTTCTCATAAGCCAATTTGCAGCAAAAGACAAAAGTCAGAAGGATCACTTTTGGTTGGGAATAACTTGGATTTGATTACGATTTGTTCGGCTCGTCAGTCTTACCTACTCTCTTGGTCACAAGCAATCAATCCGCCTCGCCTTTTCCCAACTGTGAAGTGGTCAGCAATGAGTTTTTGACAGTTCAACAACATTCATTGCGTTATTTACGTTGTTGAGCAAACAAATTTTTCTAACTTATGAAGCAATGGATTAGCAATATTCTTCAAAATGATTCAGATTGTGATTGATAGGTAGTGTGTTGGGGGCTTGTGGCTAAGTAATAACAGCCGCACAGGTCGATCGATCAGGTTAAGTTACGCTTGCCTCAGTTGGTCCGTGGATGGGTGACCATCTTTACATCCCAAGACCCCTCCGTGCTGTTTTTTACATTTCTATGCCTCCGTGCCTCGGAAAGCACGTTAAGCCGTTGGTCTCGGCTGTCATTCGTGGATCTTCGTGGTTTCGAGGAAGGAATCGCTAAGTGGTTATAGTTAATTAGGGCCCTTTTTTATGGATGGGAAATCATCAAATGACTCCTCCTGCTCTGGGTGGAGCGGAAGGGAGTGTCAGACTCTTAATGACTAAAACCCATCCGTGTTCCTTCCTTAGCCCTTTATGTTCCGGGGTAGCGGTAACCCTTTCGGACAATCCCGCACCCCCGGCAGGCTTTGGCCCTGGCAGGCCCCTTCCTTTATGCTGACACCTCTTTGAGGCGCGCGTGGAACACGTACGCGCCGTCCGGCACGGGCCTGGTCCTGATCGGACGGTGAGCTACCCATTACTCTCCGTCCGCAGGCCCGCGCCTACGGTGGCCGTGAGTCGTCACGCGGCTCCCGACGCCCGGAGCGTCTCCCGCGGCGGCTGAGACGTGATCCTCTCTCCCTCAGCCATCCCGCCACCTCCTTCGCTAGCATGATTGCTTCGCAGAATTAGGTGACTGCCTCCCACTCCCTCTCGCCCCGGACCATGGCTTGAACCAGGGCCGGACGCGAGAGGTCGCCGCCGCTGCCGATCGCCTCTACGAGGGCACGGCGGTGCTCCACCCAAGCGGGGCAGACCCCCACCGTATGCTCCACCGTGTCCTCTGGGCAATCCTCGCAATGGTGACAACCGGGCGAATTAGGGCCCTGGAGTAATGTTATTTTGCGAGTTCAACCTTCTGCAACTTCTTTGCAGTGTCGCACTATCCAAAGGCGCCTCCGGTATTCTTAAAAACTAATCAAACACAATTGTAGTGACGTCTCGATGACAATGCGACCACTTGCACTGTTTGCTTAGGAATGGTCTCGGTAAATAGCGAGGCTACCTGGGCGGCCTCTGTGGGAGCATACCATAAACTCCTAAAGCAGGTCAGTTTTTGACAAAAAGTGAAATGTCAAACGAATTTCGTCTATGTACAGTGCAACTATAACTGTCACCTTAATTTTAGGGACCTGTGAGTGGGTTTTGAGATGATGCTTTTGGTAAAAGGATAGTTTGTAGGGTTCCGTACCCAAAGGGTGCTAACGAAACCCTATTATCTACTAAGCATAGGTAAGTTATAAGTCATTTTTTTCTTAAATACATTGTGTAGAAAGATATTGATATAAGCCTCAGCTCTCTGACCGTCCGTTTGTCTGTCAGCGGGCTGTATCTCATGAACCGTAATAGGTAGACAGTTGATCACGTTGTGTATTTCTATTGCCGCTATAACAAGAAATAATAAAAATGCGGCAATGACCAAGAATTTCTGTTGTATTGTTAAATCAAATTGCTATCGAGCAAAAAGTTGACCATTCATAATTCGATTTAAGTTGTCTATAACAGTTTTTAATTAGATTTGGTTGTCCATTCATTACGTTTGATTTCGGAAGCTAGTGTGCATTCTCTAAAATTCACTTTGAAATTCGAACAGTCTCTCGAATGAATCAGCGAAAATTCAATCATTGTAATGACTTTACAAACGAGTTCACTTAAAGGTGCGTTTAAACGGCGCGGGGTAGCACGATCCCACGCGAGCCGCGCCACCCGTGTATATGCGGCTCGGCTAAATCCGGACGCAAGCCTACTCGTATACACGGCGCGGAGGCACGTGGGTCTCAACAACGCGAGCTGTTGAACCACGCCGTCGCTTGTCCGTTCTACTTAAATATGGATAAACGAAAACGCCTTGCTGCAGCAGCAGCAACTATTATTTTGATAATTTCATTACTCCATTTCTCGTAGAAACCCAATTTTAACTTCCTACGCGAACGAAACCTCAACGTATAAACCTAAAAACACAAAATGGGCGACTACCTCCAGTACCTCCATCGCGCGCTCTGTACCCTGTACTGTTTAGACGGCGCGTATTAACACAAGCCGAGCCGAGCGCGCCTTTGATCCGTGTCAAAAAACCGACAAGCGATGGATCGTACGAACTTTGCCGAGCCGTGCCGAGCCGCGCCGAGCGTAACTGTTTAAACGGCGCGTGGCGCGCTGCATCACGCGCCGAGCCTCGCTCGCGTGAGGCTCTTTTGCGCGCCGTTTAAACGCACCTTTAGAGTTATGTGTGGTCACTTGAGTGAGGTTCGAAGTGATCTTTACAGAATAGTACTACAATGTTGCTGTGTGAATAACATTCGAAGCTAATGTCGAAGGTCAAAGTAAAGATCAAGTTTTCAAACGTCTTCAAGGTCCGTATGTTGATCGAATATAATTCTCCATTATCAAATCAAATCAATTTATTTGCGATAAGTGTTGATACCGGTCTTAACATATATTATACTTACCTAATATTATTATTATGGATCCTTAACACTTAGTCATAAATTACTGTGACGTGCAAGTATTTATGTTCATAATTAATAATATAAGAAATCGATAAAAAAAAAATTAGGTTATGATTCTATTAAAGTTATTAAAAATACAATTATTGTATTTATTATTATTAGAAATATTACATATGGTAATTCAATTATTATAAAATTGTTATTTATTTTTCAATGTCTTATTAAATATATGTCGTTTACCGAATAGAAATTCTTTTAGATTTGATAATGAACCTAACAGATAAATGTTCTTTTTTTGTTTGTTCCCGATTTTCTAGAGAAGGATATTGCAAATACTGGCCACTTTTTTTTAAAGTGAGTTACAAAAAAAAACAATCCAAAATCGAAGTAAAAAAACACAATCGCGCAGAACGAATGACACTCCACCACATAGCAGGTAGCCTATTTTAAAGTAATAATTCAAAAACATTAGGGTTATCATCCCCTATCTTTCATCGGCTTTCGGCTTTCGGCACACAATGGCATGCACGTGGGAAAGGTGTCAATATTCTTATAATAACCTGTCTTGCAAGGAGAAAGAATAGGGTGGTGAAAATACTTCTGGTGAAAGGGTTCCGTTGGTATTTTTTTTTGTTTTTAATTTAAGTAAAGATGTTTACTTTTTGTGTGAAGCTCGCTCCAATTTATTTGTTGTGGGTTACGTAATTAAACAATTTAAATAAGTATATTAATAGCTCATTAAGTAGGAGTGAGGAAAATATAATACTATAAAAAAAAAGTTCTTTTAGTAGCGTGGAAAATAGGTACAGACGCCAGCACATCAATCTACCCGAAACTGTCAAATTTTCCCAATCAACTTTGAACCTTATGCTTTAGCAATTAAGTTGAAAAGTCTATTAAAGAAATTTGACAGATTGTAGTAGCTTGATGTGCTGGCGTCTATACCTAGTATGATTTATTTAAAGGTTTTTGCATATTTTATAATGACGCACACGGGCAGAAACTCACTCAACAAGTATTACGTAGATTATACCTAATCCAAGAACTACATAAATTAATTTCCTATTAAAAGTTAATATATTACTTCAGGGTCATACGTCAGCCAATACAGATTACTTTATTAAACAACTAAATTGTCTCTAAACTAGCCTATTTTAACTCTACTTGGAAATAAGGTATCTTTATCTCACCCATGCTGACCGTTTTTAGGAGTCCAACTACTTATAAATTGTAAAAAACATATAGAAAGGAAATAAAAATAAATATTTAGTAACAAGGAAAATCATAAAAAAAACACTTCCTCTCTCCTATTTATTTTAAAACTACTAGTGCCCCACGGTTTTACCTGCATAAGTTTCGATCCCGTGGGAATATCGGGATAAAAACTATACTATGTCCTTTCCCGGGACTCAAACTATCTATATACCAAATTTCCTCTAAATCGGTTCAACGGTTTAAGCGTGACGAGGTAACAGACAGACAGACACACTTTCGCATTTATAATATTAAGTATGGATTTTGCTGTGCCCTCCAGGGTCCATAATTGTTTGTATTGTTTAATACTTACCATCAGCCTATATACGAGTATGTACGTTATGGATTGCAATAACAATAAATTGGATAAAATTGAAAAAATCGTGCATAAGCATAGATTTCGATTTTTAAAATTCTGACATTTCCTCCGATCTTAAAAAAAAAAACATCGAACCATTCAAAAATAAAACACAAAAAATCCACGCAACCCTAAACCATAGACAGTAGACGGCCAGTTAAAGACGTTGGCGCGAAAAAAAGCAACAATATGGCGCGGGCACCCAAGTGGAATGCCATTGATGCCTTTCTGAAACAGATATAGATCTTTTTGCATCAGCGAGCCGTTATTTATTGTATCGCAATGTTATTCTGTTGGCAGTCTTGTTCGAAATTAAATTATTAAGCTTTTAGGTCGACATTGTTTCCGTGTGGTCAGATGGTTCCCTATCCATTTGCATAAAATTTTAATACCTAATATAACTGAGCAATGGTGACCAAGTGGTAACGTATCCTGCCGGGGTCGCGGGTTGTTCGAAAGAGATACCGTGGCCCCTGGCACAGGCAACTGAAGGAACACGGGTGGGTTTTAGTCAGTAAAAGTCTGACACGCCCTCTCGCTCCGCCCAGAGCGGGAGAAGTTATTTGATGATTTCCCACCCAAAAAAAATAAAAAAATAAAGTGGTAACGTATAACGGCCGCGACATATGAGTTGTAGGTCGTAGGTTCGAATCCAGACAGGCGCTTTACTTTGTGTAAATTATTTCATTACCACTTCTCTCAAAACGGTGAAGGAAAACATCGTGAGGAAACCGGCATGTCCTAGAACCAAAAATTCGAAAGCATGTGACATCTGCCGACCCGCACTGGGCTCGCGTGGTGCATTAGGTACGGCCCACTCTCTCTCACCGAGACGAGGCCTGGATCCCAGCAGTGGGAACGTTATGCGAAAAGAGAGGATCCCGGTCAGATTCGGTTCTTCTTATCTACTTTTGATGTGAGCTATACCAGAACATAAGCTCAGTATAAGCATAATCAGCCGGGTAATTGCCTAATACACTAACAGTAGGAATGGCTTTAATTTTGACAGTTCAACAACATTCATTGCGTTATTTACGTTGCTAAGCAGACAAATTTTTCGAACATTTGAAGCAATGGATCCATTTACAATAATGTTTTATTTGCTTTTGAATAATACTTACTAATCCTTAACCGGTCAAGCACCGCGCGTCTCCAATTGGAGACGAAACAATAGAAAATCAATTGTGTCTCATTAGCGGAGCTCGACAGATTAATTAACAAAAATAACAAAATTAAAACCTAACGTTACTAAAGCTATACTGAAACTAAAATATAGCGTCGAAAAATTCATCCGCATCGCTGTCGACTGGTAATGTACCCAAGAGACTGGCGGCATTGCCATTAGCAATCATCATCAGCCTATAATGTTCCCACTGCTGGGACACAGGCCTCCTCTCTGTGAGAGGGAGTGGGCCGTAATCCACCACGCGGGCCCAGTGCGGGTTGGTAGATGTCACATGTCTTTGAATTTTTGGTTCTAGAACATGCCGGTTTCCTCACGATGTTTTCCTTCACCGTTTTGAGAGCAGTGGTGATGAAATAATTTACACAAAGTAAAGCGCCTGTCTGGGTTCGAACCTACGACCTACAACTCGTAAGTCGCGGCCGATACCACTGGGCCACCACTGCTCACACTAGCAATGGATTAGCCAATATCTTTCAAAATGATTCAGATTCTGATTGGCAGTGTGTTACGCAATTAGGGTGCAACCTATAATGTTCCCACTGCTGGGACACAGGCCTCCTCTCTGCGAGGACACAGCGAGAGGTCGTCGGACGGCCCGCAATCCACCACGCGGGGTCAGTGCGGGTTGGCAGACGCCGCATGTAGTCGATTTTTTGGTTCTAGAACATGTAGTTTTCTCACAACATTTTCGTTCACCGTTTTGGTTTTCCTTCCGTAATAAGTTATGCTATGGTAAAAACTTTAGCCAAGAAGAGGCGAGTAAAATAGGTAAGAATCACACTTATATTATTCAATTTCGACCGGCCTTCGTTGTTAACATCTTTGGCAAATTTGGCGCGGTCGGACTTTAGGGACTTGACTTGGTGAGCTTGGCGATGCTAGCATCAGGTGAAATACCAGCCCACTTCACCGTAGTTTTCCGTAAGTATCCGCTTATTACGTATTTTCTTTATTTCTTCTTCTTTCTTATTGCGAGATACTTGAGTGAAGTCCAAAGTGAACTTCACAGAAGATGAAGATTATAATGATAGTGTAAAACTTTCATATTATGCTACTATTATAATGCTACCATATTAAAAATGATTCATGCCTTAAAAATTCAACGTCGCATATTAAAATAAGGTCCAAAGTCTATTAAAACACAAACACGGCGGCCACATAATATTACAACCTGCTGACGTATATTTTTTGCACATTACAATACGGACTTCGGACTACAAGAAAGAGAAAAAAATCCGGCCAACTGCGAGTTGGTTTAAATCACTAAAGGTTCCGTATATCACTAGTTCACCACACATGTCTGCGATATAAATGATTTTATTATCTTCTGCACACTTATTGCGCAGTACACTATCAACAACAAACTGAATTATTTTTAAAGATATTGCTAATCCATTGCTTCATATGTTCGAAAAATTTGTCTCCTCAACAACGTAAATAACGCTATGAATGTTGTTGAACTGTCAAAATGAAATCCATTCCTACCGTTAGTGTTTTACCCCGTTGGTTTAACGTAGAGGATGCAATTAAATTAGATGAATGTTGACTTGTATGTGGATTTTAGTTTTCTAAATAATCATAAAATGCATGGGAGTCGTGTGGTGGTTACTACCTATTTGGCCTGTATTTCTTCACTGTAGGAGAGAGGAGTACCTCTCCCTCTTTCACCCACTTCTATACCCTTTACTAATACGGGCCTTCCCCGGGGTTTTCTTTCGATTCAAGCTCATCCTGTCATCACCATCTTCACCTTGGTCTGCGGCGGTATCGCCTTGCGTTTAAAGCAACCCACATGCTTGGATTTGCACCCTTTGGGTTTTGACTATACTTTGCTCTGAAATTTTGACTTTTTATTTTATTGTTATTTCCATTGATACCGGCTTAAATTACACGTATTCTGTGATTGGAACTAAACATTCAGCCTTGTGACAGACAGATGAAGTAGGCTTAATAATCGGGTTCACTTGGCATCCATGGGTCACGGAACCCTAAAACCACGCCACCTCTACTTATGCGCCGGCGCACACCATACTTTATAATATTTTACACGTTGACACTTGTTCCGCTGAATGGCGAAATATTTAATGGGGGGTATACACCGGCTCTGGTGCAAACTTAGTCAATGACTGTGTAGCTTATTAAGTGACTGAAAGGAATTGCTAATTAGGACATTTGGGTACTCATTATTATGGACTTTTGATCGCCGTTGGCCATCAGTCTATTGGCCTTGCTTAATGGGAGATATTCTAATACTAGCTGCGCCCCGCGGTTTTAACCGCATAAGTGTCGATCCCGTGAGAATATCGGGATAAAAAGTAGCCTGTATGTTAATCCAGGGTGTCAGCTACCTCCATACAAAATTTTATCAAAATTGGTCCAGCCATTTGAACGTGAAGAAGTAACAAACATATAAACACACACACACTCACAAACTTTCGCCTTTATAATATTAGTGCAACTAGGTGTAATTGAGAGCAGTGGTGGCCCAGTGGTAAAGGCCGCGACTTACGAGTTGTAGGTCGTAGGTTCGAACCCAGACAGGTGCTTTACTTTGTGTAAATTATTTCATCACCACTGCTCTCAAAAACGGTGAAGGAAAACATCGTGAGGAAACCGGCATGTCCTAGAACCAAAAATTCGAAGACATGTGACATCTACCAACCCGCACTGGGCCCGCGTGGTGGATTACGGCCCACTCCCTCTCACAGAGAGGAGGCCTGTGTCCCAGCAGTGGGAACATTATAGGCTGATGATGATGATGATGAGGTGTAATTTAAATGGTATCAGATCTGAAAGGAGGCAGTATTCATCATTACGAACAACTTGTACTACGGGACCAAACCTGAAATCGCGAAAAAAAAATTAGCTGTTCCATACATTTTGACGAGTTACGCGAACATAAATGTAGGGAACAGCTGATTTTTTTTTCGCGATTTCAGGATTAGTCTCATAGTAAACGTTGTTCGTAATGATGAATACAGTGGCCTCCTTTCAGATCCGACAACATTATGATGGTTATCACCACCACGCCAGCCTCTTTATGCCAGCTTTTTCGGGGATAATTTATTATATAGGTATACGTTCACCGAAGCATTGTCTGGAAAGATTTATCATCCTGGGCCGGGTCGAAGAAGGGAGCACAATGATGATGATGACACAGCCTTCCTGATCGCGTCTGATCATCTCAGGGCAATATGATCAGACGCGATCAAGAAGGCTGTTTGGAGGCAGCATTTACCGAGCGGTCCACACTGCAGAAGACCGCATAACTTGGAGAAGCGTCCAATGTGGTCGCGATTGTGGGAACAGCGAAGAAAAAGACTACCACGTTCTTCTCTTCTGTGGGGCAGTGGTGGCCAAGTGGTAACGGCCGCGACTTACGAGGTGTAGGTCGTAGGTTCGAACCCAGACAGACACTTTACTTTGTGTAAATTATTTCATAGTCACTGCTCTCAAAACGGTGAAGGAAAACATCGTGAGGAAACCGGCATGTCCTAGAACCAAAAATTCGAAGACATTGTGACATTTGCCAACCCGCACTGGGCCCGCGTGGTGGTTTACGGCCCACTCCCTCTCACCAAGAGGAGGCCTGTGTCCCAGCAGTGGAAACATTATAGGCTGATTAAGTTCTTCTCTTCTACTGGTCGCAAGCGCAACTGCTGAGACTGACTGACTGAGAGCGTGGGGTCAAGGATTTAACCCCCGAGTGAAAGTGTTTTTGATTTCATCCATTATATCTACGAATAGAGTTGCCAGGCGTCCGGATAAAGCCGGACACAGTCAGGCTTTTTAGTTGCGTGTCCGGCCAAATCAGACGATGTCCGGCCTGTCCGGCTTTTGTTAGGCTTTTTAAATTTGACCAAAGCGTGCGCGGTGCGCCCCCTCTCACCGTCACTCTTCATCACCACCCCACTCTAGTGTATATTAAATGATAAAAAATACTAGTTTTACTTTAAAAAAAAATTTTGTGTTATACTAAGGCTAAAAAATTAAGGGCGTCCTGCTTTTTTACCCAAATGTCCGGCTAAACTGGCTGGTCTTCCGGCTTTTCGGTTTTAAGACAGAACCCTATCTACGAAATTTAAAGTGCTTAAGAGATAAGACAAAGCGTAACATTACTTGCAAAAAATTATCAGTTTAATCATAAAGTCCAAACTTCAAAGATATCGCGTCTAGGTATCTATATCCCGAGTTTCGTCAAAATCTTTAGCGTGACGAAATAATCGACAGGTGCGATGCGGCTACCTGCATCGATGTGTAAACTCCTTTAATTTAACTAGGTACCTCTCGTCGAAGATCTATGGTGCGTTAAAGAAATTAAATACGTCAGGAGATGTTGTTTATGGGCATAGGACATAGTATAGAGGTATGAGGAACAGGGTGTAAAGTTCACTCATACTCTATAGAAAAGGGAGGATCCTCCGACCAGACGGGTTATGTGTCTGGCGGGCAACTGCCCGATGATTCATGTCGGGCTGTTGTATATAGATACACTATTTATATTGTTGTATATAGATACGCTAGTTGCGCGGTAAACTCTGCTTGCGAGATGCAGGATTTGCGTGACGTCAGTAATAACGCGTTGTTTGCATGTGGCGTTGTAGATACCGCTACAATAGATGCTGAAATGCGGAGGTCGTATGCCAAAGAAATGTGTTGATACAGTTTTTTTACAACTCATGATGATTCTATTGCAGCCTGACCGGAATACTTGAAACAGTACTTGCCTACTATTTTATTTTATTTTAGCGAATTCAAGAGTAAGGAACATCTATTATGTAAAATTCATTTCGAACCTTACTTAAGTTCATCATCTGCCTAGTCTTTTCCCAACTATATTGGGGTCGGCTTCCAGTCTAATCGGATGCAGCTGAATACCAGTATTTTACATGGAGCGACTGCCTATCTGACCTCCACAACCCAGTTACTGGGTAATACGAGACTGGTTGTCAGACTTTCGGGCTTCTGACTACCCGTAACGACTGTCAAAAATCCACGAATGACAGCCGGGACTAACGGCTTAACGTGCTTCCGATGCACGGAGAGGTCTCGGTATGTAAAGATGGTCACCCATCCGCAGACCAACCGCGGCAAGCATAGCCGATCGACCTGTGCGGCTTTTATTATTCCAACCTTACTTAAGTTACCGCACACAATTAAAAAATGAACTCATTTGTTTTTTCAGTAAAACATGGCGGATTCACAACGTGACACCCGTTCCAATTTCGAGGTGATGCTGGATGTTGATGGAGGGTGATAGATATAACTTTTTTATTTTTGTGTATGGGAAATCATCAATTAATGTCTCCTCGAGCTCTGTGTGGAGCGGAAGGGAGTGTCAGACTCTTACTGACTAAAACCCATCCGTGTTCCTCCCTAGTCCCTTAGCCCTTATGTTCCGGGGTAGCGGTAACCCTTTCGGACAATCCCGCTACCCCGGGTGATAGATAACTAGGCAAAAAAAAAAACCGAGTGCGCTTATGACCACACGACTGAAGTGAAACTTCAAACGTATTTGGCTATGAGAGGAAGAGAGAAAGAAAATGTGCGCGCGCACTGCTTTCTCTTGCTTATATCCCCCCACTCAACTCCCGTTCGCCTCGCCCGATCACACTTTTCGTAACGCTTACGTCACGCGTTTGCCAGCTTACTCCCCAAGTCAAGCGTGCGTAAAGAAGTTTCACTTCAAAAAAAACTATAAGATCATTATGGACCCTATCAGGTACAGCACATGAGCTTATCAGAAAGTAGGCCTTTAATTTGGCTACCAAAGTGCCAATATCACCCAAATACTTGTCAACTCGTACGCACTTCGGTGCATGCATCGCAAAAAGTTCGGCGCACGCGTTTCGCTGTGCATACCGAGACCGTTTCATGGTAATAATAGCGTTGCTTCGGACGATTCCCATTCGATAAGGAGACATTGTAATTATTTGAGGACTATCTGTCATCCGTGTCTTATGTGGGTGGCGCTTTGGGGCTATCTCAAAATTCAATGAATTACAAGAGTGGCTATTTTTACATACCGACCTCTCCGTGCCTCAGAAATAACGTTAAGGGTCAGGCCACATTGATAGACGGCGTTCGACGGTTTGTCCATACAAAAAGAGAGCAAAGTATGGAACGACGTACCTATACCTACGCATCGTTGAGCATCTTGAGTTGAAATCGTTGAGCTCCTCAAGTTCTGAGTTGAGCTGCATGATTTTTGACAAATGCGTGCACAGACTGGACAGGTCCGCTCAATCTGTGCGGTTCTTTCCTCAAAAGACCATTTCAGATACCAATCTACATGGTCTTCACATGATCTGACCAAGATTATGTCTGGACTTTAAAAGAGACTGTGACCTCTTTGTTTGTTTCGGCCTTTCTTCTTAGAGTAGTCAGATAGGAAACGCCGACCTCATCTAGCTTTAAAAAATATGATTGACGTGTAAAAGTGTAGGTAAGTACAAACCTACTTACAGAAAATAAATCATTTATCAACCATTTGCATCGACGACGACGAACGCGCTTCGGCGGCGATCGACGGCGTTCGACGGTTTGTCCATACAAAAACTACAAAAAGAGAGTATGTGTGCTCCTTTTCAATGAGAAAAGTGCGAAATGCCGTCGATCAATGTGTTCCGACCCTAAACCGTCAGCTGGGTTCTTGGGTCTTTGAGAGTCGTTACGGGACTTCATAAGACCGAAAGTCTGACAACCACTCTTACCAAGGGGTATCGTGTTATCCAGTAACTGGGTTGTGGAGGTCAGATAGGCAGTCGATTCATGTATAATATTGATATTCAGCTGAATCCGGTTAGAATGGAAATCAACCCTAACATATTTGGGAAAAGGCTAGGCAGATGATGATGAATATCTTACCTAAAGCAGCCTTAGAAACTTTGTTATCATCATCGATTTAATTCATAGAAATTTTAATATACATACTTATCTATGTTTTAACTTTTCTCGAACGATGTCCAAAACGATTTAAATAGTTGCGATACACACAGCGGTTGTGGGCATTTATTATTATTTCCAAAGGTAACAGGTGCGTTTAGGCTTTATTATTATGGTTTCGGTTGCCATATGGGTCCTCTAAAGCCACAGGACTGAGCTTCGCGACAGATGCGTGGATCAGCACATGTTTTTTTTTAAAGAATTTAATGGTAAACAATTATGTCATGGATTGGCTCGTTAATTGAATAATCTAACTGACAGAACTGCGGGGTAATTATTGAAAGAATGGTTTTCATTTTGACAGTTCAACAACATTCATTGCGTTATTTACGTTGTTGAGCGGAAAAAAATTTCGAATTATCGGTTAGCAATAAGTATTAGTAGTTATGCTTCAATATAAATAGGTACATATTTAATAGAATAGAAAATATTTCTAACTTTATTTAAAAACGGAAAATTAATGAAGCGCTCTTCCTCTCTCTTACTTATAATTGTTTCTATTATTTTTTATTTACCACCTGTAATTGTACATTATGGATTACAATAAACGATTTGAGATTTGAAAATGATTGAGTTTGATAGGTATAAAATCGGACTCATTTGTTTTTAAATCACGATGATTTACACTTTAAAAACAAATGAGTTCACTTTCGAATTATGTGCAGTCAGTTAAGTGAGGTTCGAAGTGGACTTTACAGAATAGCATTGCTGATTTTATCACGGTATTAATATCGATAATTATTTATATTATGTAGATTTTTTAACCATTTGTAATCCTACACTTTTTACAACATATTGTTACTTACGTCAATCGGCGCATACGCATCCATGGCAAAAATTCGTCGCACGTCGCATGAATGCAAAGCATGTAAGGTAATGCCCCACTTTCATGTTTATTAATCGAAGACATTCTTAGGAAGATAATTACAGGGAAATATTATGAGAAAAATTCAATAAATACTTTTCCAATTATTTCTTTAAATTCTGTTTCAAGACTATTCAATAATAATTTCAAGAAAATCTGAAGAAAATAAAACATTACAAGATTATTTTGGCTTACTGCAGTGCGTAGGTCAAAGTCCACAAAAAATTAAAATGCTGACAGTGATAATGCTGACGGTGATAATGCTGACGGTGTTTATAATACCAACTATTTGGTCCAATGTTCAAAAATTATAGTAGGTAGTAGATTTGTAAACTTAGAAACTAGAGCAATTATTTATTTACGTAATACATAGTAATTTGTAGCTATACTAGAGTACAGACGCCAGCACATCAAGCTACTACAATCAGTCAAATTTCTTTAATAGATTTTCAACTTTATCGCTAAAGTATAAGGTTCAAAGTTGTTTGGCAAAATTTGACAGTTTCGGGTAAGGGGGCGTCCATTAATTACGTGACGTGGTTTTGGCGATTTTTTGACCCCCCCTCCCCCCTTAGTGAGATACCGTGAGATTTTTCTCGACTCCCTCCCCCTCCCTCTAATCTCACGTGAGATTGTTCAAAATGCGTGTTTTCAGTGTAAATACGTTAATATATATTATGCTTCATTGCGTTGGATTTATTAAAAAACCGGCCAAGTGCGAGTCGGACTCGCCCATGAAGGGTTCCGTAGCAGCAAGTAACATATAAAAGTTCTTGTAGTTCGTTGTAACTTTGTGAAAGGTAAATTGCGGTTTTCGATTTATGACGTATTAAAAAAAAACTACTTACTAGATCTCGTTCAAACCAATTTTCGGTGGAAGTTTACATGGTAATGTACATTATATATATTTTTTTAATTTTATCATTCTCTTATTTTAGAAGTTAGAGGGGGGGACACACATTTTACCACTTTGGAAGTGTCTCTCGCGCAAACTATTCAGTTCAGAAAAAAATGATATTAGAAACCTCAATATCATTTTTGAAGACCTATCCATAGATACCCCACAGGTACAGGTTTGATGAAAAAAAATTTTTGGAGTTTCAGTTGTAAGTATGGGGAACCCCAAAATTTATTGTTTTTTTTCTATTTTCGTGTGAAAATCTTACTGCGGTTCACAGAATACGTCTACTTACCAAGTTTCAACAGTATAGTTCTTATAGTTTCGGAAAAAAGTGGCTGTGACATACGGACGGACGGACAGACAGACAGACAGACATGACGAATCCATAAGGGTTTCGTTTTTAGCCATTTGGCTACGGAACCCTAAAAACAAAACAATTTGTTTAATTATTTTTATTTAAGACTAGTTAAGATTAATTCTACCCAGTTTTCTGGCAATTTTACACTGTTTCTTGCAGATAAAAAATTACGTGAGACTTGCCAGGACCTCCCCTCTCCCCCACGTGAGATTGGGTGAGAATCGGCTTGACCCCCTCCCCCCCATAAAAGCCTCACGTAATTAATGGATGCCCCCTAACCTGATGTGCGTCTATACAGGAAGATTTTTCTATCACCATCCAAATTTTTACAGGGTGTTCTACCCATGAATATGAACAACTTTCACTATGAGACCAACTCTGAAATCACGAAAAAAAAATGTGTGTCCCCCCCGGACACACATTTTACCACTTTGGAAGTGTCTCTCGCGCAAACTATTCAGTTCAGAAAAAAATGATATTAGAAACCTCAATATCATTTTTGAAGACCTATCCATAGATACCCCACAGGTACAGGTTTGATGAAAAAAAATTTTTGGAGTTTCAGTTGTAAGTATGGGGAACCCCAAAATTTATTGTTTTTTTTCTATTTTCGTGTGAAAATCTTACTGCGGTTCACAGAATACGTCTACTTACCAAGTTTCAACAGTATAGTTCTTATAGTTTCGGAAAAAAGTGGCTGTGACATACGGACGGACGGACAGACAGACAGACAGACAGACAGACAGACATGACGAATCCATAAGGGTTTCGTTTTTAGCCATTTGGCTACGGAACCCTAAAAACAAAACAATTTGTTTAATTATTTTTATTTAAGACTAGTTAAGATTAATTCTACCCAGTTTTCTGGCAATTTTACACTGTTTCTTGCAGATAAAAAATTACGTGAGACTTGCCAGGACCTCCCCTCTCCCCCACGTGAGATTGGGTGAGAATCGGCTTGACCCCCTCCCCCCCATAAAAGCCTCACGTAATTAATGGATGCCCCCTAACCTGATGTGCGTCTATACAGGAAGATTTTTCTATCACCATCCAAATTTTTACAGGGTGTTCTACCCATGAATATGAACAACTTTCACTATGAGACCAACTCTGAAATCACGAAAAAAAAATCAGCTGTTTCATATATGTATGTATTTTGGTCTAGTAGGTATTGAACTTTTCTATTAAACAGCTGACTTTTTTTTTCGTGATTTCAGAGTTGGCCCCATAGTGAAAGTTGTTCATATTCATGGGTAGAACACCCTGTAAAAAATTGGATGGTGATAAAAAATCTTCCTGTATACACCGTTACATTTTGATCGTTTTAATCCTTAAAAGGGGTCATTTTACTCATCATTATGAACAACTTTTACTATGAGACCAACCCTGATATCGTAAAAAAAAAATTTGCTGATCCATACATTTATGTTCGCATAACTCGACATAATGTATGGATCAACTGATATTTTTTTTCACGATTTCAGACTTGGTCCCATAGAAAAGTTGTTCATAATGATGAGTATAGTGCCTCCTTTTAAGGATTAAAACGATAAAAATGTAAGGGTGTATAGGTAGGTATGTGCAACAGGTAATCTGTTTTTGACATGAAACTCTTCAATTCATGACTGAATAGGCTGAAACGTAGTGCACTATTATAATTGTTGACCGCATCATCGCTAAGATAATTTAAGGTAAGAAGAAATAGAGTTATGATGAGGTTGACTTTGTAAGAATGTAGGTACGTAACGGTAGTATTTACTTTGTAAGACTGTAACGGTTATAATTAAGTAGGTACCTATCAAGTTTCATAATAAGTATCTCGGCAATGTACGGCCACAGATAATATAATACTACGTACGTATAAATCATCATGGATTTTTTTAGATACGAAAAACATTTAAAACATAATGCCATAAATAATGCAATGCAAGATGCAATGCAAGATGCTATGCAAGATGCAATGCAAGATGCAATGCAAGGTGCAATGCAAGATGTAATGCAAGATGCAATGTAAAGCATAATGTATTGATTTTTTTGGTGTATGTCTATGTAAGTACAAAAAAGCATAATTATCACACAAATATTATAAATGCGAAAGTTTGTGAGTGTGTGTGTGTGTGTTTATATGTTTGATACTTCTTCACTCTCAAACGGCTGAACCGATTTAGATTAAATTTGGTATAGAGATAGTTTGAGTCCCGGGGAAAGACATAGGATGGTTTTTATCCCGATATTGCCACGGGATCGACACTTATGCGGGTGAAACCGCGGGGCGCAGCTAGTTATAAATAAAAAATAATGCTTGCGCCATTACCAATTCCACGTGCGTCGTGCAACCAAGGCGAGGTAGCCTAAATTGCCCAGTATTCTTTTTTTAAAAGTCCGGAATCTCTGGTGAATTTTATGGTAGAGCCATTACGGCCTCGAAGATGGCTTACATCGCGAAAAAGGTACGTCATAGACTATGGTCCAATCAGTCACAACTGCAACGACACGACGGGCTTAACGGGGTGACCACATTGTGGGTTCCCATAGCACAGCATTATGCTGAGTGGAAGCCTTCTTGTCACAGTCACGAATATTTCTATTCTGTGCTCGTAGATCCATTTCTTTTTTTTTTTTTAATTTCGAGTTAACGTAGGTATCTATTCGTATGCACTTGTTTCTGTGGCAAATGTTTTTAAAACCTATTATTCGTTCATAATCCTATGAACTTAAAAAAGTATCATACCGGAATGCAGTGACGTATCAATTTCCGATTCACTCCAATATCGTACGATCGTCGATCGCGCGGTTCGAACACGTTGGCAGATTGGCACCGGTCGCGTAGCAATCCTGCCTGCCTGCCAGCCAGTATCGGACGAAGTGCCGGCCGGCAAACACGAGCGCACGTACCACAGACAACCCGCTCCCGCCAAAATTACGCTAAACTACTTTCGAAAACTTTAAATAACGAATTACTGAATGAAAGTTCCATTTTTTTAAACTGAGAACCAACTTAAATGTGTTTTTGAAACTTTTTTGTTGTGCCAGTGGTTTTTTTTTTGTGATTTTTTATATTTTTTTTAGTTTTTAAGTTTGGATTTAAAGTGATCGTGAATGGATGTTATGTAATTGTGGACAGGTGAGTCTTATTGTTTTAATTAAAAAGTCATACGAGCGAGGAAACAGGAATTTTGAGTTCGACATTATTGGCGGAGGTTACTTCGTTGCACTGACCGGTTATTTTACAAGGAAAGATGAATGGGCGCATTTATTTTAATTAATAGGAGACAAATCATTTTTTGGTTGGTAATAATTATTTCTGTAAATGTGAAATTTAAATGGAGATATTTTGTGCAAGTTGTGAAAGTAACAGTAGGTAAATGACGTTTTTTAAACTTTTCTATAAATTATGCATTTAATAACATTACCTATACTGAATGCAAAGAATAAAAAATAACTAGCATATCTATCAAAAATAAAATATACATATATTTTTTTTGTTATCATGAATTATGAAAATAATACGTCATACTTTAAAAAAACATTTTTTTTTTCGAAAACAAATTAAAACGCATCACTAAACTGGAAACTCGTGCCAATATTTTAGCCTATTTATCAAAATTAGTCCAGTAGTTTATTTCCTCCCATTAAAAATAAATTCTTCCTGCTAAGGTCATTAACGTCGAACTATTCTCACGAGTAATTAGTAGAATTGATTAACACAATAAACTAAAAACAATATCCCGAACTAATATTGTTTGTAGAGGCATTAAGACTAGGTACTAATTAATTTTATACCATTTGCTGTGCCCTATAGGGTCCAAAATTGTACATTGTAACATCTCTACAACATTATGGAATGCAATTATATGAATATGAATGAATATAAGCTAATTATTTTATTGAAATCAAATCAATCGTTGGATATAAAAGCAGGCTTTTCTGCGGAAACTAATTTCAGGTAAAAAGAAAGTTAGCTATAAAATAGTAATTTAAAGAATATACCATTAGGTCCGTATGCGTATTTAGCTTTGCAAAAAATACATTAAAACCATTACTTTCAAGAATTAGGTAAGTAAAGAAAGTTAACGATGAAGAGAATTATAAAAATAAAATAAATATTCATATTTTAGTATAATCAAAACAATTCTAACAGATTATAAATTAGTAATTTAAAAAAATATAAGTACCATTAGGTCCGTATGCGTATTTAGCTTTGCAAAAAATACATTAAAACGATTACTTACAAAAAATTAGGTACCTAAGTAAAGAAAGTTAATTATGAAAAGAATTATAATAAAAATAAAATAAATATTCATATTTTAGTATAAGCCCTTTAACCAGATTAACTATGTATGAATCAAAACAATTTAAACAGATTAGGTAATGAAAATACACAGAATTGCAAGAAATATGGCGTCATGTGTTGCGTAATAATTATTATTTAATATAAATTAAATACTTAACTATAAACAGAACTTGACGTTGTGTTTTCCCGAATAACATTTTAATAATAACTTGATAAGAATTTCCTTACATTAAGCTAATTCTAAAATTAACCAACATTGAAAAACCCAAGGTATTACGTCCCTCCTTGGGTTTTTCAATGTTGGATAATTTTAGATTCTAGAATAGTATTAATACTGGGGTATATTAATTAATTTGCTTATTTGAAATCCGTATGCAATATCGTTATCACCCACCTGCCTTTATAATACTAGCTTATTAGAGTCCCATTGCAGGGCAAAAGTCTCTTCTTATAAAGAGAAGACACGAGCTGCCCTTATCCCAATATATTTGGGATCTGCACAGCATAACTTTTCTCCTATTTATTTATTCGTTTATTTCAGGCGACGCAGGCCCATAGCAGTGGCGTGCATTGCATATTATAGGCACATACACAAGCAGTGCCTACCTCAATATTATACACACATCAACACGGTCTAGGGATATTTCATACTCAATTAAATAACTCGAAAAGTACTGGCCGCATTGGAATCTTTTATACACCGATTTGTTTGTAATTTATCTCAGACTAATTCCAAATTTAAATTTTTGAAAATTCTTTTGTTTCGGTGGCAAAAAATGTCTTGATGTATAGGAGAGGGAATTTTCATTTGTGCGAAATTTAGAAAACAATACGAATTACGTTTAGTTACAGTTTTTTTTCATTTTTAAACGAAAGATAAAGTTAAAATTGAGGTATTGTAGCCATGCAACGCCGACATTTGACGAGGGCGGAGATGTTACGAGCTGTGGGAATGCTGGAAGCTGGATCTGTTCAGCGTAATGTTGCTGAGGCCATAGGGACCCATCAAAATGTAATTTCAAGATTGTGGACACGCTATCGTGCCACAGGTGAAGTAGCGGAGAGGCACCGGGGGCCAAGTCGCATCACTACCCCCAGACAAGACCGATTTTTGCAAATTACTGCGCGAGCACAACTAAATGCAACGGCGACTCAATTGGTCCAAAGGCTGCGAGTGGAACACCAAGTGCTTGTGAGTGACCAAACTGTAAGAAGGTGACTGCATGAAAGCAATCTACGCTCTCGTAGACCACTCCGGGTCCCACCTTTACGGAGAGGCAATCGTGGACGACGATTAGAATGGGTTCTGAACCACGTGGACTGGGGCCGTGAGCAATGGTCCAATGTGCTGTTCACGGATGAATCCAGGTTCGGCTTCCATCCAGATTCACGAAGGACGCGTGTTTGGCGAGTTCCTGGACGATGGAGCCGTCTCCAGAACCCTCAGGAAGTTCACCCATACCAAGGAGGAACAATTATGGTTTGGGCAGGAATTCGTCTTGGAGGACGGACGGATCTCGTTTGGGTGCGGGGCAATATGACGGCAGAACGATACGTCCAACAGGTGCTGGGGCCCGTAATCTTGCCCCACAGAACACAAATGGGGCAAGATTTCCTGCTCATGCACGACAATGCCCGGGCACACACGGCGAGAACGGTAGCAGCTTCGTTACATACACATAATGTTAGGGCCTTAGACTGGCCTGCTCAATCGCCAGATCTAAATCCCATTGAGCATGCGTGGGATATGCTGCAAAGAAGAGCTCTGAAGGAAGTTCCTGAAAATCTGGCTACAGAAGATCAACTTTTTGCGCACCTCAGAAGGACATGGGACAATATTCCGCAGCAAGACATTGACAACCTTGTTCTGAGCATGCCGAATCGTTGCCGATGTGTTATGAACATCATGGGCGCTTTCTCAGACTACTAACTTCAAGTTTATAAACACAAATTAAATGATTTTTCTATTTTTTTCAGTTTTTACTCACAAATTAAAAGTTCATTCATATACGATTTCCGTCTATGCTTCATTTTTTTTCCATAAAATCCTGAAATTTTAATCTAAGTACCTTAACCATTATTAAAAAATGGTAGAATATTAAATAACGTATCTTTTAAATATATACATGTCATATAAATAATTAACACATTGATAGTAATTCGCTTTTTTAAAAATATCCCTAGACCGTGTTGATGTGTGTATATCAACATAAGCCTGCCAATTCCGTTTTAGTGTGTGCCCCACAATTAAGAAACTCACTAAATTATCATACCTAACAAAAAACAAAATCTTAGCCGACGACATGATTCAAGAATACCGACGATGTTTTTTTTACGCTAGATCAAATCGTAAAAAAAAATCGTCGGTTATCAAAATAAACACCTCATAGAAAAGTGCAACGAATAAATACGCGGACAAAATTTATAGAACAGTTATTTTTTTTGCTGATTAATATGTTTTGATTAAAACATACTGATAAAGACAGATGCTCAATTAGTTTTTCCATAGTTAACGAAGCGTTTAAAAACAAATTATTTGTATTGATAAATTTATAAGATAGGTACTTACTACTACTAGTGAGATACTACGATGTATGTTGTGTTATTATCATTTATATTTGTATAAGATAAAAAAAAAATAATGTCGCCGCAACAGCTGTATTAAATAACGGAGTCTCCAATGTTTCTGAATGAGAATTCTTATTTGTTTAATCTCTGACGTCAATGCTAACACTCAGTCTAGAAAAAACTGTCGATATCTACGTAACATTTGAATTCTTTCAGTTTTTGATAACTGTAGTGTTTTTCTGTAAAGTTCACTTCGAATTCGAACCTCAATCAAGTGACCGCACACAATTTGAAAGTGAACTCATTTGTTTTTTTTTTTTTACATTAAAAACAAATGAGTTCATTTTTAACCGACTTCAAAAAAGGAGGTTCTGTATTCGACCCGTAATGTATGTATGCATGTATGTGGTATGTATGTAATATGTTCGTATCAGTGGCGTGCATTGCATATAGGGATATAAGCAGTGCCTACCTCGATATATCACATTTTAGTGTGTGTGCCCCACAAGAAACTCACTAAATTATTTTCATTTTGAACTTAGTTCCTGCCGGGGCCTACATGTTTTTTTTTCTGATTAGTGACCGCGTCTGCCTAGACTAGACCCGGCCTAAGTGCCTACCTATTCTAAAAACCAATGCAAGCCACTGGTTCGTATGTCCGCGATTTTCTCAAAAACTAACGAAACGATTTTGACAATTCATTAATGTGATCTACATACTTTCAGGAAGGTTTTAGTATACAGGGTGTCCAGTAATTAATGGATAACCTTGAAATGCCTTATAGCAGACCTTATGGCCGTTCAGAAAAAAATACAAAACAAAATATATCCTAAGTAGTACCTAAGATATGCTTTTTTTTTAAAAAGACGTTAAATTTTTACCTTATTTTACATTATTGTACGCTACGACCACAAATGAATGAATTCCATCGGTTTTTTGTTGTTGTATTATTATACGCTAACTATGCCGACAGATAGGCAGTAAATAGTATGTTTAGCTACTGCAATAGAAAAAATTAAAAAACTTTAATTAATTTTTAGTGAAAAATTTCAAGTAATAATTTTTTGACAAAGTTTGAATGTCTTGGGTATAAAAAAAAAATATGAAAACATGAGTGACCAATAGTTTTAAAATAATGTCGGTTTCAAGTACATTTTATATTGGTATAATTTATTATTGTATCTAATGTAAATAGTGAATTATTGCTATTAATTTAGTAAAGGAGTAAATTTGACTAAATAATAAAATTTACAATATTGGAACAAATTTTACAGCGTTTGCCTAGACTAGACCCGGCCTAATTCCTACATATTCTGAAAACCAATGCACGCCACTGATGGCTGCACCATGGTCAGAATATCTCTGGGTCACCAAAACAACTACAAAAAAAAAAACTTTGAGATACATAATATTGTCGTTATCAACATAGCTCACGACCTTGACCGCTTGAATATCTCAGATTGCTTTGAAAAAAGAAAACATTTACATATTTCTAATATACAATAATTTTGGCATAGACCATAGAAATTGAAAAAACGACAGATGTTTTTGTGTGAGTAAGATGTACGGTGCATGGTAAATGCACGCTGTGTTGGAAGAGTTAAGGTTTATAATTGATTGTGTAGTACGTTCTGATTTATGAATTGCAAGTGTGTGCGCGACTTTGTATCTAAGTATTGCTTTTACTGAACTACATGTGTAGTAGTGGCGCGGTGGTGGGGCCAACCTAGTGACATCGGGTTCTGATACATTTTCAACTACCGGACATAATATCTCCTTCTTTCATATATATATGGCATAAACCTTAAGTTTTCTTGCACTCATGGTTTCGGGTCTGCGCTAATTCGTTCATATTAATTGTGATAATCTAAATACATCATAATTAGTTGAGTCTACACCTCACTCTACTAGCTGTCCTGCATTCTCAATTTTATAAGGTGGTGCACCCAAACGAACTTACATATCGACGGAGAAGTGTCAATATCTAACACTAGCACTTTACCCGCGACTTCGTCAGCGTGTATTTCGTACTTTCCTCAAATAATTTCGACATTTGTTTATGATCTTTATTTAGATAAATAAGTATTGGAGACAATTTTTAAGTTTACCTATAGATCAAAGATTGCTTATAGTACCAATTTTCGAGCTAATCAAGTCACGCAGTAAAATCCTCCCCTGTAAAATTAACTTCCCAGAATTTGATCCTTATTAGGGACACTATCGAATGGAATAATAATACAGTGTTTGTTTTTTTTTTTTCAAAACCAACAGGTTCGATTCCTGGCTAGAAATATTGATTTTTCAAAAATCCAATGATGCAGTTTTAGTTTTCATCAAAAGCGAGCCCGCGACTCCTTTGAGTACTTTTCGCTATTCCTCATAGTTTAGAATTTGGCCTTCCACGCCCACTTGGAAAATTCACCCTGTATAGATAAAGATTTTAGCGATTTTCACTTTATTGCATAGATAAAATATGAAATAGTACCTAACATATTTGAAAAGACATAAGGTCTTGAATCGACGACGAAGTTTCCTACTATTTGTTTAATATTAGCTTCAATGAATGCTATTATTGATCGAAGAATATAAGTAACTTTTTTATTAAAATATTAAAAACTATAGAAATGAAACGTTTTTTTCGCCTCCTGTAAAATCATGATTTTGTAGTTAAGGTAGATGTGCCGTGGTAGACCCCGAAATTTAAATTTTCTTAAGTTTTTTGCAATTTGCAGATCAGTGTCAGGTTGTATCTTGATCCAAATATGATTCGCGACTATAATAGATATGTACTTACAGAATCATAGTCATTAGAATCATTAATACACACATCAAAAGTGTCTAGGGATCAAGCATTTTTATGCGGATTTCTTGAGATTGAGATGTGGCTTTGTAATAAATTTATGATTTTATAAATTTATATGGATCCTTTTTGGTGCATTTCATAATTTGAATCAGGAACTGTGAATCAAATTCGAGTAAAAGATGAAAATCAGCTGTCAATATTTTCCCTATAAAAACATACAACGCATTGAAGACATTATTAGTGCTACTGTTTCCCTACTACTGATTAAAACCAACGTTATTATGGAGCGGCGACGTCATTTAAGCAGGGAAGAAATGCTCAGAGCCGTGGGAATGATAGAAGCTGGTTCCCGGCAACGTACTGCGGCTTTAGCTCTGAATACAAGTCAGAGTGTTATCAGTCGACTTTGGACACGTTACCGAAGCACTGGTACCGTGGCTGAGCGCCATGGAGGACGGTATCGCTGCACCACACGGAGACAAGACCGATACATTCAAATCTTAACTCGAAGAGCTCCAACAATAACCGCCATGATGTTAGCCGTGAGGCTTCATCACTCTTCAGGGAACTTAATTAGCGACCAAACAGTCAGAAACCGCTTGCATGAAGTGAACCTTCATTCCCGAAGACCGCTACGGGTACCACCTATAGCAATGCACAATCGTAGGATTCGATATCAATGGGCTCTTGAACACAGAAATTGGGCAGAAGAACAATGGCGTTTCGTGTGCTTTTCTGATGAGTCTCGTTTTGGTATGAGACCGGATACAAGACGTATACAACACTGGAGAACCCCTGGACGCCAACAGCGATTAAAATCCTGCCAGGAAGTCCATCCTTATAGTGGTGGAACCATCATGGTATGGGCGGGTATTTGGATCGGCGGAAGAACTGAGTTGATTTGGATCAGAGGCAACCTCAACGCTCAAATTTATGCTGAGACGATTGTATCAGACGTCATCGTTACTCTACAAGTGCAAATCGGTCCCTTATTTCAGTTAATGCATGATAATGCACGACCGCACACCGCAAGAGTTGTAAGACAGACTCTCGCCGCAGCTAACATCAATGTCCTGCCCTGGCCTGCTCAGTCGCCAGACTTGAACCCGATTGAGCATGCATGGGATATGCTACAGAGAAGAGCTCTGCCGAATATGGAGGGTATCCAGTCGCAAGAAGACCTTTTTTTGTTGTTGCAACGAACATGGGCGGCCATTCCACAGCGTGATTTGGATGAACTCATTTTGAATATGCCAAACCGATGTTCTTGTGTTGTTAGTGTTCGCGGTAGAAACACGGATTATTAATTGTTTAAGTTACCCAATAAAATTTTAAAGAAAACTGTTATTTCAGTCTTTTTTTCGAACTTTTGTGTTAGTGGTTCAAATGTCAAAAATCCCTTTATTAGGAAAATGGCAAATTTCTTTATTAATGCAAAGGTGACTTGGTTTATCGTTACTGTGACAAACGAAAACACTTTATATGATGAAACCTTAAAGAAAATTTTAATTAATATCAATCAGGAGAAAAGTTATTGCAAAAATATATGTTGATCCCTAGACACTTTTGATGTGTGTATATCTCTTTAAGTTAGATTTCTACCATAAACACTTTTCCATACGAGATTTGTTCTTAACGGTAGAAATCTAACTTAGAAAGATGTATTGATGATTCTAATTATTATAATTCTGTAAATACGTACCGGTTATAGTCGCGAATCATATTTTGATCAAGATACAACCTGACACTGACCTGAAAATTGCAAAAAACGTAAGAAAAATTGAATTTCGCGGGCTACAACTACCCATTCACCTTAAGTATTAGATATTGATACGACACCGTCGATATATTCTCCGAATTTATATGCAGCTGAAAATCAGCGAAAGACACTTTTCAAATGACATTATGAACAATCATACTCAATCAACTCGGCCTGGACATAGACCTATCGCGAGCTGCGCCACAAAACCCTGTCCTCCGCCTTCCGCATTCATTCTGCCCCAACCACCATTTAACGATCATAACTGGGGCCTTATTCTCTACTAGCTGCGCCCCGCGGTTTCACCCGCATAAGTTTCGATCCCATGGGAATATTGGGATAAAAACTATCCTATGTCCTTCCCCGGGATGTAATCTATCTCTCTGCCAAATTTTATCGAAATCCGTTCAGTGGTTTAGGCGTGAAAAGGTAACATACAGACAGACAGACAGAGTTACTTTCGAATTTATAATATTAGTATGGATGAGTTCTATGACACAATAAACGAAACCACGCGAAATAAACGCGAGATTGGAGTGTTTTACTAAAGAACTAACAGCGCCCCGCGGTTTCACCCGCATAAGTTTCGATCCCATGGGAATATCGGGATAAAAACTATCCTGTGTCTTTCCCGGGACTCAAACTATCTCTATGCCAAATTTAATCTAAATCGGTTCAGCGGTTTAAGCGTGAAGAGGTAACAGACAGGCAGACAGACAGACACACTTTCGCATTTATAATATTAGTATGGATAGCCATCTACATCCTACTTACCCTACTTCCTATCTACTAATATTATAAATGCGAAAGTTTGTGAGGATGTTTGTTACTCTTTCACGAAAAAACTACTGAACGGATTTTGATGAACCTTTACAGTAACATAGCTTATACATCAAAATAAGACATAGGATACTTTTTATCCCAATATTTTCAAGGGATCGACACTTATGCGGGTGAAACTGCGGGGCGCTGCTAGTTCATACATAAAACTTAAGTCGAGATAGCAAATGAAACCTTATTAATCCTTTCGTATGACCAACGTGGCTTCAATTTGTATTTTCATTCATAAAAACATGTTTAATTTTTTCACTCATTTAAGTGGGAGGTCACATAAGTGCATACAAATATGTGCACCTCGCTTGCCTTCGCCTTTCACAATAGCCATAAGCATTGACATGATTTATTTATAGCTTTACTTGCTGCCCCGCGGTTTCACCCGCGTAAATGTCGATCCCGTGGGAATATCGGGATAAAAAGTAGCCTATATGTTAATCCAGGGTGTCAGCTACCTCCATATAAAATTGTATCAAAATTGGTCCAGCCGCTTGAGCGTGAAGAAGTAACAAACATATAAACACAGACACACACACACTCACAAACTTTCGCCTTTATAATAATTAGTGTGATTTTTAAAACTTGCGATTTCTCAGCAATTTAGTAAGAAATGATTTTTTACTCTAGTAAAAATAATTTCTTACTGAATTGCTGTCTTCTATTTAAAGTTGTGAAACATATTTTAGAATACAATATTCTTTATTACATAATCACACAATAAATATTACAGAAAATTTTGAAAGCACGGGGGCTAATTGCGAACTTTACGTATACAGAATGATTTTTTTTACCGGTTCCAAATTTTTACAGGGTGTTCGACCCATGGATATGAACAACTTTCACTATGGGACCAACTCTGAAATCATGAAAAAAAATCAGCTGTGTAATACAAAAGTTCAATAGGTACTACCTACTTGACCAAAATGTATGAAACAGCAGATTTTTTTTCATGATTTCAGAGTGGGTCCCATAGTGAAAGTTGTTCATATTCATGGGTAGAACACCCTGTAAAAATTTGGAACCGGTAAAAAAAATCATTCTGTATAGTGCACAGTCGCAGAAAGTTTGTACTGTTATTATTAGTGATAATAAACTTTTATATAACATATTTTAAAATAGTGTTTAATTACATAGGTATAACTAAACGTACCCCAACACACAACAGATAATTTTCAATTTTCTCACTACTTTTTTTTTCTTTTATTTTAAATAAAAATAAATAAAATATTATTCGCAAAAGTTTTTCATTATAAGACAAAGCTATCTTGTAATTAATTTGAATAAATAAAAAAAAATACGAAAGAAAGGTTTAGATACTTACTTAATTTTAAATAAAATTTTACTTGCAAACATTATAACCACAGGGAGAGGGGCAATAAGGGGCCTGCCAGGGCCGAAGCCTGCCGGGGGTGCGGGATTGTCCGAAAGGGTTACCGCTACCCCGGAACATAAAGGGCTTAGGAAGGAACACGGATGGGTTTTAGTCAGTAAGAGTCTGACACTCCCTTCCGCTCTACCCAGAGCGAGAGAGGTCATTTGATGATTTCCCAACCATAAAAAAAAAGGGAGAGGGGCAATTCTCGTAATTTTAAGATCGCTCTCAGTTTCAATCACTGAAAAATACCTCTAAAATCCCTACATTTTTTATAAGTTTTTGTCATTGATTGTCGCTGAGAAGAGATCGCGACTAGTTTTGAACGTTTCTAATTACGGGAATTAGTCTTAAAATTATGAGAACTGCCCCACTGTTAAACAACATAATATTATCAAACGCAATACGTTTTCCAATTTTAAATTACTCGTAGATCGTCCATATTGTTTTAATTTAATCAGGCTCATCAATAAGCCCTTGGATGTATTATATGAATGTCAGTGCCGTGCGTCCACTTGATAGGCTTTGCTGAGAGGCGGAGAGTCGGAGAGTCCGGGAAAAATCAACCCTCGTGTGCGAATTTATGTAGATAGTTATTTAGGAGTGATATAGTAGAGTATATTCTAGATTTTAGCCTTAATATGTTGCCCAGACAGGCGCTTTACTTTGTGTAAATTATTTCATCACCACCGCTCTCAAAATGGTGAAGGAAAACATCGTGAGGAAACCGGCATGTCCTAGAACCAAAAATTCGAAGACGTGTGACATCTGCCAACCCGCACTGGGCCCACGTGGTGGATTACGGCCCACCCCTTCTCACTGAGAGGGGGGCCTGTATCCCAGCAGTGGGAACATTATAGGCTGATTATGATGATGTTGTTTGCGTGGGAAGAGGTGTTTATTAAGTATGATCAGCATATTAACATGATCAGCCTATAATGTTCCCACTGCTGGTATACAGGCCTCCTCTCGGTGAGTGGGAGTGGGCCGTAATCGATCACGCGTGCTCAGTGCGAGTTGGTAAATGTCACATGTTTTCAAATTGTTGGTTCTATATGCGAAGTATGGTCAAGGAGCGAGAATGTTAAGGTGAATGGGTAGTTGTAGCCCGCGAAATTCAATTTTTCTTACGTTTTTTGCAATTTTCAGGTCAGTGTCAGGTTGTATCTTGATCAAAATATGATTCGCGACTATAACCGGTACGTATTTTTACAGAATTATAATAATTAGAATCATTAATACATCTTTCTAAGTTAGATTTCTACCGTTAAGAACAAATCTCGTATGGAAAAGTGTTTATGGTAGAAATCTAACTTAAAGAGATATATTAATGATTCTAATGACTATGATTCTGTAAATACATGTCTATTATAGTCGCGGATCATATTTGGATCAAGATACAACCTGACGCTGATCTGCAAATTGCAAAAAACGTAAGAAACTTTTAAATTTCGCGGTCTACCATGGCACATTCACCTTTTAAATGTAACACACATTGGCGCACGTCACCTTTTCAAAATGTCAAGGTCATGCAAAATTTTTCAATGAAAAATAATTAGAAACCTCATAGAAGTATTAGATAAATATATACATACCTACTCGTACATAAACTGAGCGGCTCGTGGCTAAATAATAACAGCCTCACAGGCCGATTGATCAGGTTAAGCTACGCTTGTCGCGGTTGGTCTGTGGATGGGTGACCATCTTTAACCCTCCGTGCCTCGGAAAGCACGTTAAGCCGTTGCTCCCGGCTATCATTCATAGATCTTTGACAGTCGTTACGGGTCGTCAGAAGCCCGAAAGTCTGACAACCAGTGACCAAGAAGTATTGTATTACCCAGTAACTGGGTTGTGGAGGTCAGATAGGCAGTCGCTCCATGTAAAATACTGGTATTCAGCTGCATCCGGTTAGACTGGAAGCTGACCCCGATATAGTTGGGAAAAGGGTAGGCAGGTGAGTATTAAGTTTAGCACTACCAAAATGACACACCAAAAAACATGTCTTAGCGTTTAATTAGTAAATCGGTCAGCTAAACGGAACAGGGTCGCCTTATTGTTAGAGTCATTACAAAACGTTCAGTACCTAGTCATTTGAATTAAATTGCCAAACCAGTGGACTATTGTCCGGTCATAATGACATTTTATATGCTTACATGCGGCTAGCATTTTAAATTGACGAAAATAAAAGTGGGTGTGTGTGGCCAATTCTCGCAGTCCACTGTTGGACATAGGCCTCTCCCAGACTGCGCCACAGCCCCGTGCCGGACGGCGCGTACGTGTTCCACGCGCGCCTCAAAGAGATGTCAGCAGAAAGGAAGGGGCCTGCCAGGGCCGAAGCCTGCCGGGGGTGCGGGATTGTCCGAAAGGGTTACCGCTACCCCGGAACATAAAGGGCTAAGGAAGGAACACGGATGGGTTTTAGTCAGTAAGAGTCTGACACTCCCTTCGCTCCACCCAGAGCGGGAGGGGTCATTTGATGATTTCCCATCCATAAAAAAAAAAAAAAAAAAAAAAGACTGCGCCACAGCACCCTGTCTTCCGCCTTCCGCATCCAGTCTACCCCAGCCACCTTCTTTAGGTCGTCCGTCCAGCTAGCTGGGGGGCGTCCCAGACTACTCACACACACACACACTACTTCGGTTTTTAATGACAATCCTAAACTATTGCAATCAATAAAATAAATGACAATCCTAAACTAATGCAATCAATAAACTATTGCTCTCAATATAAATATGATATTAATTTACCGGTTATTAACAATATGATGTATTATAAAAGTACCTATGTTACTGCTATTTGTGTATACAATCAGTTACCACCAGCAATTAAGCAATTAAATGGAAATATGTTTAAAAATAAATTGAAAAAAATGTTAATTGATAATGTATTTTATAATCTGCATGAGTTTTTTAATCAAAAATAATATTTGTAAGTAATTTGTATCATTGTTTGTAATTTATTTTTTCTAATTATTTTCTTAAAATACTATTGCATATCCGACTTGGGTAGACTGTTGAAACAAAAAATGTAATGTATATGAACTGAATGTACACAGTTATGCAATAAATATATCTTTATCTTTGCTTCATCATTTCAGCCGAAAGACGTCCACTGCTGGACATAGGCCTCCCCCAAGCACCTCCACTTCGACCGGTTTTGTGCTTCTCGCATCCAACGAGTTCCTCAGGTCAGCTAGTTTACTATTGCTTAATAGGTTTAAAAAATTCGTCTGCTAAACATAGTAAACTAATAGTAAACTAGTTGACCCGGCGAACTTCGGATCGTACCGCTTCAGAATTAAATAATGTGACAAAGTTCATTAGACACGTGGCGCCATCTATTATCATAATAACGTTATTGTTGTTTTCCTCGGGAACAGCACTTTTTTTCGGGATGAAAGGTACCCTATGTCCGTTTCTTTACACCTGACAACGTATATGCAAAATTTCAGGATGATCGGTTCAGTGGTTTAGGCGTGAAAAGGTAACAAACAAACTTACTTTCGCATTTATAATATTATGTTAGGATTAGGATAACGCAATGAACGTGGCTGAACTGTCGAAATGAAAGGCATGACTATCGATTGCTTTTGTCATGTGTGTTACGAAATTACCCCACAGAATAGTCCTCTATCAACTTGTGCCATAAAACCCTCCAGGGTAATTGCGTTTGGTACACTATCAGTAGCAATGGGTTTCATTTTGACCTTGATATATATCTATGATTTTAAATTATATATTTCTTCACCACTGGTCTCAAAACGGTAAAGGAAAACATCGTGAGGAAACCGGCATGTCCTAGAACCAAGAATTCGAAGACATGTGACATCTGCCAACCCGCACTGGGCCCGCGTGGTGAATTACGGCCCACTCCCTCTCACTGAGAGGAGGCCTGTGTCCCAGCAGTGGGAAAATTATAGGCTGATTATGACTGCTCATCTGACCTCCACAACACAGTTACTGGGTCCATCCCTTACAATACTAAAACCTACTTAATTTTACTTTTTACGTCAGCGACGCGCGACCGTCTGTCCTATTTTTTACTACAACACGGTAAGGTCAAAATACAAACGCACATGCATTATTTAAACAGAATGAATATTCATTATTATGTAATTTTATCCTTGGGGAATGCGTGCGTCGGTGCTAATGTGTACGCTGCTTTACTTAAACAATTCAATTTCGTGATTAGAATTTAGCGGAATGGTATAAAGGACGCCCTTTCACATTGAGATCTTATGCCGTCATCGGCTAGCATAGCATACTCAGACTATACCTCCCACCTGGATATGAGTTACCTTGGGTAACCTGGAAGTCAAAGTATTTATTTCAAATAGGCACTGTATAAAAGGCACTTTTGAACGTCAAAAATTATCTTAAAATAGAATTGATCCTAGTCGCCCATTCCAAAAGGTAGTTTTCGTATGGAGAAGAATGGGCAAGAAACTCCACCGTTACTCTTTTAAAATATTTTAGGTACAATATTTTGCATGGGTACATTAATCATTAATATATAAGTCTTTAAACAGACTCCGGACCCAGGTTGGCCGAAGCAAGGAAAACCTGTTCAGGTGGAGATTTATAGACGACTCCGCCTTGGAGTGTAAATGTGGTGCTGTTCCACAAACGATGTGCCCTGCGTGTCCTGTCAGCTGCACGTTACAGGAACTGATGGACGCTAGTGATGGCGCGAAACAAGTGGCCGAATTCTGGGCCGAGTACATTTAGATTGCTATCGACACGCTAAGAAGATAAAGATCAGACTATAACGTTCCCACTGCTGGGACACAGGCCTCCTCTCTGTGAGAGGTAGGGGACCATAGTCCACCACGTAATGTTACATTAATGTCTGGTATGTCTAAACGGCTGGTTGACACTTCCCGTGACCCAAGGGCTGGCTTTTGCCTTGGCCAAAGGCTAAGCATTGCCATACAACGTGGTAATGCCGCCAGTCTCTTGGGTACATTACCAGTCGACAGCGATGCGGATGAATTCATCGACGCTATATTTTAGTTTGTGTAACGGTGTACATAGGTATATTATGTTCGAAAAATGTGTCTGCTCAACAACGCAAAAAAGCAATGAATGTTTGGCAAAAAAGCAATGAATGGTTCGAATACAGAACCTCTTCTTTTGAAGTTGGCTAAAAAACAAAATGACTGAGGTTCGACGTGAACTTTACATAATATCACCGCTGCAGTCATTGGCTACAGTAAACTAATTATTTAATTAAATATTGTTTAATGAACGTACCTCCTACGTTGGTAGCAGGTACCATTTCATTGACAACTGACACGGTAGGTACCTACAGTAAAAAAACATGACCTGAAAAGGTCTTCTGAATAATTAAGTATAGGTATTACATTTTATTTTAAAAAAGACTGATATGCATGTAATGTGTTACGTTAATACTCACGTGACCATCATAAATTACAGTATAAAATAAAATTTATGTCTGTCCGCCGAAGCGCCATTTTCTAATTTTGAGTTTGAATTTGAGATGGACGATGAAGTAGCTGTAGTACTATTTGTATGAGGGGTTGCGCACCAGCATAGCTATTCACAACCATACGACAGGCTATCGTATCGAAAACCTGACATTTCGATAACCTGATTTGATTTGCCCTCAACAGTAAATAACTGTTGGAAAAATAGCGGGCGTCTATTTGGTTTAAACTGACATAATTTTCGGGTTTTGGACTTGTGAACAGCATTTAGAAGACTCCTACGATAACAATGATTAATGTTCGATACGATACGAAAGCGTATCGAGTGTTTGTGAATAGCTATGCAGATTAAAATTCCGTCCGTCCGAATTCAGAACGTCATCTCGAATTCGAATCGCACTCCGATCTCGATTTCGGATGCAGTACAAAAGCTCTTAAGGTAAAATATAAATTAGGACCAGTAACTGAGTTTGTTTTAACATAAAATAACATCAAGCCTGTAATCCCAGAAGGGTTAGGTAGAGTTGTACCTGTAGAACAAATGTAAGGGGTAATTAGGTCATCGACATTGCTATGAACGTGTACTTAATCTAGACTTTATTTATTAACGCACTAGTTGACCTGGCGAACTTTGTACCGCCTCAGAAATAAATAATGTGACAAAGTTTAATAGACACATGGCGCCATCTATTATTATAATAACGTTATTGTTATTTTCCTCGGGAACAGCACTTTTTTTCGGGATGAAAGGTACCCTATGTCCGTTTCTGTACACCTGACAACGTATTATATGTCAAGATAATCGGTTCAGTGGTTTAGGCGTGAAAAGGTAACAAACAAACTTACTTTCGCATTTATAATATTAGCACAGAATACATACTTACCCTGTTATTCAATATCCTATTTTATCTCTATTTTAGCTAAAATAGGTTTATAGAACGTTTGTCTTTATCTGTCACGTTGTCATTTCTGTGTGTAAGAAAGAGACAAACCCCATTTTAACTAAAATAGGTTTGATAAGTTTTATGAATAAGGGGGTTAAAGTACTACGTAATATTAGTTAGGATGTTTAAAATTTTTCACTATTCCACACCAGCGTCATCTTTTTTTTATCTTGATTGATGCATTCACAACGTTGTACATACTTATGATGACCCTGATGTAGTTTTGTACCTAGACGTAGTGTAATAAAAATAATCTGTGTGGATGAGTCAGGTAATTTTCCAAAGGTTTCTCAAGTGAAAACTATGATGACGAATTTTCTTTTATTTTGATTATCCGCTTTAGATTTGATTTCTATTTTGATTTACTTTACAAATATCTAGGTCACCAAATTCCTCACAGTTTTTTTTTAAACGCAACAGAAGTTTGGCAAGCCTAGCAAAAAATCGTCTTACCGTGAGACTGATGCTATCAGATCCAAAGCTCTTTTCTAAGAATACGAAAGCTTCTCATGTTTCTACTATATTCAATATGCTTAGACAGCGGTTTTATTTTACACAGAATCATTTAAAACATGTGTAATACTAAACGATGTCAATGTAATGACAGGTCAGCCATTTTGTTGTAAAAATCGATTACGTAGTCAAAGGTCCAAAGTTTAATTTGTAGAGGCAAAGGTATTGTTTACTTACTGCTGTTAAGTAACGCAGATTCGACTGATGCAACATTGACATTACATATTTGTTTTTTTTTTTAATTTTTCAAAATCTTATGCGATTCAAACTTGAGTTGACATTGGAATGATTGTTAATTCAAAATCGAGATTTTGAGTCGAGTTCCAGAATAAGGCTATTCATTGAGGTTTCCAATCTACAGAAGAAAAATTGTTTTAAGCTAAATGATGAACTGAGACGTGTTTTCTTTTGTTCCAGGTTAAAAATGGAGTTAAAATCGCCAAAAGCGAAGAAAAAGTCAAGCATAGCAAAACTAATATCGTGGGGCAGAATGTTCAAAACCCCTTTGCTCATTCTTTTTTTACTGGGCACCACAAACTGTGAGCGCGAAAGTGAAGTTACAGAATTGGATTCTAATTTCAAAATTCAAAGTTATGACGGCAGCCATCTTAGGCATAGACATTATAATGGGACAGACAAAAATAAAATGAGTGACATTAAATATTTGAGAAGGCATTTGAACAAACAAATAGTGAATTTTGTTATGACTGATTTTCTTATTGATGGCGAAGTGGAGAACAGAGTGCATTTTAATGGTGTTACTGCTAAGGAGACGTATGTTGGTGCTGATGGGTGAGTCCTCTATTACTTATTTTGTTTTTGTTTATAGTTAAGTACATGTCTGATAAGGAGTATTTAGTCTGTTACATTCTGAAATTGTACCTAAGGTTATTGTTTATGTTTTTTGACTACGTACTGGGCTGATAAACCCTTGAAAATTGCAGGAATTTTGTTGTAATGTTTGCAAAATTGTCCGGAAAATGTGACGTTACTTGAACCCTTTATTTCTTCGTTGCATTCTCAATCGCTTCAATGTTTTCAAAAATTCGACTTGCAAATGTCTTTGGCAAGTAGGCTGCCAGTGATATCGTGAGTTATCTTCTTTATTTAAGTAACTACATACAAATTATATTTTTAAATATTAGAATATAAAAACATTTAAAAATATAAAAAATAGTAGCCCACCGGTATCGGGAACAGGGTCCAAACTACAGGCGCGGCGGCGGTCAGAGCTTCAGAGAGAGGAACCTCCTGACAATGCGAGCCGTGTCCAGAAGTACTGCCTTCTGAATCAAGCCCTTGATCCAGCTGCCCAATGAGAGCCTCCTCAGGTGTTGGTCGAGGCTCTTGGCTATCAATCCATTGGCTGTAACGACTATCGGCACAATGACTGCTGAGTCAACATCCCACATGTCGACAACCTCGCGGGCCAAGTCAAGATACTTGATTTGATTATCTTTCTCGGCTTTATGTTTTTTCTCGTGAGTTTATTATTAACACCCGAGCTATTACTGCAAAAAAACTCACCTTGAAAACTTTAGAAAAGTGAGCTTGAAGTCAGTTGTCAATAGAGTCATTCGCTACCATCTTCATGCGTAGCGTGAAAACTTCTATTTCTATAAGAATAGACACATCGCAAAGTGACGTTTCTTTTCTTCATGTTTGACATGCCGCCATAGAAATCCTTCTACAATATGTATTTTGTCTTTCGTTTCTTCGGTGGTCATGCAAAGCGTGCAGGTGAAATGACAGCTCGCTTCACCACAGTTTTCACGTACAGATTTTTGAAGTGAAACTTCTTTACGCACGCTTGACATGGGGAGTAAGCTGGCGAACGCGTGACGTAAGCGTTATGAAAAGTGTGATCGGGCGAGGCGAACGGCAGTTGAGTGGGGGATATAAGCAAGAGAAAGCAGTGCGTGCGCACATTTTCTTTCTCTCTTCCTCTCATAGCCAAATACGTTTGAAGTTTCACTTCAGTCGTGTGGTCATAAGCACACTCGGTTTTTTTTACAGAATAGCACTACAGCTGATATTAAAAGCAGATCCAAATTAATTCTATGAACTAATTTTAATAATTATCATCTAATATGAAGAGATAAGATTAAAATACAAAGAACAGATGTCTTAAAGGAAGCTTTTGTGTCTACATGCCAATTTGTATGATTCCATACAAGACACCAACTTGTAGATTATGTAGAAAGAAGTCCCGTTATCCTGACTTTTGACCCTATAAAGGCGATCTTGTATGACTTATGGGCACTATTTGCTTTGAAATTATTGAATTGAACTTGAATTTAATAATTATTTTATTTGCTGGTCTTATCTTGTGTCGGCACAAGTTAAGATGTGTTATTCTGTAAAGATCTCTTCGTACCACATTCAAGTGACCGCGGTGTTATTCTGTGAAAATTCTCGTGAAAAAATTCTCGTTTCCCCCTACCTTTTTATTTATTTTTTTTTGTTTATGTTCTTTTTTGCGTCATTTTCACCGCAAATAAACGTCTTTTCTTTCTTTCTAAAAGTGAGATGAAGTGAGCTGTCAAGTCAACTCATTTGTTCGTGGATTCGCAACGAGATAGGTACCGTTTGAATTAAGTATCCAAATGTATGAATGGTTTTTGCCCATAGTCCGGAGCGAGAATTTCTACCTGGAATGCTATAGGTACTATAGAAATGTAAAAAACTTCTTTCTCTAATCTATGATAGGTACCCAGGGCGCGTTGGACATTTTTGAGATGGGAAAAAACCATTGAATCCGCGCCACTGTCACCGTAACCGACACCGCTTCGGATGTGCTCGGCTGTCCTCGGGATGTACTCGGTTTTAATGTATATCCGATATGTCAGTGAGTGATGGCAAAGTATTCTGTTAGTGTTTTGTTTTCACTTCTGTCTGCACTCCCGCGGGGCAATTGCGTAACACTTTATCAATCGGAATCGGTTTCATTTTGACAGTTCAACAACGTTCATTGCGTTATTTATGTGTTGAGCTGACAAATTTTTCGAACTTATGGAGCAATGGATTAGCAATTGGCTTTGAAATAATTCTGTTTCCGATTGATAGTGTGTTACGCAATTAGGGTGCCGGAGTGCCACTGTTTTTTTTTTTGCGTTGTCAAAATGAAAGCAATTTTCGTTACTCAATTAGTGTGCAATTTTAATTGAAAAACGCTACTGGCCCCAACATTGTAGAAGAGGCTAGGTCAAATGTTTGTTATTGTTTTTATTAATTATAGTAATAATATTATGGATGCCGTCTCAATTGATACTTAGCTCGGAGCAGATAACTTATCTGCACTCTTACTTAATTGCGATGCGGATATGTCACAATGCGTTTCAGTTTATTTTAATCAAATTGTTAATTATTTACTCTATGGAGTTGAAACGTAGACAATTCGAGTAAGAAAGACAGAGGATAGATGCATTCGAAATGTGGTGCTGGAGGCGGATGCTCCGAATACCATGGACAGCTAAACACACAAATATGTCTATCCTTTCCCAACTCGATGTCAAGACCCGATTGTCTACAATATGCCAACAGCGTATTCTGTCCTATTTCGGCCACATAATGCGAAGGGGAGATAGCAGCCTTGACAAGCTGGTTATTGTTGGCAATACCGAAGGAAAGAGAGCGAGAGGCCGGTCGCCAACACGATGGTCCGACCAAGTAAAAGAAGCTACGTCCTCAAGCAATTTTCAGCAGGTGGTGATGGCAACTTTGGACCGGAGTAGATGGAGGCAGATTGTCCGTTTGAAAGGATCCAGTGACCACGATCCTCAGTAATGAGGGACCGATTGAAGAAGAAGTTAATTATTTATCTCATACATTACGTGGATGCGATAATGTAGCCAGCGAAATTCAAATTTAGGTACTTGCATTTTTGCAGTTTGCTGGTCAGTGTTGTATGTTGATTAAAATATGGTTTGCGAGGGTAACAAGTATATTTTACAGAATTCTAATCATTAGAGTCAGCGATACAACTCATGACATAACACAAATGTCATGATTTCATGAAAAGTAAACAATAGGGACTTTGATGATTTGTTTTATTATCCACTAGCTGCGCCCCGCGGTTTCACCCGCAGAAGTCTCGATCCCGTGGGAATATCGGGGTAAAAGTATCCTATGTCCTTTCCCGGGACTCAAGCTATCTCTATACCTACCAAATTTCATCTAAATCGGTTCAACGGTTTAGGCGTGAAAAGGTAACATACAGACAAACAGACAGAGTTACTTTCGAATTTATAATATTAGTATGGATGGGCTATTTTTAATTAAACTTTTAGTTACCAAATTTTCGGGATTTTCGCGTAAAATCCCGAAATAAATAGTCTAACTTTAATTCACGTATTCCAATTATATGTAATGTACGATACAACGGTTAGTTTAAGGATCGTAAATATATTTTCAACTTATTTAAGATTTTTCCCGAATTCCGGGAAAAAAAAATGTCGTCGTAAGGAAGTCTCCACTTTCTGTCTCTGTTCTCCGAAGTTTAGGTAAAGCCTATTCCGATCACTGGTTATGTTATATATGATACCTTAGCCACAGAACATACTTAGCCTTACGATGACGTGTTTAACACTGAAACCTATAAAATTCAAGAATAGGCCATAAAATCTACACGAGCGTGTCATAGTAAGTAACACCGAGTAGTAATAATTCAAGAGTCGGCCATGGAAACTGCATAACCTTACATAACATCACGCCAATACTTTCTAAAGGGTACACAGATACAGGTTCAGTTGGTGTACCGCAAGGCTCAATACTGGGTCCATTCTTGTTCTTAGTATAGATATATATATCAATGATTTACCATTCCATTTAAAGGGCATCTGTGAGTGTGACGTTGTACTGTTTGCAGATGATACCTCTCTTATTTTTAAATTAGACAGGAATAGACAAGATTTTGACGACGTAAACAGTGCAACATCAATAGTAACGGATTGGTTTACGTCAAATAACCTAGTTCGCAATGCCAAGAAAACGTTTTGGGGGACTGTCTTTTGTAATTTTGACGTTCATAGTTTGAATAAATGACTTTTGTTTTTGATTTTGAGAGGTGTAATAGACTAATAGAACCCTCACCTATCGCCAGACAAACTTTAGAGGTATGAGGAACAGGGTGTTAAGCTCACTAGTCATACTCTATAGAAAAGGGAGGATCCTTCGACCAGACGGGTGTTGTGTCTGGCTGGCAACTGCCCGAAGATTCATGTCGAGCCGTTGTAGGTATATCTATGCTAGTTGCGCGGTAAACTCTGCTTGCGAGATGCAGGATTTCGTGTGACGTCAGTATGACGCATAGTTCGCGTGTGGCGTTTGTAGATACCGCTACACACTTAAGTCCCATGACATGTAATGAAGAGGACCCTATGGCTAATAAACCGGAAAGCCCGTTGGTCCTACGCCTGATCTCTCCCCGGTCGTGTGAGGCTATGAGAACTGTTATAGATTAGCTTTCAAACCACAAACTGGAACCATATGCAATAAATATAGACACACCAGCGTGCCTGTGACGCTCAGGCATAGACAAGTAATGAGGTTACGTCTGGCGCGGATTAAAAATTAATATTGTATTTTATTTCCTAATATTTTACATGATATTAAATCACGTGACCAGAGGGCTGGCCTATTTTTTGGCCAAAGAATCAGCATTGCCATACAACGTGGCAATGCTGTCAGCCTTTTGGGCACGTTTCCCGTTGACAGTGATGCGGACGAATTTTTTGATGCCCTTTGATTATTTTCCCTCCCTTTTTATATACTTGTACATATTATTATTTTAAGATTGTTAGCTTTTAAATATTTATTTATTCCTGTAACTGCCCGTGACATCACAGCGGCGGGCCGTTTATTTTTTAAATGTCGCAGCATCATGCTGAGATAGGAGCCTTTTGGCCTCGTATAGGAGTTTCTGTTTCATTTTTCTTTTTCTAACTTTTTTTATATAACTTGGTTTTTTTATTTTTTACTGTGTTTGTGATCTTCCTGTACGAGTCGCAATAAATACTTTTTCTTTCTTTCTTTCTTTTAAATAATCTAGTGATACAATAAAACACTTAGCGATTCATCTCGGAGTTACATAACAAACTCCCGGCCATGATCTTTCTCAAGGACGTTAACAACGCACTGTTTATATCTCTCTCCGTCCTAATCAGTGCAACAGCAAATAATTATCTACATTTAGACGTTATCAGTATTTCTGTGCGTCAACTTTCACCTACTTAAGATCTATGCAGACTTCTAGAATGAGGACGCTAAAGAAAATCCAATGACATTAATTATATTGTTGATCATAACAATATTTTGCTATCGGGAAAATTGTGGTTTTCAGCAGTTTAATTGCGTAATCACACTATACAGGTTGAAATTGAAAACATGCGACAAATCGAAATGGGAGATTATACTCATCATTATGAACAACTTTTACTATGGGACCAAACCTGAAATCGCGAAAAAATAATCAGCTGTTCCCTACATTTATGTTCGCATAACTCGTCAAAATGCAGGGAACAGCTGATTTTTTTTTTCGCGTGTTCAGGTTTGGTCCCATAGTAAAAGTTGTTCATAATGACGAGTTCAATCCCCCATTTCGATTTGTCGCATGTTTTCAATTTCACCCAGTATAATATTACTAGCTTCTGCCCGCGACTTCGTCCGCGTGAAATTTCACTCTCCCCCATTCATCCTCTTAGGGGTGGAATTTCGAAAAACCCTTTCTTAGTGGATACCTACTCTTCACTAAGAACACACCCTCCAAATTTCATGTCTCTAGGGCCAGCGGTTTGTGAGTGTGTTTGTATGTTTGTTACTTCTTCGCGCACAAACGGTTGTACCAATTTTGATACGGTAGTTGACACTCTGGATTAACACATAGGCTACTTTTTATCCCTATATTCCCACGGAATCGAAACTTATGAGGATTCGCGGGGCGCTGCTAGTATACTCATGATTACAATCTTTGGCGAGTGACTGGACGAATATTTTCAAAAAAATTGAGCAATGGTTATTGTTTGTAGTTGTAGGAAAAATTAGAGCTATTATTTAATTTTCCATTTCCACAGTTGAGAAGTTCAAATTCAAAAGAATTGCAAAACTTAACTGACGGTGTGTAGGGCTCATTGCTGGCAGTACAAATGGCTGATGGTGCCGAAAGGTTCTGAAGTGGCGACCGCGTACCGGAAGACGTAGCGTTCGATTGGAAGGCATAAGGTGGACCGATGACCTTGTGGAGGCCGCAGGAATACGCTTTTTTTATGGATGGGAAATCATCAAATGACTCCTCCCGTTCTGGGTGAAGCGGAAAGGAGTGTCAGACTCTTACTGACTAAAACCAATCCGTGTTCCTTCCTTAGCCCTTTATGTTCCGGGGTAGCGGTAACCCTTTCGGACAATCCCGCACCCCCGGCAGGCTTCGGCCCTGGCAGGCCCCTTCCTTTTTCCTTACTTCTCTTTGAGGCGCGCGTGGAACACATATGCGCCATCCGGCACGGGCCTGGTCCTGATCGGACGGTGAGCTACCCATTACTCTCCGTCCGCAGGCCGGCAGGAATAGCTGGATGTAAGAAGCACAGAAGCGGTCGAAGTGGCGGTGCTTGGGGGACCAGCAGTGGACGTTTTTCGGCTGAAATGACGATGATGATGATTTATATCATAACGTAAACGCTTTTATAAAATCAGAGAGACGCTACCTGAGGTAGCAGCGATGTGCGGGCGGGGTCACGCGATCTCCACAATCTCTCTCTGTCTCAATTGTTCTCTACAATTTGACGAGTTATACGAACTTAAATGTAGGGAACAGCTGATTTTTTTCGTCGCGATTTTAGGTTTGGTCCCATAGTAATAGTGGTTCATAATGATGAGTACAATGACCTCTTAAGAGGTTGTTGGTGTTTTTCCAATAACCCTGTATAATAATTTATTATGATGAACGACACTTGACTGTTCGCACAACAAAAAATGTCCCAATTACCCAGTGAACGGATTAAAATAGATCGCACAGATGTATAATCTTAGTACTGCGCTCTGAAGGCCGAATTTTTCAGCTAATACCTAGATTTAGACTGGAGCGCAATCTGTGTTAAACTTTATAGAGCAGCGGGTTGCAGGCAATGTGGCGTTTCGTAAATTAATCATTACGATTCAAGCATGCAAGCAAGATTGAGCAGTGGTGGCCCAGTGCACTGAAAAAACGAGTTTGCTTATGACCACACGACTGAAGTGAAACTTCAAACGTATTGGCTATGAGAGGAAAAGAGAAAGAAAATGTACGCGCGCACTGCTTTCTCTTGCTTATATCCCCCACTCAACTCCCGTTCGCTTCGCCCGATCACACTTTTCGTAACGCGTTCGCCAGCTTACTCCCCAAGTCAAGCGTGCGTAAAGAAGTTTCACTTCAAAAAGTAGTTGCCACAATCAAGATTTTGTTTAGATTGACTAAGTTACTTGTTTGCATCTGAGCCTATCAAGCACAATGATCACAGCTACTACTTTTATTTGATTGAGATTTGAAACGGGATCTTGATTGGAGTTATCACAAAACCTATTTGCAGCAATCAAGTTGATCAAGTTGCTTGATTGACACAACTAACTTACTTTGTTGTTTTAACTCTTCTACAATGATGTCATGTTAAGGGTAATCAAGAAACTTGTTTGAGCGTTCAATCATTTGAACTGGTATTGCTGCAATCATGTCGTGATGATCAACTTAACTAAGATTTTGGTTAATCTAAACAAGATATCGTCAATCAAGCTAAAAAGTCACTTGATTGGAGTGCATTTTTTTCAGTGTGGTAACGGCTGCGACTTACGAGTTGTAGGTCATGGGTTCGAACCCAAGCAGACACTTTACTTTGTGTACAGTTTACTCTGGCTGGTCTGGCTGGGGGCCCGTGGCATTTTGCCCCAATGCCACCCTATAGTTACGCCACTGGCGGTATGCTAGCTACATTTATAAGTGTTTTGCTTAGGCACTGCGTAGACTCTACGTATAAACTACGTAGCTATACGCTACGTACCTAGTCACTGCAACGACACTGTAGCTGATACCATGCGCTAGTTTTGCGTGAGCAGCCGTTTGTTCACTAATCTAAGCCTAATTCTACGAGAAAGAGAAGGGCGATTCTAATTCTAGCTTCTCGATGTTCGACCTTCAAGAAGTCTCCGACCTAGAAACTGGTCAAGTTTATGAGACTTTTACTCACAATTCTGTTCGTGGTTAACGAATGCGTCGCCTAGATCCTTTTTGCTTATATTCTACTATCTGCGCCGCGCGGTTTCACCCGCATAAGTCTCGATCCCGTGGGAATATCGGGATAAAAAGCAGCCTATATATTGATCCAGGGTGTCAGCTACCTCCATACCAAATTTTATCAAAATTGGTCGAGCCGTTTGTGCGTGAAGAAGTTACAAACACAAACACACTCACAAACTTTCGCCTTTATAATATTTTATTATTATTAGTGTGATTGAATTTTCTAATGCAAATCTTAATACCACTTTACATGGTCTAGGACGCCACTCTCAATAGTAAGCTAGTAAATGCTATATTGTACACTAACATTATACAAAGCTCATTTCAATCAATCAATAAACTCAGCCTGTCGCAGTCCACTGCTGGACATAGGCCTCTCCCAGACTGCGCCACAGCACCCTGTCCTCCGCCTTCCGCATCCAGTCTACCCCAGCCACCTTCTTTAGGTCGTATGTCCATCTATCTGGGGGCCGTCCCACATTACGCTTGCCGGTACGCGGTCTCCACTCCTGGACTCGTCTGCTCCACCGGCCATCAGTTCTTCGACAGACATGGCCAGCCCATTGCCACTTCAGTTTTCTTACTCTGCAAGCTATGTCGGTAACTCCGGTTCTTTTCCGGATAATTTCATTCCTGATTTTATCCTTCAAAGAGACTCCGAGCATAGCTCGCTCCATAGCGCGCTGAGCGACCTTGAATTTGTGGACCAGCCCGACCGTAAGCCGTAAAGCTCATTTACAAAACCATTACTACAACACCACTAGGTAGTCGAGAAGAATCGTTGTTTTCATGTGGCGTTTCACTTGCTGCGTCCAAGTACGAATTTGCTTTGTCTACTGCTCGTCAAAGGTCTCCCCCATACTTCTCCAATTTTCCTTATTTTGTACCTTCTACGGCCAATCGGTCAGGAACGAGTCCCAATTGTCACGCCAGCGTTTCTAAAGCCTGCCTCTGTCTTCAGGCACCCACTGTGTGATGATCCTGGCCACTGACGACTAGAGGTCTACATATTGGTTCAGTAGCACTTTGCCAAACGACTTCCTTTGCCCTATATTCCCTAACCCGTGGGAATTTGGAAAAATCCGGCCGCGTTCCTTTTTTTTTTTCTGGAGTACCGAATATATTTACATAATTTAAAAAGGTAACAATCTTAAAATAATAATATACAGTACAAGTATATAAAAAGGGAGGGAAAATAATCAAAGGGCATCAAAAAATTCGTCCGCATCACTGTCAACAGGAAACGTGCCCAAAAGGCTGGCAGCATTGCCACGTTGTATGGCAATGCTGATTCTTTGGCCAAAAAATAGGCCAGCCCTCTGGTCATAGATATACATTTCTATGATCCTGGCCCATCTGTTTTGATGCATTCTATACGAATGACCCGCTGAGTCCCATTTGTTTGTTCAAGTACGAGTTCACTCTCTCATTTTGAAAACCTCACAACCACTAACATACATATATTTATTTCCATCGATTCTATTGCTAGCGAGCAGTAATATTTTTTTGCTTGAATTGCATCTAAAATTAAACCACTGAACTTTGTTCGCACTCAAGACAATTTATTTGAGTTTAGACGGGAATGTTGTTGTTTAATACATCGGCATTTGCTAGCTCTAATTCAGGCTCTGTAAAACTATTTAGACTGAAATATAACTCATGTTTTACTGGATCAGCAGTGCTGTGTGTGGTCTGCGTATGCTTACCGGAATCCTCTCTTGGCCTCTCCCAAGTTGTGTTATAACCTGTGATCGGAATGGGCTGAGTATATTTACCTAAACTTCGGAGAACAGAGACAGAAAGTGGAGACTTCCTTACGACGCCATTTTTTTTCCCGGATTTCGGTATTTTTTTTTTTTAATAAGTTGAAAATAAGCTTTATTTAAGATGGGTAGATAAAGGCTATTTTTAACTAAACTTGCAATTACCAAATTTTCGGGATTTTCACGTAAAATCCTGAAATAAATAGTCTAACATTAATTCATGTACATTCCAATTATATGTAATGTATGATACAACGGTTAGTTCAAGGATCGTAAACATAATTTGAGGCGCGCGTGGAACACTTATGCACCGTCCAGCACGGGCCTAGCTATATTGCTTACTCTAGTTCTTTTCTGGATTATCCTTACAAATCTTATCCTTCAAAGAAACTGATCATAGCTGTCTATAGCGCGCTGAGCGACCGGACCGGACTGTTAATGTCCACATCTTCGACCATCGTAACCTTTGATTCTGGCCGTTCTGGGCAATACATAATCCTATAACTAATGTTCTCACTGCTGGGACAGAGGCCTCCTCTCGGTGTGGCAGTGGGCTGTAATCCACCACGTGGGCCCAGTGCGGGTTGGTAGATGTCACATGTCTGCGATTATTTGGTGCTAGGATATGCCAGGAAAACATCCTGAGGAAACCTCACGATGTTTTCCTTCACCGTTTTGAGAACAGTCCTGATGAAATAATTTACACAAAGTAAAGTGCCTGTCTGGTGCTTAGGGGGGGCCTATGTCCAGCAGTGGACGCCTTTCGGCTGAAATGATGATGAAAGCGCCTGTCTGGGCTCAAACCTACGACCTATACAATTCGTCAGTCGCGGCAGTTACCACTGGGACACAACTGCTTTCGAGCAATTTTGGGCAATGATGAGATATAAAAGAACCTTGGGATAAACCACAAGAAATTAGGCATTCACCAATACGTCGCCAGTTATATTAAAGTTCCATATCCTAGTCCACATCATCATCCAGCCCGAAAGTCGGACAACCAGTCTTACCCAGTAACAGGGTTGTGGAGGTCAGATAGGCAGTCGCTCCATGTAAAATACTGGTACTCAGCTGCATCCGTTTAGACTGGAAGCCAACCTCAACATAGTTGGGAAAAGGCTAGGCAGATGATGATGGTTTATAGGACTTGTGTGAGAGGACCTAGGATCGAATCTCAGGTATAATAAGAGGTGATAAAAATCGTCTTAAAAATACTTTCGCTATTCAGTATAAATATTGTTTCGAAAGAAATTATGTCTTTGTTTTTTTTTTTTTATTTGAATTTTGAAACAATCTTGGTAGTCAGAAGCCCGAAATTCTGACAACCAGTCTTGCCAGGGTTATCGTATTACCTAGTAACTGGATTATGGAGGTCAGATAGGCCGTCGCTCCATGTAAAATACTGGTACTCAGCTGCATCCGTTTAGACTGGAAGCCAACCACACCATAGTTGGGAAAAGGCTAGGCAGATGATGATGGTCCATGTCCACATCATACATTTTATGAAAAGTCGGTTATTTTCGCTAGTCATGATCACTATACTATATTAGAACGTGTCTCGTTTACCATTATGATAGATATTGCAATCAGCTAATCTATGACGCAAAGTAACATGAGGTTTGTGGTTACGCTGCACTATCAAGTGGCTATCAATCGCGCAGGTAAAGCATATTACCTATTGACAGGTTTATTGTGTGTTGATGTAACATTATTATAATTGGCTCTAATATCTAAATCATCAAATGAAATGACTCCGGCACCAGGTTGGCCGAAGCAAGGAAAACCTGTTCAGGTGGAGACTTGTAAACGACTCCGCCTTGGAGTGTAAATGTGGTGCTGTTCCACAAACGATGGGACACTTAGTATCGTGTCCTGCGTGTCCTGTCAGCTGCACGTTACAGGAACTGATGGACGCTAGTGATGGCGCCAAAAAAGTAGCCGAATTCTGGGCCGAGTACATTTAGATTGCTATCGACGCGCTAAGAAGAAGAAGAAGAAATGAAACGTAACTGTTTATTTTGTAAATAGGATGTCGGATTCACTTTTAGACGTCATAATACAAAAAATTATACCTAAGCTAGATGGAGTCGACAGATCCTATCTGACTAACCCTGCGAAAAAATAGCGAAACCAATTCAAGGGTCTGTCTCTTTTGAAGTCCGGAAATAATCTTGGTCAGACCATGTGAGGACCATCATAATCCTAATAATATAACTTGGGTACTCATCATCATCTTGCTATTATCTTTCGGCATGTTTTCTTTATTTATACAATCATTTGTCCCAAAAGCCGTCACCTCCGCTTTGACCCACATTCTAGCCATATCATCTTTCACCCAATCGGGACCAACCAAGACCAACTTTCCTACCCCGATAGCGTCAGTTTATGTATTTGTAGCAGTATCTACAACGCCGCATGCGAACAACGCGTCATACTAACGTCACGCAAAATTCTGCATCTCGCAAGCAGAGTTTACCGCGCAATAAGCATGGCAACAACGGCCCGACATGAATCATTGGGCGGTTGCCCGCCATACAACACCCATCTGGTTGGAGGATTCTCCCATTTCTACGGAAGATGAGTGAACTTTACGTTAAGTTTATGCCTGACATGCATGCACCCTAATTTTGTAACACACTATCAATCTCAATTGAATTCACAAACATTTTGAAGGACATTGCTAATCCGTTGCTCCATATGATCAAAAATTTTTTTGCTCAACAATGTAAATAACGCAATGAATGTGGTTAAACTGTCAAAATGAAAGCCATTGCTATTGTTAGTGTGTTACGCAATTACCCCGATTGTCTTTAGGATCATACAGATGAATATGAGCAATTATTTTAGTTACCTGCACAAATAAGTTAGTCGTGTACGTCTATAATTAGACTGTAGTCGGTCAGTGCCAGATATACGGAACTTGTCTGTTGGCAGGTGTTGCTTTATAGTGTAAACAGTTGGTTAGGGTTCTTTTTATTAGACATATTACGTGGTTCTTGGCAAAGAATTCGTTTTAAAAGATAAGACCTACATGAGTAGAAGGAAATTGTTATGAATATAAACATTAAAATACTGCACTATAGTCCGCGCGGAGCTAGTTGGCCGCTGAGGTGGGGACAGGGGTGAGGCAGCGGTTCGCAACGCACGTACTGAGTAATGCGCCCCCGCCCCTCCGTCCCACCGCTCACATACCTGAGGCGCGGCCAACTAGTTCCGCGCGGACTTTAATTACCTACTGCATTATTGGGAATTACCAACTACGGAATTCATCGGTCATCAGAGCCCTGATTCACAACCATACGACAGGCTATCGTATCGAAAACCTGACATTTCGATAACCTGATTTGACTTGCCCTCAACAGCAAATAAATGTTGGAAGAATATCGGGCGTCTATTTGATTTAAACTGACAAAATTTTCGGGTTTTGGACTTGTGAACAGCGTTTAGAAGACTCCTACGATAACAATTTTAAATGTTCGATACGATACGGAAGCGTATCGAATGTTTGTGAATAGCTATGCAGGCCTGTTATTGTTGTCAACTTTTGATCAACCAGTTCTTCTTCTCCTTTTACGTCAATCGACCAGGACCCAAATTCTGTATTATACCCCGAAAATCCTACCACTTGCAAACCACGTCAATATCGTGTCTTGTTTTAACGGCAAGAAATTGTAATATTACCCGCACGGACGACATGTATTTTGACATTTCAAACCGCGCCAATTTCGCGTTCATTTCGCGCGGTTTCGTTCTCAGTGTCATAGAGAATATGTCAATAGCAGAAGGCCAATTCTCGTAATTAAAAACGTTCAAAATCTAGTGCAATCTCATCTCAGCGATAATCAATGTCAAAATGTTGTCAAAAATGTAGGATAATTAGAGGTATTTTTGACAGATTGAGACTGAGATCAAACTGTGAACGTTCTTACGAGAATTGCCCCTCTGATGTCGTGGTTAACTAACGAATTGTCGTGGTTTTGAAGCAAGGAATCGTTATGTGGTTGACGTACTCAAATGAATCATAAGCTAAGATAAAATTTGTCAATAGAATTACTGTTAAGACCGTCTATCTGCATAGTTCCGGGTTTAGTACCCACCGGGGTCCGACTTGGTCAGTCCTTCATAAATTGGAAGGTCTTTCTAGCATGTGTGTGTGTGCTAAGACTTCCCTCTCTCGTATCTACTCACTTCTGTCCTTAATTGTGGGCTAGTCCTTTATGAGTCAAGTTCATCCAAGGAAGAAGTTGTAGGTCGTAGGTTCGAGCCCAGACAGGCGCTTTACTTTATGTAAATTATTTCATCACCACTGCTCTCAAAACGGTGAAGGAAAACATCGTGAGGAAACCGGCGGAAAATGTTCTAGAACTATAAATTCGAAGACATGTGACATCTATCCGGGCCCGCGTGGTTGATTATAGCCCTCTCCCTCTCAAAGAGATGTGGCCTGTGTCCCAGCAGTGGGAATATTATAGACTAATTATGCTGAGTATGCTAAGTTCGTCCTTCTATCATGGTCTTGACCTGTCGCGATGTCTCCCAGCATTCAACGAGACCCAGTTATTGTGTCTCTTAGTCCAGAGGGAGAGTCTGTTGACATTTCTTCCGCTTCCCATATGAATTAGTTGAGCTGTCGAGCATGGTCGGGCATCATTTAAAATTAACTGCAGAACATCACGCCACCTCAAACTCTTGGCACAGCATATACTTACAACTATTTTTATAACTACTAGTACGCGACAAACAATTTGCAGTCTGCTAGACGATAATAGTAAAACTGCCACGTCTTCATCTAAAGAACTTATCAGCTTGTGACTTTTTTTTTTTTACTAAATATATTTTTATTTGATTATAATTATTTACATATGTACACACAAACTAAAATATACATATACTATATACAAATAAAAATAAAAAAGGCGAGCTCATTGGGCATCAAAAAATTCGTCCGCATCGCTGTCAATGGGATAAGTGCCCAAAAGGCTGGCAGCATTACCACGTTGGATGGCAATGCTTATTCTTTGGGCTAAAAATAGGCCAGCCCTCTGGTCACGCGAAGAGTCAACCAAACGCTTAGGTCATATCTAGCATGTATCAGTCTTTATAGTTTACTAGCAGCGCCCCGCGGTTTCACCCGTATAAGTTTCGTACCAGTGGGAATATCGGGATAAAAGTAGCCTATATGTTAATCCAGGGTCTCAGCTAGTAAAAAAATTTATCAAAACTGGTCCAGCCGTTTGAGCGTGAAGAAGTAAAAAACATGTAAACACACACACACACACACAAACTTTCGCCTTTAAATATTAGTGTAATGGAGTGGTCGAATGATAAACATCTATACAGCGAGCCAACAAAACTTACAATACCTTTTGATCTATAAGAAGGTTTTATACAGATGTAATGGCGTAATAATTACGTTATTACGCGTTTAATAGGCACGTACACGTGTTACGTAAAACACGTAGTTTTAACGTAAATATTTACGTTTGTAACTTGTCTAGTAAACATGTGTTTTAGGCCCGAAAGCCCTTGTGGAGTTTGTGATTACACCTTACATTATAGTTTAGCGGTAGTGGGTACGTTTGTTGAATGCAAATTGAGATGTGGGTCGAAATAAGCGTTCAATCTCAGAAGATCCATTGGCCAGATCCATGATGGATCTAGTGACGATGGTTTTCTCATTGGATCCTGATTACAAGATGTGGATCTACTGAGATTTTTTTTCTCAGAAGATCCATTGGCCAGATCCATAATGGATCTAGTGACGATTGTTTTCTCATTGGATCCTGATTTCAAGATGTGGATCTACTGAGATTTTTTTTCTCAGAAGATCCATTGGCCAGATCCATATTGGATCTAGTGGCGATTGTTTTCTCATTGTATCCTGATTTCAAGATGTGGATCTACTAAGAATTTTTTATTCAAAAGACCCATGAGCCAGAGCCAGACCCATTATGGATCTTATTCAACCTACATGATGAGTCTTTTTGATATGAGATTCCATACTGTAAGATTCCATACTATAATATTATAAATTCGAAAGAAACTCTGTCTGTTCACTATATACTCGCGTCCTTCTCTTCCGTGATCCGGATTCCGGATGATCCACTAATGGACATCTTTATTAATAACCATTGATTACTATAATAACAATATATTTCCTCGTACCTCTAATTCGCGGTACAAACATGAAGCATTATCAAATTCTAGTAAAACTGAGTAAATCCGGAATCAAATTATTATAGAGAACACTTACATTAGCAAATGACGTCACTATAGTCATGCGTAGGTCTGTTTATCGCAAAAATAAACGACTTCGTTTGAAGCGTTTGTTTTCTAAGAACGCTTGAAAGAATACTGACTGATCAAATAAATAATTTTATTGTAGTTTTTCACTTTGAAAAAGTATAAATCTTTTGAAAAAAAAAACAATCGTTATGTTTTTTTTTTCGATGTAGCTCAGGGGAGATGTGTGTTAATTTGTATGAAGACATTGTTATAGTACGGATAACGGAACGGACGGATCGGAACAGACATTTTTTTTTTTGCTGATTTGGCCCGCTCTTGACCTCGATCACGCCTGATGGAATGCGATGAGGTCCATGATGGAACGAGCGTGCCCAGAAGATGCCTTAGGCACTGGAACTCCCACGCATCGACGAAACTCAGCAGGCTGCTTGACGCCGGACTCCGGTGGGAGGGTGGTTGCAAATCAGGCGGGCGTTAGTCCTACCACCGCAAGAGAAGAATTGGCCAGTCAAATAAGGTGTTAGGTGTGACTGTCTAGGATGCGCCGAGCGCTCGGTTCAGTTGAGTAACTGGTTGAACAAACTGCTCTACACGAGGAGGTCAGGAGGCCACTCCAAATGCATGCCGGATGCAGCTGAATACCAGTATTTAGGAGAGTGTCCTAATAAATAAGATTAAAGCATTAACAACATAAATATTTTGAATGTATGCGAGCAGATTTTCATTTTCAGAAATCTTCGTAGATAAATTTCTAGTATCAATAACTATTTGTCAGACAAACACATTTTATTCATGACATGTTTATAATTTGATAACATATGACTAGACAGTTGGCTAATGCATTCCTCTTAGATGTAAATTGATAAATAGGTTTCTTAGTTTAAATCTATGATCGCATTTTACATAGAGATGATCGAAATAAAACATGATTCGATGTTTTCAAGACTGACATACCGTCAACATTCTGACAACCAGGCTTGCCAGAGGGTATCGTGTTACCCAGTAACTGGGTTGCGGAGGTCAGATAGGCCTTCACTCTAATATGTAAAATACTTTATCACACTACGAGTATCACACTAATATTATAAAGGCGAAAGTTTGTGAGTGTGTGTGTGTTTATATGTTTGGTACTCCTTCACGCTCAAACGGCTGGACCAATTTTGATAAAAAATTTGCCAAAAAAAAAATGATGATTACAATAACCCCTTAAAAAGATGCCCATGAATTCGATTTCACCCTGTATAATACAGCATTAGTGATCGATGAATACAGCTGATTTTTTTTTACCTAAAAGTAGGAATTAGCAAACGTTTGACAAAGAAACCCCCTATTTGGAAGAAAATAAATCCATAAATCTGGCTATCTATGATTTCCTTAATATTATAATGACAGATATCGATAAAAGAATTCCTATTAGTGCTATATTTATGGACATGACGAAGGCTTTCGATTTAGTTGATCATAATACTCTCCTACGGAAACTTAATGCGCATGGAATAAGGGGAAAAGCACTTTCCCTTATACAATCTTACCTTGGACAGTAGAACACAGTGTACGGAAATTAAACGAATTTCTATAAAAGAAAAAAAGGAATTTAAATATGTATCCGAAAAACGTGAAATAATTTTTGGCGTACCACAGGGCAGCGTATTAGGACCGCCATTATTTTTGGTTTACATAAACGACTTCCCAAAACATGTCAGTTTTCCTATGGTTCTTTTTGCTGATGACAGTACGATCATTGTTAGACAAAATAAAAATAGTGACTATGAATGTGACATCAAAGACTCATTGCAACAATCAATTAATTGGCTTGACCATAATAATTTGAAATTAAATTTAAGTAAGACAAAAATTATGCAGTTTAGACAGAGAGTAACTACTCCTGACATAAATATATTAATTGACGATAACAGAATTGAAGAAGTAGAACATATAAAATTTCTAGGTTTGACTATTGACTCTAAACTGACTTGGAAAGAACATGCATCAATCCTCATAAAAAAATTAAGTCGCTTCGCCTTTGCTCTATTCAAGCTTAAGAAAGTAGTAAGTCAGGCAGCTGTTATAGCTGCATATTATGGCTATGTAGATTCCACATTACGATACGGAGTAATTTTTTGGGCAAATTCATGTGAGAAAAATAACGTTTTTAAAGCTCAGAAGAGGTGCATTAGATCGATGTGTAATTTAAAACAAACAGATAGTTGTAAACCTCATTTTAAATCCCTTAGGATATTGACATTACCTTGCCTTTATATATACGAGACTGCATTGTTCGTCAAGAAAAACAGTAAATTATTTAAAAAAGCTTCTGAGGAACGTTATAGATCAACAAGACCGGAATATCGACACGAACTATGTCTAAGAGCCTCAAAGACGGCCCTTATGCATAAAAGCATTATCTGCATGGCACCAAAAATATATAATAAAATACCAAATGCTATCAAAGATTTGAATTTGATACAATTTAAACGAAAACTGAATGATTTTTTAATTGAAAAATGCTACTATACCATTGGCGAATTCCTTCTTGACAAAATGTAAAAACTGACAATTATATATTTATGCTTGACTAACTGATTGTATTTTAATTTTTGTAATAATAATTAATTGTAGGTATTCTAATATGATGTTATCTCAATTTTGACATTTTTATTTAATAAAGGTGAGAGAGGTGGAAAGAGAGTAGGGAGGCCTTTGCCCTGCAGTGGGACGTCACAGGCTAATAATAATAATATCAATTCTTTTTTGTTTGCATTTCAATGTAAATCAATTTTGACATTTTTGTTTTGTATTTCAATGTAAATCAATTTTAATTTCTGATATTGTTAAAACGTGTATGCCTAATGGGTAGCTTTTTGAGTTTCCATAAAATTACTGTAAGACCTGTTGTATCACCAAAAAGCACACGAATAAATACTTTGACTTTGACTAATAGTGGCCTAACTTTGTTGAGAAGAAGTACAGACGCCAGCACATCAACCTACTACAATCTGTCAAATTTCTTTAATAGATTTTCAACTTTATCGCTAAAGCTCAAAGGTTCAAAGTTGAATGGGAAAATTTGACAGTTTCGTCAGTCTGAGCCTTCAGGCAACAAAAGAAGTAAAAAAACACAGAACTATCATTTTGATTATTTCTCACCGGCTTGTGAGAGAGATGAGTATGATTCCTGCTTACAATGTTGCGCCCTAGGTATTGTGTGAGCGCTGAATGAATGGAGTCACAGCTTCACGAGTGCAATACACCTTTTTAGGGTGCGACAGGTTAATGTGGATATGTCGCAGCGTGTGTGGTTAAATTAGCCGTTTAGTTAGCCTTTGGAAGTAGTGCTCGCCTCGCTTCGCTCTCTCGGCTCGCACGCGGTTGATCACAGTTCTAACCTAACCTAACCCATTTGGTCGGGTTGCCCTGGCTTAGTTACTGCGACCAATTCCGCTCGCGTGTGATTGATTACAGACTTCCAACCTATAATTGAATATCATTCAGGCCGTTAATTGATCGGCCGCCGTTTAGATAAAAGGCTAGACCGCTAATTAAACCAGTTGGCTGCGGCAGTTATCTACACTGAGAGCGCTTGAAATTGGCCCTAAAGGTTGCCTAACCTTTCCATGTCATGTTCACCTGTCTGGACGCAGGCTGACTGAACGCGTTGGTGTGAAAGACTGCAGCATGCCGGTTGATCCTGGCCGCGGCAGTCACCATACACGTACAAACTGTGGGTCTAGCAAGAACGCGCGGTGTCTAAGTAACGTAAGTTCGAACGATTTTAAAATTGAAAATATTTGCTTCCCATATATTATTAAGTTATAGACTTTATTAATATCCATAGAAATATCATATCTGTGGGGGCTACCTATTGTGTTTATCGCTTCAGGATAGTTGTATTTTCGATTCAAAAATCGTTCGGTTTTACGTTACGTTTTCGTCGCTCATTCATACTAGAGCCCCGTAGGCGTTGGTTTCGCGTTGTTAAAAACTTATGTGGATCGGTTATGTGGGCTAACCAATAATCATCAAGCAATTAGTGAGTGCTTTGCCAATATCGTCTGCCTAGCCTTTTCCCAACTAGCAGTCCAATCGGATACAGCTGAATACCAGTATTTTACATGGAGCGACTGCCTATCTGACCTCCACAACCCAGTTACTATGTAAAACGATACCCCTTGGTAAGACTGGTTGTCAGACTTTCGGGCTTCTGACTACCCGTAACGACTGTCAAAGATCCACGAATGACAGCCGGGACCAACTGCTTAACGTGCTTTCCGAGGCACGGAGGGTCTCGGTATGCAAAGATGGCCACCCATTCACAGACCAACCGCGGCAACCGTAGCTTAACCTGATCGATCGACCTTTGCGGCTGTTATTATTTAGCCACGGGCCCTTTCGCCAATAATGTACTTAATTATTATGTATTGCTCTGAGGTATATCCTCCTTAGTCTAGCGCTTAGGCTTGCACAAGGCGGTCAACTGAACTCCCTGCTCACTTCGCGACTCTTTGCCAGTTACGACATAGGGATGGGACACTAGAGAGGTTAACTTTTTCTGCACATGTTAGAGATATCGACATAAATTCGACTCAGCTGTGATTTAAATTATGAAAATCTGCCTGATTATTCTGGTATGTTCCAGTATAATAAAACTGCAAGCTGGCCTAATGGAACCTTGCCCATAGGTAGGTATATTATTTTGCAAAAAGTCCAATACTTTAGCAAACCTTAAGTGTAGGTACCTATTCTTTTTGAAATTACGAATTAAAAGAGATGTTTTATTTTTGACTGCCATACTGAACTTCAAAGTTTAAAACACCGATGTCCTTTGTATTCATAACGTTAGTGCTAAAAGAACGAATTACGTGAGTTAGAAGGTAAGTTAATAGAGAATATTTATAATCGCGATGTATGGAACTTCTTCTTCTTATAAAACTTTTTAAATATATATATTTTTTTTATATAAAGGTACGTACAGTTACATTAGTATGACGCATAATTCTAATAATAATCTTACGCGTTTCACAAAAAGTAACAAAACAAAACCTAAATATATTCAACTTCCCTAAAAACCTTTTTAACCAGCTCTTCATTAAAACCACCTTGAAAACAGGCTCATTACAAAATTAATTACCATATTTTATGACAGGTGACATCTGATTCCTTCGCCCGCCATCACTAATCTAGAGCTATTGTCTGTGACCGGCGAGCCGTCGTTTGAGATACGAAACGCGCGCGTTTAGTTGCTCGCATAATAATTTATTATCTGTGAACGTTGACAGTTGGCGGGAAAAATGAGACAATATGGCGTCTGTTTTTGTTTCGGTTTTGTGTATTGGAAATATTGAATGGGTGGAATGTTGATGGTAGGCTCTTCAATCTTTAAAGTGTGTAAAAATATTATCTATCTTTTTATGTGTACACACGGCTACCATCAAGCTATACATAACCAGTATATGCTGAATTCTGATTACCTATATGTACAATGCGAGGTCAGCTAAAACTAGAAATGTATAGCTTTATGTGTAGCGGTGTTCATAAATCGCATTTAGGACTTTACTTTGGTAAGCGTCTTAAACACTTTGGTTCAATTTTGAGTTTGACTTGGAGGCTTTTTTTAAGTATCTACCGTGGCCAAGGTATTGCATACCCAGTATCTAGGTATTATTTTCTGTAGCCAAATTCAACTACAGTACCCGGCGATAAATATTGCACATCGATCTTTGGAAAGAGACAATCGGCTAATTTCGGCTTCGTAGAGCGTTATCTCTGTCGCACGAAATACAAACAGTCCGGTATCTATTAGGAGCTGTTAAAACAATTATGATTTGCTTCTTTTGATAATTCTTTTTAATCTTTGTATAAAATACACCAATTTTTCTATAAATGATTGCTTTAGGTTGGGGTAAAATAAAAAGGTTCCCCTATTTTTCCTAAAGATGCCATAGAACAACTTTAAATTATTTAAATTTGGGGGTGTTAACAACTCTAGATATATATTTTGAACTGGACGCGACCGCACTCTATCGCACTTGAACAACGACTGACAAAACGTCAGTTAACGTCACATAGGTAGTGTGCGACAGAGATAACGCACTACGAAGCCCAAATTAGCCGATTGTTTCTTTCCAAAGGTCGATGTGCAATATTTATCGCCGGGTACTGTAGCTCATCTTGGGAACACCTTTGATATTTTTTATCCTTGTCATATTTTAATAAAAGCTTCCATAATAACTAAACAAAAAAGCATAAAACTAATTACGTTATAGAGAAAAGAAATTTCTTCGCCACAAACAAATGAGCATCCAAAACTAAATAATACGTTATCGTTTATTTTAATCGAAACATGTATCGATTTAAATATGATACCGATTATTTCGACACGGTGCTGGGCGTTATCAACGAAACCATAGATTAAAGAACAACGTTATTAATTAAAAGTAAAAAAATAAAGCCCATTTCCATTAGCGGGATACGTGTCAATTGAGATGGGCTAAGGCGGGTTACACGCTTTCGGCTGACGCAATAATATCTTAGTTAAAAGAAAGGCATTGGACGAATGTAATGTGGAGTCCAAAAGAGGTAATGCTACTTTCGTTGAAAGCGTGACCTTTGCAAGCAAGTGCAACCGTGTAGAATAATTTTAATAGGTATAAGACTAAATTACAATTTTAAACCCCTCGGCAAAAGTTTTTGAAGTGAAAACTTTTTTAGGCGCGTTGGATATTTTTTTAGATGGGAAAAAGCAATTGGATTCGCGCCATTGTTACCGTAACCGACACCGCTTCGGATGTGTTCGGCTGTCCTCGGGATGTACTCGGTTTTAATGTATATCCGATAAGTCAGTGAGTGCACGCACAACGGACCAAATGGGAGTCTAAGTGCGGAAAAGGGAGCCGCATCATCAAGTCTGTGAGTGATGGCAAAGTATTGTTTGTGTTTTGTTTTCACTTCTGTCGGCACTCCCGGAGTGGCACTTTTTTACCGCTGACAATATGTATAAGTCATCTGGACTATCTTCGATTTTTAAATACGAAAAGTCTAGAAATAATAGAGTTAATAGATACCACATCCTCTCTGTAATTCATGGATCTTTAACAGTCGTTACTGGTCGTCAGAAGCCCGAAAATCTGACAACCAGTCTTATCAAGAGGTATCGTATTACCTAATAACTGGGTTGTAGAGACCAGATAGGCAGTCGCTCCATGTAAAATACTGGTATTTATTTGCAAACGGTTAGACTGGAAGCCGACCCCAACATAGTTAGGAAAAGGATACGCAGATGAATAAATGGTAACCAATCGGTTCACATTTAAAGTGAAAGCTCGAGAACACATACACAAGAAGTTGGCAGATTCGTCTCAGAATTAAGTTGTTGTAGGGTTTCTTATTTATGTCTCATAACTATTTTTATATATATATTGTTATGCATATGTATGTATATATGTATTTATTATTATATCTATTCTTATATCTTAGTTATAAATATTTTCTTATCTTTTCTTTCTGTTATTGCACCTACTGTGTATTGTCTCTGCATCACCCTAAGGTAGACTGGTAGAAAATGCCCAAGGCATTAAGTCCGCCTTTGTACAGTTTTTACTTGTGCATAAAGTTTTAATAAATAACTAAATGAATATACCACATCCATTTTCATTGCCACAGACATCCCGTGTCCATAGTATGGGAAACAATTCCATCAGAAAGTTAGGCCTGTCAGGTGGCCTACATTGATACTCCATTTATTGAAATGTACAGTCAACAAAAGAGATAATTATGCAGGTTCGTCGGATATACAGGGTGAAATTAAATTCATGGGCCTCCTTTTAAGGGGTCATTGTACTCATAAACAACTTTTACTATGGGACGAAACCTAAAATCGCGTAAAAAAATCAGCTGTTCCTTGCATTTATGTTCACATAACTCGTCAAAATGTAGGGAAGAGCTGATTTTTTTTCGCGATTTCAGGCTTGGTCCCGTGGTAAAAGTTGTTCATAATGATGATTACAATGACCCCTTATAAGGATGCCCATGAATTAAATTTTACCCTGTAGTTGAAGTTTAGTAAGAAATCGATGGATGTTCTCGAATACAATTTAATTTCATTAATGGAAAACAAACAGCTCATTTATCAAATTTAATTTCAGTCAAATTTAATTTTCTGAATAGCAATAAAAAATTTATAGGTACTAGGTATGTCACGGAGTTGTGTCTTTTTACCAGTAATAGGTATATAGCCAGTTGATTTTTTTTTACAAAAAAACGTGGGCCTCTATCATGGCAATAGGGTAGTTTCCTGGGTAAAAAAATAATAATTCTAATTAGTCCGTCAGTTAGATTATCGAAAAATAATGGACCCATATTTTTTCTTTTGTCAATCAAACAAAAAATGACAAAGATAAAGCGCGTCAAAATTTGGGAGTGGGGGGTCGTGACGTCACGCCGGCGCCGTGCTAAAAATTGTCGCACGGCGTGACGTCACGACCAATTTTGACGCGCTTTATCTTTGTCATTTTTTGTTTGATTGACAAAAGAAAAAATATGGGTCCATTATTTTTCGATAATCTAACTGACGGACTAATTAGAATTTTTTAGGAAACTAGCCTATTGTAAGAAACAGGTAAATCCATTGCAGTTTTGGTGGTACGGTCGAAAAGCAATAGCATGCCCCGCGCGTTACCGATCGGTGACGAAACAATAGAAAATCAATTGTGTCTCATTAGCGGAGCTTGACAGATTAAAAATTTAAGTTTGGCACTTAGATGCTTGCATGATAATGGACGTTGACGCAAATCCACGTAAAATGACGGTTGTTCACCTTTCACATTTAGCATAATCAGCCTATAATGTTCCCACTGCTGGGACACAGGCTTCCTCTCTTCGAGAGGGAGTGGGTTGTAATCTACCGCGCGGGCCCAGAGCGGGTTGGTACATCTACCGACCATACCATCTCTGGTATAGAGGTATGAGGAACAGGGTGTAAATTTCACTCATACTCTATAGAAAATGGTTGATCCTCCGACCCACAGACTAAGAAGAGAAGTACCCTTCTCCGACCAGACGGGTGTTGTGTCTGGCGGTCAACTGCCCGATGATTCATGTCGGGCCGTTGTATCTATGCTAGTTGCGCGGTAAACTCTACTTGCGAGTTGCAGGATTTTGCGTGACGTCAGTATGACACGTTGTTCGCATGTGGCGTTGTAGATACCGCTAAAGATGTAATTAAAAAAAAAAAACTGGTTCTTGGAGATGCCGGTTTCCTCACGATGTTTTCTTTCACCGTTTTCAGTTTTTCACACTTATGTCCTAAGTAATAAGGTTGAAAAGTTAATGGTCAACTACCATACCCCATGGTTGTACAAACAGCCTTATAATTACCTTACAAATGAATCAACACTGCACAGCATAGCCTATTTATTAAGTTTTTTGAACACCCACACTTATAATAGAAAGTCTTAGCGAAAGCAATGATGTTGCATTTTTATTGGTCTTGGCAACACCCACGGTCAATGGTGAATTATTTTTAATTATTTAGGATGGGTGATAAGAATAGTGTTTTATATTAGATTCTAATTTGAAGACTAATTTGTTAAGCCTGAAGCGAAACAGGGTTAAATTAAATAACCTAGTGAAACGCTACAGAATATATGATGGGTATCGATAAAATAAAACAACTTTTTCACTTTTTTGTTGTACAGACGCCAGCACATCAACTTACTACAATCTGTCAAATTTCTTTAATAGATTTTCAACTTTATCGCTAAAGCATAAGGTTCAAAGTTGATTGGGAAAATTTGACAGTTTTGGGTAGGTTGATGTGCTGGCGTCTGTACCTACCCTACAAAAAATCAATTAAGTAACACTAGTGCATTGAAGAATTGAAAACACCGACTATAAGAATCATCAAAATTCGCATAGAAATGCCGGAGATGATAACTTCGTACATAAGAATAATTACCTAATGCATTATATACTAAAATCTTCCTGAAAGTATGTAGATCACATTAATGAAAGAATTATCAAAATTGCTTCATTAGTTTTTGAGAAAATCGCGGACATACAAAGATACATACGGGTCGAATACAGAACCTTCTTTTTTGAAGTCGGTTTAAAACAAAAAAGTTATTTTTTTTTTTGGGTTCAATGACAACTACTTGTGTGGTTACTTGAAGTACTTATAAGTTGAGCAAATCTGTTTTCTTTTGTTTTATCGTTTTGAGATATCGATAGCCATCACGTTTGTAAAGTTTACCTACACAATAAAAAAACAGTGGCACTCCGGAAAAAAGTGAAAACTTGAACAATTATATACTTATGTATACAGGGTCCCATTAAAATAGATGGACAAATTTTAACACAGCGCTCAGTACGACTATCCAAAGATATCCTAGCAAAAAAACACAAATTAAAGTGATTTTATTTTGACCTAAAATAATAAATTGCCGGCACATTAGTATATTTTCGTTAGCTGATTATATTTTTCTTGTAAATATCTAACGCGCTTTTCTTATTATATTTTTCTACCATCGTCCATAATTTGGCGGTCTGAATGATTTCTAAAAGTTTGTCCACCTATTTTAATGGGACCTTATATACAGAGGTGTCGGTTACGGTAACAGTATCGCGAGTTCAATGGTTTTTTCCCATCTCAAAAAATGCTGAACGCGCCTTAAGAAGTTTTCATTTCAAAAGTTGATTTTTAACTGATATTTCAACTGGCTACACTAACTCCGGTCAGTAACCTAACAAAAAACAATCGTCAATTTTTTTTATTTTTAACCGACTTTAAAAAAGGAGGTTCTGTATTCGACCCGTATGTATGTATGTTTGTATGTCCGCGATTATCTCAAAAACTACTGAACCGATTTTGATAATTCTTTCATTAGTGTGATCTACATACTTTCAGGAAGGTTTTAGTATATAATACATTAGGTAATTATTCTTATGTACGAAGTTATATGCATAAATGTACTGCATCTCCGGCATTTCTATGCGAATTTTGATGATTCTTCGAGTTTTGTGTCTTCAATTCTTCAATGCACTAGTGTTAATTGAATTTATGTGGGGTAGGTACAACTAAAAAGTGAAAATTAAAAACTTTTTTACAAAAAAAAACAACCGACTTCAAAAAAAAAAAACACTACAAAGTGAAAAATAACTTTAATTTCGGAAGTCGGTGTCAAAAAACGAAAATGCGGAACCAAAGACACCGACTTCCGAAATTAAAGTTATTTTTCACTTTGTAGTGTTTTTTTTTTTTTGAAGTCGGTTGTTTTTTTGTTCTATTATGTTTAGATATCCATCATTTACTTACTCAAATAGAGGAAACAATTTATGTGGTGTTCTGAGTGATAAAGAATGTAATGTTAGATAATTATTGATTTATGAAAGTTGTTAATGCAGTTGTTTGACAAGTTGTTAATGCCAGTTGTTAGGTTGATGTGCTGGCGCCTGTGCATGCTAAGATACGCCTCTGCCCATCCATTCGAGGAATTACAAGCGTGATGTTATGTTTATGTTAAAATATAGTTTTAATGCTACGGTATTTTCAGTCGGCTATTCGAAAGAACTAATGGAGCTTTATCGAGCTTATCAAAATACGTACTAAGTACTTGTCACTTTTATTTAGATTTACTTACATCATGCATTTTCATATCAATTGATTTCACAACAGCAAAACCCGCACTGCCCACATCCAAAAAGGTCCGTTACATCTCAAACCATAGACAATGTGACAGTTTCCAATTGTGCCTTTGCCCATACTTGGGCTAATTAAAAAAGTAAAACCGCCGCAGGAAACGTCACTTCGTATAGCGTTCCGAATTTGAAAAGATTGACAGGCGGTATGGGCCGTGCGGGCGGGCGTAGTGACCGAAATGAGGACAAATGTGAATGATTTTTAATGTGTCATTTTTATAAATTGATTATTTTAATGTCGCGAAATATGTTCTTGGTTAGTTTGTTGTCTATTTAACAAAAGTCCGACGTTGTATGAACAATGGCCTAATTTAAACGTAAGTCGTAGTCGTAATTATTGTAAAACTTAGGTAAAATCATCTGCCTAGCCTTTTCCCAACTATGTGGGGTCGGCTTCCAGTCTAACTGGGTGCAGCTGAATAGTTGAATACCAGTATTTTACATGGAGCGACTGCCTATCTGACCTCCACAACCCAGTTACTGGGTAATACAATGCCCTAGGCATGACTGGTTCTCAGACTTTCGAGCTTTGACTAACCCGTAACGACTGTCAAAGATCCACGAATGACCGCCGGGACCAACGGCTTAACGAGCTTTCCGAAGAACGGAGGGGTCTCGTTATGTGAAGATGGTCACCTATCCACAGACGAACCGCTGCAAGCGTAGCTTAACCTGATCGATCGACCTGTGTGGCTGTTATTATTTAGCCACGGGGGTGTGATGTTCTATTCTATTTTTCTCTATGGCAATGGTGCCGATGTCGTCAATTCTACCAAGATGTGATATGAGAAAACGTGGGAGAGAGAAAAAAAAATTAAAACGAAAAAAAAACAGAAAAAAGAAATCTACATGCAATAATTGAATTTAATGTAAAACTTGTTGACGAGTATTAGTAGGTACACTGAAAAAAAACAAATAAAAAACATGTTATGTAAATAACTTTTCTACCTAGTGACATTCATATCACAGACAATGTTTACAGCGTTGTGGGACCAAAATGATCGTGCATTGAAATCGTGAGCCCACTCCCAAAACATGCAAAATATTTTACTGCCTAGAACAACAAGCTTGTTTGGACATATTGCTGATTAATAGTGACAAATGTATGTAATTTGCTGGGAACTTTTTGAACTATGTGCCCTCGGAGATATGTATAATAAAATGTTAAGTCATTTTCAAATAGGTAAGTAATCCTTTTCCGCATAGTGCGCACAATGACATGTCACTTTTACAAACTGTAATTTTCATTCAAAGAATAGGGCATAGAGGAAAAAAAATTCATAAATTTTTTTTTAAATTTTTCCTCTATTTAAATTGGGATAAGGGCAGATTTTTTTTTTTGTCAGCCTATATTATGTCCCACCGAGCAATGAAATCCTTTTTTTTACTTCCAAAACCTCCCTGAGTTTATTTTATTTTAAAAAAATGTACCTAAAAAAAAGTGTTATTAAAAATATAAGTGCCAGATAAAATTTACCTCAAGGTTACCTTTTCATTCCGCGTCTGCTTGTAGGTAGGTATTTGGTACAACAGCATTTTAAAGGTATATCACCCCAAGCGTTCGTTTATTCATCTGGACATGAACTTCACTGGAGTAACCAAACAATGCCTCATGCCTATCCGATCTTGTGTTAATTGTTAGAATCGATTGTTCAAGCATTTATCTAATCTACTCCAAGACTCGTTGGCAACTAACTCATACAGCAAACAGACTGCGTTTAGTGTGCAAGTAGGTATTACTACCACATTAATCTAAGTACCGAGTATGCGGCAGCGGTAACGTCTGAAAAGGCACTTAGGTAATGCTTAAGTGACAGGCTGCCGATTTACACTGTCACTCACTGTCCATTTGACAGACGACGCACAGCCTAAGGTGCTGAAAATATTCCTATGAGATGCGCCCCGCGGTTTCACCCGCACGAGTCTCGATCCCGTGGGAATATCGGGATAAAAAGTATCCTATGTCCTTTCCCGGGACTAAAACTATCTCTATACCAAATTTTATCGAAATCCGTTCAGTGATTTAGGCGTGGAAAGGTAACATACAGACAGACAGAGTTACTTTCGAATTTTTTAATATTATAGTATGGAAGTATGGATTGCTTCATCGGCTTGGAAAAGACAGTAAACACACATAAAATGTCGGACAATAATTAAATACATTGAAAAAATCACACTGCACACTTTTCCTTAAGCAATTAGATGAAAGTATCCGCGCTGTGTACTCGCACATACTCACACGCAACAATCACGACGAAGGCGCCACTGCACAGATAAAAAAACAGAAGATTAAAAAAAAATGGGCTTGTGGCTAAGTAATATCAGCCGCATGGGTCGATCGATCAGGTTAAGCTACGGTTGGTCAGTGGATGGGTGACCATCTTTACTTACCAAGACTCTTCCGTGCCTCGGAAAGCACGTTAAGCCGTTGGTCCCGGCTATCATTCGTGAATCTTTGACAGTCGTTACGGGTCGTCAGAAGTCCGAAAATCTGACAACCAGTCTTACCCAGGGGTATCGTATTACCTAGTAACTGGGTTGTGGAGGTCAGATAGGCAGTCGCTCCATGTAAAATACCGGTATTCAGCTGCATCCGGTTAGACTGGAAGCCGACCCCAACATAGTTGGGAAAAAGCTAGGCAGATGATGATGATTTAAAAAAAAAGAAATAAGTAATAATATTCGGAACCAAACCTTGTTGAGAATCACATAGACTATGGAAGCATGACACAAAAGGGTGGAGGACTTTACAGGAGGAGTAATGAGTGGAACGAGGCTGCCAATGACGATGATAATCATACTGATGACCAGCCACAACAGCTGCTAATGTAAGATCAGATTTGATAAGAATTATTTGACCAGAAACAAGGAAGAATCCACTTACGTTAACTCTTCTGGGACCATACGTTAGTCTTAGTGTCAATAATTATGGCCCTATGTAGTTCAAAATCTGCTAAGCTATGCTACGCAAAACATGCTAGAATCGGTGTGCAAAATCTACTAAGGACAAATGGCAATCGCTTTCATAGCGTTTCGTACCTAATTCTGTAACGACTTTCAACTGGATTGACATGTAGTCAAGAACCGCGCGTATCTCATGTAATATGATACAATAGAAAAATCAATTGTGTCTCATTAGTGGATCAAGTATGGTGAAGTAGTTGTATTAACCTTTTGACCGCTTGTGTCGTTTTTATGCGACACATATTTCCGTGCCTCTACCGCTCGTGTCGTATTTCTGCGACAGAGAACATCCATGACTTTTTCGTTCTATTTTCGTCCTATTAACTGCGTGGTACAACTAAAACCATTATTAAATAGAGATAAAAACTTTTTCACTATTTTTTAATCGATACAACAATTTCGCCTCCTTATTTATTGTGGGTATTATTTTATCTTGATTTTATCGATTTGTAGCCGCGCGTTAGGGACACGGCAATTGATATTTAGCCAAGCGCTTAAAATATTCATGATGCAAACGATACTAATTAGTCTCCTCTGCACCATTGAAGGTGCAGCTCAATGGTGCATACGAAACAACGGCATCTTGAGAGGGTATTTCGGTGGTTTACTTACGTCAACGTCAAACCAATGCATTTTTAAAATTTTCATCATTATTATCGCTCACACAAGGCCATAAGGCCTACCTAATCAGTCTATTTAAAGTTTGAGTGCTGGTCACTTGACTGCTATGTAATCTCTTTCTTTTTCAAAGATCTTCAATTGTTGTAAGACTTTAAAACTATCGCCTACTTCAATTACTCTAAATTCTTTCGACTCGAGCTCTTTTATGTCCTTGCTTTTATTTTTGACTGTCTTTTCTTCATCATCTTCTTCATATCTGCTAGACCTAGCGTCGCCACATCGACAGGTCCTGTGTTTCTCGCACCTTCTGCCTTTGATGCGCCGAAATCTATCGTGTCAACCAATCACGTGAGTAATCATTATCAGAATCAATCTTGGAAACTGTCCGGGCGCCACACGCAATCAATCCATTTTTTATATTAGCGGCTGCTTTTAATGTTCAAAGTATAATCGACCTCGTTATTGCTTTACCAACCTTAGATAGAATGGTACTTGCACGTCATAGATCTTTAAGGTCCATATATGCTTTATGTATGTATATGACAGATAGTTTCAACCTTAATCATCATTTGCGTAGTCAGCTTTTAATGTTCCCACTGCTGGGACAGCGGCCTCCTCTCTATGAGAGGGACTAGGCCATAATCCACCACGTGGGCCCATGTTGTTGGATAACATCTCACATATTATTTTTAACCATGTTGAGGTCGGCTTGAAGTCTAGACGGATGCAACTGAATACGAGTATTTACATGGAGAAAACTGCCTGTCTTCCACAACCCGGTTACTAGATAACACGTTACCCCTTGATAAGACTGGTTTTCAGACTTTTAGGCTTCTGACTATCCGTAACGATTGTCAAAGATCTACAAATGACAGCCGGTCCAAACGGCTTAACGTACTTTTCGAGACTCGGAGGTGTCTCGGTAGGTATGTAATAGATGGTCACCCATCTACGACAAGTATTGCTTATTCTTAACGGGTTGACGTGAGGCTGATATTATAGCATGACCAATCTTAGTAAAGTTACAAATAACGAGGAGTTTTTGTTTGTTTTTTTTTTGTGTTTAGTTTATGTTCTTTCTGTCTCAATAAATACTTTTTCCTCTTTTCTATAAGTGGTAAAGGAATTACGAGGTCGCACTACGCTGTGAACCTTCTGATCTATTCCTTAAACTTGTACTTTCGTAATGCCCACGCATCATCGCATGCGCATTTCAATTATCACTCATTCTCGTGCCGCAGCAGTTGAACTCTGAGCTTTTAAATAGCCCAATAACTTTGCAGAAGGCCGGGATAGATTTGTAGAAGATTCATTGGATGACAATTTATTATGGTCAGCTTGGAGTTCAATGATTGCCGATTTAGTATCTAGTTTTATTGCTGGAAATGAGAATTTATAGTTTCTGCCAGTGGCGTGCATTGCATACAGGCATATAAGCAGTGCCTACCTCGATATATTAACATAAGAATTTCAATTACATTTTAGTGTGTGTGCCTCACAATTAAGAAACTCACTAAATTATCATACCTAACAAAAACAAAATCTTCATATAAACACGCGCGGCAGTAGGCAGTCGCCGGACGGCCTACTCGGCTCCCGTACTATTCGCACATTGTCATTGGTCATTACTCGTTCAAGTTAATACGACAAAATTAAATATATGTACGTCTCACGCGTAATACCACGAAGTTCGACCTTCGCAATTTCACTTTAGACCTCACTTTTTTTTCTGATTATTAACCGCGTTTGCCTAGACTAGACCCGGCCTAGTGCCTACCTATTCTGAAAACCAATGCACGCCACTGGTTTCTGCGTTGATTTTGCAGTTGTAGTCGTATTGAGAGTCGATTCCATTGGGGAAATAGAATCGCCAAGAACTAGATTGTGTATTTTATTGGGGTGATTGCGTTACACACTAACAGTACCAATGGTCTTCATTTTGACAGTTCAACAACATTCATTACGTTATTTACGTTGTTGAGCAGTCAAATTTTTCAAACATACGATGCAACTAGCTGCGCCCCGCGGTTTCACCCGCGTAAATGTCGATTCCGTGGGAATATCGGGATAAAAAGTAGCCTATATGTTAATCCAGGGTGTCAGCTACCTCCATAGAAAATTTTATCAAAATTGGTCCAGCCATTTGAGCGTGAAGAAGTAACAAACATATAAACACACACACACTCACAAACTTTCGCCTTTATAATATTAGTGTGATGGACCAGCAATGTCCTTCAAAGGGATTCATATTATGATTGGAAGTGTGTCGCAATTAGGGTGCAGGACTTAGTAAGGTAACATGGAGTTTCCTGCCCTTTGTGTTCCATAGAATTCTACGCTTTAAAACAGACAGATTTCTTACCTCATCATCATCATTTGCCTAGCCTTTTCCCAACTATGTTGGGTCTGCTTCCAGTCTAACCGGATGCAGCTGAATACCAGTATTTTACATGGAGCGACTGCCTATCTGACCTTCACAACCCAGTTACTGGGTAATACTGGTAAGACCCCAATTGGTAAGACTGGTTGTCACGCTTTCGGGCTTCTGACTACCCGTAACGACTGTCAAAGATCCACGAATGACAGCCGAGACCAACAGCTTTACATGCTTTCCGAGGCACGGAGAGGTCTCGCTATGTGAAGATGGTCACCCATCCACAAACCAACTGCAGCAAGCGTAGCTTAACGTAATCGATCGACCTGTGCGGCTGTTGTTATTTAGCCACGGGCCCCTCAGATTTCTTACCTCAATTGAATAAATTTATCTACTTACCTGGTAAATGACCTACCTGGAAAACTGAATAGATTTGCACGATTACATCTACAAGCAGCTCTGACACAAATATTACGTGTGTCTTAATCAGACCTCATTTTTCCTCCCCTAAACAACAGACCATTTGCATTCGTCCATCTCATAAAATCGGCAGGGAACACTGACCGAAGCAAAGCTCGACCGTAAGCTGAGTTCGAAATTTGAAACAACGTCAACAAGATTAGAGCGCCGCCATGCGCCATGTTACTGAAACGTCAAACTTACAAAATGGATTCCCCGTTTTCCCGCGCTCCTCTGGGATTCTAATGTTGTCTCTGGTTTTGTGGGTAATTATTGTAAGTGATACTTTATGATTTGTTTATTTGTGCAGATGGAATCTAGGTTTCGTATTTTGAAACAAGCAATTTGTTTTAAAACTTCAAACTTTCAAAGTATATATTTGAACAAGCAAACGTATAGTAAAACTGCATCTGACCATTTTTCACATTCTGTTTTTCGAAAAGAAAAGATGACACTTCTCTATTTACTCCTTCTTACATGGAGCTTAAACATAACTTACGGACAATCCCTGTTATTATCATTTATTATTTATTAAGCAAGGCACACCAACGATATATTTACAAGGGTAGTAACAACAGGTAATCAGGGGTCCCCTACCTACCCCGACCGTACCTACTGGTACAGACATTCATAAGCTTAAAACTTTGACAACTGGGTATCGCTATCTCACGGTGTCATGGCCGCGAAGTTCGCATGCGATACCAAAAAACCGGCCAAGTGCGAGTCGGACTCGCTCATGAAGGGTTCCGTAGCAGCAAGTAACATAATATAAAAGTTCTTGTAGTTCGTTGTAACTTTGTGAAAGGTTTGACCTTTGACCTAAGCTAGAGTCAAGAGCAAGCCCATTTCAAATAAAAAAAAAAAAAAAAAAAAAAAGGTAAATTGCGGTTTTCGATTTATGACGTATTAAAAAAAACTACTTACTAGATCTCGTTCAAACCAATTTTCGGTGGAAGTTTAGGTAAGTACATGGTAATGTACATTATATATATTTTTTTAATTTTATCATTCTCTTATTTTAGAAGTTAGAGGGGGGGGGGGGGACACACATTTTACCACTTTGGAAGTGTCTCTCGCGCAAACTATTCAGTTCAGAAAAAAATGATATTAGAAACCTCAATATCATTTTTGAAGACCTATCCATAGATACCCCACACGTACAGGTTTGATGAAAAAAAATTTTTGGAGTTTCAGTTGTAAGTATGGGGAACCCCAAAATTTATTGTTTTTTTTCTATTTTTGTGTGAATATCTTACTGCGGTTCACAGAATACATCTACTTACCAAGTTTCAACTGTATAGTTCTTATAGTTTCGGAAAAAAGTGGCTGTGACATACGGACGGACAGACAGACAGACAGACATGACGAATCCATAAGGGTTCCGTTTTTTGCCATTTGGCTACGGAACCCTAAAAAGGAGAAGCTGATGAGATGGACTAATGCATTTTATGATTATCTTCTTAATTTTATGGAGTTTTTATGAGTAATTGCTCTTTTGATTAGGTACCTGTATCTTTAAACGCGACAAAACCTTTTTTTAATAGCTAACTGTAATGTTATGAGCAACGATGACGGACACGTGGACTTTTCTCCAACGAATCGATAGAAAAACAAACTCGAATGACTAATAAAACTAAAAATACCACATTACAAAGTGTCAACTGGGACAAAACATATTTTAAAGTTCTTTGGAACTTTGGGCAATGAAAAAAAAAACACCATCCACTGCTCGTTCTAAAAGTTGGTCTTGGTCCTAAACTAATACAAACCCAGCTATGTAATTCGAATAAACCGAAATATTCATTGCATTGCAATGACATCAGGCAACAAACAAAATCAAAGATCGTTCGGTCTATAGGTAGCAAAAAAAGTTTCACAAAAACTTTAAAGGGAGCTTTGAACTTTTTGGTGGCGCCTAAAATGCTGTTTTGAACTTCCGTTACCCACTTGTTTTTTAGTCGCTTTTTTTTCCAGGTTTTTTAAACTTTCGTTTATGGCCTCGTGGCTTAACAAAAACAGCCGTACAGGTTGACCAAAGGCTATACTATTCTTGCCGCGTGCGATTCGTGGATGGATGACAGGTGTTACGGGTAGTCGGAAGCCCAAAAGTCTGACGACCAGTTTCAACAAGGGGTTATTGAGTTACCCAGTAAATGTAATAGTAGTGGACGTCAGATAGACAGTCGATTAAATTCTGGTATTCAGCTGCATCTTGGAACCCAAACATAGTTAGGAAAAATCTAGGCAAATTGATATATTTATATCTGACTGGCTGCGCCCCGCGGTTTCACCCGCATAAGTCTCGATCCCGTGGGAATATCGGGATAAAAGTATCCTATGTCCTTTCCCGGGACTCAAGCTATCTCTATACCAAATTTCATCTAAATCGGTTCAGCGGTTTAGGCGTGAAAAGGTAACATTCAGACAGACAGAGTTACTTTCGAATTTATAATATTAAAGTATATGGATTTAAATTGATTCAGTGTTTGAATAAGTAGCACTGGATTGGGCTTCATCCATTTAGCGGCTGCTCTATCTCAATCAAACGCTGGTTATGAGATGCTAGACTGGAATGAAAAGTGTTTTCTTTCTTTCTTTACATTGGTCAAGTATCGTTCTGAATGTCAATCCAGCATATATTTCAGTTTTTGTATAGTTTTAGTTAAGTTAGATTTTAATTTTGTTATTTTTGTTAATTAAGGATATATTATTGTTTTTCTTATCTATATAAATAAATAATTATTCCCATCCAGTGTTAAAATCCAGTGACATCAAGATTGACATATTTAGTTATATTTATTTCTTCAAAACTAACCCCCTTACTAATAAACGTTTTATAGCGTCTGTGTAGTTACACGACGCTTTTTCTTCATCGTTTGAAAGTCAAATTACTGACGGCTGAAAGAGAGAAATTGGTGTGTAACTATTCATCTGATATAATACGTTTATTAGTAAGGGGTTAGTGCATTTTATGGATGTATCATCCTACTCAACTTAACGCGAAAGTTTGTATGGATGGATGTTTGTTATTGTTACTCTTTCAAGCAAAAACTACTGAACGGATTTGGATGAAATTTGGCACACAGATAGTTGATTTGATAACTAGGATTAACACATAGGATACTTTTTATCCCGATATTTCTACGGGATGGAAACTTGTGCGGATGAAACCGCATGGCTGAAGCGCCATTTTATGCGCCCGGGCAAGCAACGGTACGTTCCAAACTTTTTGCTTAGGTATATACGCGAGTTTCGTGAATCATTCGATAAATATAATAAAAAAGTAATTGTTGTGATACAGACAGACAGACTACGTACGATAGGAAAAAATTGTCTTTGTATTTACGGTTGCACAAAAAAAAAAGTAGGTCATAATATTTATGGAGTTGAATCTTTTGAGTTAAGAGGTCGAAAAAAAAATTACTAGGACCAAAGATTTAAAGAACTAGGATCAGTAAAAATTACTTATAAAGCCCTAGATAACCTTCAAAGTAAACTATAATGGCCTGCGCAGACGAGGGACTTTTGTCCGCGGAGAAATTGTCCGCAAACATAGAATGTATGGAAATCCCAGCAGTCTACTTGTCCGTCGTGTGCGTTATTGCATAGATTTCCATACGTTCCATCGCCGCGGACAAAAAAGTCCGCGGACAAAAATCCGTCGTCTGCGCAGGCTATAAAGGTTAGAGAGAGCAGTGTTCGGTCTTCTTGCACACCCTGCAGCAGCAAAATAAGGAAGAAAAACGTTGAAAGCCAAAAAATATAGGCGTAATTACTATAGACAGCTTTGATACCAATAGAAAAGAAATTAAAAAAATATTCAGCTAAAAAAAAGTCCACTAAGTACTGGAGTTTTTAGTCACATTATGAATCATTTTGAAGGATATTATTGCTAATCCATTGCTTCATATTTTCGAAAAAAATTGACAACAACGTAAATAACGCAATGAATGTTGTAGAACTGTCAAAATGAAAGCCATTGCTATGACTTATAGCGTGTTACGCAAGTTGTGTGGGAGTTCTTTTAGCTGATTGGTCAAGTCCAAGAATGGAACAGAACTTATGTGAAATTATCCGCAAATTAATCGTAGGTGGTAAAATGGGTCCTAAGCCTAATAAACCTCCTCCTATTTATGTAATTATTCCCTGCACTGTGCCAAACCTCGTTTATTCTGACGATCGTACCCCATGACCTTTCAGTAGTCGCAAGACCACTAGAACAACGACACAGCGAACGTTGCACTAAGGCTCATTTACTTTGATCCAACGCAGCGATCCAACATGCCATCATGTGTGACATCTACCAACCCGCACTGGACCCACGTGGTTGATTATAGCCCACTCCCTCTTGAAGAGAGGAGACCTGTGTCCCAGCAGTGAGATCGTTATAGGCTGATTATGCAGCGATCCTGTGACGTTGGCTCGACTGCGTCGGTCAGTCGGAATTAACCTTTTAACCACTTGTGTCGCATTTATGCGACACATATTTCCGTGCCCCTACCGCTCGTGTCGTATTTCTGCGACAGAGAACATGCATGTTATTTTCGTTCTATTTTCGTCTTATTAACTGCGTGGTACAACTAAAACCATTATAAAATAGAGAAAAATCTTTTTGACTATTTTTTAATCGATACAACGATTTTTCCTCCTTATTTACTGTAGGTATTATTTTATCTTGATTTTATCGATTTGTAGCCAGTAGTTAAAATGTGTTTACACTGGTCAACTAGGGATCCAGTGCCTCTGCATTCCAGCGCTGGATACTTGACCAAAGAGCAGCCAAGGTTACTCGGAAGAAAGCCCACATACCCTCAAAGAATGCTAATTATTTTAAATCATCCTCATTGCTTCACAAACGCCTACAAAGCTACCGTTACCCACTTATATTGTAGCCTACAGCTACTGTCGCTTCATAAAACAGTGACGGACGTAATTACCATAGACTATAGAGTAGAGCCACCGGAAGATTTCGTAACGGACCTTATTTGAAAAAAGATTTATAGAATTTTGGTGTTAATGAGAATGGGAAAAGCGAAATTGGTGATCCAAGAACTAAGGATGACGTAGCACTCTCAAAAGTTTCAAAAACTATTTGATTTGGTAGCTCATAGAACAGATTAAAAACCCTACATAATTATGATAATCTTGAAATTGATAGTTATAAAGATTTTAAACAACCTGAATTTAAACATAATTAGTTATAAATAAAACCATGTCTCCCATTTCACACGCAACTTCAGAACTCAAAAGATAACTTTTTTGATAGACAACCTTTCTCATCCACCATCTTTAAAAAAAAGTTCCTCTAACGATAAGTTACATTCCAAATGATTTCAAACACGACTGGCCGTTAAGAAAGCTATCACTCAAAAACGAACAAGTGTTCGAAATTTGAAATAAAATGAATTAATGATGTATCGACGCCGACAAAGTTAGTTTGCTGGTGAGATAAAAGTTGGATCGAGGATCGAGTAACAATCGAGTATTGGCTCAAATCGGATAAGAATCGATATACTAATAAAAAAGCTAAAGATTTTGTTTGTTTGAACGCGTTAATCTATTGGAACTACCAGTCGGATTTGAAAAATTATTTTGCATTTGGTAGCCCAGTTCTTGAGGAAGGCTATAGACTATCACTAGGCATCACGCTAAGATACGTAGGAGCCGAGCAAAAACAAAAATAGTCAGAAAGAACACATTACCTATTAGCCTACATTATAATAATAATAATATGTCCCAGTATATAAAAAGGAGGGGAAATAATCAAAGGGCATCAAAAAATTCGCCCGCGTCGCTGTGAGTAGGAAACGTGCCCAAAAGGCTGACAGAATGGCCACGTTGTATGGCAATGCTGATTCTTTGGCCAAAAAATAGGCCAGTAAAAACTCAAAGCATTTATTTCAATTAAACCATTACAGGCACTTTTGAATTGTTGAAATTAAGTAGTCGGTCAGTTAGTCAGAAAGTTGAAGCTAAAGAGTCGACCAACCGCTTGGCGATGCCTCGAAATACTAAGTGGGCACTCGGACCCCATGGCCCTAGTGTTTCAACTCCAAACGGCTCGAACATAATATAAGTTCCAAAGATATTGGAGTATGCGTCGTTTGAGGATTTCCGCACCTGTAGCAGCCGCCCCAGCACAGCTCACCATGCTTGGAAAATGGGATGGTGCAAGGGTGTCGACACACATTGCATCCCGCACCAAAGGCGTAGGCCTTTGGTGCGGGATGCAATGATGCTACCTTCCAAGGTATTATAGTCATATGACATATAGTACCTACCGTTATTATATTTTTCGCTAGTGTTATCATTCCTCAAAATGCGTAGGTAATGCTACTAAATATGTCATGTGTCAGTTCGTAAATGCCCCACAATCCTAGAAACCGTCGAACCGATTTTGATGTGGTACTAACTATTGAGAACGCTATTGTTTCAAAAAGGTTACAATCTATAAACTTCGCGCTTTGCCCTCGGATATTGAGCATAAAACATTAAATTTTGTAATCTGAGAAAGCGAAATTCGCTTCCCGGAGTCCATACTTAATAGCTTATAAGACTCATGCATTAAAACGTTTAAACATTTGGAAAGGACAGCAGCTCACTAACTTAGTCTGCAGCAAAAACACTTTTTTCTTCAAATAATATTGCCAACAGCGTGATCAGTAGATCATCTGATTTTCCAAGCCATCACTTTCTAAGGCATTTTATTCAGCCTCACGTCCCAGCCGCCGCGGGAGACGCTCTGGGCGTCGGAAGCCGCTTGACGACTCCTGGCCACCGTAGGCGCGGGCCTGCGGACGGAGAGTAATAGGTAGCTCACCGTCCGATCAGGACCAGGTCTGTGCCGGACGGCGCGTACGTGTTCCACGCGCGCCTCAAAGAGATGTCAGCAAAAAGGAAGCGGCCTGCCAGGGCCGAAGTCTGCCGGGGGTGCGGGATTGTCCGAAAGGGTTACCGCTACCCCGGAACATAAAGGGCTAAGGAAGGAACACGGATGGGTTTTAGTCAGTAAGAGTCTGACACTCCCTCCCGCTCCACCCAGAGCGGGAGGGGTCATTTGATGATTTCCCATCCATAAAAATAAGGCATTTTATTCAAGCTCTTGCAGCAACAGAATATTTTCTGTCTATCTTTCTCATCATGTCCGACTTCATGTCTACTTATGAGTAAATATTTATAGAGACTTTCTAAGCTTACACGAGCATCAGCCTATAATGTTTCCAATGCTGGGACACAGGCCTCCTCTCTGTGAGAAGGAGTGGGCCGTAATCCGACACGCGGACCCAGTGCGAGTTGGCGGATGCCACATATATCTTCGATTTTATGGTTTTAGAACATGCCGGTTTCCTCACGATGTTTTCCTTCACCGTTTGAGAGCAGTGGTGATGAAATAATTTACACAAAGGGTTCAAACCTACGACCTACAACTCGTAAATCACGACCGTTACCATTGGGCCACCACGGCTCACTCTTGCACACGCTACAAGAATTTTAATACATTTTTCATCATACCAAAATCACACTATACAAAACCACTGCCTATGTGCTTGATTATAAAACCTTCTTCCTGTATTTTCTCGGTTGATGGAGTAAAAACAATGGTGTTGGCATAGATTAGGACTCCTTAAGCAAAGTTTATGACCTAAACCTTTACGTCATTTACTTTACTTATGGAGGAAACTCAAAGACCACACAGACGCTTTCAATGAACCTAGCATGAACCCGTGGCGTAAACGTAATAAAGAAAATTAGAACGATCTTAACATTGAAATCAACCGACTTCCAAAAAAGACACTACAAAGTGAAAAATAACATTAATTTCGGAAGTCGGTGGCCAAAAATGAAAATGCGAACCCAACGACACGGTTGATTTTTCTCCGAATTGAGAACAACCTCCTTTTTGAAATCGGTTAAAAATACGTTTTGCTTATACCTAATATTTACTTACTTTTAAGGCTTTATTCATATCAATGGATGATACTTAAACGATGGGATACTTATTATCATGTCCTATATCCTGTCAGCTGCACGTTACAGGAAATGATGGATGCTAGTGATGGCGCCAAACACGTAGTCGGATTCTGGGCCGAGTCCATTTAGATTACCATCGACACGCTGAATGGGTGATATTTCGTGCTTGTCGCAAAAATTGTAACCAAAATGCCATAGGAAACATGTACAGGCGCCAGCACATCAAGCTACTACAATCTGTCAAATTTCTTTAATAGATTTTCAACTTTATCGCTGCAGCATAAAGTTCAGGGTTGACTAGGAAAATTTGACAGTTTCGGGTAGCTTGATGTGCTGTCGTCTGTACCTATTTTCGATTTAAAAATTGTTGGAATTTACGTTACTTTTCCGTAGGAGAACCAAGGTACCTAACCGACATAGGCCAAAGAATTAACAAACTCAAGTGGCAGTGAGCAGATGTTGACAGAACAGATCGCTGATGGGGTCGAAAGGTTCTAGAGTGGCGACCGCGTACCGGAAGACGTAGCGTTAGAAGGCCTCCCACAAGGAGAACCGATTACGTGGAGACGTTCGCAAGAATCCACTGGATGCCAGAAGTAAACCGGTCGAAGAGGCGATACTTAGGGGTTTGTCCAGCAGTGGTCTGTCAGCTGATGATGATGACGTGACGTTTACCTGGCGCGATCTTGCTAGGGCTCTGTTCCTGTCTGTATCAAGAAGTTACCAATCTTCAGTTCTTAATAAGATAACTTACCGTTGTTCGTAACTGACGACGCGTAGGCGCAGGTTAGTCATAATCAAAATATTGCCAAATCGTTGATTTTACTACTAAGAGAGTAGGTAAGGCCAGTTCATTTACAAACTAGGCCATTTTAATAGGTTTAATAGTCCAGGTAAATTATTAAATTTTCGCAATTTGCCGTTATCGGGCAACTGACAAAATCTTTCAACCATTTATAACTATGACACTGGCGTTCATTAAAGACTAAAGAGCGTATTCTAGCATGATTTTAATGAATCTAGATTTTAATCAGACTGGAGTCCTGGGCCCTAATTCTGTATTATTCTCCCGTGAAATCTTACCACGTGTAAACCACGTCAACATCGTGCCTTACGGCAATGTCAACCGTACGGACAACATGTGTTTTGACAGTTCAAACCACGCCATTGTGTCATATAGAATACGTTAATAGCAGAGGGGCAATTCTCATAATTTTAAGGACCTTCACAGTCTGATCTCAATCTGTCAAAAAACCTATAATTTCCCTAAGTTTTTGACAGGTTTTTGCCATTGATTGTCGCTGAGATGAGATTGCGACTAGAAATTGGCCTTCTAATGTCGTGATAAGGTAAGGAATAGTTAAGTGGTCACAGTAAATTAGGGCCCTGATTAGTATCCAATCTTTCAGCGCGAAGACATTTGTGTCTAGACTACTATCATGATTCATGACATGTAGACGGAAAAATAATAAGGTGCAAATAAAAATTAACCTTAGCGTGCTTCACATTTTCATTTCTTAACAGTACACTAAAGTAATGCTCTACTCGTGGAGGCTTTGTGTTCATACGGGTCAACGGCAGAGGCGACTGCAGCAGTCGATACGCGTCAACTGCAGCCGCTGACAAGTGTTGACTACTGCAGTTGCCTCTGCAGCCATTGACGCGTGCCGCTTGTGTTTATTCACACTTAAATGCACCCCAACTTAACTTAAACTGTGCTTAAACTTTTCAATGCGCGAATTCCATAGTTATTCTACCTTCGAAACAAAGATATTTAAGATTTCACCCCGTTTACTGAATCATCTTTCAAATCATAACTTGCAAGAGATTTTTTCCCAACAGCAAACTTAACTTTGTGTTCCCTCAATAATGATTAGCTATAAATCATTATACTTATAACTTGTACGAATGAGCATCGTAATTGATTCGACTTATGAGTTCCGTCGATAGTTTATAATGGATTTATTTTATTTGTTACTTTTTCTTTTTAATGCCCTATTACTTTTTTATCGTTAATGGTTACAACAATTCCTCATAGCACTGTAGTTTCTCCTCGAAAAACTCAGTAAAATAAGATCAGAATTTATGTTTAGTATATTTAAAAAGAGGTGATAATTTGGATCATTCACTCATACACACACATCATCATAAACTCCTTTGACGAAATTTATTTTCTTCTAGGAAAGTATTTACAAACTACAAAGTGTTTATAGCAAGCAATTTATTATGATGCAATTAGTAACTAAACAGCTATTCATTAGAATCCTGCAAACTTGTTCCTAGATGAAAACCACAGTGGGCCCAACGTAGACCCCTGAGGAACTCTGGGACTTGATACCCTGGAGCCTTCAAATTCCTCATCATAGATACTATACATTGTTTTGTAGTGCTACCATGTTCCATTCGGTGGCTCATAATGATGTCGTTTCAGTCGCTTTGACACCACAACATTCAATATTGTAGATAACAATATAGTTAGTCGTGTCGATAATCAACGTTGAACCAAATACAAATCATTGCCATGGTAAAATATGGCGGTAAGCCAATAATTATTCGTAATCAAATCGGTTAGTTGTCGAAATGTTCTAAATCGGGAAACTAGTTGCTCACCTAGAACGGTAGCGACAATCAGCAGCTCCGTATTTGGAAGACTTCTATGTTAAGTAGTCGATCGCTATCAGTTTAAATGTAGATAATTTGTAAATTTCAAACGTTGCAGTAATTTATTTTCTTAAATTTGGTTGCCATCTTTATTAACTTCAATCAAGTCTAACTTACAATATTTGGTTAGGGTGCTTGCATAAAGAAGCGGGATTGGGATTTTGGGTCCGATTCCCGATACAGATCGCTGCAGGCTGTTTTTCGGAGAGAAACAGTTACATGTTTTAACTGTTTCTTTTAGAGTAAGCGGGAATATTTCACCCGCACCGATCGAGCGATCGGTATCGACTACTCTTTACCGGGAATCCGCTTCTTTATGCAATCACCCTTACTCTCGTCCATCTACCTTACGAAAGTCGTTGTTCCACCAGGGTAGGCGGAGCAACGACATTCGTAACAAGGGCATTCTACACTATATACGTTAGAGAGTTTTGAATTCTTTGCTTTTTTGTGTGTGTTTTTTTTACATTATTCTCACATATAGAAGCAACAAGAATAGTGTAGGCACCCATGATGTTGTAATTTCTTGATTTAAAAGAGTGTCCATGGAGTTTCTTGCCCGTTATTCTCCTTAAAGATCTACGTTTTGGAATGGGTAACTAGCTTCAACTTTCTGACTAACTGACCGACTATTAAATTTTGACAATTGTCAAAAGTGTCTGTACATGGTTTAATTGAAATAAATGCTTTAATTTTGAGTCCAGCAGTGGACTACAGCTGTACGACCGCTTCCGAATTTTAATATCCTGGAATGGTGTTATTAATTACCTCTTTCATTTAAGTCCAGAGAATAAGAAAAAACTTTAAATGTACTTAAATCTACTTAAGCGGCTTAGAGCGGTTTCGCACTACGTCCGATCCGAATACGATCCGAATCCGAGATCGGATTAGGATCGATTACTCAGTCCATAGTCCTATATGTTTGGATCTAGTGCGCAACCCCTCATACAAGAAAGACGATAGTCACTTCAGACTGGCATTTCTCGGATTCGGATCGGACGTAGTGCTAAACCGCCCTTAGAACGGAACTTTTGTAAAATACTAGCTGCGCCCCGCGGTTTCACCCGCATAAGTGTCGATTCCGTGGGAATATCGAGATAAAAAGTGTCCTATGTGTTAATCCAGGGTGTCAGATACCTCCATACAAAATTTTATCAAAATTGGTTCAGCCGTTTGAGCGTGAAGAAGTAACAAACATATAAACACACTCACAAACTTTCGCCTTTATAATATTAGTGTGATGTGATGAAATTGGACATTGCAAACAACATCGTATAGAAGAATGCTCATCATCTTCCAATTGCTAAAATCAGTAAAGGAAACACTCGAGTAAGTTGATTGTAAGTTAAAAGCTAGTGACGACGACACTGTCTTTATCAGTCGATCGCCGCCGCGTAACCGCGGAATGTTGCCTTAAGTAGCGCAAGCCGAGCCAATAGCGGCGACTTTGGCAATTACTGGCAATATGGCCGTGTTGTGATTAATGTTAAATGATAATAGACGTAGAAACAACGAGAGTTCTCTTGATAAAACAAAAGAAAACATCATTTAGTCAAGGAAATGATTGCTTGACAAATGAATCATCATCTGCTCTAGCCTTTTGCCAAGTTCTACGAGTATGTTGGGGACGTTGGGGTCGGCTTTCAGTGTAAGCGGATGCAGCTGAATACCAGTATTTTACATGGAGCGACTGCCTATCTGACCTCCACAACCCAGTTACTGGGTAATACGATCCCCTTGGTAAGGCTGGTTGTCAGACTTTCGGACTTCTGACGACCCGTAACGACTGTCAAAGATCCACAAATGGCAGCCGGGACCAATAGCTTAACGTGCTTTCCGAGACACGGAGGGGTCTTGGTATGTAAAGATGGCCACCCATCCGTGGACCAACCGCGGCAAGCGTAGCTTAACCTCAATCGTAGATCGATCGATCGTGCGGCTGTTATTACTTAGCCACAAGCTTTTATTTAGTTTCATCAATGAGTCTAGAAAAATTCTTGCTTAAAAAATTACTATACAGGGTTATTTTTTTATCACCATCCAAATTTTTACAGAGTGTTCTACCCATGAATATGAACAACTTTCACTATGGGACCAACTCTGAAATCACGAAAAAAAAATCAGCTGTTTCATACAAAAGTTCAATACCTACCTACTTGACCAAAATGTATGAAACAGGTGATTTTTTTTTTTCGTGATTTCAGAGTTGGTCGCATAGTGAAAGTTGTTCATATTCATGGGTAGAACAGCCTGTAAAAATTTGGATGGTGATAAAAAAATAAGCCTGTATACCTAATTGGTGTATTATTGCAGCAAGCAAGGGGAGAATGGGACAAAAAACGTGTTGCGAGTTTTTGTTGTTGTCTTGAGATGATGATGAATGTAGCAAGGTTACCTGGCCCGCGGTGGCTTTATTTAGAACTAACGAAATCTCTTTGGAAATCTGACATTTTCTGTTCACCGACAGCGCTGCCAGGTCAGATAGGCTTGCTCCTGCTCCACAATAAATTCCAGATACATTCAAATCAGATTTTTTTATATGTATACACATTGACATTTATAAATTTTATATATACAATGACATGAATATTTACTTTGTAAAGTATTTTTATTTTATTTAATTATTGTGAATGTGAGGACTATGTGGGTCATTTCTTTTTTCTGTATTTCTTTTTTCCTTCTTAGTTAGTTTTAATCATGATCTGGCAGTTTGAGTAATTAACGCGGCCTACCCAAATGTCCTTTCTTTGGTATCGTGGTTCGTCGAATCGTTGAGCTCCTCAAGTTCTGAGTTGAGCTGCACGATTTTTGACAAATGCGTGCACTGACTGGATAGGTCCGCTCAATCTGTGTGGTTCTTTCCTCAAAAGACCATTTCAGACACCAATCTACATGGTCTTCACATGATCTGACCAAGATTTTGTCTGGACTTTAAAAGAGACCGTGACCTCTGAGTTTGTTTCGGCCTTTCTTCTCAGAGTAGTCAGATAGGAAACGCCGACCTCATCTAGCTTTAAAACAACATGATTGACGTGTAAAAGTGTTTGTACAAACCTACTTACAGAAATAAATCATTTATCATTTAACTGTCACTCTTCACACCGTCCGTCACGGCAAATTGACAAATTATTTTATTCCCAGACTTTACATGACGTATAACCAGGCTTGCCGATGTAGGTATGTCAATAACCTCACATGAGAAGCTGTTAATATGATACTAATTGTAGCCTAATCCGACAATCGAGTAATCCAAGTGAACGAAAATGTACTAGGCTTGCATAAGATTGAGGAGTTGAACATTTTATTGTGGGCGAAGATCCGTCTTCGGGCCAAGGTTCAGTGGCCAAGAGACATAAGTCGCATAAATCTGAATGCTCCAACTAAACTTATGCATATAAAAATTTTGTTAATTCAGAAAGTATCTTATCTACCTACTATTAGGATCGTCTTTCCAATAATCTAATGCAACACCCCGTTAAAGCACTTACGGTGAACATAATCCATTGGACCAAAAAGTACCAGGAGTGCATACAAGCGAAGTGTTAGAACTAAGAACATTAGGAGTGGGCGGCCACAATCCGTCTGCGGCCGCGGTCGGACGAAGCAATAAAGATTAACTCGATGCCAACGCGATAGATGTCGCTATTCTCAATATAAACGTAAGAGGATTTAAGTGCATTCTTTTATTTAGAAAGTGAGAGTTTGTTTTAACTAAGATCGTTGAAGTTTATGTAGGGTCTGATTAATTAACATAAAACGTATCAAGTTAGAAGTTATCATTGTTGACTGCCTTGGTAGCAGGCAATCGCAACCACCACTAACAATAACAAGTACCTACCGTCTACTAAGTACTAAGCACGAGGTTTTCGGTTCGATCCTAGTCAGGCAGTGTCATTCTCTTTTTGAAGTGATAACTTCATTAGGCGCGTTGCACATTTTTTGAGATGGCAAAAAACTATTGAACTCACGCCACTGTTACCGTAATCGACACCGCTTCGGATGTGTTCGGCTGCCCTCGGGATGTACTCGGTTTTAATGTATATCCGATCTATGTCAGTGAGTGATAGCAAAGTATTCTATAATAATAATAATAAGTTCAATAATAATAATAAGTTTTTTTTTTTATTAAATCATAAATAAATGTTACATTATTTGGGTATGACACTGGATCCCGCACTAGTATACCCTGTGTCGCAGGATCCAGTCTCTTTCGACAGAAAATATGACTTATACAAATTTAAAATTCTGTTTGTGTTTTGTTGTCACTTTTTTTTTATTTGCAGAAAACTGTTGAGCTCGACGATTTGATCACATCCAACGCATCATTTTCATTTTTCGAATCAAACGCATCTATCGTCTAACATCTCCAAATATTTCCCCTAAACAGTTCCTCATAGAATTAAATAATAACTACGTCATTTTAAAACTGCACTATTTCTCCCTCCGTCGTGACCCTCAAACGTACACTCGACACCAACTACGCTTCATTAAACACATTCGATTCGCTTGTGGCCGCACTAATGCCGCGACTTTTGGACGTACAGGCGAGCACACTTTCCTTCGACATAAATATTCTTGAGAATTACTACAAGAGCATACTCTGTGGCCAGTGGCGTGCATTGGTTTTCAGAATAGGTAGGCACTAGGCCGGGTCTAGTCTAGACAAACGCGGCCACTAATCAGAAAAAAAATTGAGGTCAAAAGTGTGGTTATTTGAGCAGGCATGCCTACTTAAGGGTGATAAATTGCGAAGGTCATAGTATTACGCGTGAGACGTACGATTTTTAATTTTGTAGTATTAACTTGAACGAGTAAAGACCAATGACAATGTGCGAATAGTACGGGAGCCGAGTAGGCCGTCCGGCGACTGCCTACTGCCGCGCGTGTTTGTATGAAGATTTTGTTTTTTGTTAGATATGATAATTTTGGGGCACACACACTAAAATGTAATTGACAGGCTTATGTTAATATATCGAGGTAGTCACTGCTTATATGCCTATATGCAATACACACCACTGTCTGTGGCAACTGTGGCAAGCATTTTTTTTTATTAACTTGTCGACGTATGCCCTGATTCCAGGCCATCCGGAGTGTTCCTTCCAATGCATGCTTTGACGTAAACGAACCCTGCTAGCTATAACAGTCCGGAGCTCGGACTCTCGGAGTTCTGAAGGCCCTAGCCTAGACGGAACCATGTGGATGCAAAATCTTTGTCCAAACTCCAAAGAATTAATAATTATCTGTAAATTAGCAATTATCCCCATTCAAACTCAAACTCAAAGCATTTATTTCAATTAAACATCCATGGACACTCTTTTAAATCAAAATAATATGGTTACAAAGTCTTGGTTTCATCATTCATGTTAAAAATTATACATGTGAGAACGATGCAGCACGTTAAAAGCGTCCATAATGAAAAGGTGAAAAAAAAAATTACGATTCTAATATTAAATTAAATTAAATAAAATAAGCCATGGCTACAAAGAGATGACCAGTCCCTACTGACGGCGCCCGTTCACGAACATGACGCATGTATTAGCACCATTCAGCTCAACCATTTTGAAGGGAGCTAAATGATCCAACACATGCACCACCATCAGCGAGACATTCGCATTAGCATTCTACAATAACCTTTTTATCACCGCGACATCATTCTGGTACTTACCTACTGTCCATAACATCACGGACACTTACGATAAAGAGAAGAATATAAGCGTTTTCTACTCGACAGTACCACTTGAAAACAGTCAGCGTTATTCTCCGGAGACACGCGTATTGATGTCAACGCGTCTGTACCAGCGATCGCTAATTTATATTTATTGTCTATAGAGAATTGAGGCTTGAAATAATCACACTAATATTATAAAGGCGAAAGTTTGTGAGTGTGTGTGAAAAAAAATCTGCTGTTCCCAATATTTATGTTCGTATAACTCGTCAAAATGTAGCGAACAGCTGATTTTTTTTTCGCGACTTCAGGTTTTGTCTCATAGTAAAGTTGTTCATAATGATGAGTACAATAACCTCTTAAGAGATTTTTGGTGTTTTTCCAATAACTCTGTATATGCGCAAATTGCTCTCATCGACAATACGCAACAAAATCATTATATCACACCAAAACGACATTTAAACAAGACCTCTCAAGGTACAGTCAGTGACTAAAGTCCTCGGCTGCAACATTTAAAACCGCAGACGGGGACCCGAAGGCCTGAAGTTTCCCCGCCTAGCTCACTCAATGTGTTTGCTAAAAGATTTAGGCTGTAAGTCCCCTGTCTGAGCGAAGTGATGTTTATATTTCAGATTAGATCCACGAGGGGAGAAAGTACTAAATTATAGGTTGGAATTGTACTTATTGAAATGGGTTAAGTTTAAAAACTATTCAGTTTTTCATAGACCTTGTTTTTTACAACCAGCAGGGCAATTGCGTAACACATTATCAATTGGAATCGGTTTCATTTTGACAGTTCAACAACATTCATTGCGTTTTAGCAATTTGCTTCAAAATGATTCCGATTGATAGTGTGTTTACGCAATTAGGGTGCTGAACAGTTTGTATCAATGCAAGTATGTGTGATTTTATGCAGGTCTTATGAAGGATTGCTTACCTATCCACCACAGGTATTTCAAGGCAGTATAATAGAAATGTAGGTAGTGTTTTTTTTTACCTTTCTTTTAATATTTTTACTAGCTGCGCCCCGCGGTTTCACCCGCGTAAATGTCGATCCCGTGGGGATATCGGGATAAAAAGTAGCCTTTTCTTGTTTCATCCTTTTCAGTAGTCGGGTTTTAGTTTTTAAACTTATTTTTTATTTTAATTATTTTGGGGTTTATTTCAGTAATATTTATATTTTTGAAATATGCTAATTAAGCTCTTTCATTTGATATCCAACAAGGCATGATCAATTTTTTTTTTTAGATCATGACTTTATGTCCGCTAGAGGATGCCATGTTCAATTTAATGTGACGTCACATACACTATAACCAGCGGACGATCAAGACGCTTCCAACGATACCTCACTTGTCTAATTATGACAAGTAGTTTAGAAGTTATGTGGGAACAGATGAAAATACATACATGACATACCGGTCAAAATCATAACCCTTCTTTTTGCTTCGCCGTAGTCGGGTAAAAACCCAATACCGCTTTTCTCAACTTCCTTGTGAAGAAAAGCTGAGTTCGTCAACTTGCGATACATATTAGATACTAGCTTCAGCCCGCGACTTCGTTCGCGTGAAACTTCTTGTTTCCCCCGAGCCACACCGTCGTATCGCATCACCCGCCCGCGCTATCACTTAACGTTCTTTTTGACATTTTTTCTTTTTGCTCGGCTCCTAAGAGTCATAGCGTGATGTTAAATAGCCTATAGCCTTCCCCAAGAATTGGACTATCAAATGCAAGAAGAATTTTTCAAATCCGACTGGTAGTTCCAGAGATTACCCCCTACATACAAACTTACAAATTACAAATTTACAAACAAATTTTACCTCTTTATAATATTAGTATAGATTTCTTTTCAATCCCCAAATCACCAACTAAAACAAAGGGGTTTGAAGGTTTTGGCCCTAAAATCAGCCGCCATTTTGATTTTTTTTCAGAATCGCGGTGCACAACAAAAGTTATATATTTAGATAGAGGACACTTATACAAACAAAAAATGTTATGTAACATAATATCCTAAAGCGTCAGGTTTCGGAGTTATTCATCGAAATATAAGTCGAAAACAACAAGGATTTTTTTGTTTTTTTTCCCTCCAGGTAAGCATATTGAACTATTGAGGTAATAGAAACGTTATGAAACCTTTATGGAGAAGAAACAAATGAAGAATAGACATTTTTTAAATAAATAATTAAACACGACAATTTATAGTTCGTTTTTTTAATCCCAGAGACTAATCTCTGACAAGTGTATCAAACTTCTATACTAAAAAAAAAACGAAAACACAAGAGACTTAAATGTCAGATTAGTCTCTGGGATTAAAAAACGAACTATAAATACATACATAATACATACATACATAATTAGCCTATAATGTTCCCACTGCTGGGACACAGGCCTCCTCGGTGAGAGGGAGTGGGCCGTAATCCACCATGCGGGCCCAGTGCGGGATGGCAGATCTCACATGTCTTCGAATTTTTGGTTCTAGGACATGCCGGTTTCCTCGCGATGTTTTCCTTCACCGTTTTGAGAGCAGTGGTGATGAAATAATTTACACAAAGTAAAGCGCCTATCTGGGTTCGAACCTACGATCTACAACTCGTAAGTCGCGGCTGTTACCACTTGGCTACCACTGTTAGCCGTTTATAATTATTTATTTTAAAAATGTCTATTCTTCATTTGTTTCTTCTCCATAAAGGTTTCATAACGTTTCTATTACCTCAATAGTTCCATATGCTTACCTGGAGGGAAAAAAAACAAAAAAATCCTTGTTGTTTTCGAATTATATTTCGGTGAATAACTCCGAAACCTGACGCTTTAGGATATTATGTTATATTATATTTTTTGTTTGTATAAGTGTCCTCTATCTAAATATATAACTTTTGTTGTGCACCGCGATTCTGAAAAAAAATCAAAATGGCGACCGACCTTAGGGCCACCCTCCATACAAAAATCTTCTAACCCCTTTAAAGCAAACTACGTAATTCAATTAGTTTCGGAATCGCCCTCCAAGTACAGTGATGCACAAATTGCAATACGAATAAATATCAATTTGTAAGCTATCGACATTAATTTAATGTCACAGGGGAGCTTTGGGTGAAAAGTGATAGCTTTATCAATGGGGTGATTTAAAACAACCTTGATGATCTTATTACTGTTCGCGCAGCTGAATTTTGGGCCAAAAATGTTTTAACTTTTTGCCATCGATACGCTAGGAAAATCTTTTTTACAAAAATAACAACCGACTTCAAAAAAAAAGCACTACAAAGTGATAAATAACTTTAATTTCGGTAGTCGGTGTTGTTGGTTCATCATGCATTATCTTTTTTATTTTGTTTGACACCGACTTCCGAAATTAAAGTTATTTATCACTTTGTAGTGCTTTTTTTTTGAAGTCGGTTGTTATTTTTGTAAAAAAGTTTTTATTTTTCACATTTTAGTCGTATGTACCTACCCCACACAAATTCAATTACCTAACACTAAGACACCGACTAGAAGAATCATTAAAATTCGCATAGCAATGCCGGAGATGCAGTACATTAATGCATATAACTTCGTACATAAGAATAATTACCTAATGTATTATATACTAAAACCTTCCTGAAAGTATGTAGATCACATTAGTGAAAGAATTATCAAAATTGGTTCATTAGTTTTTGAGAAAATCGCGGACATACAAACATGCATACATACGGGTCGAATACAGAACCTCCTTTTTTGAAGTCGGTTAAAAAAGAAGAACAACTTTCACAAGGATACAGGGATTCATAGGGTATCAGATTCCATACCATAGCTAGACATTTGGCACACCCTGGACGCTACAGGACAATCAGTCCCACTCACCTTGCTGCATATATGCCTTGAAAGGCTTGTCTTATATTGGTGTCGACATGAGAGAACTGGAGAAATTGAATTGGTTTTACAATTTATTTTATTCCACTGTTAATTAATGGCGCCGATTCTCTTGTTCACAAACTAAACTAAATTTAAGTTCAGTGCATCTTATTCTTTCTATTTCATTAAGAGCCTATACTAACTCAAATGGCTTAGCGTGATCCTCCGTTATGTCGAAAATACTGCACCATTCATTTTGAAATAAATATATGGAGGATTAATGCTAAGTCTTATGTTAGACGAAAACACGATTCCATAAAATTTTCTCGATAGAAAATAAATCCAAAGTTACCTCTAACCCGAACAATAAACCGCTGGCATTCAAAAAATACTTCAAATTAGATCATGAAAAATCAAGACCATTGCTGAAACTGAAAGCCATTGCTACATAATGCGTGACACACTATCAGTAGCAATGACTTTCATTTTGACAGTTCAACAACATTCATTGCGTTATTTACGTTGTTGAGCAGACCAATTTTTCGAACATAGGAAACAGTGGATTAGCAATATCCTTCAAAATGATTTAGATGGTGATTATTGATAGTGTGTTACGAAATTAGAGTGCTTATTGAAAGCTTATTATCAGAACTGCTCTTAAATGTCACAATTAAAATGAATATTTAGAACTCAAGTAAAAAAGTTGTCAAAATAAAAATGCCTTGCCATTTTACTATTCCCCTCAAAATAGTGGTTAGTAAATTATACCGTCTAAATCTGTCTCAATATTTTATATCATCGTCCCCTGTGTGTCATCCCCAGGGACCATAGACTAATAGCCACTCTGCATCCCCTTTGCACTCGTCATAATCTAGTTTTTAGTCTATTGATCTGTGCAGTTTTGACGTAAGGAAAGTGATATTAGGGTAAAAAATAAACTAAATTAATCTTAATTTTTTACCAACTACATATCTTTAGGTACCTACATCGGATCAATTAGTACTATTGCGAAATTCAAACGGGTCAGTGTCAACTCGGCCCGTGTCAACTCGACCCGAATAATAATACTTACCAGATATTTCACTCCCGATTACGGTGATCTGTACGGTCAGGCAGAAAATCGTTATTTTAAAATGATTTACATTACGATTTTTTTTTCCGAAGATTTTGGTTTTCTATTTACATAAAAACCAAGAAAACATAGTTATATTTACTTGGTTTTAAAAAAAATAATAAATAAAATACATAATTACACATAATTAAAACATTATTGAAATAGGCGTTGTAGATAGTTATCTACAACGCCTATTTCAATTATGTTTTAATGATACCTATATAAGAAGCCTAACTTCATTAGTTTTTAGGGTTCCGTACCAAAACGGGATGTTTAGTTATCATTTACTTTAAAACAAATGAGTTCACATTCCTATGTACGGTAGGCTGCAAAAGTGCATCCATGCAATTTTGCTGGCGACTGTACGTGATCTGCCTGTAATGTTCCCTCTGCTGACTGCTGGGACACAGACCTCCTCTCACAGAGAGGGAGTGGGCCCTATTCCACCACGCGGGGTGAGAGCGGGTTGGTAGATCTCACATGTCTTCGATTTTTTTTTGTTCTATGACGTGCTAATTTCCCAGCGGCCGGTGGCCAATTGGTTACGGCCATGACTTTTTTAGATCGTGGGTTCGAACCCAGGCAGACGCTTTACTTTGTGTAAATAATTTCATCACCACTGCTCTCAAAATGGTGAAGGAAAACATCGCGAGGACACCGGCATGTCCTAGAACCAAAAATTCGAAGACATGTGACATCTGCCAACCCGCACTGGGCCCGCGTGATATATTAGAACCAATTTTCTCTCAAGAGGCCCGTGTCCCAACAGTGGGAACATTATAGGCCGATTATGTGGTCAACCTTACGATAACTTTGTTAAACATCGTATGTTAAAAATCTCCTTACAATCAACATAGAAATACTATCTCTAAACCCATCAAAAACGTGTTTCAAAATCAGAGATAGATGTACAAAACTATTTTAATTACGAAGTACATCCGATACGGACGGCATGCGGCATTGAGTCATTAAAACGACTAATAAAAAGCTTTAATTATTACCTTGCCTTTGAATTGGTATTAGAAAGAGAATTATGCGTATCTAGCAGTGGCGTGCATTGGTTTTCAGAATAGGTAGGCACTAGGCCGGCTGCCTAATTGCGAAACTTATTTTGATTCTGAATGCAACTCCGAACTGAAGCCAACTCCAGTTGTAATCGGCTTCAATATTCGGAATTGTGAGACTTTATCTGATTCAAACTAATCAGAATTGGTTAGTGACGTACTCTTTTTTGGGCAGAATTTGTTTCGTGAACGCGTTTCGTTTCATCATAGATGAACTATTCGCTTCTGAATATTTTTGCTATAATTAAATTTTGTTTTGATTACAACTGATGGTCTACTACTGCTTATAAATAAAAATGTACAATGATAGCCGAAAAATGAAAAACCAATTTATAATACACTTTCTACCAAAAACTACCATAATTGAAATACGCAAGGAAACGTTTTATTTTTCACGTTTTAGTTATCTGTGGCCAACGATAAAATCGTAAAAACGCAGTGTTGTCAACTTAGTGGGATTTCCACTAAACCTGGGGGTTTGGACAAAGGGGTGGGGTGCTGGCGGACAATATTTTGCTTTTAGTGACTGGTGGGTTAGAGTGCTAGACTAATTCAATTTGTAGAAAACAATACAATAAACTACTTAAGCGCAGAAAATGTTATAATAACACGATAATGGCATGTTTTATGTTTTATTTCATCATTATCATTTCAGCCGAAAGACGTCCACTGCTGGACATAGGCCTTTTTTATTTAAACCCTGTGAAAGTGAGAAATAAATCATAAAACTACTGACGTTTTACCTACGATTTATTTCTTTCAAATGCGGAAACCACTATGGATTTGAACGCTGATTTGCATGGAGATCGAAAAACAAAGTAATTTCGAAAAAAATCACACGGCAACATACTTCCGGGATAAAAAACCAACATCTAACAAACATAACATCTTCACTAACATCTTGAGTAAACTATTTTATGATATTATTGTAGTAGGATGATGCTAAAAAAATACCGTGAATAACTTATGTGTTCAATCTCAAATCTTAAAATGGACGATCGAACATCGGTAATAAGAATAAAAATAATTAAAAAAAATAGCGACTTCTAGTGGACTCGGGAGAAAAGTTGGCAACACTGACAATGAGTAAAAGTTATTATGAAAATAGGAAACTTTTAAACCATAATATTCTTTGTTTGGTTTTATTTTGAATGTTGTTTAAATTAATAGTTGTTTTTTAACATACAAAATTATATTTAGGTACTATTCTCATACAGAAACATGGGCCTATGTTAAATAGTTTCGGAAAAATTTTCTCGCGGTTTATTGTAGAAGGAATACGTTTGTCAAGTTCTCTGAAAGAGGACAATCGGAGGTTTTCGCTGGCTGCACCAAAACTTAGGCTGTTTTGCTCGATAGCGAAAAGTACCTAAGTCAATATAATCCTACAAGTAAGTACTTAACCCAATATATTTACGAAAAAGTTGTTCGTATCTCATTAGATTATTGTGGCTCGTGTACTTACCTACTTTTGATACCGATGATCATCAAACATCGACCTATATTAGCTTTTGAATACTCAATAGTAAATGATAACTTCTCCACGTACCTACACATAATAGTTATAACAACTTAATACACGATCTAAGACGACCCACTGACCGATCTTTAAGAATTAAAAATAAAGCTTAAACCATAAGATTTCAATATGTTTTTAATTTTCAGTTATGACTTCCAACAAATGGGACTGACTGAGGGTGAGGATGATTTTGTAAATAAAAGAGCACTTCAACTGGGACAAAGTGTCCTTACTTTCTCACTCTATGGGAGCAATCACTGGCTGCACTAAGAATTAGGCTGTTTTGCTCAATAGCGAAAAGCCAATATCTTCATCACAAGTAAGTAACCGTCCTAAGACGACCCACTGACCACCCAATATATTTAGGAAAATGTTGTCAAAGTCAAAAGGCACTTGAATGTCAAATGTTGTTTGTATCATACACATACTGACAATCATTCCTTTTTTGTATATATAAGCAACTTATTTAGCTTAGCTTGGATAGCTATTTGTTGTGGATAAAATAATTATCATAGTATGTCTGTTAACCTCCATTCTAACAACTGAAATTATTAATCAATATGTTTGTACATAAGTAGTTATTGAAACAAATTATAATAACCATTAATCAAATAACAACTAAGTACAAAACATTAATCATAATATTTTTGCAGATGGTGCTAAGAGCTGAAAATACAAGAATGAAACACTGCCCTACTAACATCAATCTAGTTGACATATAATGGATTTTCTTACAAAGAATGGAAAACCTATCTGCCGTATTAATAATTAAAGGTAAGCTTTTTGACACAGTTAAGAATCAAGCAGCAACTCACATAGGTAATAATTATTGATGATAAATATATCATAATTACTATGTTATATTTTATGTATACCTAACTAATGTTTACCATTCAAAAGTGTTATGTTAAATAAAAATGTTTGGAGACTGAAATACTGGCCCTAAACAAAGAAGAAATTAAACACTGCACAGCATGATAAGGCCTATGGCTTTTGTTCAGCCATGGGCTGATGATGATGTTGAAATAAAACGCGCGCAGTTGTTACACATGTTCAAAAGACTTGTAAAGGAACACTGCTTGTCGTTGTGATTTTGTCCTAACTGCAATCATCTACTGTCTTCTTTTATTTTCGGTGCTTATAATTAATTAGTATGTATTTATTTAAGTATCTATAATTTTGGATATGTATTTATCTGTGTATCTATTTTAGTGTATTGTATATATAATATTTGCACCAATGACAGCCCCATTTTATGTTCAGCGAAATTACTGTCCATTCCAAGGTTGCCTGGAAGAGATCGCAGAAAGCGATAAGGCCGCCCATTGTATATTTTGTAGTGTTTGATGTGTTTATTTCATGTTATGTATTTTTGTGGTGTACAATAAAGTATATATAAATAAATAAATAAAATATGCCTAGTTTTTTACATAACATAGTTTAAGTACCTACCTACTTTATTTGAGTAGAGAATAATATGATTAATTTTAACATTGCAGGAGAATTCTCGGGGTGTTTCACCTACGAAGACATGAAGGCAGCATGATTGACGCCCATTACTGGTCGCCACTGCTACTGCTGCTCAGCAACTACTTCAGTTTTTAAGCTTCTCAAGTACAAACTCAAGATTGTTAATAAAAGCTAATCATTGTATTTTAGAAAACTTGAATATTCAGTCTTGCATGACAAAGATATAGGTAAACATATTATCTATCTAGTGTTTTAATTGTGAACTGTAAAGGTACAAATAAAAATAACTTGTTATGAAAAATGTAAGAATAGAACACTAAACCTTTTTTTTAATAAAGACAGGTGATTATTATAGTGATACTAATTAGAAAATAGTGGTGTTTAGCTAAATTAACTGTCATTCATTGGGTATAGGTAAATAAAAAAACATAAAATATAGTAAACAAAAAAAACTGGTTTTATTTAAATGTTATTACAACCTTAACTGACAATAGTATTTATTCACATTTAACATGAAATATTTGGACATGCGGTAAGAATAAATTGGAACAAATATGTTGTATGGGATTGGTGGAATTTGGCATCTGAAGTCTTCTCGTAAAAGTCATCATGGATAATTTATATACTGCTTTCTAATGCTTGCTGTCAGAGAAAATATTTTTTTCTTGAATAATGTGGTTGAGCCTGACAACTGAAAGATAAAAAAAAAGATTTTTTGTAAATCCTCACTATAAAATTACAACCATCCACAAAGTAAAAGGCCTCTCCCCTTAAACACTTCAATGCAAAAATTCCTTAATCTGTAAAGAGCATGAGAGCTCTTTGAAAACTTGCTCTTTAAGTGACTTCCAATTTACTTTGCTATCAATACCTATACAGATAGATTGTTGCTGTGCATAGCACACAACATAATTATAAGATACAATATTTAGGTGGTTATATCTATGATGGGCACATTCAATGTTCAACACGTACCTAACAAGAAAATAATACTGACATTACCTTGAACAGACAATGATGTGGATATGAGTAGGTCTATGTATATGATGGTGTGTGTGTTCGTCGTAGTCCTTAGGTACATAACCCATTGATTTACGTATATTGCTTCAAAGTGTGCTTTTTGTTCTTCCTCTTTACTTATTGCCTTTCCAATGAAGTAAAAGCCAGACTGTGTTGCTAAGCTTCTGGCATAAGTTAACGTTTGTTATGATACGGACGAGGTACGAATTTGTCTTTCGTTAAAATGCCACCAATATACATCGTTTCTGAAATATGATAATATGTATCTTTAATTTAGATTGTAAGCACTTGTAACAGAATAAAACTTTTACAAATATTTTAATAAATTCACATCACCGCCTCGATTTTTAAAATACCACTGATATTGATGCATTGAGGTTTTACACATTCACAATTTATCAGGAAGACTACCACTTACATTTTTTCGAAATAATTATGGAGATCACGCGTTTATATCCTAAAATATGTAGAACGGAAAATGATTCCGACGAGAAGGTCGCCTTCGGTTTCAAACCAACTGCAGTTGGTTTCGATTTGACGTTTTAAGCCAATAGTCCCTTGTCATTTGACGTTTCACAATTCGAAAAATTGACGTTTGCCCACTTTTTCTTGACATTTCGTTCACTCTTTATCGCTATTAATTGGTTTCATAATAAACTAGAGTTTCGCAATTCGAAAATCGTAAAATGAAGCCAATTGTGATAGAAATGAAGCCAACTGATCAGAATCATTTGACGATTTGGCGTTCCGCAATTAGGCTGCGGGTCTACTCTAGGCAAACGCGGCCACTAATCAGAAAAAAAGTGAGGTCAAGTGTGGTTATTTGAGTAGGCATGCCTACTTAAGTGTGATAAATTGCGAAGGTCGAACGTCATGGTATTACGCGTGAGACGTACGTATTTTTAATTTTGTCGAATTAACTTGAACGAGTAAAAACCAATGACAATGTGCGAATAGTACGGGAGCCGAGTAAGCCGTCCGGCAACTGCCTACTGCCGCGCGTGTGTGTATGAAGATATTGTTTTTTGTTAGGTATGATAATTTAGTGAGTTTCTCAATTATTGGGCACACACACTAAAATGTAATTGACAGGCTTATGTTGATATATCGAGGTAGGCACTGCTTATATACCTATATGCAATGCATGCCACTGTGCGCTAGTTACGGGTCGCCTAGTTCATATAATCCTATTGTAGGCAATTGGTGTGGGATGCAACCTATGTCGACACCCTCGCGTCATCCCATCTTCCTAGCACGGTGGGCTGTGCTAGAGCGGCTGCTGCCGTAGCAGAAAACCTCAAACGGCGCAAACATAACAACCTTTTTGGAGCTATATGTTTGAGCCGTTTGGGGTTGAAACACTAGGGCCTTGAGGTCCGAGTGCTCATCGAATATTTCGGGACATCGCCAAGCGGTTGGTTGACTCTTCACGTGACGTGCAGTCATTTTAGATGTAGATACTAGCACGGACAACGCCAGTTTACTCATTGTCACCAATTAGTAAAAAAGTTGAAAAGTGGTCATCCTCCTTTTTCCGCGAATGTATAGACGCCAGCACATCAAGTTACTACAATCTGTCAAATTTCTTTAATAGATTTTCAACTTTATCGCTAAAGCATAACGTTCAAGGTTGATTGGAAAAATTTGACAGTTTCGGGTAGCTTGATGTGCTGGCGTGTGTACACAGGAATATCTATTAACCTCAATGGTTAATTGTATTTGTAGAGTCGGTAAGGTGTCAATGTATTAAACGTTTAATGGTTTCGAGTTAATTAAACATGGTTAAGGTGTGTCGGTAGATAACTAGCAATAAAAACAAACGCTGATCTAATTCCGATAGGAAAATAATAGTCACCTGAAGATTTTGTTTTAGGGCTATGAGTAATTATAGTCCGGCCGTCGAGAGAGAACCTTCCTGACACCTGTCAATGTGACATTTCTAGAAGCTAATAAAGATCAACTTCGCAATACACGTATTCGTTTTTATGAAACTGACAGGTCGCATGCTTAATGGAACATTGACCCATTAGTAGATAGGTCAGAACAGAGTTACAGTTTTTTTTTTTTACTCAGATCTCATCAATAATTAATCATAGACGTTCAAAATAGAAGCATTCATGAATAATTCATAATCAAATCAGTTTTAATTTTATGCGTCAACAAGTAGGAACGTCCTCATAGCAAGATCTTCTTTTGCGATGTCACAAAAATCGTCTTGTTTGAGTTAGGGCAGTATTCCATTAAGCATGCGAGGTGTCAAGAACGCATTCTCTCGTCGACAGCACTGTAAGTTTACCTAAAGCGTCAGTTTTTCCGGAAAGTAGTAAATAGGAAAGTACTACGAGAGACAATAGAGGATTGAGGATGAATGAAAGAAGACTTACAAAAGGTATTTACAAGGCAGATGTGAGAGGAAAGGCCGGAGGACCCCTTTTTTTTTTTGTTTGGGAAATCTTCAAATGACCCCTCCCGCTCTGAGTTGAGCGGAAGGGAGTGTCAGACTCTTTCTGACTAAAACCCATCCGTGTTCCTTCCTTAGCCCTTTATGTTCCGGGATAGCGGTAACCTTTTCGGATAATCCCGCACCCCCGGCAGGCTTCGGCCCTGACAGGCCCCTTCTTTTATGCTGACAATCTCTTAGAGGCGCGCGTGGAACACGTACGCGCCGTCCGGCACGGGCCTGGCCCTGATCGGACGGAGGACCCCTAGGAGGATATAATAGTGACCTAATTGGTGACGTTCTTAAAAATGGTCAGGTGTGCAGTAGGTACCTACTCGCAACCAGCATGCGTGTATGACCAGCACCCTAATTGCGTAACACACTCATCATCTGCCTAGCCTTTTCCCAACTATGTTGTGGTCGCCTTCCAGTCTAACCGGATGCAGCTGAGTGCCAGTATTTCACATGGAGCGACTGCCTATCTGACCTCCACAACCCAGTTGGTGGGTACCATGATACCCCTTACCGCACGTTTTAATTTAATATTATTTACCATCACTCTACATCTGCTGTGTTAAGATTTAAACCTACAGCTGCTAATATGCCTCTTCAAGATCCACAAATTGGTGTGTTATCCTTAAATTAACATTCTGTTTTTTCTCTTTGTTACAGACTCGGCCTAAAACTCCGTCAGCTGACAGATGGCAGCCATCTTGTCCAAGTGATTTACTCACAAAATGGCGACATCCAAGACTGTGAATATGTAACGCAAGGAAAATCAGCAAGAAACTTCCTAAAAACATTAAGAAAAGAATTAAAATTAGCATTAGATGAAGAAATATATAGAATAGTAAATAAACAACCAAAAAATATAGAAGACGAAAAGTTTTACCGCCATTTTAGAAACGTCACCTTTAGAATACTAAAAGATGGCGACCGGTTGCCGCCAGACATTTCAAACTGGCTGGATTATGATAAATTGAAAATGGAATGCCTGAAAAGGCATGAAGAACTACAATATATGATGGAGCATAAAAACAAAGTTGGAGAAAGCTCTCTGGCTAGGTAGTTGTTATATTTTTACAAAGCAAAACCTTATTATTCAAATAAAACGAATTTACGGACGAAATTGTGTTCCAAATTTATTTTTTAGATAGCGAATACGAAAGTCCGTTAAATTCATTTTATTTAAAAATTCATGTTACTGATGGTACAGTAATTGCTTTTCAAAAGGGTTTAAAATATCTTGAATCTCTCTTTAAAAAAATATTTACGCTAAAAACTTGTAAAAAGTTTTTTATGACGATTCAAGACATTTATATATGGAATGCACTGCAACCGCACGACGCTCATCTCCTTTCGAATTTCATACTTTACCTACAATATTCGAATTTCGAAATCCTGACGAATCGCCAGTCCATGGAATGACCTCTTCACTTTTTTTCACCGGTATTTAGACTCCAGCATTTTGGCATGTCTACCTAAACTATATATACTACACGTAGACAAAACTACACCATATTATCGCTATATCTTCAAACAGGGACTACTGCTTTTTGCTGCAATATATCCTTATTGATTCCTACGTTCATTTACTTAACTCATTCTCATTACTTAATCGAATGCTCTTCATCTACGATATATCATTCACCTGTAACCTATGGTTTCTGTTCAAAATGGTCATACATATCAGCTAAACTTTAAAGTTCATTACGGTCTAGTCTAAAGCCTTAATATCAGCTTTAATTTTCGGTCAGCTACGCTTGGTCAGCAGGCATACTTTTCTATCTCCACCTTGCCCTATTTAGGTACTAATATTTAGTATTCTTCTGACCACACCATGTCCCATATGTTGGAGTGCCAAACCAACCGCAAACCAACCCTTTCTTATTTTTTTTGTGTATTATGTTCTTTATTGCGTCATGTTCACCGCAAATAAACGTATTTTCTTTCTTTCTTCCCAAAGTGTCCTGGATACACCTGCACTTTTAAGGACCTAAAAACCAGGGCTCTGAACCGGTTTAAAAAGAGCGGTTAATTTCGATTAAATACCGGTAAATATATCGTTCCTTCATTAACCGGTTAAACAAGTGAACTGTTCTTATGTAACCCAAAAGATAAAGATTACCGGTTACAAAGCTCAAACGGTTTTGAAACCCAAATTAACCGGTTAATTCCGTAATTCGTAAATTTTTTTCGTCTACTTTTTTAACGCTTCCAACAAGTTCTAGTGACAATGAGTTGACATCGCAATGTCCAGACCGTGACCCCGAGAGTGGCGGGGGCCGGGGGGGGTTCAAACTTGGTTTTAACCGGTTAATTTTCACTATCAAAACCAAAATTCATGAAAAACCGGTTTGCCGCATAAACCGGTAAAAACCGGTAAAGTGCAACCTTTAACCTAAATCTATTTCGGTTTGGGGTCAATGACCATAACCGGTTAAGAATTTCAACCGGTTTCCGAGCCTTGCTAAAAACGCCACTGATGCCGCTGATTGGCGTGGCCACTTATTGGGCCCAAGTCATCTACTCAACGTAATTTATATTTACCATTGACTGGAAATACCTATTCTTCTAAAAATTGAGAGTAACTTAATTTTGCCCAAACTAAAATGTATGGTGGTAACTCCGTCTGTTCCTTGACTTTCAATCATCTATCACTTTAAGTCTCCCAAAAACTGGATCGTTTTGCACAGGACCAACACATTCATTAAGTCATCAGTCAGTCTTTCATTTCCATCGCCCATTATCATGAATTCATTCAAATATAACAATGGCAATTTACAAAATATCTCCCTAATAATTTTAAGTTATATTATATATCAGTATATTCATTGCTAAAAAATAATGTTTCAAGTGTCAAATATTCATCTTACACTATTGGTTTCGGTGTAAACATGGTTTTTGTTCAGTCAGACGCGAGTACAGAGATAAAATAAATAGCGTAATTTAGACACCTGTTTTTTAAAATGAAAACCTGATGTCGCTAAATTGTGATATTCTGATATGATTCAGACTTTGAACCCTTTCATATGACCAGCATCATTCATCAATAAACTTCTTCTCTTCTCTCGTATATGAGGATAGATCATGCCGTGGTAGATCAATTGGACCTACTTAAGCAAGACGGAACCAATCCACACACATGCCAAAATCGAGATAAGTATACAGAAAGCTTTCAAAATGCACCTTATATCGACCCTGTAAAGATCAAAATGATCTGTTCAGGTCAGGATCAGGTGCATTTTGAAAGCTTTCTGTATACTTATCTCGATTTTGGCATGTGTGTGGATTAGTTCCGTCTTGCATAAGTAGGTCCAATTAGCCGGTCATCGAAGTGGTAGCGGAGCTGACTGTCCAGGGCGCGTCCAACGTACAGGCGCCAGCACATCAAACTACCCGAAACTGTCAAATTTTCCCAATCAACTTTGAACCTTATGTAGTAATAAAGTCGAAAAACTATTAAAGAAAGACATTGTACAAAATAGTAGCCCACCTGTATCGGGAACAGGGTCCAAGCTACCGGCTCCAGAGAGAGGAATCTCCTAACCATGCGAGCCGTGTCCAGAAGTACAGCTTTCTGAATCAAGCCCTTGATCCAGCTGCCCAACGAAAGCCTCCTTAGGTGTTGGTCGAGACTCTTGGCTATTAGCCCATTGGCAGTCACGACTATCGGCACAGGTATCACTGAGCGTGGGGCTTTATACCTTAAGCTGCTGAATAGAAAGGGTGCGCCTGATGAAGATAAAGACAGTCAGCCTTGCTACAAACCTTGTTGTCAGACCCAGCTGTTCACAACGGGATGAGCTAGATTCTCGTAGACTTTGTGCTGATACAAAAGAAGGTGTAGGCTATCTTGCTAAAGCCACACTCTTGGTAAAAGGATTGGTGGCTGAAGTGCAAGAATTTGTTTTCGTCTGAGAGCAAAACAGTTTAACCATGCTCTAAAAACATATCTTTTAGAAAGAGTTTATATTATTAATAATACTTTGGAGAAACTCATTCAGACATCATAGTCTCGCACTTGGCAATCCACACTGGGCCCATGTGATCTACTCCATCTCTACAGAGGAGGCTAGCATCCCAGTGGGAGCCTTACTGACTACTAAATTTACGACATCAGGTTATCATTTAATACTTCCTTTTTACCAATGTATCATAAATATTTGACCACACAGATCACCGCAGTATCGCTTACAAAAAGACTAACATAAGATGAAAACGAAAACAGGTCTCGAAGATCATTGAGGGAGAATTTCATAGTGCCTGGGACCAAATGGTGCGGGGCTGGACACATCGCAGCGAAGTACGGGGAGCTAGGCGCCGACGCAGACGAGGACCGATGCTGTCGGTCTCACGACCATTGCCGATTCAACATCGGAATGTTCAAACGGAGATTCGGTTATTTCAACTATAGGCCGTATACGATATCTCACTGCAGATGTGATAGGAGGTCAGTTCTTTTTATAATTTCAAGGACAAGGTTGTTTTTTTTTTTTGTTTTTTTTTTTTATCGTGTGCCGGTGGTAAGGGTGTGTTTTTGAATTTCGTATGGGATTCTGGTTTTTGTAAATATGTTTTATAGCAGGGATAACACGCACACCGCACTTGATTGGACAAACCACAGTCGAATAACAGAAAGCTGTAGAAAAACAGCTAATTCCAACATCGGAAGCAAAATTATGCAACAATATTATAGACAGAGAAAAGGACTTACTCTAGCTGCACCAGTTCTCAATAAAAAAAAAGTCCTTCAGACCGTATTTCGGCCACGGCAGTCAATCTCAATGGAGGCTAGCTTTCGGCGCGGGAGATATTATAGTGCACAAGGGCCAGTCCTCAATAACATCGTATACAAAGCGAATTTGTGAATGATGCTCTTACATGTTTTATTCAAAGACATGAGTTTCGTCTCAGCTGAAGCAGCATTATAGCGCACTAACCTAGGCTGGTTATAAAATACATATTTATAATAAATATGACCTGTTATATCTCGGACAATACCGCATGTACAATAAGTCTAACGGAATCGTCATAACATTCTCAGACAGTCGAACGCCAACGGCTGTAGTTTAAATTCGCATAAGGCGTAGGCTGTGCATTTACATCGTGTCCCAAAATTCAACGATAAGCGGGCACCAGAGGGTGGACCTGATCATGACTACTCGAGAGAAAAAATGGAACAAAAAAGTGTCAAAATTTTTTTGGTAGAACTGAAAGTAACTTTAAAAATTTTAAGGAAAAAATAAATTTTGATTGATTTTTGTGTAAAAACTACAGGCATTCTGCTGGGATTTTTAAGGGTTGTGGTGGATAGCAATGCTACTTAGGTTGCCGATACAAAAAAAAAACGGAAATATTTGAAAAACTGTGGTCATGGTAGTTAAAAATATCTTAAGGGGTGTAAATGTTCGAAGGATTTCAATATATTGTTTGTAATTTCCATAAAAATTTAGGGAGTTCAATATATTTTTTGTAGTTTCCATACATTTTTTTTTTCATTTTTTTTCTCAAGTAATTATGAGCAGGTCCACCCTCTGGTGCCCGCTTATCGTTGAATTTTGGAACACGATGTACTCGTATAGCATAGCTTTGTCACGGTACCTTAAGGTATCCTAGAATGATAGGATGCAAATGTATGCATCCATGACGAACTGACGTCACTTGGAATGAGCCTTCCACCTGTAGATGACGTTTTAGTAACAGTAGGGCTCTTTGAGACCAGTGGTGGCCCTTTGGTATCAGACCCGAACACGGTCGCGAGTTCAAACCCAGGCAGGCACTTACACAGCATAAAGGAAGGGGCCTGTTAGGGCCGAAGCCTGCCGGGCGGGGGTGCGGGATTGTCCGAAAGGGTTACCGCTACCCCGGAACATAAAGGGCTAAGGAAGGAACACGGATGGGTTTAAGTCAGTAAGAGTCTAACACTCCCTTCCGCTCCACCCAGAGTGGGAAGAGTCATTTGATGATTTCCCATCCACAAAAAAAAAAAACTTTGTGTATTAAAATTTCATCACCACTGCTCTCAAAACGGTGAAGGAAAACATCGTGACGAAACCGACATGTCCAACAAACAAAAATTTTAAGGCATGTGATATCCACCAACCCGCACTGGGTCCGCGTGATCGATCATATCCCACTCCCTCTCACAGAGAGGAGGCCTGTGTCCCAGAAAAGGGAACGTTATAGGCTAATTATGACCTCTTTGCAAGTTCTGCCAACATGCTTCTGCCGGCAAGCATCGGTGTGGTCCAGTTTGGCTGGTGTAGACAATGAAAGGCACACGAGACGTTTCAGCTCGGTCTCTAGGATGGCAACGCATCGCCGAGGCCTCACGCTATGCAGATTTCCATTGGCAGCGGTGACTACCAACCGAAGCGTGCTGGGTTGCCAAAACTCATTGACATTAAAAAAAGTGAAGCTAAGTCAGTGAAGGGAAATTAGGTTACATGATTACATCTAACGTGCACCATCGTCGAACGCATCATCAGGTGAGATAGTTGTCGAACGCGAGTCTAATGCAATAATGCAATATACAGCATTATTTTAAATTGCCTAGCTAAACACCGCAAACGCGATGGGTATCGATATAAAATAGATTTTTTTTAAGGGTTAACGACCTATGTTAAGGTTGTTACTGGCCCGACGAAAAAAAAAAAACAAAAATTTATATATTTATTTTTGCTCCATCATATTTGGATATCGATATCCATCACGCCTGAGAAGTTTAGCTAGCCAATTTGGAACGGTTTTGGTCGTGTTTTCAAAATTTTTGTCTGGTGAGTGGTGACGGTGCTTTCTGTAAATTGCCAACGTTTTTGCTTGTAAATACATGCTTCCTTTTTGATGAGGGATTATGAGGTAAACCCCAGATTTTTGATCGCCTAATCTATAGTCCGACCGCGCCAAATTTGCCAAAGATGTAAACAACAATGGCCGCTCGAAATTGAATAAAATTCATAAACAAGAGTTTTTATTTTAAGTAATGTTAGTTTTCGTCTAAATCTCCGGTCTAACTACACGAAAACAAACATTACTTAAAATAAATACTCTTGTTTATCGATTCCATTCAATTTCGCGCGGCCATTATTGTTTACATATTTGGCAGGCGCGGTCGGACCTTAGGCTGACTGCGTGGCGTTGTTGTTCGTAGAGCATAAAATGTCCTCCAGACCGTATTTCGGCCTCGGTGGCAATCTCAACAGAGGCTAGCCTGCGGCGCGGGAGATATTGTATTGCACAAGTGTGCGCGCAGACACAGGTGCACTCCTTCTTCCCTCACTCTCATAGTCCGATGAGATGGTGCGTAGAGCATACGAAGTTACCCTTCACTTATGTAGGTACTAATTCCTACATTTCTCTTTTGTGGAAGATTTAATCATACGAGATGAACGTGGATCAAGCTCAAATCGTGCTCCAAAATTAGTAATACCGTCCTATTCTCTGAGAATTTGCCCAGGATCGCTCGGGCGCGATATCCTGCGTCGATTTTTTTTCGCGCACTCGATTTTGAACGGCACTGCTTAGATCCGTCAGTTGATAATCCAATAGTGTTTTTTGATGCGCTGGGATGCGCTCTGTTGGATTTTCAATAGGTACTCGTCAGTTGAGACGAATAATGCGAGAGTAGAAAATCCAGCGCGAAATTTTTACATCCGTGCATGCGTGTATAGAGGTATGAGGAACAGGGTGTAAAGTTCACTCAACCTCCATAGAAAAGGGAGGATCCTCCAACCAGACGGGTGTTGTGTCTGGCGGGCAACTGCCCAATGAGTCATGTCGGGCCGTTTTATCTATGCTAGTTGCGCGGTAAACTCTGCTTGCGACATGCAGGAATTGCGTGACGTCAGTATGACGCGTTGTTCGCATGTGGCGTTGTAGATACCGCTACACGTGGACTTTGGTTCCAACTTTGGAAGTTCCCTAAGAATTTCTAACTTTCCTAAGAAATCAAGGGAGCATTAAATAAAATAAGTACATATACCTAAAAACAGAAAGACTTATCACCACTAAAACAGAAATAAAATGATATCATATTACATCAATTAGTAGCATACCTCTACAGAAAAAACTTCACTAAAGATTAAACCATACTTTACACTTGCATCTAGTCCATTGCTACATTTTCTCTGACGATTTTCACAACTTTAGAGTCCAAAACGCAATGGATTTTGAAATATCGAAAGAAACACTCTCAAACTTTTTAATAGTAAGAGTTTTGATGTCCAAGGATCATAATAATGTCCCTATATCATAAAGTTTATGTCCCACTTCAGTAAAAACCTCGAGATTTTGACCCATTACCGTCCTAATTAAGATTAGATGAGAATTATTGAGATTATAACATTATTTATTTTTATGTTTTCGTTTATAATAAGGATATAGATAATGTCTTATCTCTCTTATTATCAGTCTAGTTTTTGACGTTTGTGTCCCGCTGAGATCAAGATGGCCGCTGTCTATGGTTGCTAGATGAGAATTTTTAGTCTGTGAGAACAAATCCCGCCAAAAGATGAACTTGGTACTTACTGGTTAGGGACGCGCTAGGTGGAGCCGCGAAATTCAAATTGTTATAAGTTTTTTTTACAATTTGCAGGTCAGTGTCAAGTTGTATGTTGAACAAAATATGATTCGCGAGCGTTCATATAATCCCATTGATTTATATTTCATGAAATAATCATTCAATAGGATTAATAGTTACCATAGAGAATTGGGCCCCTGAGTTCAAAACTACCTTGTTATATTGCATAACGAGTTAACATCTCGATAACTATTTCGTAACCAAACATTTATTTCGAGCTATTAATTTTACTCTAACACTACACGAGGCAATAAAACATGTGGTGATCTATAGATCATTCATGCGTTGGCAACGATCTATGGATCTTTATAGCACTTCGGGATCTATAAAGGATTTACAGCGACTATCCCAAAGATATTTACGGTTATTTTTTAAATATCATAAACACGTTGGTGGTCCAATCTATATTTGAAGTTGTAGGCTGTTTGTAAAATTAAAAAGTAGAAAGAGGTCATTATGGTCTGGCATTTGACAGTGAACTTGTCAGTGCTTCATTTTGAAAAGTAAAAGGGATGGGCGACGTAGATATAGAAAATCGAATGATAAATATTATGTAGAACGAATGGTTAACGATATTCGAAGAAGGTTGTACAAATCGATTTGAATTTACTGTTTTTATGATTCAGTGAATTGGTCAATTAGTACAGCTGAATGGTCGACGATTGATTCTTTATTCGCAATTGCTGATGGTCGTAGACACGTAGACTTAAGTCAATTGAGATTGACTACGGTAAAATAATAATTTGTTTACAAAGCACAATGTTAGTAGGTTGAGGGCTGATTTTTTAATAGTCCGGTAACTTTTCACTGAGGAAGAAGTATTGCGGTTTGATAGCTTTTGTATGGTAAATATGTCAAACTATCATAGTTACTATCTAATTTGTTTTCATTTGTATGTAATTGCAATAAACATTTTTTTTTTTTTTATTTTTTTTTTTTTTTTTATTTACTCATCAGATAAAAGTTACCGGACTATTGGAAAATCGGTCCTAAATTTATCACTCTGCCTAACTCTACGAGGATTAAAGGCGTGATGTTATGTGTGTGTTGTTAAACACTTTAGATTATACACTGTTTCAAATGATTTCTTTTTTGTAAAAAAAAAAGCTACATCCGAAGCGTAAACTTAATGCCAAAAGTTCCTTTTTAATTCAAAGTCAACTCATTTCAAATAGGCACATAAAAGGCACTTTTGAACGCCTAAATTTACAAAAAAAAAAAGAATTTATTGTCCCACTTTTTCCCTTTTTTGCATAAATTCTTGGAAGAATTACATAGATCGATAACCTACGCAAAAATAGAAAAAAATAAAATCGACCCACCATTCGAATATTCAAAAACCATTCGTTCGACTATCCCACCAACAATACGATCCCCATCAGAACAAAACGCGACACAATGGAGTTACTCCGAGTTCCTGGCACAAAATGGTGCGGCAAGGGGTTCTCGGCCACCCGGTACTCGCAGCTCGGTGGCCACACGAGGACTGACCGCTGCTGCAGAGTCCACGACCTGAGGTGCCCCTTCTGGATCGGAGGAATGGAGAAGAAGTACGGAATTTACAATTGGAGAGTGAACACGCTCATGCATTGCCGATGCGATGAAAGGTAGGCTGTATGCGTCGATGTCGTTGCTTGAATGTGCGCTGCTGTTTTTTTTTTGAGCTGTCATTGTTGTCTGTGGTAGTTTTGGCGCGTTTTTGTCTGTTATTTAAATTGTTTTGTTTGTCAGTTTTGGTACGTCGTACGCAGTTTTTTTGACGAAGCATCTCCTTCGTAACTTGCAAGAGTCGCTAAAGTACTTAAATTGAAGCTAAATTATGTTATTGAATCTATAACATAATTAGCTCTATTCTAAACCAATTCTATCAAAGTCAAATCATTGATTTTAAATAAGCACACAAAAGCTACATTTGATCGTCAAAATTTTCAAGAAAATAGAATTGATTCTAGTTTACCTATCCAAAAGGTAGTTTCGTATGGAGCAGAAACTCCAACTCCTAATTATTTGAAATTTTCAATGGTTACGTGTCTTGGCTTGCTTGTACCTATCAATCAAATCAAATCAAATCATTTATTTGCATAAAAACAGGTTCAGTGGATGTAACAAAGGTCAAATGGTACACTGTTAATAACCATATAAGGTGTGCAAATATAAAACAAGAATTTTAACTGTTAATTTCACAATTCAATAAAGTACAATGTCATTGAAAATATAGTTATCGTAAATACAGATCAGTCAACAAACTAAGGAATTAAAAATGATAATGTCATGAAAATTAAACATGAAAAATAAAATTAAAATGAAAAAATAGGGTCCAGAAATTATGTCAAATCAAAAAAAATTACTTATGTCAAATTTATAATTAATTATGTCCAACATATAATATATATTACATTATTTACTATCCGGACTTTTGCTGTCATTAAAATACAATATTTTTGTCACCTAAGTAATCTTTGACATCATAATAACATTTATTTATTAGGAATGTTTGTAGTTTTTTTTTAAATTGTAGAATAGGTAATTGTTTTATGTCATCAGGCAATTTATTATAAATCAACGATGTCATGCATAAAATACTTTTATTTAATAGTGCCGTTTTACCATAGGGTATTTCTACCTCTAACCTTTTTTTATCTCTTAATTTTCGATAATAGCTTTTAAATGCAGTATTATAGTACTCTGGATTCGATTTTACAAAAATATTAGCTTCATAGATGTACAGGGAGGGTAATGTAAGAATTTTAAGATTTTTAAAGTGAGGTTGACAGCTTGTTGTACTATCTATTTGGCACATTGCTCTGATGCATTTCTTTTGAGCTTTAAATATAATTTCCTTGTCTACCGAATTTCCCCAGAATATTAAGCCATATCTGAGTAATGGTGCAACAAGTCCGTGATAGGCCGTTAAGACAGCTTCTTTACTAACTACTTTAGAGAGTTTGTATAGAGCGAATGAGGATTTGTTAATTCTTTTACAGAGGCTGTCTAAATGGGTTGTCCATGACAGTCTGTGGTCGATATCAATTCCCAGAAATCTTGTGCTTGTTACCGATTTTACTCTTTGTCCATTGTAATTTACATTAACACTTGTTTGTTGAGTTCTTTGGTGAAAGTGCATTATATTTGTTTTGTCCATATTTATTTTCAAATTATTGTTTATTAACCACTTAATTATTATACTTAATGTTTCGTTGATTTTATTTACATAGTTGGTTTGTTCGTCACATTTTATTATTACCGTGCTGTCATCTGCGAATAGTACCATTGGTTCTTTGATATGTCGAGGGAGATCATTAATATATATTAGAAAGAGTAAGGGGCCTAAAACACTACCTTGTGGAACTCCTAGTTTTATGGTTCTAACTTCGGATCTAAATGTCATCTCATACCGCGTTTTGTGGCATATTCTAGTAATTTCTGTAATTTGTTTTCGCTCACGCAGATATGATTGAATGAGGTCGAGTGCTTTACCTCTTATGCCGCACATATTTAATTTTTGTAACAGCATGCTATGGTCAACACAATCGAAAGCTTTACTCATGTCCATGAATATAGCACATATTGGATTTCTACTGTCCATACTAGTCAATACCCTATTAACAAGTTCATATATTGCAGTGTTTATAGATTTACCCTTGCGAAATCCTTTTTGTTCGCTAGCCAAGATATTATATTTTTCTAAAAAGCTGTATAGACGACTATCAAACTCAAACTCAAACTCAAACTCAAACTCAAAGCATTTATTTCAATTAAACCATTACAGGCACTTTTGAATTGTCAAAATTAAGTAGTCGGTCAGTTGGTCAGAAAGTTGAAGCTATGTATGACTTTTTCAAATAGCTTAGAGAAGATAGGGATCAAAGCTATAGGTCTATAGTTTCCCATATCCATCTTGTCATCTTTTTTGTGGAGAGGAATAACAACAGATGTTTTGAGTTTTTCGGGGTAAATTCCAGCTGAAATGCATAGGTTTATGATGTAGCTTAAATGAGCCGCAATGGAATGCGACACGTGTTTTATTACCTTGGTACAGATACCATCATAACCCTCGCTTTGGGTGTTTTTAAGCTGACTAATTTCTCTATCTATCTCCATTGGGGTTGTGGGGGTAAGAAAAATAGAATTTAAGTTAGTGTTAATATTTTGATTTGGGGGTACTTTACTGTCACATTTATTTGTTTGCCTTGATTTTGCGATTTGCGATCGATGTTGTCATGTCTGTTTTTTTATAAAATAAACGCTATTTAATGTTTAAATCTTTAATATTATCTTATCTATTTTACGCGCAATATTTGCATGGTTGTGAACTGGTGAAAGTTCTTTTTGTTTATTTAGATAAGTTTATATATTTTATGCTATCTAACAAATTCTAAAAAATAATTATCTTTACAAACTATTAATCAGTCTTTGATATAAGCATGATGATTATTATGATGATATACAATAATACCTACTTAAAATACAATATTCTAAGCTTACGAGTAATTCACATAGTGCATTACGGCCCACTTCCTCTCACAGAGAGGAGGCCTGTGTCCCAGCAGTGGGAACACTATGGGCTGATTATGCTAATTCACATAATATTTATTAACCAATCAAGTGAATATAAAATTAAAAAGGCCATTAAACGAAAATATCACGAAATTATAATAACAAAAACGGAACATTAAAATTAATTTACGTTCATAATGACAAACCTCCGTGCTGGCAACCTTTTTTTATTAAAAATGTCCCCAAATGGTCGAGGAACATTAATAGAGCCATTTCCTTACCCCGAGATCCTGGTACCGGACAGAATTGATGCGTTATAATGAAATAAAAAATAAATAGAAAAAAAAACTAACTGAATGTAGTGAGATAGAGCGGGGAAAGAGAACAGCGACATGTGTAGAGACTATTCTAGTTACATTTTACATTAACACACATACCTACACATTAATTAGCCGTAGTTCATTATAGGATCACAATGTTATCACATATACATAGATAAAGGATTTCTGTACACGAAGTTACAGTAGAATACTGACTCCTAAGTCACAGGGTCCCCCCTAGTTTAGGAGGCAGGGTTCTCACTATTTAAGCAACCTTTGTTTCCCAAAGTTTAATGTTCCTAAAGAAAAAAAAAAAAAAAATTTTTTTTTTAAATAGCTTTCGTGGAAGGACTTGGGGGAGGCCTTTGCCAAGCATTGGAACAGTATAAGAAATTTTTTATAAATAGCGATTTGACTCTCGGGAAACATCCCGACATAAAATAATAAGCCACCTATTGATTTCTAAAGTCAAATAAAAATCCTGAACAGATTCATTTAAAATATGGACATCAGTATCTAACGAATAAGTTTACTTGACAACAAAATTAGCCCTAGCGTGTTATTACACGCGCGTTTACGCGCGTATTGTCCTGTGACTGACAGCGTAAAATACCTATCTGTATAGTAAGTAACACAATCATACGCACGGCATAACTTTTCTAAAATGCTCAAATTAAGTCAGTAGATTCGTAGAAAACGGAAAAAAAGGCGCGAAAACACAAACGCACAGATAAAACATGACCATAGACAATCCGCTCAACATTGCTCTATCCCACAAAAGAGGTTCAGATTTTATCTCGCACCTTCTAATTGGTGGTCATAAATAAATATCAGTGCTCAGTATCTCCGACTGTCTGTCTGTTTGTATGTGTAGTGATAAAATGCGGGTTTATAACTTAATTATTATATGGAGTTTAAAAACGGAATTGTTACAAATGAAATGTAGCTCTTTTAATTAGTTAAAAAGTTTTCACATATACCTATATGCGAAAACTTTAATTACCTAACTATAGAGTTAGGTCATTGTTTTATGTTCCAGCTAGTCTATTCTGTAAAAGTCTCACAGTGAATACTTAGACGAAAATATGAGCTCGAAGTGAGCTGTCATTCCAATTCATTTGACAGGCCTGATGATCTAGTGGTTAGTGACCCTGACTGCTATGCCGGAGGTCGTGGGTTCGATTCCCACCCAGGACAAATGTTTGTGTGATGAGCACGATCATTTGTTCTGTGTCTGGGTGTAATTTATCTATAATATGTCAACTCAGCCTATCGCAGTCCACTGCTGGACATAGGCCTCAATACCTATAATATGTATGTATTTAGAAATATATAAGTATGTTTATCAGTTGTCTAGTACCCATAACACAAGCTCTGCTTAGCTTGGGACTAGATGGCGTTGTGTGATAGTTGTGGAATATTATAATTATTATTATTTGATGCTAGAGATTGACACTATTGACAGCTCACTTCACTTAGATGTTCACGGTGAAACTTTTTAACAGAAATTCTCGTAATTTTAAGAACGTTCACAGTCTGATCTTAGTCTCAATCTGTCAAAAATACCTCTAATTTTCCTACATTTTGACAAGCTTTTGACGTTTGATTGCCACAGATGAGACTGCGACTAAATTTTGAACGTTTTAAATTACGAGAACTGAGCCTTCAGTTCCGCTGTTTAAAAATACCACAAAGTTAAACATCTTCTCTGAAAACTAGTACTTACGTAAAGAAACTTAATTACGTATACCTACACCAAGGTAGAAATAGGGGCTTGCGCGCTCCAAAGTCTAGCCTCTGCCGGAAGAGTGTACTTTGCCGGAACAGGTCTAGGGTGAGGAGCCAGACCAAGAGAGATAAAGAAACCCGCAGGGCAGCATGTTGGATAGTAGCGACCCCACGGACCCTCCCGGGAGAAGTCTTTTTCACACCTCTGGCTTGCCTTTATTGACCGGCTGGAGTGAACAATGACGAGGAACAGAGCTCCCACCTCATTCTTGCCTTTATTGGCTGGCTTGAGTGGAGATTCGCAAGAGCAAACGTGAGATTAAAAGCGACGTGAGGTTTCTAGTAAGATTTGGATGTTTGTCCGTCGAACAGAACGGATTAAAAATCCATATATTTCTACGCAATCTCTATTTTATTCGAGTATAACTGCACTGTTCCATTACAATACAGGATTACTTACTTATAATTTGTTTTTACATTAGAAATATCGCTTTAATTAAAAATAGATACAGAACCTTTAAAAATAGATCCCAATAATTTATTCCACGTGATAATAGTAACAAAAAGCACAATCAGAAAAATTTTAACTAGGTGTTTATGGTCTCCAATTGTCAAAAACGATCCTTTTTTACATTCGGGACAGGGGCAAAGGAAAAAATCCTACGCAGCCCTTTATCCGATAGATCGAATAAGAGATCGGTTAGATCGATAACAGTCGTGTTACTTTTGTCTGCTACAATAAAATATCAGTTTTAGGATACCGTAACCGATTATTTTATTAAGTTCTTGTTCATGAAAATACAAAGTGTTTGATGAAAACTACTAGTGTAGGTAGGCACACTAACGAGGTCGTACAATGAACAGCGTATTACATTATAATTTGTAAAAACTTTTATCAAACAATTTTAACTACCTATTTTACATAATGACGCTCTTGTAATTTGTCAAACAATTTAATTACCTACTTTACATAATGACGTGGTCTGTCAGCTCTTCAAGCGGATTTCTATTATTTCCTAAATATGAAAACAATTTTTATCTTATAATTATTATGCCATCAACTTATAAAATATTCACAGAGGTTGCATGAAATCGCCATGCAGGCTAAAGCCTCTACGGCAACTACATTATGGCTTGCTACAAATTGCTGTAGATCTATGCTACAGGGAATACAGGCTCGTTTCTAGACGTATCCAATCTTACAACAATATGCGTTCAATACTTCGCTAACTTTAAGCACACTGTTTTCTCCCTCCGTTAAATAATATAATCATTGTAAAAGTTTAATGAAGAATACTAAATTAGCCTGAGCACAACAAAGACATTTCATCAGGTCCCTATCGATTTTTTCCACGTTTTTGCACGCAAACCGTTTACGTCAACTTGACGCGCGATGGCGCCATTTTCTCCGTTCGAAATTCGAAAATCGCACGCGGCTCAATGGGCGGGTAATGGCGCGGAAAGCATAGACTAAACAGGTGTCCGCTTCCCCTGTTCCAAGTTTATTTTCAGTCTGTGCTAAAATTGAAAATGTTGCGAACTGTGTGGTTATTTAATGTATAAAGGAAGTCATTGTTAATTTATTTGTAACTGGCAAGATAAGAATAGAACCTGAGTGACTTTTGCATTGTTGTGTATGTATGTACACCGCATTCTAGATTATTTAGCTGTTAGCGACACGGTTGTAAGTGATTTCTCGATACTAACAATAGGCCGTTAATTACTTTTTATGTGATTGGTTTAAATACCTATAAAAACAAGAACAACCTAACCTGCCTGTTTTTAATGTAAGTTATTTTCAAACTAACGCTAAAAGGCAATACTGAATATACTAAAGCCCTTTTCTCTAAACAAAAAAAAAAAGCTTACTTAATTCAAAATCCATAAAAAGAACCCTCACTTTTTCGCGCCGAAACCGCTGTCAAAAAACTGTCAGCGTCGCCATCTTAGCGTTTATGGTCGCGTTCCGTTATCGCCACGCTCCGTAGGATTTATAATGTGTGAATAATACGCCTGGAGGTTAAATATGCTGGCTGACAATACATAAATTATTAGAGAGGGGCGTCCTCTGGCGGCTAGGTGAGATAACTATATTCTTGTTTATCGGTCTGGAAAGGTTTCTTAGTCGGGGACAACAACAATGGGTATCTATTTGTTATGTCATTTATTTGTATGTATTTATAAAAGGCGGTTTGAGGCATTTTTTGAGGAAGGTATAGTGACCGATTATTTATTATTTATTTATTTTATACTTCAAGCACATAAATGTACAGAGGCGGACTTAATGCCATAGGCATCGACCGACCGACCGACCGATTATTTGTAGGCTTTCCTAGATATTTTTGGGCTAATCTTTTATTTGAGTTCTTTGGTCTGAAAAAGAGGCTCAACGCCTCAACTTCATTTTAATATTTTCCGCGTTTAATTTTTGAACGATATTCCTAATTCCATAGTGTCCGTTTAAATAGTTCGACATCAAACAGTAGCAGGACCCAATACAACTGTCTCATGTGTAGATCAAAAGATCTCATCATCGTCCTAACAAAGAAAAACACTCTAATTATACCAAGGAGCAGTGGTAACAGCCCCGACTTACGAGTTGTAGGTCGTGGGTTCGAACCTAGACAGGTGCTTTACTTTGTGTAAATAATTTCATCACCCTCTCAAAACGGTGAAGGAAAACATCGTGAGGAAACCGGAATGGCCTTGAACCAAAAACTCGAAGACATGTGACCGAATTTTGTCTTCAACCCGCACTGGGCCCGCGTGGTGGATCAGCCCACTCCCTCTCAAAGAGAGGAGGCCTGTGTCCCACCAGTGGGAACATAATAGACTGATTATGCTAATTATACCAAGCATATTTTCATCCATCCATTCTCGTAACGTACAGAGGCCAGCACATCACGCTACCCCAATCTATCAAATTTTTCCAATTGAATATGAACCTTATTACTTTGTTGTAAAAGTTGAAATTCTATCAAAGAAATTTGACAGATTGGGGTACAGTTCGACACAACTTAGATGTAGCATCGGCAAAATTCGTAAAACCGACCACATCCGAACTAAGTGCGCCTTCAAAATCACCAATCTTTATTACTACTCGTACTTTAGGAAAAATTGATCAATTTTTCCTAAAGTAGTAATAAAGATTTACGAATACGAATTACGAACGTTTTACGAATTTTGCCGATGCTACATCTAAGTTGTGTCGAACTGTAGCTTGATGTGCTGGCGTCTGTACCTAGTCAGTTCTATTCTGTAAAGTACACTTCGAACCTCACTCCGGTGACCGCACATAATCAAAAACTCATTTGTTTTTAAAATCGGATTCACACCTCGACACTATTCGAATTTCGAAATGATGCATAGAGAATTACGTGCTCTTGAAATATCAGCTTCGAACAGACTGCGAACGCTAAGCAATGTTAATTGTGCGTGAAATGACGCTAAAAATAGTTCACAAGTTACAACTAACTAGCTATTATGGTATGTCATTTGTCTACACTAAGTACTCACGTGGCGTCTAGATCTAAAAATGGATCACAGGATCAGAAACGTTATTTTATTCAGAACTTACTAATTATAGATACTATGACAAAATTGAATGTTTGGATATTTTGTTTATTTCTTATAAAACTCCTGAAAATCTTACCGTGAGAACTTACGTGAAACTACAATACTTCTAAATACTTAACGTATTTCACTACGCAGTTGAAGTGTGCTGTCATTCGCATTCCATCTTATGTAACGGATTGACACTATTGACAGCTCACTTCATCTAAGTTTTCACGGTAAAATTTTTGCAGAATAGACCGGCTCATCTAGATAAAATACGAAGTTAAATACGTTAATAAGGAATATAGTTGTTTTTCCTGTTCTGTTGAGTCTGGTTTCCGGAAGAAAAAAAAACGGAAGAGTCAACCCGAAAAAAATATCGATTAAGAGATTAGGAAAAGATAGACAGCAGACGCCGTTGCACCAATCTGCTTGCTAAACTGCCAATTAGCGTAGGTACAGTCGGCAACAAAAGTCGATTAACACTGTCATTTTTACATGTTATTAAATTGACAACAATTTTATTCAATAAACTGCTTTTTAGCTTTTCACATAGGTAATAACTAAGTTGGGGTAAGTTCGGCGCTGGAATAAGACTGTACGAATCAAATTCCCGCTAATTTGGCAATATTTTAATGCTGACAACCTGCGCCATTTTATTTAGCTCTGACAGTTGGGGCAAAATTAGTAAAACAAAAAACAATAAAATGTAATAGTCCGGAATTAACCTACCGAAACGCACTTTTTAATCAAGTAAAAAAACTGCGAGCTTTCGTTCAGAAATCGTTAGTTTTCTTTTAAAGTTTCGAAGTTTTCAAGCTAAGACACGGCCAGTGATTTCTAAACTCCCGCACAAAGTGTGGGGCTGACATAAATTGGTCTTTCTCTGCTATTATCGAGTCGCATTGTGGACAGCGATCAGCCATTGCCGTATTATTTTAGTAATCGGTACAGGAGTGCTGTTATTTGTAACCGCGTTTTGTATAACCGTTATCAGGGTTGGTGGGCAAAGAGTTGGAGGAAAATTTTGAGAAAATCGCTTATTTGATTTTTGGTTCATCTGTGGATCAAATTGAAAATTCTGATTTTTTTCTTCTTTAAATGCGTACCTACTCTAAGGACTATTTAGGCTAATAATATTATATCTAGACGCGGCGGCCAAAAGCACTTAAGTCAAATCTTTTTGCATGCGAAAATGACTTAAGTTCTTAACTTAAATGCAAGCCATAAGGCTTTTTTTTTTTTTTTTTTTATGGATGGGAAATCATCAAATGACCCCTCCCGCTCTGGGTGGAGCGAAGGGAGTGTCAGACTCTTACTGACTAAAACCCATCCGTGTTCCTTCCTTAGCCCTTTATGTTCCGGGGTAGCGGTAACCCTTTCGGACAATCCCGCACCCCCGGCAGGCTTCGGCCCTGGCAGGCCCCTTCCTTTCTGCTGACATCTCTTTGAGGCGCGCATGGAACACGTACGCGCCGTCCGGCACGGGCCTGGTCCTGATCGGACGGTGAGCTACCCATTACTCTCCGTCCGCAGGCCCGCGCCTACGGTGGCCGGGAGTCGTCACGCGGCTCCCGACGCCCGGAGCGTCTCCCGCGGCGGCTGGGGTGTGAGGCTCTCTCCCTCAGCCGTTCAGCCACCTCCTTCGCTAGCATGACTGCTTCGCAGAAGGAGGTGACCGCCTCCCACTCCCTCTCGCCCCGGACCATGGCTTGAACCAGGGCCGGACGCGAGAGGTCGCCGCCGCTGTCTATCGCCTCTACGAGGGCACGGCGGTGCTCCGCCCATGCGGGGCAGACCTCCACCGTATGCTCCACCGTGTCCTCTGGGCGATCCTCGCAGTGGTGACACCCGGGCGTCTCCTCCCGCCTGATGATGTGCAGGAACCTCCCAAAACATCCGTGTCCGGTGAGGACCTGCGTCAGGCGATAGGTGAGGACGCCGTGACGCCTCTCTAGCCACTCCTCAAAGAGGGGTCTTATCGCCACTATCGTGGCGTGCCCTGCGCTGGGTTGCGAAAGTCGCTCCTTCCATGCCACCATGAGATCGCGCCGGAGGTCTGTCCGCTCCGCCGCGATTTGCCGCGGAAGCGGAGTTTCCCCCCGGCTCAGTGCCTCCGCGCGCCACTCATACAGGCGCGCTAGGACTATCGCCTCCAGATCCCATGGCGGCAGTCCGGCAAGGAGGCTTGCCGCCTCGCCCGAGATCGTGCGGTACCCCCGGATCAGCCTTACGGCTACCACCTTTTGGGGCGCGTTCAGATAGTGGGCGGCTCGCCGCCGCAGAGAACGCGCCCACACCGGGGCCCCGTATAGGGCCATGGACCGCACGACCCCCGCGTAAAAGCCATAAGGCTTGCATTTAAGTTACATCTTTATGGATACCAAAAATATTTGACTTAAGTGCTTATGGCTTCCGAGTCTAGATATATTATATGTAACTAACTATATACACTAGATACTAAAATAAATTACTAACTAACTATACAACTAAATAAATTTAAAAAATAATAATAATATTCAATTGTTAGTGAGCCAAATAAATACAATAAAAAATAAATGTAGGTTCTACCTAACCGTGACAGCAACAAATAATTTAGGAAAAGCTTAAAGAATTATATGGAGCAATATTCGTAATTTTAAGAACGTTGACAGTCTGATCTGTCTCAATCTGTCAAAAATACCTCTAATTTCCTTACATTTTTCAGAAGTTTTTGACATTTTTTGTCGCTGAGATGAGACTGCGACTAGATTTTGAACGTTTTTAATTACGGGAATCAATTGGCCTTCTGGTACTTGTCAAATCTCTAACTAAGCAAAGCTAACTAATTAAGGATTATTCTAAAAACTCACTAACTATAATTTTGCAATGACAAAAGTTACTGTCAACAAAAGACATAAGTATGCAGGATCGTCGAATATAGTTGAAGTTTAGTGAGCAACCGATGGATGTTCTCGAATAAAATTTAATTTTGTTAATAGAAAACAAACAGTTTTGCATTAACAAAAATAAATTTTGATTTATCTAATTAAAATTCAGTCGACAACATCCATCGGTATCTTACTCAACTTTAACTAGGTATATCCGACGATCCTGCATACTTATCTCTTTTGTTGACTGTACCGACAAACTACTCTATTTTATGGCTTGCCTGGATTCTGGGTGCAAAAAACAAACATTAAAAACACTATTAAGTAAAAAATACTAAAAATCATTTCAGAAAGTTCCATTTGACTTCCCTAAATGTAGTTCTTACGTAGGCGTGCGTATAGCCGTGCAGTGAATACTGAATACAGATCACCAAGCCGAGATAATAGACAATAATCTCTATGCCACATTGACAGCTGTCAAAATTCTGCGCGCCAAAATAGACTGTATAATGTAGTAGTAAAACGTTGTGTCCTACAATGATTGTCAAAAAGATAAAACTGTAAATAACATAATATTATAAGTAATAAAAATGCTAGATAAGTAAATTCTTCGTGCCTTTCTTAAATATATGACTAGAATACTAATCAGTTTAAAAAAAGTTTTTGACTAATCTATGGCCCATGATTTTGCTCTATCATTAAGTACGCACACCGACATATCAAGTTATACATTCCCAGTATAAAATGACTTCTCATTGTACGAAAAACCAATACAATGCGAAGTCAGCTAAAACTTGAACCACTAGCTCGATATGTATTCAGAAGGTCAATTCTCGTAACTGAAAACGTTCAAAATCTAGTCGCAGTCTCATCTCAGCGACAAACTTAATGTCAAAAACTTGTCAAAATGTAGGGTAATTAGAAGTATTTTTTGACGTGAACGTTCTTAAAATTACGAGAATTGCCCCTCTGATAGGCGTCGCTCCATGTAAAATACTGGTATTCAGCTGCATCTCGTTAGACTGGAAGCCGGCCCCAACATTGTTGGGAAAAGACTAGGCAGATGATGACGTCACTGTGTGTACCTATTTAAATCAAATTTATTTCACAAATCCTTCTTCTAGAGTCGATGGTACATTCTTTTGAGATTAGTTGGGCCTTAAAAATTAAAAAAAAAATAAAACCCGTGAAATGACTTTAAAACCGCAACTGACTAAACTTCTAAGCACTAAAAATATAGGGGTTACAAAAAGTCCCAACTTCGATTGACTTCAACCCGTATGATAGTTGATAGAAAAAGCTTATACATACTTAGTAATAAGAAAGAGTTATTTAGTTTTTAATGCTTTAAAACATTGTAAAACACGCGTTCCCAATAGAACCCAACGTAGTTACTTACTTTGTAAAATACAAACTTACAGCTTTACGCACGACTATATTCCCTGAGCCGAAGTTTAGGTACTTATTAACCTATTAAAATACGTTAGTTGACCGTTGACAAGGGAAGTATATTTTTTGTTTTACACGTTCATAGACAAGAGGCATAGACACATATTATATTATTTTTATATCTATTTAACACCCCAGGATAAGTTATGGTCATGTTTTAGTTTATTTTCAATTTAATTTTGATTTTAATTTGATTTAAATTTTGATTTTAACACTAACATAGTTTGTAATTTCTAATACTAACTCATACAATATGGATGATTTCCGAATTAAATGATGAAATGAATTGAAATATAGTAGGATACGAATATGTAACTGGCTGCTTGCTACTAAAAATTGCTCGGAATAAATCAATAACACTGCCTAAACCGGGGATCGAAACCAAGACTCCGCGCTCAGCAGTCGCGCCGGCTACCAATAAACCAACTGGTCAGTTTTTATTCTTAAACACCAGAAAATAAATTCCTTGTTGATAAAACAAACTGCGAACAACTTTTTTATACATTAGCGCCAACAAAACAGCCAGACAGCCATCAAACACCATTCCTTTTTTGAAATTCCAATACCCTAAAATAACATTCGCAAAACACACGTTCGCTCATGATCAAAGTTAAAAACAAATGCAGCCACAAAGCATTGTAGTTATGCGGGCGAAAAAAACCGATCATTTGCGCTGACCGACCAATACTGGCAACACTAACGACCAAAGACTAACAAGTCTTTGTTTTTTTTTTCACTAATTCTTTTCGGGCGGTCAAGGAACGGCGTAATCCTTCTTTTGTTCTTACGTTGCCCGCATTGATTCGGTATTTGGCGGTGCCTGTAGTATAACTAAGCCACTTATGGCTTACGGGTGGCTTAGGGATGGGAATGTGTCGATGTTCTGTCGATGGTTTGTTGAGCTTTTCATTTTAGTGTCGAGAAAGTTTTTGTTTTATGTTGACACGAAAAGGTTGCGTATGCGTTGTTTTAAAATATGTTTTATGAATAGAATTATCATCAAGATCGCCCTTGTCTGGCTTATGGCTGAATATCCGCCTTTCCTTCGTTTATTAATTCCATCTCTAGACTTTTAGCTGGTCTATTTTAAGCCGATCTTTGCCCTCATCTGTTACATAGCAGTCGAGTTTCAATTTCTTTCTAAATATTCAGTTTTAAATAAGCATCGGAATTGAAAATATCGACAAAAATATCGCCACGGTCGCATCACTAGCGGTGGCCGGCAGCTTGACCAGAACTTTGGCAAATGAAGCGGGAGAGAAAGCGCGACAAGCTCGCGCGAGGAATGGACACAGAGTAGTAAATTCACAGAGATCTCAGAGGCATTGTTTTCTTTTTTAATTAAAATAATAGTCTATACACTTGAGTTCACAGTTTAAAAGACTTTTATTTGAATTTTTTTTAATTACTAGCTTCTACCCGTGACTTTGCCGTGAAATTTCTTATTTAACATAACATATATGCTATGATACTCCTCGGCAATACTTAAGCTTCCCATTAGTCTTTTTTTTTCGGAATCGGATCAGAAGTTTAACCTCTTTATAATATTAGTATAAATAGCATAAATGAATGAACCTCCTGTGAATACTGCGAGTAATTCAATACTTACTCATCATCTGCCTAGCCTTTTCCCAACTACGTTGGGGTCGGCTTCCAATCTAACCGGATGCAAAATACCAGTATTTTACATGGAACGACTGCCTATCTGACCTCCACAACCCAGTTACTGGGTAATACGACACCCCTTGGAAAGACTGGTTGTCAGACTTTCGGGCTTCTGACTACCCGTAACAACTGTCAAAGATCCACGAATGACAACTGGGATCAACGGCTTAACGTGATTTCCGAGGCACGGAATTCGATACTTACTGTCTACTGTAAAAAGATCGCATTTATCGTTTGCTGCCCTATCTAAGCACTTTGCTCTTTGCGGTGATTCCCGCTTTGCACCCCATAAACGATTATTAACCGTACCAGCCTAGGGGAAGGAGCTCGTTAAATAAGAAATGGCCGCGTATGTGTCAGCTTTCACTAATCCGTTGTTTGATACACCGAAACTAACGTTTACGTTATAGCTATTAGGAGGAAACAATTATATGGTGTGCATTCAATAGAGGATAGAATAAGTTTAAGATAAGACAAACAAGTTCTCTTGTTCAGATTTTTTTTTCTGAATGCTGTCAATCAATCGATTGACTCAGCCTATCGAAGTCCACTGCTGGACATAGGCCTCTCCCAGGCTGCGCCACAACACCCTGACTGACCTCCGCCTTCCGCATCCAGTCTGACCCAGCCACCTTCTTAAAGTTGTCGGTCCATCTGGCTGGGGAGAGTTCCACACGACGCTTGCCGATACTTAGTCTGCTCCGGCCATCGGCCGTTCACAAACATGGCCAGCTCATTGCCACTTCAGTAAACTATGTCTCTCTGCAAACTATGTCGGTAACTCTGGTTCTTTTCTGGATAATTTCATTCCTGACTTTATTGTTCAAAAATACTCCGTGCATAGCTGTACTTAGTGTTAATCCCTAAACAACACTTCGAAATCGATCGGTGTCAAGGTGTCCAATCTGCCATGATTCATTCACTAAACAAATGTGTGCGGTCATTTGAATGAGGTATGAAGTTAGTAGATCCGCGGTGCTTTCTTTAGACAATGTATACTTTTGTCTTAAAAGGCAACGCATTTTTAATTATCTCAAGAAGAAATCAAATAAGACCATTTTGAACTACAGTCCTGTCAGCGTCCAATTCTTCCACCACTGCTGCATCGAGGCAATTATTTTTCTTTCTTCTTGCTTCTTTTTTTTATTATCCTCTGCCGTGCACTTTATTCTTCCCACCCTACGGTTTGTATTCTCTGACCCCACGCTTACTCTGTGGTCCCAACATAAGTGCATAAGATGTAAGGTCTCGTTAAGTGCAAATGGTCGAAGCTTTGTCAGCCCTCTGTAATCTGTACATTACAATTTAACATTTGCTCAGGAGGGCAACAGAGTATGCAGCTTGAATGCTGCGTATTTTTTTTTATGAATATTTTACTTTGGTTTGCCCACAGCGTGTGAAAATAAGGTATATTCAGTTTTAGGCCTATAACGTTTTCAGTTAAGGGCTTAACAAAAATTTCATTAAAAAAAAAAAACTTCAGAAATATGCCAAGACACCATAAGTAATCCATCATCATTATCATCTGCCTAGCCTTTTCCCAATTATGTTGGGGTCAGCTTCTAGTCTAACCGGATGCAGCTGAATATCAGTATTTTACATGGAGCAACTGACTATCTGACCTCCACAACCCAGTTACTGGGTAAAATACGATACCCCTTTTGGTAAGAATTGTTGTCAGACTTATCAAGACACCATAAGTAATTTGAATGATAATAATAATATAATAAGTCGCACTACGCAAATATTTATTTTGAGGACTAAATCTATTCAAAGACGTTGTTTTGTTAACTCGCTTTTTTTTACTAGGAATTGGTTAAAAGGTTTGACCTCTCTGAGCTTCGTTAAGTGTGTAACGACCATAGCTTTTGTCAGACGTCATCCCGTCAATAATCCGCTATTACCCAACTTTTACACAACACCTAAGAAAACTTGCCTAGAAAAATACTTCTTACATTAACGGCTTTTACCTTAATCGCTTTAAACCAACTGACGAGAACCTCTAAAGGAAAAATAAATAAATGCCTGAAAAGTTACTTAACTAATTCTATGTGATGTGACCCATTCTACCCAGTGCGGGGCAAAGACCGCCACCAAATCCTTCCAGAAATTAATTTATCAAACAAATCCAAATAAAATAAAATCTTCAGAAATCTTAAAAATATCAGTGCAAGACGTACGAAAGAATCCCTTGTTCTTGGCATAGGCGGGCACTTTATCCGAATATATTACTGGATGCACCGATAAGTACCCTCGTAGTGGTATCTGAACGCGTGCGTTTGACAGCTCAGAGCTGGACGTAATGGCGTTTCGCGCCATTTGTTACCGCCTTTTTTGTTTTGATGGCAGCATTGTAAATTTTGACGTCGATTATGTCAAAATTGCTGATCGGCTTTGTTTAGAACAGAGATGTGCCTGCGTAAGGCGGAATCAATGATTTCTTACATTTTTAGTGCGAAGGGAAGATTGAGGATTAAAGGCACTGTTATCTAATCTTTTTCCATAGACAACTTTTCTTTACCTAATCTCATTGTAATGAAATGCCCGATGTCTCACAAAAGTTATAACATAAACTTAAGAAAAAAGCATACGAGGTGAAAACGACAATACAATAATGACGATCCCAGTCTGCCTGCGAAAATTTTATCAAATATATTCAATACAAAACCCATAGTCGATTAGTCGGCCTAGCCTATCACTACTATTTAGTTTGTTTGAAAAAATCACGTTTTTAATATCGAAGCTAAGATTTATTTGATAATTCCAAAATACTCTTAGGCATTAGTACTGGCAGTGTTATCATTTATTGTCGTATTGGTGCCTCCATAGTGTATAGTATCACCGTACCTATTGTAAGTCTAAGTGCTTGGCCAGACTGGCAGCGCGGGGCGGGGAACGGCTTGGATGCGGGAATGCGCGCGATCTGCCTGTACGCAGTCGAGCGCGGCTTCGTTCTGAATATTGTCGTGTCTAGTGTTTATCAAAATATAATGTGGATGAAGAAGACTTATTTTTACTAGAAAAAAAGCTCGAACTAGTTTGAGAATCCCGGTCCCCGCGCGGACTGCTCGCGAACTTGTATGAACGAGCTATGACGTGAGTTTCCCGCGCGCTCCCCGTGCCAAGCAGCCTGCGCCGCTCACCGCGCCCGAATGCCCACTATGGACGCTCAAATGAAGTTCTGTTTGAGTATGCCGCGCCGCGCCCGCTCCGCGCCCTCGTTTGCAGTCTGGCCAAGCACTTAGTTACTTCCTCATATACCTATTCAAACATGCCAATATATTTTCTCACCATAGAAATATAAAATTAAACGTCAAACGAATAAAACCTCATTGTCTATTAATACCCGTTGGACTGTGCAATAAAATGCAATTCGCTGACGTAACACAATAAAATGGCCGATGTCTGATGGAGAGGTTCTAAACTCGTGGACAATAAAGACGCTGGTCTTCATTTTAATATCGAGTGTGGACGTTAATGTTGCGATAAAATGTTACAAAATGAAGGATAAAGCTTTGGTTTTCTAGGAAAGCGGTTGCGTCGTATTATAACGGCCGCGGTCATGAAAATCTGACATTTTCTCTATATTTGGACAGCTGTAACTTATTGTGACCGTTGTTCGCTTCCTTGATACCAAAATTAAAAAAAAAATACATGATAATGAAATCATAGTGAAGATAGCTGATGACGTTTATAGTCTACGTTTTCTCACTTTAAAAAAAATAGTTTTTTAAGGTTTTTTTTACGGGATAAGGAAAATATCGTGAGGATAGCATATGAGGTTTTTAGTTTACATTTTCCAACGTTTTTGTAAGGAGTTTAACAAAATCTAAATAGATTTTTTGTTTTCAAGAAGAAGTTGGCTTTCAAGAGACTATTTTTATAACAAACTTATAAGAGAACCGAATTTTTAATACGCTTGTTGTGTTAGTGGATGATGTAAGTGCTCCCAAAATTAGTGCATGTTAAAGAAGACGGATCACAATCCTTACAAAATTACCCCACGTCCTATAGCAAAGTGACGTATCTCAAAAAAAAGATAAAAATGTATAAAAAAATATGACATACTCCCTAACTTCATTTTTTTACACCTTCATAGGGAAAAATTGCTTTAAAAATAGTTCAGGCGCTGTTATGAAAAATTCGTTCGTATGAGTATTTATGGACCGATTTTAAAAATTCTTTTTTTGTTTGAAAGGGTACCCCCAAGGTAGTCCCACGGCCATAAAGTCAGGTCTCCGGTCTCCAGGATCCCGGAGAAATGAAAGTAAAATCTCAAAAATAAGCTCATTTTTGTACTTTACATTATTAGTTTTTCACTCTCTTGTTGTTTCTTTTGACTTATTGCATTTTGATGAGACAAAAACGTCAGTGGTAACGCTAGGGAGTGGTCGACAGAGGTTGTTTCACTTACATTAACACAAATGAGAAAGACGAATAACGATAGCGACGCGACGCGGCAAGCGAAGCTAAGGAAATGCAGTGAATAATGTTGTTTCACTCGTTCTAATGCGAGTGACTGAGATGCATAGTGACGCCAAGGACATGAAAGGAACAATTGAATGGCGCTGTCAGTCTTACCCTCCAAAACCGTTTCCTCCGAAAGGCTACGGGATCCCCTTGGTTCGTCCGAAATGGGATCCTCCACGTTGACCTCAAAATCCCCACTATCCAACAATTCATGAAACGCCTTTCCAAGCGTTTCTTTGATACCGCCGCCAAGCATCGCAACCCTCTGGTTGTCGAGGCCGCCAGGTATACTCCCTCCAAAATCAGCAAATGTCGCCGTCCAAGGCATATTCTCTTAGACCCTGACGACCCCGTTACCCTCCTCCAGGAGAGTAACAGGGCAACCAGTACAGTATACAAAAACAAAAAACCGACATTCCGACCTCGCCGACGAGGTCCCTCGCGACGTCCCCAATTAAATACCCCCCCCCCACCCTTGCTCGATGAAGTGCCAGCCCGCGCCGCAGCTGAGCCTGTAGCTTTAAATTCCCGACTGTGACCTCTGAGTTTGTTTCGACATTTCTTCTCAGAGCAGTCAGATAGGATATCGGCCCCATCAAGCTTAAATAATAAAAATCTGATCCAGCCTGTCCCATCTTGCTGCCCTCTCCAGCGACGCCCTAAGCCGAAGTTCGTACCCCACAGGGGGTGCCCTTAGCGTGTAGTCGCTTAGTATAGTAGATATTCGCCCTAGCTGGAGGCTTTGAGTTTACTTAAGGCAACCACAGGATAGTCCGGTTAAGTAGCCACGACCTCTCAAGGTCAACTACGAGATGCCATTTATATATATAAGAAAAAAAAAAAACGCTGTCAGTCTATCTTGCGCTTGCGTTGAGTGTGCTACTTCTTTGCTAACACTTACCGGACCTGATAATTGCCTAGTGATTTGTTGTTTAAATGGAAGATTTCTTTACTACAGTTGTTCTTGTATACATGGGCGCAGGACATTGGGGGTATGCGCCCATGTTATGAGTGTAATATTTTATTTGGGCTGGATGCGGAACCATCCCGGAGAAATGAACCACCCGGCAGGTTTTTGAACCATGTTTTAAGGGATTTATAAAATTAATAAATGAATGTTGAGAAAATGACGTGACGAACTGGGAGTTATGCTCGCCATTTATTGCACATATCCTGTCCGAATTCGTTGTAACGTGTGTATAATAGATAAATAATTTAATAAACAATAGAAAAATGTTTTTTTTTTCTTTGAATCCTTAAATTCCCAGTCCACTCATTTTTAAACTAAATCACCAAAAGCGCCTTTTTTAATTACACATAAAGAAACAATTTCAGTATTATTATATAGTATTCAAAGTAATATTTGAATTCAGTATAATAATATAGTATAGTATTAGTATAGTATTCAAACATTCAAGCTCAAGCTTTTATTCTCACGTTTTCATAATCAGATGAATAAGGAGATAATTCTCAGTTGATCGTTGATTGAACAAAATAAATGTTATATATTAACACTTTGACAGCGGATCACGTACTAATTAATACTAATAATATAGGAATAAATAAAATGCTTGGCTGACAAAGTGTTAAAAACTACCTTTGAAACAAATGAGCTTATTTTTGAGATTTTTTTCATTTCTTCAGGATCCTGGAGACCGGAGACCTGACTTTATGGCAGTGGGACTACATTGGGGGGTACCCTTTCAAAAGAAAAAAGAATTTTTAAAATCGGTCCATAAATACTCATATACGAACGAATTTTTCATAACAGCGCCTGAACTATTTTCATAGCAATTTTTTCATATGAAGGTGTAAAAAAATGAACTTAGGAAGTATGCCATATTTTTTTATACATTTTTATCTTTTTTTTGAGATATGTCACTTTGTTATAGGACGTGGGGCAATTTTGATCCATCTTCTTTCAGTTTAAATGTTTTTTTTTTTTTTTTTATAGCCAAGTCATCTAATGGCATATGCCATTTATTTATTTGTACAGACGCCAGCACACCAAGCTACTACAATCTGTAGATTTTCAACTTTATCGCTATAAGCATTAGGTTCAAGGTTGATTGGGAAAATTTGACAGTATCGGGTAGCTTGATGTGCTGGCGTCTGTACTTTCATATCGATACCATAGTTACACCAGCTGACATACTTTCAGATTTATATGATGGCTACACTTTGTATATTATTACCAATTTAAAATCCAACGATCCCATTGTTATTTAGATGAAATGCTACAAAATAATGCAACTTCTTGCATCGCTAGGCATGGAAAACTACCCATAATCTTTTAGACTATAAATCAAAGTTATTGGGGCCATAATATTGACATTACAGTTTACGAATCGGACTCAGTATTAACTTTTAACGCTACTATCTTTAATATGAAGATTTACAGCTTATTATAATGGCGCCTGTCAAACTGTCAGTTTATGACGGTCGCGCCATAAATTGGCGGGAGTGCATTCGCCATCTTGGAATTTTACGAATGTGGACCCATGTTGAGGAAATGATCGTAGATGCTTTGTTTTGATCGCTCGACGTTTAGGCTATAATACCTAGCTAGATTTTCGAGGATATTGAATGAACTTTACTTCTTTTTGAGCTAAAGAGAACTAAAACATTTGATTTACAAACAGTGTAGGTAGTGTATAAATTGTGAATGAACAATAGTAACAATGCTGTGCCATGTAACACATGAACAAAGTGTTTTTTTTATCAATTAAGTATACTATCGATCAGACACTAAGAAAGTGCTCCGGAATTGTGTAAAAGTACAAATTGATATTACAGAGTAAAAGCCTATAGAAATAGGCTTATCTTAGCCAGAAATGCATAGGCCTTTGTCTTTATACCTACTTTGGAGCAGTGGTGGACCAGTGGTTACGGTCGCGACTTACGGGTTGTAGATCGTAGGTTTGAACCCAGTCAGGGGCTTTACTTTGTGTAAATTATTTCATCACCTCTGCTCTCAAAACAGTGAAGAAAACATCGTGAGGAAACCGGCATGTCTTAGAACCAACAATTCGAAGACATATGACATCTATCAACCCGCACTGGGCCCGTGTTGTGGATTACGGCCCACTCTCTCTCACTGAGAGGAGGCCTGCGTCCCAGCAGTGGGGCTCTAGCACTGGTGTAACTACTCTTGGTGTCCCAAATCTGCACCTTAAACTATCTATGGTATAATGGCGCCTCTAAAAGCGACATAGACCAATAGATGTGCTGGTAGATATTCTATGCACAAAGCGTAGATTTTTTTTTTTCATGAAATTTATTTTCTTGGGAAAGATTACCCTGGAAAACTGATTAGTCATCACAGGGTGTAATAAGAATTATTTTTTTTTAATTATTTATTTGACATAAAAAGTATAGGTTGGTGACACTTTATTTAAGCATGCAAATAGCCTGGCACAAAATAAATTATCTATGGCTCCCACGCTAGGAAAAACCTGTGTTACAGGGGTCTAAGATGTATCTATGATTCCTTAGTCATCCTATAGGAATAAATAGGACTACCATATTGAGAGTCAGAAAGTGGCAGCATTATGGACGTATGCCAAACCACAAGAAGAAAGTAAAAAAGCCTCCACTGAATCAAAATCTTAATATTGCCAACCGTCTAAATTCTATCTCTATGTTCACAGGTTCCGCGCATGTCTCAAGCTAGCCGACACATCAGTATCAAACATGGTGGGAAAGCTGTTCTTCAACGTCGTCCAGACGAAATGCTTCATCCTCAAGCCTGTCAAGATGTGCACGCAACGCTCCTGGTGGGGCAAATGCCTCCGAAGAGGTTACACTAAACAAGCCTTCTTGAGGGACAACCTACCGTACTAGCCTGTTTAAGGCCTTACCTTTGCCATTAGAAACTAGGCTGTACAAGGTCTTATCTTCGCCTAAAAAAAATCATTGACAGTTGATATTGTCGATGACAATTTTATTCAATGTTGCCAGTGTTACCAGTTTAATTTTAGGGTAATTTCCCAAAGTGTGGGTAAATGTTAAGAAATATGGCAACGTTGAATTCCGGAGTACATAAAAACGTTCTTAATAATATTTATTTCTGTGATCGTAAGAGTAACTTAATGTATTTTTAAATGTTACTATATGTAGATGGGTTCCGCCGTTTCTCATAGAAATTAAATGTGTGTCGAATACGGGTTTCGAATGTTAAAATAATAATATGTTTGTCTATATTACTGGTCCTCTGAGTTATTAATATTTTGTTGTTATTCACACTAGGATATTATTTCTAACAAACGGTACTTTTTCTATCGATAAATAATAAATTTTGCTCGACGTCGACGCGGCATTTTTTTCACTTTTGGACTCAATTTTACAACCTCAGACCAGTATTTATTTATTTCTCAATCCGTACTTTACATATTCCTTACTCACTGCCATTTTAATATATTCCGTCTGCCAGTTATGCTAAGCGAAAATATTCTTTATTCTCGGGTGATTTTACTTCCTGCTGGAATTTAAATATTCCTGAATTGATTCATATTGGTATTCAAAAGTATAGTTATACAATGCGAAGATGACAATACGACAATTAATGTATACATTGGCAATAAGGACTATTTAGGAACTATCAAATATTTAGCCTAATAGTTAGCCTGGAAGAGATCGCAGAAAGCGATAAGGCCGCCCATTGTATGTTTTATATTAATAATCGATTTTTTTTGTTACGTTTTTTTCTGGTGTACAATAAAGTATAAGTATATAAATAAATAAAGAAATTAAAAAAAGAATACGTTTTTAACAAACTAAATAATAGTAGTGATGGACCGACTATGGATTTGCTAATCGTTGACTAGTGACTAAACTATTGGATACATTTGTTTGAATTTTTGTATGCAGACTGGGAACGTCATGAGATCATACAAAGTTTAATTTATTGTCGTCTCCACCGTGTTTTACTTAGGTACAGCATCGTCTCAATTCTTTCGATTTTTAACAAAAATAATAGACATATAACACTAGTTTTTATTGTAAAAGGCTATTTTTGCTTAGCTTCCAACTGGGACATTCAAATTATTGGTGTTTTTATTGTAAATATGTAATTAAACAAAACAAATTGACTCTATTTATTTGTTTACAAAAGTTAACCATAAAATAAGAAAAATAAAAAAGTAACCTCTTGTAAAAAAAAACTTTCCGAATTTCAAAATTGTAGAGTTAAATAAAAGTATCTAATGCAAAAGGGTGATATAGGCAAAATTATTGCCAGGATTTATAAAAGAAAACATTTAAAATAACAAAAAAAAAGTCTGTCAATTTTTGTCTAAGTCATCCAAATATTTGGCAATAAAAGTTACTTACTAGATTTAGCAAACTTGTAGATATTATAGTAATATCTCAGGTGAACCCGGGAATAGACTTGTATTGTAAAACAAACATGCTTTAGGACAATTTCTGTCAAAAAGAGAAAAGTTTTGTTTTTGCATATTGTGTCTTACCGGTCACAATAAAACGAACAGAGTATAGTGACATTGACAGATTTTAGTCCTTTAGCCATGAATAAACTAACTCGGTCTAATCTCAATAATAGTGTATAAAGTATAATTATTAAAATAAAAAAGTAATATAATTAATTTAAATTATTTACCGCTAAAAACTTTATTTTTATGAAAATACCTTTCACAACATTAAATGTACATTTTTATAGTCAAATGCCAATTTTGGGCTTAACTTACTATGCCCACTTTGCCCAGGCATACCTTAAAAAAGTCCTATGCCCATACTATCCTAGTAGTGCCCCTAGCGGTGTGAATTGTAACTATTTGCTCTATCAAACTCTTTGCAAAGACTAATTATTTTGTGCCAAACCTAATCAAGATCTTCCATTTTACTCCAACAAATTAATATTTTTCATATCCCATACGTTTTTAGCGGGTTATAGTTGTAATAAAGGCGTGCGAAGTTCCTCTATTCGACAATATGGATGTTTAGTCAAATAAGTATTTTGTGATTCTCACATGTAGATGTTTTAAATGTTAGTTGTAGATTAATTAAGTAGAACAAGCAATCAATAAAAATAATATTGAAGAGCCTTTAGATGAGTACTAATAAAATGTTGTAGAAATAAATGCAAGGTTCTGTGTTTTTTGTTTCGGACATTACTGACATCGTGAGGAAACCTGTACCCCTAATTGCGTAATACACTAATTTTGAAAGATATTGCTAATCCATTGCTTCATATGTTCGAAAAATGTGTCAGCTCAGCAACGTAAATAACGCAATTTTCATCTTAGGGTTTCGATGACAAACTCACTAGGTCCTATGATTATATTGTTGCGGCCTAAAACTTGGCCACTTTGAATTTGTAAGTAATTTTAATAGTTCTACACCGGCAACGGTAGTGTATGTGAAACTGTTTAATATTAAGATCTTAATGTACCATATACTCAGAAATAAATATATCTATCTATCTATCTAAATGAATGTTGTTGAACTGGCAAAATGAACGCCATTGCTATTGTTAGTGTGTTACGCAATTACCAGTGGCGTAACGATTGGGTTGCATTGGGGCAAAATGCCACGGGCCCCCAGCCAGAGGGGGCCCCTGGCCCGAGAGGGCCATTAGCACACGAGGATCCTAACATAAGTTTATACATGCAAACTTTTTTTGAAAATGTGTAACAAAGGACATCATTCAGGTTTCGAACATTTTGTACCTTTTTCCCATTGTTTGTCTAATTTTTTGGACAAGACCTCATGCTCAGCAGTAGCGCTTGCGACCACTAGACCACCGAAGCAGTCAGGTGTTAAATTTTGTAGGGGAAAATATGAAAACTACGCAAAAAGTCGCAGGAAAAGAGCTAGTAAAATAAAACTGTAACGTTGGTTGAGCTTCTTTACATTGAGGGAGGGCCCCATCCCTTGAATTTGCCACGGGCCCCAAACGGTATAGGTACGCCACTGGCAATTACCCCTCTGGACTTCTAGTTAAATAAGTCTGAAATCGCCAACCCGTCTTGAGCAAGCGTGGTGATCAATGATTGTCTTCTCTCTTTGAGAAGAGGCCTTTTCCGTGCAGTGGGACAATAATAAACTGGTATTTATTACACAGGAAGATTTTTTTTATCACCATCCAAATTTTTACAGGGTGTTCTACCCATGAATATGAACAACTTTCACTGTGGGACCAACTGTGAAATCACGAAAAAAAAATTTGCTGTTTCATACATTTTGGTCGAGTAGGTATTGAACTTTTGTATTAAACAGCTGATTTTTTTTTCGTGTATTCAGAGTTGGTCCCATTAGTCCCATAGTGAAAGTTGTTCATATTCATGGGTAGAACATCCTGTAGAAATTTGGATGATGATAAAAAAAATCTCTCTGTATGTATTGTTTGCGGATTCAATCTTTCGGGATTGTCAATTTTTTTTTGGACTTACTGTAAATAATAATAAAATGAGTGTCTGTTGATGGTCATGCATGCTCAAAAAGGCGTATAGGTGCATCGACAAGAATTAATTTGACTGTCTCTAATTTATGTCCCGTAGTACAGACGCCAGCACATCAAGCTACCCGAAACTGTCAAATTTTCCCAAGCAACTTTGCACCTTATACTTTGGCGATAAAGTTGAAAATCGATTAAATAAATATGACAGATTGCAGTAGCTTGATGTGCAGGCGTCTGTACCTACTGTATCAATGTGTTACATTTTTTGTGGCTTTATACTGATGCAATATTAAAGACAATTAAATGAATTCTTGTCGATGTACAAATCTTTTTGAGGCTAACAATACCTATATAGTCAACCTAGTAATTGTAAGCAGAAAAAACACGGGGTAATTTGAAACAGAAGTTGCAACACCCGTCAATTTTTACACCTTGCATTCACTGTTACCGATGCCTACCCCCGATTCAGATATCCGAACCTCACAATGATTTTTTTCTTGCATAAGATTTATTAAAGTATTATGTATTTTAATTCACATTTTTCACATTAACCATCATTTTCTGATCTTATCTTAATTTATTTGGGTTCGGCGCAACATGTCGTTTTCTTTCTATAGGTACTATCGCGGACACTCCCGCCTGACCATCACTAAGTTCATTTTTGCTTGCACTCAAAAAATAGAAGCGCTCTCTAGTAAGCGCGCCAAGGTGAAATAGTTCGTCCGTAAAATTCACAAAAGGAGAACACGTGATGCGTCACTAAGCTGCGCAGTGCAGGTTGCAATTAATTGCATTATCGCTTTCCTAATAGACGAAAACTTTAAGGGAGCATGGCTTGGCGCCGCCACAGGATTTAGGCGAAAAAAGTTATAAGTGATCAGGCGGAAAAGTCCTCGATGGTACTTCTCTATTAGTCGTCATCTCGGTAGTCACCCCCTGTCTAGCGACATCATCTTTCACACAGTCCATCCATCGTTTTTTTGGTCTTCCCCTACTCCTATAGCCATCCACAGTCATACTCAAAAACTTTCCTGAAGACATTTTCCTCATTTCTCCATACCATGACAACCGATTTCCACACAACTTTTCAGTTACCGGTGCGACTTACTCATTTCTTATTCCATGTATTTTAAAATTTTCATCGGCGAGGCCTATATTTAGGTCAGCGCCATCTCTTGACCGATAGTTATACTGATAATCGATTCGGTTTTTAACCGAATTCATTTTTATCGGGGGAAGGGAGGGGGAGGTTTTTGTTCGCATTATTTAAATTGTTTCCAATAGCCCGGACTGTGCCAATGTATGTAACAATGTAAATAATAACGTATGTAGTATGAATGCATGCTAGCAATGTGAGAAATCGTTTTAATATTATAGAGAACTTTTATTTTTGTTCCGATTAATGTAACTGATGAAATGAATAAAAAATATCTTGCAAATAATTTTGTGTTGTTTTAATTTGCCTCCTAAATGTGCATACACACGAACGGCAGAGGTAACTGCAGACGTTGAGAGCGGGCGTCGGCGGGTGTGGTGGCTTTGGAGTTGCCTCTCCAAATCCTCCACCCAATCCAACCTACCCACCACCACCCAGTCCCCAACCCAATGGGAACAGCTAGATACGCCATTCATTCGATGAAAAAGTGTAGTCGTCAAGAATAGTTTATATTAGCACTAAGTGACAACCTAAATTAAAGCCTAAATAAAAGCGCGCCGTTGGATTTTCAACCTTCGACGCTAACCCCAGCGTTGAAAATCCAACAGCACGTATTGAAAACCGTCATTATAGTCAGCGAAACCAGCGCGCTACAGAACTTCGTAGCGAAACAGCTACGTCGTAGAGTCGTAGACACGGATCTACGAGAACCATGCAACTATAATAGATTAATAAATATATATGTACCTATGTACAGAATTTTAGTCATATCTCTATAAGTTAGATGTGTTCCATAAGCACTTTTCCATGAGATCTAAATTAGAAAGATGTATTAACGATTCTAATGAATAGCTATAATTCTGTAAATACAGACCATAGTCGCGAATCATATTTTGATCAAGATACAACCTGAAACTTGGCCTGAAAATTGAAAAAACGTAAAAAAAATAATTTCGTGGGCTACTACTGCGCAATTCCAAGCTGACTATAATTTTTATCAACAAGAATATAGGAGCCGGTTTCAACGTTCAACGGTAATAATACCGCCATCTAGCGGTCGACGGAGCTTTTGACTCCAGGCTTTCTGACTGAACCTTAATCAAACTAGTCTGAAGTCTTTTTGTAGTATTTATTACACGTAGAAGTAAATGTCGTCACTCGCTAATTTACATAGCGCGTAATTTGTAATATAATCTATACTTATAATAAATCTGTAGAGAGGTCAATTCTGTACATGAAATATATTTTCAAAATAACTATCAGGGGGTGATTAGTGATCGATACTGATGCCAAAAATGCAATCAGTAAAATTTTTGTCTGTCTGTCTGTCTGTCTGTCTGTCTGTCTGTCTGTCTGTCTGTCTGTCGGTCTGTATGTTCCTTATAGAAAAAAAAACTACTGGACGGATTTTAACGAAACTTGGTACAATTATTCTTCATACTCCTGGGCAGGTTATAGTATACTTTTCATCACGCTACAATCAATAGGAGCAGAGTAGTGAAGGGAAATGTTGGTAAAACGGGAGAAGTTACTCCATTTTTTAAGCTTCCGTCGCGTGTGCAGCCTTAATGGTTAAAGTTACATAGAAATCATGTATGACGGAAATATTCTAGATAAAATTGTCTAAAAAATATCCCGCAACGGCATATGTCTATCTTTTATGGTTGACTCACAATAACACGTGTAACTCCTGATAGCTTAGCAGTTCGGAGCATTCTGATTATATTTGTTTACTCTTACGTTTATAATACTCTCACTCATCCCTACTTTAAAAAAGTTAACATTATTACCTATTCAATAAAAAAAGAATCATAGAAATCGGTATAGAAACACCAAACTTATACATGAATGAAATAAGCCATCGCGCCGTCACACGTCTGAATCATGCTATAAGGATTATATTTGTGTAACGGTTGCCGCGCTCGACACTGGTCGCGGTAGTGTATAAAAAGGCGGGAGGTCCGAGAGCGTCAGAGCGAGCTTCATTCAATATTTGGCTGTTGATGCGTTCAGAGCGTTCGACCTTATTGACAGACAATAATTGATATTGAGAAACCGTGCTTATCAGCGCGACTTTTAGTCTTTAAATTGTTTATTTGAATTTCTTTTGTTGTTATTTTGTAAAATAGGTATGAGTTGTTTTGGTAGTGTTTAAATATTCGTTCAAATTAAAAATTATTAAGCGTAGGTACTTTTATTAATTAAAGTAGGTAGTTATAGGTATTTATTTTGAAATTTTACACAATGGTTCCCTTTATAATGTAGACAAGGAATTAGGAAGGAGTTTTTAAATTCAACTCCATAGGGGATGAAAGTTTTTATGAATGTCCGTCAGTTTTAAAGTTAGGATCTTCAAATTTTGTGTTTAGGCTGACGACAAAAAATTAATTTATACGTGTCTCAGCGTTTTTGATAATTCCAACCCCAAAGGGTTAAAAAGGGGGATAAAGTTGTGTATGAAAGTCCGTCAGTTTAAAAGTTAGGGTCTTCAAATTTTGTATTTAGGCTAACGATTGAAAATTAATTTATACGTGTCTCAGCGTTTTTGATAATTTCTCCCCCAAAGGAGGATGAACGAACTGACTGAAATATCAACGCACAGTCTAAACTGCTGGTCCTAGGGACATGAGTTTTGGAGGTTGTGTTCTTCGTGCAGAGTAGGTATCGAATAAGAAGGGGTTTTTGGAAATTCAACCTTTAAGAGGGTGAAAAGGGGGGATTTTGTTTGTATGAAAAATCTTATTTATTGAGTTAATAACCTTGAAACTTGGCACGAATACTTATCTAAGTAAATTATGAAATTTGGAATTTTTCGTTTTCCTAAAATACCCCCTAAAGAGGTAATGGGGGGGTGTTAAAATAAGTATGGAAGAATTTTAACGCCCTGTCCGATTAACTTGGAACTCAATATTTATACTAAGGACTAAAAATAATTAATAACGTGTATCAGGGTTTTTCGAAAATCTACCCCTAACTGTATGAAAAGAGGTAGTTAATTTTAAAGGGGAGGATTTTACTGCGTGGCTTGATTAGCTCGAAAATTGGTATAAATAAACTTTGAGTCAAGTTATGAACATATTTTAAACGATTTTTCAAAATTCTACCGGTTTCTCGTTTCGCGTTTACCGCCGTGTTAAGACCGCCTGCTCGCCATGTACAAGATGCAGGATAAATTCACAAATTCTCTCGCCTTAACCGGTCTTCTTATTAACTGTTTATTTAAATACTTGATTGGAAATTCTCTTACATAATTATATTTTCTCGTGGTCCTACTATTTTGTCCTACCAGTAGGTCCACGAGGGTATGTTATTGCTGTTGGTCCTACTGAAGTTTTGAAACTAAAATGCATCTCCTGTATAAAGAAATTGACTACCCCCTTACTAATAAACGTTGTATAATGTCTGTATAGTTAGACAACGCTTTGTCTTCGTCTTTCGAATGTCAAATGACTGACGTCGTCGGTGTGTAACTATTCATCTGATATAATATGTTTATTAGTAAGGGGGGTTAAATAAGAGTTGTGTGATTTAATTCCTCATCGAGTATTAACTTACAATCCACACAACTTTCAACTAAGCTCGTTTCGAAGCATTTGTAACCAGGACAACAACAGGTTTAAAACTATATAGGTAAACCGTTTCAGTGTAAAATAATAGTTTACTTAGGTACACTAAAATTACTCCCAGAAAGATGTATGGGGTGAAAGTATTGTGATCTCGAAGGATAGATACCTCATTCTTTCACTTTGCCTGATGTTCTGAGTTAGCGACAGAGGCGCCCCTCGTAACTGCAAAGACCAAATCGTATTCAGCAGTACACTGCTATTCTAACATGGAGTAGTGTTTTGTTTTGAATTTTCCAATTCAACTCTAATTAATTGCTATAGTTGCGTTGATTCCAGACTAATTCAGTTTTAGAATAAAGGGCAGAGTTCATTATAGTTATTTAATCATGACCATAATCTTACATCAAATTCTACACATTTCACCTGCATAGAATTAAGTTCTTAAGTAGCAGCTTGGACCTCTTGAGTTAACGAGTCCAAGTTGTTCAACTTTAACAGCTTGGTAAAATGCTCCAGAGCAAGTTTGAAGTTCCAATTATTAATTTCCAAACACCTGAAAATAAAGTATAAATTTAGTACTTACTGTTCTATTTTATAAAATTCTATAAATTATGTTAGTAAAATTAAAAACCTTTCACTAATGTTTTTATCCATTGTTGTAAGTTTCATAAAAATTTTAAGATACTTGTCCCGAAGATCCTCATCTGTCGTAGATTCTATTTTTAAATTAAAATTCTTCTGTGAAATCTGTAAGAAAATAAAATTAAAATAAGTTTAGTTATCATACTTATCATAGACGTCGTCCTAAATGATGTGTGAATAGGCAGCCTTAAGACCATGTGTAGCTAGAATTTTTTTTTTTCCTATGGCAATAATTCCATCGATTCAACGACGCCGCTGTCAAACATTGCGTTTTACGAAGTAGTTTATAAATTCGCCTTTACAAACGAAATTAATTTTATTACTTTATTCCGTACAAAATGAAGAAACACCAAACAAGACAAAAGACTATTAACGACCCGGTTATTGTGTCGCGAGTGAAGAATTACCTTGCCGAGAATGTGGACAAGACATTCGTCGATGTTAGCCAAATGGCGCGTTCATTGAAAGAGCGCTACCGCGAGTACAACAACAGGAGCGACAACGCCTTCTGTCAGATGGTGGAGAGTGCCTATAAAGTCGTATTACAAAGCTACGGACTTGACGGAGCTTCGACATCCGACGGATCGGAAGAAGAATCTGATTTAGAGCTATTAGACGAGAATAGTAGTGCATTGAACGACCGCCTGCTCGCCATGTACAAGATGCAGGATAACTGCAAACGGCCGGCAACCAACAGGCGCAACACAGACAAGACGGGAGAGCCTATAGATATATTGAGCAGCGATGAAGACGGCGGTGCGGCACCTAAACTACCGAAAATCAATGACCAAATTACCATAACCCCCCACGTACCAATCAGAAACGCAAACAGTACCGCGACTGAGAGTACGCCCGCCAAATCGCAACAGAATCAACACACAAATGAGAAAAAGAGGAAAGTTGAGTCAATCAAAATTGCACCACCAAAGAAAAAGGTTGATATTGGCAATGTCAAAAGTGTTAAGGTTAGTTTTGATGACATTGGTGGTATATCTGAAATTATCGATGTTAGTGATAAAACTGTTTTAATTCACTTGAAGCAAATTGGGAAGATTAAAAAGCTTGAAAGGTGGGTACCTCACGAATTGACTGAAGCAAACCGGCAAACGCGCGTCGACTGCTGCGTTACATTACTGAACCGGCACAACAATGAAGGTATTTTAAACCGAATCATTACCTGTGATGAAAAATGGATTCTTTACGATAATCGGAAGCGCTCAGCGCAATGGTTGGATCCTGGCCAGCCAGCCAAATCCTGCCCCAAGCGAAAATTAACCCCAAAAAAGTTACTTGTAAGCGTTTGGTGGACTAGTGCCGGTATTGTTCATTACAGTTTTCTCAAATCTGGCCAGACTATTACAGCTGATGTCTATTGTCAGCAATTACAAACCATGATGGAAAAGCTAGCGGCTAAACAACCAAGGCTGGTCAATCGCTCCACGCCACTGCTGCTTCACGACAACGCCAGACCACACACTGCGCAACAGACGGCTACCAAATTAGAAGAGCTTGAATTGGAATGTCTTAGACATCCTCCGTACTCCCCGGACCTTGCTCCAACAGATTACCATTTTTTTCGCAATTTGGATAATTTTTTGCAAGGGAAAAAATTCAACTCCGATGGGGCAGTCCAAATCGCCTTCAAAGATTTTATTGATTCCCGTCCGACTGGTTTTTTTAGTAAAGGGATCAATGAACTACCTATAAGATGGCAAAAGTGCATTGAAAACAATGGTTCATACTTTGATTAATTAAATATATTATATTAAAAAATATTCGACTTTTTGTTCCTTCCATACAAAACGCCAATTTCATATGTAAGGACCTAATATTAAACGATTTTTCAAAATTCTACCCCTGTGGGGGTGAAAAGCGGGGATAGTTTCTTTGAAAAATCTGATTCCTTTGTTCTATAAACTTAAAAATTGGCCCGAATACTTATTTATTTAAGTTAATTATAAAGATCATACCAACATTCATTTTCGAAACTTTTAGAGGAAAGTACGAATTTCACGCGGACGAAGTCGCGGGCAGAAGCTAGTTTGTAATAAAACTACTACTGCTACTCTCCGCTAGATAGCGCTTATTAAAACGACTACGTAGGTACAAAATGTTTATTACATTTAGGAAGGAACATAGAACAGATAAATTTACACCATATAAACATCACCATCTTGATGTTTTAACAATAAAACATTTTCTCCATCCTTCAATTCATACTCGACCTCTTTTAAAATATCTATTTTACCGCCATCTGTCTCCGTAACCTGAACTAATAAGTTCTGTTCGACGTTTTTGCTCTTAGCCTGTTTGCCATGCTTCGCCGCTAGATGGCGACGCAATCCTCTCACTCTCGTATAGGTGGCGCCACAGTGCTCACAAGGGTGCGATTCTGAACGAACGTGTGTTGACGAAATATGCTCTTCTAGGCTTATTTTGTAGCCGAATTTCTTGGTGCAGATTGTGCACTGAAAATAAACAAATTTATGGATTAAACTGTAGTTTTGATTGGCCTCTGCTCCTGTGAAATTAGACAATACAATGACACAAGACAATTAGACAATATTATACAAGACAAATACCTCATATTTCTTAACGCCGAGATGTCTCCTGCGATGTGCACGTAGATTTGAGCTGGAAATACATCTTTGTGGACACATGTCACAGCTGTAAGGACGTTCACCTGTATGTTTTCTGTAATACAAGAATAGAATGCGTCACTAAAGTCACTAGGTCCTCCCTAGTATCTAAAAACATTGTCCACAAGATGGCCGATGTGGCCGGAAAGTTCAAGAGCGACAACCGTGTGCTGCAGGGCACAGATATTCCAAATCTATATCAACTTTAAGAAAGAGTAAATTAATTTCATAATTGAATGAATAGTACTACCGAAAGTCATGAATAATTGAAAATCCAGCGCAAACTGAACTTTACGTGTGAGTTTTAAAGTTGTTTTTTCCAACAACACACTTTTGTTTACATGTTTGCAAACCAAAACGCGAACACAGTTTAGTTATGTTAAAGGTAAGCCTATGTCCAGCAGTGGCGTGGGCACCTTTCGGCTGAGACAATGAAGGTAATGGTAGGGTAATGATGGCCCATTACCTAATGTGCACGGTCAGTGAAGATCGCTGTGTGGCTCTGAACTCGCAGTGTGGACACTGATGGCTCTTGGTTCCTGTGTGTGTCAGCTTGTGTTTGTGTAGGTAATCCTGACGAGTGAACACGCGCCCACATATCTGAGGAATAAACAAAAGAGTATTGTTTTAACTTTTTTGTCTAACCTCCTTACTAATAAACAATTATTATATCAGATGAATAGTTACACACCGATTTCTCTCTTTCAGTCGTCAGTAATTTGACTTTCGAAAGAAGAAGACAAAGCGTTGTGTAAGGGTCTCCCCACATTTATCGACGCGGAATCGGCTTAAGCCGAGTGCGTATCACCACACTACTCGACTTATCGCCGAGCTAATAGAGAAACGGCTCGTTTCGCCGTCGGTCGGCGTCGCGACGCCGCTGAGCCGAGCCGATGCGAATGGTATTAGTAACACCCTTATTACGTAGACATAAAGGCTATTTTGACCGGTGTAAGCCGATTCCGCGTCAATAAATGTGGGGAGACCCTATACTCCATTTGTTTAGGTAATTAAATAAAGGTAAACAAAAAAAACACGTGACTTAGTTAACCGACTAAACGTAATATCACTCACTTCACTTGTCATGCTATGTCACAGTTGTACTCTTCAATTTAGCAACATTATTAACGAATTATAACGTTGCTAAATTGAAGAGTACAACTGTGATGTAGCATGACAACTGAATAGACTGGTATTACGTTTAGTTGGATAACCACGGCAAGTGGTTTTTTTTGTTTACCTTTATTTAATTACCTAAACAAATGGAGTATAACTATAGAGACGCTATACAATGTTTATTAGTAAGAGGGTAATAGAATAGCTGCCGGGGAGTTTATGAGGGGGAGAGGCGCACTCTTCTTCCCATCTAAAGCACTAGAAAGTGGTGAAGGATGGCGTTTTCGGACTGTCTTATGTAATTTTGATGTTCATAAAGTGCTGATTCTTGGTTTAGTTTGAATAAATGACTTTTGATTGTTTTGTTTAGAATGTCTCTCCATCTTCTATTAGTTCTGACGACTATTACACCCCAAATACTTGCTCCATAAAACATTATTGTGAGGTCCGGAATGCATCCATGTGGCACTCACTTGCTCTTAGCTCTCTCTCTTCTTACATTTCTATGTCATGTTTTGCTCTATAATAAATAAATGCTACTTAATTAATTAATTAGCATTTAGTGTTCAATAATATTTTTAGAAGTGCAAAATAGGAATTATTTGAGGTTCAATAAAATACATGCCTTTCCGGCTGATAATTTTTAACTTGATTTCTAAATCAAGTTAAAAATTATCAGCATACTCAACATTTATTCAAGGATTTCTCTAGAAATCCTTGAATAAATGTTGAGTATTGGTCAATATAGCTTAGGGCAGAGATCAGAAGAAGAAGGTGAGATGAAAGATGAAGATGGCCTATGTCCAGCACTGGACTGCAATAAGCAGTCAGACTAAAGAAAGGTATCATCATGCAGTTCCTACTACAAATAAGATAATTCTTACATCACAAACAAAATTTTTCTCCTTTCCATGTTCAGTCATATGCAGCTTCAACAATTCCTTAGTCTTAAACAATTTTATACACTTGCCACACTTAAAGATATGCTCTGGCAACTCCGTCAAAGTGTTGTGTCTATGGTCTCGCATATGATACTCATACATGCACCTCTTTGGAAGATAGCGGTCACATATTGTACACTTATATCCATCTTTCAAGCCTTTACAGAAATTCACTTCATGACTTATCCTTGTTTTTCGACTTTTAAAACGTTTCTCACAACCAAAACATTTGAATAGTGTTCCATCGTTTTCTATGCCATGCATTTCTGCATTATGGTGGGATACGTTTTCTATGGTTTCTAGGTCTATGCAGCAAATATTGCAGTAAGTCGGTGACCGTTTGTGTAAATACTTTTTTCTGACTCTAGAATAGGTTTTTAATTTCTTTTCTGTTTCCGGCTCTTCACACTCCAAATTATCATTAAAATAATTATCTATTCCTTCGTAAACTTCGTCTACATCTTCGCTTTTTATCACTTCGCATGTCAGCTCTATAATTTTAGATTCTTCAAGCCCTTTCTGCAGTATTTCTCGTAACTTGGCATCAGTCTCCTGGCAAAATGTTTTGTAAAAGTAAAATCGCTTAATTTCGTTGAAACAGTTGGCGCAAACCTTATTTAGGTGGATATCATCTACTGCTATGTGTAAACTGTCTTTTATAATATCAGCTAAGCAGGTTTCTGTGGAATTTTCTGAAAGCTTTAGAAGTATTTCCATGTCTGCATTTTTGTTCCAGCATAATCTGCATATATCTTCATGGGAGAAATATTCGTAGTTGTATAGTTCACTGTCGGTCGAAATCTGGCACCAGTGCATGATCTACAATTTATTTTTTATTGATAAATACACAAAATAAAAGCCAATAAACACCACAAAAAGCTTTGTTGATGATTTTGACTTGTCAAAGAAAGTCAAGTCCACAGACTACAAAGTACAAATGTCAAGTCTTTGTCACTGGCATTGCTGTCAGTCAACGTAAATGCTGCCATATTAAATAACATAAATCAACAATCAATCATCGACTGTGATTTTGTATTCCAAAACTTAGCTCAAAACGCAATCACAAAATTCATAAGACATTTTTCGTGCCCATATAAAATTGGTAGAACTAACATGTCAGCCCTGTTATAATCCGCATGCGCCATCTTTTGTCTACTAGTGGAACTAACTAACATCGAGTATTTTTCTATAAATAGCATCGAAATCAAATCAGGTTTATTGAAATTCCCAATACACGCGAAGTCTAACAGATACGCCGCTACTAGACGAAACACTAAATTAAACTCATTTCGAAATATAGAACTTTACGTTTGGCAGAGGTGTTTCTAAATACCAACATTATGTGTTGGTATTTATAAACACCTACTTCATCGGTTTTATTAAGTCCCATGCAGTTTATAGGAAGGTTATTGCCATCGATCATAATATAAATGCCTCCGGTGTGCTACTTAAATAATCCTGAAAAATAAAACCCAACGGCCCAATGGCCCTTGACGTAGTCCCGGAATCAAACCCTGGACCTTACGGCCGCACTTCAGCATTTGCGCTTGCGATCAGTGGATCAACGAAGCATTCAAGATTATTATTATCGCAAGATTTATAAGGCAGGCGGAGGCGACACACGTAACGATATACTTGCGCAAAACTTGGACTTGATTGCACAAAGGTGCCATTTCTGGATACAATGGCGTGTTGTGCAAGTACTTAAGCTGAAGTACACTAAAATATGATTTTACGATACCCAACCCCCCGAGACTCCACAGCTGCACATAGGCCTCTCCCAAGCACCTCTTCTCGCATTTAACGGTTCCTGCGGCCTTCACAAGGTCGTCGGTCCACCTTGTGGGAGGTCTTCCAACGCTACGTCTTCCGGTACGCAGTCGCCACCCCGGAACCTTTCGGCCCCATCGGCCATCTATTCTGCGAGCAATGTGCCCTGCCCACTGCCACTTAAGTTTGGCAATTCTTTGTCGAGAGTACTCGAGAGTAACATAAGTAAGAAGTACCTAGTAACATTATAGTTACATCTAGTTTGAAATAATAACATCAATAATTAGTGCATAGATTTAATGTTGATAATCAACAAACTGTTTAACGTACCTTATAAGTAACTATACTATAAACATTTAGCAGTTATTTCTAAGTAACATATTAAGCTATCTTAGATGCCTACACAAAAAGTTTATATCATATTTTAAAGCGCTGAATCTTCTTGCAAGTAACGGCCAGCAAGATTTATGTCGATAAAACTTGCAGCAAGTTTACTTGCAGGGTGGTAATTTGCAGCAAGCTAACTTGCAGCTTGGCAATAGAGTGGTAGCTGGCAGCAAGTCAACTTGCTGGAAATGTTTCCTTTGCGCAAGTAGTGTGTAAAATTAAACCACGTATGTGGTTGACTCAGCACTCTAAATAGGTTTTAAGTTGCATTGCTTATTTTAATAGGATTTCCAGTTTTCGGTCACAGCTTAAAAAAAAACAACTGCCTTGATATCAATGTCACATGGGCGGTGAAGTAATAACTTGGAATTAATTTATTTTACGCGATGAATTTTGACCTTCTATAACTAGCTCATGGAAGTAAATATAAAAAATACACATCGTATTTTAGGGTCCCCTAATTCCTACAAATCTTCCTATGGATTGTCTATCCTTCAATAATTATATTAATTATACAATTAGTTTTAATCTAACTAGCGACCCACCCCAGGGAACCTACTCCATAAGCACAAATCCGTAGTATCAGACGAATTTACGGGCGTATCCTACTCTATGTCACTAACGGACATAATAATATGAGTATAGTCCGCGCGGAACTAGTTGGCCGCGCCTTAGGTATGTGAGCGGTGGGACGGAGGGGCGGGGGCGCATTACTCAGTACGTGCGTTGCGAAACGCCGCCTCACCCGTCCCCACCTCAGCGGCCAACTAGTTCCGCGCGGGCTATAGGACCGACCCGTCTTCGTTGACGTACTTAGAAAGTAGACCCTCCGCTTCGCTAGAAGTTTACGACTTAACAAAACATCAAGATATTTATATTATATGAAGGTTTAATACTAACGTATTATACACATATACCTTTAGCAATAAATTCTCTAAATGACAGTAAATACGTTGCATAGTTTAGAAGAAAAACGCGGTCACAGACACGAAAAGCGACTACCTATACTTTATAAAATGTATATAGATAATATATAGAAAAAAAAAAGGTTACTATTTGACAATCAAGATCATAATGACACCAGACCCGGTGTGCGCAGGCTACGTCAGTAAGGCAAATAAATTTGTACATATTGATAAGTATTTAAAACTCTTAAGGCAAATATTATCGGACATTGAACATTCTACAATACGTAGCTACTAATTATGTAATATATTTTTATATATTTGAAAAGCGCCTGGCTGAGAAAAGTTCCGACTCCACTATTGGCGCCAAATCAAAATTAAAAAAAAAACGACACGAAGCTAAAATTTTACAACCATACTAGCACTATTTCAGGACAACAGCTAATCTAAATGGCTGAACATGAAAAAACCCGTATTAAAAAATATAAAAATATGCAAAAACTTCCTTTTTATTCAACGACCATAGACTTAATTAATCTAGCGTAACCTATTTAGCTATAAAGACTTTATGGAGGCAATTGATAAAGTATTTTCTATCCCTTAAAACAGGCAGCATTTCAACGGCACATTAATGATGGAAGAAAAGACAAAAAAACATGGAAAAATTCTAACAGAAACAAAATTTTTAAGCTAATTATTGACTATTGCTAAAACATCGAGACAATAACAAAATGTGTATTTAATATTAAAAAAATGTGTGGCTTAAACGTTTGTTTTATGATACTCAAATAAAGCTAATATGTCCATTTCTGTAATTGGACTTCCAAACATTATACAGCAACTGGCATAAAACATTGTTTCGTTTCTTTGCTATAAAAGCTCTTTTTTTCTTTCGCAAATAACGAAACGTCACTCGAAAAACCATAGACATAAAAGAAAAAACGCGCGAAACTCGTTCTGAACATAGCGATCCGCACAAAATATAAATTGTTTTATTTCTATCTAATTCAGCTTATTTAAAATTCTCAACTTATAATCTAAATTATGGTACAGGTTTTTTTTGTTATTGGTCTGCCCTCTCCTGGTCTCGGTCCTTCTTTTTCTTTTTCTTCTTCTCTTTGCGAACTGACGTATCAGCCTCGGTTGTTGTTTCAGCTTCCATGGTGGCGTCACCAGAACCGTCCTCTCTGAAGAAAAGAAAAAAATAATATGATAATGAATAACGGTCAATAAAAAAAAATTAATCTTTTAACTGAACAGACAGCCGTGCTGCTGGGTGTTTGTTGCGCTACTTCTTCCCTGCTAAAACACGAGGAAGCAATGAAGGACAGCTTTTTGGGGGACTGACTCGTGTAATTTTGACGTTCAAAAAGTGGAATCACGACATAGTCAAAATTTATTTATTGAAATTAGGCTGAGTATGAATTTGAATACATTAATTTTGACACTGTTGTGATTCCATGTAAAATCCAGTCAAAAGGAAATTCAATAAAACCTTTAAGAAAATAAATATATATATATATATATAAATTCGCGCCTTTTTCTCGGAGGCGTAGGATAGAAGGTGCAAAATACGACATGACTCTATGCTATTATAGAAAGTAATTGTACTTGTACTGTCTACACACAGTAAATCACGAGCGCCATTTGTTTAGTGGACTGTAAACGTTTTTAGCAAATAATACTACATGCCAGTGCTTGTCAAGGCAGCTGGCATGCAATTATGATGCTTTTTTAAGCCAGTAAGGGCTGAAGTCTCTACTGATTTCTTTGTAAAAATCAGTAGAGACTTCAGCCCTTACTGGCTTCAAATGCACGTGTTTTTATTTATAGTCTGTTCCAAAAACATCTGATAAAAATGTAAACAAATGAATCAGAAAATGTATCTGTGGTTGCCAATTTGTAGACACCACTTAAAAATTGAGTAAGTACTTTGATCTGATTATCTAAATACTTAAACCCGAAATTCTAATTTTAAATCACCTTGATGATGTTTTTCATTTGACAATATGAGGTTAATTCTATAACCTCCATTTTAAAGAACAATTTAATATTATTCAAACAATAGTCACTGCAAGAATAAGTGAGATATAAAGTTGAAACCACACACAGATGAATGTGTTACTACTAATTCCTTTTACTGAGTGATTGCAAAAGAATTTAAGATAAACAGGGTTTGTTTACACTTTCATTACATATTTTTGGAACAGACAATAGATTCCACCATCCATTAGCTACTTCTTTATCCCCACTATCTGTTCTACTTAAACTCTGCCAGTAAGAAGATATGAATAGACATAGATAAGAATAAAAATAACATAACAAATACATTATTGTGTAAACTATAATTACTATGTGGGATGTGCAAACGATTGTAGTAACAACTAACCTACTTGAGAATAAAATACGGAACTGTATGGCTGACTGATGTTGAATTAAAATGAAAAAAAAAAAACCAGATGGTTACTCTACACTACAGAGACACACACACACACACACCTCATGGAGGTAGGCAGAAACTACATTCTGTCAGCTTACATACTCCTTTCATCTTTATATACATACTCCTTTTCATCTTTACACACTCCTCCTTCGCTGCATTTACATTCAAAGCATAGACATTTAGGCCAATATTCTAGAATGATTCTCAGTTTGAATCTGGATTTACCAAAGAGGTTTTATACCGGGGAAAATCTCTATCTTAGATATATGAGTATCTAAAATAGAGATTTCCCCTGCTGCAAGTAATACACATGTAAGTACAGATATATGTACTTGCAGCAAGAGAAAATCACATGCCAACTAATAAAAATGCATGCTTTCTGCACTTTGCATGTCATTTTGGTTCTTATGATACAGGACCTCCTAGTACAAGAGCCTGACTACACTGATGTTTGTGTCTTGAAGAGAAAATAAATAAATTATTATTATTAATTATACCATAACAACTTTGGATTGGTGAATGTCACTATGTCGTGCAAGCTACTTGCAAACTTTTGCACAAATTAAAGTTGTGTATGAGCTTTAGTTTATCCTAGAAAAAATTTATTTAAAACTTGCTGGCGGGGCAGACATACTGTTTCCTAGAACTCAATTGCAGCACCACAAACCGGGTCCAATTTTATTGTGAATATAAACCTTCTAGGGACTCACTCAAACATACACGGGATTTTTTGTCTAATAGCCTACACAGACAACGGACTTTTGTCTGCGGACTTTTTGTCTGCTGCGATAGAACATATTATGGAAATCTATGCAATACCACACACAAAGGATAAGTAGACTGCTGGGGTTTCCATACATTCTATCTTTGCAGACAAAAATCTGTCATCTGTGCAGGCCATAATTTGGACCAGTCATTTATAAGGAGTTCAGTGACCTACATATATACATATGTACAGAAGAATTATATTAATAAAGATAAAAAATGTATACTTACACAGCCTCAGGTGCTTCACTGTCCCTCTTCTTTTTCTTCTTCTTCTTCTCTGACTTAACTTCTACGGAGTTATTGGGATCATCCGCATTAGCTGTGCTGGCCGTCCTCTTTCTACCAACTTCATCGGACTCCGCGTTTCCATTCTCATTCTTCCCCTTAAAATCTACGTAATTGTTCAGCCATTCTGATGGGGTATTTTCGTTAGGTTTGCCAAATTTGTCCAATTTGCCTTGTGAAATCAGTTGCTTCTTGTGCGATGCTTTCGGTCCTAAGCCCCACTTTCTTGGGTATGTATCTCTTTCCATGATTACCCTTTTCAGTTTAGCAGCTACGCCGTGATCACAGGACGCCATGGTTGATGTCGTCATTAGTGCGATTGCTAATGCAACCGCTTCTCCCTTAGTTGTTACTATGACTATTTCTTGATCTATTTCAATACCATCTTCGTACCTCAAGATACCGGGTAGTAAGACCTTAGCTCCATAACAGACAGCGTTGACAGCACTGTCTTTGATAAATATTCTCTTGTGGGCTATTAATAAACCTTCCAAAGGCTTGATTACTCTTCGCAGGTAAGTCTCATCCTTATGGTTTTCGTATGCCCATTGCGCGTCTAAGATGTCATGCATGGTGACCATACCTTCCTGTTCTCCCTGGATACCGGAACGGACTCTTCTGAGCTCAATCATCTGTCCACCGACTCCAAGCATTAATCCTAAGTGTACACACATGGTACGGATGTAGGAACCAGCCTCACAGCTGACCCAGAAGACACCAATGTTGCGTTCCTTGTCGAAGTCGAGGAGTTTGCTGTCATACACTGATCGGACACGAAGCTGACGTTTGACAGCTGAAATGAGAGGCGGACGTTGGAACAGGGCCCCGCGCAATTTCTCAAGTCCTTGAGTAACTTTCTGGATATTTTCGACGGCTGAATGTAAGCTGAAGACAGCAACGTACTCCTTACCAGCATTCTGCTGAGATTTGACGAGCCTCGTCGCGCGGTCTATGCAAACGATCAAACAACCTGTCACTTTAGGGTCCAACGTGCCCGAATGACCAGTTTTCTCGACTTTCAAGATGCGTTTAATCCATGAAACTACCTCGTGGGAACTTGGGTTACTGGGTTTGTCAACGTTGATGAAGCCAGCCTTCACGTACTCGGCAATTGGGCGCTTCAGAGGCGAGTGACCGAATGGCAGCGGCGTGTAGTGGTTTGTGCGCACATTGAGACGATCAAAATTCTTCAATAACAATGGCCAATAAGCTGTATCCAACTTTGTAACCGCCTCTGTAGACTCGATTTTGAAGTCCCCTAGCTTCTGGAATGTGCCTAGGGATACTTGACCCTTGACTTTCTTCTTTTTCTTCTCCGAAAACACTTCTGCGCCGGGTTGCAAAACCTCCGTCATTTTCGATTAGTGACTTGTTTCTTTCGTGATTACGCACTGTACTCGTTCAACACGATATTTGGGTCAGCCCCGCGTGCCAACCGTTACTATTGTTTGTAAATTTTATTGTAAAACGCACAAACAAAGAGCCGACACGTGCAATGTTAATTTTTAGGTTAGCTTCAGCTTCATCTTCAGTAAGCAAGCTCGAGGTTTTACGTTTATTTTGGAAATAAAATCACCAGCAGGTGGCGCTCGATTGCTATGGTGGAGCTGCCAACTGATAAACAATAATTTTATTCGGATACGTTTTAGTTCCAGACTAGTCCTAATCCTAATAGCTATAGAATAGAGTCCACGACTTTCACTGAAATTCGTATTTTCTCCTACAAATCCCATGTGAATGTTGGAACCTTCTAAAGAAATCTTTAAAAGGTATTTTTCGAAAATTAATGATTATGATCTTTTCTTTAGAACTATAAGTTTTGGAGCTAAGTTTTCACATCACAGAAATAAGATTTTTCACTGTATTATAATCGTATAGACTTATTTATGTTTTTTTTTTGTTTGTAACAGGGAAATAATCCTATAAGTGATTGTTTTGCTTATGAACAAACGCGACTGACTATCCGAATTCATAACAACTACCCGTTCAGTTCTACTAAAGTACCAACATATAAAAAACAACTGTCATGTTGTGAGTCAAGCTTTGATTCCGAAAAGCGTGTTATTATTTTAATTTTGCTGTTTTTAAGTAAAACTCAAATAAAATAGAAGAATGGCAGGCGTATTATTCGAGGACATATTTAATGTAAAAGATATAGACCCTGAAGGCAAGAAATTCGATCGATGTAGCCGTCTACATTGCGAATCAGAATCGTTTAAAATGGACCTTATTTTGGATATAAATTCGTGGATTTATCCAATGGAACTTGGTGATAAGTTTAGATTAGTGCTTGCTACAACTCTCAGGGAGAACGGTTATCCTGATGGTGGTGAATGGAACCCACTAGAAACGGAGGGAAACCGCGCCGACAGTTTTGAGTATGTCATGTCGGGAAAAGTTTACAGGTTAGTTTTTATCAACAAAGTGTTTTAGACCTTAGTATTTTTCTTGCAATGCTAGCAGTAAAAGAGTGTCCATGGAGTTTCTTGCCCATTCTCCTCCTACTACGATTTGGAACTAGCTTCATATTTTCTGACTGACTCCTTGACAATTCAAAAGTCCCTGTATATGATTTAATTGAAATAAATGCTTTGAAGTTGAGTATTTGATTCTTTAAAAGATGGCCGTCCAATTCTTTACCTTATCTTTTTACTAGGGAGTCGGTAGAATTCAAGTAGTTTTCAAATATCAGGCAGCAAAAGTTTAAAATGGATAACAGGAACAGGCTTAATAGAGCCAATTGATTAAAAGTATGTATTACTATTCAGCAATCACACACACACACAGTACACTGTATTTTAATAATTGTTTGCTGCACCGGACGGCGTCATTACATCAGTGCCGGCTGTCGCTGAAAACCAGCGCTGGGGCTCTGTCCTGCATAGGGTCGCAGCATAATGCTGAGCGATAGCCGTTTTGCGTGGATGTGACGCATGTTTCCCCCTACCTTTTTATTTTATTTTTTGTGTTTTTGTTCTTTTTGCGTCATTTTCACCGCAAATAAACGTATTTTCTTTCTTTCTTTCTTTTTCAATCGCACTTGTAGTAATAGAGCTTGATTATAGGGGTCACCACAGGACACTGCTTTCCAAACAAACACTTGCCCACAATAGGCAAAATGGACAGTAATCTATGCACGGCTTGCAGAGACTGAGGAAACCGTTGCAAATATGCTCTTCAGGAGATGTAATCAACCACTGATGGCTGCCATGGCCCACCCACAATGACCTGATCCACCACCACTCCAAAAAAGACCCTCTAACATAGAAGCCTAACACATATTCATCTTGAGCAAGCGTATCAAATATTTTACAGATGCTAGCACATCAAGCTACCCGATACTGTCAAATTTTCCCAATCAACTTTGAACCTTATGCTCCTGCAATAAAGTTGAAAATCTATTAAAGAAATTTGACCGATTGTAGTAGTTTGATATGCTGCCGTCTGTACCTTCTCAAAAACAGTAGAGGACTTTGCCCTGTATTGGGAAATAATAGGCTTTATATACTCATACTGTATTATGTTGAAAATCATGAAAATATATTTTTTTTTTTTTTTCTCAAATAAAAGTAACTTTATTTTTTTCTCTCCATTCTCAGGATAGAAGGTGACGAAGCAGCAATGGAACCAGCATCGCGATTAGCAGCATATGTCTCATTTGGTGGCCTACTAATGCGTCTTCAAGGAGACGCTAACAACTTGCATGGTTTTGAAGTTGATCAGCACATGTACTTGCTTATGAAGAAACTAGCTTTCTAATCTATCCGTTAATTAAATTAGTTATGTTGTAAGCTTATTTTCTAAGAATAAATTGTATATTTTATAAGATTAATATTTGTTTAATTTCTCTTGAATATTTTAATTCGATTCTTCCCTTGGTTTCAAAACAACGCCATCTAGTGTAATTTAAAGTACGGTGAACATTTTGTTGAAGCTATTCATCGACAGATGGCGCTTCAATTAAAACATCTATTCCATACTAGATGGCACTCGCATCGCGAAATCGACAAACTTATAACGTCACGGTAGTATTCTCCTATGGGGTAGTCAGAAGGGTTTAGATTACCCTCATTTTTTAGGCAGTTATGTTCTAACCTGTTACATTATAATGTTAGAATAGATAAGAATATTGTTTTATTGTTGTTTTAGGTGGTTAACAAATTAGGTAAAAATAAAAGATATAACCTCATAAACAATAAAAATAATAGGTAAGTATTCTAACATAGATAGAATACACCGAATACTAAAGTATGTACCTACACGAACTGTCCTAAGAAATACAGGGGTAGTAAAATTAGAGTACGTATGTCTAGGGATTCTTTACTTGGGAATCTTCAAACCTTTTATACATATTATAGAGGTATGAGGAACAGGGTGTAAAGTTGACTCATACTTTATAGAAAAGGGAGGATCCTCCGACCAGACGGCTGTCGTGTCTGGCGGACAAGTGCCTGATGATTCATGTCGGCCCGTTGTATTATGTTGCGCAGTAAACTCTGCTTGCGAGATGCAGGATTTTGCGTGACGTCATCATGACGCGTTGTTCGCACGTGGCGTTTTAGATACCGCTACACATACAAATGACAAAACTATCTAAGAATACTTTTAAATATCAGCTTCACAAGCCGGTATCTATAATTCTAATATCACACGCTTCAATTATCTCAACCGTATGTCACCCCGGGGCGTTTTATAATAGCGAGCGGATTCCATATTGTTCACAGCGATGGCGCCGGCGACCCTCCGCTGAGATGGCAACCGCCTGTGAAGATCGCCGGAGGCGGTGTGAAGGGAGTATTTAAATTGTTTATAATACGGTAGTCATGTGACTTTATCAATGGTGCCGATTCTGCTGTTCACAAAAAGTTCAGTGCATCTTTTTCTTTCTTGACGTAAATTGACGTAATTTTAGTAGGCAAGTTTTTAATCACGTCTAATCTTGTATTGAGTTAGTGTCAGGCGCTGATTAATTTGACAGGACTAACCTAAAGTTTATTTTATGTCCTTTTCTTAATGAAATAGAACGAAAATAGAGTTGAATGGCGTGCTATAGGAGAGGCCTATGTCCAGCATTGGACTGCTATAGGCTGATGACGATGAAGCATAATTACTTCATTCAATTTTTGTTGTTTTTGTGACCTAATTATTTTTTGTAATTTCTTTTTTTTTGTTCAAAATGCCCAACAAAACATCTCAGCATTCTCAATCAAAGCTACCAACTTCATAACAAAAAAAAAGTCAGGCAACGACTGATGACGTCTCGTTCACACGGGTGACATCACACGGCGCGACACGTGCCGCTAACAAGGACCGTGTGCCCCGACCTTTATGTTCTTTGTTTTATTGTATTTTACTGATCATTAGTACTGCAGAGTCAATGGTTTAGAAAAATTGTTTACCGTTGATTTTTTTTGAGGGGGTCTTAGACAGATTACGATAACTACGCGGTTCTAATTATAAAAGTAGGTAGGTTATATCACACCCCGGACACCATACAACGCTCGCAAAATAATTACCTACTACTACTACATTAAAAAATGACGTTTGTATACGTATGAATGTGTGCGTGAGGTACTTGTGTTTGTCTTGTTAAAGAACTGCGACGAATACGCCGAAGTGCGGGGTGAGGTGCGGTAACTGATTTTAGTGCGGGGAAGGGAGTGGCCTTTCTGTACGTAGTACTTTAAGTATTCTGTGGTTATATTGTGAAGGAGTTTCTCCGTGGAAGTACTACCACGTTACTATGATGGTTTAAGATGACAGTAGTGATCAGAGGCCATTTCCCTTTATTAAAAGCATTCAAAATGTAGTCGAAATCTCATCTCAGCGACAATCAATATCAAAAACTTGTCAAAAATGTAGAGAAATTAAAGGTAGGTATTTTAGATAGAAAACGAAACGAAATAATAATATCGTTTATTTACCATTCCGTTCCGTTTTTTTATCGTTCGTAGAATTACGAGAATTGCCCCTCTGGTTACTCCATGTCCGCACAAGTGTGGGCGTAAACACAGGTGCACTCTCTGTTCCTTTACTCTCATAGTCCGATACATGGGACGGCAATCCGACACTCGCGGGGAGAGATCAGACGCACGACCAACGACTTTACGTGCTTTCAGAGGCACGGAGGTATTAAACCGCCAACTTCAACTCCGGACTCTTACTAAAAAAGAGACTTGGCCGACCTGCGAATCGAACCCAGGACGCTACGCTCAGCAGCCGCGTTTGCAACCACGAGATCAACGGGACAGTCAAGAACAACCTTGGACCCTCCTGATGTAATGACGTTGAACGGATGACCGATGGGGTCGAAAAGTTCTCAAGTAGCGACCGCGTACCGGACGACACGCGTAGCGCTACGAAAAAGTCGTAGGCGTAGGCTACCGAACTACGCCTACGAATTTTTCGTAGCGCTACGCGTACTACGTGCTAGTCACGCTACGCCGCCGCGTAGCGTGGTATTGCTCCAGTCCGAGATAATTGATTTAAAAACTGGAATGGAAACCAACCTTACCTAGTTGGGACTTGGGGCACAGGCCACAGGGTTAAATGGATAATGGATGAGTTTACTTTGTTAAGTAAGCGTCGCATATGAATATGAACATTATTCGCATAAAATTAAAGTTCATATTAATTTACACTGTTTATTAAATGTTTTCGTTGGATGCGAGAAGCACAAAACCGGTCGAAGTGGAGGTGCTTGGGGGAGGCCTATGTCCAGCAGTGGACGTCTTTCGGCTGATGATTCAATCTTAAATACAATTTCTAATCTAACACTATGCACAAGTATGAAAAGAAAAAAAGCTTTTTTTTTTTGCTAACCCCATCAAAAAATTCGTCCGCATCGATGTTAGTGAGAGATGCTCCCAAAAGGCTGGCAGTAAATTACAAAATTGGATGGCAATGCTGATTCTTTGACCTAAAAGATGGCCAGCCCTCTGATCACGTGAATGCATTAGACATTACGCCCGAAAAGTTGACATTCCTATGAAACGCTTGCTGACACAAATAAGAACATTATACGCATAAGATAATAAGGTTCATATTCGCATGAAACGTGTGCCCTTAAAACTATCCCTCGAAGTACTATCTACAGTAGGTCTGCTTTTTCTACAATTAAAACCAAACTCCGACTACCATTAAACCAAAGTTACGTAAATACAGCTAAACTTTAAAACAAACTCACATTTATCTTCCAGTCACCAACTTGAGAGTTGGAGGCCGTCACCCCTACGAAGGGGGATGGGGGAGAGCTGTCAAATTAGTCCAATTTGTAACAAAATGGCGCCGGCTAACGACGCGTCCGTAATTATCAACAGGAGTTGTTCATTGTTACAATGTCTAAGTTTAATTACAGATTTGTCTTTAATAATGGTCTGAGTTGCAGGAAAATAATGAGGTGATGGATGATCTAGCCACTGCTGGGACACAGGCCTCCTTTCTGTGAGAGGGGGTGGGTCATAATCCACCACGCGGGCCCAGTGCGCTTGGCGGATGTCACATGGCTTTGAATTTTTTATTCTAGGACATACCGGTTTCCTTACTATGTTTTCCTTCATCACAAACTTACTTTCGCATTTATAATATTATAGTTAGGATAGTATCATATATTATAGTACCTAGAAGATACTTATAATACGATTTAGAGGTAAGTACTTAATACTTATTTGCTGGATTACTTCATAAAGATCAGTTCGTAGGCAAACGTAATGTGGGATTCCCCCCAGCTAAATGGACCGACGACCTTAAAGAGATGGCTGGGACAGACTGATGGATGCGGAGGACAGGGTGTTCTGGCGCAGCCTGGGAGAGGCCTATGTCCAACAGTGGACTGCGATAGAGTTGATAAGCCCCTGGCCCCTGTCTTTAGAAGTTTAACGCGAAACTGATACAGTATTTTTATCTCACGACGCGACGCGTGCTTTACATGTGGTTAAAGTAAAGTACAAGCGTACAAACACACTCGCATGAGGATGTAGGTATGTGTATGTGTTTGAGGCGCTCTCGGTACCGTCAGAGATAATGAGGAAGGACGCTACTCGTCTTCACAACATGTTTTTACACTTGGTAACCACAAGTAAAGCGCGCGTCGCTTCGTGAGATAAAAATCCTGTAACTGTGCTACTTTTTAGCCGACTTAAAAAAGGAGGTTCTCAATTAAACTCTGTGTTTTTTTTATGTACATAATATCTTCGCAAAAAAGAATAATTAAACTAACTAACCCTACCTAATTCATATCGGATCTGTTGTTGCTCGTGTATTTTTTTTAATGTAAGTATATAATTTATTAATTGAGTTTTTGTCTGCACCAAATAAATGGTCTATATATTTATGTATACCTACTACCTAGGTATACCTATGGGGCTTATTTATAGTCGTAGGAGTATCCGTCGACACAGAGGTACCTATTGTAAAAGCGCAGCAAAAAATCCCGTGAATGATCATTTGTAAAAACGTCAAAATTAATCATTGCACAGCCCATAAATAACAGACAACAAAAGACTGAACGCAGCCAAAAAAAAATTAAGCCAATTCAAATTAAAAAATCACCGGACGTTCATATAATAGAACAGTCTCACTCCACGCTGGTTGGGCATCGGCCAACCAATCAGCGCGCACGACGCACGGAGGCGGGAAGTGGCAAACGTCAAATGCAAACGAGTTACAAAAAAAAAAAAGAAAACCTGTTTCCCGCGCTCGTTTTGTTTAGTCTGTGGTCGAGTAATGGTTTCGTCTGAGTTATGACAAACGCAGCTTTTTATGGAAAAATAATATCGTTTTCACGGAAAATGAGCTTTTAGCGATTGAATATTTTAATAGAATGACTTTTGAGACTACATAGATTGGCGTATAGGCGAGACTATGTTCTTTTATGCTTATTTTGTTCGATTTAGGTTACCTGCATTGCAGCTTTTTACCTGTGTAGATGTATAGGTAAGTTGCGTGTGACGGTGATATTTCCATACATTTCTTCACAAAGCTTTGAGGTGCAATCTAATTTTACTGATTAACCAGTAAGAACCGAGTAATTAGAATCTTTTTGGAATAATTAAATCCAATAAGGCTGAATATTGCGTATCCATGACCTCCTTTGCTAACATTTAAAAACAGCAATAGGTATTTCAAAATAGAATATCACACTAGGCCTATTATTTTTCATAAAAAGCTTTTCGTTAGGTAGGGAGGCACAGGCATCTGTCCCATCTTCCAATACAGCCTACTCATAATACCTTTTATAAAAATTCGTGTCAAAATACTCCATGCTGTTATCGCTCACCTCAGCCTCAGCCGGGATTACCCCCCCTCCCGTCGCCCTCTCGCCCCCTATCCCTCTGGATGTGAGGGAGCGGGACACGGCATCGCCTGTCAGTCAACCGGCGACGATCGCGTCGAGATAACGTACAGAACTTTACCAAATTAATTTGTTATGATTAAAATTGCAATCATTAATTAAAAATGACATTTTAAAATTTATTTTTTTAGTTTAGAATGTATTTTTAGTTGAAAAAGTGCAGTTTCCGGATACGGTAGTGACGTGGTGACGTTTCGGTTTTACGAAATTTGAAAAATAACAATGGCGTGGCTGTGATTTGGTGTTTTTTTTTTTTTGTTTTGGTATTATTATTGTGCTGTGGTATTATCTGATAATGTTTAGTAATGGTCATTGCTGCTTTGCTGCTCTTATTGGATTCCTGTAAGGTAATTAAATGTCATTTTAATTTAATATAACATAATTTATTTAGGCACATAAAGGTTTTGTTTAGTACATGAGGAACTTACAAAGTATTCATGAATTACATGGTGTACATACGAATTGTTGGGAGATGCGCTGCAGCTTTCCTAGTCAGCTAGCTGACTTAACTGAGAAATCTGTATTTAGAAGAAACCATTTTGTTAATCTTATTTATCTAATCTATGAATCCAATGTTTCTTTGCGTCTTACAAGAATGTTTTCCAGATAATGGGAAAATAATGTTCACTTACCTCTTAGGAGAGTAAGTGAAAATTAGTACATACCCTAAGATTTTTTTTTTCAGTATTTTATTTTACCACTTTGTCGACGTGATTAATATCGTCGTTGATAGTCCAATTCAGCGTAACTAACGTTGTTAAATAATGCGTATGTACCTACACTTCCGCTAGTTTTACATAAGGGTCAAAAAACTAAGTTTCTAAAAAACGAATGGGCCGAATTTTGAATTAAGGAGAACGAAACGGTCCTATATTCAAGTTCGTTCAATGAGCCAGGTAGAATTAAAACAGCCTCTGAGTGACGCTAGGTAGGTACCTAGGTAAGGTACTTGCGTTCGTCCGGCGCACTCTGGGCGGTCAACTCCCCGATAGCAAGAACAACCTTGCCGACTGGCAAATTTTTTTATCACGACATAGGTTGTTACCTATTCTAGTAGGTAAATATATAGGTACCAACTCTTTATGACATAGGAGAAGCAAAATTCATCTCAGTATCTAACGTTTTGTAAATTCAAAGTTTGCTTGACAATGCATTTTAATTTAATTCGCGCTGATTTTTATTTTTATTCTTCCATCATATTATCTATCGGTGTAAGTATTTAATACAAATCATGCAATTTCTTTACTTAGGACAAAACTTAAAAACCGAAATAGTAATGGACCTAAGATACTTCCTTGAGGAACACCATGTTTTTTCTAGGAATACACTGAAATTATTCGGCGGACCTAAGATACTACCTTGAGGAACACCATGTTTTCTCTAGGAATACACTGAAATTATTCGGCCATCGCGTGAATTAGCATAACATAACATCAAATTTGTACCCTCCGAAAGGTTAGGCAGGGCAGTTCCTACCTACATATATTAATACCCACATTTTGAAATCCCATGTAATAGATAAGAATTTAAATTGATAATTATGACATGTCTGTATTCCTAACTTGTACTAAATCCATACTTACTGATATTATAAATGCTTCAGTGTGTCTGTCTGTCTGTTACCTCTTCACGCTTAAACCACTGAACCGATTTAGATGAAATTTGGTATAGAGATAGTTTGAGTCCCGGCAAAGGACATAGGATATTTATTATCCCGATATTCCCACGGGAAACTTATGCGGGTGAAACCGCGGGGCGCTGCTAGTCATTTATATTTTTTCATTTAAATGTATTGACCTCGAACTTCACGAATTTATAATCCCATTTTATTAAACTTGACAATATTTATTGTACCTATTGCTTAGTTCAAATTATGTACCTACTGAATTTCATCTTGACATGGTAAACTTATTTGATTTGATTGAAAGTGTTAATCACACTATCACACTAATATTATAAAGGCGAAAGTTTGTGAATGTGTGTGTGAGGGTGTGTTTATATGTTTGTTACTTCTTCACGCTCAAACGGCTGGACCAATTTTGATTTAATTTTGTATGGAGGTAGAAGACACCCTGGATATATAGGCTACTTTTTATCCCGACATTCCCACGGGATCGACATTTACGCGGGTGAAACCGCGGGGCGCAGCTAGTAATATATATTAATGAGTCTTTATTATTATAGCTAAAACTGTTAGTATAGGATAATTTTAAATTTAACATCTGTAACTTGTAAGTACCGACTTTCTGTGCAAATAAAGAACTATTCTATTTTATAGAATAGGATTTTTATTCAAATTTTATTAGCATAAACTAAGAATCTGCCAATACAAACTAGGTACCATGAAGTAAGTACGCAGTTTTCGTATCAAAAATAGCGTGGCTGCAACCGTTTTCCGACGGGAAGACTTCCATTTTGTATCACAAGAATTTTATTTTTTAGATGGTTCGCTCTATCATTCTGAGATTAAAGAACCAATCTTATAAGCGTTTAAATAATAAAAAGTTTCGATTTAGGATATTACCAAAACTATAAGGGAAGATTATGGGATGATTTATATTAGACCGGGCTGTGCCCGGCGGGGCGTGCCGTGTACGTGGCATGACAATGCATGATCCGTACCCCGTGGCCCGGACGGGACACGGATCATGTAATATAAACTGCTTCATACAAAATGTATGTAATGTTTTTAATCCGTGCCCCGTCCAGGCCACGTTGGTAGGTACATGGTACGCCCCGGGCACGGCCCGGTCTAATATAAATCTTCCCTAAGACGTTTACCAAAACTAGAAGTAAGTAAGAAGAAGAAGAAGAATGAAAAATCCTTGTAATTTGTTATTGTGAAACTTTATTTAACCACAAGTTCACCAAAGACGAGCCGAGTCACTTTGGTGAACAAGTATGAACTTGAGTTAGATGAAATCCATACTATCCATACTAATATTATAAATTCGAAAGTAACTCTGTCTGTTTATCTGTCTGTATGTTACCTTTTCACGCCTAAACCGCTGAATCGATTTAGGTAGATGAAATTTGGTACAGAGATAGTTTGAGTCCCGGAAAAGGACATAGGATACTTTTTATACCGATATTCTTACGTGATCGTGACTTATGCGGTTACTTATATTTTTCCGTCGGCACTTAACGGTTTTTTAACGTTTGATATCGTGTGGTGATAAGCATATATTATAGCAGTAGATATATTTTAAACCAACCAGTTGGAATTGCTTTCAAGCTCTGCGCAAGCTTCACGCTTATTACCAAGACCAACAGCCCCGTTCTCGTATCTTTGCTATTCAAAATAAATGCTTTTTACGTTCCAAGCTTTAATCATTCAATGTTTTCTACTAGCTCCTGCCCGCGACTTCATCTGGATCTGCGTGTTTTAACATAAAACATACTTACCTAATATTATCCGGTGCCACGCGGCAATAGCTTAGCTTGTAATTGGATGATTAATTCCGGTGATTATACGTTTTACAAACATCATCTGCCTAATAGCCTTTTCCCAACTATGTTACGGTCGGCTTCCAGTCTAACCGGATGCAGCTGAATACTAGTATTTTACATGGAGCGACTACCTGTCTGACCTCCACAACCCAGTTACTGGGCACGATAACCCTTGGTAAGACTGGTTGTCAGACTTTCGGGCTTTTCACGACCCATAACGACTGTTAAAGATCTACGAATGACAGCAGGGATCAACGAAGCACGGAGGGGTCTCGATATGTAATGGATGGTCACCCATCCACGAACCGACCGCGGCAAGTGTAGCTTAACCTTCGATACACCCATGCGGCTGTTATCATTTTGTCATAATACCAATTGGTCTTAATAATTGTGTGTCTTGGCTACTGCCAAGAAGCCATCTCAAACATAACTCACAAGTAACGATAAGCAGCTGTTTCTGTTTAGTATTTCAAAACCATAAACAAGAACACTCGTGACCAGTTACTTCTTACTGATCGTTCATAAGACCCAGAGAGCGATAATAATAATTTTTCAAAAATGGAACACTGGAACGTCAAAACAGTTTCGAATGTCGAACTGAAATAAAAAAAAAACAAAGCTTTGTTCGTTTGTGAGTGTTCGATATTCGAATAGCTTTTGTTCTTTGTTCGGTTAACGCGACCGTTAATAATATGTGACGGGTCGAATTATTAGCGGGTCAGGACCAAAATGTCGTATTGTGAAGTACTTTTGAAATCTTTATGTGTTAAAAGTGTTTGGTCTCAAAAACGGTCAACGAAAACATCGTGAGGCAACCGTCATGTCCTAGGACCAAAAATTTGAAGACATGTGAAATCTACCAACCAGCACTGGGCCCGCGTGGTTGATTACCCCATTCTCTCTCACAGAGAGGAGGCTTGTGTCCCAGCAGTGGGAACGTTATAGGCTGATTATGTAGTTGTGTTTGGTCCTTCGGTACGTTGTCTACTGCTGGACATAGACCTTTCTCAAATGGCGTCAGGATGCTCCTTCGCCTTTTGCATCCAGTCTTAAAGTATAGTTTGTTAGCTTACCTATTAGCTTATTTTGGTGCTGATCCACGCGTCATGTTCGTGAACGGGCGCCGTCGGTTGAGACTGGTCATCTCTTAACTGCCAAGGCTTATTTTTAATCTTATATTTTGAATTGTTTTTTCATTTCTGCAACAAGAATAATGTACCCAGGATTTTGTAATATCTTGATTTAAAAGAGTGTCCATGGAGTTTTTTGCCCGTTCTTCTCCATAGAGATCTACGTTTTGGAATGGGCAACTAGCTTCAACTTTCTGACTAACTGACCGACTATTTAATTTTGACAATTCAAAAGTGCCTGTACATGGTTTAATTGAAATAAATGCTTTGAATTTGAGTTTATGTAGGTACTGGTCCTGAAAGATTTCTCCGTCTATTTCAATGACAATTTCTTGTAACGTTTCTGGATTAGGTTATCCAACGTTATCATTAATGGTGAATATTATGTGGTTTGTAGAAATATCTTAATCGTTTTTCTTTCTAATTCGATAGAATTTGTTATACAATATGGTCCGGTTACAGCTGCTGAATACAAACTTCAATATCAACAAAAAGGAGGTTTAGGTCCAAGGAGTTGCTGATTTCTTAGAAGATGTCTTTATCATCATCATTAAGATGATATGGGGAGAAGATTGACTAACTGAGGGTGAATACTTAGACACCGGCTGAAAGAGATGTATCGAAGAACACAACAAAACGAACGAAATACCTACCACCTACCTGCCTACCTACATATTGTACCTGGCATATGCTGAGCTGGACTCCTATTAGGTGCAACCATGAGATACACACCGACCAGTAGTGATCGACCGTTATAAATGTCATATGAGGTGCCTATGGGTCAATTTATCTTTTTAATCTTTATTTTTTTTTTCTCACCTTTTTTGATGTTTTTTTTTAATGCCTGTATTGTGTGTTTTGTTGCACTAAATAAACGTTTTATCTAGGTATCTATCTATAAAGTGCTGACCCGAAATTAATTAAGAAATGGGATGGAGGAGGGTCTGCGACTCCGTTTTAATTATCATGTCGATCTTAGGTGAACTGTTAAGAGTTTTATCCAGTGGTGGGGTTTATTCAGAACTAGCTTCTGCCCGCACCTTTGTCCGCGTGAAATTTCACCCTCCTCTATTTACCCTCTTAGGGTTGGAATTTCGAAAAACCCTTTCTTAGTGGATACCTACTCTTCACAAAGAACACACCCTCCAAATTTCATGTCTTTAGGACCAGCGGTTTAGGCTGTGCGTTGATATATCAGTCGGTCAGGAGTTTGAATTTTTTATATACCTAAGTATACTTAGATATAAAGATATCTTTACCGTGAAAAATAATCGCTTCGTCAATTTCGGGGAAATGCAATACCTTGTAGAAATCGTCTGTGGGCAGTTTGATGTCAATTTCGTAGATATTTCAATGGTAAAATTCAGGTGATGTGCCCCAAAGTAATCTTTACTATAGGTGTCCCATTGCTGGGCAAGGGCCCTCCTCTAAGTCTTTCCACTTCAAAGCTTATTGGTACTCGTTTTTTCGCCACGAATCTATATTTACCCTCCAATCACTACAGCCTTCGCAACAATGACCTTCCACACGTTACCATAGCAACGTAAGTAGTGTTGCCACATTACAATTACCGCCACACGATACCCGGTCCACACAAAAGCCTATAAACCACTTCCAGCCCTCATTTTAAAAAACGAACATCAATTAAATTGACAAACAGCGTAAAATGCAGCGCAAACACAACCTTACGGCCCTTAAATCCTGAAGGGCGCCCAAGTGAGATAGGGCACGTTCGCGGGAAGCGTTCTGATTGGCTGCCGGCCCTCGCCACCACCCTCGAGCCGACCAATCGCGTGCGCGCGCTGCCACCCCCGACCAATCGAGAACGGAGGATGGAGGGGTTCTATAAAAAAAAAAATGTTTGTCGTTTTAAAACGTTTGACGTAGAAAGTACATCGTTGTTTGAATTTTGAAGGAAAAAATTGATTTGTAAACAACGGTGTGCTGAATGATGTCGGTTTCTTTTTATGTTCGTATTTCAGCATTCAGGTTATCGTAACGGACATCCTGATGTAAATCGTGGGAAACAGTAAGTACTAAGTATACAATCTTTCAACGATATGTAAACCAACTTTTTGAGGTGACCGGATTGAAAGGCGGGCCGCAGGACCCCCTAACATTATATGTACCTATAGGTACAAACAGCTTTTGGTCCTTCGAAGCGCAAGGATTGAGATCAGCTCTTGAGTATTATTATGATTGAGGATACTTATAAAGTTAGATACTTATAGCTAAACCAGAATCTGTGTTATCTGGCGATAGCATAAGGGGTTAAATATAATGACCACCAAAAAATATGATTGATACCCTAAGCTCTCTTACCAAAAACATATACTAAACACCAAAAAAATAAGTCAAAAATTGCAATAGTTCGAACTGGGCACCCCGAGGTTTGGTTTGGTTAGGTTATTTTAAACCCTTTTACACAGAAATAGGAGCCCCTCGAAGCGGGACTCCGTCGACATAGGATGCAAGAGAGCAAATGAGAATACAAATAGGTACCTTTACCTAGGTATTTTACAATAAAATGGAGTTTAAATTTTGGTGATCATTTACTATTTTTGGCAGTAAAAAGTGTTTTTTTGATGTTATATTTTACTTTATCTGGTGATAAGTTAAACATAAGCCATAGCCTAATAGCAACCCTGATAGGTTTTATTGGAATTGGATTTTCCATGCAAGTCAATAGTTAAGTAAATTAAATATACTGGTATTCAGCTGCATCCGATTAACCTGGAAGCCGACCCGGCCGACCTGCGGGGTAATCGCGTACCACACTAACAGTTGCAATGGCTTGTGGCTAAGTAATTAACAGCCGCAAGGGTCGATAGATCAGGTTAAGCTACGCATGCCGCGGTTGGTCCGTGGATGGGTGACCATTTTTACATACCAAGACCCCTCCATGCCTCGGAAAGCACGTTAAGCCGTTGGTCCCGGCTGTCATTCGTGGATCTTTGACAGTCGTTACGAGCCCGAAAATCTGACAACCAGTCTTACCAAGGGGTATATATCGTTTTACCCAGTAACTGGGTTGTGGAGGTCAGATAGGCAGTCGCTCCATGTAAAATACTGGTATTCAGCTGCATCCGATTAGACTGGAAGCCGACCCCAACATAGTTGGGAAAAGGCTAGGCAGATGATGACTAACAGTTGCAATGGCTTCAATTTTGAGAGTTCAACAACATTCATTGCGTTATAATATACGTTGTTGAGCAGCCAAATTTTTCGAACATATGAAGCAATGGATTAGCAATATCCTTCAAAATGATTCAGATTGACAGTGAAGACTGGAAAAGCCTTGGCAGATAGACTGGACTTGGAGAGAGTATCCAGTTGACTAGCTCTTCGCCTATGAGAATCAGCTGATTTTGTAATCTTACGTAAAACAATTTGTTTCCATGACCCACTGACATTGGCACTACAAACCCATTTATTTAGTTTTGCCGTATTTGATATTTCGTGTGTACCTACATATGTTCAAGTTACAGTGATGTTTTGAATTTAGGATTTTCGTAGTATACCTGAGGGCAATGCTCGTAATTTTAAGAACGTCCACAGACTGATCTCAGTCTCAATCTGTCAAAAATGCCTCGAATTTCCCTAAATTTTTGACATTGATTGTCGCTGAGATGAAATTGCGACTAGATTTTGAACTCAAACTCAAAGCATTTATTTCAATTAAACCAATTACAGGCACTTTTGAATTGTCAAGGGGTCAGTCAGTCAGAAAGATGACGCTAGTTGCCCATTCCAAAGAGTAGGTACCTATGGAGAAGAACGGGCATGAAACTTCATGGACACTCTTTTAAATTAAAATAATATGGTTACAAAGTCTTGGTTACATCATTCATGTTAAAAATTATACATGTGAGAACGATGCAGAACGTTAAAACAACGAACGTTTTATATTACGGGAATTGACCTTTAAAAACGTGCGTAATTTATTAATACGTTGGTTGTTGTTTTGTCGCAAGAATCCTCATTGGTTTCTACTTAAGATTCCTCTTCATCTATAGGAGTAATTAGTTCTCCTTTCATATAAGGACCAGTGACTCTAACTGGTCCTTTGATACGAACACTGATGTCATTAAATTTATCGCTATCATGATTTACCATCAGATCTATATCATCTTCTAAGCCAACCTTGTCACACTATCACACTAATATTATAAAGGCGAAAGTTTGTGAGTGTGTGTGTGTGTTTACATGTTTGTTACTTCTTCACGCTCAAACGGCTGGACCAATTTCGATAAAATTTTGTATGGAGTTAGCTGACACCCTGGATTAACATATAGGCTACATTTTATCCAGATATTCCCACGGGATCGACAATTATGCGGGTGAAACCGTGGGGCGCAGCTAGTTACATATACTTCTCAAACTTATGTTTTAACATAAATGTCACTTGGGTAAATTACCAGTCGACAGCGATGTGGAGGAATATTTTGACGCCATATTTTAGTTTGTTAATAGTAGCATACCGCCAGGGTTGGATAGAGGTGGCTCTAGAAAGGGATGCCTGGAAGGATTTGGGGGAGGCCTTTGTTCAGCAGTGAGACAGATGTAAGCTAAATAATATAAATGTTAGAATATTATAAATGTGAAAGTGTGTCTGTCTGTTACCTCTTCACGCTTAAACCGCTGAACTAACGACGAAAAATTTTTACGCTAGGGGCTTAGACTTATTTGCTGAATTTGTGGTTACAGTAAACGCTTCGATGACCCTGCCGACCCATAGCTATTCACAACCACTCGATACGTTACCGCACCGTATCGAACATCAATCGATGTTTTCGTAGGAGTCCTCTAAGCGCTGTTCACAAGTCCAATACCCGGAAATTCTTCCGACAGCTGTTTGTTGTCGGGGGCAAGTCAAATCAGGTTATCGAAATGTGTAATTTTCGATACGATAGCCTGTCGTATGGTTGTGAATAGCTATGCTGTACCTATGTTTAGAAAGATTTCAATAAGCCCAAACTCGTGCAGTTCCTACAACGCGAATGATATTCGCCAACTCCGCCATATATTCAGGTCATCGGTTTACATTACTTGAGCAATTACTTGCTAATATTGTTGTGGCGTTGCTTCTTATTTAACGAGGTCACTCATCGTCGACCGTTTTTTTTAATATCTGCAGGATTAATTTTCAAAGACCAGCCTTTAAGGGCGTGGTACAGACCACCAAACTTCGCGAAAAAATAATCAGCTGTTCCCTACATTTATGTCCGTATAACTCGACATAATAATATGTATGGAACATCATCATCAGCCTATAATGTTCCCACTGCTGGGACACATGCCTCCTCTCTGTGAGAGGGAGTGGGCCGTAATCTACCACGCGGGCCCAGTGCGGGTTGGTAGATGTCACATGTCCTTGAATTTTTTGGTTCTAGGACATGCCGGTTTCCTCACGATGTTTTCCTTCACCGTTTTGAGAGCAGTGGTGATGAAATAATTTACACAAAGTAAAGCGCCTGTCTGGGTTCGAACCTACGACCTACAACTCGTAAGTTGCGGCCGATACCACTGGGCCACCACTGCTCATGGCTGTATGGAACAGCTGACTTTTTTTTCGCGATTTCAGGTTTTGTCCCATAGTAAAAGTTGTTCATAATGATGAGTACAATGACCTCTTAAGGTTGTTGGTGTTTTTTCCAATAACCCTGTATATGCAGTCAGCATCTCATAAATGAATTTAACCATTTTTTGGAAATTACTGTGTGTATAATAATTTTTTACTGTTTGTATTTTCTTAACGCTTCGAAAAGCCGGTCCTTTTCAATGGCAAACTTGTGTAGGTACGCTCGGCGACACGTGAAGCTTTAAAGTTACCAATTTCCAGTTGAACCCTCGTTGTAAAGACTTTCTGTACCGTGAGAGGTCAGCATATACTAAACTTCATGTGTCGTGGGTACCATCTATTCATAGCAGTTTTGATGGTTTTACTAAGATTGTAAACCAGTATGGTCGACAGATATCAGACGGTAATATTTTCTTTTTGTAAGATTAGATAGATTAGATTGGATCATTAAGCTCCCTTCAAAATGGTTGAGCTGAACGGTGCTAATACATGCGTCATGTTCGTGAACGGGCGCCGTCAGCAGGGACTGGTCATCTCTTTGCTGCCATGGCTTATTTAATTTAATTTATTATTTGAATCGTTGTTTTTTCTCATCTTTTAATTATGGACGCTTTTAACGTTCTGCATCGTTCTCACATGTATAATTTTTAACACGAATGATGTAACCAAGACTTTGTAACCATATCATTTTGTTTAAAAGAGTGGTAGGTACCTACGCTTTGGAATGGGCAACTAGCTTCATCTTTCTGACTGACCGACCCCTTGACAATTCAAAATGCCTGTAATTGGTTTAATTGAAATAAATGCTTTGAGTTTTGAGTTTTTGAGTAGGTATTAGATTTTGCCTTGTAAAGGCCGCAAGAATCTGCTGGATGCGAGAAAGACAGGACCGGTTGATGTGGTATCGTTATGAAGCGTCCATTAAATAACTTACCTTAAGGATAATAAATATTAATTACGTACTTAATAAATAAAAATAATAATAGGTAAGTACCTAACTAAATAAAACAATAATTAGTCATTTAAAAATAAATGGTTTTTACAATGTTACTAAATAAATGAATGTATACCTACATAAAGTCCAGCCCCACTAAATTTGCCAAAGATGTAAACAACAATGGCCGCTCGTATTGAATAAAATCGATATAGAAGAACATTTTTTTATGTAATATTTGTTTTCGTCTAAATCTCCGAGCTAATTAGACAAAAACAAACATTACTTAAAATAAATGTTCTTCTATATCGATTTTATTCAATTTCGAGCGGCCATTGTTGTTTACATCTTTGGCAAAAGCGCGACCGGACCTTAGGTAGGTATATATTATATCCTTACAAGAGATGAATGAAGAGATGATTAAGGATGAAAATGACATGCTACGCCGTCCCCAAATAAATTGGGATAAGGGCTGGACAATCATGATCATCTATCCTCCCTAGACTGTTCCCAACACTCCAAGTCAGGGTCGGGTTCCAGCATAACAGGATGCAGCAGTACTTTACATGGAGCGACTGCCTATCTGACCTCCACAACCCCGTTGCTGAATATCTTTAGTACAGCAGGAGAATGATGACGATTTTTAAATCTGCTAACAGTACATTTTTCATTTATCTAAGTAGATGCTTATGATATACGAATCGCTGTCCCCTACTACCATAGATTTAAAAATAAATCCCGTTTGAAATATGGAACTGCTAATAAAAATAGAGGGCGTCCCAAAAATCCGTTGAAGCACAGATTAAACAACACTTAGATTTTGCTTAATCCATGCTCAAGAGTGCGCGTGCGACGTGCAGAAAGACAAACATGTTATTATAATAATACTAAAAATAATAGAGTAGGTACATACGTTTGTCCTTTTTTTTTAGTGATCTGTTTATTTGTTTTATTTGCCGTGTTTTGGGCGGTTGTTCGGAAAAGGAGTTTCTCTGAACAATTTGTCTGCTCAACAACGTAAAAAACCGGCCAAGTGCGTGTGGGACCACGCACAATGAAGGGTTCCGTAGTTGGAATGAATTTTCCCAAAAACAAACTTAACATCAAAAAAATCATGTTCTCCCATACATTGCAACTACAAATTTAAGCTGGTCGACTATTACTCGTAAACTTGTAAAGCCCACTGAAGTGTGATAGTTTTCCTTTAACCTTTTGATCACCATTGTCACTTATATGTGACAAACGAAATCTTACCCTGAACGCCAACGTCACAAATATATGACAAAATACACGTCGCACGGGTCGCACCATATTATGAAATAAACAATTTAATCATTACTTTTGTGTGTTTTTATTTATATAATTTAAAAGTTTAAGCTTCCGTCTATATTGTATTGCATGAAACTAATATAAATAAACTACCAATATCGAGAAATTTATTGTTTTAAGTGTGTGTGTGTGTGTTGTTTTTTTAAAGTGGCCTGGCGTCTGGGGTACGGCGATATGTTTATACTCTGGCGTTCAAAAGGTTAAACTTCGTTATATATTATATAGGTACTACTGCTGTGACATTTGAATTTCTAACTAATTGATAGAGGGACACATGACACTAACGAAAATTGGTACTTTAAAGCTTGATAAGCCACGAACGGTTTATTTAATCAAAAAACGGTCTTCCCAAACCCCTAATATTTTTGAAAGACCCATCCAACGATATCCCACACTATGGGAAGAACGAAAAAAAATTTATCATCCCCACTTATGTAGGGGAGGTACAGTCAGCATCAAAAGTTGATTAACACTTCAGTTTTTTTAATCTTAGTTATTGAGCAAAATATTTGTTCAAAATTGTAGCAGAAGATTTTTTTTTAGAATATATATCTACTCTTGTCTATTATGTGAAAAGCTAAAAATCAGTTTATTGAAAAAAGTTGTTGTCAATTTAATAACATGTAAAAATGATAGTGTTAATTGACTTTTGATGCTGACTGTACCCTGAATAATTGTTTTTTTTTCAAAATGTTATTTTACCACTTTTTCGGCATCATTAACGTGTTACATACTCATGCCAAATTACAACTTTCTAGTAGGTACTTACCAATAGCTATTGGTAAGTACCTACTACGTACGTACTATAGTTTTTGAGCTAAACCGCGGACAGACAGACGGACATGGCGAAACTATTAAGGGTTCCTTGTTGACTACGGAACCCTAAAAACGCAATTAATGTTGTTGAACTGTCAAATGGAAGCCATTGCTACTGTTAGTGTGTTACGTAATTCAGTTTCAAGTTGTTTTTTGTTCTAATGCGAATAAACCCATTTTTTCTCAAACCGGGGCGTTAGTTACAGTGCGTAAAGACCATTAACACTTTGAGCGGAGCATCTGGGTATTCAAATGTTTGTTGCGCGGCGCGCTATTTTCTCACACAAAATACGTAATTAGAATGTATGTGTGTGAGTACAAAAGAACTAATGTGGAGTGGCACTAGCAGTCCGAAAATTTAAAGTGATACGGCGCGATGACGTAGCTTGAAGGAATTGGTATAAGCCGCAGCCGTTTATAAACGTTGTTTTAAGAAAGACATAGTTTTTGCTGACGTGATTAAACGTTGTGTCAAATAGCGTTTATCAAATTTTACGTATTTATAACGTTGCTCCGCTCAGTGTTAATCAGTACAGTAAAACAGGGCTACTTTGACTTCCAGGGTTGCTTTGAGAAGGCCGATCACAACGCTATGACGCGTTCCCCACACCCCGCGCCTCGCGCAATATTACTCGAGGTCACGCACACTTGCTGAGCACACGTGAAAACCGATTTTGGCGCTCTGTCAAACTAGCTACAACATCTGTCAAAGTAACCCTGGAAGTCTAAAGTAGCCCCGTTTTGCGGTAGTTTTTGCTGACGTGATTAAACGTTGTGTCAAATAGCGTTTATCAAATTTTACGTATTTATAACGTTGCTCCGCTCAAAGTGTTAATCAGTGACTTAACCGGTCAAGCGGCGCGGTTCGCCGATCGGCGGCGAAACAATAGAAAGTCAATGTGTGTCTCATTAGCGGACTTTGACAGATTAAACCGTTCCATGGTTACAAATAGCTCCTTTGACTTTTCACACCTTGTTTAGAATTATTCATTTTCGACCTTCGACATTAATTTCGCAACTCGATAGTAATTAATTACCTAAATTTATGGCCTGCGACACAAAAGATATCTAATAATACTTGAACAAGTCTTCCATTATAGACTTTGCTATAAAATTAACTCAACAGGCTCATAATACTCTCAGGGTTGCCAACTATACTGTCAAAAACAGTACCTATACTTAAATATTTTTATTGTTCATTGAATATAATGTATATGTCACCGGAAAATAACAAGAACCGCAATGTGGGCGTAAAATAATACAATTTATCTCTCGTTTAAAATCCTACGGAAGTTTATAAGTTTCCTAGTAAATTTATAAATTTGCGGTTCTTGTTATTTTCCGGTGACATATACAAAATACTGCTTTTCACTTCCTGTAATCCTGTGTGCGATAGCCGTTTTGCGTCGTGGATGTGACGCATGTTTCCCCCTACCTTTTTTATGTTCTTTTTTGCGTCATGTTCACCGCAAATACCTAAATGTATTTTCTTTCTTTTTTTTTTCTTTTTTTCTGTATTCCTTCCAGATTTTCTGTGCGTGGCGAGGCCATAATTGTTTTAAATATTTTGAACCAAAAAAAGTCAAAGGTCCAAGTGCGGTCGGACACAACGGGTTCCACGCCACAAGTCAAAAAACGCTTAAAAGAACACGTTTTCTGTATGGAGACCCCCTTTTATTCTTTTATTTATTTTTATTATTTTTTGTTATAGCGGCAATAGAAATACACAGTCTGTGAAAATTTCAACTGTTTACCTATTATGGTTCATGAGATACAGCCCGCTGACAGTCAAACGGACGCTCGGACAACGAAGGCTTAGTAATAAGGTTCCGTTGGCACCTTTTGGATATGGAACCTTAGAAAACTATGAGAAACTATAATTATTATATTAGGTCCTTACATATGAAATTGGCGTTTTTCGTACTGGCCACTTTAATCACGAATTTCTCCTCTTTGGTAAGGAATTCCAAATTCAAATTTGTACAGCTATTTACTCATGTATTTGTGCTTCGATGACCGTCATTCATTTGTTTTTTTTCTTCTGTTTTTTTCTGTTTGCGTCACTCATTTTACAAAATGGAAAATTTAAAATATCGCATTATTTACGAGTACGAGTTCCGCCGTGGCACTAGTGCTGCGGAAACGACTCGAAGGGTGAATGATGTGTATGGCGGTCATGTTGCAAAAGAAAACACAGTTCGTTTTTGGTTCCAACGTTTTCGTTCTGGAAATTTCGACCTGCAGAACAAGCCCCGTGGACGGCCTGAGACCCAAGTTGATAATGGAGAATTGAAGGCTATTGTGGAAGCGGACCCATCGCAAACCACGTCCGAGTTAGCTGCAGGCTTCGATGTTAGTGATAAAACTGTTTTAATTCACTTGAAGCAAATTGGGAAGATTAAAAAGCTTGAAAGGTGGGTACCTCACGAATTGACTGAAGCAAACCGGCAAACGCGCGTCGACTGCTGCGTTACATTACTGAACCGGCACAACAATGAAGGTATTTTAAACCGAATCATTACCTGTGATGAAAAATGGATTCTTTACGATAATCGGAAGCGCTCAGCGCAATGGTTGGATCCTGGCCAGCCAGCCAAATCCTGCCCCAAGCGAAAATTAACCCCAAAAAAGTTACTTGTAAGCGTTTGGTGGACTAGTGCCGGTATTGTTCATTACAGTTTTCTCAAATCTGGCCAGACTATTACAGCTGATGTCTATTGTCAGCAATTACAAACCATGATGGAAAAGCTAGCGGCTAAACAACCAAGGCTGGTCAATCGCTCCACGCCACTGCTGCTTCACGACAACGCCAGACCACACACTGCGCAACAGACGGCTACCAAATTAGAAGAGCTTGAATTGGAATGTCTTAGACATCCTCCGTACTCCCCGGACCTTGCTCCAACAGATTACCATTTTTTTCGCAATTTGGATAACTTTTTGCAAGGGAAAAAATTCAACTCCGATGGGGCAGTCCAAATCGCCTTCAAAGATTTTATTGATTCCCGTCCGACTGGTTTTTTTAGTAAAGGGATCAATGAACTACCTATAAGATGGCAAAAGTGCATTGAAAACAATGGTTCATACTTTGATTAATTAAATATATTATATTAAAAAATATTCGACTTTTTGTTCCTTCCATACAAAACGCCAATTTCATATGTAAGGACCTAATATCTAGTTTCGCAAATGCTCTCAAAATTAAGTAAGTAGGTATAGTAGCCCACACGTCAGTGGAAACCAAACCAGCGGCCTACTGTACTTGATCACTCTAATATTACAAAGGCGAAAGTTTGTGTGTGTGTTTATATGTTTGTTACTTCTTCACACTCAAACGGCTGGAGCAATTTTGATAAAATTTTGTATGGAGGTAGCTGACACCCTCGATTAACATATAGGCTACTTTTTATCCCGATATTCCCACGGGATCGGGATCGATATTTACGTGGGTGAAGCACACTTTAATTTTGAACAAAATTGCCCTTGACATCATTTGATTTCAATGAATATCTTAATACTTAGTTTTAAAATAACTCCGCAAGGAGGTCATGAGGGTATGAGTAATAATCTTAAGTAATACTCTTAATCTGTCGAGCTCCGCTAATGAGACACAATTGATTTTCTATTGTTTCGTCGCCAATAGCCGACGCGCGGAGGAATATATTTTAGTAAGTGTTTTCCTCAAATTAACGCGGGTGAAACCGCGGGGCACAGCTGCTAGTCAAAAATAAAAGTATTTTTACCCTAAAACACTGTTCAAATTCTACTGTTTTGGTAAAAAAAAGTTGGCAACCCTAAATACAGTATCGTATTTGCGATGGCGTAGGTAGACAGGCGAAGTTATAATTTATACTAAAGCGGGCGGAGCGTTTCGAGACCGCCCACTACGCCCCGAAGACAGAGCGATACTGTGAATACTGTGATAGCTCTATCTATTTTTATACATATTATAAACGGTATGTCGCGACGAGGCAAAGGTATAGTCCTGTGGACAGTCGACTTGGAATTAAATATGCGATCTTCTTGGTGGTGCGGTTGGATAGATTTAAGTAGGTAATTTAAATAGGCAGTGATCTTGCCAGGGCGACTGGTGGATAAAAGAAGTAGTTGAGGATCAAACTATGGTGTGCAATTGGAGAGGCTTTTGTGCAGTAGTGGACTGCTAGCTAGGCAGATAAGCTGGTGCAAACTTCCGAATGAATGAATGAATGAATTGCACCGATCCCAGTGTGGTTAAACCAGACTCGATTAATCGAATGAACCCCAAGATTCGCACTAGCTCCTGTAGCCTCATGTTCATGGTGCTACAGCGACCATTGCATATCAAGGAATAGACCGGGGGGCGCGGTAATGGTAGGGAGGACGTGCCCGAAGGATAGGTAAGGATTTAAGAGCCTACCGGATATGCATCCTAGAGCAAGTATTGGATTAGTGGAGAGATGGGTAATTATATCTATGGATGGGCATTTTTTAACGACCTTGCCGCCAGGTTGGTTAAGGTTGAGCTTCATCTTTGAGTCTTTTGGCGGGGTTAAGGATAAAACCTTATTCTATACAAAACTAGAACTCCCAGAAGGTCCAGAAGAAAAAAGTTGTTTCAGGCCCCACTTTCAATAGTCCCTGAAGAAATTTCAGCGCCTTAATTTCAATAATTAACACTTTTTCAATCACAATCTGAATTTTGATGGATGATGGTAATGCATTGCATCATATATTTTAAAAAATTGTAACATAATAGGGTTACCATCCGTCCGGATTTCTAGACCTTTGTCCGGCTCTTTAATTTGTCCGGATTTTCATTTCGTGAGCGTCTGCTACCAAGCCTACCATACCACTGTAACTAAGTGGGTAATGTTTGTATTTTGTGACTAAAATCTCCGGACTTTTATTGAAATGTCAGGCTTTTTGTCAGGACTTTTCAAATTTCTAAATGGTAACACTAAACGTAAATAACGCAATGAATGTTTTTGAACTGTCAAAATGAAAGCCATTGCTACTTTTAGTGTGTTACGCAATTGCCCCACAGTAGATACTTATGTACTAAGTAAGTACCTAATCTCTCTTTTGGTCTCTTCTGTAAAAATTACTCCTGTATAACAGAAAAATCTATAACAACAAGAGCCTATACTACCTCAGCTAAAATTCATTCTTTATCTCGCTCATACGATACTGCTCGCGGACTGAGTGAGAGCGAGACAGAGTGCGGTGCTGGGCGGCAGGCAGCGCCAATAGTTTAGGTATTTGCTTTTTACAGTGAAAATAATGGTAATTATAAAAAAGTAAATAACATAAGACCTGCTTTAAAGTAAGTTCAGTTAGTATGAAAAGTTTCATGATCTAATTTGAAGTATTTTTTGAATACCAGCGGTTTATTGTTCGGGTTAGAGGTAACTTTGGATTTATTTTCTATCGAGAAAATTTTATGGAATCGTGTTTTCGTCTAACATAAGACTTAGCATTAATCCTCAACTTTACCATATATTTATTTCAAAATTAATGGTGCAGTATTTTCGACATTTCGGAGGATCACGCTAAGCCATTTGAGGTAGTATAGGCTCTCAACATTGCCTCATTGTTTGTTTTGTTGTCTTTGCCTCTAACTGAGCAGCCATTTTATAAATCACATCTACCTTTTATTACCCCATTCGAAATTCAAACCTCATTCCTCAGAATTGCACATCCTAATTTTAACCCTATCCCAAAATAATAAAGTCCTTTATTTATTGGTGACAGAATTTGGTCCTGTAGTACGTGACGTGACAATGCGAAGCAGTTGGTCCTTTGGTCCTTGTCAATGTAATGATGCTTTTCCCACGCACGACGAATATTTCGGGAATTCTAATGAGCAATTTTTCTTGTATAGTTTTGTAAAGCCTGGTGGGCGGCCTCTAGTGAATGGGTATGAGAAAATAATAATGAATGACGTGGTATTACGGTCCAGGCAAGGCTGTGTGTATGAATATTTATTGAAAGAAACCACTTTCTCTACTAAAGTGACTACGACTAGAGGTTCAAGCTAGTTACTTTGTCGCCTCAAATTTGTACGGAACCCTCGGTGCGCGAGTCCGACTCGCATTTGACCCGTTTTTTTTTTAAAGTTAGAGACGTGCAACTTGATACTTAGACTTCTGTTTATAAGTAAAAGTAGGGTGTCTCTATAATTTTTTTTGGAAACTAATCCCCTAATGCTTTTAAGAAGTTGTAATGGGAAATCCCCTCGGGCACACGGCTTGCAAAGTCACGAATTTTGTCATTCTCAAGAGCCCTGTAATCGATCAAATTTACTTGACAAATTTGTTGGTCAAACTTCACGTTTTCTACTGTAGACTGTTTGACTAACGCGTCAAACACAGCTTCACACTATCAAATAATTTGACAAACACGTAAAACTCGCGTTAGAGAGTACCTAGTAAATTCCATGTCGTAAAATTTGACAAACAATTTGGTCGTTTACAGGGCGCTTTCAACAAATTGACATGTGTTATGTAGTTTTCTCATAAGAGAATCATTAAAAACCATTCGGAACAATAATCGGGGAATTAGCGATGCCAAATTACCAATACGTGACTTCCTTACAAATGCATTACTCTCGATTCGAACACATTAATAAGGATTAAAATGTTTTGGATAAGTGGACAGCTTGCAAGCGGCATGTCCTAGAACAAAACATTCGAAGATATGTGACATCTACCAACCCTCACTGGGCCCGTGTGGTGGATTATGGATTATGGCCCACTCACTCTCACAGAGAGGAGGCCTGTATCTTAGCAGTGGGAACATTATAGGCTAACTATTACAGCTTTGAAATGCATCGCGTTAAAATTCAAAGCATTTTAAATTTCAATTAAACCAATTACAGGCACTTTTGAATTATCAAGGGGTCAGTCAGTCAGAAAATATGAAGCTAGTTGCCCATTCCAAAGCGTAGGTACCTATGGAGAAGAACGGGCAAGAAACTCCATGGACACTCTTCTAATTTATATTTTTACAAAAATATTAGTTACATCATTAATGTTGAATTTATGATTATATGTGAGAACGATGTTAAAATAAAAAGACTTCAATCCACAATGTTTAAATGCAATAGAATTAATTAAAAGAGAAGTGTTGTGCGATGCAATAATCTTAATAAAAAATAAAAAATCTTTGAAGGCTGAAAGCTCTGGATAAGTTTAGAAAATTTTAATCCACGTTGATTTTTAGATATCTATTAAAAACGCTTCCAATTGCCATTGTCACTCGAGTGGGGTTTGAAGTGAACTTTACCCAAAGTACTTATAGGACTGCTGAAAGGGAGTGATCTTGGTTTATGGGAATGATATTTTTTTCCGCAAAATGATCCAAATCTGTCATTTTTTTTTAATTGCTGAATTTGGCCGCTCTTGACCTCGATCACGCCTGATGGAAAGTGATGGATGAGGTCTATTATGAAACGTGCGTGCCCAGAAGATGCCTAAGGCACTGGAATTCCCACGCATCGACGATTAACAGGCTGCTTGACGCCGGACTCAGGTGGGAGGGTGGTCGCAAACCAGGCGGGAACTACCACCGCAAGGGAAGAATGGGCCAGTCAAATAAGGTGTTGGAACAAACTGCGCTACACGAGGAGGCTTCTTCTTCTCATTTCGACAGATTTCTTCATCATCGTCATCATCATCTACAGCATGACATCACCCAATGATGGACACAGGCCTCTTTTTTCATATGCCAATCCCCACGCTCCTGTCCTAGCCTCATCCAGGCTTTTTCGTCCGATTTAAGTCATCAAGATATACATAGCCAATTTTCACTGACCTCGCATTGTATAAGTTTTTCGTACAAACAGAAGTCAGCTTATACTAGTTATGTATAGCGTGATGTGTAGCCGCGCGTACTACAAATTACAAACCAAATAAAATTATTTGTTTGTTACAACAAATAACACGTAAACTAGAACCATCAGCTGTCCGCCCCAACGCAAACCGAGAGGCGGGAAAAATATCGTCATCGAATCACGTCGTAATACGGCAAAGGCATTCACCGTCACGAACCACACAATCAATACTCATGTCCGACCTCTTTGTGTGGGAATCTTTATTTATTATACTCTGTTGTTACATTTAAATAAAATTAATGTAAGCGGATGTCAGGGAGGGACATTATGGTAATCGTTTAGGCTGAATAGTGCGATGCTGTGGACTTAATTTTGGTAGTGGTAGTGGTACTGCGGCCCATTGTGTCACCCTATGTAAAATTTCTAAGGTCCGACCGCGCTAAATTTGCCAAAGATGTAAACAACAATGGCCGCTCGAAATTGAATAAATTCGATATACAAGAACATTTATTTTAAGTAATGTTTGTTTTCGTCTAAATCTCCCAGCTAACTAGACGAAAACCTTACATTTATTATATGTAATTAGATTTTGCCCGCGACTTCGTCCGCTTGAAATTTCTTGTTCCCCCGACCCACCCCGTCGCAGCGCCCGCCCGCGCTATTACTTTTTATCTAAAGAGTTTGATAACGCGCTGATCTCTAGAACTACCAGTCGGATTTGAAAAATTATTTTTGCATTTCATAGCAAAATTCTTGAGGAAGGCTAAAAGCTACTTAACATCACGCTAGGACCCTTCGGAGCCCAGCAAAGAGTAAAAAAGTAAAAAACTTTTTAACAAAAGAAACTGACTTCCAAAAAACACACTACAAAGTGAAAAATAACTTTAATTTCGGAAGTCGGTGTCTTTGGATCTGTATTTTATTAGTTTCTTGCCACTGTTCTGAGGTAACAAACATAAATAAAAATTAATTAAATACAACCGAATTGAGAACCTCCTACTTTTTTTGAAGTCGGTTAAAAAGAACGCTAATCCAAAACGAAGTAACAGTGCGAGAATGCGATGCGATGCGACAGGTTGGGTCGGGGGTACAAGAAATTTCACGTGGACAAAGTCGCGAGCAAAAGCTAGTGTTGAATGTATGAATAATGCTATTTAGTTGGTGTTCTTTAACCTTTTGAACGCCAGAGTATAAACGTATCGCCGTACCCCTGACGCCAGGCCACTTTAACAAAACAACACACACACACTTAAAACAACAAATTTCTCGATATTGGTGGTTTATTTATATTAGTTTCATGCAATACAATATAGACGTAAGCTTAAACTTTTAAATTATATAAATAAAAATACACAAAAGTAATGATTAAATTGTTTATTTCGGTTAATAAATAAATATTAAAATAATAGCCTGCAAAACTACTTACTATATAACACAGTTCTGCCTTCCCCATTAGAGAATATAGGCGCGTTGTTATGTAGTGCTGCGCTTATTGTGTTTCTAATTCAGTTCCGCGTTTACAGGTTTACTGCTTTATGGCTTGTCCCAACCGTATTGTATTTGGCATGGAAATTGCAATTACAAAGTAATTGTACGTTTTAAGTACTATATTGGTATGTAGGTGTTATAGATGCAGGTGGTGGAATTATAAACCTTTATGAAGAGCCAGTGAGGAAAATGACGTCAGGAAAGTTTTGAGGACGAATGTGGTTGGCTATATGAGGAGGGGAAGATCAAAGTAATGATGGATGTACCGTGTGGAAGATGATATGGCTAGAAAAGAACTGGCTACTAAGTTGAAAACAATAATAGAGAAGTATGGAAGAAGTAGACCCCATTCAAATGAGGATACGGGTAAGAGAATGATGATGATGGGCCAGAACTCTAAGGAGACCTAAAGATGAGATTGTCTAAATTAGGATGTTAGGAATTCAAATACATAATTTATTGTTTAACCATTTACCTTAATTTACAAAATTAAAACCTAACTTAACTAAAAGTATATAAAAACTAAAATATAGCGTCGAAAAATTCATCCGCATCGCTGTCGACTGGTAATGTACCCAAGAGACTGGCGGCATTGCCACGTTGTATGGCAATGCTTAGCTTTTGGCCAAGGTAAAAGCTAGCCCTTGGGTCACGGGAAGTGTCAACCAGCCGTTTTGAAATTTCTTTAAAAAGACCATGAGCACTCGGAATAATTAAATACATAATTAAAAAAATATTCAAAATTAGATAATAGTACATTAAACTTTTATTACCGGACCAAATACACTTTCTTGTGGTATCCCAACATGTAAGAAAGATTGGAATATTCATTTCGCGATGGAATAAGTTCTAATTTTATTTCTTCACGTATGTTTAACAATTAACTTTGACGTGCTATCAAATTAAATTAAAGAGCAGGATAAATTAACTGTATAACTAGGTATTAACAATGTGAAATGTTTAGTTCAAATCTGTATGCTCTGTTAATTTTATTTATCACAAAATAAATCACATGGGCACTTATGACATGGCAGAAGCATACACGGTTCCAATTGATCGTTTCCTATGGAGAAGAGCCGGAGTGAAACTCCACGGTTACTCTTTTAAATAATTGGCTTTTACAATGTTTTCAAATTGCAGAATTAATCTAATTCTAAAAATACTCGTATGTACTCGTATGTCTGAGTTTGTTTCGCCCTTTCTTCTCAGAGTAGTTGAATATGAAACGCCGCCGATCTCATCTAGTTTTTAAAATAATTATGATTGACGTGTAAATCATCAATTATAATTCCACTTTGCCCCACCAGTGGGGCGGCTGGTGGGACAAAGTGGAATAATCCAGTGTTTGCAAACCTACTATAATTTATCATTTACATTGCCAAAGATCTCAAAAATCGTAGGTACTTCAACACTCAAACTCGAAAAACGCTCAATGAGTTCCTGAATTCAGTTCAAAAACTGCCTATTACCACCTATTTTGTTTAATTCTTTTTTTTGTTTAGCCTATACTGTCCCACTGCTGGGCAAAGGCCTCCCCCAAGTCCTTCCTTATTTATTCTTCTTTATTTGGTATTCGAGTTAACATATATCTTTGTGTATGCAACTGTTTTGTGACAAAAAATAAACCTATTTGTCTTTTTTTCTTTCCTATATATAAATATTTAAAAATACTTTCATGAACAGATATTATTATAAAATTACAATCCCTACCCGACGCAAATGACATTCGCGCCCAATAAAAATCTCTAGTCATAATTTGACAGGTTATCGTCATCGATCGGCGTTCGGACAAAGGCATTGAGTTATTCTGCCGCACGTAAGGGCTGTTAGCTTCGATACTCCATTGTTCTTTTGTGGCTTGTTCGATGTTTTACTGGCCGTCGCGTAAGTAAACGATTATTATTTTATTATAATAGTAATTTACTTTTATTTGTCGCAGTTGATTGCTGTAGCTTAATTTCTTTAGAAATCTTAAATGGCGGAAGTTTTTGTGATGTTATGTGCGGAATCAACTTGGCTAGGTAAAAAAGTTGCCTCAAAAATATGTTTTATAAATGATTTCACATTTATAATATTAGTAGGACTAGCGACCCGCCCCCGCTTCGCACGGTTTTATGACTTGACAAAAATGTATTATATCTAAGTTAAATATTATTGTAACACACCTAAACCTTCCGGAATAATTTCTCTAAATAATGGTGAAAAACCGCATCAAAATCCGTTGCGTTGTTTAGAAAAACAACACGGTCACACAGACATACACGAAAAGTGTCTTTAATTTATAATTTTATGTAAATATATATGGCGCAGCCAACTAGTTAGATAAACGGCGCGACATATACGAGTAAGAACACGGGCACTCTTAATTCTGTAGCGCTATTCTGTAAAGTTCATTTCGAACATCATTCTTCATCACTCGAGTGAATTCGAACTCACTTGATTATATGTATATACATAGAATTTAAGTACATAAACTAACGTCTTTTGCCCATGGGGATAGGCAGAAACGAAAAAGCCTGCTGTGATCCTTAGATACTCCTTCTGTTTCGTTTAAATTCGGGTTAGCATTGAAGTTATGCTTGAAAATAGTTTAATCAAAGACGTCATTTTTACATAAGAAGCACCTTACATTAGTCCGTTTATTTACTTAATACATGACGACAACGGATAAAGTTCTAAACGTGTTCTATCTATATTTTTGTAATGATTTAATTATGAACTCATCACTTTAAATGGAAACTTACTTGGTTTGTATGCAATGCTTAATACCTACAAGAAGAAATCTAGATTAATTTTATTGTTCTTCATTTATTTTAAGGCACCTCGCAGGTCAACCTAGAAGGTGTTCAGCTGTTTAATCAGGCTATCCTATGGATTCCTTAGTAAGTTAAGGCCTCCAGCCAGGGCATGTACAGACGCCAGCACATCAAGCTACTACAATCTGTCAAATTTCAAAGTTGGTTAGGAAAATTTGACAGTTTCAAATTCAAGAAGGTGTCAAGGTCACCCCTTGTGGGGTTCGGACCTCGGTTTAGGGCGTCGCTGGGGGAGGGCAGCGGGAGACAGGCTGGATCGGATAGAGTACGGTAGCTTGTCAAAATGCTTTTCTTTTATTAACGACCATTTGCCATTGACGACCTCCAGAATAGGCTACTCAGCAAAAAGATTTCACTTATTATTTTTTAATTAATTTCGCATGAGTTACAAAGAGAAATTCAGTCCTCTCCATTGCCCTTTGGGTGACTTGCAGCCTTTTTAACGCGGCAGCCTAGGTTATCACTGGCAACACGCACTGGTCAAAAACTTTCGTCGTAGCGTTGTAAGGCGTCCTACAAGGTTGACTGACAACCTTGTGGGCGACAGAATCAGCTGGATGCGAGAAACACAGAACCGGTCGAAGAGACAATGCTTGGGGGAGGCCAATGTCTAGCAGTCACTTTCGGTTACAATGATGAAGATGATGATGAGGTAGTTTGACAAATAATTCAAACTCAAACTCAAAGCATTTATTAAAATTAAACCAATTACAGGCACTTTTGAATTGTCAAGGGGTCGGTCAGTCAGAAAGATGAAGCTAGTTGCCCATTCCAAAGCGTAGGTACCTATGGAGTAGAACAAGAAACTCCATGGACACTCTTTTAAATCAAAATAATGTGGTTACAAAGTCTTGGTTACATCATTCATGTTAAAAATTATACGTCTGAGAACGATGCAGAACGTTAAAAGCGTCCATAATGAAAATATGAAAAAATACAACAATTCAAATAGATAATAAATTAAACTAAAATAAGCCATGGCAGCAAAGAGATGACCAGTCCCTACTGACGGCGCCCGTTCACGAACATGACCCATGTATCAGCCCCACATATAATTATAGGTTCTTTCTAATAAACGTTGTATAGCGTCTGTATAGTTACACAACGCTTTTTCTTCTTCTTTCGAAAGTCAAACTACTGACGACTGAAAGAGAGATTTCGGTGTGTAACTATTCATCTGATATAATACGTTTATTAGTAAGGGGGTTAGTTAGAAAGACTCACGTACAGACGCTAGCAGGGTGTTAGGTAGATACTTTTGCTGTGCGCATAATGAATGTTGAGGCGAAGTGATGAGTGCGACTTGACAGTGCATCAACAAAGGGAGATTGTATGTGATGATCATTGACTGATGATCAACCCAAAAAATGCAGCAGTGGACGTCTTTCGGCTGACATGATGAGTCATAAAGCGACCTTCGCCGCTTAAAAAATTACACCACCATTACGATATTTATAACATTTTATTGAAAAAATAATACTTAACGTAAACACAATCGTAAATGAGGCCACTGCATTAAACATGTGCTGTATACATGGCCGTCGTCACCGAAATGCTGACTTGACTAAACTTTGACATTGATTTTTACAAATAATTTAAACAAGGAAGTAAATGCAATTGTCTTTGATACAAGAAATGTGTTCTTCATTCAAACATGGTACTGTGTTCAGAGAGTAGAGATCGCGCGCTTTTCCGTTATTAAAAAAAAAGGATCGTTTTCTGTTCGAATTTTGAATACCTAGTGAATAGTGTTGTGCTTGTGTTTGTGGTGGTTTTTGTTTTAAAAAAAAAAGATTGAAAATGTCAGGTGAGCTTTGAAATTATACATTAATCCTATTTCTATAACTGTAAAATACGTATTGTGATTAAAAATGCAGACGTTGCTTTATTTCATAAAAGCTGATATCGAATTTAAAACAAGGTTACTATTTCAATTGTTAAACTTGAATACCTATAAACGGGCTTATTTATATCTGCCTCTAGAGTTATTCAAATCTGCACTCTAATTGCGTGAAGGAAATCCCTAATCCCAATGGAATTATAAACGCAATTTGGGTTGCCAGGGTTGGTAGCGACTAGGGCTGAAGCAATCTTCATAGTTTTGAAAAAGTCATCTGCTCAATTACGTCTAAAACGTAATAAACATGGCTGAACTATCAAAATTAAAGGCCTTGCGATCAATTGTGCGTTCGCAATTTTATGTGTGTTACGCAAAAATGCTCATGCATTCTGCACTACCACGGGGAGATAGTGCAGTGATGAGGAACTCTAACCCACTAAAACTCCACGGTGTCCTCCTCTGCCGCTTACGGCGGGAACACGGGCACGCGTTATCACTCATCCAACGATTCCCATAGAGGTCGACTCCCTAATCACGAAATCCGTGGTTCAGGTCGAAGTTACGGGCGATTCCAGCTCCGTATCACCTACCGATTTAAGATAAGTTTGGATCTCGGCCTAAGAATGAATGACATCACGATTTTACAGTTGTTCTTCTGGATGTGTTTTTATTCGTCCGAAAAAGTTAATTAATCGGGTGTAGGGTTCACTTAGATGGTTCGAACTAATTTCTGACGGCCCGTACCTTCGTTGTCGGAGTTAGAGACGGCGCCTACTGTTAAGACCGCCCTGGGAGGAGCCGAGAACCAAATATAAAGCCATGAAAGACTCAAGGACACGATCTTCAGAAATGAACGTACCTACGTGACCAAGAGGAGAGTAGTAGGTAACCTTGTAAATTATTAATACAGTAGTTATAATGGATGGAGCACAGTTATACATACACCTAGATAACGCAAGAGCAACTACTTCGCGTGCCAAAAAAATCACACCAGCTTACGTACAAAAATCGTACACTTTCGCGCTCAGTCCTGTATACTGCTGGCTGGGTGAGCGTGAGCGCTGGCGCTAGGCCCCGGGGGTGGGGCAAGACGAGTGCCGCACGCGGCGTCATCTCTGAATCGATTTGCTTTTCCCATCAGTAAATAGTGCTGGTGACGTCATAGTGTAGTGGGTAGTCAAAAAATGGCACGCTTGGTTTTCATACAGATCGTAATACTTGCGTTATCTAGGTCTATCTATATCTGTGGGATGGAGTGTGTCAAAAAAAAATAATACCACGCGGGCCTGTAGGTACCTTCGTTGACGGACTAATCTATTTCTTTGTGTTGTTGTTCTGAGGATAGATTTGGTCATTCTCTTAGCGGTATACGGAGCATTAACTTTGCGAAGACCACATCTCGAAAGTTTCTAGGTCCTACCTTCCTGACCCTAGACAGTTGTTTTGCTTCCGCCGATAGCCTTATGAGTAGTTAGACGTTGTTACTAGAATTCTAATCGACCTTTGTCCTTTAGATAGGTAAACATAGTAAAAGTGCGCAGCGCTGCACACCGCTTTCCGAGACACGGAGGTATCTCGATATGTAATGGATGGTCACCCATCCAGGAACCGAGCGCGGCAAGCGACCCATGAGGCTATCATCTAGCCACGAGCCCCTTTAAAACCTATCAAAACTTTTCTAAGTATCTATCTATCAGAAACTTATTTGTTAATAAACTTTCATATCTTTATGTGCGTTTGATTTCAGCCACTTATCGACGGAGCCTCGTGATTGGCTAGTGATAACTGATAAGATTACCTAATAAAAACCTACTCTGTCATACTTAATATTGAGATTATGATTTTTTGATGTTGACTTGAAAGAGCATGGCAGTTGAGAATGTGTCATGCTCACTTAAATGTCTCATTGATGGTGGCGCGTGTGTAGGATCATTTGGTTCCTTACAAAATGGTTGAGCTGGATGGTGCTGATCCACGCGTCATGTTCGTGAACGGGCGCTGTCGGTTGAGACTGGTCATCTCTTAACTGCCTCGGCTTATTTTTAATCATATTTTTTTAATTGTTTCTTCATTTGTGTGTTTTTTTACATTGTTCTCACATATAGAAGCAACAAGAATAATGTACCCAGGATTTTGTAATATCTTGATTTAAAAGAGTGTCCATGGAGTTTCTTGCCCGTTCTTCTCCATAGAGATCTACGTTTTGGAATGGGCACCTATCTTCAACTTTCTGACTAACTGACCGACTATTTAATTTCGACAATTCAAAAGTGCCTGTACATGGTTTAATTGAAATTAATGCTTTGAGTTTGAGTCAACCTCTCTATCTCACGCGGCCCAAGTGAGGGACTAATGCTTCGCGTTAGGTATGTGTCGTGCAATAATAAGCTCTTCATCTTCACCATCGGCACCCTTGTTGCACCCACTGATGAGTATAGAACCTCCCCCTTTTTGAGCCATGCTACCCTGTGCGCAGTGGCGTGCATTGCATATAGGCATATAAGCAGTGCCTACCTCGATATATCAACATAAGCCTGTCAATTAAATTTTAGTGTGTGCCCCACAATTAAGAAATTCACTCAATTATCGTACTTAACAAAAAACGAAATCTTCATACAAACACGTGCGGCAGTAGGCAGTCGCTGGACGGCCTACTCGGCTCCCGTACTATTCGCACATTGTCATTGGTCTTTACTCGTTCAAGTTAATACGACAAAATTAAAAAAAAAAAAAAAAAAATATATACGCGTCGAATTGATAACCTCCTCCGTTTTTTCGTCGGTTAAAAAATACGTACGTCTCCTGCGTAATACCATGACGTTCGACCTTCGCAATTTATCACCCTTAAGTAGGCATGCCTACTCAAATAACCACACTTTTGACCTCACTTTTTTTTTTTATTAGTGACCGCGTTTGCCTAGACTAGGCCCGGCCTAGTGGCTACCTATTTTGAAAACCAATGCACGTCACTGCTTCATCTTCACCATCGGCACCCTTGTTGCACCCACTGTTAAGTATAGAACCTCCCCCCTTTTGAGCCATGCTTCCCTGGTCTGTGCGAGTCTCGTCCAGGTCTTCACCGCGATTTTAAGTCGTTCACTCACTAGTAAAGCTCTTTGCAAACCGCTAACTATACAATAAAGACCCTGAAAACTAAAAGAAAAAATCACAAGTTTTCGCTACTTAAAGCAGTATCCATCAGGCTGAAAGCTCGCCACGATTTTCACAACAATTTTGCTTTAAAGGCAAAAATTTACATTCCATCACAATATTTATCAACAATAAACCAACTAAACATTGTATTTTAAACCTTACCTTCAATAAAATAAAGTTTAAATTGAGATGCGCGTGCGCATTTGACATATAGGGCGACGGTCCACGCACGGCAAGGTTTACAAACCATTTCTTTCAATTAGCACTAAGATCACAATTATGACTGACGGTTTTTGGGTACCGTATGGAAGAAAACGCCTTAAAATTTTAAGGCGTTTAGCAATGTATGTTCAAATTAATGTGGGGCCTATTTAATAAGGAGATATATCATGAAGATTTAATAAATAATTAAAGAAAAATATATACATTGATTAAACTTCTAGTAATGAATAAATAAGGGCTTGATTCAGATAGCGGTACTTCTGGACACGGCCCAAATTTTTAGGGAAGTTCCTCTCTTTGGAGCCCTCACCGCCGCCTTTAGCTTGGACCCTGTTCCCGATACCGGTGGGCTACTATTTTTTTGTATTTTTTATGTCCTTAAATTTAAAAAATATAATTTATGTGTAAATAATGAAAGGCATAATAAATAATAAACTAATTGAATTCAAATATAATATATCCTGACCTAACTAAAAATTCCTCCGCATCGCTGTAGACATAATTAGATAGTAATTATATTATTCTTACATAAAATAACTCCTAGTGTAATGTGCAAAGGTGAAACAACTAATAATACAAGATATTTTTATTTTAAGGTGTTTAAAATTTCTTCTTTCATAGGAAATAATAAATTTATTTTGGTTTTTTTTATGTATAGACGTGATGAAAAACAAAAGGGTTATTTTTTGGTGTTAGGTCATGATTATCTTTCAAAATACGCTATGATTTTTTTTTCGGGAAATATTGAATGTTGCCTAGTGTTATTATTTCTTTCATCCACGCAACCACAACGAGTATTCATCGTCCAAACATCGTCCTTCGAGCCGGATTCGGAATTCGAAAGCAACCGTTTTCCTAAAGTGAAGTAAATTGCAATGTCCTTCCGAAAATCATTGCCACTAGTTTTGCTATCGTATTTTCGACCAAGATCAAGAAATCTCCTAGAGATCGGTAACAATAGAGAAAGTAATTGTGTCTCATTAGTGACAGTTGTGCTAATGACAATATCATATACTGCCGGAGCGATATAAAATAATGATGTATCCTTTTTATTGTCGATTCAGAAATTCCTTACCTTTCTTATATTTTTTATGCCCATTCACAGTCCCACGTACGTCAGCGCGTTTACGCTTACACATAGGTACGTCTTATTACTATAGATATGTCGCGGCCACGTGGTTTAATTAGCCGTTTAGTTAACCGCCTAGCCTTTTAACTAAACGGCGGCCGTTCAGCTAACGGCCTGAATGATATTCAATTATAGTTTGGGCTGGAACTGTATAACCAACCATGCGCGAGCCGAATTGGTCGCAGTAACTAAGCCAGGGCACCCTGACTAAATGGGTTAGGTTAGGTTAGTAGAACTGTGATTAATCGCGTGTGAGTCGAGAGAGCGAAGCGAGGTGAGCACTACTTCTAAAACCAGGCGGTTAACTAAACGGCTAATTTAACCAGTTGGCTACGATAGATACATAGCATAACATAAATAGGATTCTCCTTATTCAGAACTAGCTTCTTTTCGCGGCTTTACCCGCGTGGACGTCGGAAATGTTCCCATGGGAACGTTCTATCGCGACCAATAGTAGCCTATGTCCTTCCCGAGGATACCATCTATCTCCTTGCCAAATTGTATCGAAATCCGTTAGACAGAGTTACTTTCGTATCTGTAATATTAAGTAATCTGGATTTGTGGTAACTTTACAAAAAACCTATTTTGTGAAAGTTCTTTAATTAAGTCACGAAAAAAGATACATTATTTAAAGGAAATAAAACATCAATGTAAATGTAAAAATTTCCGATAAATATCTTCTAACAAAAAATTATTTCGGTCTCTACATTCAACGAAAGCTGTGTTTCCCAAATGCAAGATAAAGAAACAACACAATATTACAAGCTTTCTTAAACACCGCAGCTACAAGAAACATCACTTAACTATAATAAATAATTTATTATCATATTATCTAGTCAACTCTTAATACACATGTCTGCGGCTCTACGGGGCCCTCCAAAAATTGTCCATTACCACAGAACCGGTCCACAATAAAACGTTTGTTTGAATATCAAACGCGCGGTAGCCATCTTGTATGTCAACAGAACAAAATGGCCGCCTGTGGAACCTCCTTTCTGGGAATAATGAGGTTTTTTACCTTTTTGGTATACGATCTCTTTGCATGGTTTAATGTTTGTAAACTTTGTTTAATGAGGTATCTGCGTTTGGTATAGATAGCAAGACGGTTATACATATTTCTGTTATGGGTAGGCAAAGGGTTTATTATCTTACTGTAAAATTTATTTTACCTTAAAATAATATTTAAGTATGGATCTTCGAAAAAAAAAAAAAAAATTCGTATAAACTCGTTCTCGTTCGTAAAGTTTGTTGTAATATAATAAACAGCAAAGAATTGTGCCATACCTTTGTAATTACAATCGCTTTTATTTCAACAGTACACAATATAGGCGATGGATTTGTTAAGTCAAATCAGCAATCAACTCGTGCTAATTTCCATGGAAAGAGATGTGTGAAGCAAGAAAAGTTTTTTTTTTTTCATGAATTCTCCCAATTTATTTGGGGGGCAATATATCTTTTTCTTCCATGCTTCTCTATTAGTCGTTTTCACACAGACGTTTCTAACGATATCATTCACCCAGTCCATCCATCGTTTTTTTGGAAGACGTTACATATTAAGTAAGAAAAGTACTAAGCATAAATCAATGAGCATTTATTAAATATCTGCGGGGCAATTGCGTAACACATTATCAATCGGAATCGGTTTCATTTTGACAGTTCAACAACATTCATTGCGTTATTTAGATACGTGTTGAGCAGACCATTTTTCGAACTTATGAAGCAATGGATTAGCAATTTGCTTCAAAATTATTCAGATTCCGATTAATCTCGCAATTAGGAAGCTGGAGTGAGTGAGCCTATTGCCATCAGAGACGAGTACCATCTCATAAAAGCCATAAATTGAATGGCTAAAAATATTGTTATTTAAATGCCTTTTATAATGAGTTAAGAATTCAGAGGAAAGGTTTGAAATTGCCGGGCTTATAGCAAAAAAAAAAAGAGGGCAAGAAATTACGACAGCCATATATGTCACTGCTCTCAAAACGGTGATGGCAAACATCGTGAGGGAACTGGCATGTCCTAGAACCGAAAAATTGGAAGCCGTGTGACATCTAACAACCGCGCTGGGCCCGCGTGGTGGATTACAGCCCATTCCCTCTCACCGAGAGGAGGCCTGTGTCCCAGCAGTGAGAACATTAAAGGCTGATTATGCTATACTGCATATAGCAGTGAAAATGAACTCAATTGCTTTTAAAGTAGCGGATTCACACCTCGACACCATTCCAATTTAGAAGTGATCAGAGAATAACGTTCCTGATTGGGGTACTCCATTAATCTTACTTACTCTCATTCATCTGCTTCTAATTTAAAACGCATACCCCGAATAGTTCCACGTCCAAATTGAAACGTACGCACCAATTAGTTTGCACCGTAAAAATCTACGCACCTCACACCGGATCACTCTAATGGCGAATTCGTGACTTCCAGAATGCATTCCGGTGCAATAAAAACAAATATAGTTTCAAACACAACAAATAAAATTAAAAAAAAAAAATAGAAAAAGTGCGGCCATATTTGAATTCGTCGTATGCACGTTCCACGTCGCCGAAATCTTTATAGATAGGTTTCGTGCGTGAGGTAACAGAGTTTCGGTGCGATAGACTTTTTTTTCTTGTCTATGATATGTTTACGAGAGGCGTTTTTTTTTAAAGTCAACTCGTTCATTCATTCATGTTTTTATTTGACGTTTGGTTGGGTTATAAAAACAGCTGTTGCGTGCGGCATGCACTTATGTGTTCGGTTTTTTTTTCCTATTTTGTAAAGGTTTGTGTATTTTTTTTGCAATGTTTTTGATATGATATATGTATTCACAATTATGGGGAGGGGCCCATGGCTAAGTAATAACAACCACACGGGTCGATAGATCAGGTTAAGCTACGCTTGCCGCGGTTGGTCCGTGGATGGGTGACCGTCTTTACATACCGAGACCCCTCCGTGTCTCGGAAAGCACGTTAAGCCGTTGGTCCCGACTGTCATTCGTGGACCTTTGACAGTCGAGATCGTTACGGGTAGTCAGAAGCCCGAAAATCTGACAATTAGTCTTACCAAGGGATATCGTATTATCCAATAAGTGAGTTGTGGAGGTCAGATAGGCAGTCGCTCCATGTAAAATACTGGTATTCAGCTGCATCCGGTTAGACTAGAAGCCGACCTCAACAAAGTTGGGAGAAGCCTCGGCAGATGATGCTATATGAACATTTTGTCACACCACTCTCAGTGTATAAACCCCCTTACAAGCTTCGCCTAACCAATAAGAAATTAACCCACAACAGTTTTCCTTCTACGAACCACCTAATACAAAATTACGTAGGCCCTAAGCAAGCGTATCATCGCACAACTATGCACAACAGTGTTGCCGTACGTGTTGTTAACGTAAATAACGCGTACGTCGGGTAAGAAGCACGTTCCTGCAACTGTTAACCGGTCACCAGTTGCTAATAACCGCTACAAAGTTATAGCTGCTACTTTGTAGTTATTGCACTTGTTTTGAGGTAATTGGTGGTGATTTTTGGAATATTGAGCGTTGAAATTAACAATTTCTCGAAAAACATAACGTAAAATCACGCCTGTAATCTGCGAAGAGTTAAGTAGAGGTGTATCTATAGATCAACCTCGTTTCTCCAGGTATGTTCAAGTCTCATCTAATAGGGGGCCAGCCAGTGGCGTAACTATACCGTTTCGGACCCGTGGCAAATTCAAGGGATGGGGCCGTCCCTCAATGTAAAGAAGCTCAACCAACGTTATGTTTTTTTTTATTTTTTATTAGCACTTTTTGTACTACTTCTTCCGCGTACATTTCATATCGTCGGTACAATAGTCAACTAACCAAAGTGAAATTTTGACAGTTTTGACTTAAATACATGGACATTATTTATCCGGTAATAATTACATTATTTTGTTTTACTGTATTCAATTCAAAGAAGGTCATAAATATTATTTAAATTCATTAACTTGAAATGATTTTAAGAAATCCCTGATTTACGGCAACATTGTTTTTATTAATAATCACCTCGTCAACAATTTGACATTGACAGATTGGCGAGTTGACTTCTGAGTTTCTGACCCAACGATATTTTCCCCTAAGTACAAAATTTAACACCTGACTGCTTCTGTCTTTATGTTAGGATCCTCCTGACATGGCTTCACACGGGCGGTTTAAACTCTGACACCAGGTTGTTCATCAACCATACGATAAGAAGAAGAAGGATCCTCCTGTGCTCATGGCTCTCTCGGGCCGGGGGCCCCCTCTGGCTGGGGGCCCGTGGCAATGCCACCCTATAGTTATTGCCATCAACCGGACACAATTCCAGACACTGGGCTGTTATTAAAATTATCCGGATGGAAAAACCCAATAACACTTTTACTTTCTCGAAAAAATGGTCCAAGAATGTTATATGAGAGTTACGGCGCTAACGTCGCACCAAAATAAATAAATACTTATTCTGCAACCGTAACTGCATAGCACTAGTACGCTAGTGCTATGCAGTTCATCCATAAGCGCTACTTAGAAAGATGTATTAATAATTCTAATTATTATAATTCAGTAAATACATACCTGTCATAGTCGCGAATCATATTTTGACCAAGTTACAACTTGACACTGACCTGAAAATTGCAAAAAAACGTAAGACAAATTGAGTTTCGCGGGCTACAACTGCACATTGACATTAATTTGAATCACACAACCTATAATATTAAACGATTGCTCAAAAATATTGACAAAATCGTCTAGACATCAACGCAATTTGAAATTGCGATGATCGATAGTGATTGTCAAATAAAAACAATTGCAATTCCAATCGTATTACGTAATAAGCATTCTTCAAAACAACTAACTGGAGCTGCCAATAACAAAACTAACACAACTACATACTTTCCTAATTTCTAGTTACCCTTAAAAACTCGCCAGCTATTAACAGAATTGGTCCAGATGTTGGCAACGGATTACAAGCCCCACACAACTAGTCTCACACTAATCCTATAATCCCAGGAACAGTTTGTGTAAAAAATATGGAAGCCATTTTGATTTATTTCCTCTTCCTGTGATTTACGCTGTGTTTTCTCACCTTTGGACGACTGTATTCCGTTTAAAAATAAAGGGAAAGTGATTTAGTTCGACTTAAAGATGTTTTGGCAAAGGAATCTTTGTAACTTGTGTAATTCTCTCTAAACATCAATTTGAAATGCGGACGTTGTCGAGTTAGCGATGATTTACATACAAGAAACTAATCAGTTGGATAGTTTTAAAGTTATTTATAGCAAAAGTGAAATGCTAAGTATAAAATACCAAAATGGGAACGTACCCAGACAAGTTTTCTGCCGAAAACAAAAGCTTCCCGCCAGTTCTGAACTGTCAAAAGTTTTGCATAGACAAGATAAGAATACTTTTTAAAAAGCAAAGGCAATCGTTTAGTTAAAGCAAAAGCAAAGGCAAATTAGGCAATCTTGTGTCCTTGTTATAAGAACTCTTTTTTTTAATGAAGTGTAAAATTAAACTTTGTAAAGAGGTTTTATTGTCTAATACATAATTCAATGGTTAACGTGGGAAAGGACCGTTTGTGAATGAAGTTGTATTTGCATGGGAGAGGTTTCCGGTTTCAGAACCTTAAGATATTTTAAACTTTGTCGCTCAGAGTGTGGTCTATGCAATAGTACCTAATTATGAGAACTGTATGAACAATTAGAATTTTCTGTAAGTAACAATCTGAAGTTGATCAAAAAGAAGTTGTGACGTATTTTGCCTGTCCCGATCTTTATCAGGAATTAGGTTTTTAATGTGGTCTAATTTTCGATTCCCTTATCAACACCATTTTAGTAGGTACCTATAATTATCCCATTTGTTCCTCTATTTAGTCAGTGCTGCGACATGCTATAAAATTTAATGCAAAGTTTAATTGTATCTTCCATGATATTAATTCTTCATCTCTCCTCACAAAAATAACCTCACTCCCGGTCCGAGTACGCTTCTATCCGAACATTTCGCATGAAATTGCACAGTTTTACATTTCCAAAGACAATTGACTCGACAAACAAAAGCAGGACACCTTACACCAGCCAGTTCCCACGTACAAACGCAAATTACTGAACGATTACTACACGAACTCGTGAATGACTCCGCAGGTGTCTGTACTACGTTAAAAAAAAACGAAACAGGTAAACAAAACACAGTAAAACCTGTCATAGACACGTGCGTCCTTTGCGGCCAGAAACAATGGCATTACCAGCTTTGTCCTTTGCTTGTGATAAAAAATTAAACAATACCATAGATATGGACTTTTGGCGCGTATTTTATTGACTTGTTACTCGTTCCCACGCGTTCGTAGTAAAATTTCTAACTTTTAGGGTTCCATAAAACTGGAATGCTCATTCATCTTCGTCTTAATTCTAGGACAGTTTCTGTAATGAAAAAAAATTGTGAACATAAACTTTATATTTATGCAAAGTTAAAATTTGTGAAAGCAACAATCTTTTCTTTGATCAAATCATTAGTGTTAATAATGTGATATGAATTGATGAATATTAGGTACGAAATGAATATTATATATGATTCGACATATTCATCGGTCGTTGCTGATGTTATGTTACCGGTCAAATCTAATTTTCGAGTTTGTCGTAGACTAAAATGGAATGAATGAACTGCAGCCTAGGTAAGCCTAATTCGGAATCATAATCACTTTCATTTCACAATTATTCAAGGACAACTAACTTTGTAGTTGTTCAATTGCTTTTCTGAACTGAAAGCAGTTCTCATTAGAAAGAAAGAAGAAAGAAAATTAGGTTTATTTGACACAGAAACACGTACAGTACAGACGCCAGCACATCAACCTACTACAATCTGTCAAATTTCTTTAATAGATTTTCAACTTTATTGCTAAAGCATAAGGTTCAAAGTTGATTGGGAAAATTTGACAGTTTCGGGTAGGTTGATGTGCTGGCGTCTGTACATACAAAAATAACTCTCTCATTACGAAAGAGTTTCGCAATATGGGCTGGTTTGGCTAAGGAAAAACTAGATTATTCGGAAAACCTGCACCCTAATTACGTCAACGTAAGTACTCGTCGTTTCGTGGTCGTACTTTCAATCACGGCAGACCCCATAGAAGATGGCGGGAAAAGCTGGACAAAACAAACGACCAGTGGTCCACTTTAGCACTGGATCGAAAGAGCTGGAAGTCATGGGGAGAGTGGGATGATTCGGGCTAACAGTAAGGGTGGTTTCGCACTACATCCGATCCGAATCCGAGAAATGCCGAAGTGACCTTATATGTATGAGGGGTTGCGCACTAGATCCGAATTCTATCCGTCCGAATTTAGAACATTCCCTATTCGGATTGAAGTCGGATATTCGGATCAGATGTAGTGCGTAACCGCTCTTACAGACCTATCACACTAATATTATAAAGGCGAAAGTTTGTGACTCTGTGTGTTTATGACCAATTTTGATAAAATTTTGTATGGAGGTAGCTGACACCCTGGGTTAACATAAATAGACTACTTTTTATCCCGATATTCCCACGGGATCGACACTTATGTAGGTAAAATCGCGGGACGCAGTTAGTAATACCTATAATTCTATACCCTAGAGTTTACGTCTTTGTTTATGATTTTAACCACGGCGGAACCACAGATATTAATAAATAAATATCTAAACCTGCTTACGTCTAACCTCTTTTATAATCTTCTTCCGTTGCCTAATCCTTTAATCTCTTACAGGTGGGTGATTATCCAATTTTAAAGGATTACAACTAAGTAATGATTGGCACATCTGTGGTGTCTTAAATGAGGTAACTTCTTTGTAGGAGAAAGTGTTTTTTTTTGCATAGAGTTGTTTGTGACGAAAGGAAAATTTTTATTATCGGTTTTATTATTTACTATTGAGCAACATATGGGCAGGATTGTTGTGGATTAAGGTGAATGCGCAGTGGTAGACCGCGAAATTTAAATTTTCTTACGTTTTTTGCAATTTGTACTTAGGTTAGTGTCAGATTGTATCTTGATCAAAATATGATTTGCGACTATAATAGACATGTATTTACAGAATTATAGTCATTAAAATCATTAATATTAGGTCCTTACATATGAAATTGGCGTTTTTCGTACTGGCCACTTTAATCACGAATTTCTCCTCTTTGGTAAGGAATTCCAAATTCAAATTTGTACAGCTATTTACTCATGTATTTGTGCTTCGATGACCGTCATTCATTTGTTTTTTTTCTTCTGTTTTTTCTGTTTGCGTCACTCATTTTACAAAATGGAAAATTTAAAATATCGGATTATTTACGAGTACGAGTTCCGCCGTGGCACTAGTGCTGCGGAAACGACTCGAAGGGTGAATGATGTGTATGGCGGTCATGTTGCAAAAGAAAACACAGTTCGTTTTTGGTTCCAACGTTTTCGTTCTGGAAATTTCGACCTGCAGAACAAGCCCCGTGGACGGCCTGAGACCCAAGTTGATAATGGAGAATTGAAGGCTATTGTGGAAGCGGACCCATCGCAAACCATGTCCGAGTTAGCTGCAGGCTTCGATGTTAGTGATAAAACTGTTTTAATTCACTTGAAGCAAATTGGGAAGATTAAAAAGCTTGAAAGGTGGGTACCTCACGAATTGACTGAAGCAAACCGGCAAACGCGCGTCGACTGCTGCGTTACATTACTTGAATTGGAATGTCTTAGACATCCTCCGTACTCCCCGGACCTTGCTCCAACAGATTACCATTTTTTTCGCAATTTGGATAACTTTTTGCAAGGGAAAAAATTCAACTCCGATGGGGCAGTCCAAATCGCCTTCAAAGATTTTATTGATTCCCGTCCGACTGGTTTTTTTAGTAAAGGGATCAATGAACTACCTATAAGATGGCAAAAGTGCATTGAAAACAATGGTTCATACTTTGATTAATTAAATATATTATATTAAAAAATATTCGACTTTTTGTTCCTTCCATACAAAACGCCAATTTCATATGTAAGGACCTAATATATCTCTTTAAGTTAGATTTCTACCATAAACACTTTTCCATACGAGATTTGTTCTTAACGGTAGAAATCTAACTAAAAAAGCCCCGTTTTACTGTAAGTATGCAGGATCGTCGAATATAGGTACAGGGTTTGGCGTAAATAGTGGTCCACCGTTATTAATTTTGACAATTCAAAAGTGCCTGTAATGGTTTAATTGAAATAAATGCTTTGAGTTTGATGTTTATATGAAGCCTGGCATACCTGCCTGTCCGCCATTTTGATTTTTTTTTTCAAAATGAAGGCCACGCATGAAACCTATAATAAATGGATAGCTGATATCAATGCAAACAGAAAACATAGGTATACACCGAACCAAGTATATCGATTCATTTCTAATTTCTCCTGCAGTTCTGAAACAATAAATTCTCTCAACTTAATCTACCAAAACTCGCTAAAACCTTGCACAAAAACGTCCCCTTCGCCAATAGCTCACTCCACTCCATACAATCGACAAAACAAATCTCTAACAAAAATAATAACACACTAACGTTACGCGACGCCAGACCACCGCGGTGCCCGGATCCTGCACTCACACGTGTGCTTATAATACGGTGGAAGCTGACATATCGAGTTACATCGCCGTTTTGTTGTGAGTTTATAGTAAGTAGGTATGGTACGGTAGTGTAATGTATATGGTTTTTTATCGGTGGACATTGATTAGGTAGGTACATTATTTTTGTTGAGAAATTAATTTGAGATAATATGACCAGAAGGCAAATTCTCGTTGTTTAAAACGTTCAAAATCTAGTCGCAGTCTCATATCTCGGTAACAAAAAAAAAGCCAAAAACTTATTTTAAAAAATGCAGGGAAATTAGAGGTATTTTTGACTGAGAGGCCGTTCAAGTATTATGTAAGCAGATTTTTTGCAATTATTAACCCAGCCCCCCCCCCCCCCCCGCCTCTCCCCCTCGTCAGCAAAAGTAAGCAAATCTCTTACCGTCCCGTGCTTACGTAAACATTGATACAAATGCATTTTTCAATGTGTTCTGGTTTCTTTATTGATTCATGAGCAGCAGTTTAAGACCCAGCAGAATCCCTGAAAATGCGTTTCGATTTCAAGCATATCTAGACAAATAGGGTTTCCAATTATGTGTTCAAGCTAAAATCGACTTGTAGAAAATCCGAAAAGTAAAAAAAGAAATATTGCTGACGTAATCACTATTCAGATCCCCCCCCCCAACCCCCCATGTCATCAAAAATAAGCAAAGCAAAGACTCCCCCGCCCCCCTGTAGTGCTTAGGTACTTAATACTTGAATGGCCCCTGAGATCAGACTGAACGTTCTTAAAATTACGAGAATTGCCCTCTGATGTACGAACGTACCTAAATGCATATAAGAAGTAGGTATGTATGGATCGTAGCAGGTGGCCTTTTATGGATCTTAATTTTACGTAAAACAAATCTGGAGTTAATAGCAGAATCCACGTAAAACACAGAAACATTTAACCAAAAAAAAAAAAGAATTTTGCAAATCGGCTTATAAATAACGGAGTTCTGAGGTAGGTAATACACATTTAAAAAAAATTATATATTCAACCCAATTGGTAGCCTCCTCCTTTTTTTGAAGTCGGTTATTTAATTAATAATCAACTAATTGAAACTATTGTAGGTTATCTAATGATAGAGATGCTGCCCTTTTTTCCTAACAAACACCAAGTTTTTCCGAAACCGACGGAAAATATATTTTCTCCACTCTCCCCTTGGTACCTACAGATAGTCTTTTCCGGTTAAAAACTTTCCGGTATCGTAAGATTAATTAAAATAAGATGGTTGCATGTATTTCTTCTTATTCTAAAAGCTTATGAAAGGCATTTTTTATGAAGAGTTGTAAAAATGACAGCGCGGCATCTCTGTTCCAAATTCAAAACAAGTGACAAGGTCATAAACAAAATTATTGTCTTCGAGTTTTTTTACTGTCAGGCGTGGGAAGCTTCCTCGACTAATAAAATAATAAATAAATTACCTTTATTAATTGCCTGTCTAAAGATTTATTTGTTCTTGCATAAGATTTATTTATTAATTCTTAAAGAAAGAAAAAAAAGGATAAAGTTTATAATATTAAACCCAAGACTTGTTCTGACACGTCAAAGAAAGAGGATGCATTATCATACATAATCAGCCTATAATGTTCCCACTGCTGGGCCACAGGCCTCCTCTCGGTGAGAAAGAGTGGGCCGTGATCCACCACGCGGGCCCAGTGCGGCTTGGAAGATGTCACATGTCTTAGAATTTTTGGTTCTAAGACATGCCGGTTTCCTCACGATGTTTTTCTTCATCGTCTTGAATGCAGTGGTGACGAATTAATTTACACAAAGAAAAGCGCCTGACTGGGTTCGAACCTACGACATACCTACAACCCCTTAGTTACCACTACCAAAATATCTAAAATGCAGCAGTTGCTGCTATTTGATGCACACATTACCTCTTCAATTAATCTTAATCTACAAATTGTCCAACCCAATGAAACAAGCAAAATAACAGCTTCCTTTTCTCTTTTTAAAATATGAAACGAAAAAAAACATTTTAATCTATTCCAACGTCAACAGAACATCTCGAGGACACTCGAAGATTCAAATTTCGAACTGTCATTTTTTTTCCACCAGCATCAAATTGCGACGTTGCCCTTTTGCTGAATGAAAGAAGATGGCGCGAGCGAGATATGCAAATCGTATTCATCGAGAATTTTATTGATTTTCATCCTTTTGAACCGCGATATGAAGTGTGCGCGCGCATAATGAGTTGTTTTGTTAAATTATAAAGTCTTAACGATCATTTTGAATAAATAAAGATAATGAGTTACTTTGGTTTGTTATTTCGCACATGACATGATTATTGAGATCGATAAAATATATTTAAGCGTTATGAAATGTGTTTCGGACACACATGTCTTATCAACAAACTCGGAGGAAAGTTTAGCTTACTGCGTAGCTATTCACAAACACTCGATACGCTTCCGTATCGTATCGAACATCAATCAATATTATCGTAGGAGTCTGCTAAACGCTGTTCACAAGTCCAAAACCCGAAAATTTTGTCAGTTCAGTCATCAAACAGACGCCCGCTATTCTTCCAACAGCTATTTGCTGTTGAGGGCAAGTCAAATCAGGTTATCGAAATGTCAGGTTTTCGATACGATAGCCTGTCGTATGGTTGTGAATCAGGGCTCTGATGTATTCTGTTAAAATCTTACCGTGAAAACTTTGGTGAAATCAGTTTGAAGTAAGCTGTCATTCGGCTAGGGGATTGACTCTAGTGACAGCACACTTCATCTAAATTTTCACGTTGAGATTTTTACAAAATAGTCCGGTAGATAATCTTTGACAATAACATTATCAATGCACAATGCGTATCAATCGAATCTTGTCAAACTATACGGGCTCAACGGTGTCTTCAGATTTGGTCGTATCCTTAGGTTACGCGACGTTGCGTCAAAAATACGATTGTGTCATAATTTGTTTGGTAATTTTTTTCTTTTTGTTTCCCATCACGTTATAGGCTGATCATGCCTGTTTTTTATATTAAAAAACTTTTTTACAAAAAAAAACAAACGACTTCAAAAAAAAACACTACAAAGTGAAAAATAACTTTAATTTCGGAAGTCGGTGTCGTTGGTTCAGCATTTTCGTTTTTTGACACCGACTTCCGAAATTAAAGTTATTTTTCACTTTGTAGTGTTTTTTTTTTGAAGTTGGTTGTTTTTTTTTTGTAAAAAAGTTTTTATTTTTCACTTTTTAGTTGTACCTACCCCACACAAATTCAATTAATACTAGTGCATTGAAGAATTGAAGACACGACTCGAAGAATCATCAAAATTCACATAGAAATGCCGGAGATGCAGTACATTTATGCATATAACTTCGTACATAAGAATAATTACCAAATGTATTATATACTAAAACCTTCCTGAAAGTATGCAGATTACACTAATGAAAGAATTATCAAAATCGGTTCAGTAGTTTTTGAGATAATCGCGGACATACAAACATACATACATACATACCTACATACATACATACGGGTCGAATACAGAACCTCCTTTTTTAAAGTCGGTTAAAAAGTCGGTTAAAAAAGGGATATATTTAAATGATCTTCTAAAAACTTATAGACCGCAACGCAATGATGTAGGTACCTACGCTTTTAAATTAATGAACCTCTACAAAGTTTTTGGGCTTCTAATGAATCACATTTTTTAAAATAATTGCGCCTCTTTTTATCTTTGGCCTTTTTTTCTGCGATGCGATGACAGAGATACAGTCAGGCAACGATTATTATTACATATTGTTGAAAAAATTACAATAATACTATGAATAACTTACCGAAAGTTACATGACGCGATGCTCAAACTAAAGGCTTCGCCTGAAGAGTGACGATGAAAAAATAACAAGAACTAGTAGTTATAAAATTAATATCAACAGATTCTACAATGTAAGATATGCGCAGTTCTAGTGTAAAGTTTTCCTTGTTTTATCTTTACTGAAAGATACCTATTTGAAAACAATTACATGTCGCAAAAGAAACCTCCTACTTCATTTAATTTTTGGAGTCATTACAATTAGCCCCGTCATTCAAATGTAACGAAAAAAACTCATAAAGTTATGATTTCTTACATAATAACCGCTCTTTTAAATTTTATTGCCCGCCCCTATACAACGCCCTGCCCGCAAGAATGACGTTTGATGACGTAATACAACCGTGTCTTTTATTGTCAATGTATTTGCCCGTGCTATTGTTAGTACCTGCCATTTGCTTTTTTTTTATTTCGGAAACGGACATAGGAAAGAAGGTGGATGCTGCCAGTATTGATTTGAACCTGTTCGTGTAAAGTGCAGTTTTATTATTTTATTTTTAACTGTTACGCTTTCAAACTAGTGTTTTTATTGTTAGTTTTATGGTTGTAATAGTGCGGTTTTACAAAGAAACGTTTTAGGGATTAAAGACTGGTTGAGGACACATTTTGGGTTTTTAAGGGTTGACATTTTTAGTTTTTTTTTTTTTAATTTCCAAAATGAAGTACCCGAGAAGGAAATTATTTACTAAATGCGCATCTGAATATGATACGGGTTTGTGTAAGTATGTTTTATGTTTTATTTGTTTTTGTGGTTATTAATATGAATTACCTAGGTATTTTTTAAACTAATTAAGTAACGAAAATTAAAAAAAAAACACAATCTACTAAAAACACTTCTTTTTTTAATTTACACAAGCGCGCCACATTGGCTAGCCGTAAAACAAAAATATTCGCGCGCAAAATTCGTAAATGGAACGTAAGGAATCCGATCGGGCGCTAGTTTATGGACTTGCGTTCCCATTGAGGGACCACATTTGAATTTTGAGCTTTTGAATGCGTCAGCCTTTAGTAAAAGTTCTCAAACAATTGTAAATTCAGCCTTTAATTTGTAAAAGTAGCCACTCAAAAGTTACAATCGATTAAAGGTGGTCCCTCAGTCGTGACTGACAGGTATCCCTATCTCAAAACCTAGTTAAAATTTGCAACTGCTATAAATTACTACTCTTAGTAAAAGATTTGTAAAACTAATTTATCTGAATATCAACCCTTCCTGTTCAAGGAATAAAAAAGAACTAGCATGCGGAAGGTGGTCCCTCAACCGATCACCATATGTTCACTTTGAGTGGAGACCACAATGGAGTTTGAAATTTACATATGGGTCTAGCGTTAGTAAAAGTACTTGAACGATTGTATATTCAACCTCTAGTTTGTAAAAGAAGCTATTCAAAAGTTACAATCGATTTAAGGTGGTCCCTCAATTGAAACGTTAATCATAAGAAAAATCAATTTACGTAGCGTTCGGAGGTTAAATAGACGAATGCTACAGTCTATCCTTTAGTAATTTTTTTTTACTAAGGATTACTTTACTAAACAGTATCAAAAAATGTACCGTTTTATTTTAAATAATAATCAAATTGCTGGGAAGAAATACTAAGATAGAGGTGACCACACAGCAGGGTTTTTCTAGTGACTGTTGATAATAATTTTTAATAAAAATAAAATATGCGCGTCGCGTACCTACGTGAACATACTTAAAAAACATTGGTTCAATGACTAGTAACTCAAGCCGCAAATAATTAAAAAAATCCGGATAAGTCGGACTCGTGCACCGAGTATTCCGTACAAATTTGTACGTATGTAAATAGTTTATCACGTTTTTTTTTAAATATAACTACGAATATACGGTTTTTGGATTTTTTCCTTTATTTCTGCTACATGACTGCTTTAAATTTGACAAACATGTACATTTTCGATCTACATAATATACACACATCAAAAGTGTCTAGGGATCAACATATATTTTTGCAATAACTTTTCTCCTGATTGATATTAATTAAAATTTTCTTTAAGGATTCATCAAATAAAGTGTTTTCGTTTGTCACAGTAACGATAAACCAAGTCACCTTTGCATTAATAAAGAAATTTGCCATTTTCCTAATAAAGGGATTTTTGACATTTGAACCACTAACACAAAAGTTCGAAAAAAAGACTGAAATAACAGTTTTCTTTAAAATTTTATTGGGTAACTTAAACAATTAATAATCCGTGTTTCTACCGCGAACACTAACAACACAAGAACATCGGTTTGGCATACTCAAAATGAGTTCATCCAAATCACGCTGTGGAATGGCCGCCCATGTTCGTTGCAACAACAAAAAAAGGTCTTCTTGCGACTGGATACCCTCCATATTCGGCAGAGCTCTTCTCTGTAGCATATCCCATGCATGCTCAATCGGGTTCAAGTCTGGCGACTGAGCAGGCCAGGGCAGGACATTGATGTTAGCTGCGGCGAGAGTCTGTCTTACAACTCTTGCGGTGTGCGGTCGTGCATTATCATGCATTAACTGAAATAAGGGACCGATTTGCACTTGTAGAGGAACGATGACGTCTGATACAATCGTCTCAGCATAAATTTGAGCGTTGAGGTTGCCTCTGATCCAAATCAACTCAGTTCTTCCGCCGATCCAAATACCCGCCCATACCATGATGGTTCCACCACTATAAGGATGGACTTCCTGGCAGGATTTTAATCGCTGTTGGCATCCAGGGGTTCTCCAGTGTCGTATACGTCTTGTATCCGGTCTCATACCAAAACGAGACTCATCAGAAAAGCACACGAAACGCCATTGTTCTTCTGCCCAATTTCTGTGTTCAAGAGCCCATTGATATCGAATCCTACGATTGTGCATTGCTATAGGTGGTACCCGTAGCGGTCTTCGGGAATGAAGGTTCACTTCATGCAAGCGGTTTCTGACTGTTTGGTCGCTAATTAAGTTCCCTGAAGAGTGATGAAGCCTCACGGCTAACATCATGGCGGTTATTGTTGGAGCTCTTCGAGTTAAGATTTGAATGTATCGGTCTTGTCTCCGTGTGGTGCAGCGATACCGTCCTCCATGGCGCTCAGCCACGGTACCAGTGCTTCGGTAACGTGTCCAAAGTCGACTGATAACACTCTGACTTGTATTCAGAGCTAAAGCCACAGTACGTTGCCGGGAACCAGCTTCTATCATTCCCACGGCTCTGAGCATTTCTTCCCTGCTTAAATGACGTCGCCGCTCCATAATAACGTTGGTTTTAATCAGTAGTAGGGAAACAGTAGCACTAATAATGTCTTCAATGCGTTGTATGTTTTTATAGGGAAAATATTGACAGCTGATTTTCATCTTTTACTCGAATTTGATTCACAGTTCCTGATTCAAATTATGAAATGCACCAAAAAGGATCCATATAAATTTATAAAATCATAAATTTATTACAAAGCCACATCTCAATCTCAAGAAATCCGCATAAAAATGCTTGATCCCTAGACACTTTTGATGTGTGTATTTGAGGCTAATGTTGATGATGACATAATTTTAATGTATATTAAAGGCTTGAATGGCAAGAATTACAAGATAGATGATATTTACATCCTGAGAGCATAAATAATTTCCCAAGCTTGTACTTAATAAAAAGAATAAAATCAGAGACCTCGTTACTTACAGTTGCGACTGTAATGTATCTACCGTTTCCGAAGAAGTTATTAATAAGATTTTTTTTAGTGTCAAATTCTCCAAACTGTGTAGCAATGCATGGTGTCAAACAGAAAACATTTTAAAAAGATATACATTTATTAGTTTGAACATTCAGCTTATTAAAATATTTGGCATTAGTATTTTGGAAGAAGCCATTTTAATTCGTGACGAAATTAAAGAATGTACATTGTGTAATAATCAAGTGACGTACGAATATGAGCTTATAGATTTTATATCTTTCGATATAAACGACACACCTAAAGGACCGATTAGCGAAATACCTCAAACGATCAAAGTCAAACAAAATTTCTACAAATTAGTTGGGGCTATTGAATTTATTCCCGGAGCTAGCGCCAGTGAGCTCGGCCATTACCAGATGTCTCGACTTCTTTAATGAGAGCATACGTTCTTACGACGACTTACGCTTTAAATTTGATGACAGTCCTCTAAACGAACAAATTTTTTATACATACACATTGCTACTGTCTCATTAGTAGTAATGTTTGATGTAAAAACCTTTTTACAAAAAAAACAACCGACTTCAAAAAAAAAACCTTACAAAGTGATAAATAACTAATTTCGGAAGTCGGTGTCGTTGGTTCTGCATTTACATTTTTTGACACCGACTTCCGAAATTGAAGTTATTTATGACTTTGTAGTGTATTTTTCTGAAGTCAGTTGTTTTTTTTTTTTTGTAAAAAAGTTTTTATTTTTCACTTTTTAGTTATACCTACCCCACACAAATTCAATAAGCACTAGTGCACTGAAGAATTGAAAACACCGACTAGAAGAATAATCAAAATTCGCATAGAAATGCTGCATTTATGCATATAACTTCGTACATAAGAATAATTACCTAATGTATTATATACTAAAACCTTCCTGAAAGTATGTAGATCACTTTAGTAAAAGAATTATCAAAATCGGTTTTAGTTTTTGAGAAAATCGCGGACATACAAACATACATACATACATACGGGTCGAATACAGAACCTCCTTTTTTGAAGTCGGTTAAAAAGTTCAGAGTTACATTTTCAGTGCAGGGTAAAATTATTTTTTTTTCGTTTTTATTATCATAAGCATTATTTTCTTTGTGTTTTTATTTAGCTAAGTGATGTCAAATATTAATAAAAATTAATATCAACAAACACTCACTAGTTTTTACTTAATAAAAATCCTGCTGTGTGGTCACCTCTATCTTAGTATTTCTTCCCAGCAATTTGATTATTATTTAAAATAAAACGGTACATTTTTTGATACTGTTTAGTAAAGTAATCCTTAGTAAAAAAAAAATACTAAAGGATAGACTGTAGCATTCGTCTATTTAACCACCGAATGCTACGTAAATTGATTTTTCTTATGATTAACGTTTCAATTGAGGGACCACCTTAAATCGATTGTAACTTTTGAATAGCTTCTTTTACAAACTAGAGGTTGAATATACAATCGTTCAAGTACTTTTACTAACGCTAGAACCATATGTAAATTTCAAACTCCATTGTGGTCTCCACTCAAGGTGAACATATGGTGATCGGTTGAGGGACCACCTTCCGCATGCTAGTTCCATTTTATTCCTTGAACAGGAAGGGTTGATATTCAGATAAATTAGTTTTACAAATCTTTTACTAAGAGTAGTAATTTATAGCAGTTGCAAATTTTAACTAGGTTTTGAGATAGGGATGCCTGTCAGTCACGACTGAGGGACCACCTTTAATCGATTGTAACTTTTGAGTGGCTTCTTTTACAAATTAAAGGCTGAATTTACAATTGTTTGAGAACTTTTACTAAAGGCTGACGCATTCAAAAGCTCAAAATTCAAATGTGGTCCCTCAATGGGAACGCAAGTAGTTTATGGCACTGTATAAATGACGGCCATATGTCGTTTGTCGCCAGTAGGGGTGGCATTCCTTTTACTTGAAACGTTGTGCACATGTATTTCTGACGATAAAAATCCCTGCTTTGTCAGACAAATCTCAGTAAAATACTGCGACTAGGTAAATTATGTATATAGAACTGAAGCTTTAGTTACATAATTGAAAAAATATTGTCATAAATTGCATTAACCTGGATCCCGGGTGCGGAAGGCGGTCATCACCGGCGGCGGAAATCAGAAGGATAATTCTCGTAATAAAAAACGTTCAAAATCTAGTCGCAATCTCTTCTCAACGACAATATTTTTCTTTCTTTTCTTCTGTCCTTATCCCAATTTATTTGAGGTCAGCGCAATATGTCTTTTTCTACCATACTTCTCTATTAGTCGTCATCTCGGTAGTCACCTCCTTTATAACCATATCATCATTCACACATTCCATCCGTCGTTTCTTTGGTATTCCCCTACTTTTATAGCCATCGACCTTCATACTCAAACTCTCCTCACGACATTTTCCTCATCATTTCTCCGTAACACATGCCCATACCATGACAACCGATTTCCACACAACTTTTCAGTTACCGGTGCCACTTTCAAACTTCTTCGTATGTATCATTTCTTATTCTATCCACTGTATATCAAAAATTTGTCGAAAATATAGGCAACTAGCGTCTGCCCGCGACTTCGTTCGCGTGATATTTCTTATTCCCTCGACCCATCTCGTCGTATTGCATCACTTGCCCGCGTCTCCTGCTCTATCACTTCGTTTCCCCATAGCGCTTTTGCTCGGCTCCTAAGGGTCATAGCGTCACGTTAAATAGCCTATAGCCTTCCTCAAGAATTTTGCTATCAAATGCAAGAAGAATTTTTCAAACCCGACTGGTAGTTCCAGAGATTACCCCCTACATACAAACTTACAAACAAATTTTACCTCTTTATAATATTAGTATAGATTTAGAGGTATTTTTGACAGATGGAGACTGCAGAGATCGGACTGTGAACCTTCTTAAAATTATGAGAATTATCCCTCTGGTGTTGTGGTGCAACTTGGGAGAGCTCTAGGTACTCGTATGTCTAGCTATGATATGCTAGGAAATTTGTTGCGCCACTTTTTCCCAGCTAGAGCACTAGGAAGTGTTGAAGGGCGGGCGTTTAGGGATTGTTTCATGATATTTTAACGTTCAAAAAGTCCTAGTTTGAATAAATGACAATTATGCTGAGTTCATTGAATAATTATTATTAATGATCATAAGAAGATGTGTGAATATGCGTAGACTAAAATTATTTTTCTTAAATTATCCTTGTATAAAACGGCTTGATTATGTTACTATGAAGTAAAGGAATCTATATATTCTGTATCTATATAAAATATGTACTAATAATAAAGCTGAAGAGAACGCTGAATCTCTGGAACTACCAGTCGGATTTGACAAATTATTTTTGCATTTGATAGCCCAATCTTAAAGGAAGGCCATAAGCTATATTGACTATTAATCACGCTAAGACCTGAGCAAACAGAAAAAACGTAAGAAAGAACGCTAAGAGAAAACGATATAATAGTACCTACGGGCAAGCGATGCGATGCGACGGAGTGGAGCAGGGGAGCAAGAAACACTTGGAAGAATTCGCGGGCAGAAGTATAAAATACCTACAACTAGCAAAAATCAACACACGCAATCGTCAAAACAACATCTGGTAGGGGCAACCCTAAGCCAGGTCTAGCCAATAATGCTCAAGGGAGTGGTTTGTTTCGAATAACTGTGATTGAGTTTATTACACTATTGCTGTTGGAACTCATTCCTATGCTTAGCACTTACCAATAATACACTACTAAGAAATCAGAAATTCTCATGCAATGAAACATGTAATTTGAAGTTAGGAATATGAAGAAACTAGCTGACCCGGCGGACTTCGTACCGCCATCTATCGAAATCAGATAATCCGTTCTCAAGATACCATCAAAAAAGCCGTTCCATGCGGAGCGGAGACAATTCAAACAAAATAAAGATCATAAACATTTTGGGATGCATGAAGGCCTCCTCGTGTAGCGCAGTTTGTTCCGCCAGTTACTCAACTGAACCGAGCGCTCGGCGCATCCTGGACAGTCACACCCAACACCTTATTTGACTGGCCAATTCTTCCCTTGCGGTGGTAGGGCTAACGCCCGCTTGGTTTGCGACCACCCTCCCACCGGAGTCCGGCGTCAAGCAGCCTTCTGTGTTTCGTCGATGCGTGGGAGTTCCAGTGCCTTAGGCATCTTCTCTGGGCACGCTCGTTCCATCATATACCTCATCCATCGCTTTCCATCAGGCGTGATCGAGGTCAAGAGCGTGCCCATCCAGCAATAAAAAAAATAAAAAAAAATCGGTCCAGCCGTTTTTGAGTTATAAACGGTGTAACTAACCCGACTTTGTTTGGATATCAAAAGAAAAAACAAAACTTATTTATTTCTCCACCATAAATTAGTCTAAACAGACTAGTGATTGGAGCCTCCAGGGTTAAGCAAGTAACATTACTTGCTTAACCCTGGAGGCTCCAAATACAGACACAATACAATACAGACATCTGTATTGGGAGACTCCTAGATATGGAATAAAATTGTATGTAATGTTTAGTGAAATGAAGAACTTCTTATGAAATAAATGCATCACCAAACAAATAGACAGGCGCTTTACTTTGTGTAAAATACTTCGTCTATCAAATATGAGGAAACCACATGCTGGTTTCCTCATATGTGATAGACGACCAAAAATTCAAAGACATTTGACATCTACCAACCCGCAGTAGTCCCGCGTGGTGGATTACGGCGTACTCCCTCTCACTGAGAGGAGGCCTGTGTCCCAGCAGACATTATAGGACATTATAGGCTTATACAAAATGACTAAAATAAATTATACTAAATTAGCGAGTCACGGAGAACAGAGTGCTGATTTCATGCTTTTAAACTTCCAAAGCGTAGATCTCTATGGAGAAGAACGGGCAAGAAACTCCATGGACACTCTTTTAAATCAAGATATTACAAAATCCTGGGTACATTATTCTTGTTGCTTCTATATGTGAGAAAAATGTAAAAAAACACACAAATGAAGAAACAATACAAGAAATAAGATTAAAAATAAGCCTTGGCAGTTAAGAGATGACCAGCACCCTAATTGCGTAACACACTATCAATCGGAATCAGAATCATTTCGAAGCCAATTGCTAATCCATTGCTTCATAAGTTCGAAAAATTTGTTTGCTCAACACGTAAATAACGCAATGAATGTTGTTGAACTGTCAAAATCCAACCGATTCCGATTGATAAAGTGTTACGCAATTGCCCCGCAGTCTCAACCGACGGCGTCCGTTCACGAACATGACGCATGGATCAGCACCATCCAGCTCAACCATTTTGTAGGGAACCGAATTATCCAACAAACGCGCCACCATCAGTGAGACATTTAAGTGAGCATGACATTTTACATGGAGCGACTGCCCCTCTACCAAAGTAACCGACATAGCCCGAAGAATCGCCAAACTTGGGCAGGGCACATTCCTCGCAGAACAGATGGCCGATGGGGCCGAAAGGTTCTGGAGTGGCGACCGCGTACGTTGGAAGGCCTCCTACAAGGTGGACCGACGACCTTGTGAAGGCCGCAGGAACCCGTTGGATACGAGGAGCACAGAACCAGTCGAAGTAGCGGTGCTTGGGGGAGGCCTATGTCCAGCAGTGGACGTCATTCGGCTGAAATGATGATGATGATGACTACAACTCAGTTACTGGGTAACACGATACCGTTTGGTAAACTGTAAATAAAGTATAACACAATCGTCAGAATAACTCTACTTACGTACGAGTACACCCCAAAATATTACAGGAAGACAGATACAAAATAATCCTAGATAAAATACCTCCAAACAGTTCGTATCCATTTCCGCGTCACGGGCATCATTTGTAAGCATTAGCACTACACTTCACTTGAATTATTCATCACGATGTTGTTTTCCCGCCAAAACTCTATGGTATGTTTTTTTTTTCTGAAACAAAGGCGTGGAGTGCCTTCAGGCTCCATGCTGTTATAAATATGCATGCGATATCGTTAGCGGGAATGATAATTTTTTGAATGTATAATGGCGTCGTTAATTTTGGCGTGGCGTAGGTCAGGGATGTTATATTTACTTCATGATGACTGTGTGGGTAGGTAGGAGTCTTCCTTTTTTTTTTTCAGTATTCGTAATAAATATGAGCATCAATTATGTTTTTTTCCCTTTTTTATAGGGTTCCGTACCCAAAGGGTAAAAACGGGACCCTATTACTAAGACTTCGCTGTCTGTCCGTCCGTCCGTCTGTCTGTCACCAGACTGTATCTCAAGAACCGCGATAGCTAGACAGTTGAAATTTTCACAAATTATGTATTTCTGTTGCCGCTATAACAACAAATACTAAAAACAAAATAAAATATATATTTAAGGGGGGCTCCCATACAAAAAGTGCCATTTTTTGCCTATTTTTGCTCGATGTTAATAACGGCAACAGGTAGACGCTTGAAATATTTACAGAATAGATACTTAGTTGTATATTAACTTTAAAAATAAATAATTAAATTAAAATAAAATAAATTAAGGGGGGCTCCCATACAAAAAACGTGATTTTTTAAATATTGTACGGTGGTGAAGGACCAAGGTAACCGACATAGCCCGAAGAATTGCCAAACTTAAGTGGCAGTGGGCAGGGCACATTGCTCGCAGAACAGATGGCCGATGGGGCCGAAAGGTTCTGGAGTGGCGACCGCGTACCGGAAGGCGTAGCGTTGGAAGGCCTCCCACAAGGTGAACCGACGACCTTGTGAAGGCCGCAGGAACTCGTTGGATGCGAGAGCCTGCGAGAGGCACAAAACCGGTCGAAGTGGAGGTACTTGGGGGAGGCCTATGTCCAGCAGTGGACGTCTTTCGGCTGAAATGATGATGATGATGATGTACGGTGGTACGGAACCCTTCGTGTGCGAGTCCGACTCGCACTTGGCCGGTTTTTATTTATTCACAGACACAACATTAAAATTTAAATTTTATATTTTTGAAATGTGCTAATTAAGCCCTTTCATTTGATACCCAACAAAAATTTTTTTTTTTATTAGATCATGTCTATTTAGAGCGCCATATACAATTTAATGTGACGTCACATACTCTATAACCAGCGGACGATCAAGACGCTTCCAACGATACCTCATTTGTCCCATTATGACAAACACATTCCGAATGTCATAAAAAAAAAAAAAAAAAAAAAAAAAAATTATGACAAGGAGTTTAGAAGTTATGAGGGAGCAGATGAACATACATACATACATACCGGTCAAAATCATAACCAAGGAGGGTTTTGCTTCGCCGTAGTCGGGTAAAAATAAGCCCTGGTAGTTAAGAGATGACCAGTCTCAACCGACGGCGCCCGTTCACGAACATGACATTGATCTTATAAGTTCAATGTAGTAGGGGATGAACCACAGATATAGATACACCTAGATAACGCAACAGCAACTACTTCGCGTGCCAAAAATCGCACCAGCTTACGTTCAAAAATCGTAAGCCGCCACTTTCGCGCTCAGTCCTGCGTACTGCTGGCTGGGTGAGCGTGAGCGAGAGAGCGCGAGCTTGTGACGTCATAGTAGGTAGTCAAAAAGTGGCACGCTTAGTTTTCATACAGTTCGTGATACTTGCGTTATCTAGGTCTATCTATATCTGTGGGATGAACCCAAAAAAATTGTTCAAAAAAAAAACTTCTCTTATTCCAGCCTGTCGCAAAGACAGCTCCCGTCCCTTGGACGCAGCTGCCATCATGAAAGAAAAGAGCAAGAACGCTGCCCGTTCCCGAAGAGAGAAAGAGAACGCAGAGTTTCTGGAGCTCGCTAAGCTTCTCCCTCTGCCGTCGGCGATCACGTCACAGCTGGATAAGGCGTCCGTCATCAGACTGACGACGAGTTATCTGAAGATGCGGCAGGTTTTTCCTGATGGTGAGTTTTATCCTACTTAGTATTATAAATGAGACAGTTTGGATGGAAAAGAAAGACAAGATGCGCTTGCGCCGACCCTAAATAAATTGGGATAAGGGCAGAAATGATGAATGATGAGTTTAGACGCTTGTTAGTTTAGGTATTTGGATGCTTGTTAGTCGAGATCAGACTGTGAACGTTCTTAAAATTACGACCTGTCGCCGCAGAGTTGACAGGCCTGATGGTCTAGTGGTTTGTGACCCTGACTGCTATGCCGGAGGTCGTGGGTTCGATTCCCACCCAGGACAAATGTTTGTGTGATGAGCACGATCATTTGTTCTGTGTCTGGGTGTAATTTATCTATAATATGTATGTATTTAGAAATATATAAGTATGTTTATCAGTTGTCTAGTACCCATAACACAAGCTCTGCTTAGCTTGGGACTAGATGGCGTTGTGTGATAGTTGTGGAATATTATTATTTCCTTTTTTTTCCTTTTAGTTTTGGAATTTTTCGGCCATATAGCGAGAAAAGATGGCAATAACCTCGAACAACTGATGGTTACCAACACGGTGGATGGTAAACGTCCAAGAGGTCGCAGCCCTTTGCGATGGTCCGACCAGATAAGCTCTTCTCTTGACACGAAATTTCATGATGCGCTTCACTTGGCCAAGGATAGACAGAGATGGCGAAACATCGTCAGGGAAAAATGTTTTTAAGGGAGGATCACGACCCTCAGTAATGAGGAGTACGACTTGAGGAGGAGGAGCAGACACATTTTCGAACATAATTATGAAGCAATAGATTAGCAATATCCTTCAAAATGATCCAGATCGTAATATTGATAGTGTGTTACGCAATTTATGAATTGTGCCCAGTTGACAAGCCCCTTTTACATGTAACTTTTTACACAACTGTTAAAATGTCTGTTTGTAACACCTCTACCCCTTCAAAAAATACAGGCCTAACGATTGCCTCCTTCCCCCAGGTCTTGGCGACGCATGGGGCGCCGCTCCACCTCCCCCACAGCCACGAGAGCTTTCGATACGAGAGCTAGGCTCCCACCTGCTACAGACCCTGGACGGCTTCATCTTCGTGGTAGCACCTGATGGCAAGATCATGTATATTAGTGAAACGGCGTCTGTGCATCTTGGATTAAGTCAAGTAAGAACTGTATTACAAAGTAAATGAAATATATTACTTAGTAGGTACGTACGGCTTCACATGAAGCTAATATCATCTGCCTAGCCTTTTCCCAACTATGTTGCGGCCGGCTTCCAGTCTAACCGGTTGCAGCTGAGTACCAGTATTTTACATGGAGCGACTGCCTATCTGACCTCCACAACCCAGTTACTGGGTAATACGAAACCCCTTATTAAGACTTTCCACGAAGGATCCACAAATGACAGCCGGGACCAACGGCTACTTTTTATCCCGATATTCCCACGGGATCGAGTCTTATGCGGGTGAAACCGCGGGGCGCAGCTAGTAAGACAACAATTCTTGGTTTATGTCGTTAAAGCCACGGAGAGAAAATTTACTTACAAATCTTCTTATTCCTATAAGGAATTCTGGCGTGATGGTTGTGTATTTGTCCTGTTTTACTAACAATCGACTATCCCACAGGTAGAACTAACAGGCAACTCGATATACGAGTACATCCACCAGTCAGACCACGAGGAGATGACGGCAGTGCTCAGTCTACAGCATCCCCACTCGTACCTTCCGCACCAGTATCCTAGCCTCGGGTGAGTACAGTATCCTAGTCTTCACTTCCCGTGACCCAAGGGCTGGCTTTTACCTTGGCCAAAGGCTAAGCATTGCCATACAACGTGGTAATGCCGCCAGTCTCTTGGGGACATTACCAATCGACAGCGATGCGGATGAATTTTTCGACGCTATATTTTAGTTTTTCCTAGTCTTAGTTATTTCTGATCATTTTAGGAAAATTGACGTAAAAAAATGCATTCCATTTTCTTGCTCTTAATTGTGATAAATAATAATAGATTCTTCGGAACTATATGTAAGTTATCGATCGTTCTTAAATGTTGTTTAAAAATAAAGCGTAAAGGCGGCAGTTGTCATGTCATATTATTATAGTCAGTAAACATTGACTCCCCCTTACTAATAAATGTTGTATACCGTCTGAAAGTTACACAACGCTTTGTCTTCTTTCGAATGTCAAATTACTGACGACTGAAAGAGAGAAATCAATGCTTAACTATTCATCTGATATAATACCTACGTTTATTAGTAAGGGGGTGAGTATAAATATACATGTACCTAAGTTATGTAACGGTAACGTTATTTTTGTTAATATCGTTATTTCCCTAACATTTTAACTTAGCTCTTTGTCCCCACTTTTTAAACACCTGAGGGGAAATTTTCGTAATTTTAATCTGTCAAGCTCCGCTAATGAGACACAATTGATTTTCTATTGTTTCGTCGCCAATGGGCGACGCGCGCTGCTTGACCGGTTAAGAACGTTCACAGACTGATCTCAGTCTTAATCTGTCAAATTTCCCGACATTTTTGACAAGATTTTGACATTTAATTTATTGTCGCTGAAATGAGATTGCGACAAGATTTTGATCGTTTTTAATAACGGGAATAATAATTAGCCTTCTGATTTTTCCCGTTTAGAGCCAAAGCACACACGCTACTTTTTGCATCGGCGATCGGCGATTTTGCGGCTGTATCGATGCTGCATCACGTTTTGGCGACTCTCTGCGCTCGGACGCGGTATCGGAATCGCGCGTTTTAGCGACTGCTCCGATGCTGCATCGCGTTTTGGCGACTCTCTGTTCTCTGTTCAGCCGCTGTATCGAGGTTCCGAAAAGCGACTGAAACGCCGCGTTTGGCGTTTTTAAGTGTGCGGTGTGGAATGCTTGGTCGCTGCATTTAGCTTCTAAAAAGCAGCTGAATCGCCGATCGCCGATGCAAAAAGTAGCGTGTGTGCTTTGGCCTTTAGGTGTCCAACCCCAATTTCTCAAACTTTATAGTAGTTAATAATTATTCTTTGTCAGGTACCCAGTAGGAGGTACGTGGGGCCCAACAGTGGACATCGAGTGTGAACGAGCCTTCTTCATAAGAATGAAATGTGTCCTCGCCAAGAGGAACGCTGGTCTCACTACATCAGGGTATAAGGTAAGTGTTTTAGCTGATTAATCATTCTCCTGCCCTATCCCAATTTATTACAGGTCGACGCAACATGTCTATTTCTTCCATCCTTCTTTTTTAGTCGTCATCTCGGCAGTCACCCCCTTTCTAGCTGTGTGCGTAGACACAGGTGCTCTCATAGTCCGATGTGAAGGCTTAACATGCTTGTAGCGGTATCTACAACGCCACATGCGAACAACGCGTTATACTGACGTCACGCAAATCCTGCATCTCGCAAGCAGAGTTTACCGCGCAACTAGCATAGATACAACGGCCCGAAATGAATCAACGGGCAGTTGCCCGCCACACACAACACCCGTCTGGTCGGAGGATCCTCCCTTTTCTATAGAGTATGAGTGAACTTTACACCCTGTTCCTCATACCTCTATATGCTATGTGTCTGGCGGGCAACTGCCCAATGATTCATGACGGGCCGTTGTATTGTTGTTGCGCGGTAAATTCTGCTTGCGAGATGCAGGATTTTGCGTGACATCGGTATGACGCGTTGTTCGCATGTGGCGTTGTAGATACCGCTACAGTATTATCAGTACTTCCCATTTTCAAATGTGCCTATCCGGATTTACACTAAAGGAAATCCCCGATTACCCATGCCCATAGTTCTCTAAAACCCCTTCGATTAATACCAATACTAATAAAACATCTTCACCCCTCAGGACCTCATGTCCCCGCTAATTCCCCCATTCCGTATGTTTATACAATGGAGTTTGTTGAACAATGCCCCCTTCGCTTTGAATAATGCAACGCGTGCCAGTATTGTTTTAAGCATTTGTTGTAAATTGAGCGAATAAACCTATTGGGGCTATAGTTTAAAGGGATTTTTGACAGTAGTGGAAATTGCGGGGTAATTTCGTAACACACTATGAATCACTATGTGATTCATTTTGAAGGATATTGCTAATCCATTGCTTCATATGTTCGAAATTTGTCAGCTCAACAACGTAAATAACGCAATGAATGTTGTTGAACTGTCAAAATTATAGCCGTTCCTAACGATAGTGTTACGCAAGTAGGTACAGTTCGACACAACTTAGATGTAGCATCGGCAAAATTCGTAAAACGTTCGTAATTCGTATTCGTAAATCTTAAGATTGGTGATTTTGAAGGCGCACTTAGTTCGGATGTGATCGGTTATACGAATTTTGCCGATGCTACATCTAAGTTGTGACGAACTGGTACACCGCTGGAGAAGGAAGGGCATCTTTCTATGAAATCTGGTTTTATGAAGTTGTCTCATCCTCCGCTTGCGTGATCAAGTACCATCAAATGGGCCTCATAGGATTAATGGTGGCCCAGTCGTAACTGCTGCGACTTTCGAGTTGTAGATCGTAGGTTCGAAGACCAGACAGGCGCTTTACTTTATGTAGATTATTTCATCACCACTGCTCTCAAAACGGTGAAGATAAACATCGTGAGGTATGAACCTGCACCGGGCCCGTGTGGTGGATTACGTCCTACACCCTGTCACTGAGAGGAGGCCTGTGTCCCAGCAGTGGGAACATTATAGGCTATGGCGTAACTATACCGTTGGGGGCCCGTGGCAAATTCAAGGGACGGGTCTCTCTCTCAATGTAAAGAAGCTCAACCAACGTTAGTTTTTTTTTTATTAGCACTTCTTCCGCGACTTCTTCCGCGTACATTTCATGTTTTCCCCTACAAAAACTTTAACACCTGACTGCTTCTGTCCTTATGTTAGGATTCCCCTGTGCTCATGGCCCTCTCGGGCCGGGGGGCCCCTCTAGCTGGGGGTCCGTGGCATTTTGCCCCAATGCCACCCTATAGTTACGCCACTGATTATAGGCTGATTATACTGGGCCTCCCTCATCATCTTATTATCACTTTCCTGCTTGTCCCATGTTACTTGGAGACGGCCCAACACGTTTTCTTCTTCCATTATCTCCTGGCAACCGTCCCGGTATCATTCAAACTCAAAGCACTTATTTCAATTAAACCATGTACAGGCACTTTTGAATTGTCAAAATTAAATAGTCGGTCAGTTAGTCAGAAAGTTGAAGCTAGATGCCCATTCCAAAACGTAGATCTCTATGGAGAAGAACGGGCAAGAAACTCCATGGACACTATTTTAAATCAAGATATTACAAAATCCTGGGTACATTATTCTTGTTGCTTCTATATGTTAGAACAATATAAAAAAAACCACACAAATGAAGAAACAATTTAAAAAATAAGATCAAAAATAAGCCTTGGCAGTTAAGAGATGACCAGTCTCAACTGACGGCGCCCGTTCACGAATATGAGGCATTCGTCCTTACAACATGAAAAAAAAAACCGAGTGTGCTTATGACCACACGACTGAAGTGAAACTCCAAACGTATTTGGCTATGAGAAGAAGAGAGAAAGAAAATGTGCGCGCGCACTGCTTTCTCTTGCTTATATCCCCCACTCAACTCCCGTTCGCCTCGCCCGATCACACTTTTCGTAACGCTTACGTCACGCGTTCGCCAGCTTACTCCCCAAGTCAAGCATGCGTAAAGACGTTTCACTTCAAAAACGTAACTAAAAATGAAACCCCGTCCCCATCTCACCGATGACATTAACTTCAGGTTATACATTGTTCGGGGTACCTCCGAGCGCGGCGCTTCGGTGAAGGTTCGGCTCCTCTCGGCCTCATCGCGGTCGGGCACTCGCTGCCGCCGTCAGCCGTCACAGAACTGAAGCTACACTCCAATATGTTCATGTTCAGAGCTTCCCTGGATATGAGGCTGATATTCTTGGATGCCAGGTATGTTGGAACTTATTTTACTTGATGACATTTTACAGCTAATAACCAGCTTTTGGATTAATGGATAGATGGAGAAGCAGCGAAAGCACTCACCTACCTACTTTCGCAGCTGACAAGTTATATTGTAACTCTTTGACCGTCATTACCAATCTGTTAAGATTCTATCAGGGTCAGTAGTGCTATTGTGTATACTAATCTTACCATGAAAACTTAGTTGAAGTGAGCTATAAGTGAGCTGTCATTAGTGTCAAACCAAATTAGTGTGAATAGACCGGCATTGTTCTTGGTTACTTTCTGTACGAATTTATAGCCCACGCGGCCCGAACCACTAATCTGCGGGGCAATTGCGTAACACTTTATCATCGGAATCGGTTTCATTTTGACAGTTCAACAACATTCATTGCATTTACGTGTTGAGCAGACAAATTTTTCGAACTTATGAAGCAATGGATTAGCAATTGGCTTCGAAATGATTCTGATTCCGATTGGTAGTGTGTTACGCAATTAGGGTGCTGGTCTGTGACCATTTTCACTGACAAGGAAAACAAAACCACGTTTCTTCTTCGTGAATATAATTATTTACCTGCTCTGCACCCCACGGTTTCCGCGGTATCCCGTGGGAATATCGGAATAAAAAGTATCCATGTCCTAATCTTATTTATGGTCTACCCATGTGCCAAATTTCATCCTAATCAGTTTAGCCGTTTTAGCGTGAAAGCGTAAAAAATCAAATCTTTTCTCTTTATAGTAGGTATTAAGTTTGGATTTAATAACTATCAAAGTAATAACTTGACAAGCTCAAAAGGATAACTCCGAAATGTCAAACATTCCAACAGCAATTCAAAATGGCGGACGATATTTTAAAATTAGAACTTTATGAAAGTTTACCGGACAGTTTCTTCACAGATATACATACAAATATGGATTACCAGTGGAGAAAACTCGTGTTATTTTATTTATTAAGGTTATGTCTAGCGCAAGTCGTTGAAAGTTTGATATTGTTAGATAGATTACTATCAAAGTTAAATCAGCAATCACCGTATCTAAGTCCTATTAAAGTGGACATAATTATGCTTCCCGGGTACCGGTTACTTCAGTGCTGTCTTATGAACTAAAATAAGTTAAAATCCCACTCATCAGACCCACATCAAATCTAGTGCTGTAAAACCGCTACTCAAACACTATCGACAAATAAAAATCGCAAAAAAACAACACAATTCAAGCTACAATAAACAATTTGATGCGAGTTAATAAAATCAGCGCGGAGTCGTATCGGTGTGACGCCAAACGATTTCACAGCCGTCGCGTCGTGGGTAGTATCGATATGTTCTGTCGATATTAGCACAACACTACTTAATTTTCTCGATAAGATCATTCTTTACAAGAATTGCCAGCTTGGCAAATTGGCAAAAAAAAAAATCAGCTCTTCCCTACATTTTGACGAGTTATGTGTACATAAATGCAAGGAACAGCTGATTTTTTTTTCGCGATTTTAGGTTTAGGCCCATAGTAAAAGTTGTTCATAATGATGAGTACAATGACCTCTTAAAAGGATGCCCATGAATTCAATTTCACCCTGTATAATCGGATTTAAAAAATTCTAATTTTGAACTGTCAAAATGAAAGTCATTGCTCCTGTTAGTTTGTTACGCAATTACCCCGCTGTCGGTTGCGAGTACTACTATAATTAGTTTTTTTTTAAACTCTTCGCTCTTTGACATTATATGAAATGGCGGTAATTTCTGCTTACCGCCAAGGAAAAAAGGCATGAGTTTATATATGTATTATTCTGTCTTTTGTCGCTACGATCTCTCTCTACCAAACAATTTCTAGTATTTCTACTCTAGCATTTTTCTCAGGTAGATATTAATAAGTACTACAATTTCATCCTTCCTCAAGTTCTGAGTTGAGCTGCACGATTTTTGACAAATGCGTGCACTGACTGGCCAGGTCCGCTCAATCTATGTGGTTCTTTCCTCAAAAGACCATTTCAGACACCAATCTACATGGTCTTCACATGATCTGACCAAGATTTTGTCTGGACTTTAAAAGAGACGGTGACCTCTGAGGTTGTTGCGGCCTTTCTTCTCAGAGTAGTCAGATAGGAAACGCCGACCTCATCTAGCTTAAAAAAATATGATTGACGTGTAAAAGTGTTTGTACAAACCTTCTTACAGAAAATAAATCATTTATCATTTATCCCAAGTAAATCCATCAGATCCGTACTCCTTAGCCACAGAGTCCTGCTCGCAATTCTACGAACCGCTAACGCGCATTGTTGAGCAAGGTTTACGAGATCCTGATTGGCGTGAACTAATAAATGGTGAACTTGCGGCCACTGCGCCTGTCCACTGAGTACGACACGGGAAAATTGGACTGGAGTGATTTATTTAACTTAGTCCTGTGTCGATGTGCGGGATTGTCCGAAAGGGTTACCGCTACCCCGGAACATAAAGGGCTAAGGAAGGAACACGGATGGGTTTTAGTCAGTAAGAGTCTGACACTCCCTTCCGCTCCACCCAGAGCGGGAGGGGTCATTTGATGGTTTCCCATCCATAAAAATAAAAAATAAATAATAAAAAGGCCTGTGTCAATGGTGAAAATAGAAATGTTGTTAGAGAATTCAAATTCGATATAATACCTACACATTTTATTTCAAATGTCGTCAGGAAATGTTTTGAGTATGAATGTGGATGGCAGGATGGCTATACGAGTTGGGGAAGACCAAAGAAACAATGGATAGACTGTGCAGTCTGTCGCAACTGTCTAATAAAAAAAGAAACTATGCAACGTGTACTAAACATAATGGCGGCTATCGCTATCTCGCTTTAACATCTGCAGTCTGTGCATAGTTTGTGTCATTTTTGCTATTTTGGTATTCAGTTTTAGTACAAGTTTCATACAAGCAACGTTTTTTATCTTTTTCTATGGGACTCCCGTCTCTTCTTACATATAATGAACATTACTCACTCTATGAGACTGTGTGAAAGATGATATTGCTAGAAAGGGTGTGACTACCGAAATGACGACTATTATACGAGTATGGATGATGAATGATGAACATAAAACGTCAGAATTTAGGTGCAAATTTCCGATTTCATTTGACGGTTCCACTACAGAATAGTAGTTCCACTCTGGAAGTCAGCTCTACAGTCCCATCACCGTTAATTTTTAGCATATTGATCTTTATTCTCGTTGACATAAGGTTGCTGTCACAGATTTGTGAAAGGATTGTATGTGTCCGATTAGTTAACAACATCAACTCAGCTTTTCGCAGTCCACTGCTGCACACCACTGGACTTAGGCCTCTCCCAGGTTGCGGCACAACACCCTGTCCTCCGCCTTCCGCATCCATTCCATCCCAACCACCTTGCACCTTGGGCTTGGATAATTTTAATCTTGTGAGTTGTGATTTGGTGACCAAAATAATAAAAACCAACTATATGAAGTGACATGATATTTTAGGCACATAGAAAGTTTATCAAAACATTGCTAACAGAATCCTACCGCGGTTAAAACAAAGGTTGATATCTTTTCTTAAATCAGTATTTATAAAATAAAACGAAACATCTGACGTCTGGATTTGTGTCTGGCTAATTGCAATGGGCTCGCCCTCTGTTACATGGGGGACTTATTTTCTGTAAGTAGGTTTGTACAAACACTTTTACACGTTAATCATATTTTTTATAATCTAGATGAGGTCGGCGTTTCCTATCTGACTAGTCTGAGAAGAAAGGCCGAAACAAACTCAGAGGTCACAGTCTCTTTTAAAGTCCAGACAAAATCTTCGTCAGATCACTTAAAAAATAACTGACGAAATGTGGGTGTACTATAGGTAAACACATCTGCCTAACACATCGGGCATACGGCCTTATGTCAAGTTACATTTACAAAATAAAAAGTACATGTCGACACTTATGGAAAACGCATAGGCCCTTGGCCTTGTTCGTTAGCCATTCAGTGTTATGAGCCGTTTGGTCACAGTGACGGTCGTTACGATTCACGCTGAATGAAATGCTACGATAGTGACAGAACTCAAAATGTGTCGAAACCATTACTGAACATCGTTTATAAAGAATTTAGTGTTTAAACATATTTTGAGCGTGAGTCGATACTATTGGAAAACGTGGCGCTTAATATCATTAATTTAGCGGTGTATGCTGTTTCTTTTAACTTTACCAATACTACAGTAGCAAGTAATTATTTGCAACTAAAAACTTCAAATTTCTTCTGTACTGTTTTCTCTTGCCGGAATATTAATAACAAACAAAAGCCAATCACTTGTAAATTAACTCTTGCGGGGTAATTACGTGACACAGTATCAGTAGCAATGGCTTTCATTTTGACAGTTCAACAACATTAATTGCGTTATTTACGTTGTTGAGCAGACAATAGGTATTATTTGCAAAAATGCTTTCATTATTGTTTGTCAGTCAACGAAACCAATAGTATACATTTATCACAGAACCGATTATTTCGCAAATGGGTGCAGTAATGTATGACTATATGTATTTTTATCTATGTATAAATTATATAAAATTCAAAGTCCTGACTGACTGATATATCAACAAACAGCCTAAACCGCTGGTCCTAGAAACATGAAATTTGGAGGGTGTGTTCTTTGTTAAGAATAGATAACCACTAAGAAAGAGTTTTTCGAAATTCCACCCCTAAGAGGGTGAATGGGGGGAGGGTGAAATTTCACGCGGACGAAGTCGCGGGCAGAAGCTAGTAGGTATTGTTATGTAACTCGAAAAAAAAAACTGCAAATATTCGAAGACATGTGACATCCACTCCGCACTGGGCCCGCGTGATGGATTATGGCCCACTCCCTCTCACAGAGCTTAGAGGACATTAAAAAAAAGGCCAGTGTCCCAGCAGACTAGGAACATTATAGACTGATTATTATGCAAGTCTTCTCAGTCAAAACCAAATATCTAATACCTAAAAACTTCCGTGTCGTTTCCAACATGTCGGCACCACTGGAAAACGCCCCGAGTCCTGCATTGTGTTGACCAATACAGAGTTATGCCCTGTTTCTGAGAAGCGCGTGAGTCGCCGGCTGTATGGCTGTGCGACTATAGCGCTGCAGCGCTGCTGCGGTTATTTTCAACTATTAATTATGGCTCGCTTATTTCCATGCCCATCTGCGAATAACTACGAGAAAAACGTTAGTGTTGGGAGAGTTGGTTTATCGATATCGACAGTTTAGGTTTTATCGTAGATTTGGTAGTGTTTTCGACTGTTTGTTTTCTATAAAATTAAATTTTATTCGAGAACATCCACCGGTTTCTTACTAAACTTCAACAATATCCAACGATCCTGCATACTTATCTCTTTTGTTAACTGTACATCTCTGCTTACCCCTTTGGTGAATAACAAACGTTATGTTTTATTTAACACAAGAAAATCAACACACCCACCTTCCAGGTACTAGGATAACATAGCTACAAGGATATTAAATGTCAAAACATCGCCACCTGGGCCACAGATGTTGCAACGTGACACCATTGCATAGATAACGTATTTGGACAGATATCTAAGCTTAGCTAAATCTATGGACTTATGAGTTTATCTATGAGCTTCCCTTTTTGGTTATGTATATGTTTCATTGTCTATGATGAATTGATGAGTCAGTCTCTTAGCTACCACGGTTTATTTTAATTTCTGTTTTTTTTTTTATTATTACCGGCGCTTTTAACGTGCACGTCTTTCTACATAGTTCTCACATGTATAATTTCAACATGAATGATGTAACCAATATTTTGTAACAATTTTATGATTTAAAAGAGGACACCCGTCGAGTTTCTTGTCCGTTCTCTTCTATAGGTACCTACTTACTACGCTTCGGAATGGCCAACTAGCTTCAACATTCTGAATGATCGACTCCTTTGACAATTAAAAAGTGCCTGTAATTGGTTTATCCATACTAAAGGGTGAAATTGAATTCATGGGCATCCTTGTAATCATCATTATGAACAACTTTTACTATGGGACCAAACCTGAAATCGCGAAAAAAAATTAGCTCTTCCCTACATTTTGACGAGTTATGTGAACATAGATATTATGTATGTTCACATAACTCGTCAAAATAACGACTTTAGGTTTAGTTCCATAGTAAAAGTTGTTCATAATGATGAGTACAATGACCCCTTAAAAGGATGCCCATGAATTCAATTTCACCCTGTATACTAATATTCATCCAAAGGTTGTCTTTAAAAGATCGCTCTTAGCGATAAGACCGCCCATTGTAAAGTTTCTATATTTATGTCTGTAATTTATATGGTGTACATAATAAAGAGTACTTATTCTATTCTATAAATGCGAAAGTGTCTCTGTCTGTCTATTACCTCTTCACACCTAAACCGCAGAACTAATTTAGATTAAATTTGGTATACTTAGAGATAGTTGGTGGCAGTGGTGGCCCAGTGGTAACGACCGCGACTTACGAGTTGTAGGTCGTAGGTTCGAACCCTGACAGGCGCTTTACTTTGTGTAAATTATTTCATCACCACTGCTCTCAAAACGGTGAAGGAAAACATCGTGAGGAAACCGGCATGTCCTAGAACCAAAAATTCGAAGACATGTGACATCTACCAACCCGCAATGGGCCCGCGTGGTGGATTACGGCCCACTCCCTCTCACCGAGAGGAGGCCTGTGTCCCAGCAGTGGGAACATTATAGGCTGATTATGTAATAGAGATAGTTTGAGTCCCGGGAAAGGACATACTCGTAGGATAGTTTTTATCCCGATATTCCCACAAGATCGAAACTTATGCGGATAAAACCGCGGGGCGCAGCTAGTTTGAAATAAATGCTTTGAGTTTGAGTTTGTAGACGGTGGGCCATACTGAGAATGACTATTTAGAATTTTCGAAGTTTTAAAGATATTGCACCGTTAGTCTCGTGGTTGCAAGTGCGAATGCTGCTGAGTCCTGGGTTCTATTCCCGAATTGAGTTTTTCTATTGGAAAATTCTTAGTAAGGCTAAGGGTAGCCTGGGCCTTTTATTTTTTTTTCGCGGTGGAAATCCTCGTGGACTTCCTCTATGGTGGGGGTGACAGAGGGGCATGCCGGACTCTTACCGACTAAAACCACCGCGGTGTTCCACCTCTACCTATGGCCGGGGGTGCGGGATTCGCATAAGCATTCACCACTCCTAAGGGTAGCCTGGGCCTGGGCTTAATTTTTGCACCGTTCGTTATGCCCATTTTCACAAACACTTGGTAAATGTAATGCTTGAATGAAAGATGCCTAAACATTATTCGCACGTTGGATTTTCAACTCTGGACAATGAGCCGAGCGTTGAAATTTCAACATCGCGCTTTTATTGTGTGTACTCTGCCAATCCCTTCAATTATTTTGACAAACACCCTTATCAAATAGTAACCAAACGTTTTTCTACTTCTCAAAAACATAAATAGCTCTTAATCCAATACGATAAAGTCTAATTTCATTCACCTTCAAAAAAATCGAACGCACCAAAGCACATTTTTTACCACGTTCTATTCTTTCAAAAATCGTTCCTCACTCTTATTTCATCACAGTAAGGTCTAATTTCGCTTACCTTTGATAGAGATTAACTGCAAATATAAATTTGTGTTTAGTACGTGCTAAAGTATGCGAATACAGGATCGCTTCCGTACTGTCAGCGAAAAATGAAGTTTGCTGTTCGAAGAGATTTTATTACTATAGCAATTTGAATTTGCTTACGGAGTTTTATTTTTTTTGTTCATGAATGCCCCGTTGGTTTAGTGGTCACAAGTCGCAAGCGCGAATACATAATCAGCCTATAATGTTCCCACTGCTGGGACACGGGCCTCCTTTCTGTGAGAGGGACTGGGCCGTAATCCAGTGCGGGTTGGTAGATGTCACAATATCTTTGAACTTTTTTTGGTTGTTGGACATGCCGGTTTCCTCACGATGTTTTGCAATCGCGAATGCGGTGGGGTAATTGCGTAAAACAGTATCAGTAGCAATGGCTTACATTTTGACAGTTCAACAACATTCATTGCGTTATTTACGTTGTTGAGCAAACCAATTTTTCGAACATATAAAGCAATGGATTAGCAATATCGTTCAAAATGATTCAGATTCAGATTGTACGCAATTAGGGTGAACGTCGGGATCCTTGGTTCGATTGCCAGGTCGGGAACTTAAGACAAGTGTTAATGGGTTTTTCTTTAATAAAGAAACTGTTAGTACCAGTATAGAAGTCTGGATTAATGTACGGTCGGTTATAGGCAATATAGGCTCGCCTCTATTCCATGGGCCTTAAGGGTCAGGACACACCACATTGATCGACGGCCTTTCGCACTTTGCCAATTGAAAAGGAGCACACTACTCCGGAGCGCGTTCGTCGCCGTCGATGCGAAAGAATGCGTACGTCGTTCCATACTTTGCTCTCTTTTTGTATGGGCAAGCCGTCGAACGCCGTCGATCAATGTGTCCCGACCAGTGATCGGAATAGGCTGAGTATATTTACCTAAACTTCGGAGAACAGAGACAGAAAGTGGAGACTTCCTTACATTTTTTTTTCCCGGAATTCGGGAAAAATCTTAAATAAGTTGAAAATAAGCTTTATTTAAGATGGGTAAAGGCTATTTTTAACTAAACTTGCAATTACGAAATTTTCGGGATCTTCACGTAAAATCCCGAAATAAATAGTCTAACTTTAATTCATGTATTCGAATTATATACATATATTATTTCCGCGTGAAATTTCGGCACCCGATCTTCGTTTCCACTTAGCGTTCTTTTTTCGTTTTACTCGGCTCCTAAGGGCATAGCGTGATGTTAAATAGCGTATAGCCTTCCTTAAGAATTGGGCTATCAAATGCAAAAAGAATCATTCAAATCCGACTGGTAGTTCCGGAGATTAGCGCATTCAAACAAACAAAAAAAACTCTTCAGGTTTATTATTATAGGATAGATTAAAACAAATACATGAGCAACCAACTAAAATTATTGCACTTTAATTTAATATCCACTCAAAAAAAAAAATAGGGTACAAATGTCCCAAAAAAAAAACAATACCAATTTTTAGGATACGAAAAAAATCACGTCTCTTAAAACGCGAGGGGTTAAAACAAAGACTCCCCAAGTGGGGTATAATTGACACCCGTTGTCACTACCCCTGGCCCCTAGGGGACCGAGGTATTAATTGTCACCAAAGTATCGGATGTCCGCAGTTAAACAATGATCAATTAACTATAAAACTAAAGAGTGGGGTAATTGCGTAACGTAACACACTATCACAAGCAATGGGTTTCATTTTGACAGTTCAACAACATTCATTGCGTTATTTTACGTTTTTTTTTTTAGAATCCGAGAAATATTCCATAGTCCTATTTGTTCGGATCTAGATCCGAACTCTATCCGTCAGAATTTAGAACATTCCCAATTCGGATTGAAGTCGGATCTTTAATTCGGATTCGGATCGGATGTAGTGCGGAACCGCTTGTGTATTACGCAAACCCCGCAACGTATGGAAACTAATTCATAGTTGTAACCGTTATCTCATAACGATACAAGTTACAAGAGTTACCGTTACTTTTATTTATTACGTTATTTGAGCTATTGCTCACAACGTTATCTTTTGTAACGGTTAAAAATTAATATGTTAAAACCGTTTACTTTGTTTGAGGGTTTGAAAAGGCTTCGTGTCTTGTAATGTTAAAAGAATCAAAATAGATAAGTCTGTTGACACTCCATATCACACAATAGTACAGACGCAAGCACATCAAGCTACCCGAAACTGTAAAATTTACCCAATCAACTTTGAACCTTATGCTTTAGCAATAAAGTTGAAAATCTATTAAAGAAATTTGACAGATTGTAGTAGCTTGTTGTGCCCAATAGCCCGCACGTAAGTGTAATACTTTTACCTTGAGCTGGCCTGGCGTAGTACGGAGTTTCAATAGAATAAGAGACCAGCTTACGCTGGTTATGTTACCGCTGACCTGCGACCTACTGTACTTGTAACCTTCGACTCGTAACTTTGCTTGTAAAGCAAACAAAAATAAGAATTGTAAAAACCTGAAGGTTCTACAGATTTGCTCAACATTTGTGGTGTATTTTGACAAGCAATACCTAAGATCTGTCAGCTTCTTACAGATTCGCTTGAAAAATACGATGTTGATCGTCTGTTGCTTACACATTAAAATTTATACTCGATTATGTTTGATCACACGTGTCGATCGTCTAAAATCGAGAAAATCTATAGTATCCAATTTTTTGGAGACCTGCGTACTTCATAATCATCATAATCAGCCTATAGTGTTCCCATTGCTGGGACAAAGGCCTCCTCTCTTCGAGACGGAGTGGGCTATAATCTACTACGCGGGCCCAGTGCGGGTTGGTAGATGTCACATGTCTTCGAATTTTTAGTTCTAGGACATGCCGGTTTCCTCACGATGTTTTCTTTCACCGTTTTGAGAGCAGAGGTGATGAAAAAATTTACACAAAGTAAAGCGCCTGTCTGGGTTCGAACCCACCACCTACCACTCGTAAGTCGCGACCGTTACCACTGAGCCACCACTGCTCTCATCCTACGTACTTATTAGCCCCCTTTTCCAGAAAATAAGTGAAAAAAAAAACACTCTAAACAAAAACCCAATCACATTTTTTACACCCAATCAAGCAAGCATATTGTTTTTCAAGCGTAAAAACTGTTGACGCTCAAAAAAATATTGCGCGTCACTTCCGGCAATTACCATTGCAAAAAACCAATGCGTGTCAAAGGGACCGACCCCTGGTACTCCAGTCTTAAGGGTTAACTAATTACCGAGGGGACTGTTCTACAAGTAGAGGGTTTCGTGGTGACGGGAGTCTGATTTCAGAGTTGTTTTTTATAGGATAAAATAGGAAACTTGTGAGTTTGTCTTTTGTAAGTTTTGATTTGTACGAATTGAGACGATGGTGATATTATAAATTCGAAAGTAACTCTGTCTGTCTGTATGTTACCTTTTCACGCCTGAACCGCTGAACCGATTTAGATGAAATTTGGTATACAGATAGTTTGAGTCTCGGGAAAGGACATAGGATACTTTTTATCCCGATATTCCCACGGGATCGACATTTATGCGGGTGAAACCGCGGGGCGCAGTTAGTTAGAATATAATAAACAACAACTTTTGTTCTATGACTTTTATTAATTCTTCAGATTTTAATTCATCAACTTTCATCCATACTCAATATTATAAATTCGAAAGTAACTCTGTCTGTCTTTCTGTATATTACCTTTTTACGCCCGGATTTCGATAAAATTTGGCAGAGAGATAGATTGCATCCCGGGGACTTACGATAGTTTTTATCCCGATATTCCCACGGGATCGACACTTCTGCGGGTGAAACCGCGGGGCGCAGCTAGTACAAGAATAAAAATATTTCAATTCAACGAATTGAAATATTCGATTTTCTGTAACGGACTCTACGCGAAGCAAAAGAAAGCGCTATTTAGGTAAACAAACTGCCGTGTCTAGTACAAAATTCAGCGGAGGGGAGCGGGGGTTAGATATAACAACGAAATCTTAAAGGATTGTTTTTGGTAAATGTTTTGTAAAAAGTCATAGAACAAAAGTTGTTGTTTATGGTCAGTAATATATGTAGTCCTGAGAGGTTGTTAATGTTTTACAAATAACCCTTTATAGTTCCCAGCAAAAATAACCAATTCTGATTCGTAGGTGTCAGACAGCACGACTATGGGAGACTGAATACTGCTTTAGTTTAATTTTTAAGTAAATATCATTATTGAAGTACTCTTTTCATCTTCCGTGACGATACAATCAACAAGACGTGATAAAAAGTGCGATTCAGCAAAAATAATAGTGGTGCTGACTCTCCATAATGCGCTTTTAATAGACCTAAAAGTTGATCGACCACTAAAGTATTTTATTCAGTCTTCTTTACATATTTACATAATTTAAAAAGCTAACAATCTTAAAATAATAATATGTACAATTGTACAAGTATATAAAAAGGGAGGGAAAATAATCAAAGAGCATCAAAAAATTCGTCCGCATCACTGTCGACAGGAAACGTGCCCAAAAGGCTGGCAGCATTGCCACGTTGTATGGCAATTGGCAATGCTGATTCTTTGGCCAAAAAATAGGCCAGCCCTCTGGTCACGTGAAGAGTCGACCAACTGCTTGGCGATGTCTCGAAATACTAAGTGAGCACTCGGGCTCCATGGCCCTAGTGTTTCAACCCCAAACGGCTAAAATATATAAGTTCCAAAGAGATTGGAGTATTTGCGCCGTTTGAGGTTTTCCGCACCTGCAACCTAAAAGTTGCATAATATAGTTTGTTACGATATAGTATCTAACAGAGATTCCGTTGTTTCCAGGGTGGCATCGTTAACGGGCTACGAGCCTCAGGACCTGATCGAGAAGACGCTCTACCACTACATACACGGAACCGATGTCTTGCATATGAGGCACTCACATTGTACGCGTAAGTATTAAGAACACCTACTTACTTATAGATTAACTAGCTGTGCCCGCTAAATTAATGCTGGCACTTTACATGGGGTTTAAGTATAATGATCACCAAAAAAAATATATACTGAACACCAAAAAATTTAGTCTAAAATTACAATAGTTCTAGCTGGGCACCCCGAGGTTAGGTTTGGTTAGGTTCGATAAAAGTATATATAGTCCTTTTTTATCGCTTCCCTTTACAAATCTCTACCCCCCTTTTTACACCCTTAAAGGATAATTTCGGGGATAAAACCTATCCTATATCCTTCCCCACAACTCCAAACTATCTCCATACCAAAATTCATCTAAATCGGTTCAGCGGTTATTGATTCCCATACAAACTTCCACCCCCATTTTCACCCTCTGTGCCCCGTGGTTTCACCCGCATAAGTCTCGATCCCGTGGGAATATCGAGATAAAAAATATCCTATGTCCTTTCCCGGGACTCAAACTATCTCTATACCAAATTTCATCTAAACCGGTTCAGCGGTTTAGGCGTGAAAAGGTAACATACAGACAGACAGAGTTACTTTCGAATTTATAATATTAGTATGGATTTCAGCTTTAAGTTATGGGTTCTTTATTTGTTTAAACATGTGTGATATAATGATAATTCCTAAGCCAGTGCGAGTCCTCCCACCTTTAGCCTTATGTTTGCCTTTGCAACGCAAAATTTTGGTGCTTTTGGTATTGTAATAGGTTCGCGGAGGTCAATCTCCACTGAAAGAGCAGCGGCCTTTATCCATAGTCATTTGAACGCAAAGGAGGGGCAGCGCGGCGCTGCGAAGCTGCACGAGCCTTCTAGCGACATAGTCAAAAGAGGAAAGTCACTTGCTCTTACGGCCGCTGCTCTTTCAGTGGGGATTGACCCTATTTTTTTGGATGGGAAATCATCAAATGACCCCTCCCGCTCCGGGTGGAGCGGAAGGGAGTGACAGACTCTTACCGACTAAAACCCATCCGTATTCCTTCCTAAGCCCTTTATGTTCCGGGGTAGCGGTAACCCTTTCGGACAATCCCGCTACCCCGGCAGGCTTCGGCCCTAATAGGCCCCTTCCTTTATGCTGACATCTCTTTGAGGCGCGCGAGGAACATATACGCGCCGTCCAGCACGGGCCTGGTCCGGGGGATTGACCCTTACCGTCAGATTTTGCTACCCAATAGCAAAGTTACTTGTCAACTTATCTTTGGCTAGGCCTTTACATATTATTTTTCTATTCCAGTTTTAACAAAAGGTCAAGTCACGTCTCGATACTACCGCTTCCTAACGAAGAGTGGCGGCTGGGTATGGATGCAGAGCTACGCAACCATCGTGCACAACTCTCGGTCTTCAAGACCACACTGCATCGTCTCTGTTAATTATGTCCTAAGGTTGGTACATACTGCTACAGTTAACTTTATACTTCGCAGCTCGTTATTAAAGTCATTGTATAAGACAATAAACTCGCCAGTTACTCAACTGAACCGAGCGCTCGGCGCATCCTGGACAGTCACACCCAACACCTTATTTGACTGGCCAATTCTTCCCTTGCGCCGGTAGGGCTAACGCCCGCCTGGTTAGCGACCACCCTCCCACCGCAGTCCGGCGTCAAGCAGCCTGCTGTGTTTCGTCGATGCGTGGGAGTTCCAGTGCCTTAGGCATCTTCTGGGCACGCTCGTTCCATCATAGACCTCATCCATCGCTTTCCATCAGGCGTGATCGAGGTCAAGAGCGTGCCAATTCAGCAATAAAAAAAAAATCCGTTGAATATTCACCAATTCACACGATCGCGATGAGTCAAAAGGAGTATGTATAAGGATCGTAGAAGGTAGCATTCCGTAGTTTCTGCGTACCATGGAAAGAAAGCGTCAGTTTATTCAAAAAAAAAAAAGAGAGAAAAAAAAAACGAACTAACTCAACTCTTCTCTTCCAGTGACATTGAAGAAAAACACTTAATCCTAAACATCAGCCAAGGCGCGCCGAAGAACGTCAACAACGTGGACTGTCCCACGCCGTCCCACGTCCCCACCACCACCACGTCACCACAAATGCCCCACGTCCGACACACGGAGAAAATCAACCCTGTACAAGTTCCTGAAAGCGAGTATAGTGATTCCAGTGGAGGGTACACCTACCCAGAGTACATCCCCGTTATACCTTATGAAACCCAAGAAGAATACCACCAACAAAATGGCTCATACCAGGAAATCTTCTACGAAAATTACACGGACACCAACGAAATTTTACCCAATTATGTCAGCTACCCGCAAAGTCAACGGCCATTTTCTGCTAGCTCGTCCTCCTGCAGTTCTATAGAAGGCTCCGAAATCCCCAACCAGTACAATTACACGAATTTAATATCGTTTTACGGCCATAATCAGAATCAAAACGGAAGACCTGTGGTTGAGAATTTTAACGGTAGTTTTGGCAAAATGGCGGCCAGTCCAACGGTGCAAGAGGGAGGTTATACAAGTGTCATTGTTGATAATACGCAACAATTTCATCATCATGGCGGCGGTGTCAACGAATTTGTTCATTGACAGACCGCTGAAGTGATTTTGTAAATAAATAAAATAAAAATAAGTTTATAATGTGTTCGATTTGAAAACTTTAACATGTATAACGTAGGTATTATAAATTGAAAATGGTTGGTAGGTTTGATTTGTATTGGATATGGTTAATTTTCCAAAATTAACACAAAATAGTGATCTCGTGGAATGAATCCTGAATCCAAAGTTTTGTGTTCATCTACAGGGTGAAATTAAATTCATGGGCATCTTTTTAAGGGGTCATTGTACTCATCATTATGAACAACTTTTACTATGTCAAAAATCAGCTGTTTCTTGCATTTATGTTCACATAACTCGTCAAAATGTAGGGAAGAACTGTTTTTTTTTTCGCGATTTCAGGTTTGGTCCCGTAATAAAAGTTGTTCATAATGATGATTACAATGACCCTTTAAAAGGATGCCCATGAATTCAATTTCACCCTGTATATAAATGAAATGTTAATCGTTGGTAAGCGATCATTTGAGAACGGCTGGACCGATGTGGCTATTTTTTTATTTTAAAATGTTCGTAATAGTTCGATGTAGGTTTTTATGGAAAGAAAAATTGGAAAAGTTGTCTGGAAAATTGAAAAATTCGGGAAAAACTGCAAGTGCTGTTTGTCTATGGACTGAAATTTGGACAGGACAACGTCTGGCGGGCCAGCTAGTTTCAAATAAAAGTGAATTCTCAAATATTACATTCGCGTCATATTTGATATAATCATTATTTTTTTAATGATTTTAAAGACTGCATTTTCATTACTTCATAAAAACGAGTGGTCGAATTAGTATTCTCATTGTAGCCCTAGAATAACGTTAAAACGGTTACTGATTTAAATAACGGTTACCGGTAACCGCTACTGTATAGTGTATCGATACAATAAAATACGGAGATTGTAATATATTGTAAATAAATGAAAATTAAACTAGATTTAAGAATTATTATTGTAATATTTATAAATATAATTCTAAAGTTATGAACGATTGACAAGATAAATTACAATTATTTTTCAAAGCAGCCATTGATTTTCATTTTTATTTTCCTGCTCTGGATGTGGGATTTCTTTTAAAGTGAAAATTCTTAGGCTAAGATTCGAATGAGAGTAAAATTTCAAGGACGCGTCACTTTTAGGCATATTTCGTTACATGAGAGACAAGATAGATAACTCTCTCTCTGTGTCTCTTACACTAAATCTCTCATTATCTTTATTTATAAGAAGCTTCACTTCCATTACGTGTAGCTCTAGCTACGGTGCTGCACACGCCATTTTTTTTTTTACATTTCTCATTCTCATTTTGAATTTAATGTTAATCAAGTTGCAATATTTAAAAAACAAGTACCTATCATAGCATTTTAGCTATCTCTACCAAACTGGTAATATATGCACAACCAAGCTGGCATATATTAGGCGTGGCGGCCATTGCCTCCGCCTTTTTGGCTACGCCCCGAGTGACGCATCGCGCGTTTAATTTTATCTTCTCGATAGCGTTCAACCAATGGTAATACGAAAGGACTAAATTCTATTTGGCCTCAAAAGGCTTCATCTGCCTTAGCTAGCAGATTTAAAAATAAAATATCTATGAATATTAAATTTAACTTCGTCAAAAACTACGTAAGTAGGTATCTATATTATTTTATATTTTGATTTAGTGACGAGTTCTTGCTAGCATATGTTTGGTATTAAATCGACTCCTCGTGTCGTTGTATATCAGAAAATAGACAATAATAGCTAGTAGTTCTTATTTATATCTATACTTTATGGTGAATCTACTCTTTCCTGCATTTTGCGTCACTTTTGACAACAATTCCCACTACCTACAGTCACGTCTATAACTATGTATACACTTGGCTTTATTCAAAGGCGATTTTCTGCTTTATTTTTGAATGAAATTTTATGTTATTACGAACATAGTATTTTCGAACCCATAGGTTTATGTAGAGTGTCGTATTTCAACCTTGCATTCGTTATTTCACGAAAATATCGCAATTGAAAGTTACCAAGTGTTGACATATTATTGGTCGTGACTGTACATTGACACTTCGCAAAGGTTGAAACTACTTAGACCAGCACCCTAATTGCGTAGGTGACACACTATCAATCTGAATCTGAATCATTTTGAAGGATATTGCTAATCCATTGCTTCATATGTTCGAAAATTTGACTGCTCTACAACGTAAATAACGCAATGAATTTTGTTGAACTGTCAGAATAAAAACCATTGCTACTGTTAGTGTGGTACGCAATTAACCCATTGCTTACCTCAGTCAGGGAAATTAATTGAAAAGCAAATTGACTTTCAACTTTGGATTCCTAAGAAAGCGGTGAACGGTCACACAATAACGGCTGTCGAAATATCGAGCGTTTTTTGACACCTAAATGTCAAACATAATGTAAAATTTAATGACGGTCACTATAATATTTTTTTTAAAAATCGTTTAATTCAGACTATTTAAATTTCCATAGTTTGTTAGTATTAAATTAGGTATCTTAAAACTATGTTAGTCATGAGGAGATCAATAATATGTATTAATGTATTAACACAAAAATCGAAACAAAAGAAATATGACGGAACCGCTTTCGCTTTACTCTGTGGTCTCCACTCCAGCTAGGAAAGAGTAGACAACGAGGCTTTTTTTTTCAAGTATAATCGTTACGATAAAAAAAAATGTAAAAGACTTCGTGAATTAAGTGCCATTTATTGGAGTCTACTAGTCTGTAACTGTAAATATTAATATTACCTACCTATAAATAAACAGGTAAAGTTGATTCGTATCTACCTAAAATTGCCGATAACGCTATGAGCTAAATGATTAATATTAAAAATCAAAGATTTAAATCGTACGATTCGCCCTACCGCAAAAGATGGTCGCATTTCTGTTTCATTAGAACACCTCTGACACACACAATGTGTTGCTCACTCTTCTCAGCTGCATGGACCAAGTTTCGCACGACTTGGTACGGTGAGGGCACGTCTAACGATATAAATCTTTGTAAAAAAAACTTTTAACAGAGTTGGTTATTATTATTATACCACTACCGTTCAGTCAACATTTTTAAATTCGATACCGCTTGAATTTCGAAATAAAACAAATGATGTCCCTCGCTTCGCGGGTGAGATTCTCGGTAAACTAGCCCCATTTATGCATGATTTTCTCAAAAACTAGGTACCTACTGATTTCTATATTGTAACAACTAAATTTGCAATAGCCGAAAGTCTTTTTATTTTGTATAATAACATATTTTCGCTCTAGTTTTGTAGTTATTATTTTAATAACAATTGTATTAAAAAAAATATTGTAACGCCTAGTTGATAGCTAAATATTTGGCGAGTAATGAACAAACAAATTGTGATATCCCAAACATATTACCTATTTATGATATGAAATAAAGTGCATTGAATATTCGTACTTAGTTGTCCTTTTGTTTTATTTTGGGCTGATTTTTCCCACGCAAAATATCTCTATTTCCCAAGCGACACAATGCTAAGTTTTCAAGTTAGGTTAGCAAAATAGTGTAGACCCAGGTAATACCCAGATGACCACATCCACATTTTATTGAATATTTATTGCGATCCGTTCAGTAACTTGATTAGTATTACGTAGCTACGTATTGAACAAATGCTAAAATGCAATAATCTTCATTCTGCTGGTCTTTTACTACTAGTATCGCCATCTATCGTCGGATAGCACAACTAATACAGCATACATTTTTCCCCGTAATAAGAACGCAAATAGGATGTATGGTGTGTATAAAGTATGGACAACGTTTCAAGGATTTTTTGGCTTGAATACCATTGACAGGGAGCGCTGTTGATTTGTTTGTGAAAAAACAAGATGACGGTGCACGGTGTTAGCACAGAGTACATTTTATTATAGGGGTGTTAGTTCCGATTTTTGCCACCCGCTAAAAGATCTTTGCACAGCTGTAAGTTTAGAAAATCTAATTTCTACTCACGGAGGCTGATTTCAGTAGCGATAACCAATTTTTGAGAAAACCAAGAAGGCTCAGCGGAGTTTTTTATTACCTCGTTGGAAACAAAAACACTGTTAAACACCTCACCGAAACGAACACGTTGGCAGCAGCAAAACGTGGGAAAACAAAACGACCGTCGCTACATTCGTAAGACATGTTTCTTGGTACGTAGGGCCGTTGAATGGGAACAAACGTTGTCAAAGAAAGTGAGAAACGTAAACGCTGAAAACACAAAGCTCCTCATGTGCTGAAGCCGGCTCACTCTTAGTTATCCCGACACCTTAAAAACCTAATCTACGATCGACGATTTATGTTACAATTATTTTGATGTGTACAGTATTTAAAGTAGATAAGTATATTCTAATACTCTTTATTATGTACACCATATAAATTACAGACATAAAATATAGAAACTTTACAATGGGTGACACAATGGGCGGTCTTATCGCTAAGAGCGATCTTTTAAAGACAACCTTTGGATGGATTAAAAACGGGAAGGACAGACAAATACTGTAGGTGGTCTGTGGTGTACCATTTACACAATACAATAAATACATACATAAAGTACTACTAATCTAAATAAATAGGTAATAATAGGTTTTGTATAGTATTGAATAGCAATTAGCATCAACTATTGCACAAAATGCACACATGCAATAATTTTCATTTTGCTAGTATTCTACTACTACCGCCATCTCTTGTCGAATAGCAGAACTAAACAAGGTATATTTGAATCTTAAGACACCTCTTGGTACAGACGCCAGCACATCAAGCTACTACAATCTGTCAAACTTTATTAGATTTAGAATGAAAGTATAAGGTTCAAAATGTGAGTCAGGTTGGCTGGATAAATCTTCAAAATTGCTCGCATTTAAATAGGTCAATAGGACACTGTGACGGCTAAGCACCCTTATTTCAGAATTTGTGACGGTACAGACTACTACGGACATAAGATAGTTTTTATCACGATATTCCCACGGGATTGAAACTTATGCGGTTGAAACCGTGGGGCGCAGCTAGTCTTAGATAATCGATCGAAAACGCGTCCAGCCAGCTTGAAAAACCACTTTTCGCTGGTCTCTCAATCTCGGTAACGGAAGTGATTTTGACGACTTTTTGCATATCAACGGGCGTCACATAACTTCCGTTACCGAAATTGAGAGACCAGCGATTAAACGTGATTTTTCGATCGATTATCTAAGATTCTGTAGCGTCACTCGCGGGCGATTAATATGGGTAGCCATAGTTCTTTTATTTCGTTCACTTTAAAATACATTTCAGCTCGTTCCACATACAGGGTGTTACAGAAAGGGTATATCAATACAAACGGGTTGAAGAGTGTATCTGGTCTAGAATCTCTGTACAAAATTTCAGCTCAAAAGCAGTAACTTTGAAAATGCTTAATATTTTTTTTATTTCGATAGTATATTAAATTGAAATCATAACAAACGTGTCACCGCACCACGAGGGTCATTATCCATTATCTGTAGTGTGTCTGTGCGCCTAGTACACGCACATCACGCCGCCGCGCGCCAGTGCAGCGCCGTGATGTGCGAAATAATTTTCAAAGTTACTGCTTTTGAGCTGAAATTTTGTACAGAGATTCTAGACCAGATACACTCTTCAACACGTTTGTATTGATATACCCTTTCTGTAACACCCTTTATAATGTCCAATTCCCGGAACGCACATTGAATTCCAATAACTTCCCTATCGTCGTGTTAACCGTGAATTGACAACATTTCATATTTTTAACCTGCATGTATTTTTACGTTATATAAAACTAAATTCAAATCTAGGGCACCCATATTTTTTCGTTTTTCGAAATTATGTACTTTTCATTCATAATTTTAACTTTGAAATTCGGTGTATTCTAAAAAGACGTAAGTGCCAGATGACGTCAGGCTTACGGTAGAACGGCGATATTACCTTTGCTCTATTGTGACCCGTCAAAAAAACTGTTAGATGTCACTTGTCTCAGTCGTTGTTTTGGTTCCTTCATTAGCGTATATTTTTCATTGGGATCCATTTTATTGGCAAAATATCAATCAAAAATTGATAATATTAACAGTAAGCAGCGTGTCGAATTGATAGGAAAAAATATTGTTGAATTCAATTCAGTTTTTAGTTGTTTTCTAGTTACACTTCTTAGGTGACATTGACATGTCTTGTTTGATGTAATGTTTTCAATCAAAGACATTGGAATGCGCAAAGGTAACTACCTCATTCCGCCGTTTATTGACGTCATCACATATTTTTTGAATTTTATTTTTTTTCTCAGAAATTTAGTAATAAAAAAATAAAATAAAAATATATTTGAACTCAGGATACGAAAATAAAGAAATAGTATTTTTGTTTTAAGGTCGTGTCAGGTTTGAAATGTTGTCAATTTGCAAAGTTCAATTCCGCACGCTAATCCAATCCTCGTTAGCCACTGAGGTGTTGTTATAAATGAGATACGTGCAGCCAATTCCACCGTTTATTGTCGACTGTCAGTCACAAGTTGACCCAACACGCACACATGCGTGTGCGCACCACAGACAATACAATACAATGTGTAACAGCCCTTAGGTCACAAAAGTGATAAATAAAACACAGGTGAACTGATCAACACGTATATTTATTGCATTAGTCGAGCTCGAACTCGATGATATCGCCGAGGTCAATGTCTCCATCGCCGTCACTGTCGCTGCTGTTGCCATCCGCTGGCTGCAACACACACGTAAAGTTTCAGTATTTACATTAAAGATTTATTTATAGGACTTGAGCAATGATATTAAATTTAAGATGGCGCCGACCGCACAGTGGCGCCCTCACCGTTTTTTTGGTTATTTCTTTTATTTTAGAATGAAAATGCAGAAAATAAGCATGCTAACTTGTGCTCCACAAGAATATACGTTAATATTATTACAAACGGTACTTTTACATTGTTTTGTTTTATTATAATCACTAAAACGGATAAAAGTTATTTTCTGCATTTTCATTCTAAAATAAAAAAAATAACCTATAAAACGATGAGGGCGCCACTGTATCATTGGACTTAAGGCATAACTGGAGAAACGTTACCATTTGAGTAAAAAAAAGGGCTGATGTAATGTATGTTATGTATTTTCTTACGCATATTAGGTCCTTACATATGAAATTGGCGTTTTTCGTACTGGCCACTTTAATCATGAATTTCTCCTCTTTGGTAAGGAATTCCAAATTCAAATTTGTACAGCTATTTACTCATGTATTTGTGCTTCGATGACCGTCATTCATTTGTTTTTTTTCTTCTGTTTTTTCTGTTTGCGTCACTCATTTTACAAAATGGAAAATTTAAAATATCGCATTATTTACGAGTACGAGTTCCGCCGTGGCACTAGTGCTGCGGAAACGACTCGAAGGGTGAATGATGTGTATGGCGGTCATGTTGCAAAAGAAAACACAATTCGTTTTTGGTTCCAACGTTTTCGTTCTGGAAATTTCGACCTGCAGAACAAGCCCCGTGGACGGCCTGAGACCCAAGTTGATAATGGAGAATTGAAGGCTATTGTGGAAGCGGACCCATCGCAAACCACGTCCGAGTTAGCTGCAGGCTTCGATGTTAGTGATAAAACTGTTTTAATTCACTTGAAGCAAATTGGGAAGATTAAAAAGCTTGAAAGGTGGGTACCTCACGAATTGACTGAAGCAAACCGGCAAACGCGCGTCGACTGCTGCGTTACATTACTGAAATTGGAATGTCTTAGACATCCTCCGTACTCCCCGGACCTTGCTCCAACAGATTACCATTTTTTTCGCAATTTGGATAACTTTTTGCAAGGGAAAAAATTCAACTCCGATGGGGCAGTCCAAATCGCCTTCAAAGATTTTATTGATTCCCGTCCGACTGGTTTTTTTAGTAAAGGGATCAATGAACTACCTATAAGATGGCAAAAGTGCATTGAAAACAATGGTTCATACTTTGATTAATTAAATATATTATATTAAAAAATATTCGACTTTTTGTTCCTTCCATACAAAACGCCAATTTCATATGTAAGGACCTAATATAAAGTGTCAAATTAAATCAACTAGCGAAACTCCCCCCCTCCCTTTGATGCTCCGTGGTCGGTCTCCGAGCTTTGGAATCTATACCTTGTTACCATTAGATACGTACGAATTTACGTTATTAAATTTAAAATACATTGCCCCACCGCCGCCGATGTGCTTTCTGTCAAGCTCCGCTAATGAGACACAATTGATTTTCTATTGTTTCGTCACCGATCGGTCACGCGCGGGGCTTGACCGGTTAAACTTCTTGCAACTATAAAAGGACCACTAGCTGGTTCAATGCCTAACAAAAAAATTTATAACAGTGTACATGAAAAATCGCCCAATACATTCACCGTGAGCTATACGAAAGTCATTTTCATTTCATTTATTCATAAAACAATTTACATTGTGTTGAATATTTTATACACATGCAATTTAAATATAAATACAAAGCACTATAAATGATTAATTAACGATCCAAGTGAAATTCAAAAGTGCCAAACTGTTTTAAAAATTATTTCACGCAGATTTCTATATGATGTCAGTTTTCAATGTAATGTCAAAAGTTTTAAATATAATATCAAAGATTCTAGAATATTTTATGTATAGATTAATCATTTATTATTGTGTGGCATTAGTTCCGATATATTATACAGACATTTTTCTAATAAAGAGTCATGCACTGCACAAATGTATTAATGAAGCAGTTAAAAATTTACCCCCTTATTCATAATCCTATTTTATCTCTATTTTAGCTAAAATAGGTTTATAGAACGTTTGTCTTTATCTGTCACGTTGTCATTTCTGTGTGTAAGAAAGAGACAAACCTCATTTTAACTAAAATAGGTTTGATAAGTTTTATGAATAAGGGGGTAAGACTACAAAATATATTCAATACATACCCGATCAAAATGTACAGACGCCACGACATGAAGCTACTACAATCTGTCAAATATCTTTAATATATTTCCAACTTTATCGCTAAAGCATAAGGTTCAAAGTTGATTGGGAAAATTTGACAGTTTCGGGTAGCTTGATGTGCTGGCGTCTGTACGACGCCCTCCAAAAGTTAGTCGACATTTTTCCAGTTTAGCTGTGATGCCACATTATGTTTTAAAATTCTAGTTTCAAACGTCTGAACTATAACGTTTTTATTGATTAATTCAACTAGCTATAACTCGTAAAAACTAATCAGGTAATCCCTTAGAAATACCTGTTTTTATTTTAAATCATAATGTATGTAAAAAATCATCGACGATCATTAAATGACTAACAAACTAACTATTCAAACAAACAAACATAAAATGACACTAAGGGCCGTTTGTATCAAACGGTTGGTTAACGTAACATACGTACGTCAAATAATAACGATTACGTACTCATTATTATTTGACGTACGGCAAAGCCATAATTTTGTAATTGTAATATATTATTGTGTATATTATATGTTAAAAAAATACTAAATCCTTTATATCTCATTCCGCTAAATCCATGCGCATGCTGTTAATAAGCATGAAGTGTTACCGATTCCTCTCCCCCCGCACTCACCCGCCGCCTGCGCAGGCGCCTCCTGCGCGGCCCGTTGTCGTCGTGCGAGGAGCTGCCCGAGCTGCCTCCCTCCAGGTCCATCACTGCGTTGCGTAACATAGACGTCGCCACTATAGGATTGGTGTTTATAAATATTTGTAAGTATTCATCTAAGGTTCAAGTACCTTACATATTTAAAATCCGACATGGCTCTCTATGAAAGTGGGGAAAAAGAGAACTACAACCCGGATAAAGGGACTGCAGAACCTAATCGCAAAAAACGCAACTTTTATAACGTCTAAAAGTATATGATCGACTACAGTAAACAAAATCAGAAAAATATATGATATTCTTCAGGATATATGCTAGGTAGATAGTGTGTTGAAAACATAATACAATTAATTTGATACGATAGAAAACTTTCTTTTCACAATAAAAACCATACTAATATACATACAATTATTCATAATTTTTTGTCAGATTATTCTAGAAGCAACATTCTAAAGCACTAGTGTTTTAATTTTTTAGTGCAAACAATAGATTTTTGTAAATAGATAATTGCTTCTCATTTTGCAATAAATTACTAGCGTTGTGTCATCGCACTTCTCTTTCTTTTCTATGCAGTCCGACAGTGACCGCGCTTTAGGTCATATAGTCCCGTTAAACTTTAGGGCGTTGGCTACGTCCACGCGTGCGCACGCGGCGGGTGCAGACCTCGGACGCGTGGCACACGTGCGCGCTGCGCATATTACCTTTCAATACAAACACGCGAGGCAGGCATCCGCCGCGTGCGCACGCATAACGTAGCGCACTTCAGAGCCGCCATAAATTTTTGACCGGGTTGTACAGACGCCAGCACATCAAGCAAAAGCATCAAGCATCTGTCAAATGTCTTTAATAGATTTTCAACTTTATCGCTAAAGCATAAGGTTCAAAGTTGATTGGGAAAACTTGACAGTTTCGGGTAGCTTGATGTGCTGGCGTCTGTACAGCGCTACGAGGTTCTTATGGTGCGTGGCGAAGATTGGAACTAACGCTCTTGTTTCGTCAATACAATTTCTGTGTCAATTCCAACAAAAAATATAATTAAGGCGCAAAAAAATCCGTGTAGCACTCGTTTGCCATTTCGTTACGTTCACAGTCTATTCAGAGTTGTATGTAAGGTGCTAACCTCAGATGAATACTCACACCCTTCAAAGTTTTAAAAGCAGTGGTGATAAAATAAATTACACAAAGTAAAATGCCTGCCTGGGGTTGAACCCACGAACTACGACAATATTTTACATAGAGCGACTGCCTATCTGACCTCCACAAGTCTGTTACTGGGTAATACAATACCCCTTGGTAAGACTGGTTGTCAGACTTCCGGGTTTCTGACTACCCGTAACGACTGTCAAAGATCCACGAATGACAGCCGGGACCAACCGCTAAGGGTCAGGACACATTGATCGACGGATATGGAACGACGTACTCATCCTTTCGCATTGACGCGACGAACGCGCTCCGGCGTAGTGTGCTACTTTTCAATCGGCAAAGTGCGAAAGGCCGTCGATCAATGTGTCGTGACCCTAACGTGCTTTCCGAAGCACGAAGGGGCGTCGGTATGTAAAAATGGTCACCCATCAACAGACTTACCGCAGCAAATGTAGCTCAACTTGATCGATCGACCTGTACGGCTGTTATTATTTAGCCACGGGCCCCTCTATATATAGGTTCCCATTAAAATAGATGAGACAAATTTTAACACAGCGCTCAGTACGTCTAACCAAAGATATCCAAGCAAAAAAATGATTAAAGTGATTTTATTTTGACATAAAATAACAAATTGCCGGCACATTGGTGTATTTTCGTTAGCTGATTATTTTTCTTGTAAGTATCTAATACGTTTTTGTTATATATTTTTTTAACCATCGTCCTTATTTTGGTGGTCTGAATGATTTCTAAAAGTTTATCCATCAATTTTAATGGGAACTTATACAGGGTGGAATTGAGTTCACGGGCATCCTTTTAAGGGGTCATTGTACTCATCATTATGAACAACTTTTACTATGGGACCAAACCTGAAATCGCGAAAAAAAAATCAGCTCTTCCCTACATTTTGACGAGTTAAGTATGTGAACACAAATGCAAGGAACAGCTGATTTTTTTTGCAAGTTTAGGTTTAGTCCCATAGTAAAAGTTGTTCATAATGATGAGTACCCCTTAAAAGGATGCCCATGAATTTAATAACACCCTGTGTAATGATGGACGCTGGTGATGGCGCCAAACAAGTAGCCGAATTCTGGGCCATTTACGTGTACATGTACATTTAGATTGCTATCGACACGCTAAGAAGAAGATAACTATGAAAATAGTAATAAATATGAAAGCTGCTTACAATCGTCGTCATTATCCGATCCTGAGTCAGAGCCGTCGTCGTTCTCGGAGCCTCCTGCTAACTCGTCGTCATCATCCTCCTCCTGAGAAATGTTAATAACAAATTCAGTAGAGAATAAAGAAAAATTGCTATTCTACAAAAAAAAAAAAACATTAAATATACACATACAAAGCCAAAAGCCTCGTATTCTCTCAGTGGCGTAACTATATTGTGGCATTGGGGCCAAATGCTACGGGCCCCTAGCCAGAGGGGGCCCCCGGCCCGTGAGGGCCATGAGCACAGGAGGATCCTAACGTAAGTTTATAAATGCAAACTTTTTTGAAAATGTGCAACAAAGGACACAATTCAGGTTTTGAACATTTTGTACCTTTTTCCCATTGTTAGTCTAATTTTTTGGACAGGACCTCATGCTCAGCAGTAGTGTTTGCGACCACTAGACCACAGACCAACGAAGCAGTCAGGTGTTAAATTTTGTTGGGGAAAATATGAAATCTACGCGGAAGAAGTCGCGGGAGAAGTGCTAGTAAAAAAAAACTGAATGTTGGTTGAGCTTCTTTACATTGAGGGAGGGCTCCATCCCTTGAATTTGCCACGGGCTCCAAACGGTATAGTTACGCCACTGTATTCTCTGTAACTGCCCGTGACATCACAGCGGCGGGCTCTATCAGAATACCAGCGCTGCGACATTTATTTTTTAAATGTCGCAGCATCATGCTGAGATAGGAGCCTTTTGGCCTCGTATAGGAGTTTCTGTCTCATTTTTCTTTTTGGTAACTTTTTTTTATATAACTTGGTTTTTTTTTTTTACTGTGTTTAGTTTAGTTTGTAATCTTCCTGTACGAATCGCAATAAAATACTTTTTCTTTCTTTCTTTCTATTCAAGACTCCTGCATTTGACTTACCGCATCATCGTCGTGGTCCCTCTTGCGTCCCACATCGTATACTTTGACGTACGACTCCTGCATTTGTTCGAACTCTCCCATATTCTCTACTAGAGATATCTGTGTGCCGTGCCGCGACACGCCCAGCGAGTAGATGTTTCTTTTAACGTCGATTGTTGCTGTAAATTGAGATTTAGGAAAGTTATAATAAGACGCATTTTATTTTAATACACCTAAGTTAATTACAACCTTTTCTCAACTATGTTGGGGTCGAAGGGGGGTTCCAGTCTAACCAGATGCAGCTGAATACCAGTATTTTACATGGAGCGACTGCCTATCTGACCTCCACAACCCAGTTACTGGGTAATACGATACTCCTTGGCAAGACTGGTTGTCAGACTTTCGGGCTTCTGACTACCCGTAACAACTGTCCAAGATTCACGAATGACAGCCGGGACCAATCGCTTAACGTTCTTTCCGAGGCATGGAGGGGTCTCGGTATGTAAAGATGGTCACCCATCCACAGACCAACCGCGGCAAGCGTAGCTTAACCTGATCGATCGACCTGTGCGGGCACCTCTTAAGTTAATTACATATTATTATGCTTAGATGAATTTATTTATTTGGAAGAACACTCGATTATTGTCGCCTCAGAAATCTTACCAACCCGCACTTGGCCCGCGTGGTGGATTACGGCCCACTACCTCTCACAGAGAGGAGGCCTGTGTCCCAGCAGTGGGAACATTATGGACTGGTTATTTTCTATTCTCATATACAGAGTGGTCAAAAGTCGTGGATCAAACTAAATAGGCAGATAAAGGAGATCATTTCCAACAAAAAATCTTTCTACAGCATGGCCATAATTCAATTGCCCTGAAAGTTATGAATATTTTTGTATACCGCGTTCTTTTACAATTAGAGTAATTAAAAAAAATGTGATATAAAACAAACGGTGTTGTATTATTACTAAACAATATATCAGCACTACAAAAGTTCTATTGCGGCTCTGGGTACCAAATCTCAAGAGCAATAAATTTTTTTCCAAAAGTTTTGATGCGTTACCAATAATTATTTCTCACTTTAACCGGTCAAGCGTCGCGGTTCGCCGATCGGCTACGCGCGCCGCTTGACTGGTTAAAAGCATTGGAAATTACCTCCTTTATCTCCCTATTTCGTTAGATCCACGACTTTTTGACCACCCTGTATATTTTATGCCGATACGAAACAAGAAGCGTCACTTACCTATGCTAGAGTAGTCGTAAGGGTCTAATGTCTTAAAGCTGGTATCGAACTGGTTTCTCTCTTCCGAATCCTGGTCTGAGCATACCGCGTATAGTGCTGTGCATGTCGGGTTGAATAATACCTGAAAAAGAAGTAATAGATACAGCTAATCAATTTTAGAGAAATAAAGCAAGAAAATGTCCTTTATTGAATGTATCTGTCTAGCCTTTTCCCAACAAAATTTTGGGATCAGCTTCCAGTCTAACCGGATGCAGCTAAATACCAGTATGTTAAATGGAGCGACTGCCTATCTGACCTCCACAACCCAGTTACTGAGTAACACGATATTTATACAAATGCAATATGTGAATGATAATCTTACCTCTGATTTGTCTAACGTAGGCACTGTTCTTAGTAGATGGAATGTTCTTAGATCCCAAACTTCAGTATTTGATATCACCTGCGATCAAAAAGACATTTATAAAAAAAACTAACTTCTGCTCGCTAAATATACTCTATGAATATACTCTATGACTATGAAAATACTGTAGCTTCCAATTAGTAGAAGAATTTTCGGAATCAGACCAGTAGTTCCGAAGATTACCCCCTACTCGCTGCGCCCCGCGGTTTCACCCGCATAAGTGTCAATCCCGTGGGAATATCGGGATAAAAAGTAGCCTATATGTTAATCCAGAGTGTCAGATACCTCCATACAAAATGTTATCAATATTGGTCCAGCCGTTTGAGCGTGAAGAAGTAACAAACATATAAACACACACACACTCACAAACTTTTGTCTTTATAATACTAGTGTGATTCTACTAGCTTCTGCCCGCGGCTTCGTCCGCGTGAAATTTCACCCTCCCCCCATTTACAATCTTAGGGGTGGAATTTCGAAAAACCCTTTCTTAGTTTATACTTACTCTTCACAAAGAACACACCCTCCAAATTTCACCTCTCTAGGACCAGCGGTTTAGGCTGTGCGTTGATATATCAGTCAGTCAGGACTTTGATTTTTATATATACAGATAGTATAGAAAAATGTGGTGTTATTTACCTCTAAGCCATTGGGATGGAACACCCCACTGTGCGTCTGATTAAGTTTATCAAACTTGTGGATTTCTTTGCCTGTGTTCACGTCCCACAGCACACCGTCTAAAACAAACAAAAATAATTTAAAGATTTTTCGAAGAAAAACCCCCATTTAGATGGATTGATGACCTCAAATCACGAAAAAAAGAATTAACAGTTTAATACAAAATTTCGAAGACATGTGACATCTGCCAACCCGCACTGGGCCCGCGTGGTGGATTACGGCCCACTCCCACTCACTGAGAGGAGGCCTGTGTCCCAGCAGTGGGAACATTATAGGCTGATTATGTTTATGTTAATACAAAATTTCAATACCTATTTCACCAAAATGTATGAAACAGCTGATTTTTTTTTTTCAAGATTTCAGAGTTGATCCCGTAGTGAAAGTTGTTCATACATATTCATGGGTAGAACAGACAGTAAAAATTTCGAGACGGTAAAAAAAATCATCCAGTATATGCTAGTTGCGCGGTAAACTCTGCTTGCGAGATGCAGGATTTTGTGTGACGTCAGTATGACGCGAAGTTCGCATGTAGCGTTTGCAGATACCGCTACAGTATCTCTCACATACCTGACAACACCAATTCATCGGTGGGGTTGAACGTTGCTCTGTTCTTGGCGTACTGGTTGCTTATAGCAGGCGTCAAGGTCATCAGCTCTCTGCCCGTGCGGGTGTCGAAGATCGTGGCCGTCTCCCCTTTGGTACCTATTATCCTCTCGTCAGTCATCTTTGAGAATTCTACGTACTCTTCGTTGTCTAAGTGGAATCTGAAAAAGAGAAAACATATTATATAACGTCTGTCCTCCCGGAAGAGTAAGGCAGGAGTGTGTGGCCGTTCGATCAGGACCAGAGCCCTGATTCACAACAAAAACCTGACATTTCGATAACCTGATTTGACTTATTTTATTTATTTATTTGGGACAAACAAACAGTAACACATTATATCTGCGCAAATAATATAAACAAAGATATAATACAAATGTGAAACTCACACCGTTATCCACAGCATATACAATTCATGTAACTTTACTAATTGCCCTCAACAGCAAATAGCTGTTGGGAGAATAGCGGGCGTCTATTTGATTTAAACTGACAAAATTTTCGGGTTTTGGACTTGTGAACAGCGTTTAGAAGACTCCTACGATAACAATGATTAATATTCGATACGATACGGAAGCGTATCGAGTGTTTGTGAATAGCTATACAGGACCAGGCCCGTGCCGGACGGTGCGTACGTGTTCCACGCGCGCCTCGAATAGATGTCAGTATAAAGGAAGGGGCCTGCCAGGGCCGAAGCCTGCCGGGGGTGCGGGTTTGTCCGAAGCGTATTTCCCTTTCCGTGTTCAACTGGCGACATCGGTCTCGCGAAATCCACACGCTTTTGTTTTACTACGGAATCCTACGAGTCCGTGTTCAATTCGCGTCAACTGAGCACGCCTTTGTGATCAAGTGGCGCTGGGTAAGGTTTAACGCCATAGAATGCAAGGGCAAGCGAAGGGCACCCCGAGGTTCGGTTTGGTTAGGTTACTTTAAACCCTTTACACAGAAACAGGGGCCCCGCGAAGCGGGGCTCCGTCGACATAGGATGACATAGGATGAAAAAAAAAGTGTTTATCATATTAGACTAAATAGGTTTTATGTCTATTGAGTGGTATTTTTTTTTTTTTTTTTTTTTTCCGTTAGCCTGTATTGTCCCACTGCTGAGAAAAAGGCCTCCCCCATTTCCTTCCACTTCTCCTTGTGCTGTGCTTTCTCCGTCCAGTCGGTTAGGAATGAGTCTAAGTCGTCACGCCAGCGTTTCTTAGGCCTGCCTCGGTGACGACGCCCGTCTTCAGGCACCCACTGTGTGACGACTTTGGCCCATCTGTCTGGATGCATCCTATAAGTGTGACCCGCCCAGTCCCACTTCAGCCTCGCAGACTTGCCACCAACATCAGCGATACCTGTCTTGGAGCGTATTGTGGTGTTGCGAATTTGGTCGGTGAGTTTAATCTTTAAGATACTACGCTCCATCGCTCTTTGGCAAACCTTGAGTTTGGACTTCTGAGCCTCTGTCAAAGACCAAGTCTGAGCGCCATAGTAGTGGTATATCACAGGTTAAAAAACCGTACTCAATTCAATTGCACACTATTTTGTAAAACTTCTTTTAACGTTGCTTGATCGCAAAAGCGTGCTCAGTTGACGCGAATTGAACACGGGCTCGTAGAATTCCGTAGTAAAACAAAAGCGTGTTGATTTCGCGAGACCGGTGTCGCCAGTTGAACACGGAAAGGGAAATACGCTTGTCCGAAAGGGTTACCGCTACCCCGGAACACAAAGGGCTAAGGAAGGAACACAGATGGGTTTTAGTCAGTAAGAGTCTGACACTCCCTTCCGCTCCACCCAGAGCGGGAGGGGTCATTTGATGATTTCCCATCCATAACAAAAAGGAGTGTGTGGCGACATCTACATCGCCACTTGTGAACTATAGTAAAAGTGCGCAGTGACACGGCTTGGTTTAAAATAGTATCACACGAGGGTTTTGAACGAGTTGTCAGTACTTAATATACTTGTGTTCTCATTCATTTGAAAAATATGCCCGTGGCTAAATAATAACAGCCGCACAGGTCGATCGATCAGGTTAAGCTACGCTTGCCGCGGTTGGTCTGTGGATGGATGACCATCCTTACATACCAAGACCCTTCCGTGCCTCGGAAAGCACGTTAATCCGTTGGTCCCTGCTGTTATTCGTGGATCTTTGACAGTCGCTACGATAGTCAGAAGCCCGAAAGTCTGAAAACCAGTCTTACCAAAGGGTATCATCTTACCCAATAGTTATTGGGTAATACGATACAGTGGGTTGTGGAGGTCAGATAAGCAGTCGCTCCATGTAAAATACTGGTATTCAGCTGCATCCGGTTAGACTGGAAGGCGACCCCAACATAGTTGGGAAAAGGCTAGGCAGATGATAGTGGAATACTTACAATTGTTCAAACTCTTTCATATTCCATAACGCCGACAGAGGTCGCCACGGCGTCGTCGCCGACGCTAGTAGTAGTAACCCGTCTCTGCTTGCCTGGATAACAAAATAAAAATTGGACTGTTGGTTGAAAAGTGTTATTAGAGTCTTCTCTGGGAATCAATTCTTTAAGTGATGATGAAAACCGCATCAAAGCACATTGTGTAGTTTAAAACTAAGTGGGCACACCACAGATATAGATACACCTAGATAACGCAAGAGCACCTTCGCGTGCCAAAAATCGCACCAGCTTACGTTCGAAAATCATAAGCAGCCACTTTCGCGCTCAGTCCTGCGTACTGCTGGCTGGGTGAGCGTGAGGGAGAGCGCGAGCTTGTGACGTCATAGTAGGTAGTCAAAAAGTGGCACGCTTAGTTTTCATACAGTTCGTGATACTTGCGTTATCTAGGTATATCTATATCTGTGGGGCACACAGACAAACACGAATAGGGACTTTGTTTTACGCTATGAAAAGATAAAGATTGTATATTAATACTAGCAGCGCCCCGCGGTTTCACCCGCATAAGTTTCGATCCCGTGGGAATATCGGGATAAAAACTATCCTATGTCCTTTCCCGGGACTCAAACTATCTCTACACCAAATTTCATCTAAATCGGTTCAGCGGTTTAAGCGTGAAGAGGTAACAGACAGACAGACAGACAAACACACTTTCGTATTTATAATATTAGTATGGATTTACCTGCATGTGATAGATATAGGACTCGTGCACTTGGTACGAGTTCTCCTCCACTCCGCTGAACAGGTTGAATATCCTAATGTCGCCGCCAGATGTCGCCGCTAACAACTGTTGTTGCGTTGGCTGTTGGAAAAACATAAAAAGTGAGAAAAGTAAATTTTCGACTTAAAATTGGATTAAACGTTGTCTTGAGAAATTGGAGATTGGGAGCGCCTCATGCGCGTGCGCAGTCCAGTATTATTTGAACTATTTGTGTCGCGCTTTCTGTACAAACAAGGCACCTGGTTATTTGATACTTACACCAATTTGCAATTTGAATTTAGCTATTTTTTATTTCAACCATGAAAGAACCTAAGTACAGACCACACCAAGCACACACACAACAAGCACAAACACACAAGCTACCCGAAACTGTCAAATTTTCCCAATCAACTTTGAACCTTATGCTTTAGCGATAAAGTTGAAAATCTATTTTAAAAAACTTTTTTACAAAAAAAACAACCGACTTCAAAAAAAACACTACAAAGTGAAAAATAACTTTAATTTCGGAAGTCGGTGTCGTTGGTTCCGCATTTTCGTTTTTTGACACCGACTTCCGAAATTAAAGTTATTTTTCACTTTGTAGTGTTTTTTTTTGAAGTCGGTTGTTTTTTTTGTAAAAAAGTTTTTATTTTTCACTTTTTAGTTGTACCTACCCCACACCAATTCAATTAACACTAGTGCATTGAAGAATTGAAGACACGACTCGAAGAATCATCAAAATTCCCATAGAAATGCCGGAGATGCAGTACATTTATGCATATAACTTCGTACATAAGAATAATTACCTAATGTATTATATACTAAAACCTTCCTGAAAGTATGTAGATCACACTAATGAAAGAATTATCAAAATCGGTTCAGTAGTTTTTGAGATAATCGCGGACATACAAACATACATACATACATACATACGGGTCGAATACAGAACCTCCTTTTTTAAAGTCGGTTAAAAATTGACAGATTTTAGTAGCTTGATGTGCTGGCGTCTGTACATTCTAGCAAATAAAGATATCATTCATTCATGTATCTAAAAATCAAAATCCTACATCTCGCAAGCAGAGTTTACCGCACAAATAGCATATATATTATAACGGCCCGTCGTGAATCATTGGGCAGTTGCCCGCCAGACACGACACTCGTCTGGTCGGAGGTTCCTCCCTTTACAATGGAGGATGAGTGAACTTTACACCCTGTTCCTCATACCTCCGGTTATTATTTGTAGGATTTCTTTGTCAGATGCTCTATTGTCGACGACTTTAGTCTGGGCGGTGAACAGGGGCTAATTACTGATTTAACCCCTCAAGCGTCAAGTGTACACAACTATTTTTATTGTTCTATTGTCATTGTGAAAACAATGACTCACTACGTGTTTCGACAGGTAGGCGGGCAGTGGCGTGCATTGCATATAGGCATATAAGCAGTGCCTACCTCGATATATCAACATTAAGCCTGTCAATTACATGTTAGTGTGTGTGCCCCATTAAGAAGCTCACTAAATTATCATACCTAACAAAAAACAAAATCTTCATACAAACACGCACGGCAGTCGGCAGTCGCCGGGCGGCCTACTCGGCTCCCGTACTATTCGCATATTGTCATTGGTCTTTACTCGTTCATTAAAAATACGTACCTACGTCTCACGCGTAATACCATGACGTTCGACCTTCGCAATTTATCACCCTTAAGTAGGCATGCCTACTCAAATAACCAAACTTTTGACCTCACTTTTTTCTGATTAGTGACCGCGTTTACCTAGACTAGACCCGGCCTAGTGCCTACCTATTCTGAAAACCAATGCACGCCACTGTAGGCGGGCAAAAACGTGAGAGAATAATAAATGTTCTTACATGGAATATAGTGTGCGTGAAGTAAGCGTCGTCGTCCTGCAGGCGCAGCGTGCGCACGGGCGCGAAGTGCGAGTGCACGAGCCGCGCGTGCTGCCGCGTCTGCGGGCCCGCCAGCCCCAGCTCGCGCCGCGACACGCGCGCGCACACGTTGCCCGCGCAGCTGCCCGAGTACAGCGCGCCGCCGCCCAGGCGGGGCGACGGGCACTTGTGGGGCCTGGGGACGGCCACGTTCATCATGACAAGTGTTTAAGACCGTTTACACATTATGCCGTAGCTGCAGCTTATTAGTTACCAACAACACTCCCACTGCTAGAGCGATTAAGTTAATAAATGACTTTCTAAAATATATTCCAGATAGCCCCTCTAAAATTTAGCCACGAACCCCTCTATCACATAGCCATGAGCCCCTCTAAAATATAGCCACGAACCCCTCTATCACATAGCCACGAACCCCTCTATCACATAGCCACGAACCCCTCTATCACATAGCCACGAACCCCTCTATCACATAGCCACGAACCCCTCTATCACATAGCCACGAACCCCTCTATCACATAGCCATGAACCCCTCTATCACATAGCCACGAACCCCTCTATCACATAGCCACGAACCCCTCTATCACATAGCCACGAACCCCTCTATCACATAGCCACGAACCCCTCTATCACATAGCCACGAACCCCTCTATCACATAGCCACGAACCCCTCTATCACATAGCCACGAACCCCTCTATCACATAGCCACGAACCCCTCTATCACATAGCCACGAACCCCTCTATCACATAGCCATGAACCCCTCTATCACATAGCCACGAACCCCTCTATCACATAGCCACGAACCCCTCTATCACATAGCCACGAGCCCCACTAAAATTTAGCCGCGAGCCCCAATATCATATAGCCACGAGCCCCTCTATCACATAGCCACGAGCCCCTCTAAAATTTAGCCACGTTCCCCAGTATCATATAGCCACGAGCCCTTCTATCACATAGCCACGAGCCCCTCTAAAATTTAGCCACGAGCCCCAATATCATATAGCCACGAACCCCTCTATCACATAGCCACGAGACCCTCTAAAGTTTAGCCACGAACCCCTTTATCACATAGCCACGAGCCCCTCTAACATTTAGCCACGAGCCCCTCCGTTTCATACTCACTCGAACAAGTTAAACTGCGGACACGTAGCGACTGGGTTCTTGCACAGCGCGTGCTGGTTGTAGAGGTACTCGGTGATGATGGTGTGGAGAGTGACGCGATGCGCGCTCGGCGAGGGCTCGCCGGCTGGCACGCTCAGCTGCTTCTGTAGCGAGCGTTTGTGCTCGGACGTTGGTGTTGTTACTACTAAGGGTGGGTTTTGTACTTTCCTGGAACAATTTAGTTGAATATTAGTTATTAAATATTTTTTTGACGGAATAATTTGTCATGCTCATTGTCAACAGCTGAGGGGCGATTCGAGCGTTCGAATTCTAATCTCGGTCAAAAACACTTCTAATTGTCCTACCGTTTTGAAAGTTTTAGATATAAATTGTCGCTGAGATGAGAATGTGACTAGATTTTGAACGTTTTTTTTATAACGGAAGTTTGCCAGCTAACCTATTTTTATTCTAGCGTAATAAAATAAATCTTATTCTGTAGATATGATATCAAGTACGATGCTACTGTCACTTCCTAGACATTAATATGGCACATTGAATTTAAGAAAATATTTAGCCTTCACTTAGGGCGGGTTGTTTCACGCCCACGTCCGGGTGACGCACGTGTGTATACGTCAAAATAGCGCAACCAAAAAAAGCGTTGTTTCAAATCGGCTGTGCAATTTCAAAAGCTAGCAACTGACATTTCTCAAAAAATCGGTGTCTTTGCATATTTGACTTGTTAGAAATCTAGCAAGTTAAATATGCAAAAATGCCGATTTTATTTTTTAATGTCAGTTGCTAGGTTTTTAAATCGCAAAGCCGAAATTACAATTACAAAATTAACGCCTTCCCGTACGTCAAATAATAACGAGTACGTGATCGTACTCGTCGATATTAGACGTACGTATGTTACGTTAACCAACCGTCTGAAACAACCGGCCCTTACGACAGCAGCGTCCGGTCGTGACTACCACTTGCACCTCTACAGGGTGTTACAGAAAGGGTATATCAATACAAACGGGTTGAAGAGTGTATCTGATCTAGAATCTCTGTACAAAATTTCAGCTCAAAAGCATTAACTTTGAAAATGCCTAATATTTTTTTATTTCGACATCACGGCGCTGCACTGGCGCGCGGCGGCGTGATGTGCGTGTACTAGGCGCACAGACACACTACAGATAATGGATAATGACCCTCGTAGTGCGGTGACACGTTTGTTATGATTTCAATTTAATAAACTATCGAAATAAAAAAATATTAAGTATTTTCAAAGTTACTGCTTTTGAGCTGAAATTTTGTACAGAGATTCTAGACCAGATACACTCTTCAACCCGTTTGTGTTGATATACCCTTTCCGTAACACCCTGTATATGGCGTCGTCCTAATGGCTACGATCGTACGAGCAAACGAAGCGATTTCGTCGCGCAATAAAAATGATCGTTCGATGGCCCAACAGGTGTCCCAAGTGCGCCACACGAGGTTGAAGACACAGGCAAGACACTGCATCCATCGACATAATTATTGTGTCGACGCCCGCCGTCTTTCTAAACATTGATGAGTCATATTTACGCCTAGTTAATGACAAACACACTACGACTGAAAATATAAGAGACATTCTCTTGTACTTGCAGCACAAAACACTCGTCTCACATGCACAAAAAGTCTATCTGTTGAGTCATACAAATTAGTTATACTGTGCGGGAATCGAACCCACGATACATAGCGCAGCGGCCAGCTCGCTTCGCCTCGCTTACAGCTCATTTTCATTGGTGGATAGGGCTCGTATGCGGGGTGCGGGAAATTTCAGTAATGCATAAAACGACAATGAAAACGGTTCCCCGAATACGGGCCCTATGGCATGCTTTATAGAAATCTCCAGCACCCCGCATGCGAGCAATATCGACCAATAAAAATTAGCTTTGATGAAATTGAGCCAAGACTTTTACAAAATACAGAAAGTTTACTATCACATGCAAATCAATATTAAAATTGTAGTAGTATTTTTTCTACATAAATAATAATTTTGTTAAATACCTTCTGACAACTAAACTCATATCCGACCGAAGCCAGGGAGGGTCGCTTGTGTAACAAAAAGAATTTTCTTTTCAATCTTTGTCAGATAAAGAAATCACACTTCATAAATTTCAGGGCTTATGTGGGTTCACGACGAAAGCATTTCATACAAACTTTCAAGCCCTTGTTTTTTGAAATGAATGAACCGATTTTCGTACGCATAAGCAGGATACAAAGGTCTAAAAAGTTAGTTAAGAACATTTTCGAATAATAGTGTTACAGCCAAATTAGATCGATTTTAAGTTTTCCATAGAAACAGAGATTTCCCGTTATCTTTTTTTAAATAAGACATTTAGAAAAGGTTCTTTAAACTTTTTAGACCTTTGTATCCTGCTTATCCGTACAAAGTTTCATTAAAATCGGTTCATTCATTTCGAAAAACAAGGGCTTGAAAGTTTGTACGAAGACCAGCGAGGTCTCTCTAACAATTGCAATTTTTGACAGTTTCACATCCACACTGATATCGTCAAATTAGAAACTATGAAACGCACATTGCGTTATTTATGTAGTCTATTCAAATTCATGATTACAATTGATGTAATTTCAAGTTAAACCAATATCAACTTTATTGTAGCGAAAATGAAGTTGATTTCTGAGTGTCTAGTACTATTGAAATAGTTATAAAAATGTTTAAAGTTACTTTATTTAAGACTAGCTTCAGCCCGCGACTTCGTTCGCGTGAAACTTCTTATTTCCCCCGAGCCACCCTGTCGTATCGCATCACCCGCCCGCGCTATCACTTAACGTTCTTTTTTACTTTTCTTCTTTTTGCTCGGCTCCTAAGGGTCATAGCGTGATGTTAAATAGCCCATAGCCTTCCTCAAGAATTGGGCTATCAAATGCAAGAAGAATTTTTCAAATCCGACTGGTAGTTCCAGAGATTACCCCCTACATACAAACTTACAAACATACAAACTTACAAATTTTACCTCTTTATAATATTAGTATAGAAAAAAAGAGAAAACAAGCACAATTCTAGTGTCAGAAACGTAATGTTTCCCAGTAAATAAATAAATAAAAAGTAAATATTATGAAACATTAGTGAGGACTGATTTAACTACCTCTCATCGTTGTTAAAAAGGGATGGTGCTATCGGTCTAGTCACTGGCGTGCATTGGTTTTCAGAATAGGTAGGCACTAGGCCAGGTCTAGTCTAGGCAAACGCGGTCACTAATCAGAAAAAAAAGTGAGGTCAAAAGTGTGGTTATTTGAGTAGGCATGCCTACTTAAGGGTGATAAATTGCGAAGGTCGAACGTCATGGTATTACGCGTGAGACGTACGTATTTTTAATTTTGTCGTATTAACTTGAACGAGTAAAGACCAATGACAATGTACGAATAGTACGGGAGCCGAGTAGCCTCACGTAATTAATGGATGCCACCTTACACGCGTCGTGAAGAAGCACCATGAGCGCATCGCCCTAAACATACCCATTAATGTAATCGCTCACCTAAGTTTGATGACAGGCGGTAAAGGACTCGCCTCGTCCACGTTCATGCTGTTATGTGAGCTGTTCAAGTCGATACTGTCGCGGTGTAGCGTTCCACTGCTGTTTGCGCGCGACACTGAGAGGCGAGGCTGCGGGGAAAACGAGCAATGTATTTGTTATTATTTGAATTCAGAATCTCAGATTTTCGATTCACAAACTCAATGGCATACATGACAGCGCTAGATACAATAAAACCTTTTTTCTTTTGATTTCGATGGCTATTAAAACAAAAAAAATGGTTGTCTGTACAGTCGGCTTACGGACGATAATTTTACGTGATAACATCATAAGAAAACATTGACATCGTGCCTCTCTATCGCTTGTTCCGTGCTCTCGCTTGCACGCTCGGTTCAGGCGGAACGTGACAATGAGTCATGCTTTTTCGTGCATGCAGCCGGCGTTCATCGATTTATAAGACGTTATCACGTCAAAAAAATCTATTAGTGTAGTTATAGTTGCTTTTCGTGTGTACCTGCGTGACACTGGGTTGTTCTTCTAAACTCGCAACGGATCTTAATGCGGTTTTCCTCAAAATTTAGAGAATTTGTTCGGGAAGGTTTATGTGCATACATAATCAGCCTATAATGTTCCCACTGCTGGGACACAGGCCTCCTCTCAGTGGGAGGGAGTGGGCCGTAACCCACCATGCGGGCTCAGTGCAGGTTGGCAGATGTCACATGTCTTCGAATTTTTGGTTCTAGGACATGCCGGTTTCCTTACGATGTTTTTATTCATTTATTTTCGTCTATCTGGATTCGAACCTACGACCTACAACTCGTAAGTCGCGGCCGTTACCACTTGGGCACCATTGCTTTCTATGTGCATAATCCATCAATATTAAATCGTACGAAACAAAGGCTGGTCGCAAGTACAAATAAAAAGTCCACAACTCACTCTAGTCGGCGTAGAAGGAGTGTAGACGGGCGGCGGCGGCGGGGGGGGCGGCGCGGGCAGCGCGGGCGGCGGCAGCTTCGCCTCGCGCTGCAGTGTCGCCGCACTCGCCGTCAGGCCTCGCGCGGCCAGGTGCGCCGCTACCAGCTGCAGCAGCTGGCGCTCGTTGTAGTTTATACGGGTTTGAGCTACTACGTTTGCCTATGGACAAAAATATCAGTGTTAAAACTTTTGATGTATCATCTGCCTGGCCTTTTCCCAACTATGTTGTGGTCGGCTTACAGTCTAACCGGATATACCTGAATACCAATATTTTACATGGAGCGACTGCCTATCGGACCTCCACAACCCAGTTACTGGGTAACACAATTGCCCTTGGTTAGACTGGTTGTCCGACTTAGGGGCAACGCAAATAGAAGACGGCGAGACGAAGGTACGGTACAGACACGGCGCAGATACGGTGCAGGCGCGATATCTGCGCAAACAGACGCGGGGACGATACGGCAAGTTAAGTCATTATAGAGCGTGATATTGACGGGATAAGACATGTATTCCTCTTCAGACGAAGATGAAGATGCACTGGCTTTGCTACAGATTATTAATTTACAGCAAAGACCAAGAAGGTATTGGATACATCCAGTGTGGAGAAATGCAGAAGAGCACAGGTACTATAAAATAATGGAAACATTATATGAATATCCTGATCGTTTTCGCACAGTTTATAAAATGTCACTGGAATGTTACCATATCGTATTGTCAAAAGTAAGAGAAGGACTTCGGAAGCAAGTTACAAATTGGAGAAAACCAATCAGCCCTGAAGAAAGACTACTGATAACTTTAAGGTAAGTGAAACTATTTTTTACAGATCAAACTTTTATTGACAAATCAAAAGATAATATTCATTGAAAATGTTTTTGGTTTAGCATCTTTGCTACAATTAGTATTTATAAATTGCTCTCAGTGTTACAGCTAATTTGAGTATCTGTCAAGCTGTCATCATGTGCTGTCCTTATCTCACAATACAGAATCAGCGCATGCGGACAGGGACAGCACATGACTACTCAAGCTAGCTGTCGCACTAAGAGCCATTTATAAATAAAGTTCAAGGCATTGGATAGTTCTCATTAAAATCACTTATTTCGTCTTCATGAGATTGGATAGATGTCTCTGGATTCGGGTGAGGTGTAGCTGGAGTTATTGGTGAAAATATTGGCAAACATAATGTAGTTGGAGTTGCCGGAGGTGCTAAGGATTGTGCTCTTTCATAAGCTCCCGGTGTCCGCGTTTGCTGATATTCTGAAATGCTGAGTTGATGATAAGCTTTCTCATCATAAGTTCGGTGTCTTGAAGGCCCAGCTATTTGTTCAATTACAGCCACTGCCGCCGGTGGTGCTGGATTTATATACTCTCCGGATATCAAAGTCAGCCGAGTTTCCGGATTTTTGTTAGCTGCTGCAGTATGTTTAGCTGTCTGCTGAGTCGAGGTAAACGAAGGTGCTGGACTTGTATTAGCTCTGGATGTAAGAGTCTGCTGGGTTGCACCTTCATTAGGATCATAATCTGTCTCTCGAGAAGGTGTTCGTGGATAATACGGCTGTGTCCTAGGATAACTAGGTACTGGGTCATTTAAAATTTGCTCTGATAAATTGAGAACGCCCATTTTAAATCTTCGTTTTTGGGCTGGTGTCATTGATTTCATATCTGGAAGCATGCTTTGAAAAAAAGCTAGATCGCTGTCTGTTTCAGGCTCAGCTCTATGTATGGTCTTCATTTGTAATGCTCTTTGACTGAAATATTCATGTGCTGATTTATTGACATCTTTTAAAGAGATTGCCCTAGATTTATTTAATAGTGGTAGCAGTGGCGGTGTTGGCGTGGATTGATTGGAGATGGAATCCGAATTTGTGTTTTCAGAAGCTAGTTGACCAGTAAACAGTGTCTCATCGACTTCTTCACTATCATTACCGTCTGTGCAATCATATTTGCTTAGATTGCTTTTGGTTGGTCGGGACTTCAAGTAATTGTCTAAAAAATGTAGATGTGGTGTAAGGTAGTACTCTTTAATCGTCTTTGCACCTGATCCAGATGGCAAATCTAGCCTTTTCTTGTTTTTGCTGTAACTACATCGAATATTCTTCCACCGTTCTTTACATTCTTGGGCTGAAAAATATTTAAGGAGATTAGTTACAATGTGTGTTTAGATTGAGGTGCCACTTTTCGCAAAAGTGGCACCTCAATCTAAACACACATATGTTACATACTTATTGCTATTTTATTTTTGTTACAGATACTACTCAGATGGCTGTTCGTTTACATCACTTTCTGGATATGTATTGAGAGGAGGCAGTACCGTCCGGCAAATTGTGCATGAAACCTCTAGCGTTTTGTGGGAATGCCTACAGCCGGAATATATGCCTGTACCTACACGACAAAAATGGGTAGAAGTTGCTGAACGGTTTTACACTCTCTGGAATTTACCGAATTGTGTTGGGAGTTTAGATGGAAAGCATATTAGAATTACAGCGCCCATCAACTCGGGTTCGACTTTCATAAATTATAAGGGATATTTCTCTATTGTATTGTTAGCAGTTGTAGATGCAGATGGTTTCTTTTTAACTATAGATGTTGGTGAATACGGCCGAAATAGTGATGGGCGAGTATTACAAGTTAGCTCTTTTGGACAAGCTATGGATCTAGGCGATCTCGATTTACCGAACCCTACACCTTTGCCTGGAGAAACACAGAATGTGCCCTTTTATTTTGTGGCAGATGAAGCTTTTCCACTAAAAAGAAATATTATGAGACCATATGGTCGAAATCAATTGACTAATGAGAGAAGAGCTTATAATAACAGGTTGTCAAGGGCACGTAAGTCAGTAGAATGTGCCTATGGTATGTTAGCGTCAAAGTTTGGTGGACTTTACACGCCTATTTGCTGCAAACCAGAATATGTTGATAATATTATAAAAGCAATGTGTGTGTTGCATAACGTAATTCGCACATGTGATGGTAAAAAATCAAATCCACGGTTTAGAAATAATTTGATAGGAGCAAACATTAACATGCGATTAATGGGAGAAAATCCCTACCATATCAGGGAATATCTTACAACATATCTAACACAACGATCTCCGATTCCGTTTCAGACTAGACATAATGTTTAAAATTTAAATAAAATACATACCTGTTGCACCGACTTTTATTGCTATTTCTTGCCATATTTTGTCTTGCACATTTCTGTTACTGTACCCTGTCTTAGTGTAGTCATAGATATTCGGGTATTGCTCAATTAACTCGCAAAACTCAATATTAAACTCAATATCGTCACGCATCCTGTATACGAAGCGACGTGCGTCTTGCGTTATCTTTTGTTCGTGACTGAAGGCGGCAAGCGGACGGCGCAGGCACGCCGCTCCTCGCCCCCCGCCACGTCGCCAGCAGATGTAGGCGCAAGCGGCGTCTCGCATTATATACAGTATGAACAAAGATACGTAGCGATATATTTTAAACTGTTCAAATTTTCGTCCATATGGATATTTAAAGGCTGATTTACATTGATACAGTAGCTGGCGCCAGCTACTGTATCAATGTAAATCAGCCTTAATCCATGATTTTAATGAAAATCCGATGTAATTTAACTTATTATGATTTGATTTATGTATTTCGATGTTATTCGTATTTTAAAGTAGTTAAATAGCAATATTTTAAAGTAGTTAAATAGCATAGCGGTTACATATTGCAAACATAAGTACAGTCGACAGCACATCAAGCTATACAGTTTGATCTTGAGCACGCCTTTATTGCACTTGTAATAGTGGCGGCTTTCGTAGCGCAATGTTACACTTGATGTGCTCTCGACTGTACATAGGAATTATAATGATACAAAAGGAGGGAATTAGTATTCGAAAAAAAACCGAAAGGAGGTGTATTAAATGTTATTTCCACTAAATAGCACCTTGTATAATAATACTCAGTGCCGTACCGTCCCCGCGTCTGTTTGCGCAGATATCGCGCCTGCACCGTATCTGCGCCGTGTCTGTACCGTACCTTCGTCTCGCCGTCTTCTATTTGCGTTGCCCCTTAGGCTTCTGACTACCCGTAACAACTGTCAAAATCTACAAATGACAGCCAAACGTCCTTTAGAAAGCACGGAGAAGTCTCAGGTTGTGCCCCATCCACGGGTCGACCTTCGCAAGCGTTGCTTAACCTTGATAAATTGACTTTGCTACGACTCTACGAATCCCCCTCTACCCAGGCAAGATGTTTACTACTTACCCTATGTATATTAGCTAGCGAGGTCTCGAACTCGGCGCCCATGTGTTTGCTCTTGCCGGACACTCGCTCCAGCAACTCAAGCGCATACTTCTGGAACATCACGTGTTCTTGTCGCTTCTCTTGGAGTATTGGGTCGCGCATTAACACTGGAAATAAAATATGACGTTCGATAAAACTGCGCGGACTACACTGCGCATTAGGGTGTTCCTTATTTTTCGACTTTTGAATTATCCCCGAGGCACTTTGTCGTTTAATTACACAGGGTTATTAGAAAAACATCAACAACCTCTTAAAGGGTCATTGTACTCATCTCATCATTATGAACAACTTTTACTATGGGACCAAACCTGTAATCGTGAACAAAAATCAGCTGTTCCCTACATTTGTGTTCGCATAACTCGTCAAAACGTAGATTTTTTTTTTCGCGATTTCATGTTTGCACTATAATATAGTGACTTTCAGGCTATATTTTTTAATTTTGTTTTTACTGCTGAATGGGCTCGCTCTTGACCTCGATCACGGCTGATGGAAAGCGATGAATGAGATCTATGATGGAACGAGCGTGCCCAGAAGATGCCTAAGGCGCTGGAACTCCCACGCATCGACGAAACACAGCAGGCTGCTTGACGCCGGACTCCGGTGGGAGGATGGTCGCTAACCAGGCGGGCATTAGCCCTACCGGCGCAAGGGAAGAGTTGGCCAGTCAAATAAGGTGTTGGGTATGACTGTCCAGGATGCGCCGAGCGCGAGCGTTCAGTTGAGTAACTGGCGGAACAAACTGCGCTACACGAGGAGGCTTCTTCATGCATCCCAAAATTGCTATTAAATCTCTCCTTCGTAATAACAATGTATTTCTAGCAACTAAACATTTTAAAAGTGGAGTGTCCGTTTAAGATTCTCAAATATAACGCCTTACCTTGTATCTGCGAGGTGGTAAACAGTGGCAGCTTGGATATGATCTGCCTCACTGTGGGGCATCTCGCTAGTCCAGCTAACGCTCTGCATGCTAGTCCACGTAAGCGATCCGCGTCAGTTATGGGCGACTTTACCATCATTAGTGATAGTAATACCTGGTGGAATATAACATAATATTACAATAGCATTACACTTGGATAAATGAAAGGTTAGCCAGAGGTGGACAATGTATCCCAAAATTCAACGATAAGCGGGAACCAGAGGGTGGACCTGCTCATGACTACTTGAGAAAAAAAGAAATAAAAAATTATATACAGGATGTCCCTGGAAGTATGGATCAAATCGAATAGGAGCGTGGGCAAGGTCATTTCCAAACTTTTTAACCCTGAGAATGTCAGTGAATTTTTTTATGGTTCAAAAGTTATGACCAATTTTCTTTTTTCAATCACTTCGCATAGTGCTCAAAGGAAAAATCATTAAAAAAAAAGCTATCAGGGCTATCAATTTAATTTTTTTAGTAACCATTTTAGTTCTTTTTTTAATGATTTTTTTATTCAATTAAAAATTAACTTTACTGCACTGACAAAAGAGTACATTTTAACTTACCATAATACCGTTGTTAGTCCGCACGCTTTCCCAGACCTTCTGTATTAGATCTTCATAAGACTTGAGCGCAGTTTTCTTTTTACTGGAGCCAGTTATTGAGAAACGTGTAGTTGAGGTGCCAGCCTAGAAAATGACATAACATCAAAGAAAGAAAGAAATAAAGAAAGAAGAAAGAAAGAAAAATGTTTATTTGGACAGAGTTCGTGAAACACAAAATACAAAATTAATAAAATAAAAAATTTCAGATAACAATAGTGTGTGCGTCACGACTGCGCCAAAAAGGTTTATTTCAGCATTAATGCCAGACAGACGCTCCATGTGACCCCAAAGGGTTGGGTAGAGTTGTACCTATAGTACAGTACAGTCACCAAAGGAGATAAGTAATCAGAGCCCTGATTCACAACCACACGACAGGATATCGTATCGAAAACCTGACATTTCGATAACCTGATTTGACTTCCCCTCAACAGCAAATAGCTGTTGGAAGAATAGCGGGCGTCTATTTGATTTAAACTGACAAAATTTTCGGGTTTTGGACTTGTGAACAGCATTGAGAAGACTCCTACGATAACAATGATTAATGTTCGATACGATACGGAAGCATATCGAGTGTTTGTGAATAAGGGGACAGGGTCGTCGGTCGTCGGATATAGTTGAAGTTTAGTAAGAAGCCGATGGATGTTTTCGAATAAAATTTAATTAAATTAATAGAAACCAAACAGTTCATTCATCAAATTAAATTTCATTCGAAAACCTACATCGGTTTCTTACTAAATTTCAACTATATCCAACGACCCTAGTTACTTATCGACGGCGAAGTGCCAATAACACCTAACTGAAAAATTAAAAAATGTACACAAACTGAAAAAAAAAGTTCAAAAATAGACACGTTGGTTTAGTTATTTCCACATTTTAATTTAATGTCAAAATTTCAATATTATTCCTCGAATAAAGTTATCGGATGATTGAAAAATCAGCCCTAAAACACGTATATAATATCCTTAAACGGGTTTATTGGCCACAAACGAAAATTATTGCAAAATGAATGGAACATATATGTAGACTTTGTCTCTGTCACCTCTGACCTAGACTAGAGTCAAGAGCAAACAAAAAAAATAAAAAATTGTCAATCGCACGAAAACTGCTGCGACTGGTTGAATGATTTATCAACAGCAGCAGTTTATGTGCGCTTGATAATTTAAACACTTTAATTTGCGATCATTTTCGTTCAAGAAACTGACCCTTAGGTAATAGGTAATACGGGCTGGTGTCCGCAACTCCACGTCAATGCGCGTATTTTGCGTACGACCCTTACAGTCCGTTCAGTTATATAGCCTCTGACAGCAGCAACCCAACAACAACTTTATCTTAACGAGAATAAAGATCACTTTGATTTGAACAGTGATGCATAAAAAGTCTGTGGCATTCCGGGAGTGTCGACAGAAGTGAAAACTTGAAAAATTACGTGTGTATTGGTTGAATCGTCAGGAAATATTTATTTGGTGTCGGTTAAGGCAACGGTAACAGTTTCGCGAGTTCAATGGTTTTTCCCATCTCAAAAAATGCCAACATGCATGTGTATCTATGTGTACACAATATATGTACATACTTATATACACAGGTGTCGGTTACGGTAACAGTGTCGCGAGTTCAATGGTTTTTTCCCATCTCAAAAAAATGCCCAACGCGCCTAAAGAAGTTTTCACTTCAATAACTGTGAACGGACTGCAGTAGTTGCGAAGATTAATCCATAGCCATACTAATATTATAAATTCTAAAGTAACTCTGTCTGTCTGTATTTTACCTTTTCACGCCCAAACCACTGAACGGATTTAGATGAAATTTGATATAGAGATAGTTTGAGTCCCGGAGAAAGACATAGGATACTTTTTATCTCGATATTCCCACGGGATCGACACTTATGCGGGTGAAGCCGCGGGGCGTTGCTAGTATGTTATAAAGCTGCGTACTCACTCGATGCACGGGCGCGCACACGCAGTTGACGAGCACGTTGAGCGCGGCCTTCTGCACCTCGGGCTCCGGCACGATCTCGCCGTCCGCGGCGCCTGCCAACACATCTGTATTACTATTATTACTGAGCCGCTACTTTGTTTCACGGCAATTTTGATAGTGAATGTCAAAAGACAGTGTCGAGCAGCACAACCAAAATATATTTACTCAAGGGTAAAGATTTTTTTTTTCAGGCGGAATTAACGTCTATACAAAAGTATTAAAATAAAAAGTAAAAAAAGTCGGTTCACGGAAGATAATTTTACGTGATAACGTCATAAGAAAACATCCGATCGTGCCTCTCTATCGCTTGTTCCGCGCTCTCGCTTGCACACTCGGCTCAGGCGGAACGTGACAATGAGTCATGCTTTTTCGTGCGTGCAGCCGGCGTTCATCGATTGATTTATAAGACGTTACCACGTCAAAAGATAATTGATGATTTTTTTTTGTGGGGTCATCGACCGCAATTAATGTAGTCACTTGAAATACCAGTTTAAAAATCCGTTTTTTTTTTTTGTAAACTTCAGTCTCGATGAGTATCAATATCTAAACACGATAATGCAAAAGAGAACAGATTTTCTCAACTTATACTTCAAAATAATAACACTATCAGCGGTTGTTGACCCTGTTTGTTTCTTTGAGCTTGCTAATTTCTGGAACTAGCAGTCGGATTTGGAAAATTATTTTTGTGTTTGTTAGCCCAATTTTTGAGGAAGGCTATAGGTTATTTAACCTGCTCCTAAGGCGAACCCTTAGGAGCCGAGAAAAAATTTAAAAAGTCAGAGAGAACGCTAAGGCGGTGTCCTGCGTGAACGACGAATACGAAGCGACGCGACGTAATGCGACGCGATGCTACACGCGACAAATGTCCTACGTGATTTTGGTCATTACTTCTCGAATTCTGGAGAAGTACTGAAAGGGGAACTCAGTAATCAAAGTCAAATTATAAGTATCGCGTTTAATCAGGATAAATAAACACATCAAGGTAATTGTTGCACTCGCGACGCGGACCGTCGTGATCGAAAGGGGCGTGCTCTCAACACAAATCGCGTTTCTGGACTACGGAAGTGCGGACCGGAACCAAGGCGGCGCGCTCGCAGCGCAGCGGGCGCCGTCCCTCACCCCTCTCCCCGCGCGCGCCCGCGCAACGGGAGAACAATCCCTTCGCTCTTTCAGTAGAGTACAATTTTAACAGGAAACCGTCAATAGGGACAACGGGAATACATTTTAATTATTTTTATTGAGTTCCGAATGGGGACAACGGGAACAGACGGAAAGTTCATATGTAGTTCGTGGTGTCGCGTCTGGTTGCTCTCAAAACAAGTACGCGTTACGTCGCGTCTCGCCGCAGACTGTCATATAGGCCACAAGCAGTGTATGCCGTTGAGTTGATCGCGTTCGTCGCGTTCGCAGCGTCGCGTCGCGTCGTATTCGTCGCTCACGTAGGACACCGCGTAAGTGATAACGAAGTTAAAGCAGGCGATGCAACGGCCTGGGTCGGGGGAAAGAAAAATTTCACGCGGACGAATTCGCGGGCAGAAGCTAGTAGTGAAGTATGGAAGAAGACATTTTGTCGACCATAAGAACGTTTACGACGTACGGCATTTCATACAAACTTTCAAGCCCTTGTTTTTCGAAATGAATGAACCGATTTTAATTAATGAAACTTTGCAGGATACAAAGGTCTACAAAATTAATAAAGAACATTATCGAAATGACTTAAAAAAAAAAGATAACTGGAAATGTTTCTATGGAAATTTTAAAATCGGTCTAATTTGGCTGTAACACTATTTTTAGAAAATGTTTTTAACTAACTTTTTAGACCTTTGTATCCTGCTTATGCGTACGAAGTTTCGTTAAAATCGGTTCGTAAAAGCTCTTATACTTATTTATGCAACTGTTTTATAATAAGGGGTATTAAAACACTGAACACTGTGTGATAATAGTATCACATGAGTATTTTAATACCTAATTATGTACAGTTGCATACAAGACTTTATCTACACCCATGATATGAATCCTCTATAAAAGGTTCTAAAACAGTTTTTTGCAATACTAATATGGAACAAAACTGGTGGCCGGCGGGATACGACGTGAATTCGAATAACCAATAAGTTATTTTTTAAAATTACTGCGCTGTGGTAGTGAAACGCGCGTGCATGACAATGTTCTGTTTTTGAAAACGAGCTGCATAATGAAATTTAGTACAACATAATAACACTCGTTTGGATGATATTATGGTTACTATGATACTGGTTGTTGTAATGTTGGCAATAAGCTAACTGTTTCAGAAACTTTTATAGAGGATTTATAGCATGGGTGTAGATAAAATAAATTAGGAAGAAGGCTAAAGAATTATAGAAAAAAGAAAGAAATATCAACTTACCTAGTACAATGTTGACTCCAGTTGTCATCTCCGCGTCCTTCAAATCCAATTTTTCAGTCAGTAACAATTGAACACGCGGCGCCACGCAGCATACAGAGATGACGTCCAACGCAGATCGTACTGTCTCTGATCTGGGGAGAATGAGCTTTATTGTAGTGGTGACAGAGTTTAAACTTCAATGAAGGTGTAGGCAAGACACGGGTCACGTTAAATGAAGTCGATCCGGGCAGAATGAGCTTTATTGAAGAGGTTTTTAGGTTGAAATCTGATTAACGTTGAAAACAGACTTCGTGAGGAAATCTGCACTTCTTTCAGTCCACCTTCAGCACCCTCACAAGTGATTTTAGATAAACATTGAATCAAACTGCGTACTTAGATTTTGTAAGGGGTGTCCTCAGATCATAACGCCAAAACCCGTGTTGTTTTGGATTGGGGTCATACGTCACCAAGGTTATTGTATTGGGGTCATACGTCAATTATCTTAGGCGTGAATTATACAGAAACGGCGTAAGGTGAAGGCGTGGCGCAGGCGCACGTCACCTTCGTATATCTTGTACTAGCTGCGCCCTGCGGTTTTACCCGCATAAGTCTCGATTCCGTGGAAATATCGGGATAAAAATATCCTATGTCCTTTCCCGGGACTCAAACTATCTCTACACCAAATTTCATCTAGATCGGTTCAAAGGTTTAGGCATGAAAAGTTAACATACAGACAGACAGACAGAGTGACTATCGAATTTATAATATTAGTATGGATAGTATGGATGAAAACGTTTTGAAGCGGTATCATGCCTGTCGCGCCTTCACCTTACGCCGTCTCTGTATAATTCACGCCTTAGACACTAGTATGTTCCTTTTTTATCTAGGTGTAGTTCGTTTTCGGGTCTAAGTCAAAAAATAATACGGCATGCTTTGTCTTTACAAAGCATGCCGTATTATTTTTTGATTTTAAGACGGCATTTCAATTTAAACAAATATCAACTTTATTTTAATGATAATTAAGTTGATTTCAGAGTGACTAGAACCATTGAAAAAGTTATAAATAAAAATGTTTGAAGTTATAGTAAACTGTACTTTATTACTTTATTGTGTAGGAAATCCTCTCAAGCTCCGCTAATGAGACACAATTGATTTTCTATTGTATCGTACTACATAGGGTACGCGCGGAGCTTGACCGGTTAGTTATTTTTCCATAAACTCATATTTGTTTACATTTTTGGCAAATAAGTCGCGAATGTAGATTAGTTATGTGTTGTTACAATACCTGCCGTTAAAGTTCCACTCTAGAGCCAGGCTAGTCACTTGCAGTAGAAGCGACACGCCGCCCAGCTCCAGCAGCTCGTCAACAGCCGGCCAGCGGGAGCAGGCCACGCTCTGGAGCAGTTCTATCTGTTCTTGGACCTCTTCGGGAGAGGACTTTGAGGCCTGAGGACAAAAATATTTATAACTAGCAGCGCCCCGTGGTTTCACCCGCATAAGTTTAAATAGTATTGAGAATATCGGGATAAAAACTATCCTGTGTCCTTTCCCGAGACTCAAACTATCTCTATACCAAATTTCATCTAAATCGGTTCAGCGGTTTAAGCGTGAAGAGGTAACAGACAGACACACTTTCGCATTTATAATATTAGTATAGATGGTGCCGATTCCCTGGTTCACAAACTAAGTTCAGTGCATCTTTTTCTTTCTATATTATTAAGAAAAGGACAGAAGAAAAATTTTAGTTTAGTCCTGTCAAATTAATCAGCGCCTTTGTCGGAATAAAATTCCTAATAAAAAAATGTCTCGATGGTTTATACCTGGGTCTAAACCTAAACCTTTTTTGTAATAAGACCGCGGGGGTTAAATTTTTTACTTAATCTATCAGAAAGCCAATTCTCGTAATTTAAAACGTTGAAAATCTAGTCGCAGCCTCATCTCGGCGACGACAAACAAATGTCAAAAATGTAGGAAAATTACAGGTATTTCTGACAGATTGAGACTGAGATCAGACTGTGAATGTTCTTTATAAAAAACTTTTTTACAAAAAAAACAACCGACTTCAAAAAAAAACACTACAAAGTGAAAAATAACTTTAATTTCGGAAGTCGGTGTCGTTGGTTTCGCATTTTCGTTTTTTGACACCGACTTCCGAAATTAAAGTTATTTTTCACTTTGTAGTGTTTTTTTTTTGAAGTCGGTTGTTTTTTTTGTAAAAAAGTTTTTATTTTTCACTTTTTAGTTGTACCTACCCCACACAAATTCAATTGACACTAGTGCATTGAAGAATTGAAGACACGACTCGAAGAATCATCAAAATTCCCATGGAAATGCCGGAGATGCAGTACATTTATGCAAATAACTTCGTACATAAGAATAATTACCTAATGTATTATATACTAAAACCTTCCTGAAAGTATGTAGATCACACTAATGAAAGAATTATCGAAATCGGTTCAGCAGTTTTTGAGATAATCGCGGACATACAAACATACATACATACATACATACGGGTCGAATACAGAACCTCCTTTTTTAAAGTCGGTTAAAAATACGAGAATTGCCCTTCAGTTAACAAAACAGTATTTTACCTTATAAGGTGGTGGTTCGGGAACATTGTCACCTTGTTGTCTCGCCACTTGAGCGGCGCGCAACCTTAGGTGAGCTTCCAAGTACCTGCCATGCAAAAAAAAAAAACATTATTACACCATAGATCAAACTCACATCAAAATGGCAGCTTAAAACTTAACAAGATAGGTAGTGGTTTATGGAACTGTTTCATATTACAGATTTCCCAGCAAAAGTGTACACTTCGGCAATCTTCGTCTATCTTCGAAAATACGAAGGCGCGATGCAGAGATCTAGTATAGAGCTGTTAAAACCATGGAAGTACTTAACTGTTTTATGTTATCTCATAGTTACGACACTTGAGATTAACAACTCTATGCAATTCCAAAAAACTTTTAAGTGACAAATGACGTTCGCGAATCGCGACCAGAGTAGGTAACCCGACAGAGAGAGGACTTCGTACAAACGCGCAATGATAGGTGCATTACGATAAAGCGACTAACCTGTCCGAGTCGGGGTGCCCCCAAGTCCCGAGCTCGCTTCGCTCGCTCTTGCATCCTAAGTTCTTTTTGACATGGGTCAATTGTTAGTTATTGATCAAAACGTTGGTTAAGCATTCACTGACGTAGAGTTATGTTGGCGAAACGTTCGTGGCTGAAAAGCCCATTGGATGAAAACTTAATGGTTTAATGGTAATGTTGACCAACGGTTCATGGATCAATCGACTGTTGGTAAATCATTACAGTTTCTTCAGGCCTAATAGAATGTCGACGTACCTGCGCAGAGCGACGCACACGTGCCGCACGATCTGGCGGGCGGCGCAGGTCTCGTCCTCCGACACGCGCGACTCGTCGTCGTCCGCGCTGAGGATGGGTAGAGTAGAGATTACGTTGTAGAGCTTTCGGAGGCCGTCCTGTTGACAGAAACAAAATATGTAAGATTTATCCTTAAGGCGAGTACATGACCTAAAGCGCAGTCCTTGTCGGACTGCATAGAAAAGAAAGAGAAGCGCGATGACACAACGTTGGTAATTTATTGCAAAATATGAAGTAATTATCTATTTACAAAAAATCTATTGTTTGGACTAAAAATATAAACACTAGTGCTGTAGTATGTTGCTTGTAGAATAATCTGACAAAAAATCATAATAATTGTATGTATATTAGTATGGTTTTTATTGTAAAAAGAAAGTTTTTAGAGGTATCTTCGTGATTTTTTTTCTATCGTATCAAATTATGTAGTTGTATTATGTTTTCAACACACTATCTACCTAGCATATATCCTGAAGCATATCATATATTTTTCTGAGTTTGTTTACTGTAGTCGATCATATACTTTTACAGTTTCTAAAACTTGCGTTTTTTGCGTTTATGTTCTGTAAGCCCCATGAGTAAAAGATATATCGGTGCTAGGAGGCCCTGCTCGCCCAGAGGGGCGGGAGCGGGGCCGCGGGGGGGCCCGTAGGTGGTGGTGGTGGTATGGGGGTTTAAGTCAAGGTAGTAAGGATATACAAACTCACCTGGTGATCAAACTCCTCAAGGATGACCCGGAACTGGAAGGACAGGCCGAAAAACATGGTGGCGTGACATCTACCGGAATCGTGCGAACATTCCAGTAGCCAGAGTGCGTATCTGTGGACAAAAGTATTACATACAGTGGCGTGCTTTGGTTTTCAGAATAGGTAGGCACTAGGCCGGGTCTAATCTAGGCAAACGCAGTCACTAATCAGAAAAAAAAAGTGAGGTCGAAAGTGTGGTTATTTGAGTAGGCATGCCTACTTAAGGGTGATAAATTGCGAAGGTCGAACGTCATAAGTATTACGCGTGAGACGTATTTTTACGTCGTATTAACTTGAACGAGTAAAGACCAATGACAATGTGCGAATAGTACGGGAGCTGAGTGGGCCGTCCGGCGACTGCCTACTGCCGCGCGTGTTTATATGAAGATTTGTTTTTTGATAGGTATTATAATTTAGTGAGTTTCTTAATTAAACACACACTAAAATATAATTGACAGGCTTATGTTGATATATCGAGGTAGGCACTGCTTATATGCCTATATGCAATACACGCCACTGATTACATACTGCATAACATCACGCCCGAATGCACCGAGGGAGTTGGCAACAGTGAACAGTTACCGATGAATTCGCCAGCTATTCATTCAGTCGCAATCTCATCTCAGCGATAATCAACGTCAAAATTTTGTCCAAAATGTAGGGAAATTAAGAGGTATTTTCGACACATTGAGACTAAGATCTTTCTAATCATTGGGCAGTTGCCCGCCAGACACAACACCCGTCTGGTCGGAGGATCCTCCCTTTTCTATAGAGTATGAGTGAACTTTACACCCTGTTCCTCACACCTCTATAAGCTTAACTATGCTATGAGTACTTACTTGACCAGATCAGCGAGCGTCCTCCTGGGCAGTAGGCACACGCGTTCCATGGCGTCCTCGCAGTAAGCCAGGTAGTACAGGCAGATTGATACGCCGGTCGCCGCTACCGATGGTCGCGGGACTTCAAGGAATTTCTGGTGAGGGAAAATTACACTTATTACAATGGAGTTACGGTCATATTCCCTGTGATGGGATTCGGACGTCCACTCTGTGGGTGGCAAGTAGGTCTAAATCCTTTTATTAGGGGACCAAAATTTCACACTAATATTATAAAGGCGAAAGTTTGTGAGTGTTTGTGTGTGTGTGTGTTTATATGTTTGTTACTTCTTCACGCTCAAACGGCTGAACCAATTTTGATAAAATTTTGTATAGAAGTAGCTGACACCCTGGATTAACATATAGGCTACTTTTTATCCTGATATTCCCACGGGATCGACATTTACACGGGTGAAACCGCAGGGCGCAGCTAGTAGGAAATATTACGTAAAATATGGCTGGCAAATGTAATGCCGACTCAATCAAAACCTCTGACAATCCGTTTTTTTTTTTTCGTAACGTTATTTTAGTACCCTCAACCAGACGTCATTGGTAACATTTGAACTAGGAAAAATTGATACCATGGACTGTGGTCACTGTATACAAAAAAATGTTTTAAAATTACTGTTTTTTTTCCGCTGTTGTTTTTTTGATATGCCCAAGGCCTGAGTGGAAATAAGAAATGGCGTGTTATTGGAGGAGCCTGCTTTAAGCAGCGAACTGCAATAGGCTAACGATGACTTTCTTAATGTAAAATTGACAAAAAAAAAAAAAACAATTTCCGTTCAAACACGTGCATAATATAGGAAGAAAGAAAAAGTATTTATTGCGACTCGTCCAGTCAACAGCAAAAGTAGATGATGAAAATCAGAAATTCAATACTAATGAACGGAGTTCGCGTCAGAACTGTGTGGCGTCGAAGTGATTCAAAAGTATGTGATTGTAAATTATACCAAATATTTACTACTAGTACAGCTGCCATATCGATGGCAGCAAAGTAGAAACGGACATCTACATTTTTGCGAAAATGCTTTTTTTTTACAAAAATGAGCTTATTTCAACCCTATCTACAAGTCTGTATTAATATTATTTCAAATTTCATAATAATTAAGAAAATCTGCCACGTAAATAAGGACAAATTTTAGTTAATTTTTACTAAATCAGATATCCTGTAAAATTGTGATTTTGTACATGTCCGTTTCTACTTTGCTGCCATCGATATATCCGTGATCAGTTTTGACTCCATAAGTTATAAACTCAATTCATCACCTACTTTTGCTGTTGACTGTACAGGAAGATCACAAACTAAACTAAACACAGTAAAAAAAAAAAAACAAATTATAGTTGTTATCTACTGCTGCATGATATACAGAGGTCGGAGTAGGTAGATTGATTTAAGGTCGTTGACGTCAAACGTAGAGGATAATATGCATATGCCTCCAAAATACCGGAACTTCATATTTATTGTGATATTTGTTCCGGAATTTTGAAATTAGCACGAATTTGTGTTTAAGGTGAAAAACGTATTAATAATATCAATCTACGCTGCCAGTGTTAGCTAATGGTGAAAGAAATCAGTATTTTATTTTATACAAAAATACCTTGGAATAGTTACACCGTATTTTGTCCTTTACTCTTGAATTAGAAATGACGCTTGACAGTATGAGACAAAACTTAGACAGGGCCTTTTGTGTCTTTATCTCATGTTCATCTATGTTCACAACGCATTGACCGCACGCAACGACCAATCAGAAGCAAGTATCCTGTATGACTCATTGGGTGTTTAATATATAATTCCAATCCCGGAACTTTTTCCGGTACTTCCCGCACATTATGGATAAAATGGCATGGCCATATTATATCTTGACGCAAGTATATAAAATCAATCTACCTACTCCGACCTCTGATGATATACTAACCTGCAGCCCTCCCATATTAATGAAATCGATGGAGAATTTCTTGTGACACAGCAGCGCCGCTAAATACTTGAGCGCTTCGAAGGCGAGGCGCGAGTCTCGCGACTCTCGCACGTTCAGGTAGCCCAGGATCAGGCCGAGCGCGTTCTGTTCGAACACGTGCGATAGGAACTGGGGACAAAAAAAAAAAACAATAAATAAAAGGTTCAATCCAGTCAGGTCAGTCTTGCTAAGGGGTATCGTATTACCCAATAAGTGGGTTGTGGACAGTGGCGTGCATTGCATATAGGCATATAAGCAGTGCCTAAAAAAATGCACCCGTGCGAAGCTGGGGCGGGCCGCTAGTGAATAAAATAAATAAATACCTTGTTACCATTACATACGTACGAATTTACGTTGCTAAATTAACAATACCGTGTTGTGTGCGCTTGCCTTTATTCTCACATAGCTCGTGCCGATACAAATGAAGAAACTTAACGCTGAGATGAGATTGGTAAGAAATTAAAGGCAACTCACCTCCTGGTACTCTCCCATTGGCGTCAAGTATCTAAGTATGAGCATTTGTTTGGTGGCGTCTGTAGGTGGGTGGATTTGAATATTGCCTGCGAACAAGACATTATATTTGAGATACAACACTTGTTTATGGGATATAGTATTTATTTATTTATTTATTGAGGATCTCCAACAAAGGATACACGTCATATCCTAACTAATATTATAAATGCGAAAGTAAGTTTGTTTGTTACCTTTTCACGCCTAAACCACTGAACCAGTCATCCTGAAAATTCGCATATACGTTGTCAGGAGTACAGAAACGGACATAGGGTACCTTTCATCCCGAAAAAAGTGCTGTTCCCGAGGAAAACAGCAATAACGTTATTATGATAATAGATGGCGCCACGTGTGTTTTCCTCGGAAATAGCACTTTTTTTTCGAGATGAAAGGTACCCTATACCCGTTTCTGTACACCTGACAACGTATATGCAAATTTTCAGGATGACCGGTTCAGTGGTTTAGGCGTGAAAAGGTAACAAACAAACAAACGTAATTTTACTTAGAATAGGATTTCACGCGGATGAAGTCGCGGGCAGCAGCTAGTAACCCAACTTCACATTGGCCAACGCGTTGAAGCAAAGCGCGTTGGCCAAGATGACATAAGAGTTTCTCACCTATAACATAAGTCTCCATCTCTGCCCAGCTGGAGTTGGAGGAAGTCTCGTGATGATGCAGCGGCGGGGGGCGCGGGGGGGGAGACATCATGCCCCACTGGGAGGGGGGGGAGCAGGCGTTCGCTGGACCTGCGAGACAAATCAATTGTACCAGCTTTAGAACCACCGCTTTGCTGCCTTTGAATTTCTAAATAATCCTCTATAAAAGTTTCTGAAACAGTTAGCTTATTGCCAACATTAAAACAACCAGTGTCATAGTAACCATAATATCATCCAAACGAGTATTATTATGTTGTACAATATTTCATTATGCAACTCGTTTTAAAAAAAAAGAACATTGTCATGCACGCGAGTTCACTACCACAGCGCCGTAATTTAAAAAAAGAACTTATAGGTTATTCGAATTCACGTCGTATCCCGCTGGCTACCATTTTTGTTCGATATTGGTATTGCAAAAAACTGTTTGAGAACCTTTATAGAGCTTTATTGTGTAGGAATTAAAGTTATTTTTCCAATAATTCATATTTGTTTACATTTATTTATTTAGGAAACCAACAGCGATACATAAAATATTTTACAAAATATGCGTGTTACAGTTATTATGGCCAATTATAGGTTTCCCTGTATAACTTGGATATGTATAATACATGCGAACGGACTAATGCCAGATATTTAAAATTAATAAACAAAATGAAATTACAATACAACACAATATTACTTTTAAGATTAAGATTTATATTTTTGGAAATTTTAATACAAAAAAGGTTGGATAAAAAAAAAAGAAAGTAGAAGAAGAAGAAGAAGATTGGTTGCTTGTTATTTATCTTCGTTTATAGTTGTAATTATTCGTTTTTTGAATGTCTGTTTATTACAGTTAAATAAATCAACTTCGGAGAATTCCGAGTTATAGATTCGACATTTTCGACATTTTTGTAAAAATAAATCTCGAACGCAGATTAAATGAATATTTTTCTATTTTGTAATTTATTGAATGTCAAAAACTTACTATTGTACAGTTTAACAGGCGTCTCGGGATCTTTGCTGGCCTGGGGAGGTGTTTCGTCCATTGGCACGTCACCTCCTCCCCCTTCGTCTTTGACGCGATCTGTAAGGGTAGAAAACAAGAAGTGGTGAGCGGAATGGCAACAGGGAATAAGAAGAATGGCAGCTTAGAGTTTCAACAGGAAGATTGGCAACAAACCGATGCTTTTCATGAGGTATAGTGTTACCCAGTAACTGGGTTGTGGTGGTCAGATAGGCAGTCGCTCTATAGAGAAACGGGGTAAAGTTCACTCAATCGACTTTGAACCTTATGCTTTAGAGATAAAGTTGAAAATGTATTAAAGAAATTTGACAGATTGTAGTAGCTTCATGCGCTGGCGTCTGTACCATATTCTGAAAAATAAATGATTATGATTTAAACGTACCTTTCTTCTCCTTGCTGGGTCCATTGCACTTGATGTCACTATTTCTCTTTTTGTCGAAGCGCGCAAAATGCCGCGTCTGATTGGGTGGCGTTACCGCATTTTGGTTGTTCTGCGGTAAAGAAATAAACACATACATAATAGAAATATTAAGAAAAGAGTTCCAGCACCCTATCAATTGCGTAACACACTATCAATCGGAATCTGAATCATTTTGAAGCAAATTTCTAATCCATTGCTTCATAAGATCGAAAAATTTGTCTGCTCAACACGTAAATGACGCAATGCATGTTGTTGAACTGTCAAAATGAAACCGATTCCGATTGATAGTGGATTAAGCAATTGCCCCGCTGGAAGTATTTGGGAGAGGCTTTTGCTCAGCAGTGGGACAGTATAGGCCAGGGATGGCGAACCTCTGTACAGACGCCAGCACATCAACCTACTACAATCTGTCAAATTTCTTTAATAGATTTTCAACATTATCATTAAGGCATAAGGTTCAAAGTTGATTGCGAAAATGTGACAGTTTCGGGTAGGTTGATGTGCTGGCGTCTGTACATCTGCATGCCATTTTCTCCAAATAAATATTTCATACGGTCAAGACGTGCCAACAAACAATCTTGGCTTAGGGATTACTGGAAAAAAACTACTCTCGCATTATTATTAACCTTTTAACCGCTTGTGTCGCATTTATGCGACACATATTTCCGTGCCCCTACCGTCCGTGTCGTATTTCTGTGACAGAGAACATGCATGATTTTTTCGTTCTATTTTCGTCCTATTAACTGCGTGGTACAATTAAAACCATTATTAAAATATAGATATAAAAACTTATTGACAATTTTTTAATCGATACAACGATTTCTTCTCCTTATTTATTGTAGGTATTATTTTATCTTGATTTTATCGATTTGTAGCCGCGCGCTAGGGGCACGGCAATTGATATTTAACCAAGCGCTTAAAAGCTTAATCTCTCTTGATATTTCTCGGGCCCCCAGGGTCCCGGACCTTTGGAAGGCATACGAGGTGCCGAAACCAACTCGCAGAGGTACGTTAGACGTTTTTATTGAGACACCAACCGGCGATTATCCTATGTTCGCAATATGCAAGTTCACCTAAGGACAACCCCCGGTTGGGGTAGGTCTAATGTTAATATTGACTGTTTTATATGTATTTATCAATACAAATAAATAAAATTGGAGTGTCTGTTTGTAATATTAAAATAACCACTTTTTACTAAATGCACATGGATATATGTGTATAAATCCATGTGCATTTAGTAAATATGTCACAAATGTAAATATGTGACAAAAATTTAAAAAAAAAATGTTATTTTGGTATATGTACCGTGTGGTACATATACCAAAATAACATTTTTTTTTTAATTTTTGTCTTTCTGTTTGTTTCGGCTAATATCTAAAAAGGCTGCACCGGTTTTAACGAGACTTTCACTGGCAGATGGCTGATGTAATAAGGAGTAGCTTAACTTCTTTTATTTTAGAAAAAAAAAAACTTTTTTGTTAAATTCCACGCGGACGAATTCGCAGGTAATAGCTAGTAAAATTATAAATTAGTGCTACTTCTGCTGTTACTAACTAGATGACTTAGGTATCTTAATAGGGTATTTTCCTCGGTAAAAAAATAATAATTAGATTTAGTCCGTCAGTTAGATTATCGAAAAATAATGGACCCTTATTTTTTCTTTTGTGAATCAAACAAAAAATGACAAAGATAAAGCGCGTCAAAATTTGGGAGTGGGGGGTCGTGACGTCACGCCGTGCTAATAAGTGTCGCACGGCGTGACGTTACGCGGAACCTTAACGGGCGATATCTTCATCATTTTTTATATAATTGACAAAAGAAAAAATAAGGGTCCAATATTTTTTGATAATCTAACTGACGGACTAATTAGAATTTTTTAGGAAACTAGCCTATTCCTGAAATTATGCCGTGCCCAATTAATTATCCCTGGTATAGGCTAACAAAAAAACAAGTGCGAGTCGGTCTCGCGCACCGAGGGTTCCATACAAAAATGTTTAAAATATTTTTATTATATTATGTAACTAAAAATTTACGGTTTTCGCAATGTTTCCTTTATCTGTGCTATAAGACATTGCTTCGTAACAAATTTCAAGATTCTGAGTTCACGGGAAGTACCCTGGAGGTTTTGATTCCCTTGCGAGTGTCGAAAATTTGCGGAAATTTGCGGCATAAAACGGCTGTATCTTTTGATTGCGTTGGCTTAGGAGTTTGATTTTTTCACAGCTCCAAGGGACAGTAGACCTGAGTATTTGATATAAATTCCAGCTTGATACCTCCACGCGTTCCTGAGAAAAAGGGTCTTGACAGACAGACAGACAGACGGACGGACGGGCTACAAAGTGATCCTACAAGGGTTCCGTTTTTTCCTTTCGAGGTACGGAACCCTAAAAAGAAGGAGAGGATACGGGCGTGATTTTATATTAAATGAAGAAAGGTTACTTACTTTGTCCTCTCTTAAGACGTGTAGCCTCCTTAACATTAATGGTACTAGCATAGCATTCAAATCCCTGAAACAAATAAGCCATATTAGATTTTTTTAAATAAACATACAGGAATAAGAAGTTAGGCGCCTCGGCAATTATCGTTTATCTTCGGAATTACGAAGGTACGATGTGATATCTAATATAGAGCTGTTGCAACCTTAATTTTTTTTTTTAATCATGCCAAAACCTGGTCCAAACTATTTTGCACTTAACGTCAGTAACTATAAAGTTCATTATTTTATTAGCCTAATGGCGTTCTACAGGGTGTTACGGAAAGGGTATATCAATACAAACGGGTTGAAGAGTGTATCTGGTCTAGAATCTCTGTACAAAATTTCAGCTTAAAAGCAGTAACTTTGAAAATGTTTAATATTTTTTTATTTCGATACTTTATTAAATTGAAATCATAACAAACGTGTCACCGCACTACGAGGGTCATTATCCATTATCTGTAGTGTGTCTGTGCGCCTAGTACACGCACATCACGCCGCCACGCGCCAGTGCAGCGCCGTGATGTCGAAATAAAAAAATATTAAGCATTTTCAAAGTTACTGCTTTTAAGCTGAAATTTTGTACAGAGATTCTAGACCAGATACACTCTTCAACCCGTTTGTATTGATATACCCTTTCCGTAACACCCTGTATAGTGTACTATTCGTATTGAGAGAAGAAAAATGAAGTGTAATTGAGTAATGTTCGTACAAATTTGCACTGTATAGCACCGTTAATAAAGCACTTTTTCACCTACAGTTGATACAATTTTGTTTTGTGGTACAATTTTCATCTTTATGACACAGATAATAAAGTGCACTCTTACCTAAAATTGGTAGCTATCTCCTGCACTTCCATGGCGGCTGCTAACAAACCGGTTGCATAGCATTGCAATGGTTCTGCAGAGTTTGTCGCCCAGTTCACTAGCCGATGGATCAGAGCTTCGTTGTCCTGGTAATAAAGAAGGAAAGATTTATATTTTATTCGTGACTTCGACGCGACGCGGCGCGCAGTTTTCAATATAGCAATACATTATAGACCTTACCTACTACACAAAAAGGTACACAATTCTGTGTGTCTACTACGACGAGCTACGCCGCGCGGCCCTCCCCACTGATGTGTACCTTTTTGTGTAGTAGATAAGGTCCATAATTGTATTGCTATATTGAAAACTGGGCGCCGCGTCGCGTCGCGATGTGAGCTGACCCTTACAAGAAACTACATAATTATTATCGTTTTAGTCATAAGACATCCACTGTTGGACATAGGCTTCTCCCAAGGTGATGGCGCCAAACAAGTAGCCGTATTCTGGGCCGAGTCCATTTAGATGGCTATCGACACGATAAGAAGAAAAGAGAAGGCTTTTGGCTGCTTTGTGTGTGTGCATCCCGTCTTTTTTTTTTTTTTTGTTATGTGCATGTAACATTGCTTTTTGCCAAATATCATGATTTTAGGTCAACGGGAAGTACCCTATAAATTTTGATTCCCTCGAGTGTCGAAAACTACGTTTTTTGCAGCATAAACGGCCGTATCTTTTTTTTTTGCGTTAATTTAGAAGATTGATTTTTCAACAGCTTCAAGGGACTGTAGACCTGAGTATATGACTTTAATTCCAACTCGATATCTCCACGCGTTCCCGAGATAGTCTTGACAGACAGACAGGCAGACAGACAATAAATATATCCTATAAGAGTTTCGTTTTTTCCTTTTGAGGTACGGAACCCTAAAAATAAAGAAATCGTCATTAAACAATGCTTTTTAATGACGATTTCTTTTTGGTGCTCCGGCCCGGCGCGTACCACTGGTGGCACATTACAATAGAAAATCAATTGTGTCTGATTAGCTGGCCGTAACTAGTTAAATTGTATCTCGTAAAAGAACTAAAACCCGTATTTTTGATGCTAGTAACCCTTAAATTAAGAAGTGGTTGGTGGCAACCCTAATTAGGTAGTATTTGTATTTCAACCACTTGCACTAGTCCGATCAAAAGCACCACATTTGTTTGGTGGCTCAGGTTCTTTAGGGCCAATATCCTCCATATATGAACTCACCTGGAACACGACGCTCATCTCCAGGCCCGGCATGAGGTCCAGGGTCAGTCTGCACGCAGCCACGTTCAGTTTGTGCACGTCGCGTCCCGTCATATTCTGACGGGAGTAGTACGTGTCGCGAACGTAGTCATTAACTAGCTGAAAATAAAAGAAAAAAAAATTATGTAAATTATTTCATCACCACTGCTCTCAAAACGGTGAAGGATAACATCGTGAGGAAACCGGCATGTCCTAGAACCAAAAATTCGGAGACATGTGACATCTGCCAACCCGCATTGGGCCCGCGTGGTGGATTACGGCCCACTCCCTCTCACCGAGAGGAGGCCTGTGTCCCAGCAGTGGGAACATTATAGGCTGATTACGTATTAGCTTACCCAAGGGCTGGCTTTTACCTTGGTCAAAGGCTAAGCATTGCCATACAACGTGGTAATGCCGCCAGTCTCTTGGGTACATTACCAGTCGACAGCGATGCGGATGAATTTTTCGACGCTATATTTTAGTTTCTGTATAGTTTTAGTTAAGTTTGGATTTAATTTTGTTATTTTTATTAATTAATTTTGAGAGCAGCTGCTCTCAAAACGGTGAAGGAAAACATCGTGAGGAAACCGGCATGTCCTAGAACCAAAAATTCGAAGACATGTGACATCTGCCAAACCGCACTGGGCCCGCGTGGTGGATTACGGCCCACTCCCTCTCACTGAGAGGAGGCCTGTGTCCCAGCAGTGGGAACATTATAGGCTGATTATGTTATGTTATGTATTAATTAATTAGGTATTAGTTATTATTTGCTTATACATAGTTCATTTACAGAATTAACAAACGGGCCCGTGGCTTAATAATAACAGCCGCACAGGTCGATCGATCAGGTTAAGCTACGCTTGCCACGGTTGCTCTGTGGATGGGTGACCATCTTTACATACCGAGACCCCTCGGCCTAGGTGCCTCGGAAAGCACGTTAAGCTGTTGGTCCCGACCGTTGGACCGTTGACAGTCGTTACGGGTAGTCAGAAACCCGGAAGTCTGACAACCAGTCTTGCCAAGAGGTATCGTATTACCCAGTAACTGGGTTGTGGAGGTCAGATAGGAAGTCGCTCCATGTAAAATACTGGTATTCAGCTGCATCCGGTTAGACTGGAAGCCGACCCCAACATAGTTGGGAAAAGGCTAGGCAGATGATGATGACATAATTAATAAATAAATATGTTACCTTAGTCATAAAGTTGTCCTTCTTGAACATGACCTTGAGAGCGTGTCCCAGCGCACACTCGGGGTCCGTGCGCGACGGATGACGCTCATCGAAAGGGTCAGGATCCTTTTTCATGAAGTTTTCCGTCTCTGCTTCTATTATTTCGGATATCCTGTAATAAAATTGAAAAAGGTGATCTCTTTATTGATTTTGTGCGGCTTTTATCAAAGACTAGCAGCGCCCCGCGGTTTCACCCGCGTAAGTTTCGATCCCGTGGGAATATCGGGATAAAGAAAGAAAAAGAAAGAAAATACATTTATTTAGCACAGACTAAAAGACACAATACACCGTGATCCGTCCGGCACGGGCCTAGTCCTGTATAGCTCTTCATAAACACTCGATACGCTTCCGTATCGTATCGAACATTAATCATTGTTATCGTAGGAGTCTTCTAAACGCTGATCACAAGTCCAAAACCCGAAAATTTTGTCAGTTTAAATCAAATAGACGCCCGCTATTCTTCCAACAGCTATATGCTGTTGAGGGGAAGTCAAATCAGGTTATCGAAATGTCAGGCTTTCGATACGATAGCCTGTCGTATGGTTGTGAATCAGGGCTCAGATACATACATCAGATAAAAAAAAAACAAAAATGAAGATCAAATAAAAAGCGTGAAGTCCGATGTAAGTAATTAGCAGGAAAGTGTGCCTCACGGCTGCGCCAAAAAGGCCCAGTTCAGCAATAATGCCAGACAACTAGTGCCTGACGCTGGTTTTCAACTGCACCTGATGTGTGAGGTGATGGATGTAAATCAGTTTTACACTGCAACGAAAAACTATCCTATGTCCTTTCCCGGGACTCAAACTATCAAATTTCATCTAAATCGGTTCAGCGGTTTAAGCGTGAAGAGGTAACAAACAAACAGACACACTTTCGCATTTATAATATTAGTATGGATAGTATGGATTGTTCTCTGGTGAGCTATTTTGCAGTGATAAACAGTGAGGCCTTTGCGATTTTTTTTCGTGCAAAGGATTTTCAACGCTCTTCTTAACGCCGAAGGTTGCAAATCCAACAGTGTTTTTTGACGCGCTAAGATGCGTTCTGTTCGAATCTCAACGCTTGCCCCAATGTCGAGAGTTGACAATCCATTGCGCCATAAAAAAGCGTCGCGTTGTAAAACCGCTCGACTATTTTAGATTTGCTTGCGTTGATAACACTATCGTTTATAAGACATACTTTACGCATATTTAATTAGGAAATTTAATTGCATTTATTTCCGGGGTAGGTGAAGATAACCATTTGACATTTGACCAATGTGGCCAAAATCTGCTACATTGTCTTGTCCTACCAAATGTAATATATAAACTGAACCTCCTTTTTTGAAGTCGGTTAAAAATCTCGTGTCACAGAGTTTGTTATCGAACTCCTACGAAACGCTTTAACCAATATTTATGAAATTTTTTGTGTATATTTGGTAGGTCTGAGAATAGGTCGTAGCCTTTTTTTTTTTTGATAAATAAAGTTTGCGGTGTCGGCTAGTTCTGTTATAAACATTTGGATAGGCTTTTTTATACTACGAAAGTGACACTGCACATACAACATCCTATCCTACTAATCCATACTAATAATATTATATATTCGAATGTAACTCTGTCTGTCTGTATGTTACCTTTTCACGCCTAAACCACTGAACGGCTTTCGATAAAATTTGGCAGAGAGGTAGATTGCATCCCGGGGAAGGACATAGGATAGTTTTTATCCCGACATTCCCACGGAATAGACATTTACGCGGGTGACACCCCGGGCGCAGCTAGTTATGTTTATAATTTCAATGATGTACGATTATTTGTCAAAATTGATGATAATTTAAATAAAAGTCCTTCCATAGTTCTAGGCAACCAATTCACTATACTAATACTATAGTGGCTATGGCTTTGGGTGGCTATAGTCATAGCCAACAGGGGCTTGTGGCTAAGTAATATCAGCCGCACGGGTCAATCGATTAGGTAAAGCTAAGCTTGCCGCGGTTGGTCCGTGGATGGGTAACCATCTTCACATACCAAGACCCGTCCGTGCCTCGGCAAGCACGTTAAGCCGTTGGTCCCGGCTATTATTCGTGGATCTTTGACAGTCGTTACGGGTCGTCAGAAGCCAGAAAATCTGACTACCAGTCTTGCCAAGGGGTATCGTATTACTCAGTGACTGGGTTGTGGAGGTCAGAGAGGCAGTCACTCCATGTAAAATACTGGTATTCAGCTGCATCCGGTTAGACTGGAAGCCGACCCCAACATAGTTGGGAAAAGGCTAGGCAGATGATGAGTGACTATAGCCAACAAAAGCATAGCTGAATATGTTTTGTTTCCATGTTCTGTAATAGTTCTGCACGAACCGGGGGTTATTCTTGAGTACACTTGAAGGTATGATTCCGATCTCGGCAGCACGCAGCAGTGCATATAAACCTATAGAAAATATATGAGGACCAGTAGTGCTGCGACCGCACTGCCGCGGCAGCACGCAGCAGTGCTGCCGCAGCACTGCTGGTCCCCATATATTCTCTATAGGAATGTCGCGTAGCACTGCTGCGTGCTGCCGAGATCGGCATTAGGCCGCGGCAGTGCGGTCGCAGCACTACTGGTCCTCATACATTTTCTATAGGTTTATATGAGATTACATTCCGAGCACGGCAGCAATGCTGCGCGACATTCCTATAGAGAATATACGGGGACCAACAGTGCTGCGGCAGCACTGCTGCGTGCTGCCGAGATCGGAATCATACCTTAATGCAAACAGGGAAAATTGTTCATTCATAAATTAAAAGTAAACACAGTCATAAAAAAAATGGATGCATGACTTTTAACTTTACTTACAGAATTATTTCATAATATTTTGAAATGTTTGTCTTATCATAAGGCGAAAGTTTGTGTGTGTGTGTGTTTATATTGTTACTTCTTCATGCTCAAACGGCTGGACCAATTTTGATAAAATTTTGTATAGAGGTAGCTGACACCCTGGATTAACATATATGCTACTTTTTATCACGATATTCCCACGGGATCGAAACTTAAGGTATGATTCCGATCTCGGCAGCACGCAGCAGTGCTGCCGCGGCAGTGCGGTCGCAGCACTACTAGTCCTCATACATTTTCTATGGGTTCATATGAGATTACATTCCGAGCACGGCAGCAATGCTGCGCGACATTCCTATAGAGAATATATGGGGACCAGCAGTGCTGCGTGCTGCCGAGATCAGAATCATACCCTTATGCGGGAGAAACCGCGAGGCGCAGCTTGTCTTATTATAAAATTGTGACTCAAGTAAAATCTTGTTCGAACTTGTCTTGCATGTTCATACAGGTCAAGCTTGGTGCATACTACATGTGGCACGATACAATACAAAATCAATTGTTTCTCATTAGCAAACCTTGACCCATTAATATTTAAATAACATGTTGCCTAATGTTACTGCTAACAAAACAAAACAGATAATACTATGTAGACATAACTTTTCAAATTATTTCCTGGGGATTCAGAATGTATTTGGCTACCTGCCATCACCTCCGAATCATAAAGTTTTGTTTATATTGATTGAGTTTTTTATTACTTTGTAGAAAATAGCAGCGAGAGGAGGCCTGTGTTCCAGCAGTGGGAACATTAAAGGCTGATTATGGTAGCATAATCAGCCTATATTGTTCCCACGGTGTAAGAGTGAAGAGGTAACAGACAGACAGACACTTTCGCATTTATAATATTAGTATGGATGTAATTTTAATGTTTGTTAGGTGCTGATTCTCAGCATAGTATAAATAAATGACTTTTGAGTTTGTTGTTGTGCCTTCTCATGTCAAGTTATTTGATTGGGCGTTATTATTTCAGTCGGCAAAACACATGAGCTTGACAGTCCTAACAACATTTTTTAATGTAGATTAGCTTCAGAAGCTAGGTGTTCATTTCAGCAGGTTTATTTCCATAAGAAATAAATAAATAATGATAATAAATGATGATGATGATTAATAAATAAATAAGAAACAACAAATGGCCAATTATCTAATGGTTTTGTTACTTTTTAATGATTATCAGGCTCATAGCACCAGTACATAATAATGAACAAACACAATTTCACAGTGTTTGGTCATTACAAACCCATTGATGAACATAACCTCTTTGGATTATCAAACTTGATCATGGTCGCGATGTTTAGAATCTCAAGGCTGATTTAGACAGGGTAAGTAACCTCCAAACTCGAGACAAATCAGTGCTGACCTAAATTTGGAGTCAGTAGTACTGACTCCAAATCAATTTACATTAGGTAAATATCGGGTCAGCACTGACTTGTCTCGAGTTTGGAGTCAGTTACTTACCCTGTCTAAATCAGCCTTTACTGGCTAGCTTATGATGAGTACTAAGTCATGGAGTCATAAAAAAAATAGTTTGTCAACAAAGCATGACATTTTTTAACGACTTCATTATGAATCAATCCAACCACTTTTTTATTCCAATCATTATCAAAATAAGGATTTTACACTAAATGAGGACTCTATTGGGTTTTTCAGTGAAATTGGCCTATTATAGAGCCAAATGCTATTTAAAGCTGCACTTCCTGATTAGTTTATAAGTAATTAAAAGTTCTCAAGAACTTAGGAATACCTATTGCATATTGTTATTAGATGTTATTTGGTGATGAATTCTATTTTTAAATTGAAATTTCATAGCCACATGTGTAAGCATACGGCAAACAATAAATGTGCTAATTATAATTTTTTTCGCAATATTATCAAAACAAAGGACCCTACCTCGTTAAAGTTGGTATTGGGTCGAAGTTGGCAGTTGTATGCTGTTCCTCCCATTGTCGCAGCAGCTCAGTTACCTCTTGGGCTGGCCCTGAATCCATTTAAATTCACAAAATGTTTGTAATTTATAACCTCACTGATTAACAACTTTGTCACTTATGTACCGTAACGACACGACTCGACTATTACATGCCAAATTTTTATTTACACCAATAAAACAGATTATTGTACATTTTATTATAAAAATATTTATTTTATTAGAAGTAAATTCGTTAAAATGCAACGTTTTGTCTTTATACCGCGCACTCCTACAACAAAATTTTATGCTAGGGATACCACGACAAAGAATAAATAATTTTCTACCCTATATTAAATTGTAGTTTGCTACTATATATTTTTTGGATGTGAAATATTGTGAATACGAATAATAACGCTCTAGTATTCACAGACTAAGAAGAGATTGTGACGAAAATAATGTCAGTCTAGTATTTTTTTTTATTGAACTGACTTAAAAAGTTAAAATTGTGGTAAAATCCGAAGAGGATTTTATTTCGCCGTACTAACAGAGCCCAATAAAAAAATTGGTAGGAGGTTTATCAGACAATCAAATATAATACGACAACAGGAACTAGTAAGGAAATGAAATAGTTAGTAGGTAAAACTTTTTAACAAAAAAAAAACGACTTCCAAAAAACACTACAAAGTGAAAAATAACTTTAAGGTGAATGGGTAGTTGTAGCCCGCGAAATTCAATTTTTCTTACGTTTTTTGCAATTTGTAGATCAGTGTCAGGTTGTATCTTGATCCAAATATGATTCGCGACTATAATAGACATGTATTTACGGAATTATAGTCATTAGAATCATTAATATATCTCTTTAAGTTAGATTTCTACCACTAACACTTTTCCATACGAGATTTGTTCTTAACGGTAGAAATCTAACTTAGAAAGATGTATTAATGATTCTAATTATTATAATTCTGTAATTACATACCGGTTATAGTCGCGAATCATATTTTGATCAAGATACAACCTGACACTGACCTGAAAATTGCAAAAAACGTAAGAAAAATTGAATTTCGCGGGCTACAACTACCCATTCACCTTAATTTCGGAAGTCAGTGTATTTGGATCTGTGTATTAGTTTTTGCCATCGACTTCCGAAATTAAAGTTATTTTTCACTTTGTGTCTTTTTTTTTGTTTCTCGCTTTTTAGTGGGTCTGTTTATAACTTATATAAAATACAATAGCCTAATGTTAACTTGCTCATCGCCTTTTACAAAATATTGCTTTTCCCGATGCAGGGACGTTAATTTTTGAGGAGTTCTCCAGGTATTTCACCATCAGCTCCATTTCGCCATTCGCATTGTGACGAGTTAGCAACCATATTAAAGTAATTGAATCGCAACCCGTGAAATAGTTATTATTGAGTAGTTCCACTTCACCAAATGGTGCTTTCCGAGAGCAAATGCACGAGTTACTATAGAAAATACCCAAATCGCTATAGGTGTGCCGTGTGCCTATAATTTTTGAAGAGTTCCTTCGATTTCTCCATGATCCCATGATCACATCCTGACCTGATGTCAACGGGACCACCTGGAAAGTATACCCTTTCAAACAAAAAAATAATTTTTCAAATTGGTCTAGCGGTCTTCGAGTAATCACCTCGGGAACAAACATAAAAAAATAAAGATTCCGAGAACCTCCTCCTTTTTTTGAAGTCGGTTAAAAACAGCATGATGTGTCGATGAACTGTTCTAGAAAAAGTTTCAACTACTAGTATAGCCATACCGTGTTGCTGTTGCTGATGAAATTACAGGCATAGAATATTTCACTTTTGAATTTCATTTAGTAATTCGTGTTTGTTGATAAACTTATATAGTGTGAAACTGTGAACCATTAAAAATATGTAAGGGTGCTGGCCTTACGTTTGTAAAGGGAATATGTCAAAAACATGAGGCCGCGGTCCGTTGCGGAAGAGGGCTTTTAAGACATCAAAAAATAATTTTATTAAATCTACTAAAAAAATATGAGCTTACGGCTGGCAATATTACAAAAGATCAAGGTCGTTTTGGTTTTTGGCGGGATTTCTTCGAGTGAAGTTCAGTGGCTGTTTTAATTATTCGCAAATTGATTCCTAGTGGATATTGTGATGTAAAATTGGTGTAGTTTTGTATCTCAAGTGTCTGCGCAACTGGACAATATGTGGAATCATTGAAACAGGCGCAATCTCGGTAAAACGGAGCTGAGAATTTTATTGTGGTTTTGGCCGCCTCAGCGAAGTTTACTGAGAAGGCTGACTCGATACATTTGCTGCCAAATACTTCAAAGTCGTTAGAATGGGTTGCACCCGCATTCCAATGACAATTACGTAAGAAAACAAAAATGTTTAGTGACTACGACTGAAGGACATGTATCCATGGTCATGAATAAATTAAAAAAAAAAAAAAACCAAGGTCGTTTGACTTTGAGGGAGTATCCCCATGGGTACGTTCTGTAACTAAAGTACATTCCATTTTTAGGCGTTAATAAAGAAAATAAATAATTAAAAATCAGCATTATCAACTATTTAAAGACGCCATTCATAAAACGTTATTTTTGTTACAAAATAAATAAACAACACTAACAACTTAAAGAAGTTTTTTCACCTAATTATTTCTGTATGAGATTCAAAAGGAGTTTGTTGAATTGAATTTTCGAACGGACTTGTCAACTAAAAGCGGGCTGTGTACCTTTAATGTTGTGTTAGAAATTAAGAAAACAAATAAAAAGTGATTATAATTGCAAAAAAAAGCATCAAATATGCCTCTTAGAAACGATACGCTCTCACAGTCATCAAGGACTAGTATGTCGGCAAATTATACTAGAAAACTACGGTACAGAACGTTACTCGAATATCTATCCACTGTAGGTAAGAGAACAGTCACTTGAAGTCTCGTTATCAGCTTATTTTATAACCAGTAAGGCCATACGCTTAAATGGAATTGGGCTAGACACATCTGCCGCGTGTCAGACGATCAATGGCCCAAACCTACGACCCAGTGGGTCCCACTTAGTGGCAAACGCGGAATGAGCTGGACTCCTGCAATAAAGATTGGTCCTTGGCAGCTCCGGAGAGAGAGAGAGGTGAAAAAGAGTGGGGAGGCCTTTGCCCAGCAATGGGACATTAAAAAAAAGAATAAATCCTTTATTAACCAAATAGTTTTCTTACATTTCCTTCTAACTACTAAAAGTACAGATAAACTACTCCTAATATTATTGTTACAAGGGAAACATAATTTTAATATTTTAACTTGTGGACTCCACGCTAGGTTGAGTCTGTCTCGTGGAGTCCTTGAGAGTTTTTTAACAATTTGAAATATAAGAAAAAGGCCATACGAGGGTGAATAGAGTGCCTATGTATTTCCTGTGTTCTCTTGTGATGATTATGTATGGTTAGGAGGTTACGACGAGGTCACACAGGATCATGTGACTTAATCATCAACTTTGAATGTGAATATCTCGGAAACGTGACACTTTACAGGATTTAATCTTATTATGTTTTATCGATTTAGATAGGTTTCATACGTGGCCACCATTTTTAAAATGGCGCAGCAGTGGGCATTCCACAGATCTTCAAAACCCTTTATTTTGTAATAAAGGAAAAAAAAAAAATTAAAAAAAGATAAATTATTCTTATATTTGCATGTGAATTACAGAGGATGAAGCTGGTAGCAATGTGGAGTGTATGGACAAGACTTCACAAATCGTGAAGGAGGTCAAGGACATGCATAGACAAGGAGGCGTTGAGGAGAAAGACCCAGGTAATCTATTAGGGTTCTGTACCTAAAGGCTGAAAACGGAACACTATTACTAAGACTGCTGTCTGTCTGTCTGTCCATCCGTCTGTCTGTCACCAAGTTGTATCTCAAGAAAGTTGATATTTTCACAAATTATGTATTTCTGTTGCCGCTATAACAACAAATACTAAAAACAAAATAAAATAAATATTTAAGGGGGGCTCCCATACAACAGACGTGATGTTTTTGCCGTTTTTTGCTTGATATTAATAACGGCAACAGGTAGATACTTGAAATATTTACAGAATAGCTACTTAGTTGAATAAATAATGAAATTAAAATAAAATAAATTAAGGGGGGCTCCCATACAACAAACGTGTTTTTTTTATATTATGTAGTGTTAAATATCGTACGGTGTTACGGAACCCTTCGTGTGTGAGTCCGACTTGCACTTGGCCAGTTTTTTATTTATAGCACTGGTGCTGCTGCTGTGTCACATGTCGCTTAATATAGTGGGAGATGGTGGAGCAATCAAGCCTTATCGCGAGCGCAGCCAGCATGCTTCTTCTTCTTAGCGTGTCGATAGCAATCTAAATGGACTCGGCCCAGAATTCGGCTACTTGATTGGCGCCATGACCAGCGTCCATGAGTTCCTGTAACGTACAGCTGACAGGACACGATATTAAGTGCATGAAAGAAGCCTCCCCGAGCGACGTATCTACAGAACCACTATACGTCCGACGCACCCTGGGCAATCAGCGAGTTATCCACGCTGATTGGCTAATCCATTCACCACAATGGCATTCCAAAGTCCACCTATAAAACCGGCTCTGTGCGTAGTCTCGATTAACATCGAAGGGTTCTCACGATACAAATCTGAAATTCTTTCTGAGGGGCAATTCTCGTAATTTTAAGAACGTTCACAGTCTGATCTCAGTCTCAATCTTTCAAAAATACCTCTAAATTTCCCTAGATTTTCACAAGTTTTTGACGTTTGTTTGTCGCCGAGATGAGACTGCGACTAGATTTTGAACGTTTTAAATTACGAGAATTGGCCTTCTGATGTCTACCGCAAAACTCACTGCAACATTTTTTGCGTTCAAGAGACCCATCGAGATGAAACCCAAAGCCGGCCACACATCCCTGGACTTCGCCGAGATCTGTCACCCGAAGCTCGGTAACTCAGTGTTTGCTGCTCCCGGCATAAGCATGCTATCCACCAAGTGCTCAAACGAGAACGGCAAGCATGCTGTTAGCGCGTTAATAGATACAGGCAAGATGTAATAGCTAACTTGTATTTAATGCTTTCAGGTGAAAGCTTCCTTGATTCCAAGGTGCTTCGCGCCGCCAGTGACGTCACAGTTCGATGTTCCGAAGCTGTCAGTGGAAACGTGAACGCTTACGATAAGCATGAGCTGGCGCGCCATATTGTGAGTAATTAATAAAAGCTATCTATACCAGGGTTCGTAAAAACCCTCTAATATTATAAATGCGAAAGTGTGTCTGTCTGTCTGTATGTTACCTCTTCACGCTTAAACCGCTGAACCGAATCAGATGAAATTTGGTATAGAGATAGTTTGAGTCCCGGGAAAGGACACAGGATAGTTTTTATCCCGATATTCCCACGGGATCGACACTTATGCGGGTGAAACCGCGGAGCGTTGCTAGTTTTTAATAAACATCAAAATATCCGATACAACTACAAAATAACGCGGAACACACATAGAGGTTCAATCGATGGGTATGAGTGTCCCCTGACCACAGACCTTCGCTGGTACAGGTTTCCTGGGACACCCTGTATCCACTGATATTTTAGTACAATCATTATGTTTAAGTATCGGCACAGAATACTTAAAGTACTACGTACAGAAAGGACACTCCCTTCCCCGCACTAACATCAGTTACCGCACCTCACCCCGCACTTCGAGGTTACCGTCGCAGTTCTTTAACAAGAGCGCTCGCAAACACATGTACCTCACGCACACATTCATACGTATACAAACGTCATTTTTTAATGTAGTAGTAGTAGGTAATTATTTTGCGAGCGTTGTATGGAGTGTCCGGGGTGTGGTATCGGTCACTAATTCCACCAGTCACCCTAAGCAGAGTCAAATTAAATAAGCTAGAGAAACGCCGCATACGCGATTGATATTGGGAACTAAGATTCTAAACCATAACATTCCAGGCCGAAAACCCAGACTTCTGGAACTTCACGTTCCCCCAAGAGGTCCCCGTGGCCGCGTACGTGTTCGGCACGTTCACGGCCGTCGCGCAGCGCCCGGTGCGCGTGCGCCGCCAGCAGGTCGAGAAACAACAGCTGGCGCAGCTGAAGGAGCCCGAGAAAGTTGACAAGTTAGTACTATTCCATGTTCAAATCCTCGTTTTTTCTAATTGATGTTTACCACTTGAAAAAATAAGTTTTATATTTGTGTGAATTTAGTTTATTTACAGCCTTTTATTTGTGCAGATCACAGATATAGATACACCTAGATAACGCAAGAGCAACTACTTCGCGTGCCAAAAATCGCACCAGCTTACGTTCGAAAATCTTAAGTCGCCACTTTCGCGCTCAGTCCTGCGTACTGCTGGCTGGGTGAGCGTGAGCGAGAGAGCGCGACCTTGTGACGTCATAGTAGGTAGTCAAAAAGTGCCACGCTTAGTTTTCATACAGTTTGTGATACTTGCGTTATCTAGGTCTAGCTATATCTGTGGTGTAGATAAACCACTATCTTCTCCTTCTGCAGACTAGAGAAGACAGATGAAGGCTCCCAGATGGTGACGCGCGTGAACCGGTTCATCACCAAGTGGTATAAGCAGCATCACAAGCCGCTGAGCTACTTTCACACTGTACTGGATCCGGGCAGCTTCAGTAAGAGTGTGGAGAACATCTACAATGTGTCGTTTCTGGTCAGGGATGGGCATATATCTGTAACCTTAGGTAAGTAGTCATAGGGCTGATTTTTCAATAGCTAGAACTGAAGAATAAATATGATGTTTTGACAGGTTTTGTATAGAGATATTATATGTCAAAACTAGACACTGACAAACATTTATCTACTAAATCGTACTAAAGACAGTATAACTGGTCAACCTCAACGAATACACTTTGTTTCCCTTAACCTTGACATTGGCAGAATCATCGTTAAAACGATGGAGCCATTACTATAAAAAAAAAAAAAAAAAAACATTTATCTATATTCACATACCAAGACCCACAGATATAGATATACCTAGATAACGCAAGTATCACGAACTGTATGAAAACTAAGCGTGCCACTTTTTGACTACCTACTATGACGTCACAAGCTCGCGCTCTCTCGCTCACGCTCACCCAGCCAGCAGTACACAGGACTGAGCGCGAAAGTGGCGGCTTACGATTTTCAAACGTAAGCTGGTGCGATTTTTGGCACGCGAAGTCTTGCGTTATCTAGGTGTATCTATATCTGTGCCAAGACCCCTCCGTGTCTCGGAAAGCACTTTAAGCCGTTGGTCCCGGCTGTCATTCGTGGATCTTTAACAGTCGTTGCGGGTGGTCAGAAGCCTGATAGTCTGACAAACAGTCTTACCAAGGGGTATCGTATTACCCAGTAACTGAGTTGTGGAGGTCAGATAGGCAGTCGCTCCGTGTAAAATACTGGTTTTCAGCTGCATCCGGTTAGACTGGAAGCCGACCCCAACATAGTTGGGAAAAGGCTAGGCAGATGATGATGACCTAATTTTACATGTCGTGTTACAGATGAGGAGTACGGTCTGCCGTTCATAACGCCTCAGTCTGCATCGCAGAAGGAGCGCGTAGACGTGTCCGATGAGAAGCAGTTTATCGTATCTATAGATATGCAGCGATGGCAGGTACAGTGTAATATCCAAACTAATCCAAACTAATATTATAAATGCGAAAGTAACTCTATCTGTCTGTCTGTCTTTTCTTCACGCCTAAACTACTGAACCGATTTGTGTGAAATTTGGTACAGAGATAGCTTGAGTCCCGGGAAAGGACATAGGATACTTTTTATCCCGATATTCCCACGGGATCGACATTTACGCGGGTGAAACCGCGGGGCGCAGCTAGTCTTGATATAAAAGAGTGTCCATGAAGTTTCTTGCCCGAACTATTTAATTTTTACAATTCACATGCTGTACATGGTTTAATTGAAATAAATGCTTTGAGTTTGAGTGTAATTCTATTTACAAATAGAAAGAAAGAAAATACATTTATTTAGCACAGAGTAAAATGGACAACAATACTTCTTTTCTCCCCCATTTTCTTCCACATTTCCTTGTGCTGTGCCTTCTCCGTCCAGTCGGTTAGGAATGAGTCTAAGTCGTCACGCCAGCGTTTCTTAGGCCTGCCTCGGTGACGACGCCCGTCTTCAGGCACCCACTGTGTGACGACTTTGGCCCGTCTGGATGCATCCTATAAGCGTGACCCGCCCAGCCCCTTTTTGTTTGTGGGAACAATACTTCATCATCGAAAAAAAAAAATCTTGCTTAATGGGCCCACTCTTGACCTCGATCACGCCTGATGGAAAGAGATGGATGAGGTCTATGATGGAACGAGCGTGCCCAGAAGATGCCTAAGGCACTGGAACTCCCACGCATCGACGAAACATAGCAGGCAGCCCGCACGCGTTCCCGCACCCGCGCCCGCACCGCAGTCTGGACGGACACTTAAGAGTCGTGCAATACTGTAAATTATTATCGATGAAAGCGCATTTCGGGCCTCAGTTTGCCAGTCTAACGATGTATATTTTTTGTCTTTCCAGGACCTGGTTTCAGCGTTTGGCATCGAAAAGCCAATGATGGTGCTGAAAAATAAATAATAATATAGTAATTCATCATTGTTTGTTTGTAAAATAAATTGTCTGACTGTGATTCTAATAAGTGACTTGAAATAAATATAGGAAAGTTTTTATTTTCTTACGAAATTGGTTTTCTTTTTCTGTATACAAGGTCTATCTATTCATACACGAAATCTCTGAAGGGGTCATTGTATTCATCATTATGAACAACTTTTACTATGGGACCAAACCTGAAATCGCGAAAAAAAATCAGCTGTTCCCTACATTTATGTTCGCATAACTCGTCAAAATGTATGGAATAGCAGATTTTTTTTTGCGATTTCACGTTTGCTACTGTTAGGGCCTTATCATACTAGCGGATTGCGAGCGTCCTTACAGCGGAGCTGGCGCGCAATGAACACGCGGCGCAAGCGCAGCGATAAGGTTGCGGACGCGCAACGAAATCGCCGTGAATAGCAGCGTGGACGCCATTGTTACAGAGTGTATTGTACGTCGTTAAATAAAGGAAATAATAATATTGTAAATGAGAAGAGTTACAAAATTAAAATAAAACAAGTAGAGAATGCTGAAAATATATTTGATACAACACAACGGTCGCGAGTCGCGTAAAATTCCCACTTCACAACAATGTTACAATAATAATCTCTTATTTTACAATACAATGTCTACGCGCTGTATACGTACCGACAGCAGAAAACGATATTTTTAATGGTATAATGTGAACTATGTTTTTCAAATAAATACGTTTAAAAGCATCTTACTGTCACACTCATCATTTGCCTAACCTTTTCCCAACTATGTTAGGGTCGGAGTCTAACCGGATGCAGCTGAATACCAGTATTTTATATGAAGCGACTGCCTATCTGATATCCACAACCCAGTTGCTGGCTAATACGATACCCCTTGGTAAGACTGGTTGTCAGACTTTCGGGCTTCTGACGACCCGTAACGACTGTCAGAGATCCGCGAATGACGGCCGGGATCAACGGCTTAATGATTCATTATTTTTAAGTTAAAGTTTTTTTTAAGTCTGGCAACGCACCGTTAAATTGGCTGGTATTTGAAAACTAACCCTGTATAATGATGGATGGAAGAAGAATTTTTTTTTAATAGAAATAACATCGGTACATATAAAGCGCATATAATAATACTATACAATAAATACATGACATTTGATCGAGAGCAAGTCGTTACTATAGACACCAAAATGAGGTACCATAGTCACATTAATATGGGGCTGTTCATTTATTACGTAAGACGATTTGAGGGGGGAGGGGTCAAGTCTTGTTGTTTCTTACATGGACCAGTGGGAAGGGTCTAGATTACTCTTACGTAAGATCACAAAAAAAGCAAAAATAATAAGTTTAAAAAAAAATTGCTAATTTTTCTTTGCAATTTTGGTACATACTGATCTTACGTAAGATTCAAAGGGGAGAGAGGGTTCATTCAAGTCTTATTTTTTGTTACGTTGAGGGGTGGCGGGGTGGGGGGTCACAAATTAGTTAAAAGTCTTACGTAATAAATGAACAGCCCCTATACATATAATACCTTCCATTACGTTACACTGTGATAAACGTCCCACATCACGTTTGTATTTCTTAAAAGGGTAAGCACGTGTGCTTTTAAATAGCCTCCACGATAAGTATAGTCAGGGACGGACGTTAATAGTTCAGCAGATTGACGTAATACGGTCATTTGCCTTGTTAGTCATTCATACGGCTGTCAAATAATAACAGCCGTTTCGAATTTATGGATAACTAACAGCGCCCCGCGGTTTCACCCGCATAAGTGTCGATCCTGTGGGAATGTCGGGATATAAATTATCCTATGTCCTTTCTCGGGGCGGCACATCAAGCCACCCGAAACTGTCAAATTTTCCCAATCAACTTTGAACCTTATGCTTTAGCAATAAAGTTGAAAATCTATTAAAGAAATTTGACAGATTGTAGTAGCCTGATGTTCTGGCGTCTGTACAAAGGGCTTTGTTTAGTTTTAAACCACAGTGTAATATAGTGGAAACAATCTTTATCTATGAGATAGCATAAACAATACTTACAAAACAAAAATAATTACAATTTATTTTCATATAGATTTTACATTGTCTCAACAATTAAAATGGCCTTCAAAAGTTATTTAACATTTTTCCATTTCAGCTGTGTGCCAAAGTATTATACTTGATTATGTTTTTATGATAAGTCAAAGGTATAGTTCCCACTGGCGTTTTACGAGCGTTGGCGCTTCTCCAACGTCTGCGCAGTGCCAACATTGCGTTGCGTTGCGTCGTTGCGTTGTTGTACGTTACGTTGACGTTAACGTCGCGAGTTACTTATAGCAGTTTAAGCATTTTAAATCATAATGTGGTGTGTCAAAGCTGAAGTGGAAAAATGTCAACTAACTTTTGGAAGCCACTGTATACCATAATTTACAAACTTCGAAGCGGTTTTGCGAAATATTAATAATAATAATTAATATTAACTACTTATTTATAATATTATTAATATTCAGGTATATAGTGTACGGAAAATCGACGCGCTGTTACCACGAATACAGTACATGGTTCTATGAATTAAGAATTTGAGATAATTTTCAAGTTATTGAACAACAAACTCAATGTCATACGCAACAAAGTTCAAATTCCATTGCAAGCAAAAACTTATTAGGACTGTTTTGTTAGAAATGGTCACTCAAAAATCAATTTAGAAAACACTTCACTAAGGGCTGATTTTTCCAATGCCACATAATTTTATCAAATATTTATAAATCACACTAATATTATAAAGGCGAAAGTTTGTGAGTGTGTGTGTGTGTGTGTGTGTTTATATGTTTGTTACTTCTTCACGCTCAAACCGCTGAACCGATTTAGATGAAATTTGGTATAGAGATAGTTTAAGTCCCGGGTAAGGACATAGGATACTTTTTATCCCGATATTCCCACGGGATCGAGACTTATGCGGGTGAAACCGCGGGGCGCAGCTAGTATAGTATAATTTTGAATTTTTCTCAGTTTTTCCATACAAAAATTGTCAGACGTTAAGTTTATTCCACGAATAAAAATTATCTGTCGATTAAAAAATCAGCCCTAAAGTGGACAACTGATTAAGTGCTGATGGAGTTTAAATTATCTGAGATTATGAACACTGCTATAAACCCACAAGCGTTGAAATGATTCCACGAGTTATTAAAAAAAATCTGCTGTTTCATACAAACGTGCAATAAACCCATAGCACACCCCGGACACTCCATACAACGCTCGCAAAATAATTACCTACTACTACTACATTAAAAAATGACGTTTGTATACGTATGAATGTGTGCGTGAGGTACTTGTGTTTGCGAGCGCTCTTGTTAAATTACTGCGACGAATACGCCGAAGTGCGGGGTGAGGTGCGGTAACTGATGTTAATGCGGGGAAGGGAGTGTCCTTTCTGTACGTAGTACTTTAAGTATTCTGTGCCCATAGTACACCAGTTAAGCTAAAGAAAAAAAAAAAGAATATGCCTCGCAAATCCGCCTCGAACACTTACAAAACATTTCAAACATACATTTTAACAGTATGACACAGCATTTTGAACTATAAGTACTAGTAGACCATAGACAAGGAAATAAAATTAAACGAAATAGACCAGTACAATAGGCGGTTACAGAAAATAGGAATCGACCGACATGTATGGAGTTATACAGGCTATCCCAGAAATCGACGTCAAGTCGGAATCGGGTACCAATAGGCCAAGTCATAATAGTTGGCAGAAAAAAAAAATGATGTTTGTATTTTAAAAATTAATGGCATTAAAAAAAATCAAGAAAATCTGCATCCTGTGACAGCCATTTCACTCCTCGCTGCTTAAATTCAAAAGTACCACAAGTCGAAAAAATTACAAATCCTTTTTAAAGCAAAGGGTGTTTTTCCTTTTGAGGTACGGAACCCTAAAAAAGTCATAAGTCCCACGTAATAAGGGGCAAAACAATCTCAATAGACGAGGGTTCATGGATGGACGGCACGGGTTTCAAGTGCGCATGCAGCACGTCCCCACAGAAAATGGTCCGCCTTCCATCCTGCGCCGCTTGCCCTGTCACCTGTGCAATTGATGATCTTATGCCTGCGTCAGTGAGCGGAGTTCGCGCCGCTGAATTCTAGGCCAAAGATGTTTGAGCTTTTTGCCATCGACAAGCAAATATTCAACATACACATAACTTGGACCTACTTATGCAAGACACACATGCCAAAATCGAGATAAGTATACAGAAAACTTTCAAAATGCACCTTCTATCGACCCTGTAAAGATCAAAATGATCTGACAATTCAGACAAAACAACTAATTCAGTCAGACCATTTTGATCTTTACAGGGTCGATAGAAGGTGCATTTTGAAAGCTTTCTGTATACTTATCTCGGTTTTGGCATGTGTCTGGATTGGTTCCGTCTTGCATAAGTAGGTCCACTTTTCGGTCGATTAAAAACTTAAGTAGAGATTAAAATGATAGTCAATAATAATTACATGGAAATAATTTAACAATAATAATATAATACAGTACATTTAAAACTAAGGTCCGGTAGAATATAAACAAAACATATTTACAATAATTTCATTCGAAATGTCACGGGTGTTTTAAATTAGAATTAATTCAAAGTAAATTTTATAGTAGTTTCTTTTTAAAAATAAACCCGTTGATTTATAAACGTTTTTTAAAGTTAATTGACGTTTAAACGTCAGAAATTTTTGGTTAAACATTAGTTGCTAATCATTGTCTTTAAGCAATATTTATACACAAACCCCAATAAGTTTAAGAGAACTCAAACGTTTTGTAAATCATTGGGATCTTATAAATCATAATTATGTTTTATCAAACATTTAAGATAAAACTTAGAACGTATCACTATACTCTGTTATTTTAACCGGTAAAGCGGCGCGATTCGCCAATCGGCGACGAAACAATAGAAAATCAATTGCGTCTCATTAGCGGAGCTTGACAGATTAACGATGATAATTTTGACACGTGTCATGTCAAATGTCAAATCTAATGCCGCCATCTTGTTTTGCCGCTTGGTTTAGAATGTCATATAAACCGTTACAAAACGAACAGAGTATACTAATCTTGACTGCTAAAGCAACCGTTTTCTAGAAGAGCGATGGCCGCGACATATCGGCCGCAATTTACTGGCGAAAGACTTCATTGAAACGTTATTTATGAGACTTGGTTTGTTTCTCTAGAGAGCGTTTTTTTTGATACCGTAAAGTCAAACCCCGTTGTCGGGTCAGCCGTTATGTGGCGGCCACCGCTTTTCTAAAAACCGTAGCTTTACGTACTTTCAGAAGTAATATTTTGGCATTACAAAAAACTACCATTGGTATGCCAAGAATTTATACATATTTCGGGTAAAGGAAGATCTTCAGTGGTAAGTATTCTTTACACATAACAAAATATTGCGTCAAATGCAATTTAGTTTAGTCCGTATAAACGTGTACTATAATTTCATAGTATATTCAAACGTTAGTTAACAAATAATTTTAACAAAAAATCATGTTAACATTTTATAATTGATTTTAGTTTAATTATAATTTTAAAAAGATCGTTTAAGCTTCGAAATAACCTTTATGGTCGCCATTTTTTCAATGCAAGTACATTAACGAACTATTTAGTTACAAGAACATTTATTTTAAGTAATGTTTGTTTTTGTCTAGTTAGCTCAAAGATTTAGACGAAAACAAACATTACTTAAAACAAATGTTCTTGTATATCGATTTTATTCAACTTCGAGCGGCCATTGTTGTTTATATCTTTGACAAATTTAAAAACGCCGGACTATACGTCAAATATTAATGTGTACAGTCAGCATCAAAAGTCGATTAACACTATCATTTTTACATGTTATTAAATTGACAACAACTTTTTTCAATAAACTCATTTTTAGCTTTTCACATAATAGACAAGAGTATATATTCTAAAAAAAATTCTTCTGCTGCAATTTTGAAAAAATATTTTGCTCAATAACTAAGATTAAAATAACTGAAGTGTTAATCAACTTTTGATGCTGACCGTACGTACTCGTAATTATTTGACGTAAGTCAAGGCCATAATTCTGAAATTGTAATTTGAAACAACGCTTTTTTTGGTTTGACGATAGTTAGCGCCATTTTTGACGTATACGCGTGCGTCAAGTGGACGTGAAACAACCCGCCTTCACATTTCAACAGTTATGTTTAAATCCCATGTAATACGGGGCGATCCTATTGCCATCAACCGGGTACAAATCCAGACTCCATGCAGGACAGATTATTTTCAGTTTTTTTAACCGGTCCTCGATATGACTTTAAACTGTCGTGCATTTAGTATTGAACTAAATGTAAAACGCCACCTGTAGGCTATGGGATAAATACACCCAAATAGGCTCGGATGGAACAGTCGATATTAGTGCAGGATATCAACTCAGGGCGGCGGCTGATGAACATCTAGCACGTCAAAGGCGGCGCCCACGGACCCAGTCTGGCGGTCCATTGTACACCCACCAACTCGCACTAGACAAGCGCGGTGGGTTAATTTGTCTAAACCCCTACTCTCTCATGAGAGAGTAGGGAAGCCTTTGCGCTGCAGTGGGACGTCACAGGCTAATAATAATAATAACCGGTCAAGCGGCGCGGTTCGCCGATCGGCGACGAAACAATAGAAAATCAATTGTGTCTCATTAGCAGAGTTTGACAGATTAAACAAAGGAAAAGTGGAATGTATTAGAAAAAAAATGCCTTTATCAAAAATGGCGACCAAAAGGAATAACTTTTAAGCCTTAATTTTTATCATTGGCATTAATTCTGGAATGTTAATCCATTATAATAATAACATTGGAATCGTGTGATTTCACTTAAATTTTATATTTATAATAATTTAGTTTATTTAGACTCGTTGGCTTTCGATTGTTCTTTTAGTCGCGAGATCTCGGCGCCCAGTGTGTCCATGTTTTCCTGAAAATGATGTTATGTATACTATTATACAGGGTGAAATTAAATTCATGGGCATCCTTTTAAGGGGCCTTTGTACTCATCATTATGAACAACTTTTACTATGGGACTAAACTTAAAATCACGAAAAAAAAAAACAGCTGTTCCTTGCATTTATGTTCACATAACTCGTCAAAATATAAGGAAGAACTGATTTTTTTTCGCGATTTCAGGTTGGGTCCCATAGTAAAAGTTGTTCATAATGATGATTACAATGACCCCTTAAAAAGAATGCCCATGAATTAAATTTCACCCTGTATTTATAGTCCTTGCGGGACTAGTTGGCCGCGCCTTAGGTATGTGAGCGGAGGGAGTGCGCGGGGGGGGGGGCACTACTCAGTACGTAACCGCCGCGCGCCGCCTCACGTGTGTCCACTGAGGCGGACAACTAGTTCCGCGTGTAAATAGTTATCTATACATATAATAAAGAGTGTAGAGGTATGAGGAACGGGGTGTAAAGTTCACTCATACTCTATAGAAAACGGAAGAATCCTCCGACCAGACGGGTGTTGTGTCTGGCGAGTAACTGCCCGATGATTCATGTCGGGCCGTTGAATCTATGCTAGTTGCGCGGTAAACTCTGCTTGCGAGATGCAGGATTTAACGCGTGTGGTCGCTTCTCCATACAAACGCGCTCTCGCCTGTTTTCTTTCCGGTTAGTGACCGTAAAGCAATAATTTTTTTTTTACAGAATAATAAATATTAACTACTTGTATGTCCCTATGTTTTCCTTTTTGACGATACATTATTTTTAAAGTCAACAGAGGCGTAGTGTAAAAATTTAAATCTGTTGACAACTATTAATGAAAAAAGAAAAACATAGGGATACAATATATATAAGGTCCCATTAAAATAGATAGACAAACTTTTAGAAATCATTCATACCACCAAAATAAGGACGATGGTAAAAAAATAAGAAGAAAAACGCATTAGATACTTACAAGAAAAATAATCAGCCAACGAAAATACACTAGTGTGCCGGCAATTTATTATTTTAGGTCAAAATAAAATCACTTTAATCCGTGTTTTTTTTGCTTGGATATCTTTGGTTGGACTGAGCGCTGTGTTACAATTTGTCAATCTATTTTAATGCGACCTTTTATATCCTTCTTATTCTGTTTATGAAAATCTTTTAAATTGGTCCAATATTGGAGGAGGAAATAGGCGAGAGCCAAACCTCGAATTATGACTTTTTACTTTTACTTTTTCAAAAGTCTCGCCGACCGCATTTCCTCTTGAGTACTTACCTTGAGCGTGATGTTTTTAAGCAACGTGTCTTCTAACACGGCTTGCAGGCGCCGGTTCATCTCAAGTGACAGTTCGGCAGTCATCCCGCCCGGGTCGCCGCCCCATACCGCGGCCATCGCACCACCGCCGAGGCGGGCTATCTCTTTCTGTAATACGGTTTAAAATATAGATTAACCCTTTTACCAGCAGAAGGATCCAAGTGTAGCAGAAAAATAGTTTGGTGTATGGTTTACCAAAATTAAGCTTTAATTAATATGCCTATTAGATGGTGGTACGTATATTGCCGTCATCGGTAAAAGGGTTAAAGGCCTATTCAAACCTAAGCGGTATTCGCTACCGTCTGCGGTAGAGAAAACCGAATAGGTATGCGGTAATATTACTGTTCACACCAAAGCGGATTTCGCTATCCTTGTGGGTAGAATATTGAGTTCGAGGTTTCGCCCAACAAGCGAAACAATACCTATGCGGTACTATGGCACCTACTACTCCGCTCTAACCGCGGAACTTGAGCGAAACCCGCGCGGTATGTATCTCTACCCACAGCGGCAGCGAATACCGCTTAGGTTAGAATAGGCCTTAACGACGGATATAGATACACCTAGATAACGCAACAGCACCTACTTCGCGAGCCAAAAATCGCACCAGTTTACGATCGAAAATCATAAGCCGCCACTTTCGCGCTCAGTCCTGCGTACTGCTGGCTGGGTGAGCGTGAGCGAGAGCGCGAGCTTGTGACGTCATAGTAGGTAGTCAAAAAGTGGCACGCTTAGTTTTCATACAGTTCGTGATACTTGCGTTATCTAGGTATATCTACATATATCTGTGGCCTTAACTTAGTTATCATTCACCAAAAAATAACTATGGAAAACTGACAAATTCATGTCTTTTTGTGATTTATTTAATAATAATAATAATAATAATAGCCTCCCGACCGATTTCGCCTATGGCCAATCTCAACGGAAATTAGCCAGGTTCACAGGAGATATTATAGTGCACAAGTGTGGGCGTAAACACAGGTGCACTCTCTGTTCCTTTACTCTCATAGTCCGATGAGACGGCAATCCGACACGACCGGGGAGAGATCAGGCGCGGGACCAACGGCTTTACGTGCTTTCCGAGGCACGGGGGGTATTAAACCGCCAACTTCTATCTCCGAACTGTTACTAAGAAATTCCTAATGGAGAACCCACAGATATAGATATACCTAGATAACGCAAGTATCACGAAGTGTATGAAAACTAAGCGTGCCACTTTTTGACTACCTACTATGACGTCATAAGCTCGCGCTCTCTCGCTCACGCTCACCCAGCCAGCAGTACGCAGGACTGAGCGCGAAAGTGGCGGCTTATGATTTTCGAACGTAAGCTGGTGCGATTTTTGGCACGCGAAGTAGTTGCTCTTGCGTTATCTAGGTGTATCTATATCTGTGGGAGAACCCAATAACACTTTGTCCGAACCGGGAATCGAACCCGTCCTGGGTTCGATTCCCGGGTCACACCGGTACACACATTCCTCGCTACGCATCCTCGCTCATCTCTGGTGGAAACGCAGCCTAAAGATGAGAAAATAATGAGTTTACATACTACGCATGACATGATAAATATTACCTTGGTTAGCTTCCGTTTCTACATAGCAGCATGAACAAGGGAACCTTATTAGATATTACATGAAAATAATGTTTTACAGGGGCTTACATTTTTCAGTAAAGTTATAGGAAATAGTTTTGCGAAATTCCTAGCCACAGTCAGCGACAAAAGTAGGTACTACAATATTTAGGAATTTAGATCATTTAATCTTTTAAGCGCTTGGCTAAATATCAATTGCCGTGCCCCTAGCGCGCGGCTACAAATCGATAAAATCAAGATAAAATAATACCTAAAATAAATAATGAGGAGAATTTTTGTCTATTTAATAATGGTTTTAGTCGTACAGTCACGAGCAATAATATATCAACACTTGGCAACTTTCAATTGCGATATTTTCGTGAAATAACGAATGCAACGTTGAAATACGACACTTTACATAAACCTATGGGTTCGAAAATACTATGTTCGTAATAACATAAAATTTCATTCAAAAATAAAGGAGAAAATCGCCTTTGAATAAAGCCAAGTGTATACATACTTATAGACGTGACTGTACCACGCAGTTAATAAGACGAAAATAGAACAAAAAAAACATGCATGTTCTCTGTCGCAGTAATACGACACGAGCCGTAGGGGCACGGAAATATGTGTCGCATAAACGCGACACAAGCGGTTAAAAGGTTAAAATCATCGGAAAACGTCATGTTTTCATGAAAAAGTCATTTTCCCTTCAAACATAACCTTTGTTGCTGACTGTTTCGGGGTTTGTGGAAGAAAGCGTTAGCTACTAATAATTTTACATTCGTCCACTATTAGGCATTTATAACCCGACTACGGCAAAGCCAAAGGAGGGTTAAGATAATATTTTTTTAAATATCGCAACGTCATGCTGAGAAAAGGGAAAGTGGGGGAAAGTATTCCTCCTCCTCTCTCCTACTATCTATGCTGTGCCCGACAGGGTCCATAATTGTGACTAAAATATTTCTCTACCAACTATACAGGGTGTTACGGAAAGGGTATATCAATACAAACGGGTTGAAGAGTGTATCTGGTCTAGAATCTCTGTACAAAATTTCAGCTCAAAAGCATTAACTTTGAAAATGCTTAATATTTTTTAATTTCGACATCACGGTGCTGCACTGGCGCGCGGCGGCGTGATGTGCGTGTACTAGGCGCACAGACACACTACAGATAATGGATAATGATCCGCGTAGTGCGGTGACACGTTTGTTATGATTTCAATTTAATAAACTATCGAAATAAAAAAATATTAAGTATTTTCAAAGTTACTGCTTTTGAGCTGAAATTTTGTACAGAGATTCTAGACCAGATACACTCTTCAACCCGTTTGTATTGATATACCCTTTCTGTAACACCCTGTATACATTACGGTACGCAATAAAGAATTGAGAATTAATGGCTTTTTAGGTCACGCAGCACAGATTTTAGTTTGATTTTTTTTCTGTTGTTTATAATTTGCTGTTTGACACCACAGACTACCTACAGTATTTGTCTGTCCTTCCCCTTTTTAATCCATCCAAAGGTTGTCTTTAAAAGATCGCTCTTAGCGATAAGACCGCCCATTGTGTCACCCATTGTAAAGTTTCTATATTTATGTCTGTAATTTATATGGTGTACAGACGCCAGCACATCAACCTACTACAATCTGTCAAATTTCTTCAATAGATTTTCAACTTTATCACTAAAGTATAAGGTTCAAAGTTGATTAGGTAAATTTGGCAGTTTCGGGTCGGTTGATGTGCTTGGCGTCTGTACATAATAAAGAGTATCCTATTCTATTCTTGAACCAAATTAATATTTTTTTTTATCTCTTTCTTTACCTTGTTTTCATCCCTGTGGCTGGAGGCGACGGCGCCTGCGGGCATCTCGCACAGGAGATGCCTCAGCAGGCGGGACTTCGCCCTCAGCTCTGCGGTGAGCTGTCTAGAATGTTCCTCGAGGAACTCGCAACGCTCTGAACGACGTGCAGCCGCTCGTTGTAAGGACACTATGCGCTCGATTAGTGTTTGACGGTCGGGTTCGCGGACCTAGAATGTAGAACATAGAATAGTCACGTTGAAAATGAAAAATGAAAAAATGTTTATTAGTTTTAACAAGTTTTCCTACATTACTAGGTAGTGATTGGAGCCTCCTTTTAAGCTAATAAAGCCTGTATTAGGAGACTCCGCTCTTCCATACATTGTTGGTTTTAACTATGAACTTGTTTTTTTTTTTAAATAATAATGCGTTCTGTGGCTATACTATATTCCACTGCTGGTGTCCACTACGCTGTGTGTGTTGGATGCGAGAAGCACAGAACCGGTCGAAGTGGAGGTGCTTGGGGGAGGCCTATGTCCAGCAGTGGACGTCTTTCGGCTGAAATGATGATGATGTGTCCACTGCTAGGGGGCCGTTCAAGTATTACGTAAGCAGATTTTGTGCAGTTATTAACCCCCCCCGTCGCCCTCGTCAGCAAAAGTAAGCAAAGCTCTTACCCCCCCCCCCCCCATGCTTACGTAAACATTGGTACATGCATTTTTCAATTTTAGATAGATAGATAAACCATTTATTTGGCGCACACAAAAGACAGCACAACAACACAAAACACCTCTGGTTTCTTTATTGATTCAGGAGCAGCAAATGTATGCGTTTCGTTTTCAAGCATAGACAAGTAGGGTTGCCATATGTGTTCAAATCGAAAATCCAAAAAAGTAAAATAAATACTGCTGACGTAATCACCATCCAGACACCCCCATCCCCCATGTAACCAAAAATAAGCAAGGCAAAGACTCCCCCGCCCCCCTGTAGTGCTTACGTAATACTTGAATGGCCCCTAGGATTGAAGCCTCGTCTCTGTGGCAGATAAAAAACCATAGGGTCAGGTTTCCACCAGAACGAAAAAGAGAGGTGATGATACAAACTGCACAAAATAAATCAAGGCGGGGTCCTTACCACTGCTCTTAGCGTGATACATATGATTCTAACAGACAGGGGCCATTCAAGTATTACGTAAGCAGATTTTTTGCAATTATTAACCCCGCCCTCCCCCTCGTCAGCAAAAGTAAGCAAAGCGCTTACCCCCCCCCGCCCATGCTTACGTAAACATTGGTACATGCATTTTTCAATGTGCTGGTTTCTTTATTGATTCATGAGCAGCAGTTAAATGCCTTTCATTTTCAAGCATAGACAAGTAGGGTTGCCATATGTATTCAAACCAAAATTGACTAAATTTTGTATAAAATCCGAAAAAGTAAAAAAAACAAATACTGCTGACGTAATCACCATCCAGACCCCCCCATCCCCCATGTCATAAAAAATAAGCAAAGCAAAGACCCCCCGCCCCCCTGTAGTGCTTACGTAATACTTGAATGGTCCCATGTCATAGATTCGAAAAGGATGATCAGAGAAACGATGGATGGATGCTGTGATAGATGACATGGTTAGAAAGTACTTAAGAGCGAGGCCACACGATGCGTTAACGGCGCGGTGCGGCACCGCACCGCAGTTAATTCGAGCTATAGGGTGCCACACGGGCGGTGCGGCACCGCAGTAGAACGCTGTACGAAGCACTGCGGCGCCGCAGCGCATCCCCCCTCCCCGCCTCGTCTCGCAGGTCACAAGCACGCCATCGTGTGACATGGCTTCACAGATATAGATACACCTAGATAACGCAAGAGCAACTACTTCGCGTGCCAAAAATCGCACCAGCTTACGTTCGAAAATCATAAGCCGCCACTTTCGCGCTCAGTCCTGCGTACTGCTGGCTGGGTGAGCGTGAAGCGAGAGCGCGAGCTTGTGACGTCATAGTAGGTAGTCAAAAAATGCCACGCTTAGTTTTCATACAGTTCGTGATGCTTGCGTTATCTAGGTCTATCTATATCTGTGACGGCATAGTGATTTGTATGTAGGATGACGTTGCGGCACCGCTCCGGCGCCCCATCGCATCGTTAACGCATCGTGTGGCCACACTCTAAGTGAGCAAGTGAACACTGAAATGACGACTAAAAGAGTTGTAGGTACTGAAGAGTTCCTAAAAAAAAATCTACTAAAATGCTTAAGATTAAAAACTCAACAACGTTACATTTATCGGCAAATTACAAGAAAATCTACACAAATTGAACCAAAATAAAATAGGCCACATTTCTAACCTTTTGGAATAGCCTATCAAAAACACTTGGGAACTTGATCTGCGAAATTAAAATAAAAGAGAGTATTTATTATTAGTACTATTTCTTACCGCGGCCTTTTGTTCCTGAGATATGCGTGGAAAATAGTAAGAAATATTAGTTACTAGCAGCGCCCCGCGGTTTCACCCGCATAAGTCCCGATCCCGTGAGAATATCGGGATAAAAACTACCCTATGCCCTTTCCCGAAACTCAAACTATATCTATACCAAATTTCATCTAAATCGGTTCAGTGGTTTAGGCGTAAAAAGGTAACATACAGGCAGACAGAGTTACTCTTGAATTTATAATATTACTAGCTGCGCCCCGCGGTTTCACTCGCACAAGTCCCGATCCCGTGGGAATATCGGGATAAAAACTACCCTATGCCCTTTCCCGGGACTCAAACTATATCTATACCAAATTTCATCTAAATCGGTTCAGTGGTTTAGGCGTAAAAAGGTAACATACAGGCAGACAGAGTTACTCTTGAATTTATAATATTACTAGCTGCGCCCCGCGGTTTCACTCGCACAAGTCCCGATCCCGTGGGAATATCGGGATAAAAACTACCCTATGCCCTTTCCCGGGACTCAAACTATATCTATACCAAATTTCATCTAAATCGGTTCAGTGGTTGAGGCGTGAAAAGGTAACATACAGACAGATAGAGTTACTTTCGAATTTATAATATTACTAGCTGCGCCCCGCGGTTTCACTCGCATAAGTCTCGATTCCGTGGGAATATCGGGATAAAAACTATCCTATATCCTGCCCCGGGACTCAAACTATATCAATACCAAATTTCATCTAAATCGGTTCAGTGGTTTAGGCGTGAAGAAGTAACAAACATATAAACACACACACACACACTCACAAACTTTCGCCTTTATAATATTAGTGTGATAGTGTGATGTGACTAGCTGCGCCCCGCGGTTTCACCCGCATAAGTCCCGATCCCGTGGGAATATCGGGATAAAAACTACCCTATGCCCTTTCCCGGGACTCAAACTATATCTATACCAAATTTCATCTAAATCGGTTCAGTGTTTGAGGCGTGAAAAGGTAACAAACAGGCAGACAGACAGAGTTACTTTCGAATTGATAATATTAAGTATGGATTGGTACACATACCTGTATGTCAGGTAAAGCGTCACTGTGTCCGTTTTGGAGTCTTTCTTCGTGTGGTGCACTTTCGCCGCTACTCAATGATGATACTGAACCTGTTTTAATAATATTATATCATTAAATAATATGAAACAAAGTCGCTTGTTGTTTCTGTTTGTTTGTTGGCTTAAGATCATAGTAAACGTATCAACTCGGAAAGGGATCGTCACCGTATCGCCTTTCGCCTCGCCGTCAAACAGTCGTCAACCTAACGTAAGCACGTAACCAAAGCGGATCAGAGCTCCGATACGTCGACTCGGCTACGGCTAGGCGACGTCGCGCTTACGGCTCGCCGACCGCTGGTTGATGGTGCAGCAAGCAGGCCGCGGGAGGGGTGAGAGGGGCAAGGGTGGACAAGCTCGGGGACGACGAGCCGTAACGCACCGCACCGCGGTTCGTGAGCTCGTCCCGAGGCGAGACGATTGATTAGTGTGCGTTGCAGTAGGGAGTTTCATACAAAGAATACTGAATGGCTCGAGTTGATACGGTGACGATCCGTTTCCGAGTTGACACGTGTGCTATGATCTCTCTCCGGTCGTGTCGGATACGGATGGCCGTCCCATCGGACTATGAGAGTGAGAGAAGAAAAAGTGCGCCTGCGCACACACTTTTCCCTTTTCTTAATGACATGCTCATGTATATTCTTTTATAACACGTTGAATTAGATGTATTGATTTGCCGCACCTATTCAATTTCACCCTGTAGAGACCTTCTTAGATTTCTACATTCAATAGCGAGGGTATAGTCATTATTGTTACCTTATGTTTTAAAAAAAAGATTTTTGAACTTATTACTCACCAGTTCTCGTAGCGGGCGCTAGTTGTTGCGGTAACTTCGCTTCAAGCTGCTCACATCGCTTCATAGCGCGCTGTAGCTCGCGGTTCAATTCCTGCAAGTAAATGTATCATTCAAACTCAAACTCAAAGCATTTATTTCAATTAAACTGTAGCTGCATCATCATCATCAATACGAACGCCGCTGCCCGACCGTGGAGCCCTCAGCCCTAGCGCCCACCGCGATAGCAGTGCCCCTGTTGGGAGCTCGGCGAACCACAGGCTATCGTGTTGTGCACTGATTGGGTTACGCGCTTTGCCCTGATTGGGCAATAATATCGTAAGGTTTTCAAGTGACCGTTATAGTATAGTTAAAATCTTGCTGCAGACTCGGTCATAAATCATTCGTGTTTCGCTCTCTTTCCCACTCACGGGCCTTATGGGCATGCCACGCCCACACGTAGTCCTGTGCATTACTGCAGTCGATGAGTGATATCGATAGTTTTATATATTTATAAATGGGTGATAGAAATAAATACACATTTTTTTTTTATTTTATTACCAAATTTACTACAAAGCATATTAAATATATAAACAAAAGAACGTATATATAAAACTAAAAATAGAAAATTAAAATTCTTCGTCTGAGTCATCGCCATCATCATCCACATGAATGATGAACTCTTCGCATAAATGTGCTTTTCTTAAGTGTTCATCTTGCAGCAATTCTGCATGTTCCACACATTTTTGCCAATTTTCGTGATAACCTTAATGATTCTGTTATCGATAATGGCCTTGCGCGCGCGCAACTAGCGCACATCCCTACTCCGATTATGATTTATGACCGAGTCTGTAGCGAGATTTTAACTATACTATAGTTTTCTCTTCTTCACAATCCCGCTTCTCCTTCTTATCTGACTTCTCTTTGTCAATATTTATGCTCTGCACACAGCAAGAATCTTCGGTCCGAGAATAATCGTCTTCTTCGTTGTCCTTCTCATCGCTCTGGTTTTATAAAGTCGTCTTTCTTTGTCCAGGCGGTTTTCCTTTGGAATGCGCTCCCTCAGAATATCAGGACGGTAACCAATCGGTTCACATTTAAAGTGAAAGCTCGAGAACACATACGCAAGAAGTTGGCAGATTCGTCTCAGAATTAAGTTGTTGTAGGGTTTCTTATTTATGTCTCATAACTATTTATATATATATATATTGTTATGCATATGTATGTATATATGTATTTATTATTATATCTATTCTTATATCTTAGTTATAAATATTTTCTTATCTTTTCTTTCTGTTATTGCACCTACTGTGTATTGTCTCTGCATCACCCTAAGGTAGACTGGTAGAAAATGCCTAAGGCATTAAGTCCGCCTTTGTACAGTTTTTACTTGTGCATAAAGTTTTAATAAATAAAATAAATAAATAAAAATAAATATAGTGTATTTTGTTATTATAAGATTAAGTATAAGTAGTTGTTATTTTTACAAAATAAAGTCAGTACCTATTAGCGTCCCGAACCGGTTGTTTTCTTCCATAACCTACGACACCTAACAAAACCATGTACAGGCACTTTTGAATTGTCAAAATTAAATAGTCGGTCAGTTAGTCAGTCAGAAAGTTGAAGCTAGTTGCCCATTCCAAAACTTAGATCTCTATGGAGAAGAACGGGCAAGAAACTCCATGGACACTCTTTTAAATCAAGAATATTACAAAATCCTGGGTACATTATTCTTGTTGTTTCTATATGTGAGAACAATGTAAAAAAAAATGAAAAACCAATTCAAAACACAGGGTGTTACGGAAAGGGTATATCAATACAAACGGGTTGAAGAATGTATCTGGTCTAGAATCTCTGTACAAAATTTCAGCTCAAAAGCAGTAACTTTGAAAATGCTTAATATTTTTTATTTCGACATCACGGCGCTGCACTGGCGCGCGGCGGCGTGATGTGCGTGTACTAGGCGCACAGACACACTACAGATAATGGATAATGACCCTCGCAGTGCGGTGACACGTTTGTTATGATTTCAATTTAATAAACTATCGAAATAAAAAAATATTAAGCATTTTCAAAGTTACTGCTTTTGAGCTGAAAGGGGTTTGAAGATTTTTGTATGGAGGGTGGCCCTAAGGTCGGCCGCCATTTTGATTTTTTTTCAGAATCGCGGTGCACAACAAAAGTTATATATTTAGATAGAGGACACTTATACAAACAAAAAATGTAATATAACATAATATCCTAAAGCGTCAGGTTTCGGAGTTATTCACCAAAATATAAGTCGAAGACAACAAGGATTTTTTTGTTTTTTTTCTATCCAGGTAAGCATATTGAACTATTGAGGTAATAGAAACGTTATGAAACCTTTATGGACAAGAAACAAATGAAGAATAGACATTTTTTAAATAAATAATTAAACACGGCAATTTATAGTTCGTTTTATAATCCCAGAGACTAATCTGACATTTAAGTCTTTTGTGTTTTCGTTTTTTTTAGTATAGAAGTTTGACATTACACTTGTCAGATTAGTCTCTGGGATTAAAAAACGAACTATAAATTGCGGTGATTAATTATTTATTGAAAAAAATGTGTATTTTCTTTTGTTTCTTGTCCATAAAGGTTTCATAACGTTTCTATTACCTCAATAACCACTATTTAAACCACTATTTAAAAAGGAAAATAGGGAACTTATGCAAAATTACAGACCAATATCACTGATCTCCGTAATTTCTAAAATATTTGAAAAATATATGTATAGACAACTTAACTCATATGTAGAAAAAAATAATATTATTTGCAATGAACAAAAAGGCTTCAGAGAGAAAAAGACGATAAACATGGCAATTTATGACTTCTTACAAACGGTGATGACAAATATGGATCATAATATCCCAGTTTGTGCCATATTCTGTGATATGACGCAAGCTTTCGACTATGTTGATCACAACATTTTGATTAAGAAACTCGAAGCTTATGGAGTTCGAGGTAATGTTCTAAAATTATTTGAGTCATACCTACAGAAAAGAACGCAAATTACAGAAGTTAGTAGGATAAATTTGACTACAAAACGAGAAGAAATCCATATATCCCAAGAACGTGAAGTAGTGTATGGTGTTCCACAGGGAAGTGTATTAGGTCCTCCCCTTTTTACATTATATATAAATGACTTGCCTAAGTCCACAGACCAACCCATGAGCCTATTTGCTGATGATAGTGTTGTGACGATTCCATGTAATAATAGTAATCAATATGAGTATAATATTAATAAATCCCTAATTTCAATAATAAAATGGTTAAATAATAATAATTTAAAAATGAATTTAATTAAGACTAAAATCATGCACTTCAGGCAACGACCATTGACATTAATTAATAAACTGGACATAAAATACAAGAATACTAACATTGACTCGGTTGATACAACAAAATTTTTAGGATTAATTATTGACACGAAATTAAATTGGAAAGCACATATAGAGATCATAACTAAGAAAATTTGTTCCTCAGCTTATGCTCTGTACACACTGGGCGAAATAACTAGTGTAGATGCGTTACTTACTGCATACTACGGGTTGGTGGAATCTGTCCTAAGATACGGGATTATCTTTTGGGGTAACTCAACTGATAAGGACACTATATTCAAAGCACAAAAAAAATGTATTAGGTCTATGTTCAAACTAGAAACCACTCAGAGCTGTAGGCCTTATTTTGAAAAATATAATATTTTGACATTACCGTCCATTTATATAATAGAAAATGCAATGTTTGTAAGGTCGAATCCTAATCTGTTTCCTCGCATGGCTGAGATGTTTCCACGCAACAGACGTGACAACACACAGATTTGTGTACAACAAGCCAGAACAACTCTTATGCGGAAGAGTGTCTTTTGCATGGCTCCAATAATCTATAATAAATTGCCAAAAAGTTGGAAGCTTTTAAGTGACGTGCAGTTTAAACTGAAAGTTAAAAAATTTTTGGCAGAAAGAGCTTATTACACCATCAATGATTTTTTATTTGAAAAATATTTTGAATGACTATTATAATTTTGACCTATTTGTTTTGACTACTTACTTTATATAATTTTCCCCATGTTGACTACGAGTGTTAAATATTTTAATTTGGATAATTGAATTGTGGTTATATATTTCTATTTAAATAATTTTATTAGCTTGTATAATTTGAATGCCTTAAACTTTTTGCTTATACTTAGCTATTTAAATATTTGTATGCCATTGTATAAGGCAAGCATGACGACCTGTTTATAATACTTTTAACAACTTGCATGCCGATTTTTATTATCGTGTGTATACTCATGTTTGAACAAATAAAAAATTATCTTATCTTATCTTATCAATAGATATATGCTTTCCTGGATGGAAAAAAAAAAACAAAAATATCCTTGTTGTCTTCGACTTATATTTTGGTGAATAACTCCGAAACCTGACGCTTTAGGATATTATGTTATATTACATTTTTTGTTTGTATAAGTGTCCTCTATCTAAATATATAACTTTTGTTGTGCACCGCGATTCTGAAAAAAAATCAAAATGGCGGCTGATTTTAGGGCCAAAACCTTCAAACCCCAAATACAGAGATTCTAGACCAGATACACTCTGCAATCCGTTTGTATTGATATACCCTTTCCGTAACACCCTGTATAACTTATTATTATTTATTGCACCATAAAAAAGGTTACCTTTATTGCACTACTATGTTTCTTCTTGAGCACACCATTCTCTCCCTTCTCCCACTCCAACTTCTTGCTCGCTTCTGATAATTCTTCTGTTAACTCTGCCACCTGTAAGAATCATAAACTACTAACTTTAGAAAATGGTGAAGGAAAACATCGTGAGGAAACCGGGTCCCTGTCTGGGTCCCCGTGGTGGATTACGGCCCACTCACTCCCTCTCACAGAGAGGAGGCCTGTGTCCCAGCAGTGGGAACATTATAGGCTGATTATGTATATATTATGTAACCCGAAAGACTTTGTCCTTTATGTACAGTCAACAGCAAAAGTAGATGACGAAAATCAGAAATTTAATATTAATGAACGGAGGTTGCGTTAGAACTGTGTGGCGTCGAAGTGATTCAAAAGTATGTGATTGTAAATTATATCAAACATTTACTACTAGTACAGCTGCCATATATGACGCGAACTCCGTTCATTAGTATTGCATTTCTGATTTTCATCATCTACTTTTGCTGTTGACTGTACGAATATTTAACAGTTTTAAAATTATTCACACCCAACGTCTGATAACGTCGTTCGTACAAAAATCTCATCCCGTCCCCAAATAAATCCATTCCCGCTATTAGGAATTGAGAAAAGTGCGTTCATTCAAGTAAGCCTACCTTTCTAGCCAGCACCCTATTCTCCTTGTTCCTCCTATCGGTCTCCTCGGCTAAGGCGGCATGTATTCGCGTACACTCTCCTTCGAGCGTGGCTATCCGTTCTCGAAGCGATGCGTTGTCAGCGCCTAAAGCTCGCGCCTGTAATGTGAAGTTACAAGTTAATGTCATCGGTAGTCCAGGAAGATAACGGGAAGTGTTTTTCATAACCTGTCTAGACTTTTCCAGCTAAGTTGGGTTTGGAGTCGGGGACGTTCTCGCCCCGCAAATGCAGGCCCCGCGCGCACCATTACTGGAGGTGGACGTCGCGGAAGTCTCCCCCCTTCACAGAATCGTGGAAGGCGCATAAGTTCCCATGATCTCGGTTCAAGTTTGGGAGGGAGTGGGAAGGGAGCGCCGGAGTGGTTTTTACTTTAGTCAGTAAGAGTCTGACAGACCCCTCCGCCCTCTCCCCAGGGCGGAGGACATCCATGAGGATTTTCTACCTCCCCCAAAATGGTTTCCAGACTAACCGGATGCAGCTAAAAACCAGTATTTAACATGTAGCGACTTATATGACCTCGACAACTGGATAACACGATAACCCTTGATAAGACTGGTAGTCAGACTTTCGGGCTCCTGACTATCCATAGCGACTGTCAAAAGTCTACAGATGACAGCCGGGACGAACGGCATAGCGGGCTTTCCGAAGCACAGAGGGGTCATGGAATGAAATCATTTACGTTTTATTTAATGTCTGTGAAGTTACGACAGTTAATTCTAATTTGAACTTGTATATCTATTGCCATATACCTCAACCTCAGAGACGTGGTTAGCCATAAATTAAGCCGGGTGTTCCAACGCGGCGGCCTCTGTACGGCCGCATGTTAGTTTATGGTGAGATTATGCCTATATCTAGTAATAAAATATTTATTTATTTATTTATTTTAGTACATGGAGGACTTACAGCTAATAAAAACAAACAAAAAAGAATACCATGGTCACCAGAAAGCCAATTACAAATCTCTATTACGTACCTCGGCCTCATTCGACAGCAACGTGGTTGCCTGTACAGTACCCGGCGATAAATATTGCACATCGATCTTTGGAAAGAGACAATCGGCTAATTTCGGCTTCGTAGAGCGTTATCTCTGTCGCACGAAATACAAACAGTCCGGTATCTATTAGGAGCTGTTAAAACAATTATGATTTGCTTCTTTTGATAGTTCTTTTTATTCTTTGTATAAATTACACCAATTTTTCTATAAATGATTGCTTTAGGTTGGGGTAAAATAAAAAGGTTCCCCTATTTTTCCTAAAGATGCCATAGTACAACTTTAAATTACTTAAATTTGGGGGTGTTAACAACTCTAGGTATATATTTTGAACTGGACGCGACCGCACTCTATCGCACTTGAACAACGACTGACAAAACGTCAGTTAACGTCACATAGGTAGTGTGCGACAGAGATAACGCACTACGAAGCCGAAATTAGCCGATTGTTTCTTTCCAAAGGTCGATGTGCAATATTTATCGCCGGGTACTGTATTTTGCTGATATAAGTTGACAATAAAGGCCTATAAAAAATTAAATAAGCTGGCGAAACTTTACAGAACTGATGTTGATGATTATTTTTCTAAACTCCTTTTTTTTATTGCAAAATGGGCGCGCTCTTGACCTCGATCACGCCTGATGGAAAGCGATGGATGAGGTCTATGATGGAACGAGCGTGCCTAGAAGATGCCTGTTCACTCTTGATTTGAAGGCAGACGGGTTAAATGTGGGAGGGGAACACTCCTTTCATTTTTTTTTTTTTGAAACATCTTTGCAGTTGCGCCAGTGTTTATGTATAACTATCTGCGCCCCGCGGTTTCTCCCGCGTAAGTGTCGATCCCGTGGGAATATCGGGATAAAAAGTAGCCTATGTCCTTTCCCGGGACTCAAACTATCTCTATACCAAATTTCATCTAAATCGGTTCAGCGGTTTGAGCGTGAAGAAGTAACAAACATATAAACACACACACACACACACACTCACAAACTTTCGCCTTTATAATATTAGTGTGATTACATACCTCGGCCTCGTACCGGCTGGCGGCGGCGCTGACGGCGACGTGGTTGGCCGTCAGTTTGGCCGCGTGCTCCAGCGCGGCGGCCTCCCGTCGGCCGCAAGTCTCGGCGACCGCCCGCTCGACCGACAATGCTTCTTCCGCTTGTGATGCTCTCTCTGTTTCTCTGTTGGTGTACAAAAGTATGAAGAGTAATTTGTTAATATTAAGCCTGGAATTTGGTCATGAAATTACCTATATTATGTTTATTAGAACAATAATCCATATTAATATTCATCACCTGCCTAGCCTTTTCCCAACTATGTTGGGGTCGGCTTCCAGTCTAACCGGATGTAGCTGAATACCAGTATTTTACATGGAGCGACTGCCTATCTGACCTCTACAACCCAGTTATTGGGTAATACGATACCCCTTGGTAAGACTGGTTGTCAATTTTCGAGCTTCTGACGACCCGTAAAAACTGTCAAAGATCCATGAATGACAGCCGAGATCAACGTTCCAAGACACGGAGGAGTCTTGGTATGTATGGATGGTCACCCATCCACGGACCAACCGCGGCAAGCGTAGCTTAACCTGATCGATCGACCCGTGCGGCTAATATTACTTAGCCACAAGCTCAGCAGGACCCCACGCTCAGTAGTCGCGCTTGCGACCACAAGACCAACGGCGACGAACCCAAGTTTGCAAACAAAACATTACATCTTTATAATATTACGAACCTTTGCAACTGCGCACTGAGCGTATCCGCAAGCGCTGCTTTAGCCCGTAACGCTGCTAACTCCGCCGCCTCCTCTTCCAGACGAAGATTACTCTCCTTCAACTGTTCCACCTGAAAAAAAAACAGAATTATTACATTATCAAATACTTATGGTCCGGCCGCGCTAAATTTGCCAAAGATGTAAACAACAATGGCCGCTCGAAATTAAATAAAATCGATCATGTTTGTTTTCGTCTAGTTAGCTCGGATATTTAGACGAAAACAAATATTACTTGAAATAAATGTTCTTGTCGGCAAGGTCGTCAAAAGTTGCCCATCCATAGATATAATTACCCATCTCTCCACTAGTCCAATGCTTGCTCTAGGATGCATATCCATTAGGCTCTTAAATCCTTACCTCTCCTTCGGGCACGTCCTCCCTACCATTACCGCGCCCCCCGGTCTATTCCTTGATATGCAATGGTCGCTGTAGCACCATGAAAATGAGGCTACAGGAGCTAGTGCGAATCTTGGGGTTCATTCGATTAATCGAGTCTGGTTTTACGACGCTGGGATCGGTGCAATTAATTAATTTATTCATTCATTGTATATCGATTTTATTCAATTTCGAACGGCCATTGTTGTTTACATTTTTGGCAAATTTAGCGCGGCCGGACCTTAGGTAACACCAAAGCGTTGCTGGCGTTCCTTGAGGAGCTGGGGTGGATACAATAATCGATTTTCCACCCTTACGCAAAATACGCGCTTCGACGTGGAGTTGCTCCTACCTGTTCCTGCCCGGTAGTGCACTAAACATAGCGTTAGTTTGAAGTTAAGGTCGAAAATAAAAATTTTAAGAAATAGAAAATGGTGTTTAATAAATGCATGTAGTTTTTAAGACCGTTTTGAGCCAGAGAGCGTTTCCGACGTACGGCATTTCATACAAATTTTCAAGCCCATGTTTTTCGAAATGAATGAACCGATTTTAATGAAACTTGGTACGCATAAGCAGGATACAAAAGTCTAAAAAGTTAGTTAAGTACTCTTCAATTAAGCAACGTTATAATTTATTAAAAAAAGTTGCTAAATTGAAGAGTACAACTGTGACGTAGCATGACAACTGAATAGACTGGTATTACGTTTAGTCGGTTAACTAAGTCACGTGGTTTTTTTTGCTTACCTTTATTTAACTACCTAAAAGTATATGTATTATACCCATGTTTGCAAATAAATATTTATTTCTGATTGTCTGTTGATGACGTCACTTACCTCAGCGGTAGAGCGAGCGAGAGCGGCGGTAGCAGTGTCTCTCTCCCGCGTACAAGTATCCAGTTGCTGTGTGCAAGATGTTAGACGTCGTTCTAATTCGTCTCGTTCGTGACGACACATGATTAATGCTGCTTGACTTTCTTTTAATTCCACTTCTGTAAAAAAAAATATCACTTTGTAAGCATTCACTATTCTTAGTATCAATCAATCTGTGAAGGGCTTGTAGCTAAGTAATAACAGCCGCACGGGTCGATCGATGGTAAAGCTACGCTTGCCGCGGTTGGTCCGTGGACGGGTGACTATCTTCACATACCTAGACCCCTCCGTGCCTCGGAAAGTACGTTAAGCCGTTGGTCCCGGCTGTCATCCGTGGATCTGCGACTGCCTATCTGACCTCCACAACCCGGTTACTGGGTAATAATATATCCCTTGCTAAGACTGTTCGTCAAACTTTCGAGCTTCTTACAACCCGTAAGAGCTGTTTCGCACTACATCCGATCCGAATCCGAGAAATGGCGGTCCAAAGCGACCATAGTCCTATTTGTATGAGGGGTTGCGCACTAAATCCGAACTCTATACATCATCATCATCATCATCATTTCAGCCGAAAGACGTCCACTGCTGGACATAGGCCTCCCCCAAGCACCTCCACTTCGACCGGTCCTGTGCTTCTCGCATCCAACGAGTTCCTGCGGCCTTCACAAGGTCGTCGGTCCACCTTGTGGGAGGCCTTCCAACGCTACGCCCTCCGGTACGCGGTCGCCACTCCAGAACCTTTCGGCCCCATCGGCCATCTGTACGTCATCTGAACTCTATACGTCCGAATTTAAAACATTCCCAATTCGGATTGAAATCGGATCCGTAATTCGGATTCGGATCGGATGTAGTGTGAAACCGCTCTAAAGATTGCTAAAGATCCATGAATGACAGCCAGGACCAAAGGCTTAACGTGCTTTCCGAGCCACGGAGGAGTTTTGGTATGTAAAGATGGTAACCCATTATGGGCTGATTATGGTGTGTTAAATTACCGACTATGCTGGATTGTCCGAAAGGGTTACCGCTACCCCGGAACACAAAGGGCTAAGGAAGGAACACGGATGGGTTTTAGTCAGTAAGAGTCTGACACTCCCTTCCGCTCCACCCAGAGGGGTCATTTAATGATTTCCAAACCAAAAAAAAATAAAAAAAATTATGTCAGTCTGTAATTTAGTAGGTCATTGACGGTTTATCTCGCCAACCTTTCAACAAGCTCCAAGGCAAGTAAATAACCGACTTACCAAGTTGCTTGGCCCTAGCGGAGTCCGTAGCGCTGGCAGTGGCGGCTTCTTTAGCCGCTTCTAGTTCAGTCACCTGCTGTGTTAATTTCTCGGCGCGTTCTGAAGCGTCCTGTCAAAGAATATCATGAAAGTAATAACATAATCATACAGTAATATATTATATCATATTATATATGTCGGAAATACGTCATTCGTTTAACTGATCGGGAAGCCAGCGCCATCTGGTGGCGCTTGAAACTCTAGCCTGAGTTCGTGGGGGGTCGACGACAGCGCGACAGAACGATGTGGGGCTCTTTTGGACATTGGACATCGTACGGACAACATGTGCTCAGAAACTGTCCCGCGTTCCGTATCTGGTTGTGTCTTGTACCTACAGTGTGTGATTCCCTGGTTTGATTAATTTGTTCGTGAAATTATTTTTTTTTTTAACTGTAAACGGTTTTTCTATTGCGCAATAACCAACATTACCCACAGTACGCCGTAATTAAAATATGGCTGATGATAATGAGACACACATACCTTCTCCGTCATATATTTGTTATATACAAATATATAATTAAAAAAAAATAAGAAAGCAGGAGCTCATTGGGCATCAAAAAATTCGTCCGCATCGCTGTCAATGGGATAAATGCCCAAAAGGCTGGCAGCATTACTACGTTGCATGGCAATGCTGATTCTTTGGGCTAAAAATAAGCCAGCCCTCTGGTCACGAGAAGAGTTAACCAACCGCTTGGCGATGTCCCGAAATATTCGATGAGCTCTCGGACCCCAAGGCCCTAGTGTTTCAACCCCAAACAGCTCAAACACATAGCTCCCAATAAGGTTGTTATATTTGCGCCGTTTCAGGTTTTCTGCTCCTGCAGCAGCCGCCCCAGCACAGCCCACCGTGCTGGGAAGATGGGATGGCGCGAGTGTGTCGACACAGGTTGCATGCCACACCAAAGGCCTACCTAACTTCCAAGGCATTATGGTCATTCCATCTGGCCTCTTCCAATCGTCATCATCATCATGATACAGTGAAAATGGAGTTTAGATATACAGGGTGGAAGGGACATCACATCCTGTCACCACGAATTCAGTACAACACCGAACCCCGCGTTGAAATCAATCAATCAACTCAGCCTATCGCAGTCCACTGCTGGACATAGGCCTCTCCCAGACTGCGCCACAGCACCCTGTCCTCCGCCTTCCGCATCCAGTCTACCCCAGCCACCTTCTTTAGGTCATCCGTCCGTCTAGCTGGGGGGCGTCCCACACTACGCTTGCCGGTACGCGGTCTCCACTCCAGGACTCGTCTGCTCCACCGGCCATCGGTCCTTCGACAGACATGGCCAGCGCACTGCCACTTCAGTTTGCTTACTCTGCAAGCTACGTCGGTAACTCCGGTTCTTTTCCGGATAATTTCATTCCTGATTTTATCCTTCAAAGAGATTCCGAGCATAGCTCGCTCCATAGCGCGCTGAGCGACCTTGAATTTGTGGACCAGCCCGACCGTCAGTGTCCACGTTTCAGCACCGTATGTCATGACGGGCAGGACGCACTGGTTGAAGACCTTTGTCTTCAAACACTGCGGGATAGGCGACGAGAAGACTTGACGGAGTTTTCCAAATGCCGCCCAACCCAACTGGAACCCCGCGTTCTAGTGAATTTTCATGGCTAGGTACAGTTTGCGCGCTGATGTCTCTGCATTTTAAAACTATGTTAGAGACGCGAAAAGAAGCGTTTCTGAACTCTATTTACTAGACAATAACATTGAAATTCTTTCAATTCACAAAACCGCGCTAGGAACTGACGAAGGTTAGTTGATATCGGACTGTCTTTTCTAACTATAACCTCCTCAAAGCGCTAATTCCAGCAAATGTGAACTCTATTTATTGGGCCATAACACTCAAATTCCTTGAATTCACAAAACCGTGCTAACTAGTGGTGAAGGTTAGACATATTGGAGTCTTTTCTAACTGTTGACCTTCATAAAGTACAAATTCTCAATTAATTTAAATAAATGAGGTATAATTCCGTACAACTGAAGCAAAATTCATTTGTAATTGTATGCTTGAAATATAGGACAGACTCTGACGAGCAATGCCAAAGAATTAATTATTGTGCACACGCACGAATTAGTTAGCTTTTGCCTTAAATTATATATTTTTGTTAACTGGGCATAGATAGTAGATTATTCACTAACGCCCTTACTAATAAACGTATTATATCAGATGAATAGTTACACACCGGTTTCTCTCTTTCAGTCGTCAGTAATTTGACTTTTTACCCACGACGGTACGGAGACGGTATATGCGTTTGGGGTGAGAGGATGTGTTTGTGCAAACCAATGTTGCCATTTATCTCCAAAACTACTAGTCCGATTTTGATGCGGTTTTCAGGACGCATCTGGAGCTATAGATGCCACAACAAGATTTTTTTTAATTGAAGTCATAATTATTACCTTGTAAGCGTCCATCTCAACGCGCAGCTTGCTCTGTGTCCATTTCAGGCGTCCGTCTAGTTCGCGCATATCTTCGCGGAACTTCGCTAGTTCGCGCTCACTGTTCATTAATTCGTGACACTATATGAACAGAAAAACAGTATGGTTATTAAAATCAACGTGGTGTTTGAAAAAAAAAGGTGTGAGGCTCTTGCTTTAAACGTTTTTAAATCAGCGCTATTAGCCAAAATATTTGAGGCGTATAATAATCCCAGCTTGTTTCTATCATGTTTTAGCCCTTAAAAGTTTAATATTGGACTGATAAACACCACTTAAATCAGCCCCTCTTTGATTCTCAATTAATCTGCCTAGCCTTTTCCCAACTGTGTTGGGGTTCGGCTTCCAGTTTCCGATGCAGCTAAATACCAGTGGTTTACATGGAGCGACTGCCTATCTGACCTCCACAACCCAGTTACTGGGTAACACGAACACGATACCCCTTGGCAAGACTGGTTGCCAGGCTTTCGGGCTTCTGACTACCCATAACGACTGTCAAAGATCTACAAATGACAGCTGGGACCGTCGATCGACCCGTGCGGCTCTTTGTTTCTATATTATTTTTCCATTATATGGGCAAAAACAATTACTATATTGTTTTTACAGATCAGCTTTTTTTTTTTACCCAACTATGGCGAAGCAAAAAGGAGGGTTATAATTTTGACCGGTATGTATGTATGTTCATCCATCTGTTCCCTCATAACTTCTAAACTACAGTTCGCGTCAAATAACTTGGCCGCTCTGAAGCTAGGCTTTCCGAACGTCGTGCATGCGCTCTGCTGTTTTATTCCTATGATTAAACTACTGCGCAGTGATTTGTTGCCTAATTCAGAGCGGCCAAGTTATTTGACGCGAACTGTACTTGTCACAATTGGACAATTGAGGTATCGTTGGAAGCGTCTTGATCGTCTGCTGTTTATAAGCTACGTGACGTCACAATAAATTGAATATGGCGCCCTCTAGCGGACATAGTCATGATCTAAAAGATTCCTATTATGATAGCATTCAAAGGACTTTTTAAACCCACCTTATCGTCATACATCTGACAGATCCTCTGCTTCTCCGCATGTGCTGACCTAAGTTTGCCGTTCAAGAGTTCCACCTCCAGCTGAGCAGCCTTCTCAGCCTTGGCTGCATTCTCAGCCGCCCGCTTAGCCTCAATGGCAGCACATTCGACGCTAGCGTATCGCATCACTGCGGCATCTTTTTCACGTTCCGCATGGTCTACGCGCTTGCCCATCTGAAGATCAAGGTTTGTGTAAAAAGGTTGGTATGAAAAAAGTTAGTATAGCAAAGGAGTTTTTAACCCTTTGACCGCCATGAAAAATTTTATCTATCTTGCCCCCAACGCCGCGACCGTATTACAAATCATTTATCGTACGATTGGCTAGTGATGTGTAACACGTAAAATATACAGTAGTAATATTAAATATTTTGAAGTGCGATGAACGCTTAAATACGTCATTGGCGTCTCGATCAAGTTATTGAATGACGCTTTAATGCGTCCTTGGCGGTCAAAGGTTAATGAAATGGAAGCTTTGGCATTCATCAGATACTGGCAGGCACAAAATTATGTCTAGAATAATCAGTGTATAATGTTTCCCACTGCTGGGACACAGACCTCCTCTCTCAAAGAGGGAGTGGACTGTAATACACCACGCGGGCCCAGTGCGGGTTGGTAGATGTCACATGTCTTCGAATTTTTGGTTCTAGGACATGCCGGTTTCCTCACGATGTTTTCCTTCACCGTTTTGAGAGCAGTGGCGCAGGGTTCGAACCTACGACCTACAACTCGTAAGTCGCGGCCGTTACCACTGGGCCACCACTGCTGCAAATTATGTCTATGTAGATTAAAACTGTTTTTTTTTATTGTATCCTCGTGTTCCATGCATGTATTACAGGAATGGGACAAGCTTATGAACAGCCATTGTCTATGTTATTATTTATTTACTAAGCAGTTTCATTAAGGTCTGTTCTAAAAGTATCAGATGAAAATGTAAACACAAACAAATGGTTGAGAAAAGGTATAGACGCCAGCACATGAAGCTACTACAATTGAACAGATTTAGATGAAATTTGGTATAGATATAGTTTGAGTCCCGGGAAAGGACAGAGGATGGTTTTTATCCCGATATTCCCACGGGAAACTTATGCGGGTGAAACCGCAGGGCGCTTTTAGTTGTTTGTAATGATAACTAAGAGATAGCATTTATCTTCAGAATTGATAAAATAAACATTTCTAATAAAAAGTTACAAGATAATGTTTATGGTATATTTCTATAAGATAACTCAACAATGAAGGATATTGTTGATTCATAATTATTGTTTTTTTTACCATTACTAGCCGTTGTCTTTGGCCTCGTCTTTAGCCGCTTATTTTTGTTAGTATGTAGCCCATAATAGTTCATCCTAACTAATATTACAAGTGTGAAAGTATGTTTGTTTGTTACGCTTTCACTCTAAAATGGCCAAATGGATTTGGATGTAATTTGGCACATGAGTAGACCATGACCTGAAGAAGGGCATAGGCTACTTTTTATCCTGAATTCTAGACAAAGTCATGAGCGACAGCTAGTAATATATAATAAACTAGCTGCGCCTCGCGGTTTCACCCGCATAAGTTTCGATCCCGTGGGAATATCGGGATAAAAACTACCCTATGTCCTTTCCCGGGACTCAAACTATATCTTTACCAAATTTCATCTAAATCAGTTCAGTGGTTTAGGTGTAAAATGGTAACACACAGACAGAGTTACTTTCGAATTTATAATATTAGTATGGATGTAATAGTTTAAATGTGGTTAATTTAGATGTAAAAGCATATAATCCTACACTGGACTGGTGTGCATTAGCAGCATGGAACAGGACAGCTGTACTATCCTGCCGCAGGGCAATAATACAGGCTAGATAGATAGAAATACATATACACACCATATCCAATTTAACCTCCAACTCTTTGAAAGTTGAATCTTTTTGCTGCAACTCATCGCACTGTTGTTTAACCCTGTCCCTCAATGTGAAATTCTCCTTCCTCTGCTCAGCCAGTACCCGTTCTAAAGTCTCTATTTGAAACCGCAATACATCCTTTTTGGTATCAAAAGGCTCTGAACTTTCTGTCTCTGGTAATTTTGTGACCGCTACTTCTGCATTTGAATTTGGAATTATTTCTTGATGGTCATTTGTTTCTGGTTTATCAGTGACTTCAGGTTTTTGGTCCGCATTCTCATCCTCAAATATATCATTCATAACTTTACCGTTTGGTAGATTTTTGGAATTTTTTACTGGTTTTTGAGCGTATACAGTTCTGTGTGTGTAGGCACTTTTTAAGCTACCGCTTACAGAGGAAAATATTCCATGAACATTTTTAACAATGCTACCTATATCTTGGGACAGCAATTCTTTAGGTATTCTAGTGTATTTTGGATCTGTATGCGGTACGTTTTCAGGTATTTTCTGTACAGCGCTAGCTTTAGATTTCTGGCTGGAGAATTGTGAGAGAATCTTGTCAGCGTTAAGCTCTTTATCACTGGAATTTAAACTAGCATTTTTATTTGGTTTGATATATGATATGTTTGAAATATTTTCAGCACTTTTGCTGAAAGGCGATTTACAGATGACATTGTTTTCAGTTAACTTATGTTCGTTCAAGCTTACAGTCGAGGTAGTCAGATTCCTATTCATATTATTATAATCTGTCTGTTTAAAATCAGTAATTTCAACAGTTTGCTCATTTTTCTCTTGTGTCTCACTTACACTCATACTTTCTATACAATTTTTTATCAATTCTTTGGCTAAATCGATATCGGTTTTTTGCGGAAATTCGAAACTTAAATTATCAGTAACGCCGTCCTCAGACCCTGGACTGGAAAGACTACTTTCATTTGAAAGACTGTCTGTCGATGATCCATTGCGAAAATCATCGTTAGTTATATTTTTAATCGGGGATACTTCGGAATCAGAAGCTGGGAACGCGGCAGAACACGAATCTAATGTGTCCAGCCCGGAATCACAAATAGTTTCAACCATTGATCCATTTTCTTGAGTATCTTTCACTTTTTCATTGACGTCAACAGACTCAATATGGACCCCGTTTTCTTCCAATTCCATCGACATTTTCGGTTAAAACACTTGTTAATTATCATCTGATTTATTTAATTTTATAATCATGAACAAATAAGCCATGAAGAAACTAAATTATTGTTACTTTTTTTTAATAAAAATAAACATCAGCAGTGTTTGACGTTCCTTGTTGATTGAGGGTGGCCAGTTCTGCAATTCTTTTTTTTTTAGATAGGATAAATGTTGCAAATTATAAATTACACATAACAACTTCCCAAAAAAATACGCCCGTTATTTATGTTTATCAATTATTATTGTTAATTCATGCAAATAAAACTTAAATTATAAAAAAATAATATTCTCAATAAAAAAATACTTCTCGATAAATGTCTTCTACACTCCACAGAAATCTCAATATTGCTACAAAAAAAAAAGTTTTTAGTAGGATTCCCATTTACTATCAAGTTCGTTACAATGAGGTAATTTTTAAATCTAATCTTCCCACACGAGCCAACTCAACCTTTTCCGAACTATGTTGGGGTCAACTTCCAGTCTGAGCTTAATTTTATAAACAGACCACAGTATGGGGATTGGACGGAGCTTAAATATTTAAATCAAAATGATACATGCTGCATTCAATGAAATATGCAACGTGCAATGCACGGGATATACCTACGATTTATAAATCATACGTGAAGAAATGTAACTCAAGCTCAAGGTCACATGCAAATATGTACACACGGTCACACATCAAACTATATACATTTCCAGTTTTAGCTGACCTCGAATTGTATAGGTTTCTCGTACAATCAGAAGTCAGCTTATACTAGCTGTTATAAATAGCTTGATGTGTAGCCGTGCGTACTTGTAACACGCAGAGTCGAGACACGATTCTCAATGCTCGGCTCAACACCAAAAGCTGAATATTCAGAGTGCGATAAAAAATCATCGCGTAAAAAATCGCCTCGCAAACCTGCACCCTAATTGCGTAACACACTATCAATCGGAATCTGAATCATTTTGAAGCAAATTGCTAATCCATTGCTTCATAAGGTCGAAAAATTTGTCTGCTCAACACGAAAAAACGCAATGAATGTTGTTGAACTGTCAAAATTAAACCGATGCCCCGCTGGACTTATGTTTCTTTACATTATTGTAATTGTTCGTATTACTGACCTACATGTATAATGATTATAATATGATCTAAAAATAAATCAAATAATGAATAGACTGTGGACCTACCTACGTATTCTTCTATGATTCCATCACGATTCCATTTTGCGAAGGAGTTTTTCTTTTGAATCATCAACTTTCAGCCGTTTTTTTTTGATATAATAATTATAAGTAGGTACTAATAGTTTTTACTTTTGTCATAGTTTTAAATTGTAAGTACTTAAGTAATTGTAAGACCACGCTATCGCATTAGGTATACACCTGTAATGATAGTGATAAGGGAGATTTTAATAAATAAATAAGTTTTTCTGAAAGTCAAGGACCAAAACACTACGACTATTATTTTAGGGTAATAGGACAATCGTCAAAATGAAAATTAATGGTATACGTTGGAAGTAAAATTGCTTTTTTTTCTCATTTTCTGATGAAATGAGAAAACTTCATGAACCGGAAGTGCTTAATTGATTTTAAGAATGGTAGTTAATCTACCGATGCAACTGGCAACATTAGAAGAAAACGTCATGTCATTTCCATTTCGTTTGCCAAAGAAATTGAATCGGAAAAGTAGGTCGTCAGTATTGATTTTATAATAATCGACAAGACAAACAAAAGACGTACCTCTTCCCTGTTCAACGCAACAAATTACATGTATTCCTGATAGCGGCGCCAGAATTCAAGAAAAATGCCCGTAAGTACCACGTTATCATGTGATTTCCGGAATTTGATAATATGGGTTCTTATTAGAACTCCGATCTTATCGATTTTGAATTATTTTTTGGTTTTGACTAAATTTTCCTTATTCCTTTTTATAAATTAGTTTCTATTCAGTATTCATATTTTAGTTCAATCGTACTAGTTGGGAATGGTGAGTCATATTTTAATTCGTGTCAGGGTCATTTCAACTCGAGTGGTGTCTTGGTACTTACAAAATTACGCATTAGCTGTTTCGTAATTTATTCTGCCATCTGCTTGATATTTTCAGTCTATGGCTGTTTGAATTTTCCATAGATTTGTAGAGAAAAGTATTTGGAACTCTTTTTTTAGGTTTAATTTGACGCGCTACCAAACGTGGCTGTCGCTACCGTGCGTTTTGTCGATTCGATATTTTTAGACGCCCGCGTCAGCTTTAAAAGTACCTATTTACCGTAATTTTCTTGTCGCCATGAAATGGGAAAAATCGGTCGGCGAAATTGATAGTTTCATCAAACATAAAAATTTTGCTATTAAGAGGTATCTAGCCCTCCTTCCTCCCTCAGCCCAAAGCTGAGGGTACGCTTCCTAAATAGCACATCCCATCTCCTCATGGTGAGCAGTGGTGACCCAGTGGTATCGGCCGCGACTTACGAGTTGTAGGTCGTAGGTTCGAACCCAGACAGGCGCTTTACTTTGTGTAAAATTATTTCATCACCACTGCTCTCAAAACGGTGAAGGAAAACATCGTGAGGAAACCGGCATGTCCTAGAACCAAAAATTCAAAGACATGTGACATCTACCAACCCGCACTGGGCCCGCGTGGTGGATTACGGCCCACTCCCTCTCACAGAGAGGAGGCCTGTGTCCCAGCAGTGGGAACATTATAGGCTGATGATGATGATGATGATCTCCTCATAGTTTAGCCATCATGTATTGTTAAATGTACAAAATCTAAATCAACCCTGCGGAATAGAAAGAAAGGAAAACCCTTGAAAGGATGGCAGAATGACTTTGTGATGGTGGCTGGAAAGACATGGACTAGACAGGCAAGGAATAGGGAGAAATGGAAGGGGTTGGAGGAAGCCTTTGTCAAAGGGCAAAAGGGAATAAATAATATCTAAATAGGTTCTCGGGTTTATAGGTAAATTGCTCCTGAATACTTTTTCATTTAAAGTTAGTTAGCATCAGAATAATATCAGTTGAAAAATGAACACTGCTGGACATAGGCTGGTCCTAAGCATAGCCTCACCTACCTTATGTCAAGCACAATCATTGTGCAGTCTACTGGGCATCAATGCTTTAAGAGTAAACTAAACGCGAGCTCGAACTCACTGGTGGTAATGGCCAAAATCACGCTGTCTAACTTGGCTTCGTGTCTGACGGAGCTAGTATCAGTGATGAGCAGTTAGACGCTAATCTACACGCACAACATCTAGTTCTCACGCACAGAAACACCGTTCCGAACTGATAGGCGCATAAAAATATTTGAAAAGTGCTTTGGAAAATCGAGTTCTATGAAAAATCCACTACATAAATCAATCACAAATAAAGTTTTTTGAACTCTTCGATAACTGAGCTTTGTCGGTACGGATTTAATTTTTAATATTTTTCAGTTCTTTTATTACTTATTTACACCCAAAGTTACGTTAAAAATAGCAAGAAAAACGAATCTTTGTTGGCTCATAACTTTTTAATGGCTTGTTATTTTACAATTCTGCTTCCGTACAGTCACAGTTAATAATTAGACAAAACGATACAATGTTTAACTTTGGATGTACAATGTCAAACAGTGGAGTAATACTCTCCCGAAATTTGTATGGAAAAAATATCGAATAGTGGCACCTTAACATGCTTCTGCATGACCACTGCAACTTAGTCAAACTTAAAGCATTATTTTCAATTTAACCAATTACAGGCACTTTTGATTTGTCAAGGGGTCAGTCAGTCATAAAGATGAAGCTAGTCTAGTTGTCCATTGTAAAAGGGTAGTATAGATTCCTAAAGAAACTCCACGGACACTCTTGTAATAGTGGATTACAGCCCACTCCCTCTCAGAGAAATTCTAAAGTCCCAACATAATGTGTGTGATGTTACTGTTGATGAAAAATTTCAATGCGGTCATTTTGTTATTTTGGTCCTTATCCAGTCAATCTTTTAGTAAACTCTTGCCATTATTTCAAGAATGTTTCGCTTCGTTATTGTAATGCTAATTCCGTCATCTTCGCAACCCAGCCTTGGATGGCTTCTATCATCCATCAATCTACCCCAGAAAGCAAACCACTGAGAACTGCTCTCAATAATTACATTGTTAATAAACAGAGACAAAGATCAAGACTTGCACAATTCAAAAGCAAAACATACAACCTTGAAAATATCTGAATGTTTTGTATTTGTGTGCACAATATTATCTCGCAAGTTCATGGGATGCGCAGTTTCTTTTACAAGAAAATAATAACTACAAAAAACTGCAGCCACAAAGTGAAAAAAAAAAAGTTGTGTTTTTCCATTAGGTAATCTTATTGCGTTAATTTTTTTTGGTCCTTAGAGTCGGTAATATTTTTCGGCTTATTGCCGTCCATTATCAGACATTGTACTTGCTCCATGTAAAATACTGGTATTCAGCTACATCCGCGGAGTAATTGCGTAAGACACTATCAGTAGCAATGGCTTTAATTTTGACAGTTCTACAACACTCATTGCGTTATTTACGTTGTTGAGCAGGCATATTTTTCGAGCATATGAAGCAATGGATTAGCAATATTCTTCAAAATGATTTAGGGTTAAACTAGAAGCCAACTCCAACATAGTTGGGAAAAGGCTAGGCAGATGAGGACTTCGCCAAAGTCCCCTGTAATAGGGAGCAAACCATCTAGACCCCTCAGACGACCCACTGACTAGACTCAGGGATGCAACTGCTTTTTTCTAAACAGGCATTTTTCTTTTCCAACAGGACGCGGAGCTAACAGCTCCGACCGTTGAGAATGTCCGCGTGGTCGTGCGCGTCCGTCCGATGGACCAGCGCGAGAAACTGGATGGTTCGTACAGCTGCGTCTCCGTCGACGGACAGAACAATACCGTGGCTGTGACGAAGAACAACGTCACTGCAGCCGAGCCTCCGAGGGTGTATGCTTACGATGCGGTCTTCGACAGCAACACCAGCCAGGTACGTTTTTTTTTGGTCCTTAGGAGCAGAGATTCGTGACGTCATCTTAGGAGGTTGCATACGACGACTCTTTGTAGCGATGCAATGACGTTACATTCTCTTTTCTAACTTTAAGGCGCTGCCCAAACGTTAGGACACCGTAAAACGCTCAGGTTTTTGTTGTACTGTTAGGCGTATTGGTAATTTGGTACAGACGCCAACACATCAAGCTACTACAATCTGTCAAATTTCTTTAATAGATTTTCAACTTTATCGCTGAAGCGTATGGTTCAAGGTTGATTGGGAAAATTTGACAGTTTCGGGTAGCTTGATGTGCTGGCGTCTGTACATAATTATGACAAGCCAGAAAGAAATTGAGTGTATTGAAAGAAAATAGAGTCATAAAAATAAAAGTATCATGATTTCGTCGCGTAATTCTCAAAAATTTGAGCGTAAAATATCATTTTTATGTAATGATAATAAAGGGAATTCAATCGACAAAAGAAATACCTAAAAATTATTCCACTGAGCCGTTTATTTATTTTATAATTTAATTAAAACTGCTAAATCATTTTTATTTTGGTGTTCATTCGATTCAACTACCATCAAACGCATCGCTGTTTTGATCCTTATTTGTTGCCGCGATGCGCTATTGTCCTTTACCTAAAAATTTTCTCAGGTGTTGCGATGCAGTCGCAGTTATATCTCCGCGAAAATCGCCATGTGTTACTTCTCTAGAATGTATGTAGGTACATATTATCAAATCAATCTACCTTTGATAGTGCGGTTTCAGCATTTTTTCGTCAGTGGTTCTAACCCGTGCAGCATTTAGTATACTTACTCGATGTGCCTAAGAATACTATGTAGGTATCCAACTAACGTAAGATCACGCTTAGGATTTCTAGGATTTTATATTCAAGCCCAAAGTTTGTACCGTTAGATACCATCTAATTCAAAATAATAAAAAAAATCCGTTTTAAGAACTTCCTCCTTTTTTGAAGTCGGTTAAAAATGGTAATACCTGGCTAGGTCATCGCCAATTTGCCTTTTTCTGTCGAATTTATAACTTGCAATGAGTACATTGGTAAATTAGTTTTTAAGCCCCTTAATTTATTGCGGCAAACAAAGGCATGCCCGGTTAAACAGCTGACAATCTCTTAGGCGCTTTGCAGATGGAGCAACTTCATTTGAGGCAACTATCAACTTTTTGAAATTTTCCTTTAAAAGTTGTCAGTTGCTACAACCAAATAGCCCGAGATGTATGTAAACAGCTAGTTGCCAGATGCTGCAATAGTTGCTCCATCTGCAAAGCGCCTTAGGTTGACTTGCGAGATGCCACAAAATAAAAAAAAAGTTGGTAAATTACATATTAGCAGTATTTTTCCTAATTGTAACATACTTTGATCACCCATTTACGATCTAAAACAAAGTACTTTTCAAACTTTCTTATTTCTTTCCAATCGCCCCATTTCAAATTCAATTCAAATAGCCTTTATTAGCAATCTTACAAACTAGTTTAACAATATATTTAAATTAAGAGTTTAGACATCCGAAATCTCCAGATTGCTTTGCTCTTTAGCATAGGCCTCCCCCAGGCTTTTCCATAGCTCACGATCATGAGTTTTTCTCCTCCAAGTCCCTCCTGCAGTAGTTTTCAGGTCGTCTTCCCATCTTTGAAATGGTCTTCCTCTTTTCCTCTTTCCTTCTCTGGGATACCATTCTGTTACTTCTCTGGCCCCATAACAGTAATAAAACCTAGCCCATCGTTTCTTACCGAAGGACCGATCGATATCTGCTCAATAGTAAGGCTGCCTAACGCATTACGATTTCATAATAATCGTCATTACAGACTGCGGTACAACCACTTTTAATATTAGACGAGACTGGTTGATTGATCGATTTGACCTCCCCTCCCCCCGCACCTTGCGTACGTTACTAGCCTTCGGTGGGAGTCGTACTATGTGCTCGTATCCCCCCCCCCTCTCCCTGCTAGTAATTTAACGTTACGTACGCATAGCGTTTGAGTGATTCCTGGATTAGTTTTTCTAACTTAATTATCACATTAGCATTTGTTAGTTATTGGATTATTTGTTTAATATTTTAAGCACACAAATATGCAGAGGCGGACTTATGCCTAATACGCATTTTCTACCAGTCAACCTTTGGGTTCGAATCCAGACAGGCTTTATGTAAATTATTTCACCACCACTGCTTTCAAAACGGTAAAGGAAAACATCGTGAGAAAATTAACGAACCAAAAATTTGAAGACATGTGACATCTACCACCCCGCACTGGGCCTGCGTGGTGGATTACGACCCATTCCCTCTTACCGAGGAGGAGGCCTGTGTCGCAGCAGTGGGAACATTATAGGCTGATTATGCTATTCTATGTTTACAAAATGAGATATGTAAAGAGAAAAAAAATCCATACTAATGTTATAAATTCGAAAGTAACTGTCAGTATGTTACCTTTTCATACCTAAACCACTGAACTGATTTAGATAAAATTTGGTATAGATATAGTTTGAGTCCCGGGAAAGGACATAGGATAGTTTTTATCCCGATATTCCCACGGGATCGAAACTTATGCGGGTGAACCGCGGGGCGCAGCTAGTTCTATTAAAATTCACGTTTCCAATTGATGTTTAAACAAATATCAACTTTATTGTAGTGAAAATTAAGTTGATTTCAGTTTCAGAGTGACTACTAGTACTATTGAAAAATACTTAATTGTGTAGGTTTAATACAGTTACTTTTCTAATTCTTAACTCATATTTATTTACATGTTTTGAATCTAAATCGCAAACGCAGATTAGGTACGAGTGTTTACCTAGTTTCATTTACAAAGCCATGGCGTCATTTTACTGTAGGGAAGCAATAAAAGAAACTCCCCTATTCTAACTAACATCAGCCTTATAATATTGACGTCACTTCTATATCCGTCGATGAGCAGCTATGTGATGGAATTTACTTTTCCTTTGTTCCTATCCGGGAAGGGAAATGGGAATCTTCCACAAGTTTCCTTGTGTAGAAAAATTACGGGCCAGTTTCCGTGTGTGCGGTAAATCGTTTTTTTTATTAAGCCGGCGCTAAAAAAAAAAAAACTGTCAAGTGCGATTCGGACTCGCGCACCGAGGGTTCCGTATAAATTTGTAGGTATGTTACTAAAAATTTACGGTTTTCGCAATGTTTCCTTTATCTGTGCTATAAGACGTTGCTTCGTACCAAATTTCAAGATTCTCAGTTCACGGGAAGTACCCTGTAGGTTTTGATTCCCTTGCGAGTGTCGAAAATTTGCGGCATAAACGGCTGTATCTTTTGATTGCGTTGGCTTAGAAGTTTCATTTTTTCACAGCTCCAAGGGACAGTAGACCTGAGTATCACACTTCACACTAATATTATAAAGGCGAAAGTTTGTGAGTGTGTGTGTGTGTGTTTATATGTTTGTTACTTCTTCACGCTTAAACCGCTGAACCGATTTAGATGAAATTTGGCATAGAGATAGTTGGAGTCCCGGGAAAGGACATAGGATACTTTTTATCCCGATATTCCTACGGGATTGAGACTTATGCGGGTGAACCCGCGGGGCGCAGCTAGTTTGATATAAATTCCAGCTTGATACCTCCACGCGTTCCTGAGAAAAAGGGTGTTGACAGACAGACAGACGGACGGACGGACTACAAAGTGATCCTATAAGGGTTCAGTTTTTTCCTTTCGAGGTACGGAACCCTAAAAACGATAACGACGACAAGGCCAATGCCTTGTCCATTGGTTCAGACTTGGCACCACATCCAATGTTGAGCAAAATCAGTAAAATTCTGTCCAACATCTGTCCAGGCCCGATACACACATTGGAGCCAATGCTCCAAGGCATGTAGCTTTGGAACATTGGCTCCAATGTTTGTTCACCAGTTCCTACTTTCCTAGTGCTTTGGCTGGGATTAGGTCTAGTATTTTTACAAAACAAATTCATCAGTAAAACGAGAATTTGTATAAAACTGGTAGATAAGTCTACCGGAACTTAATACTACTGATACTGTAGTGAAATAAGCCAACAAATGTCGTCATTGTAGTAATAATTAATTCTCAAGGCTAAGATAATTTATGCTACAATTAGTAGTTCTCTGTTGTATTGTACTAAACAGCTGTTCATTAAGAGGCTTACTAGACCTAAGTGTCCTTGAAAAACGCATGCACACATATGCAGAATCGACGCAAACGCCATCTAACGACGACGCTCATCACAATTATGACATAAAGCATACATGAGATTTAGAAGTAACGGTTTTGTGAGATTACGCCCTAGTATTCTAATAGATGGCGCGGAAACGATGTGCAAATAAGTTAAAGATCTAACAAACAAATTATGTAGTTATGTGTGACAACATAATAAATTTTATTCGTTTTGAGTGTGACTTGAAAAACTTAAGGATGTGGGTGATTTTGAAATAAAACTGATTCAATGAAATTTAAAACATTTTTAACCGACTTCAAAAAAGGAGGTTGTGTATTCGACCCGTATGTATGTACCTATGTAATGTATGTATGTGTGTATGTTTGTATATATATTTGTAGATTTTCTAAAAAACTGAAGAACCAATTTTGATCATTCTTTCACTAATGTGATCTACCTACATACTTCCAGGAAGGTTTTAGTATATAATACATTAGGTAATTATTCTTATGTAGTATGTCCGAAGTTAATATGCATAAATGTACTGCATCTCCGGCATTTCTATGCGAATTTTGATGATTCTTCAATGCACCAGTGTTAATTGAATTTTTGTGGGGTAGGTACAATTAGAAAGAAACAAAACAACCGACTTCAAAAAAAGCACTACAGCGTGATAAATAACTATTAATTTCGGAAGTCGGTGTCAAAAAACGAAAATGCGGAACCAGCGACACCGACTTCCGAAATAAAAGTTATCACTTTGCAGTGTTTTTTTCTAAAACTATGAATTTTGGAAACATCTAAGAAAGTGCAGTCATTTCGAATAAGCTAAGTATTTTCGACTTCACGTGCAACTGTCACAGTGGCGTATGTGGACGACGTGTAGATTTGTATACGAGAGTCCCCGGGTTCGATTCCCAAGGTTACGAAATCGAATTTTCTATTTAAATGTCATTTTGAATTTTTAAATATATCTATTATATATTTTTATAAATAACTAAAAAAAAGTCTACAGGAGAAAGAAAGACGAAAATATCAACACGGAAGTTAGGTATTTCTAATGCGCAAGTACCTACACGTTTTCTAAGCTATTACATAAATAAAAAAAATTCTAACCTAATGTTTTTATTAACAGACCGCGACTTATTGATAATGGGCATAATGAAATAGGTAACAGTTTCATCTGAAAATTGCGATGAAAATTATCAAAAGCAAGAAATTAGATTTAAAATTGATTTTGTTTATAATAAACTAGCGGCCCGCCCCAGCTTCGCACGGGTGCAATTTTTTTTTCGAATTTCCAAAATTTTCTTTCATACAAACCTTGTCCCGGCAATACCGATCACAACAAAAAAGAATTAGCGAAATCGGTCCAGCCGTTTTCATGTTATGTCGTGACAACGGAAAACGGGTTTCATTTTTATATAATATACAGGGTGAAATTGAACACATGCGACAAATCGAAATGGGAGATTGTACTCATTATTATGAACAACTTTTACTATGAGACCGAACCTGAAATCGCGAAAAAAAATCAGCTGTTCCCTACATTTTGACGAGTTATGCGAACATAAAATGTAGGGAACAGCTGATTTTTTTTTTCGCGATTTCAGGTTTATGCACATTATCAATAAGTAGCGGGCTGTTAATAAATTTAGGTTTTTTTTATTGTTACAATGGCTTAGAAAACGTGTAGGTACTTACGCATTAGAAGTAACTTCCGTGTTGATATTTTCGACTTTCTTTCTCCTGTGAAAGATAATTACATTGTAGACGTTTTTTTAGTTATTTATAAAAATATATTTAAAAATTCAAAATACATTTAAATAAAATTAAATCGATTTCGTATCACTGGGAATCGAACCCGGGGACCCTCGAACACAAACCTGCGCGTCGTCTACATAGGCCAATGTAACGGTTGTGTATGTTGTCGAAAAAACTGAGCTTATGCGTAATAAGTGCATTTTCTTAGACTACCAAAATTCATAGTGAAAAAAAATATTCAGTAATAATAAAATGCTCTTACTTTTTAATTTCGTTCATATGTTCGGCGTTTGTTTTATATGAACGTTTTGTAGTCCTCCTAAGGGAATGTTTCACTTTATTTCCCATATTTACAAATTATATAATTGATAGCAAATTATTACGCTATTTTAACTTAAAGTATTTTATATTTACATGAAATAAAAATATTTACAGAAAGAAGATATGCAAATAGTAATAATAAACAATGAATGTATGTACAAATAAAACGTTACAAAAACAACAATCTTGACGGAAATAATGCGGCGAAAAGAGCGACACGTCCGTATAGTAGGTATCAGGACTATCAGGCCTCGGCCGGCATTATCGCTACACGGGGTGACGGGGGTTTACCGTTTACGTACACATGCGCACTTATTATGTTCGGAACTATGAATATGCTATTTACAATAAAACTATTGTTTGAACTAAAAAATTAAAACACTATTATTTTAGTATGTTGCTTGTAGAATGATCTGACAAAAAATCAGAATGATTGTATGTATATTAGTATGGTTTCTATTGTAAAAAGAAAGTTTTTAGAGGTATCTTCATGATTTTTTTCTATCGTACCAAATTAGTTGTATTATGTTTTCAAAACACTATCTATCTAAAAATTCAAAATACATTTAAATAAAATTTAAAAAGAAAGTACGTTTTCGAAACCTTGGGAATCGAACCCGGGGACTCTCGAATACAAATCTACACGCCGTCCACATGCGCCGGTGTGACAGATGTACGCGGAGCCGAAAATGCTTAGCTTATGAGTAACAAAATGACTGCACTTTCTTAGATGTTTCCAACTTTGTTAGGTAGTACGCGGACCGCTGCCGGGAGACACAAGTGAAACGACCGGGAGTTGGGACTAGCCGTACAATAGATGGCGCGCGCCTTGCACCCATACATAACAAACTTAAAAGTATTTTATATTTACACGAAATAAAAATATTTACGGAAAGAAGATATGCAAATAATAATAAACAATGAATTTACAAATAAAACTTAACAAAAACATAACAATCTTGACGGAAATAGTGCGGCGAAAAGAGCGACACGTCCGTATAGCATCAGGCCTCGGCCGGCAGTGTCGCTACACGGGCGTTCACGCACACATGCGCACTTTTTATGTTCGGAACTATGAATATTCGATTTACAAAAAAACTATTGTTTTAAATAAAAAAATAAAACACTATCATTTTAGTATGTTACTTGTAGAATAATCTGACAAAAAATCAGAATGATTGTATGTATATTAGTATGGTTTTTATTGTAAAAAGAAAGTTTTTTAGAGGTATGTTCATGATTTTTTTCTATCGTACCAAATTAGTTGTATTGTGTTTTCAAAACACTATCTATCTAGCATATATCCTGAAGAATATCATATATTTTTCTGATTTTGTTTACTGTAGGCGATCATATACTTTTATTGTTTCGAAAACTACCGTTTTTTTGCGTTTAGGTCCTGTAAGCCTCTTAAACGTTTTTCCACGAACGTTTTTCACTGTAAAATTAAAACAGTAGTCGACTCTCGTTCTCGGTCCATTCTAAGATTGTCTGTATATGAACGCTTTTAGCGAATATGAACGCTTTTAGCAATAAATCTGCCTACGAGGGCCGATTTGTCTGAAAACTTGAAATAAACTAGTTGAACCGGCGAACTTCGTACCGATTCAGAATCAATTAATACAAAATGTATGACAAAATTAATTATCTTAATTTTTTTTCGTGAAATTTTCCCATATTTTGCTATTGGAAACTGAGACAAATCCAACAAATCAAAGATCATAAAAATCGGTCGAGTCGTTCTTGAGTTTATTAATGATGTAACTAACCCGACTTTGTTTTATTTTTTAGATATATTTTTGTAATAGTTTTTTCAGTAAAATCTTTGAAAACTACTACATATTTTATTCTCTGTCCATTTTGAGATTGACTGCATATAAATGCGATGAGACTGCCCAATTTTATATACCCTAAGTATCTTTCTTGGGGATGATATAACAACCGTCTCAAAACTTAATCGAAAAATAATTCGTAACAGTTTTTTCTATAGCAACACAGTCAAACGTCCATATAATTCTTCGAACAAAAGATGTCTCGAGTATAGAAAAAATTGTATTAACCCCTCCAGTTGCAATTTCAATCTATACAGGGTGAAATTGAACACATGCGACAAATCGAAATGGGAGATTGTACTCGTCATTATGAACAACTTTTACTATGGGACCAAACCTGAAATCGCGAAAATAAAATCAGCTGTTCCCTACATTTATGTTCGCATAACTCGCCAAAATGTAGGGAACAGCTGATTTTTTTTTCGCGATTTCAGGTATGGTCCCATAGTAAAAGTTGTTCATAATGATGAGTATAATCTCCCATTTAGATTTGTCGCATGTGTTCAATTTCACCCTGTATGGTACTGTAGTATTCTATAACGTGAATAATATCTCATCCAACGGGGTGGAGAAGCTCCCGGGGCGGGTACCGCGAAACTAGGCCACGACCCGAAGTCGAGCGCCACATAAAAATCCGAGTGCTACCGATCAACAAACGCGTGCAACCTGTTACCAGTTACCAGTCCTATTGCGCTCTTAGCCCTAGTCGCACACCGCGAGCTCGTCGGGAGCGCTTCCGACTAAAAAATAAAATATTACCGTACAATATTTCTGCAGTGATTTTTAAGGCTTTATTGTAGTATTTCAGTGTTTTTTTGTCGTGTTTCTAGTAACAATAACGGCAAGAAAAGAAGAATTTTTGACAATTTCGTGGGTTTAGTCCATCTTTCGTCTCGACTGGCGCTGCCTATCGCCTCAGTCTTGTCGAATGGTGGGTTAGATCTGTGTTCTAACATCATGAAAGAAGAATCGACGCAGAAGATGAAGAAGACTTCTTTGTTGCATTTTTACTGTGTTTTTATTATTGTTTCTGTCAGAATATCTCGCGTTTTTCTTAAGTTTTGGAGTCAGTTTTAGATGAGTTAAACGCGAAATGTTCTTGTTATTTTAATATTATGCATGAGTTTTTGTATTGTGTAACGAAAAGTGTATTCATAAGTGTCTGTATTTGGGTCAGTCTTGAAAGAATCTTTTATAGTCGCGTCTCTTGTGGAATATTATGCGGCACGTGCCGCGGCCTAGTTTTGTTATGGGTTGACCTACTTACCAATCATTGATTTCCAATATACCACCACCAAGCGACGGCTTTGAAGTGCTTTCACGAATGACAATTATTGTTAGCATTTGTAAGGTTTGCCTTCGAACTATGATGGATAAGACTTAAGCAACAAAATAATCTATCCTATACAAAGAAGAAAAACAAAATTCGGGTTAATAATTTCAACACCATCGCGTTTTTCCTTCACGCCAATTTTCATTTTACTCTGTCAACAACGCAGTAGTTTACGAAAACTAAAATAGAATGAAAACGTTACCCGAATGATGTTGTAACGTTTCTTACAGTTCTGGAATATATCAGAGCTGTGTCTGTGACGTAAGATTCTTAATGCATCTTGTAGTACGTCGCGCGTAGACTTTGTCTGTTTATACCGCGCTGACTGTATTAGAAGACATTAAGAAGTATAATGTAGCGCATCGGGGACTTGATGGCATCGGCTGGATGAAGACCTGAAGAATCGTAAATTGAAATTTTAGAACTTTTTCTTTGTCTTCTTTCAATTTTATTATGTAAACTGTTTGGATTTATATACAGATGTAGTCTGTTGTGAATACAAACAGCAAATTTTTGTATTAATTTACAACCTACCATTGTATAGTAAACAAAGCTTTTTAACTACTGTAAATAGGTCACATTTCCTTTGTATGTCGTTCTATTTTTAGCTCTGTTCCCGTTTTATGCCATAAATGTATGCTTCTCGGACTGAAGGACCAGCACAACCGATGCCCAACAGAGCTCTGCTTCTGATTGAATGAATGCACTTTTCTTTTGTAGGTTGCTGTGGGAGATGCTGGTTGCTGATTTATTACATATTTTTTACTAACTTAAATCAAACTTTTTATATGTAAGCAGAGGTGACCAGAGCTACTTCTGTAGGTAGGATTTAAGAATACAATATTATCATTGACTGGTGACAGGTTGCATGGTGTTCGTCATGTTCGTCATTATTTCTAATTAATGTTCTTTTTCATCAATCTTCGGCATGTATTTGTTTGTAGTCAGGGTCACCCACGGATGGACCACTTATAGGGTTGCCAACTTTTTCTAGATGAAGTAGAGTATATCTGATTTCAGAGAGGATAAATAAAGAGTACAGATTAATAAAAAAAGTACCATTTTATCAATTTAAAAAATGTATTTTTAATACTTTTTGCGGAACATAACAATTTTTAATTGTTTTTAAAAGAAATGTAGGACTCTAAACAAGTGTAAATAGATCAGGAGCTCATTTTTAATCAAAATCAGTAAGTCAGTTTATGTAAAAAGAGTATTTTAGCGTACTCTATAAGAGTATTTTAGCGTACACTATTATAGATTATCGAGTACATTTACAAGAAAAAGAGTACAATACTCTGTACGGTTGACAACCCTAACCACCTAGTATAATTATGTTTTGCCGGAAAACCAACAAAAATTTGGTGTTAGTAAGTAGCTATATTAAGCCCAACTTGACTAAGGGATGAATTTATGCGGTTTTCTAAGAAATTTTAGGACCGTAACATTTTTCTTTTAATTTCTTGCTTTTTTCATGTCTTCTGGCACAGGAACTGTGCTTGTGGACAAGGTCCGCCATTGTGTGAGATCAAGAGAGAGACATTTTTTTGTTCTTTGTCCCTATCAATATTAAATCGTTCATTAATTTAGGTACTAGGTTGAAATCAAAGAATAGTCGGTATTTAGGTATATTAGAATTTTTGAATTCAGAATCTCAGATAATTGTCAAGTTTTGGGAATACAAACTCAATGTCAAACATGACAAAGTTCAAATTCCATTGCAGCCGAAATTTATTAAGGACCTTTTTATTCCATGAGGTCAATCAAAAATCAACTTCTTATTAATTTTTGCTACTTAGTCAAATAATATCTACTTTAGCGTTATGTACTCTTGTACAGTCAACAAAAGAGATAAGTATGCAGGATCGTCGGATATTGTTGAAGTTTAGTAAGAAACCGATGGATGTTTTCGAACAAAATTTTATTTTATAATAGAAAACAATCTTACTAAACTTCAATTATATCCGACAATCCTGCATACTTATCTCTTTTGTTGACTGTACATAACCCTAAAGTATATATTTGACTAAGTAGCAATACCTACATATAATTTTGATGGTTTCGTATTATGCATGGTGCACGATTCAAATCGCCGTTGCTGTGCTAATATTAATATTTTATTTTTATTATCAAGAATTCCTCGTCTTCTGTCTGAAATATTCATGGGGGTCAGCAGCTTCCACTTTGACCAGATGCGCGAATGAATTAATACAAGGTGAATACAACACAAAGGCGTGCTTAATATTCACAGGGGTGAAACTCCATTCATAGTCGGGTTAATTTTCGTAACAAAAGTTGAATACATAATTACATTTATAAAGTAAGAAACTCCCCAAAAGATCTAACTATAGGTAAGGTCGTCGTATGTAAATTATAATACTTTTTTGACCTGAACGTCCCGTCAATTCAAATCTATACTAATGTTATAAAGAAGTAAAAATTGTGGAATTGTATACACCGCGTTCCTTACGATATACATAAACTTCGACCAGATGTTCAGACCTTGGAAATAAGCATTTTTCATTATGGACACATTAATGAATTCTTATTTTTTGTTAATTTTCATACAAACTAAATTCCTTGACGTAAATCACCCAATATGCATGCCTCTTTATCCGAATTGGCAACGACGTATAATTCATATTCATAAGATTTGGCGGGCTGAAACTTGTCAAAAATAAGTTAAGACCCTTTCTTACTGCATAGCTCAATTAAATTTCACATGAAATTACAAAAATCTTTGTAACGAAGCCTTTTTAAGTACTACTTCCTGTGTTAGATTTAATTTGTAATACATACCGTTCAAAATCATAACCCTCCTTTTTGCTTCGCCGTTGTCGGATAATAAAAGCTATAGAAGCGTTTGACAAAGTTTATGGATAACGTGACGAACACGGTGTATAGGATCTTCAGAACTATTGATCCGATTCCGAATTTTTTTTTACTAGTAGGAAGCTACAGAATTGCAGAGTGTTATAGGATATATTTTATATTAAAACAAGTAAATTCACACGGACGAAGTCGCGTGCCGAAGCTAGTGAAAGATACAGGACCAAATTATCTGGTCCTTTGTCACCGCGTTTTGGTCCTAAGTTCCGCAACAATTCTCGACCTTAAAACACACGAACATCACTTGTTTGGTCACTATATCAGAGCCAGGAATTTGAAATATTGATTTTCAAGTTATAGAACAACAAACTGAATGTCATATTATTATGGTCATACTTAACAAAGTTCAAATTCCATTGCGATCAAAAACTTATTAGGACGTTTTTGTTACAAAATGATCACTCAAAAATCGACTTGGAATACATTTTACTAAAGTAGAAAATTGGTTAAGTGGCGATGTAAATAAATTATCTGAGATTATGAACACTGCTATATTTTATCCGTAAAATCATACAAACAATATTCGCACACAAATCTGCATAGAAACAAAATATTGTACATAGCCAGTTCATGTAATCATTGCATATCGAGCGAAACCCGAGGTTGAACGAAACGCGACACTGCTGACTATGCTGCGTTTAGTTATATTACACGATCGCGTTTGAATGTGTTTGATATTATGTTTGTAATAATTTATTGTTACTTTATTCAATTGAAACGGATGTAGTTTTTGATGGGGGGCCTGTGGCTAAATAATAACAGCCGCACAAGTCGATTGATTAGGTTAAGCTACGCTTGCCGCGGTTGGTCTGTGGATGGGTGACCATATTTACATACCGAGACCCCTCCGTGCCTCGGAAAGCACGTTAAGCAGTTGGTCCCGGCTGTCGTTTGTGGATCTTTGACAGTCTTTACGGGTAGTCAGAAGCCCGAAAGTCTGACAACCAGTCTTACCAAGGGTTATGGTGTTACCCAGTAACTGGGTTGTGGGGGTCAGATAGGCAGTCGCTCCATGTAAAATACTGGTATTCAGCTGCACCCTGTAAAACTGGAAGCTGACTCCAAATCCAATACAGGAAGATTTTTTTATCACCATCCAAATTTTTACAGGTTGTTCTACCCATGAATATGAACAACTTTCACTATGGGACCAACTCTGAAATCACGAAAAAAATCAGCTGTTTAATACAAAAGTTCAATACCTACTTGACCAAAATGTATGAAACAGCTGATTTTTTTTTCGTGATTTCAGAGTTGGTCTCATAGTGAAAGTTGTTCATATTCATTTGTAGAACACCCTGTAAAAATGTGATAGAAAAATCTTCCTGTATAGTGCATAATTCTGAAATTTTATGTTGGTTATAAAAAAAACTTGTTTTATTAAAATAGTGCAATACCTACGTGGTCAAAATGTACGGAAAACCTTTTTTTATTTAAATAGCCGACGGAAAATTACTGAATAATTTCTAGAATCATGTGAAAGAAAGAAAGAAAATACGTTTATTTGCGGTGAAAATGACGCAAAAAAGAACAAACACAAAAAATAAAATAAAAAGGTAGGGGGAAACATGCGTTACATACACGCAAAACGGCTATCGCTCAGCATTATGCTGAATTTCATGGTCACTGTTTGTGCGTTGTTGTCCATGCCACTGTGTAAAAAAGTTTATCAAATAATGCTGAAGGATGTACAGTCACGTCTAAAAGTATGTATACACTTGGCAATTTTCAATTTCGATTTTTTCGTGAAATAACGAATGCAACGTTGAAATAGGACACTTAACATAAACCTATGGGTTCGAAAATACTATTTTCGTAATAACATAAAATTTCATTCAAAAATAAAGGAGAAAATCGCTTTTGAATAAAGCCAAGTGTATACATACTTTTAGACGTGACTGTACAGACTACAGACGCCACCAGCACGTCAAGCTACTACATTCTGTCAAATTCCTTTAATAGATTTTCAACTTTATCGCTAAAGCATAAGGTTCAAAGTTGATTGGGAAAATTTGACAGTTTCGGATAGTTTGATGTGCTGGCGTCTGTTACCTTTAATATTATTTTAGCGCCAATTGCACGATTATTTTAGCGTATATCAAATTCATCCATGTTTCCAAGAGTCTCTTATCAATTTTCGTTGGAACAAAGAACGACTTGATACCTACATAGAAGTATAGCGTAGAGCCGTAGACACGGCGACATTTCAAGCTATAATTGTCCATTTTTAGCTGACCTCGCATTGTATAGGTTTTCCACACAATGAGAAGTCAGCTTGAAGTTGAACTGGAAGGCAACTTATACTAATATGTACTCGTAGTTGTGTACCACACACATTTGACACACTGAAATAATATCCATTTGTAATGTGACATCGTAAAACAATGGCCTGGAAAATATTCCTGCTGTAACATTAAGGGAAGGTTCACATCTGACGGAAGATGCGTCGCGTATTATCGGTCGCGTAACGCCAGAACAGACAAATGTATAGAAAAACACTTGACCGTTCACACTCAACCGATGATGCGTTAGTGCGTCGAGCGAATAAATAGACGCAATCGATGTTACGCCCGACGCATCTTCCGTCAGATGTGAACCGCCCCTTAATGACGAACAAAAAAAAAAGACACTACAATTTGTAACAGAGCCCTTTTTTATGGATGGGAAATCATCAAATGACCCCTCCCGCTCTGGGTGGAGCAGAAGGGAGTGTCAGACTCTTACTGACTAAAACCCATCCGTGTTCCTTCCTTAGCCCTTTATGTTCCGGGGTAGCGGTAACCCTTTCGGACAATCCCGCACCCCTGGCAGGCTTCGGCCCTGGCAGGCCCCTTCCTTTTTGCTGACATCTCTTTGAGGCGCGCGTGGAACACGTACGCGCCGTCCGGCACAGGCCTGGTCCTGATCGGTCGGTTAGCTACCCATTCCTCTCCGTCCGCAGGCCCGCGCCTACGGTAGCCGGGAGTCGTCACGCGGCTCCCGACGCCCAGAGCGTCTCCCGCGGCGGCTGGGACGTGAGGCTCTCTCCCTCAGCCGTTCCGCCACCTCCTTCGCTAGGATGACTGCTTCGCAGAAGGAGGTGACTGCCTCTCACTCCCTCTTGCACTGCCTCTTGCTCTTGCTTGTAACAGCGCCCTACGGCCCAAATAAAGAAAAAATCCCACATTTCGTACTTCAAAACGTGCCAAATTACCGTTGTTACAGTCAACAGTTTAACGGTCGGGACACATTGATCGATGGCCTTTCGCACTTTGCCGATTGAAAAGGAGCTCGCTTTTTGTACTTTTTAGGGTTCCGTACCTCGAAAGGAAAAACGGAACTTTTATAGGATCACTTTGTTGTACCTTGTACGTCTCTCTGTCTGTCTGTTAAGACCGTTTATCTCGGGAGCGCGTGGAGGTATCGAGTTGAAATTAAAACCATATACTCAGGTCTACAGTCACTTGAAGCTGTGAAAAAATCAAACTTCTAAGTTAACGTAAAAAAAGATACGGCCGTTTATGCTGCAAAAAACGTTTATTTCAACACTCCAGGGAATAAAAATTTATAGGGTGCTTCCCGTTGACCTAGAATCATGAAATTTGGCAAGAAGCAAGGTTATGTAGATGTAGCACATGTAAAGGAAAAAATCCGAAAATCGTCAATTTGTAGTCACATAAAAAAAAATCCCGTGATAAACTATTTACATATAAATTACATGCCTTCACATTTGTACGGAACCCTCGGTGCGCGAGTCCGACTCGCACTTTACCGGTTTTGTATGGACAAACCGTCGAACGCCGTCGATCGCCGCCGGAGCGCGTTCGTCGCCGTCGATGCGAAGGATGCGTACGTCGTTCCATACTTTGCTCTCTTTTTGTATGGACAAGCCGTCGAACGCCGTCTATCAATGTGTCCCGACCCTAAACCTATCCTCAGATTACTACTAAACGTAATTTATCTTCAACTAGCAGCGCCCCGCGGTTTCATCCGTGCGATAAATTTCCCGTGCGAATATCGGGATAAAAACTATCCCGTAAAATTTGGTATAGAGATAGTTTGAGTCCCGGGAAAGGACCCGGGACTCAAACTATCTCTGTACCAAGTTTTATCTAAATCAGCGGTTTAAGCGTGAAGATGAAGAGGTAACAGACAGACACTTTCGCATTTATAATATTAGTATGGATTAAAAGTTTCCAAACAGCGCCATAACAAAGGAAATCGCGACTAAAATTCACGCATTTCCAAAACCGTTTCCGATCCGTACGACTCGACGACTCTTACCAAAAGACCAAAACCCTTGGAAAATACAGAAAATGGAACAAAAATACATCCCATGTCCAGACGGTAGGTACTGGTAGTAGGTACAAATTCCGCGCCCCTAGGACCAACATACATACAGTCTGGTACAGTCACGCACGTTGCTCTGTGGCGTGCCTTGCAGTGGATCAATAGCGCAGCGCGGAGTACGCATGCGCGCGGCCCCACTGCCCCATTTTGTCAGCGCGCCCTTGCCACGCCTAGAAATGGCTTCGAATGTATTCAATTAGTTTATTGGTACATCTAGTTGCGAGTTTTTGAGGATGTAGATGATTATTATGTTGGCTTAATTGGGTTAAGGACTGGATTTTATCGAAATACTAGAGGTCTTTCCATAAATTTTTGACAAGTTGAGAAGAGATTGCGACTAGATTTTGAACGTTTTTAATTACGGGAATTTGCCTTCTAACATCGTCCAAACCGCACTGGGCCCGCGTGATAGATTACAGCCCATTCCCTATCCATAGAGAGGAGAATTATAGGCTTATGCTATGCTATGGGGGTAGGGTTACCATCCGTCCGGATTTGTCCGGATATATCCGGACTTTATCCGGCTCTCTAATTTGTCCGGATTTTCTTTTCAAACACAAAGTCCAAACATTACCCACTTAGTTATTTTCACTAAAAAGTGGGTAATGTTTGGACTTTATGACTATAATATCCGGACTTTTATTGAAATGTCAGGCTTTTTGCCAGGACTTTTCAAATTTCCATAAATGGTAACCCTATATGGGGGAAAATACCCTGAAATAGTTATTGAAATTTGGACTTTATTTATTTATTTAATACTTCATCAAGTACATAAATGTACAGAGGCGGACTTAATGCCATAGGCATTTTCTACCAGTCAACCTTTGAGTGATGCAGAGATAAACAGTGGTAGGTGCAATCATGACTCACTACGAAAGTCCAGATTTGTTATGGGTTAGAGTTTTAGACTATGTGTAACAGAATTGATGCATAATTATTAAAGTAGTTTGTTCAGAATCGTTTACTCAATTATTTTTGGGATAAAACGTTAGCTGTCGGTGGTTGGATCATTGTGTGTTGACCGAAGCTGCGTGCCGCTCAGTTGTAAGTAGCTCTGTATTGTATGGCACTTATTGGTCTGACCATCTGCCCATTTTGTTAAAATGTAATTTTAATCTTTTAAAATCTAAAACTATTATGTCTAACTCCACTCGTGAAAATAAAATAAAATGGGGTGAGCGTAACATAGATCAGATTGAAATGTATAAAAATAGTTGTCATTCCAAATTAAGGGATATCGATTTTCCTGGTGAGTTAACTTTTTGTGTCGATCAGATGTGTAATGATACTACACATAGAATAATAATAAATAAAATGTATGATGATATTGTATCGATACTTTCTGAAGCTGCAAAACATAGCTACATTGTAATGAAACGTAAAGGTACATATGTTACGGGTTGGAATAAATATGTACGCGGCGCTCACGAGAGGGCGCGAATGTATTACCAGGTATGGTTAGCAAATAATAAACCTAACTATGGTACTATCTACAATGACATGTGTGCTTCAAGAAGTTATTTTAAGTCAAGATTGAAATGGTGCCAAAATAATCAGCAACAAATTAGAATGAATATTATTGCTGAACACCATACAAATAAGAACTTCAATAAGTTTTGGAAATTAAGTAATCAGTTAAATCTTAGACCTGGCCTTCCTGTGAGCGTAGCGGGGACCCATGACCCAGGTGATATAGCTAACGTTTTTCTGCGTCATTTTAATGTGCAGTCACCACTGGGGCCGGCCTCACCGACGATGCTCAATGCTGGGGCTCATGCCTCAGAGCTGAGTACCACATTTACCGCAAGTGAAGTAGCCTCCGTCATAAAGAAAATGGTGAGCGGAAAGTCCCCAGGGCATGACAGCCTCAGCATTGAGCATCTGAGGTACGCTGGAGTTCACCTTCCGAGAGTGCTGGCTTTATTTTTTAATCTGTGTCTATCCCATTCTTATTTACCTGAGAAAATGATGCATACCATTGTAGTCCCTGTTATTAAAAATAAAACAGGTGACTCTTCAGATGTCGCAAATTATAGACCGATCTCTCTGGCTACAACTATAGCTAAGGTATTGGACGGTCTGATTGAGCGACATTTAGAGTCACACTTAAAGTTGAGCGATGCACAGTTTGGTTTTAGATCAGGTCTCTCAACTGAAAGTGCTATTTTGTCGCTCAAGCAGACAGTCCACTACTATACAGCTAGAAAAACTCCTGTCTATGCCTGCTTTTTAGATTTGTCAAAAGCTTTTGACCTAGTGTCTTACGACAAGCTATGGGACAAGTTACAGAATACCAGTGTACCCAAGGAGATCGTTTCTATACTGAGGCATTGGTATGGTACACAGAAAAATCAGGTTAGATGGGCTGGCAGTCTCTCGGACGAGTACAAGCTGGAGTGCGGAGTGAGGCAAGGGGGACTCTCCTCCCCTCTTCTTTTTAACTTTTATGTGAACGAGCTAATCGAGGAGCTCAGAAGCACTAGAATCGGCTGTCATATAGATAGTGTCTGTCTTAACAATATAAGTTATGCTGACGATATGGTGCTGCTGAGCCCCTCGATCTGTGCGTTGAGGGATCTCATAAAGATTTGTGAGACTTACGCGAACACTCATGGCCTAAAATACAACTCAACTAAATCTGAGCTTATGATATTTAAATCAGGTACTAAATGCTATGAAAATGTACCTGATATAGTTTTGAATGGTACCCCTTTAAAAAGGGTTACTAAATTTAAGTATTTAGGTCATTGGGTCACAGAGGATTTAAAGGACAGTACTGACATTGAGAGAGAGCGCAGGTCGTTGTCTGTTCGATGTAATATGCTGGCTCGCAGGTTTGCACGCTGTACAACACAAGTAAAGGTAACGCTTTTTAAGGCATACTGTCAATCCTTTTACACGTGCAGCCTGTGGGTTGGCTATTTGCAGAGGGCATACAGTGACCTGCGAGTGCAGTATAACAATGCGTTCAGGATGCTGATGGGGCTGCCGCGGTATTGCAGTGCCTCCGGCATGTTTGCCGAGGCCAACGTCGACAGTTTTGCGACAATCATGCGTAAACGTTGCACCTCGACCCTAACTCGCATGCGCGCTAGTTCCAACAGCATCTTGAGCGTATTGACGGACAGGTGGGATTCTCCGATGCTTGAGCGCTGGATGCGGCTGCACGCAGTGAAGTAGCATACATGCGTTCAGGTGTCGGATTGTCCTAAAATCTTTTTTATTATATTTGTTTGGTTTTACTAACATTAGCTCTTAAGTATTTTCGTGTTACTAACAATTAATATGGAGAAATCTGAAATAAATTATTATTATTATTATTATTATTATGTTACCTCATCATCTGCCTAGCCTTTTCCCAACTATGTTAGGGTCGGCTTCCAGTCTAACCGGATGCAGCTAATACCAGTATTTTACATGCAGCGACTGCCTATCTGACCTCCACACCCCAGTTACTGGGTAATAAGATACCACTTGGTCAGACTGGTTGTCAGACTTTCGGGCTTCTGACTACCCGTCTGCGGCACTAACAAGAACATGAAATGAAATTGTTTTGTAAAATAGGATATTTGATTTACTTTTACATGTCATACAGGGTATCAGACGCATAAATTGTAACCATGAATTCAGCAAATGATTCTAGAACCATTGGATATTAAAAAAAAATCTGCTGTTTCATATAGAAAAGTGTAAAACCTACGCGGACAAAATGATGAAACAGTATTTTTTTTCGCGTATTATTGCAGTTTTCTAAACAGACTCCGGACCCAGGTCGGCCGAAGTAAGGAAAACATGTTCAGGTGGAAATTCATAGACGACTCCGCCTTGGAGTGTAAATGTGGTGCTGTTCCACAAACAATGGGACACTTAATGTCGTGTCCTGCGTGTCCTGTCAGCTGCACGTTACAGGAACTGATGGACGCTGGTGATGGCGCCAAATAAGCAGCCGAATTCTGGGCCGAGTCCATTTAGATTGCTATCGACACGACAAAAAAATGAAACAGCAAATGTTTTTTTTTTTGATAACCGACGAAATATTTGTACTCTAGGGGGTCTAGATTCATGTGTTGAATTCATTGTTATTGTTGACGCGTCGACGTCCCTGTCACCTTGTATTTATTTTTGCCTCTTGTTGTACGTATAGTTGAATTTCACGGGCTACTTAAGCGCTTCACCCCTTACAAGATTCTCTTAGTAACACGACAATTATTATTATTCAACAGTTGAAACTCCGCAATTAGAGCATACTAGTTTTGATTCGCCAAAATGAACCAGACCACCCTTTGTGCAGACCCCTCCGTCTCGCCGAAAGAAAGGCAGCTGATTTAAATATTGTTTCTTTTATTTTGAACTCTATAGAGCCTTATGGATTTGTGAATAATCTATAGTACTTATACAGTACAGATCTATAGAAACAGTATCCCCTTTGTAAGAGTAATCTAGTTTTATAAAACTAGGGTGTCTGCAGACGAAGCCAGTGGTGCGTTCTGTCTCGTTTGTACCCTTCCTTTGATATTGAAAATGTAATAAGTCTGTTTAAGAACTAGTTTTTGACTAGTGTTTAATTAATTCGGTGAATTGTGTAGATGATACGGACCTGAGAAAGGGGTGAATATTCGGATGACGGTTGATAGAGATCTTTCTGCATTGTAGGTAGAAACAGTATCCCCTTTGTCAGAGTAATCTAGTTTTATAGAACTAGGGTGTCTGCAGACGAAGCCAGTGGAGCGTGCTGTCTCGTTTGTTCTCTTCCTACTTAAGGTCCGGCCGCGCTTTTGCCAAAGATGTAAACAACAATGGCCGCTTCAAATTGAATAAAATCGATAATATACAAGAACGTTTATTTTAAGTAATGTTTGTTTTCGTATAAATCTCCGAGCTAACTAGACAAAAACAAATATAACTTAAGATAAATGTTCTTATATAACCGTATTTTACATGGAGCGACTGCCTATTTGACCTCCACAACCCCGTTAGGTACTGAGTATCACGAAACCCTTCTATGTTCTATGTTATGGGTTTGGTTTCCGCACTTAGTCCTTCAAATGGACCATTGTTCACGAAACCCTTTTGTAAGACTGGTTGTCAGACTTTCGGGCTTCTGACTCCCCGTAACGACTCAAAATCCACGAATCACATTCGCAACAACGGCTTAACGTGCTTTTCGAGGCACGGAGAGGTTTCGGTGTCTAAAGATCACCCACCACGGTCCGACCGCCACAAACAAAGCTTACCTGATCGATCGACCCGTGGTGGTTCGCTTCTTCTTCTTCTTAGCGTGTCGATAGCAATCTAAATGTACTCGGCCCAGAATTCGGCTACTTGTTTGGCGTGGTGGTTCGCTAATATTTGATAATATTACGTAACTACATATTTGCAATATTGAACTCCACAATGCTTATACTGCCGCAGCTACTGAATAATTTCAAGCCCTAATTGATTCTCAGCAATATGGCGCAGTGCACTTCTACCTCCGAGGCCTCGAGGCGCCTAGAACAAAGGAATAGCCGAGTACTGCAATTGTCGCTGAATTATTGACGAGTTGCGGATACTAATATCGATTTTATTGTGTAGTTTTGAGGGCTTCTGACGTATGGTAACACTGTTGGAAATACAGCAAGTTTTATTGCATCTTTTTACAGTAGTGTAGATTTTACTAATGACACTGAACGTGATCAGTACAACTAAACCGCGTTTAAGAGGTCTCTTCAGTGTCGTCCATCATTGTTGTGGAATATGGCAGCTTTTTCATCCATGGGCTGGTCAGCATATGCAACTTACAGGCTGAAATGTTGAATGTGCAGCATTCTAAAAGTGTCCTCAAAACCTGGGTTTATTTATTTAATACTTCAAGCACGTAAATGTACAGAGGCGGACTTAATGCCATAGGCATTTTCAACCAGTCACCTTTGGGTGATGCAGAGACAAACAGTGGTAGGACAAGTGCAATCATGAAAATTGACGACTAAATATTTTAAATATAAAGATACGCATAAACCTATTAAAACTATGAATATAATATATAACTAATTAGTAATTACATATAATTATAAGCACAAATAAATATACATAAATACATGAATATACTTACTAACTAAAAAGAAATAAGACAAACAATGAGAAAATATTACCGTTGTGATTAGCTATTATTATTTTTGCACCAGCTTTCTGATTTTTTTAACACGTAACTTCACGCCTGTTAAGGCAGAGTTGTACGGTCAGCAACAAAAGTCGATTAACACTTCAGTTTTCTTAATCTTAGTTATTGAGCAAAACATTTGTTCAAAATTGCAGCAGAAGAAAATTTTTTAGAATATAAACTCTTTGCTATTTTGTGAAAAGCTAACAAGCAGTTTATTGAAAAAAAAAAAAAAAATTGACAATTTAATAACATAGTATGCCACCACGGGAAGGTACTTTCTTATTTCATCCTTTTCAGTAGTCGGGTTTTGGTTGTTAAACTTTTGTTTTATACATTTTCATCGGATAACTACTACGTTGTTAACGACAATTTGTAGAAAACAAGTAGGTCTTCAGGTCAGCTATATTGATTTTCAGTTGCTATGTACTATGCTGAAGTAAACAACCCTGAGACACCCTTGAGCGTTGGAAACTAGTACAGGGCCTTCAGATCTTATTTGTTATTCTGTTAGCTGTGTGGCTGTGTCATCATTTGGCATAAAACATGTGAAGATGCAGGTATGAATACGGGTTCATCAGACGTTGTATGCTTGTAAACAAAATTATTCGGTGTCGTTGGTTCCGCATTTTCGTTTATTGACATCGACTTCCGAAATTAATTTTTTTTTTCACTTTGTACCTAGTGGTTTTTTTTGGAAGTCGGTTGTTTTTTTTTAGTTTTTTTTTTTTTTACTTTTTAGTTGTACCTATCCCCACACAAATTCATATAACTGCTTGCTATGTTAATCAGTGAGAGTGTTTTTTTTTAGTTTTTTTTTTTTTCACTTTTTAGTTGTACCTATCCCCACACAAATTCATATAACTGCTTGCTATGTTAATCAGTGAGAGGAAGTTATTAAAACATAATCAATATAAACGAAGTGGAAAACAATCGTATTATTGAAGCCTCAAAAACTCCCCAAGCAAATTTAATAAAATTTATATGGGACCATCCCTGAGACATACTTTATCCATTAAAAAAAATTTTTGAAAATGAGTCTACACATATACGAAGGAGTTATGCCCGAACATACATAACATCATACATAATAAACATCCAAACTGAGAACCTCCTCCTTTTTTTGAAGTCGGTTAAAAAGACCTGACTATTTACAAGCCCATATTTATTTATTTATTTATTGGCCTATCTACAATTGCTACACTGTTTATCCTTAAAATACAAGCAATATACAAGCATAGTGTACAATATGATGCGATAGACACAGCATGCAAAAACAAAGTTATAATATAAATAAAATTGCAATAATTGTGCAGAAATAACGCTTACAACACTAATGATTAGTTTTATAAAAACAGGACAAGGAAAAAATAATAACAATTAAATGAAGAAAGAAAAAAAAAGCAGTTAAAAAACAGTTAATTGTGTTGGTTACTTTTTATGGACTTGGCGCTTGAATTTTTGAAGTGATGTGGAAAAAATATCTATTGATTCATCGCAATTATTAAGAAGCCTGCAAATTCTGGGGATGGGGGTGGGGGAATTGGATCCTGAAACAGTTTTGCGGAATGGGGGACGTAATAGTTTGACAGGATGGCGCGGATAATTGTGGGGTAGGTTAAAACTTAACTTACTTAACAACTGGGGGCAGTCTAATTTATTCTGAAGTATTTTATAAAGAAAAACTAGATCTATACCATCTCTTCGCTTTTCGAGTGAAGTCATGAAAAATTTTTCAAGCCGTTTAGCGTAGCTCGGAATTTTTTTGTCTAATCTAGCGGAAAAGGCAAGATGATACATAAATCTTTTCTGGATCCTCTCTAACCTAAGACTATTTATTTATTTAATTTCACTTGTTAGTAAGTATGCATGTTTAAATGGATTCTTGCAAACTAATTTTGGATAATATCTTCAAGGCCTGTGAATCCTTTAGCTGTGGAAACTAGTCCAGGGTCTTTAAAGATCTCATTTGTTAGTCCGTTACCTACAAGGCTGCATGCGGGCAGTAAAAATTTGAAAAGTCCTGACAAAAAGCCTGACATTTCAACAAAAGTCCGGACATTTTAGTCACAAAATCCAAACATTACCCACTTAGTTACAGTGGAATGGTAGGCATGGTAGCAGACGCTTGCGAGGGGATGGGAGGTTGCGGGGAGCGGCAGCCTAATTGCGGAACGCCAAATCGTCAAATGATTCTGATCAGTTGGCTTCATTTCTATCACAATTGGCTTCATTTTACGATTTTCGAATTGCGAAACTCTAGTTTATTATGAAACCAATTATGAACGTTAAGGCCCTGCGCAGAAACTAGAGTTTCGCAATTCGAAAATCGTAAAATGAAGCCAATTGTGATAGAAATGAAGCCAACCGATCAGAATCATTTGACGATTTGGCGTTCCGCAATTAGGCTGCTGGGATAAAATAAAAGTGCGCTGAAAAATGTAAAAAATATATTTTTTTTTAGATGGATGAGAAGTTAATAAATTATTCTGTCAAGCTCCGCTAATGAGACACAATTGATTTTCGATTGTTTCGTCGCCAATGGGCGACGACGCGCGGTCCTTGAACGGTTAAAGACTTATTTGGTATTACTTATACTCGTATTCCATCTAAGCTAAAAAATCCGGACAAATTAAAGAGCCGGTCAAAGTCCGGACAAGAGTCTAGAAGTCCGGACATGTCCGGACAAATCGGCCGGGCGACTACAATCAATTCTATTTTAATGTAAATTTTGACGTTCAAAAGTGCCTTATGTGCCTATCCAAACTAATATTATAAATGCGAAAGTAACTCTGTCTGTCTGTCTGTCTGTCTTTTCTTCACGCCTAAACTACTGAACCGATTTAGATGAAATTTGGTATAGAGATAGTTTGAGTCCCGGGGAAGGACATAGGATAGTTTTTATCCCGATATTCCCACGGGATCGACACATATGCGGGTGAAACCGCGGGGCGCAGCTAGTTTGAAATAAATGCTTTGACTTTGACTTTGAAATCCGGACGGATGGTAACCCTACATGCGGGCAGTAAACCAGTAAATATGTTTATGTCCTATATTGTAGTCATGTTGGTAAAGATCTAATTATGTCATCTTGGCGCCTCTCTTGTGCTGCGGAAAACTAGTCCCGAGTCTTAAGATCATCATTTGGGTCATCATTTGGCATGAAACGACAAGATGAAGGTATGAATAGGTATTATGTAAATATTGGGTTTTGCTCTATATTGTTGACTGTTTGTCATGTAAATAAGTTCAGCTTTGAACCTTATGCTTTAGCGATAAAGCTGAAAATCTATTAACCTTTTAACCGCCTACGTCGGATTAATCCGACAAAATATTTTCGTGCCCATTCCGCCAGAGCCGTATACAGGGTGTTACGGAAAGGGTATATCAATACAAACGGGTTGAAGAGTGTATCTTGTCTAGAATCTCTGTACAAAATTTCAGCTCAAAAGCAGTAACTTTGAAAATGCTTAATATTTTTTTATTTCGATAGTTTATTAAATTGAAATCATAACAAACGTGTCACCGCACTACGAAGGTCATTATCCATTATCTGTAGTGTGTCTGTGCGCCTAGTACACGCACATCACGCCGCCGCGCGCCAGTGCAGCGCCGTGATGTCGAAATAAAAAAATATTAAGCATTTTCAAAGTTAATGCTTTTGAGCTGAAATTTTGTACAGAGATTCTAGACCAGATACACTCTTCAACCCGTTTGTATTGATATACCCTTTCTGTAACACCCTGTATATACGACCAAATAACACATCTCGTTTAATCTGTATTATTATTATATCATCACAGCTCGTTTCATCGGTATTAATTTTACGTTTTTTTTTTTCTCGGGCGCTGGGGGCACGACAACTGATATAAAGTCGGGCGGTTAAAAGGTTAAACTTTGACAGATTGTAGTGTTGATGTGCAGGTGTCTTTACTTGGCATTACATACCATTACCTACACTATCTACCACGAGTCCACGATTGGGGGCTACCGCAATTTGAAAGAATTTAAAAATTGCTCCCCAAATGTACAAAATTCAAATCTTTAAATTATTTTGTTAGTAGTATTTTAAATATAATTTTGCCATTGTTGTGCATAAGCATAATCATCAGCCTATAATGTTCCCACTGCTGGGACACAGGCCTCCTCTCTTTTTGAGAGGGAGTGGGCCGTAATCCACCACGCGTGCCTAGTGCGGGTTGGTAGATCCAACAAAAATGATCTGTTTGCAGACGAATGGAAGAAGATTTTGTTGGCATGTCAGAATTACTGTGAGAGGGATTGCAGGTGTTGTTAACATTTTACAAATCAAATTATTTTTGCAGAAAACACTGTTACAATGGTGTTTTTAAATATACAGTCACGAGCACTAATATGTCAGCAATTTTCAATTGCGATTTTTTCGTGAAATAACGAATGCAACGTTGAAATACGACACTACATAAACTTATGGGTTCGAAAATACTATGGTCGTAATAAGATAAAATTTCATTCAAAAATAAAGGAAAAAATCGCTTTCGAATAAAGCCAAGTGTATACATACTTATGCTCGTGACTGTACATGTTTCAAGTGATTCTACCGTAAGGCATGCAAAATATATACAATAATGGTTTATCAAAATCCAGATCAAGATTGACATTGAAATACCTGTATATCAAATTAGATAAAAATATTTTAAGATATTGAATTAATGGAATGTCCTTCTTAAAGTTATATCACATATTGTTATATTAATACCGATTAATTATTTATTTAGTAAGTAATAAAAAAATAATAGATACTTAATTAAATTATTTCAATATCGTTCCTAGAATTATTGCAATACATTAACAGATTAATTATTTAAAGATACATGCATACAACTCGATGTTTTTACATTTTTTTTCTTTTATGTTTCCTTATGAGTATATTAAAATTGGGTCTTTAATTGACAACATTTCAAACCTGACACGACCTTAAAACAAAAATACTATTTCTTTATTTTCGTATCCTGAGTTCAAATATATTTTTATTTTATTTTTTTATTTCCAAATTTCTGAGAAAAAATATAAAAATCAAAAAACATGTGATGACGTCACATAAACGGCGAAATGAGGTAGTTAGTTACCTTTACGCATTCCAATGTCTTTGATTGAAAACATTACATCAAACAAGACATGTCAATGTCACCTAAGAAGTATATTATACTGTGGTAATATCGCCGTTTTACCGTAAGGCTGACGTCATCTGGCACTTACGTCTTTTTAGAATACACCGAATTTCAAAGTTAAAATTATGAATGAAAAGTACATAATTTCGAAAAACGAAAAAATATGGGTGCCCTAGATTTGAATTTACTTTTATATAACGTAAGAATACATGCAGGTTAAAAATATGAAATGTTGTCAATTCTTGTAATTGGTTTTAAACCATTTTAGGGCTGATTTATCCAACGCCAGATAATATTATCCGAGGAATAATTTTGAATTTTTGACAGTTTTTCTATACAAAATCTTTCAGCCGACAATTTTATTCCACGAATAAAAATTACCTGGCGATTGAAAATTCAGCCCTTTATAAAATAAATAAAAAATATATACAGGCATGTTGTTATGTTACAAATAGCATTACAATATCTACAACGATTGTGGGGTTATAGCTAAAATGCGCCAACACCGGAGTGACCTAATAACCTGAATGCCCAAGTGGATTCACTGCAACCCCGCACCCCGCACCCCGCACCTACACCCCCTGGGGGTGGGGGTAGGGGGGTGTAAGGCCGCGACCTGATATGACATAGTTTGTAGCTGTAGATGGATAAATGATTAAGCTATTAAGTACTATTACTAGTACCATTTAAGTATGCATACACACGTCAAGTTGCAGTATAAAACTGATTTACATCCGTCACCTCACACACCAGGTCCAGTTGAAAACCAGCGTCAGGCACTAGTTGTCTGGCATTTTTGTTGAACTGGGTCTTTTTTAGCGCAGCCGTGAGGCACTTTCCTGCTTATTTTTTTTTTTTTACATCGGACTTTACACTTTTTATTTGACTTTTTTTTTTATCTGATGTAAGTTCTTTATGTATCTGGTGTATTGTGTGTCTTTTAGTGTGCTAAATAAATGTATTTTCTTTCTTTCTATTGTAATGGCTAAGCAGCACTGGTCTTAATATTCCTAAGATAGAAATTTAACACACACACACACACCACACACACAGCTTTTAAGTTTGTACAAAGCTCAGGTCCGTTCCTGTATGGAGTATTGCAGCCACTTGTGGGAACAAGTGGCTGCAATAGCCATCCCTGGCTCAGCAAAATACCAGCTTGCTGCACTTGACTCGGTGGAACGCAGAGCTAAAAAGCTTATAGGCGACGAGACGTTGGTAGCTACGCTTCCCAGCCTGGCTCATCGGCGTAATGTCGCTTGCCTGACGGTCTTCTATAGACTGTACTACGGAGAGTGTGCGCAGGAGCTCCACGACCTGATCCCACCATCGCCCTTTTACCACCGGACAACCAGACGTACTGCAGCGTACCATCCGCACTTGATTGATATCCCGATGAGTCGTACTCGGCGCTTCTCCTCCACTTTTATTATGCGCACAGCCAAAGTGTGGAACTCTCTGCCGGCATCTGTGTTCCCTCCCACATTTAACCCGTCTGCCTTCAAATCAAGAGTGAACAGGCATCTTCTGGGCACGCTCGTTCCATCATAGACCTCATCTATCGCTTTCCATCAGGCGTGATCGGGGTCAAGAGTGCGCCCATTTAGTAATAAAAAAAAAAAAAAAATTAGCAACAATATAATTTTTTGATGATATTTAAAACGGTTTATCTACCTACTGCTACCTACCTCCTCAGTTTGTTTAAATCGTTAACAAATGCATCTTACTGAAAACAACTTAAAAAAAAAAAACGTATCCCGGGTTGTCTGAAGCCCGAAAGTCTGACAACCAGTCTTACTAAGGGGTATTGTATTACTCAGTAACTACCCCTTGGTAAGACTGGTTGTCAGACTTTCGGGCTTCTAACGACCCGTAACTACTAAAGACCCACGAATGACAGCAGGGACCAACGGCTTAACGTGCTTTCCGAGCCTCGGAGGTGTCTTGGTATGTAAAGATGGTCACCCATCCATGGGCGAACCGCGGCAAGCGTAGCTTAACCTGGTCGACCGTGAGGCTATTATTACTTAGCCAGAAACTCAGTGATAATAGTTTTAAAAAGAGTTGCAAAATGCATAATCAGTCTACAATGGTCCCACTGCTGGGACACAGACCTCCTCTCTTTTTAAGAGGGAGTGGGCCGTAATCCACCACGCGGGCCCAGTGCGGGTTGGTCGATGATAGATGTCACATCTTCGAATTTTTGGTTCTAGGACATGCCGGTTTCCTCACGATGTTTTTCTTCACCGTTTTGAGAGCAGTGGTGGTAAAATTAAATACGCAAAGTGCCTACCTGGGTTCGAACAACCTACAACTCGTAAGTCGCGGCCGCTACCACTGGGCTACCACTGCTCACCAAGTCGCTGACTGTACCTAACTATAGTAAAAGTGCACAGTGCTCCCACCCTATTTCAATGTAAAAAAAATATCAACTTTATTTCAATGACAATTAAGTTGATTTCAGAGTGACTAGCACTATTGAAAAAGTTATAAAAATATTTGAAGTTGTAGCGTAAACTGAACTTTATTGTGTAGGAATTAAAGTTATTTTTCCATTAATTCATATTATTGTTTACATTTTTGGCAAATAATTCGCGAACGCAGGTTACCTGTGGTGTATGCTCATGAGTACCTGTATGTAGGTGGTTGCTACATCAGCCAATAGCAGTCCACAGCCGGAAAAAGGCATCCCAAGTTGCGCCACTACCTACTCACATTGGACCCCCCTCCCGCCCCCTCCAACTTGCCCTAGATATCCATTTAGGTCGTCGATTCATCCGGTTGGAATACATTTTTCTTTGTTTACAGCTCTGCCTAAGCCTTTGGGGATTGCTAGCGTGATACTGCGTTATGTATTAGTTTTTTTTTTGTTTCATATGTGACAGAAAATTTACAGACATTCTTATAACCAGCACCCTAATTGCGTAACACACTATCAATCGGAATTTGAATCATTTTGAAGCCAATTGCTAATCCATTGCTTCATAACTTCCAAAAACTGGTCTGCCCAACACGTAAATAACGCAATGAATGTTGTTGAACTGTCAAAATGAAGCCGATTCCGATTGATAAAGTGTTACGCAATTGCCCTGCTGGCTTTTCCCAATAATGTTGGAGTCGGCTTCCAGTCTAACCGGCTGCAGCTGAATACCAGTATTCTACATGGAGCGACTGCCTATCTGACCTCCACAACCCAGTAACTGGGTAATACGAAACCCCTTGGTAAGACTGGTGGTCAGACTTTCGGGCTTCTGACGATCCGTAACGACTGCTAAAGATCCACGAATGACAGCCGGGACCACGGCTTAACGTGCTATCCGAGACACGAAGGAGTCTTTGTATGTAAAGATGGTCACTTGATTTATTCCTCAATTTTTCACTAATAGCACTTAACACAGTTTGTCTCTGCATCACCCAAAGGTAGGCTGGTAGAAAATGCCTGTAAGTCCGCCTCGTACATTTGTGTACAAATAAATAAATAACGTTCCTACGTCGGATACTACGCAGTGAACGACGGAGTGAAAAAGGTTGACCTATTTTAGATACGCTACGCTACGAGAATGTACCTAACATACAAATGTTTTGGGTAGCAGCAATGATTTCAAAAAGTCAATGGGTACAGTCAGCAACAAAAAAAAAAAAAATTCCGACGAATTGAGAACCTCCTCCTTTTTTTGAAGTCGGTTAAAAAGTCGATCAACACTGTCATTTTTATCATGTTATTAAATAGAAAACTTTTTTTTTTTTTAATAACCTGCTTTTTAGCTTTTCACATAATAGCAGAGTTTATACTATATAGATTGAACTTTATGGCCTAAAGCAACATATGAATAACACAAGCTTTCATCAGTATGTTGCTACATATTCTAAGACTTTTAAAAGTGTATGCAAAATAGCTAAAGCTCTTTATATTAGCAATAAAATAAAATCAGCCGATGATAAAATAAAAACTACCTGGCAAATAATAAATAATGAAACAGGTAGGAAAAAACAGCGTAATACTGAATTTAATTTAGAAACTGCACATGGCCCCATAAACTCAGATGTAGAAATTGCTCAGGAATTTGAAAACTTTTTTGCTAATATTCCCATTAAAACTACTGAAGCTTTAAATTCCTCACCCGCGCGTTCTGCTGATTTACTTAGAAAGAATGTTAAGGCATGCCCCTCGGAGTTTAGTTTTCAACATACGAACCCCCAGGCTGTTATAAAAGCTTTTAAAGATCTTAAAATTAAATCAACAGAAGATCTCTGGGGAATGTCTGTAAAAGTTTGTAGATCTATCATTGAAACGATTGCGCCCTATTTAGCTTTCATATTTAACATCAGTATAGACCAAGGAGTCTTTCCGGATCTCATGAAACACAGTAAAGTAGTTCCTTTATTCAAAGCCGGTGATAGTAAAGAACCCAACAATTATAGGCCTGTGTCAATTCTGCCAGTTCTCAGTAAGGTGTTTGAAAAGTTGATGCTCAGTCAAATGTTACGCCACTTTAATAAAAATTCCATCTTTCATGAACAACAGTACGGTTTCACCAAAGGGCGTTGTACCACTGACGCCGGTGTCACCCTAATAAAGAACATTTTTAACGCCTGGGAGGAAGCACAAGATGCCATTGGAATCTTTTGCGACCTCTCAAAGGCGTTCGATTGCGTCAACCATGAGACACTTCTGCTGAAACTTGAGCACTATGGGATTAGGAATTCAGCTCTTGATTTACTAAAGTCGTATCTAAAAGATAGAAAGCTTAAAGTTCAAGTAAACGGCGTAAACTCATTGGGGTCTGAAATGGCAATGGGCGTTCCTCAAGGTTCGATATTGGGTCCATTCCTCTTTTTAGTTTACATTAATGATTTACCACAATTACTTCAAAATCAACCGAAGATGGTGTTATTTGCAGATGACACATCATTGATCTTTAAGATAGACAGACGGGCACAAAATCTTGACGACGTGAATAACTCTATTCTTCAGGTCCAAGATTGGTTTACGGTAAATAATTTGGTACTAAATGAAAAGAAAACCAAATGCATTAGATTTAAATTACCAAATGTTAGAAGTAGCGAATGTGACATCATACTGAATGGAGAAAAACTAGAATTTGTTGATCAAACGGTTTTCCTGGGAATCACGCTAGACGAGAAATTACAATGGGGACCTCACATAACATCTCTTGCGGGGCGGCTTAGCTCGGCCGCTTATGCTGTTAGGAAGATAAGACAGTTAACAGATGTAGAAACCGCGCGTTTAGTCTATTTTAGCTACTTTCACAGCATTATGTCGTACGGCATTTTACTATGGGGTCGAGCTGCTGACATTGAATCCATCTTTATTTTGCAAAAGAGAGCTGTCAGAGCCATTTATAATCTACGTCGCCGCGAATCTCTCAGGGAACTATTTAAAAGGATTAATATTATGACGGTACCTTGCCAATTCATTTATGAAAATATTATGTATGTAAGAAAAAATCTACATCTTTTTAATAAAATAAGCGATAGACATAACTTTAATACAAGAAATAAAGATAAAATACATCAACCATTTTTCAGATTAGCCAAAGTACATACATCTTTTATGGGGTACTGTGTTAAATGTTACAATAAAATACCTTGTGATATATTGCAATTAAATGAAAGAAAATTTAAAACTCACATTAAACGTACACTTTGTAAACAAGCATACTATAAATTAGAAGATTATATCCAAGATAAGAACGCTTGGAAACATGCTGGTCCTGCTCCATAGGACAATCTAGAGTCTAGACAAAATCAAACTGGTTGCTAATTTAATTGTAATTTTTTTTATTCTTTTTTTTACATTTATTACTCACACCCTGACTTATTACTTGTATTTTGTTTTTTAATTAAAATCGTTTTGCTTGTACCATGTTTGTAAATATGTGAGCACCATGTATCTATCAGATAATTAATTTATATGTCATGGTTTCGTTTTTAATTCTTTTACCTATTGTGGTATAGTAATTTTATTGTAGGTGCATCGTCCTCACATGTTATTATATAATTAATGTACCCATGCAAAATATTGTACCTAAACATTTTAAAAGAGTAACGGTGGAGTTTCTTGCCCGTTCTTCTCCACACGAAAACTACCTTTTGGAATGGGCGACTAGAATCAATTCTATTTTAAGATAATTTTTGACGTTCAAAAGTGCCTTTTATGTGCCTATTTGAAATAAATGCTTTGACTTTGACTTTGACTATATTCTAAAAAATTTTCTTCTGCTGCAATTTTGAACAAATATTTTACTCAATAACTAAGATTAAAAAAACTGAAGTGTTAATCGACTTTTGTTGCTGACCGTACCTAGCAGAGAGTAACAGCATTTTCAAATCACTTACTAATGGGCCAAGGGCGCTGTTTTGCCTTTTTGGCTGTCAGAATTGAAGTATACTAAATCAAAAGTCATTCTCAGCCCTTTTCGAACGTCAAAATTACATAAGACAGTCCCCCAAAACGCCCGCCCTTCACCACTTCCTAGTGCTTTCGCTGGGGAGAAGTGGCGCAACAAACTCCCCAGCAGCACAGCTGTCTGTTCAGTTAAAAAAACCAGCCAAGTGCGAGACGGACTCGCGCACCGAGGGTTCCGTATAAAAATTTAAGGTTTTCGGAATTTTTCCTTTATATGTGCTATAAAACATTGCTTCATGCCAAATTTCAAGAATCTAGGTCGACTGGAAGTACCCTTTAAGTTTTGATTCCCTTGCGAGTAGTTGCGAGTTTGAAAATATGCGGCTTAAATGGCTGTTTCTTTTGATTGCGTTGACATAGAAGTTTTATTTTTTTTACAGCTCCAAGGGACAGTAGACCTGAGTATTTGATATAAATTCCAGCTTGATACCTCCACGCGTTCCTGAGAAAAAGGGTCTTGACAGACAGACGGACGGACGTACAACAAATCAACAAACTGATCCTATTTGGGTTCCGTTTTTTCCTTTCGAGGTACGGAACCCTAAAAAACATGCTTCTATACAATAGTAGGTATGCAAAGTAGTTTATAACAGAACATTCAATTGAACCATTTGCCATATTATTTTAGCTAACCACGCCAATATAGGTACCAATAAATAGAATCACATCACACTAATATTATAAAGGCGAAAGTTTGTGTGTGTGTGTGTGTGTGTTTATAAGTTTGTTACTTCTTCACGCTCAAATGGCTGGACCAATTTCGATAAAATTTTGTATAGATGTAGCTGACACCTTGGATTGACATATAGGCTACTTTTTATCCCGATATTTTCACGGGATCGACATTTAACGCGGGTGTAACCGCGGGGCGCAGCTAGTGTAAACTATAACCAATCAAATAAAAATAACTAAGATGAGTAATGTAATAAATGTCAACACTGATGCGGAAATATTCTGTTAACAATACGAAGTTCAGTGAGTCATAAATCATAATCGTAACTACAATTTGCTGATAAAAATAACACAATTTTGCACTTTTGATAACAGAATTATAACAACGTTGCTCTTTATTATTGTTATCAGCCTGTAATGTCCCATTGCAGGGCAAAGGCACGGTAATGTTAGATAACATTACCGTAGCAAGCACCCAGTGGCGTGCATTGCATATAGGCATACAAGCAGTGCCTACCTCGATATATCAACATAAGCCTGTCAATTACATTTTAGTGTGTGCCCCACAATTAAGAAACACACAACTTTATCATACCTAACAAAAAACAAAATCTTCGTACAAAAACGCGCGGCAGTAGACAGTCGCCGGGCGGCCTACTCGGCTCCCGTACTATTCGCACATTGTCATTGGTTTTTACTCGTTCAAGTTAATACAACAACATTAAAACACGTACGTCTCCCGCGTAATACCATGACGTTCTTTTGACCTCATTTTTTTCTGATTAGTGACCGCGTTTGCCTAGACTAGACCCGCCCTAGTGCCTACCTATTCTGAAAACCAATGCACGCCACTGCAAGCACCCTAATTGTGTAACACACTATCAACCTCAATCTGAATGATTTTGAAGGATATTGCTAATCCATTGCTTCATATGCTCGAAAAATGTGTCTGTTCCACAACGTAAATAACGCAAAGAATGTTGTTGAACTGTCAAAATGAAAAACATTACTTCTTGTTGAAGGAGTTCCACCTCATCCAGCCATCTGCGTCTGGGCCTGCCGCATGTTTGGCCCATTGGTCTTCTAACATGCGGCAGATGCAACGACCATACAGCCCAGATGTATCCAGCCCAATTCCATTTTAGCGTGGCAGTTTTCCAAGTGACATCAGTTATCTTTGTGATGGAACGGATGGTCGTATTCCTAACCCTGTTACTCTTTAGCAATATTTTTAACCGACTTCAAAAAGGAGGTTCTTTAAACCAATCATCATCATTTTCCTGCATATCCCAATTTATTTGGGGTCGGCGCCACATGTGTTTTTCTTCCATACTTCTCTATTAGTCGTCATCTCGGTAGTCACCCCGTTTCTATCCATATCATCATTCACACAGTCCATCCATCGTTTCTTTGGGCTTCCCCTACTCTTTAGCCGTCCACATTCATACTAAAACTTTCCTCGTTCTTCCGCATCACGTGCCCATACAACCGACCGACGACCACCTAAAGAATGTGGCTGGGGTAGACTGGATGCGGAACGCGGAGGACAGGGTGTTGTGGCGCAGCCTGGGGAAGGCCTATCAAACTCAAACTCAAAGCATTTATTTCAATTAAACCATGTACAGGCACTTTTGAATTGTCAAAATTAAGTAGTCGGTCAGTTAGTCAGAAAGTTGAAGCTAGTTGCCTATTCCAAAGCGTAGATTCTATCTCTATGGAGAAGAACGGGCAAGAAACTCCATGGACACTCTTTTTAAATCAAGATATTACAAAATCCTGGGCACATTATTCTTGTTGCTTCTATATGTGAGAACAATGTAAAAAAACACATAAATGAAGAAACAATACAAGAAATAAGATTAAAAATAAGCCTTGGCAGTTAAGAGATGACCATGTCCAGCAGTGGACTGCGATAGGCGATAATTCATTGATTGACATGCCCATGCCATGACAACCGATTTCCACACATGTCAGTAAAGATAAAAATCTACGCCGAAATTGCATTAAGAATATAATTTTACACATCGTCGTCGTGCGAAAACCGTTGCTGAAAAATGAAGGAAAAATAACGCCATCAAACGCGGTTGCCGTTCCGCGGCTTACGTTACTCGTAGCTACAACGTAATACGACGGAGCGGCAGCGTCGCGTTTTTGTCATCGTTTCGTCAGAAACAGTTGCCAATGCTAGTATCAAGGGCAATGTTTATGATAGAAATAATTTTAATGTTTGTTTAAAGAGTAGAAGATACGTATTGTACTGTACATATTCTAAGCGTTGTTTTTTATGTTATATTGAAATTAACTCCAGGTTAATCGATAAAGTGATCATGTAGGTTGTTATCTGGAGTATATTTCAAATTATTGCTTCTTGCCAAACACGATTCTAGGTCAACGGGAAGTACCCTATAAATTTTGATTCCCTTGAGGGTGTCGAAATATACGTTTTTTTTTATTGCTGTTTCTTTTTTACTTTAAATTAGAAGTTTGATTTTTAGGGTTCCGTAGTCAACTAGGAACCCTTATAGTTTCGCCATGTCTGTCTGTCCGTCCGTCCGTCCGTCTGTCCGTCCTCGCTTAATCTCTGTGACCGTTAGCACTAGAAAGCTGAAATTTGGTACCAATATGTATATCAATCACGCCGACAAAGTGGTAAAATAAAAATTGGAAAAAAATGTTTTATTAGGGTAGCCCCCCTATATGTAAAGTGGGAAGTGATTTTTTTTTTAATTTCAACCCTAACGTGTGATATATTGTTGGAAAGGTATTTAAAAATGAATATGGGTTTACTTAAATCATTTTTTGATAATGTCAATAATTTCGGAAATAATCGCTCCAAAAGTAAAAAACAACGTGTCCCTCTAACTTTTGAACCATAAGTTTAGAAAATATGAAAAAAATCTGAAAAGTAGAACTTTATAAGGACTTTCTAGGAAAATTATTTTGAACTTGATAGAAACAACAGTTTTTGTACAAAAAAGACAAAAGTTGTACAAAATCATTTCTGGACTAAGTTTGTAGTATAATCGTATATGCAAGCATTTTTTTTTTAACTTCGTTTACATATTTTATTATCCTGAACGTATCTTTTTTCAAACAAAAAAAGAATGATTAAAATTGGTTCTCGCAATCCAAAATTACCACCGAAAACTTCTGGCACGTCTATGTACTAATTAGTAACCCAATTCCCCGAGAGATGGCGCTGTAGGTACTTATTACATTGGGTCGGGTATTATCGAATTGTACGTGGGAACACTTATTGTGACGGACGGGAAACTACGGAACCCTACACTGAGCGTGACCCGACACGCTCTTGGCCGGTTTTTTCACAGCTTCAAGGGACTGTAGACCTAGGCTGAGTATATGGTTTTAATTTCAACTCGATACCTCCACGCGTTCCCGAGATAAAGGGTCTTGATTTCGGACAACAAAGCGATCCTATAAGGGTTCCGTATTTTCCTTTTAAGGTACGGAACCCTAAAAATATAAAAACAAGGTGTAAACAAGCGTAATACTATGTTGAAATGGATAACGTTTTTACGGCTTCAGGAAGTGTGTAACTGAATAATAATCAGATACGTTATTTCCGCGTTTTCGAGTACATATGTTTGTACATCGTGTGGCAATGAATAGTACAGTACCTACAGTGTACATACTGCATTAATTTATGTAGGTACATATTTGCATAGACAACCTACCCACATAGATCAATGCAACACTGTGGCTACGACCATAATAATATGCGAGATAGAACCACATCGCTGGTTTTCAGCGACAGCCTGCATTAAAGTGATGACGTCAATAGGAAATTTCAAATCAAGATAAATTCTTTAACTTAATTTTATGATACAGACCTCGACGGCCTTATTACAAAACAAGGTTTATGTTTAGACCCAAGTTTAAACCATCGAGCCATTTTTAAATTTCGAACCGTAGACAAAGTTAAAGTTCTTATTACAAAAATTGACGTTAAACCCGAGTCTAAGTTATCTTTACGCTCGTCGGAATAAAGTTTAAAATAAAATAAAGGCTAAGGCTTAGAATAGATTTAAAGGGGTTTGAAGGTTTTGGCCCTAAAATCAGCCGCCATTTTGATTTTTTTTCAGAATCGCGGTGCACAACAAAAGTTATATATTTAGATAGGGGACACTTATACAAAAAAAAAATGTTACATAACATAATATCCTAAAGTGTCAGGTTTCGGAGTTATTCACCAAAATATAAGTCGAAAACAACAAGGATTTTTTGTTTTTTTTTCCCTCTAGGTAAGTATATTGAATTATTGAGGTAATAGAAACATTATGAAACCTTTATGGAGAAGAAACAAATAAAGAATAGACATTTTTTAAATAAATAATTAAACATGGCAATTTATAGTTCGATTTTTAATCCCAGAGACTAATCTGACAAGTGTAATATCAAACTTCTATACGAAAAAAAAAAACGAAAACACAAAAGACTTAAATGTCAGATTAGTCTCTAGGATTAAAAAACGAACTATAAATAGCCGTGTTTAATTATTTATTTAAAAATGTCTATTCTTCATTGGTTTCTTCTCCATAACGGTTTCATAACGTTTCTATTACCCCAATAGTTCAATATGCTTACCTGAAGGGAAAAAAAACAAAAAAATCCTTGTTGTTTTCGACTTATATTTCGGTGAATAACTCCGAAACCTGACGCTTTAGGATATTATGTTACGTAACATTTTTTGTTTGTATAAGCGTCCTCTATCTAAATATATAACTTTTGTTGTGCACCGCGATTTTGAAAAAAAATCAAAATGGCGGCCGACCTTAGGGCCACCCTCCATACAAAAATCTTCTAACCCCTTTAAATTTAGAACTCGTTTTATATTAAAACGGCGAGAGTCATTAACCCTCTTACTAATAAACGTATTATATCAGATGAATAGTTACACACCGATTTCTCTCTTTCAGTCGTCAGTAATTTGACTTTCGAAAGAAGAAGACAAAGCGTTGTGTAACTATACAGACGCTATACAACGTTTATTAGTAAGAAGGTTAATACTTAAGAACTTAATATAAAAATCCGAAGTGCCGTCCATAACTGTCCTAGTCTATAAAGGGGCGTTGGTCCCCTCAGATGGTTGACCCAGTAACCTGGTTCAGAAAGTATAACGACTGGCGTGGGTGCTGTCAATGAAATACAATCTATTTCAAATGCTCTGCTCATTAAAATATCATAATATTGCGCCTGTATTTTCTAGAGGTCGACAGAGGTTTATAGTAGTAGATGATGGGGCTCCCTTTTCCGCACTTAGACTCCCAATTGGTCCGTTGTGCGTGGGGATTCTGGCTAACAGAGCCAGCCTAGCTCTATCCAGAAGCACAGAAGCTTCCTGGGAGCTTCGCAGGCTTCACGGAGCGACCTCACTGTTCCGAGGATTACTTCACGTTGAGAAGCCACAGCCTCGCATTCCAGGATGACGTCTGATTCCTCGGATGGCGGCTGATTCCTCGGCGTCAAGGCAGCCCCTGCAAAGGGGGAGAGGCTTATAGTAAACATATTTTCACCAGTAATGTGATAGGATAGTCTATTGCGGTTAGTAATATTAACAAGCGGGGTAATTGGGAAACACACTATCAGCAATGGCTTTCATTTTGACAGTTCAACAACATTCATTGCGGTATTTACGTTTTTGAGCAGACACATTTTTCGGACATATGAAGCAATGGATGAAATGATTCAGATTGTACCTACTTGAAAGTGCAATTAGGGTGCAAGCATTAACGTTGATTCTGGGGTCAAGTCTACTCATTTAGGCTGGCCATACACGGACTGCTCCAGCAGTAAGCCAGTAATCAACATACCGTCGACCGTAGGTTCAATTGAGGTATGGGATAAAATACGATTTTTCAGGAGAGGCCGACAAAATTTTCATTTCGGACGTTATTATGGGGCTGATTCGAAATTTGGATCCAAAAATCATTAGGGTAAGGGACATTTTCTTAAGCTAGAATTTTTTCATATTCACCATTCGATAGAGCGAAAAATTCTGAACAAAACTGTATACTCAACTCATTTTGGGTGTTTTGTCCCTTACCTCAATTGAACCTACGGTCGACGATACACGGACTGCTCGTGCAGTCAAATTCAACCGCTTAAAGCAGCTATTGATACCTGCCTGCTTGCTGCTGCGGCAGTCGGTATCAACTGCTCTGCGGTTTCTATTGCCGGCCTTAACACACGCGTCGTGGACATCTGGCTGCCAGCCAGATGTCCACGACGCGTGTATTAAGGCAGTGGCTGGCTACAGTTAAGTTTTATATTATTATATAATACACTTGGGAGCAAATAAATCGAGCCACTTGCTTTTTTTTGCACGTATAATGGTTATTATTTTTGGTATTATGAAACGTATCAATTCGAAATATATATCGCCTAAGAGCTTATTTAATAACCTTTACAATGAGGGTAAATCATTGAATAATAACCTTATTTAATGATACATTACTGGCTCTGAACGAAAAACGGTAATTTTGATAGAACATTGTAGGGTTAAAACAGTCCAGAAAATCAATCGAAATCCGGGTGCGGGGGGGTAATACAAGATATTAAGAATAAGTTTATACCATAATTTTGTTTTTAATTGTTTTTTTCTGGACTGACAATTTTCTATCAAAATTACCGTTTTTCTTTCAGAGCCAATAATTTATCATTAAATAAGGTTATCATTCAATAATTTACCCTCATTGTAAAGGTTATTAAATAATCTTTTAGGCAATATATGTTTCGAATTGATACGTTCCGTAATACCAAAAATAATAACCATTATACGTGAAAAAAGGAAGTGGCTCGATTTATTTGCTCCCAAGTGTATATTCAGTATAAGCTGACCTCAAGACTTTCCGTAGAACGGGGGGAGGGGGGGGGGGGGGCTGCTTTTACTGGAAATGTATACAGTACCCGGCGATAAATATTGCACATCGACCTTTGGAAAGAAACAATCGGCTAATTTCGGCTTCGTAGTGCGTTATCTCTGTCGCACACTACCTATGTGACGTTTTGTCAGTCGTTGTTCAAGTGCGATAGAGTGCGGTCGCGTCCAGTTCAAAATATATATTTAGAGTTGTTAACACCCCCAAATTTAAATAATTTAAAGTTGTACTATGGCATCTTTAGGAAAAGGAGGGGAACCTTTTTATTTTACCCCAACCTAAAGCAATCATTTATAGAAAAATTGGTGTATTTTATACAAAGAATAAAAAGAATTATCAAAAGAAGCAAATCATAATTGTTTTAACAGCTCCTAATAGATACCGGACTGTTTGTATTTCGTGCGACAGAGATAACGCTCTACGAAGCCGAAATTAGCCGATTGTCTCTTTCCAAAGATCGATGTGCAATATTTATCGCCGGGTACTGTACCTTGATATGTCGCCGTGCGTAGCTCATAATATCTGTACCTTTACCATAATCTCCCTCTTTCTCTTCTCAGATGGACATCTACGTACAAACGGCGTCACCGATCGTGGAACAAGTCCTGAAAGGTTACAACGGAACCATCTTCGCGTACGGGCAGACCGGTACCGGCAAGACGTACACTATGGCTGGTAGCAACACTGCGCCTGAGTTGCGGGGGATCATACCGAACTCCTTCGCGCATATCTTCAGCCATATTGCCAAGGCTAAGGAGGATGAGAAGTAAGTAATTATAGATCACAGGTCTTCAAAGTTATGTTGCTCACTCACTTTGAGGATATTTTGTTGAAGCCCTCACTCCTCCTCTTAATTAAAGTATTAAATCCATGTTTACCTGAATATTACGATAGAAATTATGCTAGGTATTGCAAGTATTTTTTTTTTATTTATTTATTCATCAACTTTACATTTGTGTCGAACAGTGGTTTTAATGAAGTCGGTTAAAAATAAATGTAACACCAAATTAAATAATCATCGTAAAGCCAGAAAAGAGAAAAAAAATTACATTCAACATTGGTCACAACATTATTAGTCTAATTATGTATAATAATTTAACTTACTATTAATTCAAAATTAATATAAAGTTTGAGTCCCGGGAAAGGACATAGGATAGTGGTTATCCCGATATTCCCACGGGAAACTTATGCGGGTGAAATCGCGGGGCGCTGCTAGTTTATATACACCGTGTTCTTCACGATATCCATAAACTTTGTCAAACGCTTCTATAGCTTTTACAAATTACAAATTAACTAAGGAAGTAGTAGTTAAAATGGCTTCGTTACGAAGATATTTGTAATTTCATGTACTTAGTGAAATTTAATGAGCTATGCAGTAAGAAAGGTTCTTAACTCAGTTTGGAGTTTCAGCCCGCCAAATCTTATAAATGAAAATAAAAAAATAATTCATTCATGTTTTCATAATGAAAAATGCTTATTATCATGGACTGAACATCTGGTCGAAGCTTATGTATATCGTCCGGAACACGGTGAATAGATAAACGTAACAGGCAGAACGTGGCTGTACTATAGGTATACATGTGCCTAACCTTTAGGGGGAATACAGGCCTTAACTTATGTATTTTTAAATCACGAAAACAAAGGAATTTGCTCTAAATAGTAACAAAGTAAAGCCCTCACCCCCCCTCCCTTAATAATCCGCCGGATCGATTGGCTATCGCAGTCGTCTTGTCGTCGGGGTGACCTAGTTACAGGATAGATATTGCAAGCGAGAATTGTACTAGCATATCGTTTGAATTGAGGTGGAGTTGAGATGACTTGAATTCGTAATAAAGACTTTGATTATTACTTTTCCTGTACTCTATAGCCCGGTCAAAATAGACGTTCAATGTTACATTAATTCTCATAAAGCTGAAAATTGGTACGAATGTTGGGAACTCCATTCAAAATAAATTGTCAAAAGTCCCTATCGATCCGACGTGTGCAAAACAAAAAATCAAGGTCAAATGTTGCAAAAATCGGTTTTTTGCATTTTTCAGCTAAACGGTACCTAAGTTTTATCATAAAAGTAGGTTAGACAAAATTGTTCATCATGCAATTATCTACAAAAATTGTATTTACACTTTTTTCCTAAGAATAACCATTTCGGAGATATAGCGATGCAAAAAGTTATGTTCTTCTTTCAGCGTTATGCGAATTAATGTAACCTTACCCCTATTTTTGAAGCTAACTTGACCGGATTACTAAACAAATAAACTAAAATAAAGAACGCAAGACTTTAAAAATGAATAAAATTATAATAACAAAAGCGTGCAAAGCCGAAAATTCGAAGACGTGACATCCGCCAACCCTCACTGTGCCCGCGTGTGCGGCCCACTCCCTCTCACCGAGAGGAGGTCTGTGTCCCAGCAGTGGGAACGTTTACGTTATAGGCTGATTATGTCCTTAATTCAGCCTCCTAACCCATAATGGTGTCGATTCCTTTGTTCGCAAACTAAGCCAAATTTAAGTTCAGTGCATCTTTTTCTTTCTATTTCATTAAGAAAAGGACAGAAGATAAATTTTAGTTTAGACCTGTCAAATTAATCAGCGCCTGACACTACTCCATACAAGTTTAGACGTGATTAAAAACTTGACTACTAAATTTACGTCAGGCGCTGATTAATTTAACAGGACTAAACTAAAATTGATCTTCTAAAGTCCGACTGCGCCAAATTTGCCAAAGATATAAACAATAATGGCCGCTCGAAAATTAAATAAAATCGATAAACAAGTGTATTTATTTTAACTAATGTTTGTTTTCGTCTAGTCAGCTCGGAGACTTAGACGAAAACTAACATTACTTAAAATAAAAACTCTTGTTTCTCGATTTTATTCAATTTAGTGCGGCCATTGTTGTTTACATCTTTGGCAAAGGCGCGGTCGGACCTTACGGTTTAGGATGTGAAATGAAATATTTTGATTTTTTTAAACATTATGTATCCTCATTGTTGCCTAGGTTCTTAGTATGCGTGACCTATCTGGAGATCTACAACGAGGAAGTCCGCGACCTCCTCGGCAACAACCCTCACCAGAGCCTCGAGGTCAAGGAACGCCCTGATATCGGCGTGTTCGTCAAGGATTTGACAGGTATGCGGCTTTTAATGGTGGAGATTATAAGGTTTATTTATAAACGACTAGCTGTACCCCGTGGTTTCACCTGCAAAAGTTTCGATCCCGTGGGAATATCGGGATAAAAAGTATCCTATGTCCTTTCCCGGGACTCAAACTATCTCTATACCAAATTTCATCAAAATTGGTCCAGCCGTTTGAGCGTGAAGAAGTAACAAACATATAAACACACACACTCACAAACTTTCGCATTTATAATATTAGGTCCTTACATATGAAATTGGCGTTTTTCGTACTGGCCACTTTAATCACGAATTTCTCCTCTTTGGTAAGAAATTCCAAATTCAAATTTGTACAGCTATTTACTCATGTATTTGTGCTTCGATGACCGTCATTCATTTGTTTTTTTTCTTCTGTTTTTTCTGTTTGCGTCACTCATTTTACAAAATGGAAAATTTAAAATATCGCATTATTTACGAGTACGAGTTCCGCCGTGGCACTAGTGCTGCGGAAACGACTCGAAGGGTGAATGATGTGTATGGCGGTCATGTTGCAAAAGAAAACACAGTTCGTTTTTGGTTCCAACGTTTTCGTTCTGGAAATTTCGACCTGCAGAACAAGCCCCGTGGACGGCCTGAGACCCAAGTTGATAATGGAGAATTGAAGGCTATTGTGGAAGCGTACCCATCGCAAACCACGTCCGAGTTAGCTGCAGGCTTCGATGTTAGTGATAAAACTGTTTTAATTCACTTGAAGCAAATTGGGAAGATTAAAAAGCTTGAAAGGTGGGTACCTCACGAATTGACTGAAGCAAACCGGCAAACGCGCGTCGACTGCTGCGTTACATTACTGAAATTGGAATGTCTTAGACATCCTCCGTACTCCCCGGACCTTGCTCCAACAGATTACCATTTTTTTCGCAATTTGGATAACTTTTTGCAAGGGAAAAAATTCAACTCCGATGGGGCAGTCCAAATCGCCTTCAAAGATTTTATTGATTCCCGTCCGACTGGTTTTTTTAGTAAAGGGATCAATGAACTACCTATAAGATGGCAAAAGTGCATTGAAAACAATGGTTCATACTTTGATTAATTAAATATATTATATTAAAAAATATTCGACTTTTTGTTCCTTCCATACAAAACGCCAATTTCATATGTAAGGACCTAATATTAGTGTGATAAGTATGGATTAAAGTCAAGTGCCGTTTCAACGTAGTATAGTTAAACAGTCGATAATCTTACTACTACTTAACTTTAAGCAACGTCAACTTCGTCGTCTTTGAGCAACGCTTTTTTTGACGTAAATCGATGAACGCCGGCTGCACACACGAAAAAGCATGACTCATTGTCACGTTCCGCCTGAGCCGAGCGTGCAAGCGAGAGCGCGGAACAAGCGATAGAGAGGTACGATTGGCCTAAGCGTTCGGCTTGTAACGCATCTATCTGATGTTTTCTTACGACGTTATCACGTAAAATTATCGTCCGTAAACCGATTTTACAGACAACCAATTTCTTTTTTGTTATGTTGTACGTCTCATGTAGGTGCAGGTCAGTAAGAGTATGAACTAGGACTGGGCTACACGGTTATACACACTCTACCTATTATGGTTCATGAGATACAGCCCGCTGACAGACAGACGGACGAACAAACGGAAACTGGAGGCTTAGTAATAGCGCCCCTATGGCAGCATTTGGGTACGCTAAAGGGTGTACAAATCAAATCAAATCAAAAGTCATTTATTCAAACTAGGCTGAGAATCAGCACATTTCGGACGTCAAAATTACAAAAGACAGTCCCGTAAAACGCCCTCCCTTCACCACTTACTAGTGCTTTCGCTGGGGAGAAGAAGTGGCGGAACAAACTCCCCAGCAGCACAGCTGTCTGTTCAGTTTGAAAATAATTGATTTTATACAATACTAGGTATGCAAAGTAATTAACATTACAGGACACAGGAAATTAATTTAAATTATTTACCATAAGTTAGCTAGCCACGCCAATATACCAACAAATACAATAAACACTGTACGTACTTACTCAAGTAAAAAAAATCAAAATTAACAATTAACAAAAAAACAGTACAAAGTGATAAATAACTTTAATTTCGGAAGTCGGTGTCGTTGGTTCCGCATTTTCGTTTTTTGACACCGACTTCCGAAATTAAAGTTACTTATCACTTTGTAGTGTTTTTTTTTTGTAAAAAGTTTTATTTTTCACTTTTTAGTTGTACCTACCCCACACAAATTCAATTAACACTAGCGCATTGAAGAATTGAAGACACCGACTAGAAGAATCATTAAAAATTCGCATAGAAATGCCGGAGATGCAGTATATTTGTGCATAGAACTTCGTACATAAGAAGAATTACCTAATGTAATTACCTATTATATACTTAAACCTTCCTGAAAGTATGTAGATCACATTAATGAAAGAATTATCAAAATCGGTTCATTAGTTTTTGAGAAAACCGCGGACATACAAACATACATACATACATACGGATCGAATACAGAACCTCCTTTTTGAAGTCGGTTAAAAATGTAAAAAAAAAAACAAAAAAGTACTTTACACCTATACCATAGTTTAAAAACTAAAGCATACCAACATGATGTTACAACACCCAATTTTATCCCCCAGGCTACGTAGTCCACAACGCAGACGAACTCGAAAAGATAATGGCGGTCGGCAATAAGAACCGCCACATCGGAGCCACGGCGATGAACACCGAGAGTTCCCGATCTCATGCGATATTCTCCATAACGGTGGAGAGCAGCAAGAGAGGGAGCGACAACAAGATGCATGTCAAGATGGGGAAACTGCACCTTGTTGATTTGGCGGTACGGTTCTATTTTGAATGGCACATAACTATCGGTCTCTCGCGATATTTAGTCCGATACCGGAGTATTTGCAATACAAAAAGCAACGCAGATACTGTGCCATATAAGATAAAAAACGGAAATAATTAGTGTGCCTGCATTTTACATCGGCACCAAAAAAATGCTATAAAGAACTTTTTACAAAAAAAAAAAACAACCAACTTCCAAAAATAGCACTACAAAGTGAAAAATAAGTTTAATTTCGGAAGTCGCTGTCAAAATGCGAAAATGCGGAAACCAACGACACCGACTTCCGAAATTAAAGTTATTTTTCACGTAGTGCTTTTTTTTTTGGAAGTCGGTTGTTTTTTTTTTGTAGAAAGTGTTTTATACTTAGCTTTTTTTTTTGGTGCCGAATAGATGTGGTGAATAAACTACATAGGGCGAGATTTTGTTTTGATTTGATCTACTATAGTTGTCCGCAAAATTCCTAACGTAACTCAATGATGACTTATAATTATCTTCCAAATTTTAAAACCCCTTTTACTCTGTCAGACTTGAGCAATTTTAGTTTTATAAACTGTAATTAATCTTGAATCTTCTACCAACAGGGTTCAGAACGTCAAAGCAAGACGCAAGCCACAGGAACCCGTTTGAAAGAAGCGACGAAGATAAACCAGTCCCTCTCAGTGCTGGGGAACGTGATCTCCGCGCTGGTCGACGGCAAGTCCACGCACATCCCCTACAGGAACTCCAAGCTCACCAGGCTGCTGCAGGACTCGCTTGGAGGCAACTCCAAGACCGTCATGGTAAGAGAAAGAGAAAAAGTTTTCAAGGACATTTAAATCTAAATTATTCAATTATCTCTTATGTAAATGCTACTACTCGACTAATGATTTTATGAATGAAATGAAACGGAAAGGTGACTTAAACTTTAGAATCATTATATTCTGTTTTTATTACCTCTTTGACTTAATTTAATCTTTTTGACATTTCCATTCCTAATATTTGACTAATTTGCAATTTGAATGTTATTCTAATTTATTTAATTCAATGTTATATCTAAAAAAACAACCAAAACCCTGATAATGTATTTGTACGCCGGAAACGGCAGAATATTATGAACTTTTATAAAACTATGTAACTGTAGCGGTATCTACAACGCCACATGCGAACAACGCGTCATACTGACGTCACGCAAATCCTTCATCTCGCAAGCAGAGTTTACCGCGCAACTAGCATAGATACAACGGCCCGACATGAATCATTGGGCAGTTGCCCGTCAGACACAACACCCGTCTGGTCGGAGGATCCTTCCTTTTCCATAGAGTATGAGTGAACTTTACACCCTGTTCCTCATACCTCTATATAACAATATTCTGACAAATAAATGAACTATGACTAAGGTTCTAAAAGGGGGGAGGGAGAGGATATAACTTCTCCCCCTTTTTCTTCTGTCGTCATCTCCGATCGCTGCAGGTGGCGGACAGTCGGAGATTTTGAAGTTACAGTCGCCAGAATACAATCGAAGATTCGGGATTACGACGCTTAAAAACACTCGAAAGATTTGGGTGTCGGACGCCCGAAAACACTCGAAGATTCGGGAGTCCGACGCCCGAAAAATGTTCTAGACTTTCCCGAGTCTACGAGTTTGCGACCTACTGGCGTCAGTCGCCCAAAAACAAATGATATAAGTGGCCCTTAGGCCGTATTCAGTGCTCTCCTGACGGTCGGGACTGACGGTCAGTGCGTACACACGCACTGACCGTCAGTCGGCTTTATGCATTCAGTGCTCCACTGACCACCGTACGGAACAGCAGGGTACAGTTACGTCCGTTCGAGTCCCGCTTCCGCAACGCACTGAATGCTCCGAAGCATTGCATAGCGCGTCAGTCACCTGACGCGCTCGACTGACCGTCTCTGTCAGTATTGCGTATGCGGACGCGGTCAGTACTGCTCTGAATGCACGCATGGTTTCTATGGCGATAGCTACGGTAGACCGACGTCAGTCCTGACCGTCAGAAGAGCACTGAATACTGCCTTAAAGGCGCTGTAATCACCAAAGAAATATTGCTAAATACTTCCTCGATTAACGGAGGTTTTTATCACGAGCGGAGCTTTTTTATATTACCTGTGTTAATATAATTTTTTTAATGAATAATCGTATTCCTTTTTCACAGATTGCAACAATCGGACCAGCAGACACGAACTACGTGGAGACGATCAGTACTCTGCGCTACGCCAACCGCGCGAAGAACATCGAGAACAAGACGCATGTTAACAGCGAGCCTGGAGATGCGCTACTTACTAGGTAAACTTAGAAACAAGCCAGTGGCGTGCATTGGTTTTCAGAATAGGTAGGCACTAGGCCGGGTCTAGTCTACGCAAACGCGGTCACTAATCAGAAAAGAGTGAGGTCAAAAGTTTGGTTATTTGAGCAGGCATGCCTACTTAGGGGTGATAAATTGCGAAGGTCGAACGTCATAGTATTACGCGTGAGATGTAGGTACGTATTTTTAATTTTGTCGTATTGACTTGAACGAGTAAAGACCAATGACAATGTGCGAATAGTACGGGAGCCGAGTAGGCCGTCCGGCGACTTTCTACTGCCGCGCGTGTTTGTATGAATGTTTTGTTTTTTGTTAGGTATGATAATTTAGTGAGTTTCTTAATGGGGCACACACACTAAAATGTAATTGACAGGCTTATGTAGATATATCGAGGTAGGCACTGCTTATATGCCTATATGCAATGCACGCCACTGATAACAAGCTTATGAAAAGTTAAAGAAAATCGCCTCGATAAAGATTATAGTGTTATGACTGTTTCGTTGGTCTAGTAATCGCAAGCGCTACTGCTGAGGTCATCAGTTCGATTTCCAGAGTACGGGTAAAGTGTTATTCGGTTTTTTCGTCAGGGATTTTTCAAGAACAGCCCGGTTGATGGGAATAGGCTCGCCCCCACAGATAAAGATAAACCTAGATAACGCAAGTATCACGATCTGTATGAAAACCAAGCGTGACATTTTTTGACTACCTACTATGACGTCACAAGCACTATTTAGTGATGGGAAAATCAATTCGATTCAAAGACTTACTTACTTATTAGTTGTTAAATAGTGTGTATCGAAAAAAAAACCGAGTGTGCTTATGACCACACGACCGAAGTGAAACTTCAAACGTATTTGGCTATGAGAGGAAGAGAGAAAGAAAATGTGCGCGCGCACTGCTTTCTCTTGCTTATATCCCCCACTCAACTCCCGTTCGCCTCGCCCGATCACACTTTTCGTAACGCTTACGTCACGCGTTCGCCAGCTTACGCCCCAAGTCAGGCGTGCGTAAAGAAGTTTCACTTCAAAAACTAAAACACTAGCGGAATTAACTAATGATAACCACTAGCGATTAGGAAGAAGAGTGGGGCGCGTTTTCGTGGATGGCGCTATCTATATTATGGAGTAATGTCGCCAAAATATGGAAATGTGGAATAGTAAAATAGTAGTTTTTTTTCGCTCGTGGGTAGTTGTAAATGTTAGACAAAGAAAAATTTGCTCTTATTTGAAATTCAATATAATTTAATAGAAACAGTATTTATCATTATTTATGCTTTATTCTAAAAGTACATAGTTAGTACCTGCTGGTGTAGCGTTATCTCTTCACAATTTTCTCACAATTTGCTATCACTTCACTTCTTCACAATGGATTCACTAACAAGCACTCTGAGTGAATTAAAGGAGTTGTTTCACACAAAGATGTCAGCCTTTGAAGATGAGCTAAAGAAGGCCCCTCCGTCACCTGTCACAACCTCTAGCCTGGCTGCGGAATTTACAATGTTCCGGTCATTCATCACGCAGGCTCTCAACAGCGTTCAGCAACAAGTAGAGCTACTAGCTCGTAGTGTCGACCAAATAGAGATGCGGGGGCGAAGGAAGATCTTGCTGCTGCACGGTGTTGATGAGGAGCAGAAGGAGGACACTGCCAAGGTGATCACTGAGGTAATTTCTCAAAAATTACAGCTGAGTGACTTCACTGTTGCGGACATCAGCCGATGTCACAGGATGGGACGAGCCGTGGCTAATAAAACCAGGCCTATTCTGTTCAAGCTTGGCAGTCTTGCGGTTCGGGATAGGATTTGGTTTTCCAAAGCCAAATTAAAGGCTACAGGCGTCACCATGTCAGAGTTCCTAACCAAGGGGCGGCATGATGTGTTCTTGGCTGCGAGGGAAAGATGTGGTGTCGCGAAGAGCTGGACTAAGGCAGGATGTGTGTATGTCCTTGGTCCTAATGATTCGCGGCATCGGGTTGAGTCACTCGCTGAATTGGACAAGATTGCGCCGTGTCCCGGTGAGTCCGAGCAGAGTGATCCAGTATCGCAATCGGCTGTGCCAGCCTCAGTCCCAGTCGTTGCTGCTGTGAAGACCGCCAGGTTGAAGCGTGCTGCTGCTTTAAAGAAGTGATTTCGTTGTGATGTCTTGTTCAAAGTCCGGGTAATATCATGTTTTTGTTGTTTTGGTTATACCTTCAAATTTAATGTGCTACAAGTTGCTTGATTGTATTAATGTCACAATATTGTTACTGTCAGTGTCAGTCTATGTCAGTCTATACCCATGTCACTTTCATTCGCTGCGTTCCGTTTTTCCTAACGGTGCAATGGCAGACGGTGACTGAATTATTTTTTTTTTTTTCCTGTGTTTTCTCCTGATATGTTTTTCAATGTATTTTTGTTTTTTTTTTTTTTTTTTGTACCCGGACTGTGTAAGTTGTTTTTAATTACATTTAATAACGCAACCGGCAGGACTAGTTATGTGAACGGTTTTTTGTTTTTATTTTTATTTTATAATTAGGTTCCTTTTTGTATAATTCTAATTTGTATTATATTATTTTTATTATATTAGATAAATATTTATGTCTACCGATGTAAGCAGTGATAATAGTAGCTTTTTCTCTATAACTAGCAACGACGACAGTTTCGTAAGTATTCCTTCTCTTGCTGACAGTCTCGCAGCGCAGTTTTCTGATGTTCCCAAGAATTTTAACGTTATACATATTAACGCTCAGAGCATTCCGGCTCATTTCCACGATATGCTGGCAAGCTTTGACTGTAAGAATGTACATGCTATACTAATTTCCGAGTCATGGCTTAAACCTTGTCTCCCGTCAACAAGTTACTCTCTTCCCGGTTTCCAGCTTATAAGAAACGACCGCTCGGTCGGGGCTGGTGGCGGTGTTGCCATATATCTCCGCACGCAAATTCCCTACTCTGTTGTCAATGTGTCAGCACAGCCACCGCCATCTAATGCTGGTGAACATCTCTTCCTTGAAGTAGAACTACACCATTCAAAATTACTTCTTGGTGTCTATTATTGTCCCTCTTTACGTGTTAGTTTCTTTTCTTCCTTCGAAAATCTCTTGGAAATGCTGGTTCCTTCTTACAGTCATAGCATAATCATGGGTGACTTTAATACTTGTCTTTTGAAAAAAGACCATCGTTCTTCTTCTTTGACTAATATTTTGGCTTCTAATAATCTTTCAATTCTTCCACTGAGTGCCACTCACCATTTTCCTAACTCTACTCCTTCACTTCTTGACTTGATTTTTGTCTCTTCCCTTGATCACGTCGCTAAGCATGGTCAATGTTCAGCCGATGCCTTTTCCTACCATGACCTGATTTTTCTGTCATACAAAATTCGCCCACCTAAGGCTAAAGCTAAGATTCTCATGCAACGCAATTTTGGTGACATGAACGTTGATAATCTTTGCAAGGATGCCAGCAATATAGATTGGTCTGCTCTGTTTGCCTCTGCTTCAGTCGATGAGCAAGTTGATATTCTTACGGCGAAGCTTATCGAGCTCTACGATCAACACGCACCTGTTCGAGCAGTTAAGGTTAAACATTTGCCGGCGCCGTGGCTCACAAATGATATTAAAACGCTGATGCTCAAAAAAGTTACGGCGAAGTCTAAATTTAAGCGCAGGGCTAATGACGCTAACAGGGAAAGATACCTCTCAATCCGTAATCACTGCAACAAGGTGTGTAGGAATGCTAATCGCCACCACATTCATACTTCTGTCCAAAATGGGGACGCATCCAAAGTTTGGAAATTTCTTAGATCATTGGGGGTCGGTAAAACCCGGCAAGAGACAATCCCGAAAGATTTAGACATTGATGCAATGAATAATCATTTTACTGCTTCGTCCAATTTTGATAGGACAATAAAATCGAATACACTGAATTATCTTTCTTCTCTTCCGACTCCCAGTTATTCTCCATTTGTTTTTGGTCAGTTCTCCGCATGTGATGTCAAGAAGAGCATACTATCGATTACTTCCAATGCAGTAGGAAGTGACTGTATCAGCCGTAATATGTTGGTCCCTGTGCTGGATGTCATCCTACCCGTCATTTGTCATATCCTCAATTTTTCGGCATCTAGTGGTGTCTTTCCGTGCTCGTGGAAAGATGCTCAAATAATTCCTTTACCTAAAAAGTCTAATCCCACGACCTTTTCTGAATACCGTCCAATATCCGTCTTACCATTCCTATCCAAAGTCCTTGAACGGTTAATCCACAATCAATTAAGCACTTTCCTCTCTAAAAATAATCTCCTTAACCCCTTCCAGTCTGGCTTCCGTCCTGGTCATAGCACCACCACAGCGCTTCTGAACATTACGGATGATATAAGGTCAGCCATGGAAAACAGTAATCTAACGGTTTTAGCTTTGCTAGATTTCAGTAATGCTTTTAATACTGTTGATTTTGATGTTTTGCTTGGCATTCTTTGTTCTCTTAACATATCTCCATCGGTAATTGACTGGTTTCGAAGTTACCTGTACGGTCGCCGGCAACGTATTTGCATCGGAGAGACCTTGTCTTCCTGGAGTAATACTTCTGCAGGTGTACCTCAGGGTGGCGTTTTATCCCCTTTACTTTTCGCAGTTTTTATTAACTCAATCTCTGACGGACTAATTTCTTCCTACCATCTTTATGCAGATGATTTACAAATATACTCGCGAGCTTCTCTTGGAAATCTGTCCGAGGCTATCTTAACGGTTAATCGTGATTTGGCCCGTATATGCGACTGGAGCGAGAGATATGGACTTATGGTCAACCCCAAAAAGACGCAGGTTGTAGTGGTGGGCAGTTCTAGGACGGTCTCAAGAATCGACTGGACGACTCTTCCCCGAGTTTCTTTTGACAACTCAGTGGTTCCCTTTAGTGACAAAGTTAAAAACTTGGGGATATTTATTGATAAGGAATTCTCTTGGACTGCCCAGCTACAGGAAGTTAGCCGCAAGCTATTTGCATCCGCTGCGTCCTTGAAGAGATTGCGTAATTTTCTACCAACTGCCACTAAGATTGCGCTTGCACAATCACTTCTTCTACCCATCCTTGACTATGCTGATGCCAGCTATCTTGATCTTACCCAAGACCAACTCGATAAACTTGAGCGGCTTCAAAATTTTTGTATAAGGTTCATATTCGGTCTGCGCAAATATGACCACGTTTCCGAATTTCGTGTGAAGCTCAAGTGGTTACCAATTCGCCTTCGTCGGAATGCTCACATTCTTTCCCTTTTGTACAATGTTCTCTTTTCCCCTTCCACCCCTCTCTATCTCAAGAAACGTTTTCAGTTTCTTTGTGACTCCCACACGAAATTGTTAAGGTCATCAGATAACTTAAAGCTCAAAATGCCAACGCATTCCACAACTTTCCTTGATAAATCCTTTACTGTCCAGGCCGCTCGTTTGTGGAATGCGTTGCCAGTTGAAATAAAACGCGCGCAGTCGTTACACGTGTTCAAAAGACTTGTAAAGGAACACTACTTGTCGTTGTGATTTTGTCCTAACTGCTATCATCTACTGTCTTATTTTATTTTCGGTGCTTATAATTATTTAGTATGTATATATTTAAGTATCTATAATTTTGGATATGTATTTATCTGTGTATCTATTTTATTGTATTGTATACATAATATTTGCACCAACAACAGCCCCATTTTATGTCCAGGGAAATCACTGTCCATTCCAAGGTTGCCTGGAAGAGATCGCAGAAAGCGATAAGGCCGCCCATTGTATATTTTGTAGTGTTTAATGTGTTTCATGTTATGTATTTTTGTGGTGTACAATAAAGTATATATAAATAAATAAATAAATAAACCTTCGTTTCACAACTAATTCCAGCACGTTTGTTTTACATTTGTTACAGATTCCAACAAGAGATTGATCAGCTCAAGAAACAATTGGACGAATGCACTAATGGTAAGAAATTAATTCATTCTGAGTGAGTATGAGAAATATTTCTCATACAAATAGTTTTGCTTACCAATAAATTCAAAAAGCTGTACGGGCGGATTTAGCAAAGCCTAAGGCTGCGTTTCCACCACAGATGAGCGAGAATGCGTGGAGAGGAATGTGTGTAAAACTAACCAGTAACAACGCTATCTTAATTCAAGCTATGAAAATGAAGCGATGTTATTGGTTTGTTTCACACACATCCCTCGCTATGCATCCTCGCACATTTGACAGATCTACAAGAAGACTGAATTTTAATTTAGACTTTGATAACGATCTTTTGGCTCGTGGCCAATATCGGAACTTATACCGCCATCTTGATTTTTTTTTTAATACAATTGCACAAATGTTTACGAACAGCGCCCCGTGTCAATATCACTCAAGCGCTAAAAGATCTTTGTAGGTCTGTAACCTGCACCCTAATTGCGTAACACAATTTCAATAACAATCCGACAGCACATAACATACATAATCAGCCTATGTTCCCACTGCTGGGACACAGACCTCTCGGTGAGAGGGGGTGGACCGTAGCACGCGGGCCCAGTGCGGGTTGGTAGATGTCAAATGTCTTCGATTTTTTGGTTCTAGGACATGCCGGTTTCCTCACGATGTTTTCCTTCACCGTTTTGAGAGCAGTGGTGATGAAATAATTTACACAAAGTAAAGCGCCTGTCTGGGTTCGAACCTACGACCTACAACTCGTAAGTCACGGCCGTTACCACTTGGCCACCACTGCTCCAATCTGACAGTATTGAAGGATATTTCTAATCCACTGCTTCATAGGTTTAATAAGTTCGCCTGCTCAACAACGTAAATAACGCATTGAACGTCAAAATAAAAAAAAAACAGTGCCACTCCGGGAGTGCCAACAGAAGTGAAAACAAAACACAAACAGAATACTTTGCCATCACTCACTGACATATCGGATATACATTAAAACCGAGTACATCCCGAGAACAGCCGAACATATCCGAAGCGGTGTCGATTACGGTAACAGTGGCGCGAGTTCAATAGTTTTTTCCCATCTCATAAATGAAAGCTTTCACTCCAAAAAATGCGATCAATTTTATTGTCTGTTACGCAATTACCTCGCTCGTTACTTTTAATAATCTATACAAATATAAAATTCAAAGTCCTGACTGACTGACTGATATCGCACAGCCTCAACCGCTGGTCCAAGAGACATGAAATTTGGAGGGTGTGTTCTTTGTAGAGAGTATGTATCCACTATGAAAGGGTTTTTGTAATTCCACCCCTAAGAGGGTGAATGGGGGGAGGGTGAAATTTTACGCGGACGAAGTCGCGGGCAGAAGCTAGTAATCTCTTATTACGCTCAACAGAACAGGTAGAAGACGAAGGCGAAGAAGAGGAGCTGTCAGAAGAGGAGTTATCAGACGACACTCTAACAGAACCCGAGTCAGACGTCCTCGACCCGGTAGAGAAGAAGATGAGAAGGAAGCTCAGAAGGGATGAAAAGGTAACAGAAGTACTTATTAAATACATCCATACTAATATTATAAATTCGAAAGTAACTCTGTCTGTCTGTATGTTACCTTTTCACGCCTAAACCGATTTAGATGAAATTTGGTATAGAGATAGTTTGAGTCCCGGGAAAGGACATAGGATACTTTTTATCCCGATATTCCCACGGGATCGAGACTTATGCGGGTGAAACCTAAAATCGCTAAAATGTTAGTTATTAGATATTGACACTTCACCTTCGGAAACGTCATGTCACAATATCTATAGTGTTATACTTTTTGTTCAGGAGAAGCTGAATCGAGAAAAGGCTCATCTGGCGCGCAAGGTCCTGGAGGAGAAAAAGGCAGAGCTGCAGAGAACCAAGTGAGTTTGAGATGCTATGTTCCGCTTATATATTATACAGTTATACTGTGGGGAGGTCCGGGAAGTATAGACGCCAGCACATCAAGCTACCTGTCAAATTTCTTTAATAGATTTTCAACTTTATCGCTAAAGTATAAGGTTCAAAGTTGATTTGGAAAATTTGACAGTTGCGGGTAGTTTGATGTGCTGCTGTCTTTACAAGAAGTAAAAAAAACCAGCCAAGTGCGAGTCGGACTTGCACACGAAGGGTTCCGTACCACAAGGCGAATAACGCCAAAAAACATATTTCTTGTATGAAGACCCCTTTAGTTTTTTAACTTTATTTAAGTTTTATTATTTGTTGTTATAGCCATAATAGAAATACACACTCTGTGAAAATTTCAAATGTACTACCTATTAAGCTGCCCGCCCACGTCCGATAATCGGTGACCGATTTTTGTAGAAGAAAAATAGAACGTACTGATGACTGAATTGATTGTTTTGTCTGAATTTTCAGATCATTTTAGTCTTTACAGGGTCGATAGAAGGTGCATTTTGGAAGCTTTCTGTATACTTATCTCGATTTTGGTTTCGTCTTGCATAAGTAGGTCCAATTAATGAAATTAAAATAAAATGGGTATAAATTATATAACCGTTTTTCCTAGGAAACAACAAGAAGAACTAAAAGACAAACTCCAACGCCTGGAATCCAAGGTCCTGGTCGGCGGAGAGAACCTTCTGGACAAGGCTGATACCCAAAGAAGACTTCTGGAACAGGCGGCCAGGGAGCTCGAGCTAAGAAAACTCAACGAACTGAGGCTGCAAGAAGATCTCCAGAAGAAAGAGGTAGGTAGTTGTTACAAACAGAGCACCAATATCTGGGATGCATGAAGAAGCCTCCTCGTGTAGCGCAGTTTGTTCCGTCAGTTACTCAACTGAACGCTCGCGCTCGGCGCGTCCTGGACAGTCACAGCCAACACCTTATTTGTCTGGCCAATTCTACCCTTGCGGTGCGGTGGTAGGGCTAACGCCCGCCTGGTTAGCGACCACCCTCCCCCCGGAATCCGGCGTCAAGCAGCCTGCTGTGTTTCGTCGATGCGTGGGAGTTCCAGTGCCTTAGGCATCTTCCGGGCACGCTCGTTCCATCATAGACCTCATCCATCGCTTTCCATCAGGCGTGATCGAGGTCAAGAGAGGATCCATTCAGCAATAAAAAAACAATAATAATATCCTCCAAACCGAATCTCCGTCATGGCGGCTAATCTCATTGGAGATTAACACAGATACACTCTCTGTTCTTTTATAATGTGTGCCACGAAAGATGAGACTTGACACACCACGTGGTTTAACTTGCGCAGTACACGATTTTAGGTCTCTTTAGTGGTATGAGGTCTGAGCGCGGGACGGGACCGGACTTCATAGGGGCGGCGGAAAGAGCGCGGGGGGCGGGGTCAAGTTTCATCTTTCGTGGCGCGAGCTATACATAGTCGGATGGGAAGGCAATCCTGCAATAACAAAATAAATCTTGTTTTTGGAAATCATGCATCGTAATGTTTAACAGTGAGAGCAGTGGTGGCTCAGTGATAAAGGCCGCGACTTACGAGTTGTAGGTCGTTGGTTCGAACCCAGACAGGCGCTTTACTTTGTGTAAATTATTTCATCACCACTGCTCTCAAAAACGGTGATGGAAAACATCGTGAGGAAACCGGCATGTCCTAGAACCAAAAATTCGAAGACATGTGACATCTACCAACCCGCACTGGGCCCGCGTGGTGTATTACGGCCCACTCCCTCTCACAGAGAGGAGGCCTGTGTCCCAGCAGTGGGAACATTATAGGCTGATTATGAATGTTTAACAACTCAACTTTTACAGGCGGAACGTTTAGACCTAGAAGAACGTTACTCCAGTCTCCAAGAAGAGAATGCAGCCAAGACGCGGAAGTTGAAGCGGGCGGTACAACTCCTGAACTCCGCCAAGGCGGAGCTGGCTGATCAGCAGCGCGAGCAGCAGAGGGAGATGGAGGGGATCCTCGACAGTGTGAGGGCGCTGAAGAGGGAGATTCAGCTGGCTGATCTTGTGCTGGACTCTTATATACCGAAGGAGTATCAGGTAAAGTGGATCAAACCTGAGCCCTGATTCACAACCATACGACAGGCTATCGTATCGAAAACCTGACATTTCGATAACCTGATTTGACTTCCCCTCAACAGCAAATAGCTGTTGGAAGAATAGCGGGCGTCTATTTGATTTAAACTGACAAAATTTTCGGGTTTTGGACTTGTGAACACCGTTGAGAAGACTCCTACGATAACAATGATTAATGTTCGATACGATACGGAAGCATATCGAGTGTTTGTGAATAAGGGGGCTGGATTCTGTTTAATTTTTTTCTGTCTTCGGCGACCTAGAAATCATAGTGAATTACTTATTTAATGCATGACAATTGTTTTATGACGTGCAAACGAATTTGAATCTTAAACAGAGGCAGATAAACGACTTTTTACACCACTGCCCAAAAAAGGGAGTGTTATGTTTTCATTTGGTAGACTAATAACAACTAATATTTTAACTTGATTTGAGAAGCAACGTCATGTAGCACGAGTAAAGGAAAAAATCCGAAAACCGTAAATTTGTAGTTACACTACAAATTTTTTTTTTCCGTGTTAAACTATTTACATAATACCTTTTGTGCGGTACCCTCGGTGGGCGAGTCCGATTCGCACTTGAACTGTTTTTTACAGACTTATTTAACTTTATTTTACTTACTTGCAGGCCCTAATAGAACAATACGTTCACTGGAATGAACAGCTCGGCGAGTGGCAAGTCAAATGCGTCGCCTATACTGGCAACAACATGAGCGCGCCGCATCACAACGTGACGCAGCACACTCACACCAAACACGTATGTATCACTGCAATTTGAACCTTATGCCAATGACAATAGACTCTAATAGAATAGTAAGTGCACTGGAACGAGCAGCTCTGCGAGTGGCAAGTCAAGTTTGTCGCTTTTCTCCATAGAGATCTACGTTTTGGAATGGGCAACTAGCTTCAACTTTCTGACTAACTGACCGACTATTTATCTTTACATAATCAGCCTATAATGTTCCCACTGCTGGGACACAGGCCTCCTCTCGGTGAGAGGGAGTGGGCCGTAATCCACCACGCGGGCCCAGTGCGGGTTGGTAGATGTCACATGTCTTCGAATTTTTGGTTCTAGGACATGCCGGTTTCCTCACGATGTTTTCCTTCACCGTTTTGAGAGCAGTGGTGATGAAATAATTTACACAAAGTAAAGCGCCTGTCTGGGTTCGAACCTACACCTCGTAAGTCGCGGTCGTTACCACTTGGCCACCGCTGCTCTTCATTTATCTTTGACAATTCAAAAGTGCCTGTACATGGTTTAATTTAAATAAATGCTTTGAGTCTGAGACATGAAATTTGGAGGGTGTGTTCTTTCTGAAGAGTAGGTATCCACTAAAAAAGGGTTTTTCGAAATTCCACCCCTAAAAGGGTGAATGGGGGGAGGGTGAAATTTCACGCGGGATGAAGTAAAAAAAAAAAATAATAATTCAAGTATACAGTAAGGTAAAAATATGATTTACATTAATTACGATCGAGGAAAGTTAAATTCTAACTGTATTGTAGACCTGCCTGATCTAGGTTTATGAAAAACCTGTGTTTCAGGCCGCCTGTGTTTCAAGTCGCAGGCAGAAGCTAGTTAAAATATATCTCGTTTATTTTCAGATGGAGCCCCCAGACCTGTCCGACCGCTACCTGTCGTACGGAAACGTGAGCAGTCGGCCGGCGACGCGCCTCGCTCGCCCGCACACCTCCGCAGTGCCGCGACCGCATACCGCGCTGCGGCAGCGACAATAGATTATCACGCTTATTTGGTCTTTAAAAGCGGTAGGCAGGGGAGTAAAATATGGCTACATTTTGCTAGTAAATGATGAACGTAATAACATGGATATAGCAGGACGGTCTTTTAACCCTTCGTATGCTTAAACGTGGATCCACGCGAGACACAATGGCTTTTTAATTGTGTCTGTAATTACGGCATTCAACCGGCAGGAACCTAGTTTTTGACAGCATTTTATCAATTAGGATTGTTTAACCTTTTAAGCGCTTGGCTAAATATCAGTTGCCGTGCCCCTAGCGCGCGGCTAAAAATCGATAAAATCAAGATAAAATAATACGTACAATAAATAAGGAGGAGAAAACGTTGTATCGATTAAAAAATAGTCAAAAAGTTTTTATCTCTATTTAATAATGGTTTTAATTGTACCACGCAGTTAGTAGGACGAAAAAATCATGCATGTTCTCTGTCGCAGAAATACGACACGAGCGGTACGGGCACGCGGGTACGGGTACGGGTCGCATAAAAGCGACACAAGCGGTCAAAAGGTTAATAAATATCACTAAGTAATTCGAACGGTGTCTCGTTGTAAATCCGCGATGATTTACTTTAATGAGTAAGCTTTCGAATTGTGTGCGTTCACTTGAGTGAGGTTTTAAGTGAACCAAAACTGAGTCGTTACTGTTTGTGCAATTTGTGAGGTATTTGAAGGACGGAATTAGGAATGAATTTATATGTTTTAAGGTCGTAGCACGCGTATCAACTCGGAAAGGGATCGTAACCGTATCGCCTTTCGCCTCGCCGTCAAACAGTCGTCAACCTAACGGAAGCACGTAACCAAAGCGGATCAGAAGCTCCGATACGTCGTCTCGGCTACGGCTAGGCGACGCCGCGCTTACGGCTCGCCGACCGCTGGTTGACGGCTAGGTAGCACTAGTTCAATCATTGCGCGCGGCAGGGCGTGGACGAAGAGACGTAAGTTAGGGTACGAAGAACCGTAAGCGCGGGAACTACAATTCGACCACGCACCGCACCGCGGTTTGTGAGCTTGTCCCGAGGCGAGGCAATTACATTACGATTCCAAATAGTGTGCGTTGCAGTAGGTAGTTTCATACAAATAATACTGAACGGCTCGAGTTGATGATACGGTGACGATCCCTTTCCGAGTTGCTATGTGTGCTACGACATTTAAAAGGGAAATTTTTAAATTAACTAAAAAAAGTTGAAAAAAAAAATCTTATTATCTAGCATACACAATAATAAATAAAAAATGTAACCCATGTAGGTACGGTCCGTTTTGCATTTGACACGTATGGAGCGAAATGAAACGACCGCACTTGTTGAACTGCCGCGCACGTAGCGGCGTACGTGTAGGTACAGTCAACAAAAGAGTTAAGTATGCAGGATCGTCGGATATAGTTAAAGTTTTGTAAGAAACCGATGGATGTTGTCGGCTGATATTTAATTTGATAAATGAGCTGTTTGTTTTCTATTAACATAAAATTAAATTTTATTCGAGAACACCCATCGGTTTCATACTAAACTTCAACTATATCCGACGATCCTGCATACTTATCTCTTTTGTTGACTGCACATATAGACCAGCATTACTGTCAAAATCTGTGGTCTTTATTGTCGTGGCAATAAAGTTGTTGCTACTACTGGCAAGTCTGTCAAAATCACAATGAACTTTATTTTCGTTTCAATAAGGTTGGTAATCGGTTGCTGCTGTCAGAGGTAAAATAAATATTAAAGAGCTGTACCGATCTCATCTTAGCGCAACTATTTATACTCCATTTGAAATAAGATTAGACATTTAAATAGAAAAAATTACAGTTCGTTCAACCGATTTTGAATTCTATTGCGTTGGTGGCATGACATATGGCAGCTGCAGTAAACAGTTGGTATTGTAACCCCTATTGTGCTTTTAATACCATCCTTATGCCTACGGTATAGAAGTCAAAATCGGTTGAACGGACTGTAAAAAAGGTTTATTTAAATGTCTAATCTTATTCCAAATGGGATATAAATAAGGCTTTATTTTGGTAGAAGCAATAAGAATTTCAGCCTGTTTCAATGTCTAGAAAAGCCCTGTCTAACAGATAAATTACAAACAGGACCAGTTTGTATTAAATTATCTAACAGATAAGTTAACGGGATTTATTAGGTGAATGAAACAGGCCAGTGTAGAAGAATTGGGTATTTTTATACTAATTAAAAAATATTAACAGCATAATCAGAAATTAATATTATTGAGTATATTCTTCTAGATTATGTAGTACCTACGAAACGAAATATATTTAAAACAAAAAAATGCGCATTTGCCAACAAAAAAAAAAAGATAAAAGGAATTATTTTTAATATTAATGGCTCTCAAAATTGTGATTAAATTACTAATAACTTTTTTTTTAATTAAACGTTATAATTATGTTATTTTATATTTTTTTAATATATTAGAAATTAGTATTAAAAAATCTAAACAACAAAATTCCATGATTATTATGCACGTTTGTTTGTGATATTGTTTTTCAATTAATTTTGTATCTTAATTTCATTTTCACGAAAGGTGAATTTAAAGTTAAATAATAAATTACAGAATGCGTTCTTGACACCTCTCAGCTTCATACAAACAAATACGTGTTTAGCGAAGATCTTTATTAGCCAGTCCGACGCAGACGCAAAGATCTAATAAAAAAAGAAACTATGTAACGTTACGCGTGTATAATGGCGGCTATCGCTGTCTCGCTTTAAGGTGAATGCGCCACGGTAGACCGCGAAATTTAAATTTTCTTACGTTTTTTGCAATTTACAGATCAGTGTCAGGTTGTATCTTGATCCAAATATGATTCGCGACTATAATAGACATGTATTTACAGAATCATAGTCATTAGAATCATTAATATATCTCTTTAAGTTAGATTTCTACCATAAACACTTTTCCATACGAGATTTGTTCTTAACGGTAGAAATCTAACTTAGAAAGATGAATTAATGATTCTAATTATTATAATTCTGTAAATACGTACCGTTTATAGTCGCGAATCATATTTTGATCAAGATACAACCTGACACTGACCTGAAAATTGCAAAAAACGTAAGAAAAATTGAATTTCGCGGGCTACAACTACCCATTCACCTTAACATCTGCAATCTGTGCATAGTCTGTGTCATTTTTGCTATGTTGGTATTCAGTTTTAGTACAGACGCCAGCAAATCAAGCTACTACAATCTGTCAAATTTATTAAATAGATTTTCAACTTTATCGCTACAGTATAAGGTTCAAAGTTGATTGGGAAAATTTGACAGTTTCGGGCAGCTTGATCTGTAAAAGTTTCATACAAGTAACGTTTTTCATGTTTTTCTATGGGACTCCCGTCTCTTCTTACATGTAATGAACATTACTTACTCTATGTATTCGCTACTAGAATTGTCACACTGTCTGGTTTCTGACTGTAAAATATCTCAATTTAAATATTATTATTATGGTTAAATGGTTGAATATTGTAAAGGGTATCATTTAAGCTATCACCAATTTAATTAGTTTTGTGTTTCTTAAATAATAGGGTTTGCCCTCCAAATAGTAGATCTGTCACCAAAATGTAGTCACCAAACAATGCAAGTGACCTAACCAAACTGAACCTCGGGGTGCCCTTCGCTCGTTCTTGCATCCTATGTCGACGGAGCCCCGCTATCTGAGAACGAAAATATTTCGTGGCGATAGATCTATTTATTAGGTGATACAACTTGATGACAAATATAAATTTTGGTGATAGAAAATATAGTTCCCTATTGTAAATGGCAGCAAAACAAATCTATTTAGATGACTCACCTCAACCTAGCTAGTCGCATTCCGATTCCAGTGATGTTTTATATTTTTAGTTATATTTATAATATTGCTTTAGCTAATTTCTTCAGTATTATGAAAGAGGCACAAATATGGACGCTATGTATTTTTTGTGATATCACATGTTTGTGCAATATATTATTTGAATTAAATAAATAAAACTTTTTTACGAAAATGTATGTTTTTAATTTCATTTCCAGTACACTAATATTATAAATTCGAAAGTAACTCTGTCTGTCTGTATGTTACCTTTTCACGCCTAAATCAATGAACGGATTTAGATGAAATTTGGCAGAGAGGAACTCAACCCGGGGAAGGACATAGGATAGTTTTTATCCCGATATTCCCAAGAGATCGAAACTTATGAATGTTCGAAAAATGCGTCTGCTCAACAACGCAAATAACGCAATGAATGTTTATGAACTTTCAAAATGAAAGCCATTGCTACTGTGTGTTACGCAAAAATTCAATTACGAGATTTGGCCCCCTATAATTTGTCACACTGACAAAAATAACAAAGCCACATAGATTTGATCTAAAAACCCAAAATTTATCGTAATTAATTGATCGTTTTCTTTAATATTTTCTGCAAAATTCCTGAAGTAAAATGACTCTAGTAGACGCTATATTGAAAGCGAAACCTCATGTCGACGGAAAATATTCTTCCCCACCACCTGAAGTTGAGTCTGTTCATGAACTCAAGATAAAGAGAGTACATAAGGTATGATGGTAGCTGTTGGTCAGATAGCCAGTCGCTCTATGTATCCGGTTAGCGCTCCTGCACACGATGCCGTCACCGCGCCGCCGCTGCGCAATTACACTGTAGATACGAGTCGCGCGAAGCCCGCCACCGCGCGCGTTCCCGCTGTTTGATTCATTCCATTACGAGTACGAACCGCGGCCGGTAATGGAATGAATCAAACAGAGGGAATGCGTGCGGTGGCGGCGCGGCGGCGGGCTTCGCGCGACTCGTATCTACAGTGTAATTGCGCAGCGGCGGCGCGGTGACGGCATCGTGTGCAGGAGCGCTTAGACTGGATGTTTTAGCGCGGGGAGCAATAAACGCGCGGGGAGTTGACTGTAATAAGCAATGGTTTAAGGCGCTACCTCGAAAATCTAAAATCCTCGAAAACCTACTAAGCGAGCGAAAGTAATGCAATTACTTTTGAAATGCAGAAGAGTGATGGCCATAGTTATATGAACGTATAAATTGGACCTATTTCTGCAAAAATGATCCAGCCCACACCAACTTCATTTCGAGATAATTGAGTTTAAAGTTTATTGCGGTATTTCTCTGGCTTTGTAATCCTAAATGTTGTGTTTTTAATTTTATGTCATTCTAAGTGTACTAAACTAATTTACATGCATGTATTTAGTAAATAAATTTTAATAGTTTAGTAGATATTCAAGAAAACTTGCGCGTGGATCATTATTACATAATACATTTTGTATGGAATTAGCTGTGTAGGCTGAGGAAACAAAAATGCAAAAATGTTCCAAAGTATGACAAAAATAGGAACTCAAAAATGTTTATTATTTTTATTTTATTTGAAAAAATACAAAAGTTACCCTACTCCTCATCCAATTCAAAGTCAGGTTCATCACAATAACCATCTATATCGTCTATTATTGCATCGTCTCCCTTCAGTTTTTTATAGTAACCAATGCAATCATTTGGTATAAGATGGAATAACGATTTCAAATTGTTTAACTTCTTTTGGTTAGTCTGTTTTCCTGAAGGCCATAATTCTTGCAAATCTTCTTCTACGACATCCAAATTAACACCTTTAAATTTCTTTTTTAACATTCAGTTCTTTGTAGTCCTCATTAAAGGAAGTTCTCATGAACAAAGAATGTCGAGTCTTTTTTGTCATTAAAATTTCTTTTGTTTTGAGCCAATTTACTGAGTGAGCTAGTTTAGTGATTTTGTTGGATCTCAAATTCTAGAAAAGAAACTAGTAAATAGAAAAATATTTAATGATAAATATTTAATGGTAAACTGGCTCAAAACAAAAGAAATTTTAATGACAAAAAAGACTCGACATTCTTTGTTCTTGAGAACTTCTTTTAATGAGGACTATAAAGAACTGAATGTTAAAAATAAATTTAAAGGTGTTGATTTGCATGTTGTAGAAGAAGATTTGCAAGAATTATGGCCTTGAGGAAAATTGATTAACAAAAAGAAGTTAAACGATTTGAAATTGTTATTCCATCTTATACCAAATGATTGCATTGGTTACTATAAAAAACTGAAGGGAGACGATGCAATAATAGACGATATAGATGGTTATTGTGGTGAACCTCACTTTGATTTAGATGAGGAGTACGGTAACTTTTGTATTTTTAAAATAAAATAAAAATAATAAATATTTTTGTTTCTATTTATGTCATACTTTGGTACATTTTTGCATTTTTGTTTCCGCAGCCTACACAGCTAATTCCATACAAAATTTATTATGTAATAATGATCCACGCGCAAGTTTTCTTGAATATCCACTAAACTATTAAAATACATGCATGTAAATTAGTTTAGTACACTTAGAATAACATAAAATTAAAAACACAAGCCAGAAAAATACCACAATAAACTTTAAACTCAATTATCTTGAACTGAGGTTTGTATGGGCTGGATCATTTTTGCTTAAATCGATCCAAATTTCATGCAAAACATTCAATTTTATTGTAGGTACAAAAAATTGCAATAAAAAAATAGAAAGTTTAAATAAATAAATGCCTACTTCATTAAAGTTTTCGGTGTAAAAATAATATTCTGTTTATAGCCCAGATATTAAATCATAATTTTATATTTAACCGTGAATCGTGTTTCTGAATCAGTATTCTGTAGTCGAATGTTATTTGGAATTGAGTTAAAATGATACAAGGTTATTGGAACATTTAAACAGAATGATTTTTGTAATATTTTCCATATTTTATAAAAATCATAATTGTTCTTAGTAGTTTGAATCATTATAGCAAAAAAAAAATTACACATATCAGGGCAACCAAGAAAATGCAAAAATGATTCAAATAGCTTGAAACACTTATGCATTATAAAAAATGATGTTTGCCATGACAGCTGTGGGTTGGACTATACGGATTTTCGTCAATTATTAACATAGAGTTCTGAGTCTTTGATATGTTAAAATATACCTTATTTGGAGTACATAGGTCACAAAAACTCAAAATTGTCGAGGTTGTGGGTTGGATCATTTTTGCAGAAATCGGTCCAATTATGTTCATATAACTCGTCAAAATGTAGGGAATAGTTGATTTTTTTTTCGCGTTTTCAGGTTTAGACCCATAGTAAAAGCTGTTTGATGAGTACAATCTCCCATTTCGATTTGTCGCATGTTTTCAATTTTAACCTGTTTATGCTAGTTGCGCGGTAAACTCTGCTTGCGCGATGCAGGATGTAGTTCGCCTGTGGCGGTGTAGATGCCGCCACATCACCAACTAATTTAATTTGACCTAGTTGTACCTCATTATCAAGCTGTAGATATATTTACCTAATAGACTGCCAGCGGATTTGAAGATTTTATTAAACACTATAGCTCTTTTAAGACTAAGCTCAAAACTTGTACTCAACGGACGAATGTAATTTTATATTAATATTAAAATTTTCTATATAAAAAAAAATCCTATTTATTATTATTGATTTTTATAAACATGTTTTTTGAAGTGAAAACTTCTTTAGCGGCGTTGCACACTTTTTGTAATGAGTAAAAAATGTTAAACTCGCGTCAGGACATCGCGTCAGGGCACGTGACCGTCAGGAGAGATTCCCCCCCCCCTCTCTTTCTACGGCGGCGCCAACCGAAGTGAACCAAGTGAGACACGATAATGGATGGATGGATGGATGGATGGATGATGATGGATGGTGACGGTGACGGTGACGGCGACGGTGACGGTGACGGTGACGGTGACGGTGACGGTGACGGTGACGGTGGACGTGGACGTGGACGTGGATGTGGATGGATGGATGGATGGACAACCTACACTGCTGTGTATTCGCAAAATTCGTATATATAAAGTGTTTAAAATATGGAAATTGAACAAAGTGCATCGATTAATGAAAAAAGTGACGCAGAAATAGTGAAAAAAAATTAGTTATATTAATTCAATTAATAATTGATTTATTTCAACGTTAATATTCAAGTTTTCACTTCTGCCGTCACTCCCGGAGTGCAACCCGTCTTTTTTTTTTAATTTAAATTATAATGTATATAATGTAAACGAATGTACCTGTCAAACACAATATAAATAGTTCCTGATAAATAAATATGGTCTGTTTAGTCCATTGACCCGCTAACATTCCAGTATGCACACGTCCCAGCCAGAGTAGACTCATCCGCTCCACGCTACAACCCAGAGACAAAGGTCCGCAAGTTAGAGGAATGGCGGCATCACCTCGATGCACTGTTCATGCAGAATGTACAACTGTTGATGTGTATCAAACGGACGCAATATATGGGGGTAATTGATATTTTTATTTGTTAAAACCAAGCTTAAACTCTGCACCCTAATTGCTTAGCACTAGGTATCAATCAGAATCTGAATCATTTTGAAGGACATTGCTAATTCATCAACTTCAGAGCCACCATCAATTTTGAATCGGGCTGCACTTAAGGTGCGTTTAAACGGCGCGCGGTAGCACGATCCCACGCGAGCCGCGCCAACCGTGTAGATGCGACTCGGCTAAATCCGAACGCAAGCCTACTCGTATACACGGCGCGTATTAACACAAGCCGAGCCGCGCGCGCCTTTGATCCGTGTCAAAAAACCGACAAGCGATGGATCGTACGAACTTTGCCGAGCCGTGCCAAGCCGCGCCGAGCGTAAATGTTTAAACGGCGCGTGGCGCGCTGTATCACGCGCCGAGCCTCGCTCAGCTCGCGTTTGCGCGCCGTTTAAACGCACCTTTACGAGTGACGATCCCGACGACAACGACGCGACGGTCCGATACAACCTCGATTCAACTCGTAACTTGTAAGTGGCGGCGAAAGGGATGGCGAAACTCTATACATCCACGTGCCATTTTTGAAGTGATAACGTCTTATAAATCAATGAACGCCGGCTGCACGCACGTAAAAGCATGACTCATTGTCACGTTCCGCCTGCGCCGAGCGTGCAAGCGAGAGCGCGGAACAAGCGATAGAGAGGCACGATCGGCCTAAGCGTTCGGTTTGTGACGCATTTATCTGATGTTTTCTTATGACATGACGTCATAAGAAAACATCAGATAGATGCGTAAAATTATCGTCCGTAACCAATTTTTTTTTTCAAATTAACATTTCATGCGGCCATGACGTGCCAACAAACAATCTTGGCTTAGTGATTATTGGAAAAAAACGATATCGCATTGTTATTATTATTTTTAATCTCTCTTGGTATTTCTCGACACCCTGGGGTCCCACACCTTTGGAAGGTGTAAGAAGGGCCGAAACCAACTCGTAGAGGCCCGTTAGACGTTTTTAATGAAATGAAGAACCAACCGACGATTATCTCTGTTCGCACTATGCAAGAGCACCTAAGGACAACTCCCGGTTGGTGTAGGGCTAATGTTAATATTAACAGTTTTATATTTATTTAATTGAAATGACAAATTAGTGCGAATTTTGCTATTGCAAATTACTTAGATGAATAGGGTATCTACCTACAAATTTTCAAATGTTGCCTTGCCCAAATTATTTTGTTACATGCCACCACAGCTATACATAGACAGACCTAGATAACGCAAGTATCACGAACTGTATGAAAACTAAGCGTGCCATTTTTTGACTATATACTATGACGTCACAAGCTCGCGCTCTCTAGCTCACGCTCACCCAGCCAGCAGTACACAGGACTGAGCGCGAAAGTGGCGACTCACGATTTTGGAACGTAAGCTGGTGCGATTTTTGGCACGCGAAGTAGTTGCTCTTGCGTTATCTAGGTGTATCTCGTATATCTGTGCATGCCACCAATAGCACGTTGCCATTGGTTCGCCATCCCTGTTTAGGTCCTTAAATTCTCGCCACATATCTAAGTGCTCACACTTACGAGCGACACCCGTCAACAGTAGAGGTAACTGCAGGCATCCACGAGTGTCGACGGCTGCAGTTGACTCGGCTGTTAACACATGTCGCTCGTGTCACATGTGTCTATACCCTAAGGCTTTTTTTAATGTTGAAACTGTGTACTACACAGGGCCGCGTAGACTGTCATTGGCGCAAGAAACCTTTTCCCGTCTTGCAATACTACCAGCATAGAGTCGACTTCCTCAAGATAACGCGGAGAGAAAATCTTGCGATTTATAAAAGAATATTGAGTACGGTAAGTATTATCTAGTAACTAGCTGCGCCCCGCGGTTTCACCCGCATAAGTTTCGATCCCGTGGGAATATCGGGATAAAAACTATCCTATGTCCTTTCCCGGGACTCAAACCATATCTATACCAAAATTGGTTCAGTGGTTTAGGTGTGAAAAAGTAACAGACAGACAGACAGAGTTACTTTCGAATTTATAACATTAGTGTGGATATAATTATACTCCTATTACATTTTACCGTATCCGGCGACAGCGACCCAGACACATTTTCTTTTTTATAGTGAGCTCAGCTGCCCCGGTTGGAATGGGCGACTAGCTTCAACTTTCTGACTAACTGACCGACTACTTAATTTTGACAGTTCAAAAGTGCCTGTACATGGTTTAATTGAAATAAATGCTTTGAGTTTGAGTAGAAGCCAACCCTGACATAGTTGGGGCTTTATGAAGCGTCTGTCTATCTGATCTCCGCAACCCTTTACTAGATAACGCGATACCCCTTGGTAATAAGACTGGTTGTCAGACTTTTGGGCTTCTGACTACGACTGTCAAAGAACTACGAATGATAGACGGGACCAACGGCTTAACGTGCTTGCCGAGGCACGGAGGGGTCTCGATCTGTAATGGATGGTCACCTATCCACGGACTGACTTCGGCATGCGTTGCTTAACCTTGAAGATCGACCCGTGCGGCTGTTATCTTTTAGTCACGAAACAGTAGTATTGTACCCTCATAAAGGTATGAAGAACAGGGTGTAAAGTTTACTTATACTCTATAGAAAAGGGAGGATCCTCCGACCAGACGGGTGTTGTGTCTGGCGGGCAACTGCCCGATGATTCATGTCGGGCCGTTGTATCTATGCTAGTTGCGCGGTAAACTCGGCTTGCGAGATGCAGGATTTGCGTGACGTCAGTATGACACTGTTCGCATGTGGCGTTGTAGATACCGCTAAGCCCTAATTATTATATTAAGCTATAAATAACTATCTTCCACCATACAGAATGCGCGCGTAGACACGGCAGCAGAGCTGGACCGTGATTGGAAGCAAAATAAACGTAAGATTGTGGAGCAAGCGAGCGCCACGTTCGTGCTGTTTCCTCCTGTCTTTCATGAGGAGATGGAAGACCTGGCCTTTAGACCTGCACCGGATGTGAAGAGACCCAGGTAACGAATATTCATACATAGATTGATAGATCACCAACCTAAAAGTTTGAAAATAAAGGAAGTTTATTTATTTACTAGCTGCGCCCCGCGGTTTCATCCGCGTAAATGTCGATCCCGTGGGAATATCGGGATAAAAAGTAGCCTATATGTTAATCCAGGGTGTCAGCTACCTCCATGCAAAATTTTATCAAAATTGGTCGAGCCGTTTGAGCGTGAAGAAGTAACAAACATATAAACACACACACACAACCTCAGAAACTTTCGCCTTTATAATATTAGTGTGATTTAATACTTTAAGCATATAAATGTACAGAGGCGGACTTAATGCCATAATGTCATAGGCATTTTCTACCAGTCAAGCTTTGGGTGATGCAGAGACAAACAGGGGTATGGTAGGTACTATTGAGAAAAATTGGGGAATAATATTTTTAATTATAAAAGGACGCAAAACCCTATTAAAACTATAAATATAATAATATTTACCTAACTAGCTGCCCGGCGCGACTTCGTTCGCGTGGTGTCCTACCTTACTCCTACCCTAATCCTACCCCTACCCTTCTCCTACCTTACTTGTACACTACCCCTTCCCGACTCCTACCCTACTTCTACCGTACCCCTACCCTACTCTTACCTTACCCCTACTTCTACCCTACCTCGACCCTACTCCTACCGTACCCCTTCCCTACTCCTACCCTACCCCGACCTTACTCCTACCCTACCCCTACCCTACACGAACAATAGTAGCAGTTAAAATAAAATAAAAAATAGTTTACGTCCTATTCTTGGACCTACTGAATATACACACAAAATTTCATAAGAATCGGTCAAGCCGTTTCAGAGGAGTTTTGTTACAAACACTGGACACGAGAATTTTATCGCTGCGCTACGTCGTATTCTGTAACTGCGTGGAGCAACACGGCGGCGCGGCGCGTCGTCGTCGTGTATTTTTTTTTCTACTGACATTTTTAATTTCGTAATATCTTTTGAATGGAATGTCCGATTTCAATAATTCAAAAAGTAATTAACAGGTATTGAAACAGTCTTGAATACAAAATAATTTATTTGGATAAGAATTAATACAAAGGTATAGATAACAAATGGTCTGATTTTGATCGGCATTTCTATCAACTTTTAAAATGTAAAAAAGTAGTTATAGTGACACTACAATAGTTGGACATATGGTATCGCAAAGTTTTTTGTAGATATTGATATGTTCTATAATATTGTAGAACATTTTTTTGTTCTATCATCAATACTTTCCGCAGCGCATGCGATGAAAGACATTTTATGGCTATTTTTTTTACACCTTGGGTTGGTTTTAGTAGGAATTTTTAAGGATCCCTAATTTTTTTTAGTAATAAATATAGCCTATGTTACTCAGTGATAAATTGATAATGTAGCTTTCTAACGGTAAAAGAATTTTTGAAATCGGTCCAGTAGTTTTTACGTTTATTCGTAACATACAAAAATACAAATCTTTCCTCTTTATAATATTAGTGTAGATTATAAGTAAATAGAAGCACAAATAATTATGTATAATTTATACATGATGTTTTTTTTTCGAAGAAGTTTTGCTGAGAATGGCGGGCGCAGTCGGAGATGACGGTTTCGGATACCGTTTCGTTTCGGAGGCGGGAGGACCTTTTTAACAGTTGCAATAAATTGAAGCAATGGAGGCTTTTGTCCTAGAATGGGATAGAACAGCAGGCTACCAAAATAGTACCTAGAGTGAGAGAAACGGCTAGGTATTGTATGGTAGGCAGATTCGGGGACGGCTATTTGAATATTTTAAAACGTTTATCAGAAATATTTGAAGTTTTCTTTGACCTAGGTTTTACACCTAGGTACACCTATTAAGTTACAGTAGGCCTCAAAATCAAAAGTAATTTATTCAAATTAGGCTGAGAATTAGCACTTTTTGAACGTCAAAATTACATAAGGCGCCGCTGACGAGCGCGCTCCGCACTCTCAACCTCATTGCTGATGACGTAGACATATTCTGTTGCGCTTTGGGTGAATTTGAAAGAATAGCTATGTATAGTATATTTGTTATGGTACAAGCATTGGAACTATTTAATTTTTAAGTGTACTACAATATCGCATTGGGTCTAGCCCGAAAGGATATTTTTATATTTGGAGTGAATAAATAAATAAATAAAATAAGACAGTCGCCCAAAACGCCCACCCTGAAGGGCGCACTTGGAAAAAAAAGTGGCGCAACAAACTCCCCAAAAGTACAACTGCTAAAGACAAAGCTACAGCTTTCCCTTGTATTATTTTGAGTACTAGATACTCATCGCAAATACTGTTAATTCTTGAAGTCTCTCTTAAGGTGAATGGGTAGTTGTAGCCCGCGAAATTCAATTTTTCTTACGTTTTTTGCAATTTTCAGGTCAGTGTCAGGTTGTATCTTGATTAAAATATGATTCGCGACTATAACCGTATTTACAGAATTATAATAATTAGAATCATTAATAGGTACAACTTTCTAAGTTAGATTTCTACCGTTAAGAACAAATCTCGTATGGAAAAGTGTTTATTGGTAGAAATCTAACTTAAAGAGATATATTAATGATTCTAATGACTATGATTCTGTAAATACATGTCTATTATAGTCGCGAATCATATTTGGATCAAGATACAACCTGACACTGATCTGCAAATTGCAAAAAAACGTAAGAAAATTTAAATTTCGCGGTCTACCATGGCACATTCACCTTAACATCCGGGACTTTAAACAGGGTGTACCTAAAACTGGGTATGCAAGACGGTGCAGTGATGGGCGAGATATGCGTGGAGCTGTTCACTGACATGTGTCCTAACACGTGTCGCCTGTTCCTGGAGCTGGTGGATGGAGACTCCCACGGATATGGCTACGTGAACACTTGCTTCTTCAGGTAAGACTGCTGTTTTGGTAAGGAATCCCACCCAGTGGGTAGAGACCATAGAGATGTAAAACTTATGTCTATGGTAGCCTAGAGACTGTTTATCATGGACTTATTATATATTACATGGTGTTGATGTCTGCCTTTCAAAAGAAGTTTGTTGTTTAAGTAGTTCAGGGTGGCTTTTATTTTAGGTACCTAGTTACTACTAAATTTTAGGCGTTAAGGTATCGTAGACTGTTGTGAAAGCCATTAGGTATATAAGGTGCTATAAAAATATCTGCCACGGCTTCAATGGGAGACAGTATTCTCTATATAGATTAGGATTAGTATAGTAAAGATACATTATTGATCTTATGTCATAAATTTATTCATACAAAAAAAATGTGCATAATTGATTTAGTTGCATGAAACCTTCTTTCATATATATCTATGCATGAAACCGTCCCATTGAAATTAGCTGTTGCGCAAAATGTGTCGAAGCGACACATCGCGCGTAGTTTGTGAACCACGTTATGCAGAATAGAGTAAATTTCTTTATTTTCAAATTGATTTAACTATTCCGGAGTACAAAATTTCTTTACTACTGTAATCTATATACAAAATACTGTCTCCCATTGAAGCCGTGGCAGATATTTATAGCACCTTATTAAATATAGACAGACACTGCCACGGAGACGCAGTATAAAGCCACTTTTTTTAACCTAACGACGCGGGCCTCAGGCGTGATATAGAACCTTTTTTTTTAATCTTTTTGCACCTAATAAAACGTTTTTTAAGCCATAAATATATCGGATCAGGTGTTTAAAAACAAAAGAAACGTCAAAAATTCTATCAAATCTGTGTACAACATGCCAAAATTATGCTCAAACTCGTTTGGTGTTTCGCAACATTTTTTAGCAGCATAGCATTATTCCTTATACTGATTTATATGAAGGTCATTGACCTTTCACTCCTTGGGCGCAAAGCTATTGACGAACAAACGCTGAAAGATGTTGGTGTCCGATTCAGGAATTACCGGGGCTAACGAGATCTTCATCAAAGTCGTCAGCCCTGAGGGTCAAACTTTTACAGCTTTCTTCTCCGAAGATACCCTTATTGAGGAAGTAAAGAATCGCGCGATCGATTTTTTCTACCCAACGGGAGAGACAGGCGCTAGTCGCTACAAAATCGTACGCGTCTTCGATACTACCACTCTACATGACTTCCTGACTTTGTCTCAAGAACAGGTCATGATGCAGGAAGAACTCTTACTCGTTGAGAGGAGGCTTCCTGAGGCTGGGACGTTATGGGACCTTGGCACGGTCAGGGCACCGCAACATGGGACCATCGCAGCAGCCACAGCTTCTTTACCAACCCCATCCACCACTATACGACAGCCGAATCTCCAATCACTTTTATCTACGAATGAACTGTCTTTTGAATTGAGGAAGATTTTAATATCTTTGATAGAAGCGGGAGCCCGTCTCGCCGCTTCAGGGAGAAACTACGAAATGACTCTAGCCCAACTGACGGCAGCTTTAGACGAACCGCATCGCTCCCAACCAGCCGTAATCCAGGTTGTTACTCCCGAAGATATAGCAGCGAGACTCAACATTCCAGATTACACGGCGATGGATGTTACTCCTGGAACTGCTAAAACTGATGGGAACGAGTTGTATCGCCGGGCGGAACATCTGCAAGGATTCTTGGAGAAATTCCGGGAATGGAGGAATAAGATTGCTGAACCACCGAGTCCTGAATCCATTGGCGCATTGAAAGACCTTGGGTTTTCGTATGAAGAGGCTGACAAAGCGCTGCGTTTTACGGGCTGTAATGTACCCGCCGCTGCTTCTTACCTGATCGGAGAAAGAGGTTCTAGCATCTTCGAACTTGTCAATGGATTACCTGATGGTTTGATCCTACAGACTTTGTTAAAACAACCGCATATACAGCGTGGTTTGCTGAACACAAGAATGCTGATTGCGTTCATAGCTATGGTTGGGCAGACGGGCAGTGCGTCATTATGGCTAAACTCTCCTCATGGGAGTCCTTTACTGTCGCAGATTTCTAGGACCTACCACTCGGAGAAGTACTGTCTAGCTGTGAATCAGTTTTCAGAGGAAAGGCGGGAGAATACCACGAATAGACCTTCGACATCTCGGCAGAGGAACTGAATGTTTTGTTTTTTATTGGCTTTGTTGTTTTTGATTAAATTTTTTGTTGGTTACGTGGTTTCTTTTATTTATTTCTACAAGACTTATTGTCTATGCCTATTCTACAGGGTGTTACAGAAAGGGTATATCAATACAAACGGGTTGAAGAGTGTATCTGGTCTAGAATCTCTGTACAAAATTTCAGCTCAAAAGCAGTAACTTTGAGAATGCTTAATATTTTTTTATTTCGATAGTTTATGAAATTGAAATCATAACAAACGTGTCACCGCACTACGAGTGTCATTATCCATTATCTGTAGTGTGTCTGTGCGCCTAGTACACGCACATCACGCCACCGCGCGCCAGTGCAGCGCCGTGATGTCGAAATAAAAAAATATTAAGCATTTTCAAAGTTAATGCTTTTGAGCTGAAATTTTGTACAGAGATTCTAGACCAGATACACTCTTCAACCCGTTTGTATTGATATACCCTTTCCGTAACACCCTGTATAAGTCTTAATACACACAATCGTCACACATCAAAGGTAGATAGATGCTTGTTTGTATGAATAATTGATAAGACCGGACAACGTCTGAGTCAGCTAGTACTGAATAAATACTGTTGCGTCTCTACGTCCAGAAAAGTTCCTCGCCTCTACTGGAGCGGTGGCGACGTGATCTACAATAACGGGTTCGGATGCTATGCGCAAAGAGGCCGAGATGTGCCCATCGGTGCTGAGAACTACCACTACCCTCATTCGATGCCAGGTAATATTCATCATCATCAGCCTGCAGAATACCTCTGATTGACAATCATTTCCGCTGAAAAACGTCTACTGTTAGACATAGGCCTCCCCCAAGCACCGCCACTTCGACCAGCGAGGCAATTGCGTAACACAATATTATCAATCGGAATCAGTTTCATTTTGACAGTTCAACATCATTCATTGCGTTATTTGCGTGTTGATCAGACAGATTTTTTGAACTTATGAAGCAATGAATTAGCAATTGGCTTCAAAATGATTCAGATTCCGATTGATAGTGTGTTTCGCAATTAGGGTGCGGTTCTGTACTTCCCAAATCCTGCGATCTTCACAAGGTCATCAGTCCACCTTGTGGGATGCCTTCAAACGCTACGTCTGACCGGCACGCGGTCGCCAATCCGGAACCTTTCATCCCCATCGGTCATCTGTTCTGCTAATAAATGTGCCCTGCCCACATGAGCTCTGCTGCACATAGACCTCTCCAATCACGCGCTTTTTAACTCAATCCTCGGCTACTCGCATCTAGACCCACGAGGAGATGTACCTCCCTTAAAATATTCCTCGGCACCTATGGTGACCCCCCCCAAACCTTGGGCTGCGACCGCGCCTGGTATAGCCGCAATCAACTCAGCTTATCGCAGTCCACTACTGGGCATAGGCTTCTCCCAGGGTAGATATGCTACACCACCCTTTTTTTATGGATGGGAAATCATCAAATGACCCCTCCCGCTCTGGGTGGAGCGGAAGGGAGTGTCAGACTCTTACTGACTAAAACCCATCCGTGTTCCTTCCTTAGCCCTTTATGTTCCGGGGTAGCGGTAACCCTTTCGGACAATCCTGCACCCTCGGCAGGCTTCGGCCCTGGCAGGCCGCTTCCTTTTTGCTGACATCTCTTTGAGGCGCGCGTGGAATACGTACGCGCCGTCCGGCACGGGCCTGGTCCTGATCGGACGGTGAGCTACCCATTACTCTCCGTCCGCAGGCCCGCGCCTACGGTGGCCGGGAGTCGTCACGCGGCTACACCACCCTGTCCTCCGCTTTCCGCATACAGTCTGAATACACAATATGAGAATTTCAACAGTGTAGTGTAGGTACCTATTACGGTTTATGAGATACAGGCCGCTGACAGACGGACGGACAGACAGCGGAGGCTTAGTAATCGGGTTCCGTTGCCACCCTTTGGGAACGAAACCCTAAAAAACCGCTGTATTTGGACAGTCGTTATTATGTGACCCGTCACCGATTTTTTAGGAAACCAAAGCTTAGGTATAAATGATGAACACAGGATCTCTTTCTCACCGGGCAGAGAAGCGGCCTCTGTCGTAGCTTATATTATTGTCTTCATTGCCTTAAGGCCGGCGCTCACTGACAGCGTGTCACGGCATGGCACGGCAGGTGTTCCGTGGCATCCTGCTGAAAGCCCGCACCGACCGGACTGCGCCCCATTAACCGAAACGACCGCTGCACAAGTCCCAACCTTATTTCAATTAGCTTAGCAATCATAATTCCTCGACACAAAGTGACCCATACGTCTCGCGGGATGCAATGGCGCGCCGCGGCAACCCGTGGAATGAAACGGCATGACACGTCATATCGCAGCATCCCGCGGAGCGTCGTCATGCCGCAGCATCCCACGGCACGTCGCGGCATCGTGGTATCGAAATGAAGTAACATGAATTCTAAACTCATTGAAATAAGATTCAAAATAACTTGATTAGTAATAAAATCCTTTGCCATGACACGCCGTGCCGTGCCGTCACTCCGTCAGTGAGCACCGGCCCTTATGAGTTTATTTTCCACAGGTTTGCTGTCAATGCGAGTAACAGCAGACGACGAGATGTGCGGCATCTTCAACATCACATTCAAGCCGCTGCCACAGCTGGACCTACGCAATGTTGTTTTTGGCAGAGTAAGCACTTTATACATTTCATAATATCGCTCCTGTATTATCCCAGAAGGGATAAGCAGAGGTGATTAGTCTATACATGCATGTATGTTATTGCACCAGTTAGTCCAATGTAAGATGAGGAGAGCTTTGGCCAGGCACAACGTGACGTGACTCCGGCGGTTACCAAAACTTTCTCCCGGCTCGGAGATCGAACCACAGACCTCACACTGAGAAGTCAGCCTTGCTTGGAAGCCTAGTGCGGGCCTGCGGACGGAGAGTAATGGGTAGCTCACCGTCCGATCAAGGTCCGTGCCGGACGGCGCGTATGTGTTCCACGCGCACCCGAAAGAGATGTCAGCATAAAGGAAGGGGCCTGTTAGGGCCGAAGCCTGCAGGGGTAGCGGGATTGTCCGAAAGGGTTACCGCTACCCCGGAACACAAAGGGCTAAGGAAGGAACACGGATGGGTTTTAGTCAGTAAGAGTCTGACACTCCCTTCCGCTCCACCCAGAGCGGGAGGGGTCACTTGATGATTTCCCATAAAAAAAAAAGCCTTGCTTGGGACCCCTAGCCAAATGGCAATCAAAAGGTATTTTCATTGAGTCCGACCTTTCCAATCCCCCAATGGTGTCGGCGCGCTATGCCTTTTTTATTCATGTCTATCTATCAGTCATATTTTTTCATATAAGGTCCCATTAAAATAGACGGACAAACTTTTAGAATTCATTCAGGCCACCAAAATAAGGATGGTGGTAAAAAAATAAATAAGAAAAACGCATTAGATACTTACAAGAAAAATAATCAGCTAACGAAAATACACTAATGTGCCGGAAATTTATTATTTTAGGTCAAAATAAAATCACTTTAATCAGTGTTTTTTTTTGCTTGGTTAGACGTACTGAGCGCTGTGTTACAATTTGTCCATCTATTTTAATGGGACCCTGTATATCCTATCTTTCTCATCATCAGGGAGGCAATTCCCGTATTTTTAAGAACGTTCGCATTATAATACCTAATCTCAGTCTCAATCTGTCAAAAACATTTCTATTTTTTTTTATAAGTACTGACGCCAGCACATCAAGCTACTACAATCTGTCAAATTCCTTTAATAGGTTTTCGACTTTATCGCTAAAGCGTAAGGTTCAAAGTTGATTGGGAAAATTTGACAGTTTCGGGTAGCTTGATGTGCTGGCGCCTGTACATTCACGACCAGTTTTTGAATTTTTTTTGTTGACGAGATGAGACGTTACTGCGACTAGATTTTGAACGTTTTTATTTACCAGAATTGGCCTTGCAGCAGTCCACTGCTGGACATAGGCCCACAGATATAGATAGACCTAGATATCACGATCTGTATGAAAACCAAGCGTGCAATTTTTTGACTACCTACTATGACATCACAAGCACTATTTAGTGACGGGAAAATCAAATAGATTCAAAGACGCCGCCGCGTGCGGCACCCGTCTCGCCCCCCGCTCACTCAGCCAGCAGTACACAGGATTGCGCACGAGTGGCGCCTTACGATTTTTGTACGTAAGTTGGTGCGATTTTTGGCACGCCAAGTAGTTGCTCCTGCGTTATCTAGGTGTATCTATATCTATGCATAGGCCTCTCCAATTGCACGCCATTTAACTCGATTCTCGGCAACTCTTGTCCAGCTGTTACCAGCCACGCTGCGAAGATCGTCACTCCACCTATCCTGAGGGCGACCTACCCTTAAATTTGCCGATATTTTTCGTACCCTCAGGTAATCCGACCAAGCAGTACCTACAATATAATCAGGAAGCTAGGCAACGCGCTCAGTTCCCGCCCTGTGGTGGAGATCTGGTCCACTCGGCGGAAAGTGGGAGGTCGTTGGGTGAGCGGCGCGACCAACACGGAACTAGCCAAGAGATCGTCGGCTTGTCTTAGGAAAACACTCATGTACTTATAATAATTAATTTTGTTGTAATATTGTTTTTGGTTGGATATTAAATTATGTAACTGGTTGATATTTTTGTTCTATACCAAAATTGACAAAACCCGACTACTGAAAAGGATGAAACAAGAAAGTACCTTCCCGTGGTCGCCTGCCGCTGTACTGACATTATTATAAGCTATGGTAGTTGGGTTTTAGTTTTTAAACTTATTTTTTATTTAATTATTTTGGGGCTTATTTGGGTAATATTTATATTTTTGAAATGTGCTAATTAAGGCCTTTCATTTGATACCCCACACAAAATGTTAAAAAAAAAAAAAAAATTTTAGGTCATGACTATGTCCGCTAGAGGGCGCCATATTCAATTTAATGTGACGTCACATAGCCTATAACTAGCGGACGATCAAGACGCTTCCAATGATACCTCATTTGTCTAATTATGACAAATAGTTTAGAAGTTATGAGGGAACAGATGAACATACATACATACCGGTCAAAATCATAACCCTCCTTTTTGCTCCGCCGTAGTCGGGTAAAAAGAAACACTTACGTTGTCCGTCCGTCTGTCTCACACGAGACTGATTTATTAGAAAAATCAATGTAGTAGAGAAACGTTTCAAGGTACCTACTTATAAAAACTTAGTAGTATTATATTTTACAGACTTCAAAAAAAAGGAGGTTATCAATCCGACACGTATGTATGTAATATTATTGGAACTGCAATATATTCACATAATATGACAATCTATAAGGGCTTCCAAACAAATATACAAAATTTTATAGATGTATGTATGTATGTTTGTCCACGCATTTTTCCGCAACTATTAATCGGATTGTGACCATTTTTTTTTTATTCGCCTACACATAAAGGTACACAATTCATTGAGGTGGGCCGCGAGTCCTAGCTTGACGTAGTAGGCACCACCTCACTGAATCGTGTACCTTTTTATGTAGCAGATAAGGTCTATAATTGTATTGCTATCTTGATAACTGCGCGCCGCGTCGCGTCGCGGTGTGAACCCATAGGGATCACATTTTCTGAAAAATTTTGATGTAGTCGTTTAGTTTCTTACCCCCTTATTCATAAAACTTATCAAACCTATTTTAGTTAAAATGGGGTTTGTCTCTTTCTTACACACAGAAATGACAACGTGACAGATAAAGACAAACGTTCTATAAACCTATTTCATTGATATATATGTTACACTAGATCAGTAATTACCGCGCCAAGGCGTTGCCACTTGTCATAAGGCCACAGCCTTATTCGTAGCTAATGTCACTTCAGTGCTCTGTGTGGCGCCAACCGAAGTGAACCAAGTGACACACGACAAAAATATCGCCAAAATGGGTAAATTCGTAGTGAAAGAGTGCGATTCAAGATCACAAAAACATAATAAATTAACCAGAATTACTTTCCACACGTAATTTTATTGTTTCTGTGTTTATATCAACGTAAAATAAATAAAATGCAGAATTTTGTAAATTAGGTTCAGTGTTACCACTAAAAACTTAGTTTTAGTTTCCCACATTTATGAGAGTTTTTAATTTATTGGAATAAGTGATTTTAAATATTTTTTAAATAATAACAACGTTGCAGGGTGCCTAAAGATGCAGCACGCCGTGATAAATGGGTGGAAATAATCAGATTGCTGAGAAAAGAGACTAACTGAATAAATAAAAAATATTTAAAAAGAAAATGTCTTAATTATTGTCATTAGTTATAAACTTCTAATACATATCGAATAAGAAATACATAATTCAAATATTTTATAAATAATTTGGCCTAACGTTTTTTTTTAACGTCTTTTATGGCTTAAAAAGTTGGGTAAAATTTTGCATGGGTAGGCAACCCCGTCCCGCCATTGCATGTTTATATTGCGGTCTTTGTCTAATCTAAGTGACGGTATTATTCTTGCGACTTGTGTAAGTGAGACAGATATATGTTTACTTTTAAATGTTTAGTGGTTTCAAAGCTACGTCGTCGCGTTTAAATAGTGGTTACACTTTTTTGACACATTTTATTGAGGTTTGCTTCTCTAGTTATTTAACTCAATGACCTATTTTAGCTAAAATAGAGATAAAATAGGATTATGAATAAAGGGGTTAGTTTTTAAGCCCTCATCAATGTTCGTGTCTTCGCTATAGGAGAGGAGGGCTTTGCCTTGCAGTGAGACAATAATACGCTGGTTTGTAAAAAAATATTTATTGCAGTGACATCGGAGCTCGCTCGTGAGTTATGTTTACAATAGCAACAATACAAATACGGTATGTACAGACTTCTTATCAAGCTAGAGGTCGCCGTTCACGTTTTCTGTTTCAGATATCTGAAAATTTTCCTGTGGGCAAAAAGAAAAAATGTTATAAACCACTCACACGTTTGCTCGCCTACCTGTCGAAACACCCCACGCGTCGGAGTAGTTGAATGGGCGCAATGAAGTCATTGTTTTAACAATGACAATAGAACAGTGACACTGTTGTGTACATACGTTATACTGTTGACATTTCGAGCACTTTTTCTTATGTACAGACGCCAGCACATCAACCTACCCGAAACTGTCACATTTTCCCAATCAACTTTGAACCTTATGCTTTAGTGATAAAGTTGAAAATCTATTAAAGAAAGGGGTTAGAAGATTTTTGTATGGAGGGTGGCCCTAAGGTCGGCCGCCATTTTGATTTTTTTTCAGAATCGCGGTGTACAACAAAAGTTATATATTTAGATAGAGGACGCTTATACAAACAAAAAATGTTATGTAACATAATATCCTAAAGCGTCAGGTTTCGGAGTTATTCACCGAAATATAAGTCGAAAACAACAAGGATTTTTTTGTTTTTTTTCCCTCCAGGAAAACACATTGAACTATTGGGGTAATAGAAACGTTATGAAACCTTTATGGAGAAGAAACAAATGAAGAATAGACATTTTTTAAACAAATAATTAAAAACGGCTATTTATAGTTCGTTTTTTAATCCCAGAGACTAATCTGACATTTAAGTCTATTGTGTTTTCGTTTTTTTTTAGTATAGAAGTTTGACTTTACACTTGTCAGATTAGTCTCTGGGATTAAAAAACGAACTATAAATTGCCGTGTTTAATTATTTATTTAAAAAATGTCTATTCTTCATTTGTTTCTTCTCCATAAAGGTTTCATAACGTTTCTATTACCTCAATAGTTCAATATGCTTACCTGGAGGGAAAAAAACAAAAAAATCCTTGTAGTTTTCGACTTATATTTCGGTGAATAACTCCGAAACCTGACGCTTTAGGATATTATGTTATATAACATTTTTTGTTCGTATAAGTGTCCTCTATCTAAATATATAACTTTTGTTGTGCACCGCGATTCTGAAAAAAAATCAATATGGCGGCTGATTTTAGGGCCAAAACCTTCAAACCCCTTTGACAGATTGTAGTAGGTTGATGTGCTGGCGTCTGTACATACGGTGTACCGTTGACACTTGACGGGTTAAAAGTACAGGCCCTGCAGTCTCGAGAAAAATAACGACAAAATCGGTCGTTAAGTCTAATCGATGTCAAATTTCTTTGATACATTTTCAACCTTATATTTTCGAAATAAAGTTGAAAATCTATTAAAGGAATTGAAAACGAAAACCTCAAACGGCGAAGATATTGCAACCTGATTGGGAGTTATATGTTCGAGCCGTTTGGGGTTGAAACACTAGGGTCATGGGGTCCGAGAGCCCACTTGGTTTTTAGAGATATAGCCAAGCGGTTAGTCGACTCTTCACGTGACGAGAGGGCTGGCCTATTTCTTGGCCAAAGAATTAGCATTGCCATACAACGTGGCAATGCTGCCAGCCTTTTGGGCACTGTTACTGTTGACAGCGATGCGGACGAATTCTTTGATGCCCTATGATTATTTTGTTTATTTTTTCATATTACATATTTTTCATTTTACATATTATTAGAGTTTATATGTTAGCTTATATTATGTAAATATCTATACAAATAATTAAAGGAATTTGACAACGATACGACTTAGCGATCGATTTTTGTCGCTGTCTAATGACGAGACTGCAGTGGCTCGATGGAACGAAGTAGGTAACTACAACATGTTCCGGAATTAAGGCACACCACCAAACTCCCCAATTAAGGCGAAAGCACCAGGGCAGCCCGCGAAATTCAAATTTTCTTACGTTTTTTGCAATTTGCTGGTCAGTATTAAGTTGTACGGTCAGCATCAAGAGTTGATTAACACTTCAGTTTTTTTAATCTTAGTTATTGCGCAAAATATTTGTTCAAAATTGCAGCAGAAGATTTTTTTTTTTTTAATATATACTCTTGTCTATTATGTGAAAAGCTAAAAATCAGTTTATTGAAAAAAGTTGTTGTCAATTCAAGAACATGTAAAAATGATAGTGTTAATCGACTTTTGATGCTGACTGTACGTTGATTACAATATTATTCGCGACCGTAACGAATATGTATTTTTACAGAATTATAATCTCGCGGGTAAAAGCTAGTCTATCTATAAAAGTAGCTACATATCTCACCAGACAGTTCTGGGCGCGTGTCCCCAGTCGAGCGGCGTGTGCGCAAGCACGTGGGCCACGTCGGCGTCGGACACGACCACGTTGCTCACGACGCCTGCCACGCGCACGCAGTCCGCGCGCGGCCCCGGCTGGCCCTGGTTGTTGTCCAGCACCAGCTCGATGCGCATCGTCACCTCCCACACGGAGCGCAAGGGGAAGTTGGCAACCTAGAGAAATAATAGTAGATTATTTATAATAGTCCTCCAGACCGCGGCCATGGCGGCCAGTCTCAACGGAGACCAGGCTTCGTCGCGGCAGATACCACACCTCGGACACTCCATACAACGCTCGCAAAATAATTACCTATTACTACTACATAACCAAATGACGTTTGTACACGTGCAAATGTGTGCGTGAAATGTAGTAGGGTTGGCTGTCGTGCGTAGCGTAAAAAATATCGCGAAAAGCGATTTGTGTCGGGCGAACCGAACGACGACGGCGCTGCCCGAACGTGTGCATTATTATGAAGTGACCTAGTAGTTCAATTGTTTATTTATACAGGGTGTACCTGGAAGTATGGATCAAATCGAATAGCGACGTGGGCAAGGTCATTTACAAAAGTTTTAGAAAAAAAAAATACTAATGAAAAAAAAGAGAAGAAAGATCGAATTCGTGAAAACTATCAGGGCTATCAATTTAGTTTTTTTAGATAGCCCTGATAGTATTTTTTTATGATTATTTTCTTTGAACACTAAGCGAAGTAATTGAAAAAAAATTAAAATCGGTCATAACTTTTGAGCCGTAAAAAAATTCACCGACATTCTCAGGGTTACAAAGTTTGGAAATGACCTTGCCCACGCCCCTATTCGATTTGATCCATACTTCCAGGGACATCCTGTATAGTCGGGTTCGTAATGAAATAAAAACAATAAAAATATTCGCTTAAATGACTTATCTCTAAATAATCGGTTATTAAATCGCATGGTATAATAAATGCGAAATCCTACAAACAGTTTATGTAAATACAAATTCGGAAAAGCATCACAATATCCAATCATCGTGATTAAAACTCAAATAAAAGTTTTAAATCGCAAAATTGTGTGTTCGTGTCAGCAGTACAGAGCTGCGGTTCACGAGCGCCCTTGCTAAAGAGTCGGCGAAGAATACCTCGAAGTGCGGGGTGAGGTGCGGTATCTGATATGAGTGCGGGGAAGGGAGTGTCCCTTCTGTACGTAGTACTGTTAAGTATTCTGTGGCGAGACAGTGTTTCCTTACTCAAACCGTTCGTTCCACCCGCTGAAGACCTGCCACCTGGACATGAGTTACCTTGGATAACCTGGAAGTCTTTAAACAGACTCCGGACTCAGGTTGGCCGAAGCAAGGAAAACCTGTTCAGGTGGAGATTCATAGACGACTCCGCCTTGGAGTGTAAATGTGGTGCTGTTCCACAAGCGATGGGACACTAATATCGTGTCCTGCGTGTTCTGTCAGCTGCACGTTACAGGAACTGATGGACGCTGGTGATGGCGCCAAACAAGCAGCCGAGTTCTGGGCCCAGTCCATTTAGATTGCTATCGACACGCTAAGAAGAAGAATGATTACATAACATTTCTACATACCTTTAACGAAAGATTCCCCTCATTATCCAGCTTATACGCTAGATGTAGCTTCGCGTCATGCATCGCGCGTCCCCAGCGCAACGCGAGGCGCGCAACTTCGGCGCAACGTCGCAACAACGGCGGCATGTCCTTCGCGGTACATGTTGCACGCGACAAGCGCGCCACAATGTAACGCATGGTTTCAGACGCGAAGCGGACGGTCATTGTGGCCACCGGATTCTTGCGTTCTGAGATGTAATAAAAAAGAGAAATTGTTATTATTACACATCTTATACTAATAATACACCTGAAGAGTTTGAACGTGCTAATCTCTTGAACGGTCGGATTTAAAAAAATATTTTCTCAAACATGCTTGGAAATTTGAGCATTATTTTGACAACCTTCTTCGAGATAAATCGAAATTGCTGTACTGGCCAAATACATGCGAGCAGCGGCCGGCAAAAGTTGTATGAAAATCCATATCTGTCGTGTTTTGCGGCCAAATAAATTAAATAGTAAACTTCTGTCGTGGTATTTAAAATTGGAACGATCTTTTACTCCGAAACATGGCAACCAAGGAGGTAACTTATCAAAGGTTTTATTTAAATTTCGAACTGGCTTGCAAATAGAAAGATGTTTATTGAAAAAAAACAAATGAACTCTTAATAGCGATCCAGTTCAGTTTATTGTACAGGTAGGACGGCTGATAGAGACACATAGATATAGATTCGAGGAGTCGACTATACATACCATACTGCACCGTCTCCACCGCTATATCCAGCACAGGAGTGTCTCCTCGAACTCGTGTCCTCGTCCTGTTGTCATCCCGGTGCGCGAGTCGCGCCGTCAGCCTCAGCCGGCCGTGTAGCAGACGGAATGACCATGTATCGACGGATGACGTCTCCCATTCGCATTCGTGGCTCCTGCAATGTTTTATAATAATAATAATAACAACACATTTATTGCAGATTAAAAATCCATATGTTGTTAGTAAAAGTCTTAACCTAATGTTAGTAAAAAACACAAAACCACAAAATTGAAACGTCTGACACCTAAGTGTGCAGCCGTATCCAGTGAGCCAGCATGGGGCTGTCCCACCTATCACACAATACACTCAGGATGCTGTGGGAGCTAGCACGCATTCTACCGAGAATGGAAGCGCACCGTTTCCGTATAATGGCATGAAAACCATCAACCCTGGCCTCGGTGAACGTTCCGGAAGCGCTACAAAAGTGTGGTAGACCCAACAGCATCCTGAATACATTGTTATACTGGATACCTGGATAATATGTTAACAACTGTTAAATGATGAGGCAGGCAGAAGTCTATGTGGCTTTGGGTAGGGAATTAGGTATGTTTTGAGTACTATGTAACATGTGGCGAGTATATGGCAGATTGCAGACTCCGGGCTGTAACTGAGAATGGTGGTATGGAAAGTCCCATTGACAACTGAGAATGTTGTAGCCCTTATGGACTGCAGATATGTAGACCATTTTTTTATTAATTACTTGGTAACTTGGTACTTGTTGACTTGCCTACGCTGTCCTCAGATACCTGTTAATACTTGCAATTTGAAAACATTGTAAAAACCAATTATTTTTAAAAGAGTAACGGTGGAGTTTCTTGCCGGCTCTTCTCCATAGGAAACGACACATTAAAACCGCGCACCAAGCTTCTAACGTTACATTAGTGCCCATGTAGGTTTATTTGAAATAAAATATTTAGATTTTGACATTTTGCCTATCCTGGGAATCGAACCTAGGACCTCAAGCACAGCCTTTGTACTTGCGACTACTAGACCAAGACAATGAAACAAATGATCAATTAAATGTAATCAACCAAGATTGTTTCAAGTCATTTAAAAAAACAATCAAATACAAGAATGTAAGTAATTTATTTATGTATTTTATTTCGAAACAATGCGGGGAGGGGAGGCGCGCGGGACAGACACGCGACGCGCGCGCCACCGGTCGGCCGCCGGCCGCTCGGCAGTGACCATTACAGCTCGCAAGCGAGTGGGCGTTATTCTGTGTTATCCGACCTAGCAGTTATTATACCAACATTTTATACAGTCCACTATAGTTTAATTGAAGAGCCAAACACTATCCCCAACAACGATTTTTATCTCCTCTTAATTATACCTGAGATTCGAACCCAGGTTATCTCACACAAGTCCTACAAACCATCATCATCTGCCTAGCCTTTTCCCAACTACGTTAGGGTCAGCTTCCAGTCTAACGGGGTGCAGCTGAATAACAGTATTTTACATGAAGTGACTGCCTATCTGACGTCCACAACCCTGTTACTGGGTAATACAATATGAATAAACTAGCTTCTGCCCGCGACTTCGTCCGCGTGCAATTTCACCCCCCCCCCTCCCAACATTCACACTCTTAGGGGTGGAATACTCTTCAAAAAGAACACACCCTCCAAGTTTCGGGTCTCTAGGACCAGCGGTTTAGGCTGTGCGTTGATATATCAGTCAGTCAGGACTTTGAATTTTATATATATAGATAATAAAAATTAAAGATGTACAGACGCAGCACATCAAGCTACCCGAAACTGTCAAATTTTCTCAATCAACTTTGGACCTTATGCTTTAGCGATAAAGTTGAAAATCTATTAAAGAAGTTTGACAGATTGTAGTGGCTTGATGTGCTGGCGTTTAGCGTCTGTACCTTCATTCGAAACAATCTTTCTTTTTGTAGATCCGTGAATCATGTTTTTTTTTTTAATATACAGGGTGTTACGGAAAGGGTATATCAATACAAACAGGTTGAAGAGTGTATCTGGTCTAGAATCTCTGTACAAAATTTCAGCTCAAAAGCAGTAACTTTGAAAATGCTTAATATTTTTTTTATTTCAATAGTTTATTAAATTGAAATCATAACAAACGTGTCACCGCACTACGAGGGTCAATATCCATTATCTGTAGTGTGTCTGTGCACCTAGTACACGCACATCACGCCGCCGCGCGCCAGTGCAGCGCCGTGATGTCGAAATAAAAAAATATTAAGCATTTTCAAAGTTAATGCTTTTGAGCTGAAATTTTGTACAGAGATTCTAGACCAGATACACTCTTCAACCCGTTTGTATTGATATACCCTTTCTGTAACACCCTGTATTGTATCACTTCGAAATCAGACCTGGGATTCGAACACCAGTCCTAAAAACCAATAAATTCATAAAAACTTCGCTCACCCCATGAAAGGCAACATATCAATCTTGGCGACCACATTGACACTGGAATCAGCACCGCATACGTTTAAGCTGGTTGCACGCATCAGATCGGGATGCCCGTTCATCTGCGAGGGCATACCCTGCAAAGTGGCCGATGACGGACGGGGCGACTGACAGTATTTCTTCAACGTACTATTAGCACCCTTCATCGTATTCAAATTCTTACTACTCGTAAAAGACAAGTCAGATTGTGAAAGCGCCGACAAACTTTCAGATTTCGGGTTCAAATGTAAATCCTCCAGGAATTTCTTTTCTGAAATATGTTTGAAGTCACGGTCCAAGTTATGATATTCTGTTGTTATTTGTTGCACAATGATGGTTGACCCTCGTTTTGCCTCTTTAACTTTCGGCGACTTCTTCTCGCTAACGTCCGATGTATGAGCATTCTGCTCGCTACCTCGCTCGCTAGGTTCGGAAACATCTTTCTCAGGTGTCATGTTATGTGTAGATTCATCTGTAGAAATCCAAGGCGGTTCGATATCTTTGCTTCTTACTTTGCCCACTATGGTTACTTTATTTGTATACGGGCTGTTTGAAATTTTCTGCATTTTCATATTAGGTTTTGGAGTGACTTCCACGACGGACTGAGATCGTTTGTATTTGTCCGTCGATGGACTGTAAATCCGTTTCTTGCCTTTCGTTATATTCGCTACCTTATTGGGACTGCCGATTCGCTCAGTCAAGGCGCTGTCTGTCGACTTAGCGATCTTCGTCGCTTGCTCCTCTATATCAACAAGATTCGAACGCGTGAAACTGATCCTGCGGTACTCATTTTCGTTGACCGGTGACACTCTACCTTCACCGTCTAAAGCATCATCCACTAACGTTAGCGACGAGCTCCCTTCAAGCAATTCTTTGTTTCCTTTCATGGCGATCATAGTATTTACCTGATCGTCCCGTAATTGCGTTGAAAAAGCATCTATAGATTGGTCAGTGGAAATAGGTCTGCTTGATGAGGTAGATTGCAAGCTGAATTGGTCGTCTTGCTTTTTGTAGACATACACATCATCCTCTTGCTTTTCTCGAGTTCGAATCGTCAAGGGGCACGGCGTGGTGGTCACATTTTCCACCTCAAAGTCATTATCTTTAGACGATTTATTTATGTGACTCCCAGTAGACCGACTGCGGTCGCAGGTGTCATCAGATTTCTTTGGATTATATGTATGCACGTCGGAGTTACTAAGTGGGGTGAGCTGAATATTGTTCAAAGGATTCAGATGGTCGAAAACTAGCACGTCAGGTGGAGGTTCGACGGGAGAATGTGAGCGTGAGGGCGAGCAGGAATACCTCCGCTTTGGTTCAGGGATGTCAGATTCTGACGACATTATTCCGGAAAATTTGACCGGACTTCGCAAGGATCGAGATCTGGACTTATTAATGGCAGCCGTTATAGAAGGGCCTTTATCTGTATCCGTATTAGTGTCAGCATTGCAAAACAGCTCGCAATCTAAGTCTATCTGACTGGATGTGACTAGGTTAGCCTGTATCTGCGTGCTTTGCGTAGACGGGATCTTTTTTAGGCCTTTATCGAAGGCTATGCTTTCAAAAGGCAGATTGTCGTTCATCGGCTTTACCAGATCCAGCATCAGTTCTTTAATACCGTTGGATACGTCTTTCAAGTATGACGGAATGACTTTTGCTTTTGTTTCGTTCATGTATGACGTTTCGCCGAACACTGTTTTCTTAAGCGGGTAATACTTCGTGTCGAATTTGAGGCTGGTGTCACTGTTCGATTCGTCATCAAATTGCAATGTTTTGACGACTTCACTGCTTGTGCGGTTTACCTTCATAGATGTACCTACGGACGCGTCTCTTGTATCTTCTTCGGTACAGTCACTGTCATCTAGCGCTAGTCTAGACTTCTGTAACCCTGCTTGCGCCATTGAGATGTTATTTAACAAATCCTCCCTACTCAAGACTATAGATTGTCTGTTAGGTGCGAAGCTAAGTCGACTAGGCTCTGTAACCTCGGTATGACTTCTTATTTTGACGGCAGCCGGCTCAACATCGTCATCACTATCTCTATTATCAGTGAAATTGGTTATCATATCAAGCAATTCTTGAGTATTGTTAGCTTTTTTATAGTCATGACCTTCCATTCCATACGTAACATTTTCATATTTTTCTACAACATCTTCCAAGTCTGTACTGACGGCGTCTAAGATCATACTGTTCGAAAATTCATTATTTTCTGTCTGCCGTACTGGTTTGTCTTCGTTGTTCTCAAGTTGTAGTGTCGGCGGATGACTGTATGTTAGTGCTTTAGGCTGTGCGTTATTTTCTTTATTGTCCGTCTCCATGTCTGTCTGTGTATCGGAACCGTTGTCTTTGGTTATGTAAAATATACTCTCGTTCGAAGTTTTGACATCAGTGTCTTGCTGCAAGTTATCAGAAGAAAGGTTCGATTCTATACGAGCCATACAGTTTTTATCTTCCGTACAGCTGTCTAAGCTATTCGTAGACATCGTGAGTAGCGAAATTACTGATGTATTCCTTTCTTCACTCTCTGTCTGTATTAGAGCATCAGCTTCTCCCTCAGAGACCTTGTCTACATTCGTATCAATGCTAGAATTCAATTTCATTTCTAATCTAGAATGAGGCGAAGCGCTTGCACTGTCGTCTTCTATGGACGAGGGTATCGCTTCCTCGACTACGTTCACTGATGACGCGTTTTTCGAGTCACTCGCCACATTTATGTATATATCCACGGTGTTCTTCAAATCACTGTGTACGTCTGTGTTTGAATGCAATGAAGGCTTGCTATTGGTCGTCGAGGCTTGCAGCACGAACATATCTGACTGCAGATTGGTTGCCTGATCTGGCTGTATCGCATCCAATATAACGTGTTTGGATGTATGCAGCTGTTCAGTTATTAGTTGGGCTGGAATCGGGTTAGTCATTGAGATGTCACAGTTATCGTTATAAAAAATTACGGTTTTTCGTTTTTCTGTTTCTCGTAGAATCGTTGGTATTGCGATTGTCATTGACGTATCAGAATTAAAGACGTCTGCATTAGACACAATTGACTTTTGATCGTCTTGCAAGCCATCTCTCATTGGCTTATGAGCATCTTCTTCACACACTTTATAATCAATAACTTTCTCCATAGCTTCTTTAATATCTTCAGGTTTTTTAGCACAGTCTTCTGCAGAATCTAGCTTGTCTAAAAGAAAAACGTTTGTCGACAAAGCTAGAGTCGTAGCGATGTCAGCTTCGTCCTTATCATAGATAAGAGTATTTTGTTCATTTATTGCCTCTTCTATTATTTTAGCGGGTATAGCTTCAGTCATAGATATATCGCCTTCGTCGTTATCATAGACAATTGTTGTTCGTTTTCTAATTCTCGGTTTTCTAGATGTGTTAAAGGCATCTAAAGTTATATCTTTATCTTCGCTATATCCGGGTATAAGTTGAGCAGGTATGACCTGTGTTATAGATATATTCCCGGTATCATTTTCATAGACAATAGTTCTACGTCTAGAAGCATCATTGTCTTTGACAGTGATATTATTAGGTAAAGACTGTGTAGTTGGAATTTCCTCAGCTTTATCATTTTCTTCATTGTCATCAAATTGAACTTTTTCCTGTATAATATTTGTCGGTAACGCTTGAGTAACAGAAATGTTATCAGTATCATCTTCATACACAACAGTATGTCGTCTTTCGGGATTCGGTTCAATATTCGGAAGAATAACGTATGAAGAAATCGCCTGTGTGACTGAAATGTCCCCAGTATCTTTTTCATATATTATAGTTCGCCGTTTTTCCTGCGCTTGCTTGTCTGGGAGCATTATGTTAGCAGGCAACGCTTGTGTAAAAGACACATTCCCATCATCAACATCGAAAACTATAGATTTCCCTCGACTTGCTTCCTCAAAGATATTCGATGATATAGCTTGTGTGACAGATATATTGTCTTCATCACTATCATATACTACAGTTTTGTGTTTGTTGGTGGTTTCTATATCCTTATTCACCAGTATGTTTGAAGGAACTGCCTGTGTGATCGAAATGTTGCTTGTATCGTCCTCATACACTGAAGCACGACGATGTTCAGGCATAGTTCCACTACTGCTTACTGGTAATGTTTCAGTCATTGTATTGTTGGTAGTGCTTTCATTAAACGCAATAGTTCTCCTCGTAGAAGCATTGACATCAAGGCTTATAACAGCAGTTTGACAGATAATATTCGTGGGTAAAGCCTGTGTCAAAGAAATATTTCCTGTATTATCGTGAATTGTCTTTCTTTTAGGTCTAATATCGGGTACAGTATCTGATATTTCATCTTCATCAATTTTCGTTTCATGAAAACCGTTAAAGCCAGAATTTTCGCATTTAGAGTTTAGCATATCATCGACAAAGTTCGGTAAATCATCATTGACGTTTAAAACAATAGTTTTCCTCTGAGGAGTTTCCATTGAAGAATCAGGCAAAAGAAGTCTGTAATTCTTATCTTTTTCCGGTATATCTGGCTGCAAAGTTAACCGTTTGCCGTCGAAGACTAATACTTGATCGGGTTTTTCATTGACGGCGAAATTGGACTCACAAGGGGCATCGTAAGGGTTGATAGCTATGTTCTCTTTGTCCGCAACCCAATCGATATTCAAGCTAACTTTCCTGTCAATGGATGCACTTTTAGGTACATCCTGCACCGGGCTACGCACGGTATCCGTTATAGACAAATCCTCGTCATTTTTGACAACGTTCGTCATGTTCAAATCAACCTCTATATACTCTGACATGTTCCGTCCATTGCTAAACGGCCCGTGACAGCCCATGTTACTCGAGCCCCTATCCAAATCCTTCTCAATTTCATCTAAATCATCTTTCTCAATCTGCTGTATCGCTGAGAAATTGACTTCGATTCGACCAGAATTATCACCGATCGATGGTGCAGTGAAGTCATTGCCGAATAGTTTGCTTTGTTCGGTGAAGGCACTGAGTTCGAATTTGCCATGGGGTGCCGTTAATTTTCCCTCTCCTGTGCACTCGAGGGAAGCTAGTTGCTGAGAAAAATTAATGTTTAGTGACCCATTAGGGAGACCGCTGATAAAGTCAACAGCCTCGACTTCTTCGAATTGTTGTTCGAAAATTCTCTTTCCAAGATGGCCGACGGGCTGTCGGGACGCGTTTGCTTCGGAATCGTTGCTGGATGATTCCAAAGACTTGTTGTGTTCTTCGTAGACGTTTTTCCATGTTGTCGTCGCATCGTTCGTTACGAATTCGCTGGGGACAGAAATGTAAGCAAATTATAGCGAGGAAACAGTTGAATAATCGACACATTCTTTGTTTTATTAACGACTAGCTGTGCCCGCGACTTTGTTCGCGTGCATGTCGGAAAACAATGTCTTCTAAATTAAAAATAAGCATTACACCTTAAAACATCAGCTATCTGCCAGTGAAAGTCCCGTCAAATTCGGTCCAGCCGTTTCGGAGATTAGCCGGAACAGACAGACAAACAAAAAAAATATACTTTCATATGCATTTAGTAAAAAGCTGTTATTTTGACATTACAAAGAGATTTTCAATTTTATTTATTTGTACTGGGTATAGATGTATAAAAGAAAATTCAAATTAGCGTCGACATCAGCTCATGGACGCCTGAACAGCTGTTCCTTGTCTAGGTTTATGCTCATAAAACCTTGCACTTTACGACTCTGATTGTAAAGTTCATTATTTAACATCACGAAACAAACTCTAAAATTATGAGAAGGAGTAATGATCCTTATACGAAGAACACTAATTTGAATCGCTTGGTATTAATGGATCATACATAATATTGTTTTATGTTGTTTTATTTTAAAACAATTATTTGTATTGAAGTTAATAGGGCCTTCTCATCCAGTGGATTCCCAGTGGGAACAAAAAGGGTATAATGCAATAAACCAAGCTGTATTGAAAGCTGTACTGTGGGAGGTTATCCTTAGGCATCCTGTACATGACACTGGAGCCGCATCGCCGCCGCCGCGTCGTCACCGTACCGAAACCGCGTGTACACCGCATTGATGCCGACTTTTAAATAGTAAAGCAACGATCACAGTTTAGTAAGACAATGCCCACGAAACTGGTAAAGACTTTACAAAAGCACTCATACTGAGATATTCTAAAAATGTTGCTTCATCATTTCTTATTTATTCAAAAAGCACGTAAAATTCACCTTTTTGACTTGCAGGCTAAAGATATCAACTCGGAAAGGGATCGTCACCGTATCGCCTCGCCGTCAAACAGGCGTCAAGCCGGCTTTTGACTAAGGGATGTAATATATATTACATCTTGAGCTATATATATTACATCCCGCGATTGCTGTTCACACTGTAAGCTATATATTTTGGAACAGTTCAGCTTCGGTCATCACTGTGTCATCACGTTCTTTATTTAATTTAATGCGTAGGTAAGGATTGCGTTCTTCAAATATCTATAGTTAACATCTACGAAAATTCAAAACACGTGATCAGTTGACACGTCTGCACACGAACGTTACCATTCAAAATTCAAACTGAGGGCGAGACAGGAGGGGGCGCGGTGTCCGGGGACGTGAGGTAAAATATACATCTTCAAATGACCTCTAAATATCGCTCGAAAAAATATTTATAGTTTGGGATGTAAAGTATATTATAGCAGTGTGAACGGTCTCGTACAAAATGTATGACGAGCGATAAAATATTATATCTCAAGATGTAATATATATTATATTATATCCCATAGTCAAAAGCCGGCTTCAACCTAATGTAAGCACGTAACCAAAGCGGTCTGATCCGCTTTGGTTACGTGCTCCGATACATCGACTCGGCTACGGCTAGGCGACGCCGCGCTTACGGCTCGCCGACCGCTGCCGCGCTGGTTGATGGTGCTGCAGGCAGGCCGCGGGAGAGGGGTGAGAGGGGAAACTGTGATGGTTGCTCTTTAACTCGGCATCAATGCGGTGTACACGCGGCTAATTCCGATCCAGCCTGTCCCTTCCTGCCCTCCCCAGCGACGCCCTAAGCCGAGGTCCGAACCCCACAGGGGGTGCCCTTAGCGTGTAGTCGCTTAGTATATTAAGTTTTTAAGCCCTGGCTGGAGGCCTTAACTTTCGAGGCATCCACAGGAAAGATCGGTTAAGCAGACGACAACCTCATAGGTTGAACTGCGAGATGCCATTAACAAAAAAAAAAGGTGAACACGCGCCTCCGACGCGGCGCCGGTGCGGCTCCGGCGTCATATACAGGAACCCTTACCCTTTTCTCAAAACTGTATTTGATAAAAACATAGATATACTCACGCTACACCAGTCCTTCTTGAGAAACTGACTCGTCGACTCTTAGCAGAGTCTGTGGGCGTGGTCACGTTAAACTCCAACTCCGAGAAGGGTGTCCGTGCCGGCCGTTGACTTTTCAGTATTGAGGAGCGGCGCTTCCTACTGTAAACATTAATAAATATTGTTAGGACAAAACCCCCTTACTCTTTTAAATCAAGGTATTACAAAATGGGTACATTATTCTTGTTGTTTCTATACAGGGTGTCCCTGGAAGTATGGATCAAATCGAATAGGGACATGGGCACGGCCATTTCCAAACGTTTCAGCAAAAAAAAAAAAAATACAAAAAAAAAAAAAATACTAAAAAAAATAGAGGAGAAAGATCGAATTCGTGAAAACTATCAGGGCTATCAATTTTTTTTTTTTAGATAGCCCTGATAGTATTTTTTTATGATTATTTTCTTTGAGCACTAAGAGAAGTGATTGAAAAAAAACTTAAAATCGGTCATGACTTGAACTGTAAAAAAATTCACTGACGTTCTCAGGGTTAAAAAGTTTGGAAATGACCTTGCCCACGCCCCTATTCGATTTGATCCATACTTCCAGGGACACCCTGTATATGTGAAAGCAATAAAGTAAGAAAACAATTAAAATATAAAACTAAAAATAAACCCTGGCAGTTAAGAGATGACCAGTCTTAACCGACGGTGCCCATTCACAAACATGGCACATGGATCAGCACTATCCAGCATAACCAATTTGTAGGGACCATAAAGAATCAAACTCAAACTCAAAGCATTTATTTCAATTAAACCATTTACAGGCACTATTGAATAAATTGTCAACAAGTCAGTCAGTCAGAAAATATGAAGCTAATTGCTACCTATGGAGAAGTCAAAGTCAAAGTTTTTTATTTGTTAAACATAGGTGTAATAAAAATAGGTGTTTACAATAAAATAGGTACAGAGTTCTCTATGTTTTGCCGTTAAAGGTACACAAATAACAAGTAAGTATAGGAAATTACAATTTAGTATTAAGTCATAAGTAATTTATTTCTTAACAAAATACATTGTGTAGAAAAATTATGATGCTAAAAATAAAGAAAAAAATAATAATAATAACAATAACTAATTTATACAATAATAAAATTAATAATCGTTAAATAATAAATAATAATGTTAAAAGATGAAAATAATAAAATTAATAGTCACTTAATCGGAAATTCTGAATAAAATGTAAATGATTATCACATTAAAACTTTTGTTAAAATTAAATGACAAGCTAACAGAGTTAAACTATCCTCTATCAAGTTAACAATATTGCATACAGATAATAACATTTAATAACAGGCAGGAAGAACAGGCAAGAAACTCCATTTAGATGGAGTTACAACACACAAAACACAGAAGAACTACCACAGTATGTGGTGTTCTGATGCATAATGGTCCATTTGGTGGTCCTCTTTGTCATAGGAGTAACAGACAGTCTGCTGTGCAGGGCCTGCATGGAGGGCGACGAGACAGCAGCACATGTGCTTCTAAACTGCCCAGTGGTCGCCACGTACAGGGCAAAGTACTTCAGTAACCCAGGTACCCTACGTGAGACGGTCAGTAACATCAAGGCGTTGCTGGCCTTCCTCGAGGAGCTGGGGTGGATCGAATAATCGATTTTCCCACCCGTACGCAAAATACGCGCATTGACGTGGAGTTGCGAACACCAGACCGTTTTACCTATTACCTATAATGGTCCATTTAAAGGACTAAGTGCAGAAACCAAACCCATAACATAGAACATGTGGTGTTCTAGCTGTAGTTTCTACCTACTCCCATGATATGATCAGCAGGAATCCCCACAAGGTGAGGCGTAGGTTCACTATTTTGAACATCTTTCTATATATTCGCAAATCTATACTAATATTATAAAAAGGTAAAATTTGTTTGTAAGGTTGTAAGTTTGTATGTAGGGGGTATCTCTGGAACTACTAGTCGGATTTGAAAAATTCTTCTTGCATTTGATAGCCCAATTCTTGAGGAAGGCTATAGGCTATTTAACATCACGCTATGACCATGTAGCATAAAGTAAAAAAGAAAGTTAAGTGATAGCGCGGGCAGGTGATGCGATACGACAGGGTGGCTCGGGGGAAACAAGAAGTTTCACGCGAACGAAGTCGCGGGCTGAAGCTAGTCACATATATATGTAGAGCGAGCAGTGGTGGCCTATTGGTAATGGCCGCAACTTAATAATTGTGGATCGTAGGTTTGAACCTAGATAGGCTCTTTACTTGTGTGTAATTTATTTCATCACTTGCTTTCAAACCAGTGAAGGAAAACATTGTGAGGAAACCAGCTTGTCCTAGAACCAAAAATTCGAAGACATATAATATCTACCAACTTGCACTGGGTCCGCATGGTGTATTACGGCCCACTCCCTCTCACAGAGTGGAGGCCTGTGTCCCAGCAGTGGGAACATTATAGGCTGATTAAGCTACATATATGTATATTCTCACTTTAAATGGTTGATGAAAGAGTAAACTAAATAATTCGTTTATTTCAGTATTGTGAAGATAAACGAATTAACTTAGATATTAAAGAATTGTGAACTTTACCTAAGATGACCCACTGACCAACGATGCCGCGGTATAACTAGGCATGCCACGCTCCTTAGGCAGCCTTAGGCATTATCATTAAAATTTCAATTTTATTGTCATTTAAGTTTAAAATTCCTGTTCGTCGCATAAAAATCCCTTGCCGTGACGTGCCATCAGTGGGCGCGGGCCCTAAAGGTCCTGTCCTATCAAAAACCACAGCATTATTCCGTTTCAACAATGGCAATTAAGATAAGATCAAACTTACTTTGCCGCGGCCGCAGCATCAGACACCCTGCTTTGTTGCGTATCATCCATCTTTCTTATCACTTAGTTCGTTACCTACGGCTAACTAAAAAGCGCATTTAACTCATCACTGCACACAGTTAGCGTTTCTTTTAATTAACTTCCCTATATTATAATAATAGTTTGTGTGATTAACTTAAAATAAAATTTTTGTTTTCAAACAATACGATTTCAAAGCGCAACGGCTGCGTACGTTCAAAATTTGACTTTGACAGTTTTAATTTTAAATGGGCATTTTTTTAAATAAAGCTCTTATGAACCCCGAGTATGAGGCTTTTTAGTATTGCAGTGTTGCTAGATTATATCATTAAAAGGACCTTTATAAATGGGCTATTCTTGTAATTTTTAAGAACGTTCAGTCTGGGGGCTTACCACCAGCTCTTATAACAGGGCAGAAGTTTAACTGCACTACTTTATTGTACTATGATGTCTTATTAGCAGGCCAGCTACGTTGACGTTTACAAAACTGTTCGTCTTGTTTTTTGTATAGAATTTCATACCATGACGTGCTAATTGACAGCAGCAAAACGACTAATTGAACGTCTGTAACGTCAAAATAAACCATCTTGAATAAGTGACTACTAGACCAACTTTTTCAACATACATAGTTTTGTAATTTAAACTTATTAATAATATAAACTTAACTATAATTTAAACTTAACTACAATTATTTGTCTAGGATTATTTAATAACTCCCGGCAAGCAGTTGGTTCATACAGTCTTACTAACTAACACGACGACTTTCACTAAAAATAAAATTCACCACATAAAAATTATTATTATAAATAATTAATCTGTTAGGCGACATTCCAATTAAAAATGGGTAAAGTAAGTACACCATTATGATATTTTCATCAATTTAAACAAACTTACGACATTGTGAAGACAAGCCAGTAGCCACAATTACTTATATTATTTATTTGGTGCGCAAAAATACATTTTTTTAAATTGTTGCATGACTTATCCACACACGTTCAAAATCGCGTTCAATCTTTCAAAGTTGTTTTGAACGTGAAATTGAGCTTTATAATGCTTTTAGATAATGTAGTTATCTAGGTAACTTGTTATACATACATAATAATAGTTAAAATACATATGTATATGTCGCAGCCAACTGGTTAAATTAGCCGTTCAGTTAACTGCCTAGCCTTTTAACTAAACGGCGTCGTTCAACTAGCAGCCTAAATGATATTCCGCCAATTCGTCTAATACAACATTAATTAATGAATTGGCTGGCTGATGCTCAGGCCGTTTATACAAAATTGTTTCTAACCTCAAATCAGATAAAAAGGGAAAACGAAACGTTCATATGGGCGATTGACAACCAAATCTGTACCAGTATGTCCAGTATATTGTCTGCTGTGGACGCTGTGGTGTAAAATGTCGTGCAAAATCGATGAAACGGAACGTAAAAAAAAACTACGTCGTTTGCGTCTTGTGACAGTGTCATTATGAATGTTTTGTTGTTTTATTTGTTTTTCTATCAACTATGGATATGTTGCAGCCAACTGGGTAAATTAGCCGTATTGACAGACTGGGTTTCAGCGCCAGGCGGCAGAAAATGGAACTAAATTTAAAGTCTGGGCCCACCCCGGACACTCCATACAACCCTCGCAAAATAATTACGTACTACTACTACATTAAAAAATGACGTTTGTATACGTATGAATGTGTGCGTGAGGTACTTGTGTTTGCGAGCGCTCTTGTTAATTAAAGAACTGCGACGAATACGCCGAAGTGCGGGGTGAGGTGCGGTAACTGATGTTAGTGCGGGGAAGGGAGTGGCCTTTCCGTACGTAGTACTTTAAGTATTCTGTGGTCTGGGCTAGCCAGGTACGAGGGGACGTCCACAAGTTTGTGGAATGGAGGGGATGGAGTGGGGATAGAGGCGCTCGCTTAGTGTCATACTAATTTTCAGCCCTATTGCGTCATTCGTTTACGAACACTCGCCTGCCAAACGAGTCAATCCGGAAGAAAACTAAACTATGGAGAAAATTGAACACCGTGTTGTGATAAAATTTCTTACCAAGCAAGGAAAGAACGCTCAGACCATTTTTAATGAAACGGAAACCGTTTATAGGGAACAGTGCGCTCGTAAATCAGTGATTTGCAAGTGGCATCGTCTTTTTAAACATAGTCGGGAGTCGATTGAAGACGACTCCCGCTCAGGAAGGCCAGTTGAGGCCACCACATCAGAAATCGTCGAAAAAATGGAAAAAATTGTACTGGAGGACACCCGTTTGAAGAAAAAACAGTTATCTGCATTAGTTGGAGTATCAGATACCACCATTTTGCGAATCCTACATAACCACCTGGGTATGACACGATACCTACGAAAATCAATAATCAGCAAAAGACTTGTAGTAGGTAGGTAATAGAAAAGTTCAAGCGTGATGCGCGTACAGGTAGGGCACATTAACGCGGACCGCAACGGAACGCATCAAATCTCGACCTCATCTCTTTCATAAATTTTGTATACACCTTTGCATACTAATCGCGGGCCACCCCACACTTTTTGTTTTGCATTACTATACAACATTATTTTTAGTATATGCGAAACCCGAAACACGTGTCTAGTATTTTTATGTAAAGAATCTATGTACAAAATTTCAAAACTGTATCATGAATAATCACCAAGTTATAAGCTTGTTATGTTACCTGTTTGTCCGTCCAAAAACATGGTCTCCCCCACCGCGCGCGGTGATTGTATTGTAATTAACTGGTGATAACATTTTCCATCACACTTGCAGGCTTTGGACTGTCGTAATGGTCAAGTGTAGGTAGTTATTATAATGTACTTTATTCGTAAATAAATGCAGCCGTAAGCTACGAATAAGTAATTACTTATTCGTAAGCCGTAAGTGATACAATGTAGTCAATGCGATTTGTTCAAAGTGGATGAAAAGTGTTAAGGTGAATGCGTAGTGGTAGCCCGCGAAATTCAAATTTTCTTACGTTTTTTGCAATTTTCAGGTCAGTGTCAGGTTTTATCTTGATCAAAATTTGATTCGCGACTATAACAGGTACGTATTCACAGAATTATAATCATCAGAATCATTAATACATCTTTCTAAGTTAGATTTCTACCATAAACACTTTTCCATACGAGATTTGTTCTTAACGGTAGAAATCTAACTTAAAGAGATATATTAAAGATTCTAATGACTATAATTCTGTAAATGCATATCTATTATAGTCGCGAATCAAATTTTGATCCAGATACAACCTGACACTGACCTGCAAATTGCAAAAAACGTAAGAAAATTTGAATTTCGCGGTCTACCACTGCGCATTCACCTTAAACATCGCATTACTTAACCACAACAGGCTGTAGGTACAAATAATAACTTTCTACAATTAACCATCTTGGCGTGTTTAAAAATGTTAATCATCACGGCAAAGCATTGTGTTCCACTCGTACCCACACGCACTGCCAGGAATACGTTATCACTGTTATCGTTGTTTCTATGTACTGGACGTTTGTGTATAAGAAAGTCATGGTTACACGACACTTTTTACATACGATAGGTAAGTACACGATCAACCGAAACAACTCGGCGGCCGCGCGCTCGCGATTATGCAGTTGGACCCACGCGACACGTGCACGCCAACCAGTGGTACCCGGGTGACTGAGGTTGCTGCACCCCCGCCCCGGTCGCCCCGCTCACTGTGCGCCGGCGCCGCGCCATTGTGCGCGTATGGTAGATAACTACCTACTTAGTCGCTCCTCGGGGCACAGTATAATATACTCGGGGTGTCCAACTATTAACCTTTTTTAAATATTTTTGGGCCAAAATATAACATGGGGTAAAAATGATTGGAATCGATTCAGTTACTTATTCTGAACAAACTATATTCAGGTTTCGCATATACTAAAAATAATGTTGTATACTGCGGTTCGATGCGGCTACAAATTGCGCTTATTTTTACTTAGGTACCTACTCATGACAAGCTAAATAAGTTACTACTTTATGCAACCAGAAATTGTGGACCATTTGAGATTGTGGACGAAATAAAACTATGTATAGTTTGTAGCACCGAGCCTATGGCGTTCTGTAGTTTAGAAAAGGACATGAGTTTATGAATGTATAGTACTCGTATAGCAAATCAAATAACTTACAGGATCCAAACCACACTGAGAGCAGTAACCGTCAATAAAGTTGTATACAAGGAACAAATCACTAGCCAAATAAGAACGAAGGCGTAGTCTACACTTACTGTATCAGACATTTAGAAAGCATTGCAAATAACACTACATTATTGTAATAACTAAGAATTTTTTATATTATTTTACTTTACAATTTTGCTACCATAACCAAACATGTCAAGTTGACATTACTGAGAACACAGAATTATTTTTCCTTCTTCTAGAAAACAGGAGGCCAGATTTTGATTGCCATTGGATGTAAAAAGTATTTTACTGTTAGACTGTATAAATTCTGACTAGGTACCTACTTTTGTTTGCTCCGTTGGTCTCGTGGTTATTCACAACCATACGACAGGCTATCGTATCGAAAACCTGAAATTTCGATAACCTGATTTACTTGCCCTCAACAGCAAATAGCTGTTGGAAGAATAGCGGGCGTCTATTTGATTTAAGCTGACAAAATTTTCGGATTTTGGACTTGTGAACAGCGCATGCGCGGTCCGAGGGGGGGGGTCGTGGGGGTCATGACCCCCCCCAAAATCATTCAAGCTGTCGAGAGTCTGAATGTTTTACTTGCCTTACTAACTTAAAACCGTACTTGAGCCACGAAAACCCCGATTGGCATATTCAAAAACATTCTCAGACATGGGAACTGCCGACTGAAGTAAAAGCTTAAAACTATGAAATGACAGTTGGTTTTTTAACGCGCCTAAAAATATTTTCCTTTAAAAAGGCTGTTCTAAAAATATAGAATCCAGGATTCAAGAGCGAGCGAAGCAAACTCGGGATATTGATGGGCACCCCGCTCGTACGTTAGGTTGAAAGGCCAGATTCCAAAACCTAAACTGCTGTAAAACCGATAAAGTAAGTTCTCTTTTTGTATGATGGGTAAAAGAAAACAGAGACTATTCAAAGTGGAGTGCTAAAATTTTCAGGCTCGCTACGCTCATTCTTGCAATTTATATTGGTTCTTGAGCCTTTCTTCAAAAGTCGACAAAGCAAGTAATTCCTAGTCTTTTTGGAATTATCGAAACTCAAAAGAAAATCGAACCTATCCGAAAGTGTGCAAAATTTTCGAGCTCGCTTCGCTCGCTCTTCCATTTTAGATTCTGCTAGCTGCTTGAGCTTGCTTGCACAAGTCGACAATGTAACTCCTATTTCTAATTGTAAATATAAAACAAAACCTAATCAAACAGAGCCAGGTTGTTAAAATTTTCGAGCTCACTTCGCTCGCTCTCCCCACGCTGCATAGTCTACTGTTCTAATACATACGACGAATCAGTTTTAGTATGTAAAAGCTGCGTCCCTGAATAGCATAAGTAATGTGAAGCTGGAGATGTACATGAACCTTAACATATCATCACGCCTTTAATCCCCAAGGATTGGGCAGGGGTGTACCTACCTTCATATAGTACTTCCCACATTTCGCCAGTTATTAAGTGAAATGTTATAGAGGGCGAGCCTACTGCCGCCAACCGGGCACAAATCCAGACTCCAGGCTGCTTCTGAGAAATTTTTGATGGAAAAACCCTTTAACACTTTACCCGACCTAGGAATCGAACCCAGCTAGGACCTCATGCTTAGCAGTAACGCTTGCGACTACTAAACTAACGAGGAGATGTGCCTCCCTTAAAATATTCCTCGGCACCCATGACCCCCCCCAAAATCTTGGGCTGCGACCGCGCCTGGAACAGCGTTTAGAAGACTCCTATGATAACAATGATTAATGTTCGAAACGATACGGAATCGTATCGAGTGTTTGTGAATAGCTATGCTGAGCGTAGGGTCCTGGCATAAATGCACTGGCACTATAATTTATACTGGGTACTGGGTTCGTGCCTTCGTGCTGACTCAAGAAAATCCAGTCTTTGCGATCGGTCCCCAGGTCGAGCAACGTTATAAAGTTCTCCATAAGGAATTGGTTAGACGTGAGTCTGACAATAGGATCTTAAAACATAGGCAGTGAAATGACATACGAGGTTTCCTCTACTACCAGTCTGCCTAAAAGATAAGCCGTGATAATTATGTTATCTGCAGTGCCGGCTTTAGCGGGGGGCGACCGGGGCGGCTGCCCGGGGCGCCAGGTACTACAGGGCGCCGCGCGCGCCAGCTCACAACTTAACCACTTAATTTGAATACCTACCTATTTTTATCGATCTAAAGGAAAACTAGACTCAGCGTATTATATATATCGCTTATCGTATCTCTCACTGAAATTGCAACTCGTATTAGGCCCCCTGCATTATACTACTTTTCTTTCTTTGCTTTTTATATACCTAAACGTAAGTTCACAAGCAAATCAAAAAACCTTTTTAGAAAACCTGAACGTTATCAATAACTTACCTACGAATTATTTATTTATGTACTAGCTGCGCCCCGCGGTTGCACCCGCATAAGTCGCGATCCCGTGGGAATATCGGGATAAAAAGTATTCTATGTCCTTTCCCCGGACTCAAACTATCTCTATGCCAAATTTCATCTAAATCGGTTCTGCGGTTTAGGCGTGAAAACTTGAAAAGGTAACATACAGACAGACAGAGTTACTTTCGAATTTATAATATTACAAAATAAGTTTTTTTAATTGTAATGAAATAAGTATACCTAAAATGGCACCAAAGGCATGACTCGCCCGGGGCGCCTAGATGGCTAAGGCCGGCCCATGGCTATCTGTTCGCAACGCAATACCCTAATGTTGATAATACAAGGCTAAAACTTGTCTTTTTTTTTCCAATGAATCATCATTCTCCTGCCCTTGTCCCAATTTAATTGTTTTCCAATGAATAACATAACATAACCAGCTTATATTATAATAGGCCTCCTCTCGGTGAGAGAGAGTGGGCTTTAATGTAATCCACCACGCGGGACTGCAAGTGGAGGTTGGTAACTTGGTAGATGCCACATGTCTTCGAATTTATGGTTCTAGCGGTTTCCTCACGAATATCGTTAGCAATGAATACGAGGCTAAAAAAACGATACAAAAAACAAACAGACCAACTTTTAGACAATTAATTTAATAATAACAATTATTCATAATTATATGATTTATCGGTGTCATCGGTGTAACAAGTCGATTACGATGTGGACGAGCACGTTGTCTCAGAATATGACCTGCATCTGCAAATACAAAGGCCATTAGGTTAGGTAGGTAGCGTTTATAAAATTCGATGGTCCCTATTAACTATGTCGATTCTGCAAAAAGACTATTGTTCAGTAGAGCAGTTCAAAGTTTGTTTTGGCGATAAAAAAAAAATTATAAGACTGCGGATGTTCAAATTTGCACTGATTGTTTATGTATTGTTTACTTTGTACTGACATAGACAAAATATAGAATTGCCGAAACAAACTGACTCAGAAAATTAAAATCTCAGAATCAGAAAATCAGCCTTAATAGCGGGACCACTAACAGCAGCGATGGCTTTCATCTTGAAAATTCAACAACATTCATTGCGTTATTTACGTTGTCGAAGAGATGAATTTTTCAAACATATGAAGCACTAGCCGCGCCCCGCGGTTTCACCCGCATAAGTGTCGATCCCGTGAGAATATCAGGATAAAAACTATCCTATGTCCTTCCCCGGGACTCAAACTATCTCTATACCAAATTTCACCTAAATCGGTTCAGTGGTTTAGGCGTGGAAAGGTAACATACAGACAGACAGAGTTACTTTCGAATTTATAATATTAGTACTTATGGATATTTGAATTGGGAATTTCGTTCAAAACCCTTCGGATTATGAAAGAAAATGTGTTGAGCAATTGGGATGAGGAGCCTTTCATTTTTATATCAACCAACTTACAACCTAACCTTTTTTTGCCTTTATTTTTATACTGGGACTTTTTGCCTTCAAAATGTTTCTTCGTGTATTTCTTACGGAGCTTTTTCTTCTTTTCCTTTTTATCCTCCTCCATGCGGCTTTCGGAGTCATTTGACATTTCTTCAGAACTCAATTGCCTTTCACGAGCCGCTGAACGTTTTTTGCGATCCTTGTAAACTTCGCAGGAGTCTTTAGGCACGATTTTCCAACATCCTTTTCCTTCTGCCCGCCGAGATTTCTTCAGGATCAAACAAAAAAAGAAAAAAGTTTTGAAAGAGTTCTGTGATATCGTAGGCTTCGTAGTACCTAGCGTTTCTATAAATGAAAAAGTGCCCGACAATATTACTGCTCTGCTGTCTGTGCTGACCCTTATAGGCAAGCTCATATTAACAGCCGCATCGTGCCGCAGCACATCGCATTAAAAAACAAAAAGCCCGATGATTTTACAATGCGTTGCGTTGTGGCTCCGATGGCCCGCTCAAATGTGTGCTAGCCTTTATGTACAGAAGCCAGCACATCATGCTACTCGAAACTGTCAAATTTTCCCAAATCAACTTTGAGCCTTATATTTTAGCAATAAAGTTGAAAATCTATTAAAGAAATTTGACAGATTGTAGTAGGTTGATGTGCTGGCGTCTGTACTATAAGGGCGATTACGCACAACGTCCGATCCGTATCCGAGATATAGTCCATCCATAGTCCTATTTGTTCGAATCTAGTGCGCAACCCCTCATACAAATAGGACAATGGTCACTTCGAACCGGCATGGCGGCGTTTCTCGGATTCCGCAGCCTAATTGCGGAACGCCAAATCGTCAAATGATTCTGATCAATTGGCTTCATTTCTATCACAATTGGCTTCATTTTACGATTTTCGAATTGCGAAACTCTAGTTTATTATGAAACCAATTATGAACGTTAAGGCCCTGCGCAGAAACTAGAGTTTCGCAATTCGAAAATCGTAAAATGAAGCCAATTAATTGTGATAGAAATGAAGCCAACTGATCAGAATCATTTGACGATTTGGCGTTCCGCAATTAGGCTGCGGATCGGCGGGGCAATTGCGTAACACATTATCAATCGGAATCGGTTTCATTTTGACAGTTCAACAACATTAATTGCGTTACTTACGTGTCGAGCAGACAAATTTTTCGAACTTATGAAGCAATGGATTAGCGATTTGCTACAAAATGATTCAGATTCCGATTGATAGTGTGTTACGCAATTTTATTAGGGTACTGATGTAGGTAGTGCGAAACCGCTCTGAAGCTCATTCAATGCAGTGCATGCAATAGAGAGTATGGGCTCTTTTACTATCTGACAAAAAAACGTTAGTTACAAAAACATTAGTTACAACAAAAGATAGAATGTTAGACAGGGTCAGACTGACTAGACTAGTGGGGTAATTGCGTAACACAGTATCAGTAGCAATAGTTTTCATTTTGACACTTCAACAACATTCATTGCGTTATTTACGTTGCTGAGCAGACAAATTTTTCAAACATATGAAACAATGGATTAGCAACAATATCCTTCAAAATGATTTAGATTGTGATTGAAAGTGTGTTATTTTTAACCGACTTCAAAAAAGGAGGTTCTGTATTCGACCTGTATGTATGTATGTTTGTATGTCCGCGATTTTCTCAAAAACTAATGAACCAATTTTGATCATTCTTTCACTAATGATCTACATACTTTCAGGAAGGTTTTAGTACCGTATATAATACATTAGGTAATTATTCTTATGTACGAAGTTATATGCATAATTGTAGTGTATCTCCGGCATTTCTAAGCGAATTTTGATGATTCTTCTAGTCGGTGTCTTCAATTCTTCAATGCACTAGAGTTAGGTAATTGAATTTGTGTAGGGTAGGTACAACTAAAACGTGATAAATAGAAACTTTTTTTACAAAAAAAAACCGTCTTCAAAAAAAAACACTACAGTGATAAATAACTTTAATTTCGGAAGTCGATGTCAAAAAACGAAAATGCGGAACCAACGACACCGACTTGCGAAATTAAAAGTTATTTATCACTTTGTAGTGTTTTTTTTTTTAAGTCGGTTGTAGGTATTATTGGTGGACGTTCAGGAGGGTCGTCATAGGGGTGAAGTACTAGAGTCAACATGTTACTAACTTTTGTACGAATGGCTTCATTAATATCATCAATAAATAGTCCGGACAAATCATCTTTCCATCCCCAACTTCTGTTTGATGTGTTTTTGTATCTTTTCTTATTTATTCGTTTGTGTCTAGCCGGCTTTTTGTGGGCTTTTGGTCGTGTCGTAGATCTCATTTTTGTGTTTCTAAAAAATAAAATACGATAGGAAAAATTTCGATTCGTAGAAAAATTGACATAAGTACTTAAATATGGAGTTTTCTTGGTCTATGATTATTTTTGTAAATAAACAAGAAACTTTTTTCACGAAACTGCTTTTTCTACACTAATATTATAAAGAGGAAAACTTTGTTTGTATGTTTGTTTGTTTGTACTGAATAGGCTCAAAAACTACTGGACCGATTTTAAAAATTCTTTCACCATTCGAAAGCTACATTATCCACGAGTAACATAGGCTATATTTTATTTTGGAAAAAAATAGGGTTCCGTAAGATATTTGGGTTTTTCGGACACAAGGTGTAAAAAATCAACCAGAAAAGTTACTTATTTTGCGTACGCTGCCTAAACTATAAAAGATAGAACCATAAAATGTTCTAATTAATTGTAGATCTTATAAATATCTACAAAAAAGTCCGCGACACACTATACCCATCTATGTCGAGTGAGGCACAGCAACCATTTTTTTATTTAAAAATCTTAAATTTTTTTTGGACTACATTTAAACGCGTTTATTTTACTCATGCTATTAATCCTTATCAAAATAAATGATTTCATCACTAAGAACAGTTTATGGAGATAATATTTGGTCTTTGAATGATTAAAACTGGACGTTTGGTTTTGAAGTTATGGCGAAATTAAAATATTACGATTTCTGCTGCACGGCCCGTTGCGAAGTGGGCGTCACCAAGGCGGGGGTGCGCGTGCGGGAGGCATGGAAATACGCATAGCAATTTTCCACAACAGCTGCTGAAACTTGGAGAAGGAATTTTTCCATCTTTAAATTTGGGCACCGATTATGCGGTTACTTTGGATGAGTCTCTAGGCCAAATAGTCCATAATTTAGATAGTCTGATAGATGCTATATATCCTGACATCGAAAACTTACATCAAAATGATTTTCGTTGGCTGCGTTGTAGAGCAATAGTTTCTCCCAGGAATGAAACAGTCAACGAAATAAACAGTTTAATTATGCAGAAAGTACCGGGTGAAGTTAAGTGCTATAAATCCATAGACACCGTCACTAACATCGAGGACGCTGTGCACTACCCCCAGGATTTTTTAAATTCTCTGAACCCCGCTGGGCTACCACCTCATGAACTGTCGTTAAAAGTTGGCACGCCGATAATGCTTCTCAGAAATTTAAGCCCCCCCAACATGTGTAATGGCACGAGACTTCTTATAAAGGAGCTAAAAGATAATTTAATAGTAGCGAAGATTATCACCGGCCCTGCAGCTGGTGAATTAGCTCATATACCAAGAATACCCATGATCCCTACTGATTTGCCTATACCCTTCAAAAGGCTCCAATTTCCAGTAAAAATTTCTTTCGCACTAACGATAAACAAATCCCAGGGCCAAACATTCAAATTAGTAGGAATTGATTTACGAAAAGAATGTTTTACGCATGGGCAACTTTACGTTGCCCTATCACGGGTCGGGGCTCCCGACCATCAGTATATTTTGTTACCTGAAAATAATTTAACGTCAAATGTTGTTTATGAAGAAGCTCTACAATAATCGCTTTAGTTATCTATCCTTAAACAACGGGTTGCGCTCCGGGACTGCCGGCAGAAGTGAAAACTTAGCATTAATTACATTTAAATATTTTCATCATTAACAACTTAACATACACAGAAAGACAATCTGTGCAGCCTGCGGATAATGACTGCGTCGTCAATGTTACTGTCGGTGTCTGTGAATTGACCTGGGAATCATTTTGCTGACCGTGTCTTTCCTGGGTAGGCTTTTTGCAGCGGTAACCGACATCCACGCGGGCGGAGCCGCGGGCGACCGCTAGTAATATATATTTTAAGGTCTTCGCAAACCATATCATCACTAACCAATTTCAACTCCTACTTTCGATCGACTAGCTAGACGATCAAATTGGCGTTCATTATTCACACCGGTCGCTCGTCGTTATAAATTACATAATTTCACAACAACACAAAGTCACACTTAATCGAGACGTTATGATGGTGTGCAATAGCCCTGCTAAACGTGTAAAAGTGATTTTTAATTCCTAATTGCACAATAAATTATTTGAATTTTACTTATCAGAATTTACTGTTCTATCCGACAGGGATTGACATTGCTATTATTTTTGTTAGACATTCAGTCGATTAAGTAAGCTTGATTTAATTTTAGCAGTGATTTAATTGAATAATAAGTTAAATTTGAAGTGTTACGTCAGTGTTTTATTTGCACCCAGTTAACACCCTATCAGTACAATTTAAAATAATTTAGAATTAATAGATATCGATTTTATCGATATAGATATTATTTTTGCAAAACTGACTTGAGCATCACTATGTTTGGAATATTCATCCTGACATTGTTGCATCGGCCAATCGCAACCGCTGTATTTTCTTCGTCCCCCGGGACCGCAATGGTGAGTCGTGTGCCTAGGCGAAATCGGTCTATCGGCTCTCAAGTGGTTTTAATGCTCTTTGGCAATAGCCTTAAGCCTTATGGGTTCATATTTTCTCTTTTTCTTAAAACGAAACGTTGTAATTTCATATTATGACTATCGACGTCAGCGCTACCCTAAGGTAGAGTGCGTTTCAACGTTTCAACAAATACTTCCTTTGCCGTTATATTGGCAGCAATGTATACCACTTCTTATTCTTCACCACTCCTTAATGTTTTGGGCATGATTCTAACACGGAAACCTTATAAATCTTAAAAAAATCCGCAGAATCGTTTTCCCATATCTACTACTTTGACAGACATGGGAACAAAACATATACTCCTAGCAGAGAACAGGGGAGCCAAGTGAGCCAACTTTATAACATAGTAACTATTTGGGGTGTATCCCACTATTTCCATGGAAATACAAAATAGAAAAAGTGGGACCAGCGTTTTTTACAAATTATATCCCATTATTTCTATTGCGACAAAAAAACGCAGTTATGTTATTTGAAAAGTTTACCACTTTTAATGAATAGATTAAAAAACACGACTTCTCGGTATGCACTATAATCTCATAAGTCCATGCCCACAGAACACTATTACTCCTAGCCTAGGCACAGAGTACTTTTTGATAGACTAGGTGCTACCAACATAATCAGCGTGTCCACCATTTTCATGCAGCTCATTATCCGCTCCAGATGCAACTCCGAAGCTGACCACGATCCTCAGACATGAGGGACCGACTACAGAGAGAGAGATGTTTATTTGAGATTTTATAATTTAGAATTCTATCCAAATAATATCTCAAAATGGGTTTCTCCTACGTTCCCGTCATCGTGTAGCGAACCAAATTAATTACCTAAGTAAATTTCAATGGTTTGAACGATATCACCAAATTAATAAAACAGTAAATTTTGTGACCTTTTAGCTACTTAAGGCGATTGGCACACAGCACCGCATTATGCACGCAAACGCGTTTTTATTGAATTTGTATGTCAAAAATTACGCGCGGGGGCACGTTATCTCCATCCCGCTGCGTAATGCGGTACAGTGTGCGAATCGCCTAAAACGTTAAAGCTTTCTGTCATGTCATGACGTGTTTTCGGATCAGTAAAAAATACTGTAACGTTAGACTCATATAGACTGTTCAGATCAATGTTTTTTAATATTTATTTACTGCTTATTTCTTTCAGTTAGTCAATACTTATATGTAGTTAATTATGTTTGATATCGTCAACCTGTCTTGAGCAAGCGTGGTGATCAGAGGGCAATCCTCGTAATTTTAAGAACGTTCACAGTCTGAGGGGCAATTCTCGTAATTTTTGGAACGTTCACAGTCTGATCTCAGTCTAAATCTGTCAAAAATACCTCTTAATTTCCCTACATTTTGACAAGTTTTTGACATTTGTTTGTCGCCGAAATGAGACTGCGACTAGATTTTGAACGTTTTAAATTACGAGAATTGGCCTTCTGATCTCACGTCTCAATCTGTCAGAAATAATTTTAATTTCCCTACATTTTGACAAGTTTTTGACATTTGTTTGTCGCCGAGATGAGACCACAGAGCATATAACCTTTTGATGAGACTGCGACTAGATTTTGAACACAGATACACCTAGATAACGCAAGTATCACGAACTGTATGAAAACTAAGCGTGCCACTTTTTGACTACCTACTATGACGTCACAAGCTCGCGCTCTCTCGCTCACGCTCACCCAGCCAGCAGTACGCAGGACTGAGCGCGAAAGTGGCGGCTTATGATTTTCGATCGTAAACTGATGCGATTTTTGGCACGCGAAGGTGCTCTTGCGTTATCTAGGTATATCTATATCTGTGATTTTGAACGTTTCAAATTACGAGAATTGGCCTTCAATGCTCGTGTCTTCTCTAGCAGAAGATGGCTTTGGTTTGCCTTGCAGTGGAACAATAATACGCTGGTTTGTAAAAAATATTTATTGCAGTGACGTAGGTAGCTTGCTCGTGAGTTGTGTAAACAATAGCAACAATACAAATACGGTATGTACAGACTTCTTATCAAGCTAGAGGTCGCCGTTCACGTTTTCTGTTTCAGATATCTGAAAATTTTCCTGTGGGCAAAAAGAAAAAATGTTAAGTATTATAATTACTGGATGGAACCAGTCTTCTACTACGACTAGACAGGAAAGGCCTGCGCCTGGTGACGGGGACCATCACGGGACACTGCTCGCTGAACAAACACTTCAACGCGGCAAGCCCCGAAAGAGATGGCGGAATATGAGCTGGACTTCTTCTTAAAGGATTGGCCCACAGTCGCAGTAGGTAGACCGGGAAAAGTGTGAAAGTGAAAAGAAAGAAAAAAAAGGAAAAAGAGAAAGAAAGAAAAGAGAGGAAAGAAAGAGAGAGAGAGAGATAGACGAGTCCAAGGTTGCCTGGAACCTAACTTAATAAATAAAAAAGACTCTAAATTATTAAAAAACTAATCTATTTCAACTGACGACGAGCCTTCGTGTTGAACACAATAGTAAACACAATAGTTCTTATTTTAACTTAAAATACGTGACTTTAATGACTCTAAGTTGATAGCAAGCCCTACTTGGTTATGCGTTATTCGCGGCCACAAACGATTAAGGTATTTCAAAGCTATAATTAAAAATAGATACTTAACGCTTCGTCGCGAACAATACCTACCAATGTAACTAAGTAGGTACTTAGGTAATGTTTCGATTTTATGACTAAAATGTCCGGACTTTTATTGAAATGTCAGGCTTTTTGTCAGGATTTTTCAAATTTCTAAATGGTAACCCTATCTGCGATCTCTTCCAGCCAACCTTGGAATGGACAGTGATTGAAAGTGAAGAAAGTAGAAGAAGTTGATTTGAGAAGTTGTGAATGAAAGTTTGTTGGGTTAATTTTGAAACACCTTACCTATCTATACTTATAATAAATCTGTAGAGAGGTCAATTCTGTACATGAAATATATTTTCAAAATAACTAAGTATCAGGGGGTGATAAGTGATCGATACTGATGCCAAAAATGCAATCAGTAAAATTTTTGTCTGTCTGTCTGCCTGTCTGTCTGTCTGTCTGTCTGTCTGTCTGTCTGTCTGTATGTTCCTTATAGAAACAAAAACTACTCGACGGATTTTAACGAAACTTGGTACAATTATTCTTCATACTCCTGGGCAGGTTATAGTATACTTTTCATCACGCTACAATCAATAGGAGCAGAGTAGTGAAGGGAAATGTTGGGAAAACGGGAGAAGTTACTCCATTTTTTAAGCTTCCGTCGCGTGTGCAGCCTTAATGGTTAAAGTTACATAGAAATCATGTATGATGGAAATATTCTACATAAAATTGTCTAAAAAATATCCCGTAACAGCATATGTCTATCTTTTATGGTTGACTCACAATAACACGTGTAACTCCTGATAGCTTAGCAGTTCGGAGCATTTTGATTATATTTGTTTACTCTTACGTTTATAATACTCTCACCCACCCCTAATTTTAAAAAGTTAACATTATTACCTATTCAATAAAAAAAGAATCATAGAAATCGGTATAGAAACACCAAACTTATACATGCAATAAGCCATCGCGCGATTCGCAAGTGACTACTGAATCATGCTATAAGGATTATTTTTGTGTAACGGTTGCCTCGATGCGTTCAGAGCGTTCGACCTTATTGACAGACAATAATAATTGATATTGAGAAACCGTGCTTATCAGCGCGACTTTTAGTCTAAATAGTTTATTTGAATTTCTTTTGTTGTTATTTTGTAAAATAGGTATGAGTAGTTATAAGTATTTATTTTTAAGTGAATTAGGTATAGGTAGATAGTATTGCACAGGCTTTTCAGCTTTATTTTCATTTATTTTTTGTTGTGAGTTGTATATATTTTTCTAAGATAAGAATATTTTAGTTTAAATATTCACTTAGATTTTAAGTAGCTAAAGTTAGGACCACGTATTAGTTGTTTTGGTAGTGTTTAAATATTCGTTCAAATTACAAATTATTAAGCGTAGGTACTTTTATTAATTAAAGTAGTTATAGGTAGGTATTTATTTTTAAGTGAAGTATGTATAGGTACATAGTATTGCACAGGCGTTTCAGCTGTATTTTCATTTCTTTTTTGTTGTGAGTTGTATATATTTCTGGGTATTATTCTATTAGAATATTTTAGTGTAAATAGTCATTAAGATTTTAAGTGTAAGGTAGCTAAAGTTAGGATCTCTAACGTAGGTTATTTTGTTAGGTAACTGACAGCCTTTTCGTTACCGTAAATTATTACACAATGCCACCTAAAAAACCATTATCTTTATCTCGAACTTCGAGTAAAGCTAAGAGAATGAGAATTACGCGATCTCAAGAATCGGCAGAGGAAAGATGAGAGTTAGAGCCTCAACTTCTCGAGCCAATGAAAACTCTCCAGAGAGAGAGATGCGATTAGCAGCTGACAGAGCAAGACGAGCTACATCACGGACGTCTCAAAGCTCTTCTCAACGAGAGCTAAGGCGTACCATTGATTGACCGAGAACAACATGCGTTATCCCGAGAAGCTGAAACTGCTGCACAACGAGAATTACGTCTCACAGCTGACCGCGAACGGCATACATTATCTCGCGAGTCTGAAACCTACACTGAGAGGGAATTACGTCTCACAGCTGACCGCGAACGGCATACATTATCTCGCGAGTCTGAAACCTACACTGAGAGGGAATTACGTCTCACAGCTGACCGCGAACGGCATACATTATCTCGCGAGTCTAAAACCTACACTGAGAGGGAATTACGTCTCACAGCTGACCGCGAACGGCATACATTATCTCGCGAGTCTGAAACCTACACTGAGAGGGAATTACGTCTCACAGCTGACCGCGAACGGCATACATTATCTCGCGAGTCTGAAACCTACACTGAGAGGGAATTACGTCTCACAGCTGACCGCGAACGCCATACATTATCTCGCGAGTCTGAAACCTACACTGAGAGGGAATTACGTCTCACAGCTGACCGCGAACGGCATACATTATCTCGCGAGTCTGAAACCTACACTGAGAGGGAATTACGTCTCACAGCTGACCGCGAACGGCATACAACCTTTAAGGGGGTGAAAAGGGGGGATTTTGTTTGTATGAAAAATCTTATTTCTTGAGTTAATAATCTTGAAACTTGGCACGAATATTTATCTAAGTAAATTATGAAGTTTGGAATTTTTCGTTTTTCTAAAATACCCCTTAAAGAGGTATTGGGGGTGTCAAAATTAGTATGGAAGAATTTTAACGCCCTGTCCGATTAACTTGAAAATCAGTATTTATACTAAGGACTAAAAATAATTAATAACGTAATACCCCTAATAATAATTAATACCCCTAACTGTGTGAAAAGAGGTAGTTAATTTTAAAGGGGAGGATTTTACTGCATGGCTTGATTAGCTCGAAAATTGGTATAAATAAACTTTGAGTCAAGTTATGAATACACCTTAAACGATTTTTCAAAATTCCACCCCTGTGGGGGTGAAAAGCGGGTGTGCGTACGCGCAGCGGAATGTTGTTGAATTTAAAGATTTTAATTATGCAGATATTTAGTGTATGACGTCGTATAATTGTGTATGGTAAAAAAAAATTTGTGCACGCAACCATTGTGGAGAAATTCACCAAAAACTGATTCCGCTGGGCGAACGTTGTCCTGGCGGAACTTTTTTTAATCCATAGACTTTAGAAGAAAAGAGATGTGTCCAAAAATTAGTGTGTATTTGTGTGTAATTGTGTATGTATGAATAAAACTAGTGCATGCATAAACTTCGGAGAAATTCAAGTTTCCGCTACGCGAACGTTTGGCCATTAGCTAGTTTTCATATAAAGCGCTTACATAGAGAACTGTAGATTTTTACATACGTTGTTTTGAATTTGTTTATATTTGTTTAAAAAACAGATTTAGAAAAAATCGTAGGGCTTAAAAGATAAAAATATAAACGTAAAATACGCTTATTAGGTCTTAGTTCTTAAAGTATGCACTTTGGGGTCTAGATTTTCACGTTTATACAAACCTTGTAAGTGTCTGCAACATGTTGCCAAGTATCAATGATGTTCCGTTAGTAACTAAAGAGTTATAGGACAAATTTACCATGAACAGATCACTGTTTACAAAGCAGTCAAATATCACGACGTTCTGAAGGAATTGCATGGTAATATGTATGTCAATAATTAGTGTATTCATTCAACTATTCTTATGCAAAATTTCATGTCATTAAATTCAGTAATTAAAGAAAAACAATTATAATACTGACGAAGCATCGAAAACCTACATAACCAGACCAAGTTCGGATGGCTACCAAAAAGCGGCCGTGCCATATATCTAAGAAACGTTCTTAACCTTCCAATATAGTATTTATTAATATGGTACAGTTGCGTACACAAGCGTTAGGAAAAAATAAAACAATTGCATTTCTTGAATGAAAAATATTTTTTTAATAATAACGCCACTATCTACGATAAAAACAAATCTTCAATTAACAAGTACTTCTCTATTTAAATATCCGCGTACAAAACTATTTAACTAAAGGATTAAGCGTACCGAACTTCGAACAAAATAATTCTGCATATTTTGGTGGGGTGCGGGGGAACACGCTCACATACATAAGAAAAAAAAAATCGATTCAAGAAGTAGTTTTTTTTAAGTTATTAGATTGTTTGATCCACTAAAGTTGCAAAGGGGAACGCTCGTGCATGTCTAGTCTATTGGTTAAATAGTGTATTAAGCTACAATATGATAAATATTTACCTAAACAGTAGTACATACTTACATGTGGTAAATATTTAATTTCCCTAAGGGGTCTATAGTTCGAATCCTGATCCGTGAAATCTTCAATAGAAATTAGCTGTATGAATTTTATTTGTCTTAAATAATATATTTAGATTATATCTCAAGTCTCAAGCGCATACTTAAATAAAGTACCTACGTAAATAGTACCTACTTTCTGTCATAGTCAAATACATTTAAAAAAAAAGTAGGTGTACAAAAATAAATGACCTATAAATTATATCGAAACAACAATTGTGTTATCACCTATACCAATTCAATACCGGTATTATACTGTAAATTTTGGGATGTTACCTAAATATATTGCACGGCCGCTTTTTGGTAGCCATCCGAACTTGGTCGGGTTATGTAGGTTTTCGATGCTTCGTCAGTATTATAATTGTTTTTCTTTAATTACTGAATTTAATGACATGAAATTTTGCATAAGAATAGTTGAATGAATACACTAATTATTGACATACATATTACCATGCAATTCCTTCAGAACGTCGTGATATTTGACTGCTTTGTAAACAGTGATCTGTTCATGGTAAATTTGTCCTATAACTCTTTAGTTACTAACGGAACATCATTGATACTTGGCAACATGTTGCAGACACTTACAAGGTTTGTATAAACGTGAAAATCTAGACCCCAAAGTGCATACTTTAAGAACTAAGACCTAATAAGCGTATTTTACGTTTATATTTTTATCTTTTAAGCCCTACGATTTTTTCTAAATCTGTTTTTTAAACAAATATAAACAAATTCAAAACAACGTATGTAAAAATCTACAGTTCTCTATGTAAGCGCTTTATATGAAAACTAGCTAATGGCCAAACGTTCGCGTAGCGGAAACTTGAATTTCTCCGAAGTTTATGCATGCACTAGTTTTATTCATACATACACAATTACACACAAATACACACTAATTTTTGGACACATCTCTTTTCTTCTAAAGTCTATGGATTAAAAAAAGTTCCGCCAGGACAACGTTCGCCCAGCGGAATCAGTTTTTGGTGAATTTCTCCACAATGGTTGCGTGCACAAATTTTTTTTTACCATACACAATTATACGACGTCATACACTAAATATCTGCATAATTAAAATCTTTAAATTCAACAACATTCCGCTGCGCGTACGCACACGAAAAGCGGGGATACAGTTTATTTGAAAAATCTGATTCCTTTGTTCTATAAACTTAAAAATTGGGCCGAATACTTATTTATCTAAATTAATTATAAAGATCATACCAACATACATTTTCGAAACTTTTAGAGGAAAGTACGAATTTCACGCAGACGAAGTCGCGGGCAGAAGCTAGTATATAAATATAAATAAAGTGCACGGAGGGAAGGGACGCCTTTGTCCCGCAGAGAGACAACACAGGCTTATAATAAAACAATAAAATATTAAAATTGCATTGAAATCTATCAAACGAAGGAACGTTTAGAATCAAAAGGTATGGAATTTCCCGCAAGAGCATTATACAACATTATTTTTAGTATATGCGAAACCTGAATATAGTTTGTTCAGAATAAGTAACTGAATCGATTCCAATAATTTTTACCCCATGTTATATTTTGGCCCAAAAATATTTAAAAAAGGTTAATAGTTGGACACCCCGAGTATATTATACTGTGCCCCGAGGAGCGACTAAGTAGGTACCATACGCGCACAATGGCGCGGCGCGGACGCACAGCGAGCGGGGCGACCGGGGCGGGGGTGCAGCAACCTCAGTCAGCAGCAGGGTTACCAGATTGGGTATTTTTTTCGCAATTTTGGGTAAAAATTTGGCTCTTGGAGAAATTTTGGAGAATTGAAATATTTGGAGAAATGTTTGGAGAGAGGAAAAAAGTCATGGAGAATTTTGGGTATTTTTAATAGTTAGTCAGAAAGACATGTGGTAGTAATTAGCCTATGAGAGTACATACGACGACATATCAAGCAATACATTTCCAGTATAATCCGACTTCTCATTGTACGAAAAACCTATACAGTGCGAGGTCAGCTAAAACTGAAAATGTATAGCTTGGGCTTATTAATTGAATCGACTAGCTTGATAATAATATGTCGTCGTGTGTACCTCTATAGACACCAAAAAAACGATGTGCATCATGATACGCTACTTTAGTAAGTAGAAGCTTAAACCCAAACTAATTTTTATAGGTTATTGGAAATAATTAGCTTGATAGCTAATTAATAAAATCTGCTTACTACAGTACTAATTTAATTGTCCATTTAGTTTCAATCAAAGAGCATGCAATGCCCTTGTATAATTATGTCGATGTTGAGTTCAGTTTGGTTAGTCTACTTTATTTAAAAAATTTCACCAAAAACTGTTCCGTAATAGTTAAAATTGCTTAATAATACAAAATTATTGCTTTTGGGTAAAAATTTGAAAAATTGTATCATTTTGGAGAAAAATAATTTCAAATCTGGAGAGAAATAAAAAATGACATCTGGCAACCCTGGTCAGCAGTCACCCGGGTACCACTGCGCACGTGTCGCGTGGGTCCAACTGCATAATCGCGAGCGCGCGGGCCGCCGAGTTGTGTTTCGGTTGATCGTGTACTTACCTATCGTATGTAAAAAGTGTCGTGTAACCATGACTTTCTCATACACAAACGTCCAGTACACAGAAACAACGATAACAGTGATAACGTATCCGTGGCAGTGCGGTGGTACGAGGAGCAATCAGAGTGCTTTGAACAGAACACAATGCTTTGCCGTGATGATTAACATTTTTAAACACGCCAAGATGGTTAATTGTAGAAAGTTATTATTTGTACCTACAGCCTGCTGTGGTTAAGTAATGCGATGTTTAACACTTTTCATCCACTTTGAACAAATCGCATTGACTACATTGTATCACTTACGGCTTACGAATAAGTAATTACTTATTCGTAGCTTACGGCTGCATTTATTTACGAATAAAGTACATTATAATAACTACCTACACTTGACCATTACGACAGTCCAAAGCCTGCAAGTGTGATGGAAAATGTTATCACCCGTTAATTACAATACAATCGCCGCGCGGTACGTTTAGGCACGCGGTGCCTATGATTTCGTACGGACAAACAGGTAACATAACAAGCTTATAACTTGGTGATTATTCATGATACAGTTTTGAAATTTTGTACATAGATTCTTTACATAAAAATACTAGACACGTGTTTCGGGTTTCGCATATACTAAAAATAATGTTGTAGAGTAAAAATTTGAATATTTCGCAGTCGTTATCGTGAATTTTCATTTTGACCTCACTATAATTATTGACTTCAGCGCCCTCGAAAACCATAGATAGTTTTATTCTTATTATTTTCTCTCATCGAGTCAGTCGCATGAGGGGACATAACGCTTTTTTTGTTGGCGACCTGAGCCGCGGGTAAAAGCTAGTCTATCTATAAAAGTAGCTAATATCTCACCAGACAGTCCTGGGCGCGTGTCCCCAGTCGAGCGGCGTGTGCTTGAGCGCGCGGGCCATGTCGGCGTCGGACACGAACACGTCGCGCCCGATGTCCGTCACGCGCACGTCGCCCGCGCGCGGCTCCGGCTCGCCGCGGTTGTTGTCCAGCACCAGCGTGATACGCATCGTCACCTCCCACACGGAGAGCAAGGGGATGTTGGCAACCTAGAGAAATAATAGTAGATTATTTATAATAGTCCTCCAGACCGCGGCCATGGCGGCCAGTCTCAACGGAGACCAGCCTTCGGCGCGGGAGATATACTACTGCACAAGTTGTGCGCAGACACAGGTGCAAATTCAAATGATTACATTACAAGAAAGACTGAAGCTGTGGCGAGACACTGCGTCCTTACCCAAACCGTTCGTTCCACCCGCTGAAGTCTTTAAACAGACTCCGGACCCAGGTTGGCCGAAGCAAGGAAAACCTGTTCAGGTGGAGATTCATAGACGACTCCGCCTTGGAGTGTAAATGTGGTGCTGTCCCACAAACGATGGGACACTAATATCGTGTCCTGCGTGTCCTGTCAACTGCACGTTACAGGAACTGATGGACGCTGGTGATGGCGCCAAACAAGCAGCCGAGTTCTGGGCCGAGTCCATTTAGATTGCTATCGACACGCTAAGAAGAAGAATGATTACATAACATTTCTACATACCTTCAACGAAAGATTCCCCTCATTATCCATCTTACACGGTAGATGCAGCTTCGCGTCATGCATCGCGCGTCCCCAGCGCAACGCGAGGCGCGCAACTGACGCGCAATATTGCAACAACGGCGGCATGTCCTTCGCGGTACATGCTGCACGCAACAAGCGCGCGACCATGTAACGCATGGTTTGAGACGCGAAGCGGACGGTCATTGTGGCCACTGGATTCTTGCGGTCTGAGATGTAATATATAAAAAAGAGAAATTGTTATTATTACACATCTTATACTAATAATAAAGTTGAATAATTTGTTTGAACGTGCTAATCTCTTGAACGGTCGGATTTAAAAAATATTTTTGCACTTCTTAGCCCAATTCTTGAGGAAGGCTATTTAACATCACGCTAGGACGCTCAGGAGCCGAGCAAAAAGAAAAACCTCAGGAAGAACGCTAAGTGAAAACGAAGTAATAGCGAGGGCAGGCGATGCGATACGATGGGGTTGGTCGGCGGAATAAGAAATTACACGCGGACGAAGTCGCAGGTAGAAGCTGAACATACACACACGTTCTTTCTGCTTTTATTTATTTTTACTCGGCTCCTAAGGAACCCAGAGTGATGTTAAATAGCCGATAGCCTTTTTCAAGAATTGGGCTATGAAATGCAAAACGATATTTTCAAATCCAACTGGAAGTTTCAGAGATTAGCGCGTTCAAACAAACAAACTCTTCAGTTTTATTATTTAAAAAAATACTAGCTGTGCCCCACGGTTTCACCCGCGTTAATGTCGATCCCGTGGGTATATCGGGATAAAAAGTAGCCTAATGTTAATCCAGGGTGTCAGCTCCCTCCATACAAGATTTTATCAAAATTGGTCCAGCCGTTTGAGCGTGAATAAGTAACAAACATATAAACACACCCTCACACACACTCACAAACTTTCGCCTTTTTATAAAGGCGAAAGTTTGTGTGTTTGAATCACACTTAATATTTCCTTTATTTCATTATGTACATATAAATTATATTTTTAAATATTAGTATAAAAAATATATAAAAACATTTAAAAATATAAAAAATAGTAGCCCACCGGTATCGGGAACAGGGTCCAAGCTACCGGCGGTCAGGGCTCCAGAGAGAGGAACCTCCTGACAATGCGAGCCGTGTCCAGAAGTACCGCTTTCTGAATCAAGCTCTTGATCCAGCTACCCAACGTAAGCCTCCTCAGGTGTTGGTCGAGGCTCTTGGTAATCAATCCATTGGCTGCGACGACTATCGGCACAATGATTGCTGAGTCAACATCCCATATGTCGACAACCTCGCGAGCCAAGTCAAGATACTTTATTTGTTTATCTTTCTCGGCTTTCACTCAGGTTCTCATCATGCGGGATGGTTATGTCAACAATCATTGCGCGCCGCTCTAATCGATCCATCACCACTATATCAGGCTTATTGGCAACAATAGTCCTGTCAGTGATGATGGATCGATCCCAGTACAATGTGATATAATTTCCATTTTCGAGAACTGGGTCGGGCACATACCTGTAGTACGGCACCTCCGATTCCACAAGGCTGTATTTCAGAGCAAGTTGCTGATGGATTATCCTGGCTACAAGGTTGTGTCTATGCAAGTACTCTCCGTTAGCTAGACGAGAACACCCGGAGATAATATGCCTGATTGATTCTCCCGGCCGGTGGCATGCCCGACATCTATGTCAACCGTGCCGTCTTTCACAATAAATCTCCGGTAGTTGTTCGTCATCACAACTTCGTCCATAATTGCACAGACAAAACCTTCGGTTTCTCCAAAGAGATCACTGCTACGTAGCCAGGCTACGGACGCTAGTAGGTCTACATCGGGTCCATGAAGGGCCCGGAAAAAGCGTCCGTGAAGCTCCTTACTCTGCCATACCTCCATGCGATCATTAGTGTCAAGCACTACTGGTTTGCGCCAGTTCTCTTTAGCCAAGGAGAGCGGGGTGAGGCCCTTGTCCACTACGACTATATCTCGATGCATCCCCACGTCGGTTTCTTGGAAGTATTCCCTGAGATTGCATATCTCGCGATTGTGGAGGGTCTTAGCGTTTAAAAACCCTCGACCTCCACACTTTCGCGGGATATACAACCTCATTACCGATGACCGTGGGTGATGCATTCGATTTGCAGTCAACAGTGTACGGACCCTCCTATCCAGGGCGTCGAGTTCGGTTTGAGTCCATTTGAGTATGCCAAAAGAGTACATCAAAACGTATTTAGTTTATTGTTTAGTTTATTGTACAAAGTCAAAGTCAAAGCATTTATTTCAAATAGGCACATAAAAGGCACTTTTGAACGTCAAAAATTATCTTATAAAATAGAATTGGTTCTAGTCGCCCATTCCAAAAGGTAGTTTTCGTATGGAGAAGAATGGGCAAGAAACTCCACCGTTACTCTTTTAAAATGTTTTAGGTACAATATTTTGCATGGACCGGTACATTAATTATATAATAACATGTGAGGACGATGCACCTAAAATAAAATTACTATACCACAATAGGTAAAAGAATTAAAAACGAAACCATGACATATAAATTAATTATCTGATAGATACATGGTGCTCACATATTTACAAACATGGCACAAGCAAAACGCGTTTAATTAAAAAAAAAAAAAATACAAGTCAGGGTGTGAGTAATGAATGTAAAAACGAATAAAAAAAAAAAATTACAATTAAATTAGCAACCAGTTCGATTTTGTCTAGACTCTAGATTGTCCTATGGAGCAGGACCAGCATGTTTCCAAGCGTTCTTATCTTGGATATAATCTTCTAATTTATAGTATGCTTGTTTACAAAGTGTAGGTACGTTTAATGTGAGTTTTAAATTTTATTTCATTTAATTGCAATATATCACAAGGTATTTTATTGTAACATTTGACACAGTACCCCATAAAAGATGTATGTACTTTGGCTAATCTGAAAAATGGTTGATGTATTTTATCTTTATTTCTTGTATTAAAGTTATGTCTATCGCTTGTTTTATTAAAAAGATGTAGATTTTTTTTTACATACATAATGTTTTCATAAATGAATTGGCAAGGTACCGTCATAATATTAATCCTTTTAAATAGTTCCCTGAGAGATTCGCGGCGACGTAGATTATAAATGGCTCTGACAGCTCTCTTTTGCAAAATAAAGATGGATTCAATGTCAGCAGCTCGACCCCATAGTAAAATGCCGTACGACATAATGCTGTGAAAGTAGCTAAAATAGACTAAACGCGCGGTTTCTACATCTGTTAACTGTCTTATCTTCCTAACAGCATTTATAAGCGGCCGAGCTTAGCCGCCCCGCAAGAGATGTTATGTGAGGTCCCCATTGTAATTTCTACATTTCTACTTTCTATATTAAAATTTCTACATTTCTACAGGTACGACGGCTGATAGAGATATATAGATATAGATTCGAGGAGTCGACTCAGTGGCGTGCATTGGTTTTCAGAATAAGTAGGCATTAGGCCGGGTCTAGTCTAGGCAAACGCGGTCACTAATCAGAAAAAAGCGAGGTCAAAAGTGTGGTTATTTGAGTAGGTATGCCAACTTAAGGGTGATAAATTGCGAAGGTCGAACGTCATGGTATTACGCGTGAGACCACAAAGTACTTTTATATATAATGTGCGAATAGTACGGGAGCCGAGTAGGCCGCTCGGCAACTGCCTTCTGCCGCGCGTGTTTGTATGAAGATTTTGTTTTTTGTTAGGTATGATAATTTAGTGAGTTTCTTAATTGTGAGGCACACACTACAATGTAATTGACAGGCTTTTGTTGATATATCGAGGTAGGCACTGCTTATATGCCTATATGCAATGCACGCCACTGTTGACTATACATACCATGCTGCATAGTTTCCACCGCTATATCCAGCACAGGAGTGTCTCCTCGAACTCGTGTCCTCATCCCATTGTCAAGCCGGTGCGCGAGTCGTGCCGTCAGCCTCAGCCGGCCGTGTAGCAGACGGAATGACCATGTATCGGCGGATGACGTCTCCCATTTGCATTCGTGGCTCCTGTAATGTTTGATAATATGTTAAAGATGAGGCAGGCAGAAGTCTATGTGGCTTTGGGTAGGGAATTAGGAATGTTTAAACTATGTAAACATGTGGCGAGCTTATCGCAAATTGTAGAGGGCTGTTACTGGAATGTCCCATTGACAATTGAGAATGTTGTAGCCTTGTAGACTGCAGATATGTAACCATTTTTTATTAAGGTTAATGTGAAGTGGTAGACCGAGAAATTTAAATTATCTTACGTTTTTTTGCAATTTGCAGGTCAGTGTCCGGTTATATCTTGATCAAAATATTCGTGAGTATAATAGGTACCTATGTATTTACAGAATTATAGTCATTAGTATATCTCTTTAAGTTAGATTTCTACCATAAACACTTTTCCATACGAGATTTGTTCTTAACGGTAGAAATATTTTTATTACCTCTTATTATACCTGAGATTCGAACTCAGGTCTATTTAAAACTATCATCATCTGCCTAGCCTTTTCCCAACTATGTTAGGGCCGGCTTACAGTCTAACGGCGCGGGGAGCAGCACCAGTATTTTACATGAAGCGACTGCCTACCTGACGTTCACAACTCTGTTACTGGGTAATACAATGAATGAATAATAAACATCAAAGATTCATTTGAAACAATTTTTTTGTACCTAGATCCGTAAATCATGTTTCGTTTTTTTTTAATAAATTTTATCACCTCTACATCAGACCTGGGATTCGAACACAAGTCCTAAATACCAATAAATTCATAATAAAACTTCACTAACCCCATGAAAGGCAACATATCAATCTTGGCGACCACATTGACATTAGAATAACCGTATATATTATTTGAGCTGGTTGCACACATCTGATCGGGATGCCAGTCCTTCTGCGAGGTCATACCCTGCATCGTGGCCGATGACTGACACTCCATCGTCGACGTACTATTCAAATTCTTACTACTCGTAAAAGACACGTCAGATTGTGAAAACGCCGTCAAGCTTTCAGATTTTAGGTTCAAATTTAAATCCTCCAGCAATTGCTTTCCTGCAATATCTTTGAAGTCACTATCCAAATTAAAGTAATCTAATATTATTTGTTGTACAGTGATGGTTGGCACTTGTTTTGTCTCTTTAACTTTCGGCGACTTCTTCTCGCTAACGTTAGATGTGTGAGCATTCTGCTCGCTACTTCGTTCGCTAGGTTCCGAAACGCCTTTGTCAGGTGCCATATTATGTGTATCATCTGTAGAAACCGAAGGCAGTTCGATATCTTTGCTTCTTATTTTGCCCACTGTGGTTACATTATTTGGATTCGGGCTGTTTGAAATTTTCTGCATTTTCGTAATAGGTTCCGGAGTCACTTCCACGACGGGCTGAGATTGTTTGTATTTGTCTGTCGATGGTCTGTAAAGCAGTTTCTTGTTTTTCGTTCTATTCGCTACCGTATTGGGATTATCGATTAGCTCGCTCAAGGCGCTGTCTGGCGACTTAACACTTCGGTTATCATTTTCTTTGTCCGGTAACACTCTACCTTCACCGTCTAAAGCGTCATCCACTAAAGTTAGCGACGAGCTCCTTTTACGCAAGTCTTTGTTTCCTTTCATGGCGACCAAAGTATTTACCTGATCGTCCCGTAATTGCGTTGAAAAAGCATCTATAGTTGTATAGTCGTCTTGCTTTTTGTAGACATACACATCATCCTCTTGCTTTTCTCGAGTTCGAATCGTCAAGGGGCACTGCGCGGTGGTCACATTTTCCACCTCAAAGTCATTATCTCTAGACGATTTATTTAGGTGACTCCCAGTAGATCGATTGCGGTCACAGAGAGTGTCATCATATTTCTTTGGATTATACCTATCCACGCCGGAGTAATTAAGTGGGGCGAGCAGAATGTTGTTCAAAGGATTCCGATGGTCGAAAACCATCACGTCAGGTAGAGGTTCGACGGGAGTATGTGAGTGTGAGGGCGAGTAGGAATACCTCTGCTTTGGTTCAGGGATGTCAGATTCTGACGACATTTCCGAGCTAACTCCGGAAAATTTGACCGAACTTGGCGAGGATCGAGATCTGGACTTACTAATGACAGCCGTTAAAGAACAGCCTTTATCTGTGTCCGTATTAGTGTCAGCATTGCAAAACAGCTCGCAATCTAAGTCTACCTGACTGGATATGACTAGGTTAGCCTGTATCTGCATGCATTGCGTAGACGGGATATTTGTTAGGCCTTTATCGATGGCTACGCTCTCAAAAGGCAGATTGTCGTTCATCGGCTTTACCAGATTCAGCATCAGTTCTTTATTTCCCTTATTTGGATTCGGGCTGTTTGAAATTTTCTGCATTTTCGTAAAAGGTTTCGGAGTCACTTCCACGGCGGTCTGATATTCTTTGTATTTGTCTGTCAATGGACTATAAATCCGTTTCTTGCCTTTCGTTCTATTTGCTACCGTATTGGGACTCTCATTTCGCTCGCTCAAGGCGCTCTCTGGCGACTTAGCAACATCGATCTCCGTCGCTTGCTCCTCTATATCAAAAAGATACGATCTTGAGAATTTGATCCTGCGCTTCTCATTTTCGTTGTCCGGTGACAGTGTACCTTCACCGTTAGATTGTATGCTGAATTGGTCGTTTTGCTTTTCGTAGACATACACATTCTCTTGCTTTTCTTGATTTCGAATCGACAAGCGGCACTGCGCGGTAGTCACAGGTTCCACCTTAAAGTCATTATCTCTAGACGATTTATTTAGGTCACTCCCAGTAGACCGACTGCGGTGACAGAGAGTGTCATCAGATTTCTTTAGATTATACCTATGCACGCCGGAGTAATTAAGTGGGGCGAGCAGAATGTTTTTCAAGGGATTCAGATGGTCGAAAACTATCACGTTAGGTAGAGGTTTGACGGAAGTATGTGAGTGTGAGGGCAAGTAGGAATACCTCTGCTTTGGTTCAGGGATGTCAGATTCTGACAACATTTCCGAGCTAATTCCGGAAAATTTGACCGGAATTGGCAAGGATCGAGATCTGGACTTATTAATGGCAGCCGTTATAGAAGAGCCTTTATCTGTATGCGTATTAGTGTTAGCATTGCAAAATAGCTCGCAATCTAAGTCTACCTGACTGGATAGGTCAGTCTGTGTCTGCGTGCTTTGCGTAGACGGAATCTTTGTTAGGCCTTCATCGATGGCTACGCTTTCAAAAGGCAGATTGCCGTTCATCAGCTTTACTAGATCTAGCATCAGTTTTTTAATACCGTCTTTGCTTCTTGCTTTGCCCACTATGGCTACTTTATTTGGATTCGGGCTATTTGAAATTTTCTGCATTTTCGTAATAGGTTTCAGAGTCACTTCCACGGCGGGCTGATATTGTTTGCATTTGTCCGTCGATGGACTATGAATCCGTTTCTTGCCTTTCGTTCTATTCGCTACCGTATTGGGACTATCGATTCGCTCACTCAAGGCGCTATCTGGCGACTTAGCAACATCGATCTTCGTCACTTGTGCGTCTATATCAACAACATTCGATCTCGAGAATTTGAGCCCGCGGTTCTCATTTTCGTTGTCCGGTGACGGCCTGCCTTCACCGTCTAAAGCGTCATTCACTAACGTTAGCGACGAGCTCACTTTAAGCAAGTCTTTGTTTCCTTTCATGGCAGTCATAGTATTTACCTGATCGTCCCGTAATTGCGTTGAAAAAGCATCTATACATTGGTCAATGGAAATAGGTCTGCTTGATGAGGTAGATTGTATGCTGAATGGGTCGTCTTGATTTTTGTAGACATACACATCCTCTTGCTTTTCTCGATTTTGAATCGCCAAGCGGTACTGTGCGGTGGTCACAGTTTCCACCTCAAAGTCATTATCTCTAGACGATTTATTTAGGTGACTCCCAGTAGACCGACTGCGGTCACAGGGAGTGTCATCATATTTCTTTGGATAATACCTGTGCACGCCGGAGTAATTAAGTGGGGCGAGCAGAATGTTGTTCAAAGGATTCAGATGGTCGAAAACTAGCACGTCAGGTGGAGGCTCGACGGGAGTATGTGAGTGTGAGAGCGAGTAGGAATACCTCTGCTTTGGTTTAGGGATGTCAAACTCTGACGACATTTCCAAGCTAATTGCGGAAAATTTGAGCAGACTTTGCAAGGATCGAGATCTGGACTTATTAATGGCAACCGTTAAAGAACTGACTTTATCTGTATCCGTATTAGTGTCAGCATTGCAAAACAGCTCGCAATCTTTTACCTGACTGGATAGGTTAGCCTGTATCTGCGTGCTTTGCGTAGACGGGATCTTTTTTAGGCCTTTATCGAAAGCTACGCTCTCAAAAGGCAGATTGTCGTTCATCGGCTTTACCAGATCCAACATCAGTTCTTTAATAGCGACGGATACGTCTTTCAAGTATGTTGGAATGACTTTTGCTTTTGATTCGTTCATGTATGACGTTTCGTCGAACGTTGTTTTCTTCAGCGGGGAATACTTCGTGTCGAATTTGAGGCTGGTGTCGCTGTTTGATTCGTCATCAAATTGCAATCTTTTGACGACTTCACTACTTGTGCGGTTTGATTTCTTAGATATATCTACGGACGCGTCTCTTGTACCTTCTTCGGTACAGTCACTATCATTTAGCGTTAGACTAGACTTCTGTAACCCTGCTTGCGCCATTGAAATGTTATTTAACAAATCCTCCCTACTCAAGGCTATAGATTGTCTGTTAGGTGCGAAGCTAAGTCGATTAGGCTCTGTAACCTCGGTATGACTTCTTATCTTGACGGTAGCCAGCTTATAATTAAGACCTTCCTTTCCATACCTAACATACTCATTTTTTTCTACAACATCTTCAGAATCTGTACTGACGACGTATTCGAAAAATCTGTTCGAATATTCATTCTTTTCCGTCATGGCACTTTGTGATTCTTCTAACTGCATTTTGAGATCGTCGATTCGTACTGGTTTCTCTTCTTTGTACTCAAGTTGTAGTGTCGGCGAATGACTGTATTTTAGTGCATTAGGCTGTGCTTTCTCTCCTTCCTTGTCGGTCTCTCTGTCTGTCTGTGTATCGTAATCGCTGTCTTTCCATATATAAATCATTCTCTCGTTCAAAGTATTGACATCAGTGTCTTGCTGCACGTTATCCGAAGAATGTTTTGATTCTAAACGAGACATACAGTTTTTATCCTCCGTACCGCTGTCTACGCTAGTCGCAGACGTGGCGAGTAGCGAAGGGAGTGATTTATTTCTTTTTTCACTCTCTGTCTGTATTAAAGCATAATCTTCAACCTCAGAGACCTTGTCTACTTTCATTTCAGACCCAGAACTCAATAAATTCAACTGACTTAATTTTTGTTTTAATCTAAGATGTAAGAGCGAAGTGTTAGCACTGGCATCTTCTACGGATGAGGGTATCGCGTCCTCGACAACGTTAACTAATGACACGTTTTTGGAGTCACTGGTCACATTTCTGTATATATCCATGGTGTTCTTCAAATCGCCGTGTTCGGCTGTGTTTGAATTCAATGAAGGCTTGCTACCAACAGTTATTAGTTCGGCTGGAATCGGTCTAGTCATTGAGATGTCACAGTTATCGTTATCAAAAATGACAGTATTTCGTTTCTCTGTTTCTCGTAGACTCAGAACCTTTGGTATTGCCATAGTCATTGACACATCAGAATTAAGGTCATCTGCATGAAACGCAATTGACTTTTGATCGTCTTGCAAGCCATCTCCCATTGGATTACGAGCATCTTTTTCATACACTTTATAATCAATAACTTTCTCCTTATCTTCTTTAATATCTTCAGGTTTTTTAACACAGTCTTCTGTAGAATCCAGTTGGTCTAAAAGAAAAACGTTTGTTGATAGAGTCGTAGCGATGTCAGCTTCGTCCTTATCATAAATAAGAGTTTTTCTCTCATGTTTTGCCTCTTCTATTATGTTAGCGGGTATAGCTTTAGTCATAGATATATCGCCTTCGTCGACATCATAGACAATTGCTATTCGTTTTCTATTTCTCGGTTTTCTAGACGTGTTAAAGGCATCGAAAGTTATATCTTTATCTTCGCTATTTCCGGGTATAAGTTGAGCAGGTATGGCCTGTGTTATAGATATATTCCCGGTATCATTTTCATAGACAATAGTTCTACGTCTAGAAGCATCATTGTCTTTGGCAGTGATATTATTAGGTAAAGACTGTTTAGTGGGAATTTCCTTAGCTTTATTATTTTCTTTATTGTCATAAAATTGAACTCTTTCCTGTAAAAGATTTGTCGGTAACGCTTGAGTAACAGAAATATTACCAGTATCGTCTTCATATACAACAGTACGTCGCGACGTATTGTTGTATACTAAGACGATACCGGTAATATTCGCGTCGTCTTTCGGGATTCGGTTATAATATTCGGAAGAATAATGTTATTAGGAATCGCCAGTGTGACTGAAATGTCCCCAGTATCATTATCAGATATTTCATCTTCATCCGTTTTTTGTTTCATGAAAACCGTTAATGCCAGAATTTTTGCATTTAGGGCTAAGCATATTATCATCGATAAAGTTCGGTACATCACATCATAGACATTTAAAACAATATGTGCGGGACAATGATAACCAAGTGAATAGCTTAAGTAAATAACATGTAACCATAGAACTATTATTACTTAGCGTATAAAAAACTATAATCCCCTTACTAATAAACTTTGTATAGCGTCTGTAGTTACACAGCGCTTTGTCTTCTTCTTTCGAAAGTCAAATTACTGATGACGGCTGAAAGAGAGAAATCGGCGTGTAACTATTCATCTGATATAATACGTTTATTAGTAAAGGGGTAACAGTGTAATAAATAAACAGTTCCAAAAGTCTGCAAGTAATTAATTTCACCAACCCAACCACAGGGTGTGCAACCTATACGGCCCACGATAGTTTTCCTCTGAGTAGTTTCTGCTGCAGGATCATTGACGGCGAAATTGGACTCACAAGGGTCATCATAAGGGTTGATAGCTATGATCTCTTTGTCCGCAACCCAATCGTTGTACAAGCTAACTTTCTTGTCAATGGACGCACTTTTAAAAACATCCTGTACTGGGCTATACGCGGTACCCGTTATGGACAGTATATCCTCGTCATTTTTGCTTTGTTCGATGAAGGCACTTAGTTCGAATTTGCTATGGGGTGCCGTTAATTTTCCCTCTCCTGTATGCTCGAAGGAAGCTAGCTGCTGAGAAAAATTAACGTTTAGTGACCCATTGGGAAGACCGCTGATAAAGTCAACAGCCTCGACTTCTTCGAATTGTTGGTCGAAGATTCCCTTTCCAAGATGGCCGACGGGCTGTCGGGACGCGTTTGCTTCGGAATCGTTTCTGGATGATTCTAAAGACTTGTTGTGTTCTTCGTAGACGTTTTTCCACGTTGACGTCGCATCGTTCGTTACGAATTCGCTGGGGAAAGAAATGTAAGCAAATTATGTCGAGGAAACGGTTAAATAATCGACACATTCTTTGATTGTCTTATTAACGACTAGCTGAGGTGAGAGGGGCAAGGGTGGACGAAGAGACGTAAGCTCGGGTACGGAGAGACGTAAGCGCGGGGACGACGAGCCGTAAGTGCGGGAACTGCAAGTTGACCACGCATCGCACCGCGGTTCGTGAGCTCGTCCCGAGGCGAGGTGATTACGTTACGATTCCGATTAGCGTGCGTTGCAGTAGGGAGTTTCATACATAGAATACTGAATGGCTCGAGTTGATACGGTGGCGATCCCTTTCTGAGTGATAGTTATGACCTTTATAACAGGATGTACCCAATATTGTCTTTTTAGTTTAGCTCGCATGGTTGAGCCAGTTTTTCGTACATGTGCGTCCACCGCAAGCTATGCCAGCTAAGCTAACTATAATAGCCCAACTAAATCAAACTAACTTAGTTATGTAGGCCGATCCGAAGCTACGCGAACTAAGCTAAACCCCTCTCAACCCCTAATGTTACCCCTCTGGCGCCTTTCGCTAGTGTTGTGTTGTCGGCTGTGATCGTCACGAATTTGCAGCAAGGAGGTATTTATTGAATACGGCTAGCAATATCCTATATTGTATAATCCAAAGGCAAAAGACTCTTATTTTTGAAGTGAAACTTCTTTACGCACGCTTGACTTGGGGAGTAAGCTGGCGAACGCGTGACGTAAGCGTTACGAAAAGTGTGATCGGGCGAGGCGAACGGGAGTTGAGTGGGGGATATAACTATATAAGCAAGAGAAAGCAGTGCGCGCGCACATTTTCTTTCTCTCTTCCTCTCATAGCCAAATACGTTCAAAGTTTCACTTCAGTCGTGTGGTCATAAGCACACTCGGTTTTTTTTTCTATGACGAATGTGCCTAAACCTCCTCTGGACTCTCGTCACAACACTTCATCACGTCCGATAACTCGATACTCCAGCACAAACTGATCAACACTAATGTAGTTTTAGCTTATTTTTCTGTGGACGGACAACTTTATTCCCAGTTTAGATTAGCTTAGTTCTTAATTAGTTTGCGGTGGACGATCGGCTTTACTGAACTGTGATGGTTGCTATTTAACTCGGCATCAATGAGGTGTACACGCGGCTCCGGTGCGGCGCCGGTGCGGCTCCGGCGTCATGTACAGGAAGCCTTACCATTTTCTCAAAACTATATTTTATAAAAAAAAAAAAAACAAGTGTGTCTCGCCCGATCACACTTTTCGTAACGCTTACGTCACGCGTTCGTCATTTTACTCCCCAAGACAAGCGTGCGTAAAGAAGTTTCACTTCAAAACATAGATATACTCACGCTACACCGGTCCTTCGTGAGAAACTAACTCTTCGACTCTTAGCAGAGTCTGTGGGCGTGGTCACGTTAAACTCCAACTCCGAGAAGGGTGTGCGGGCCGGCCGTTGACTTTTCAGTATTGAGGAGCGGCGCTTCCTACTGTAAACATAAATAAAATATTGTTAGGACAAAACCCCCTTAAAGCGCTACCTCGAAAATCTAAAATCCTCGAAAACTTAAGTACTAAGCGAGCGAAAGTGATGCAATTACTTTTGAAACGCAAAAGAAATGATGGCTATAATGTGCGTGCGCTCGGAATAAAACGACGTATGTGCCAAAACGAATTTACTCCTTTTTTAACAAAGCTGTTCCCGAGGAAAACAACAATACACGTGGCGCCATCTATTATCATAATAACGTTATTGTTGTTTTCCTCGGGAACAGCACTTTTTTGGGGATGAAAACGTCAGGGTTTCCGAACGGAAAATATAAGAATGTGTGCGCTAAAGAAAAGATTTTGTATGAAATGCGTGCATTCAGGGTCTCCGAATCTGAATTCGTGATTCGGAAACCGAATCAGGAAACCGGACGTATGTGGCCGGCCTAAAGGGGATTTTGTTCAACACACAACCTGACACTGACCTGCAAATTGCAAATAATGTAAGAAAATTTTAATTTGATCGGTACCCTGGCGCTTTCTATCACTTGATTTTTTTTCAATTTCGTGTACAATGTTAAGACGGCCGGCGCCGACCATACGCCGACCGCACAGTGGCGCCCTCATCGCTTTTTTGGTTATTTCTTTTATTTTATAATGAAAATGCAGAAAATAGTTGTGCTCCACAAGACAATACGTTAATATTATTACAAACGGTAGTTTCACATTTAGTTTTATTATAATCACTAAAACGGATAATATAGTGGCCACTTTTATAACGTGCCTATTTTCTGCATTTTCAATCTAAAAAAAAAGAAATAACCAAAAAACGGTGAGGGTGCCACTGTGCGGTCGGCGTATGGAATAGAGATTTAACATTTTGGTAGGTATATGGTTTTGAAAATACAGGCAACGCTGAAATAGGTCGGCAGTTACCTGGGTCCATTTTTGAACCCGATTCCACTTTCAGGATATCGGGAAAATTACCTTCAGCTAGCAGTTTGTTGAAACATTTGCTCAGGTTGTTCGCTATTATATTACATCTACCAACTTGCACTGGGTCCGCGTGGTGTATTACGGCCCACTCCCTCTCACAGAGAGGAGGCCAGTGTCCCAGCAGTGGGAAAATTATGGGATTATGCTAGGTAGATATATGTATATCCTCACTTTAAATGATTGATGAAAGAGTAAACTAAATAATTTGTTTATTTCAGTATTGTGAAGATAAACGAATTGACTTGGATCATATTAAAGAATTGTGTACGTAAATAAAGTTTATTTTATAAACAAAAATAAGGTTTAATTCTTGTCATCATTTGAGGCTAAAGACAAAGGTTTAAGGTTTTTCCACACTGGTCAGGGCCCCCTATACTCTGGGTGGACTCCATGTATAAATTATCTAAGCATACTGCGGAGAGAGTCCATACAGCACAAACCAGGCCATGTGTGATCAAAATTATATAAAATATCAGCAATAAATTGGTATTCCATCCCTGACGACATGGTGATGGGCCTCTGACCTTCGTACCTATTATATGTGTTGACATTTAGTTGCATTAGTTACGTTGCAAGCAACTTTAACACTAAAACTAAATTTCTAGATTCATTACTCTCATTGCGTCACATGAGGATTTAGATGACTCTTTTAGGGTCTTCGCCCACTGGCCACATGGCACGGCAGGGGATCCTTCGGCGTCGCTGCATGCAAGCGCATTCTGACGGCAACGATGCCGATTGCCGCGGTATAACTAGGCAATATTTATCGCTTGCTAGATCCAACTGCCTAAAATCAATAATCAGCAAACGACTTTTAGTAGATATACATAGATAGAAATAAAAAGATATATATATATATTAGTAAGTACATAGGTACATTATGAATTTATGATACATGTGTGCTATGTTGATCATCAAACTCGAGGCGGTATTATTCGCGCGAGTCGTAGGCGAGCGCGATAAGGAAGCCGAGGAATGATCAATGCACACGCGTTTCATACGACATTTTTCAACACACTTGCGAGATGCTTGCGAGGAAAAAAACAGAATTGTATTGTTAAATATTAACTTGTATGGAAAATGGCGCGCTGCTTTTGTTTTTTCGCGCGCCGCCTAGCGTGCGCGCGCAGGTTTACCCTTAGAGTAAGTACTAAGTAGTGTTCATTCCTACACCTGCGCGCGCATTGCTAGCGCGGCGCGCGTTTATTTACATAAAGGCACAGACAAAACCGATAAACAGCCTATATAAAAAAAATATAATAAACACAAAATAATGTTGGCGGAAACACATTATTAAAACGCGACGCGACCCGATGAAACGCGATGCGTGTTGAGTCGAATCAAATGTATGGTTTTCTATAGACCAGAATAACACTATGAACATCCGACGCGACGCCATGCGCGCACACGCCACCCGATCCAGACGTGCCAGGTCGGTGTGTTGCCCATGGTGGGGGTAAACACGCCATCCGACGCGGCGCGCGCGGGTTGTTTCTAGACAACACCAAATGCCACGCGTCAGTCGTTCTAGAACTGTCACAGAGCTTATATGCATTCTTTGATCCCATCCCTGTTCTTCAAACTGTCAAACGGAATTTATGCCAATATAATATTAGTTTTTGCATTTATTTAGCGAAATGACCGACAAACAATTAATTGAGTTATTCTCTTTTTTTTGAGTCGTTTAAGTATCATATATGTACCCAAAATTTGCATCAAATCTTCTTCAAAGTCTTCATCTGACTCGTTATTTATTAAATCCATAGTAATAACCATACACTTCCTCTGCTGTTAGCTAACTGTATTCAGAAATTGCTAATATGTCGTGGCGTCGCGTGTTGGTAATGTGCACGGTGCACATCGGGTGTCGACACGTTGCGTCGCGTCGCGTTTAATGTGTCTCCGCCTTCGTAGTTTTGTCATGGCAGTTTAGTTAGTATGGAATTAGAAAGTACTATTGGCATAGAGAAATTTACATTAGTTCAGTGAGAATCCGCAATAATAGAATGCCAGCGGTCTTTTCCGTTTTGTTCCGGGAGAGACCACAGACAATTTAAGGTGAATGTGCAGTGATAGACCGCGGAATTCAAATTTTCTTTCGTTTTTTGCAATTCGCAGGTCAGTATCAGATTGTATCTTGATCAAAATATGATTTGCGACTATAATAGATATGTATTTACAGAATTATAGTCATTAGAATCCAAACTAATATTATAAATGCGAAAGTAACTCTGTCTGTCTGTCTGTCTTTTCTTCACGCCTAAACTACTGAACCGATTTAGATGAAATGTGGTATAGAGATAGTTTGAGTCCCGGGGAAGGACATAGGATAGTTTTTATCCCGATATTCCCACGGGATCGACACATATGCGGGTGAAACCGCGGGGCGCAGCTAGTCATTAATATACCTTTAAGTTAGATTTGTTCCCTAAGAATTTTTCCATGAGAGATTTGTTCTTATGGAACAAAATAATCTAACTTAGAAAGATGTATTAATGATTCTAATTATCATAATTCTGTAAATACGTACCTGAGTCGCGAATCATATTTTGATCGAGATACAACCTGACACACCTGAAAATTGCAAAAAACGTAAGAAAAATTTAATTTCGCGGGCTACAACTGCGCATTCACCTAAAATAGTTAATTTTGGGACCAAGGACAATTCAGACTATTTAAAAAAAAAGTGAAATATGGCTCACGGATTCCTTTTGGCATGAAGTCTCTTTGATGAGATTAAAAAAAAACGCACATCTCCGACAAGAAGCTTATAGGTAAAAATGGAGACAACACTCTAAATACCTAATTGAAAACGACTATTGTCGGACGTTCTCTTTCTAAATACATACATATGACAAAGAAAACAGATATCCCTGTCTCGTTCTTATGTGTGTATTTAGAAAGAGAGTGTCCGACCACAGTCGTCTTAACTTAGGTATTCAGAGTCTTGCCTCCACTTTTATCTATAAGCTTCTTGATCTCCGACCTCCGACTAGTAAATAGTTATCTGTGGCGTTATAACACTAGTGAAAAAAAAAGTAAAAAGCATGCTTTTTACACTGCATTACCACCCAGCCACGGCTTTTGGCTTAGCGGCAAGCGGCGCGGTTTCTTTTGTCTAGCGTTCACGCCGCCAGTGGTGCGTCGCGGCATGGTTCATACATTTTCGTATATTTGTTTCTACCGCTCGCCGCCCCGCGCTAAGCTGCCGCTGATAGCGGATTAGCGGCGAGTTCGTGGCCAGGCCGTTATGGACCTAATAGCGGTTCATTAAAAGTCACTTTACGAGAGTGCAACCAGAAAATGTGGACCATTTGAGATTGTGGACGAAATAAAACTATGTATGGATTGTAGCACTGAGCATAGGGCGTTCTTTATTTTAGTAAATGACATGAGTTTATGAATGTATAGCAAATCAAATAACTTACAGAATCCAAACCACACTGAAAGCAGTAACCGTCAATAAAGTTCTATACAAGGGCCAAACCGCTAGCCAATTATGAACAAAGGCATAGTATACATTTGCTGTATTAAACATTTAGAAAGCATTGCAAATAACACTACATTATTGTAATAACAAAGAATTTTTATATTTATTTTACTTTACAATTTTGCTACCATAACCAAACATGTCAAGTTGACATTACTGAGAACACTGAGAATTATTTTTCTTTCTTCTAGTAAACAGTAGGCCAGATTTAGATTGCCGTTGGACGTAAAAAGTATTTTACTGTTAGATTGTGTACTAAGCAAATATACTAAGACCCTTCTCCCATTACGATACGCCCAGGCGACTCTAGTATCTTGCGAGTCTCGGACACAGAACACTATTAGCCCCTTCGTACACAAGGCTACTCAAATCTTAGATACTCAACGATTTTAGTCTTCAAGCAACTGCCGCCATACAAATCCATTGAAGTTCGTACACGAGTCGCGTCGCCGACATTTTCAACTTAAATGGATTTGTATGGCGGCAGTCGCTTGAAGACTAAAATCTTTGAGTATCTAAGATTTGAGTAGCCTTGTGTACGAAGGGTCTCGGAGACTAATCGCCGTGGAGTATCACACATACATTTGTATCGGTGCTCGCACACTACGCTACCGGTATCGTACACGTCTGCGACCACAGCACATTATATACCCCGACGGGCTTTCGATCGACTAGCTAGACGATCGAATTTGCGTTCATTAGTCACCACACGTGCATTGGCGTCGCGCCGGTCGCACGTCGTTATAAATTACATAATTTCACAACAACACAAAGTCATAAATATTAGTCGAGACGTTATAGTGTGCAATAGCCTTAAGCCTTTTGGGTTCATAATTATTATTTTCACTTATCATGCTCTAAAAGTCCGTCTTTATGTTGTGCTTAGGCGACATAAAATCGCTTTTTATGTTCTAGTGCATAAAGTAAAATTTTTTTCTAAGACTAAAGTAATCAGGCCCAACAGCCACACGCACAATAAAACTTCGCAGATTAAAGTCGTGATTTATTTCAGTTTCTTTAATTTATACCACTTCAAGGTTTTCTATCGTTAAACGAATATTTAAACACTACCAAAACAACTCATACCTATTTTACAAAATAACAACAAAAGAAATTCAAATAAACTATTTAAAGACTAAAAGTCGCGCTGATAAGCACGGTTTCTCAATATCAATTATTGTTTAAAATAGTTGTATTATGTGTTAATAAAATCAGGTAAAATAGTTGTCATTTATTATTTAAAAGCAGTATGAAGTACATACCCAAGTCGAATGACAAATGTTGAAAATTAAAAAAAAAAAACTTTTAAAAAGTTTTGTGGCGGTATTATCTGTGGTGGCGGGAATTAGCTATGGATGCAACATTTTTGTACTTTATGCCTGTTTCCTTTTCTCGCAATCGAAGTGAAAAGCAGAGTGTATAACTCAGGCATAAACGAGCCATTTTACCCCTCGACTTAACTATCCACTCTCGCCTGCGGCTCGGGTGGATATAAACGTCTCGGGGTAAAATAGCTTCTTTTATGCCTTAGTTGTACAATCTACTATTTCTCTTTCTTAAAAAAGAAAGCTATTGTTAAGTAGTTCTACAAGAAATTATTATATCATCTAAAAAAACATTATTTTACGCATAAAACATCATTTACATAATGTTTTTCAGATTTTTACACAATATTTTTCTGTCTCTGTACAACAAAATGTCTAGAAACATTCTAGAAACAACGAAACGTTGTAATGTCATATGACTATCGACGTCAGTGCTACCAACATAATCAGCGTGTCCACCATTTTCATGCAGCTGATGTTTGTTTGAGATTTTATAATTTAGAATTCTATCTAAATAATATCTCAAAATGGGTTTCTCCTACGTTCCCGTCATCGTATTCACCCTGCTGTGGGGTATTGTGGGCATTGTTTGCCCCTTCTTCGCCCCTAAAGGACCAAACAGAGGGTAAGTAACTGCGCCTTCCTACTCGAAACTATTTTTGCCAATTCTAAGTCTAAAACATATATTTCGTTGTTCTATTCCAGGATTATCCAGGTGGTTTTGATGCTAACTGCTGCTTGTTGCTGGTTATTGTAAGTATTTTTCTTTTTACAAGGTTTTTCAGACTAAAATGAGTCATGGACCTTAAAACCTAGATGTAGCACAGAATAACTAATAGTACTTAGAACAGAAGGCCGACTGGTCAGTGTCCTTCACCACACAATCCTCACTATTGAAAACTTCATGAAAAGCAATTTTGAAAAAGCAAAAAAATAGTCAACAAGGTCAAAAAAATAGTCGTATTATGATTCCGAAGTTATATCTATAGGTTGGTGAGGATTGTCTGGTGAAGGTCTCCACACAATCCTCACCTCCAGTGCAACCAAACGGCTGGGAGTATCGACTTGGTTTTAATTCCAAAAAATAGTCAAGAAATAGCCGTAAAGCTATGCCAAATCTTGAAAATAGTCATTCAGTGATTCCAGAGCTAGAGATATAAAGGTGCCTTGTTGAGGATTAACTGGTGAGCTTTTCTCGCCACAATCCTCTCCTGATTACCGCGGACTGCTGACATTTTTGAATTTCAATTCGGTGTCAAAAAATAGTCTAGACTTATAGTTGTCTCCAACCATGATATTTTCGACCTGGTTTACTATGTAGAAGTATGTTAATTCAATTTCCACATGAATGCATACTAATATTATAAATTCGAAAGTTCAAATTGTCAAAGGTGAGGATTGTGCGGTGAAGGTCACTGGTCAGTGAGTCGTCTTAAGGTTGCACAGGTTATTATTACTTTGTGTCCTTTCTTGTCGGCAACGTACCTACGCCACTTAAAAGAGTACTAGTGCTGTCTGGAAAGAAAAATAAATAAAATACGGTACATACCTTTGTATACTTTTCTTGTACTTATGAGTACCTAGTCTATCTACAGCTTTTTCACTTTCATGTAATGTCACCTTACAAACCGAACGAAACAAAAACCTTACAAAAATATTGTCTCAGCTGTTTTTTGATTTACTTGGGCTAATAAAAAAGCAAGTGAGTCCCTGTTGTTTACATAATTAACCTTTTGAACGCCAGAGTATAAACGTATCGCCCGCCGTACCCCTGACGCCAGGCTAGTCTAATGTAGTTTTAAATAATAGGAAAAAGAAACACAGAAAACTTAATTTAGTATATTATTTATTTTGTTTTAAAAAAATGTCGTTTTCTTGTCGTCTATAGATGACGGTGGCGTGTTGGGCACGTTTTCATTTGTAGGCTATACACGACCGTGGCGTTCAAAAGGTTTAAACATTTAGTTATAGTTAGTTCCATGGTAGGTACAGTTAGCAACAAAAGTCAGTTCTTACTTCAGTTTTTTTAATCTTACTTATTGAGCAAAATAATTGTTCAAAATTGCAGCAGAAGTACAATTTTTAGTTTATAAACTCTGCTATTATGTGAAAAGCTAAAAAGTAGTTTATTAAAAAAAATTGATGTCAATTTAATACAGTGTTATCGACTTTTGTTGCTGACCGTACCTACCCACCAAAACAAAAGTACTTACTAAGATCAAATTTAAATAGGTAGGTACGTTCCTACCTGATAGGTATGTATAAAGCTAAACCTAAGAACTACGTAAGTGAGTACCTAACTATACTATAATAATAATAAATAATATTCTGATACAGGTTAGATAAATAAGAATAACAAATGTAAACATTTAGTAAGTAGTTACCTACCTACCTAATTACTAGTTAGGTACAGTCAACAGAAGAGATAAGTATGCAGGACCGTCGGATATAGTTGAAGTTTAGTAATAAACCGATGGATGTTGTCGACTGAAGTTTAATTTGATAATGAGCTGTTTGTTTTCTGTTAATAAAATTAAATTTTATTCGAGAACATCTATCAGTTTCTTACAAAACTTCAACTATATCCGACGATCCTGCATACTTATCTCTTTTGTTGACTGTATATATATTTTGGTTTTCTAGGAAGCTCAAGAATATTTAGAAAACAAAGGTAATAGGTAATACGGGCTGGTGTCCGCAACTCCACGTCAATGCGCGTATTTTGCGTACGGGAAAACAAAGATTAACACAATGAATAACAACCAATGTCCTGGTTTAAATGTATCCCAACCTTTTTTGTTCAACCTGTACCGTCCCACAGCTGGGCAAAGGTCTCCCCATAACTGTCCACTCTCACAATCCATACTTTAATATTATAAATTCGAAAGTAACTCTGTCTGTCTGTCTGTCCGTATGTTACCTTTTCACGCCTAAACCACTGAACGGATTTAGATGAAATTTGGTATAGAGATAGTTTGAGTTCCGGGAAAGGACATAGGATAGTTTTTATCCCGATATTCCCACGGGATCGAAAACCGCGGAGCGCTGCTAGTATTTAATAAAATTATTATATTTTCAGAAATAAAGATTTTTCCTCTTCTAATAAAGTTTTTATTTTAACCATTTCCTACTTGTGTATTCCAGCTGGCTGTGCGCGTACATGGCGCAAATGAACCCCCTCATTGGGCCCAGACTTAACAATGAAACACTCATCTGGATGTCACGTACTTGGGTGAGTACTCGAAAGATTTGTTTACGTAACCGGGGCTCGAATTTTCGAGTTCTCGGGGGAACAGCGCGGCATAAATGCGGACCTCTTCGCAACAAAGTTGCAAGAGGTCATTGCGGATGCGGCAATGGTCGTCAGGCCTGTTAAGACAGCAGCCTTCGAGGTGGCTGATCTGGATGATTCGGTCACCAAGGAGGATGTGGTGGCGGCCGTCGCGGCGGCTGGAGGCTGGGACCGCGGCTGGGGCATCATCCGCGTCGAGTGCCCAGTCGCCGCGGCTGGGGCCGTCCTTGCTGCGACCAAGGGACGGCTGCTTGTGGGACTCAAAATAATGGGCAAAAAACAGTGGTTAAGTACACTGCTGTTGTATAAAAGAGGGCAGGCCTTCAGCATTGCTTACTGGCCTTTACATTCCATAAATACTATTATACTTAAGCCGACTACATGACGTAATGCGCGATCTTTGTCGGACTGCATAGAAAAGAAAGAGAAGCGCGATGACATAACGCTGGTAATTTATTGCAAAATATGAAGCAATTATCTGTTCACAAAAAATCTATTGTTTGGACTAAAAAATTAAAACACTAGTGCTTTAGTATGTTGCTTGTAGAATAATCTGACAAAAAATCAGAATGATTGTATGTATATTAGTATCGTTTTTATTGTAAAAAGAAAGTTTTTAGAGGTATCTTCATGATTTTTTTCTATCGTATCAAATTAGTTGTATTATGTTTTCAACATACTATCTACCTAGCATATATTCTGAAGAATATTATATATTTTTCTGATTTTGTTTACTGTAGTCGATCATTTTGCGTTTTTTTTGCGTTTGGGTCATGTAAGCTCCTTAAAGAAATTCGTTTTTTTAATTCTGCCTGTGTAACTACGTTGTTCTTCTAAAACGTCACAACAAATTTTGGTGTAGTCTTCCCCATCATTTGGAAAATTTATTCCGGAAGGTTTTTGAGTTTAAATTCCAATGATGATGCCTAAGGACGTCGCAGTTTCAATTTTATTGTTTTGACAATAAAATTGCAATACAATGCACGCCACTGGCAGTCGTGGGCCAGTGGTAACGGAACCGACTTACGAGTTGTACGTCGTGGGTTCGAACCCAGGCAGGCGTTTTACTTTTTATCATTTATTTCATCACCACTGCTCTCAAAAACTGTGAAGGAAAATATCGTGAGGAAACCGGCATGTCCTAGAACAAAAAAAAAATCGAAGACATGTGATATCTATCAACCCGCACTGGGCCCGCGTGGTGGACTACGGCCCACTGACTCTCACAGAGAGGAGGCCTGTGTCCCAGCAGTGGGAACTTTAGCATGGGAGCGGTGAATGCTTATGCGAATCCCGCACCCCCGGCCATAGGTAGAGGTGGAATACCGCGGTGGTTTTAGCCGGTAAGAGTCCGGCATGCCCCTCTGTCACCCCCACGTTAGGGAAGGCCATGAGGATTTCCACCGCGAGAAAAAAAAAGGTGGGAACTTTTGCATGAGATGCGAGACCTTTAACACAAAAGTCCGACCTTTACATGCAAAGGTTAGGTCAAAATTAAAAAAGTTTCTTGACAACATACCTCTTGGGTCTACGAAATAACGAATACTTTTCCTTGCGGAAATTGTACGCTTTGCCTTGACCTTGCCGTTCAGGGTCAAATCGTAATATTGCATTATGACAATTGAATAATTTATTAGTGTAATGTTCCGGTCGGCTGCTGGTAACACCGACGAATTCAGTGTGGCTGAGGTTTGCACCAAGGGTCGGCTTAAAGTCCTTACCGGTGCATGCTCTTTACCGATGACATTGATCTCAGATTTTGGGATGCATGAAGAAGCCTCCTCGGGTAGCGCAGTTTGTTCCGCCAGTTACTCAACTGAACCGAGCGCTCGGCGCATCCTGGATAGTCACACCCAACACCTTATTTGACTGGCCAATTCTTGTCTTGCGGTGCTGTGGTAGGGCTAACGCCCGCGTGGTTAGCGACCACTTTCCTACCGGAGTCCGGCGTCAAGTAGCCTGCTGTGTTTCGTCGATGCCTGGGAGTTCCAGTGCCTTGGGCATCTTCTGGGCACGCTCGTTCCATCATAGACCTCATCCATCGCTTTCCATCAGGCGTGATCGAGGTCAAGAAAGGGCCCATTCAGCAATAAAAAAATATTAAAGAAATGGTTACAAAAGCAGGAGAATATCAGCTTCAAAATCAGCAGAATGAAAGATCTGTAATTTCGGCGGTCTCTCCAGTTCTGGAGCCATAGCGCTTGATGGCACGCTTCTCCCGGTCTGTTCCGACTTTCGTAATCTCGGTTCACTCATGCAAAGCGATGGCGAATTAGATCAGACGGTCGAAAACCTGCTCACGTGGATTTCACAAATGACTCCGGCCTGAAGTGTAAATATGATGCTGTCCTACAAACAATGGTGCACTTTATATCGTATCCAGCGTGTCCTCTTGTCTGCATGCTACAGGAGTTGATAGACGCTGCTGAAAGTGCCTAGCTCGTAGCCAAAATCTGGACTGACTGTATATAGATTGCCATCGATACGCTATGAAGGAGATCGAACTGTTAAGCACAGAATTAACACTGGATGAATGAAATGGCAGGAACAATCTGCGACTCCCGCATTCCCCTTAACCATAGATATATGAAACCCTTAACCTTAAGGAAAATACTTATTAAACAATGGTTATACCTGCTGTCTTGTATGAATCAGAATCTTGGGTCACAAAAGGGATGAATGAAAGGCTATTGCATGCAGCTGAGATGAAAATGCTTAGCATCCCCCATGTCATCAAAAATAAGCAAAGCAAAGACCTCCCCGACCCCTTGTAGTGCTTATGTAATGCTTGCACGGCCCCTAAGGGCAGGAGCATGATGATATGTCCTAGCATTTTGTAAGTGATTATAAAGAAGGTGGAGCTGTTTCAATTGTGGTGTACAATCAAGTACATATTATAATTTCTGTTAGTATGTGCCCTCTTTAGACCGCTTTCACATGACAGGCGACTTTAGCAGCGTGACAGTCGCGCCCAGTCAGAATTTCATATTATAAACAGGAGCGATGAGCTGGAGTACTATCAAAAGCAGGAGCAACAATGTTTCCCCGTTGGAAACCATTTTTGAAATGAAGTGGGCCACACTGAACTAAACTGCGACGCGGCAGCCGCGCTGCTATCGCGCGGCTGTTCTTATAATGTGAAGGCATCTGCTTCTGCCGCGCTGCTAACGTCCTAATGTAAAAGCAGCCTTATTCGCTGTGATTCCGTGTTCTGCGAACTATCTAAAACTGAAATTATATTTAAGTAAACTGTTTACCAATAGATGGCGCTGTGTGCCCTGTTATTGTCTTAAAAGAGTTGCATTTTGAAGTCGTGTTGCCAATTTGTCTTCTCAATAAAATATTGAGTGCACGCGTCTCCTGGATCTTCCGGGTGAGAGTGATCTTTGCCAACACGTGTACTGCTTGTGACATTGTAGTTAATTAATTGATTTTAAAAACGAATTTATTACTAATATAAATTAATCGATTTTAAAATCTGGTCTTCTACTGCCCCCTGAAAGTCTCAAAAGCCCACGAGGGGGCGTTATCGCCCACGTCGAGAAACTTTTTTTTTTATGGATGGGAAATCATCACATGACCTCTCCCGCTCTGGGTGGAGCGGAAGTGAGTGTCAGACTCTTACTGACTAAAACCCATCCGTGTTCCTTCCTGAGCCCTTTATGTTCCGGGGTAGCGGTAACCCTTTCGGACAATCCCGCACCCCCGGCAGGCTTCGGCCCTGGCAGGCCCCTTCCTTTTTGCTGACATCTCTTTGAGGCGCGTACGGGTTAGATTGTGGAGGATCACTCGTGGTGGCCATTTGAATGCTTGTAGATAGCTTGAATGGGCGAATAATCCCTAATCATTTACCTGTACTACACAATAATAAAAGTAGAGTGTATTGCGTCAACTTTTAGATAAACTGAGTACACACAATTATCGTAACAACCTATTTACATGGAAACCACTTATTTTCTCGACCATTATGCGTATCGGAACGATAAATTACTGCTATACTATATAGACGTTAAATGAACGGAGGAAGATAATTAAAAAATAAAATAAAAAATCGTTTAAGTATTTAAGGTAAAATAACACCCATTGCCACACATAAGTTAATAGAAAACATTATAGATAAATCAAAATAATCCATAAGTACTAATATTATAAATTCGAAAGTAACTCTGTCTGTCTGTCTGTATGTTACCTTTTCACGCCTAAACCGCTGAACCGATTTAGATGAAATTTGGTATAGAGATAGTTTGAGTTCCGGGAAAGGACATGGATAGTTTTTATCCCGATATTCCCACGGGATCGAGACTTATGCGGGTGAAACCGCGGGGCGCAGCTAGTATAATATATTATTACAATCCTTGCCAATCTTTTTGGCGGACTGGACTCGTCAACAGTTTGCCAATTTCTCAAAAAATATCAAGGGTTTTATTGTTCCGGAAACTATGTATCATTGCAGCCGAAAGACGTCCCCTGCTGGACATAGGCCTCCTCCAAGCACCGCCGCTTTGACCGGCTTTGTGCTTCTCGTATCCAGCGGGTTCCTGCGGTCTTCACAAAGATACAGAAAATTTACGGTTGTTATGGGTCTTGCTCTGTCCGCGTGCAAGCTTTTAATAAACATTTTAAAGGGATTACAGGACCTAAACGCAAAAAACGCAAGTTTTAGAAGTAATAAAAGTGTATGATCGTCTACAGTAAACAAAATCAGAAAAATATATGATATTCTTCAGGATATATGCTATATAGTGTGTTGAAAACATATTACAACTAAACTGATACGATAGAATAAAATCATGAAGATAAGTACCTCTAAAAACTTTCTTTGTACAATAAAAACCATAATAATATACATACAATCATTCTGATTTTTGTCAGATTATTCTACAAGCAACATACTAAAGCACTAGTGTTTTAATTTTTTAGTACAAACATTAGATTTTTTGTAAATAGATAAATGCTTCATATTTTGCAATAAATTATCAGCGTTGTGTCATCGCGCTTCTCTTTCTTTTCTATGCAGTCCGACAGTGACCGCGCTTTAGGTCATGTGGGGACTACTAAGCCTAAAATGTTTCTATTGGCGGGACACAGGACACAGGCATCCTCTCCATTAGAAGGAGTTGGCTGAAATCCACCACGCGGGCACACTGCAGTTTCGTGGATGTCACTGAACGAACGGAACAGACATCGCGAGTTAGGATAAATATCAAATGGTGTTGTCGTTTTCTTTGTTCGGGCCCCGAAGTAATCTTATGTCCGTAGGTGATGCGGAGTAAGAAACCCCTGAAACTACACTGCCCCCGATAGGAAAAAAGAAGCATTCTAACATTTTTTCCAGATTTGAGTTACATAAATTGCCAGAATCAGAAAAAAAAGGCGCATCTGCCTGTATTTTTAATATTTTTGTAACTTCCTCCAGTATTTAATTTCCCAATCAACAGCAATTCATTTCCCGTTTCATTCATTAAAACATTTATTTCTACGTTTTTACTTTTTTTTTAGATACGTCTTTTTAACTATCGGGGTCAGTACGGATTTCGTATGTAGGGAGTAGAACTCTAGAGCTTTTCTCACGATGTTTTCGCCTATTGGTCGAACCAACAACTCGGTAAGTCAGGGCCGCTACTATTAGGTCTACCAGAATCTGATGGCATAAAAAAAAATAGTTATTTTATTATGGATTGACATTGCCATAAGTAAATCTCCTTTTTTTTTTGCCATGTGATTCTCTGCCCCGGCTATGCTCGCTCTGTCAGCTTAATTACCGAGAGGAAAAGTAAACTTGTCAGTCGCATCTAGTGTATGAAATCACTTTCACGAGTACCTCTATGGACGTACCGAGGAGCAAGAGGACAGACATGTAGTCTTTGCACCCAGAATGCGATACATCTGTAGATCCGGCTCTGTCTGCAGTAGATATCATAATGATGGGCGTGTTCAATATGTCACTACGCATCGCAATATATTGCATTAACTTATCTCAATGACCTATTAATTAGTCATTACTCGTGGCTTCATTTCTCTTTATTGTATTTTATCTACACCCATGCTATAAATCCTCTATAAAAGTTTCTGAAACAGTTAGCTTATTGCCAACATTAAAACAACCAGTGTCGTAGTAACCATAATATCATCCAAACGAGTGTTATAATGTTGTACTGAATTTCATTATGCAACTCCTTTTCAAAAAAAGAACATTGTCATGCACGCGCGTTTCATTACCACAGTGCCATAACTTAAAAATTAGTCGAATTCACGCCGTATCCCGCCGGCCGCCATTTTTGTTCGATAATAGTATTGCAAAAACTGTTTCAGAACCTTTTATAGAGGATTCATATCATGGGTGTAGATAAAGTCTTGTATGCAACTGTACATAATTAGGTATTAAAACACTCATGTGATACTATTATCACACTCGGCTATACCCTTTATTATACAACAGTTGCATAAATAACTATTATATCTACCAAGTTGTCAAATTGTCAATGCGTATTGCCATGTGATACGTAGGAGTAAGAAAAGTTTTGGGTACATATGAATGTGAATGGCTAAGAATAGAGGAAGACCAAGGAAACGATGGATGGACTGTGTAAATGATGATGTAGTTAGAAAGGGGGTGACTACCAAGATGGCGACTAACAGAGAAGTCATCATCTGCCTAGCCTTTTCCCAACTAAGTATGTTGGGGTCGGCTTTCAGTCTAACCGGATGCAGCTGAATACCAGTATTTTACATAGAGCGATTGCCTATCAGACCTCCACAATCCAGTTACTGAGTAAAACGATACCCCTTTGTAAGACTGGTTGTCAGATTTTTTGGCTTCTCACGAACCGTAACGACTGTCAAACATTTATTTATTTATTCATACCAGCTTAACTGCCATTACAGGGTTTAACCTAATGCGACAGTTAAAAACATAAACTTATAACCTAAACTAATAACCTAAGCTATATATTTACAATAACCAAATTACATAAGATTAAAAATAACATTATTAAATATTAAATTATTACACCATTAAAATCAAACAATTTTGTATAAAATAATTAAATATTATTTTTAAATATTATTTTGCTTGTAGCATAATATAAATAGTAATACCCTTGCGAATTCACTCACACAACATGTAAACACATCAATCTGAGCTTCACATGAGCTTGAACATCCACGAACGACAGCCGGGACCAACGGCTTAACGTGCTTTCCGAGGCACGGAGGGATCTTGGTATGTAAAGATGGTCACCCATCCACGGACCAACCGCGGCAAGCGTAGCTTAACCTGATCGATCGACCTGTGCGGCTGATATTAATTAGCCACAAGCCCCTAACAGAGAAGTATGGAAGAAAAATACATGTTGCGCTGGCCCTGATTGGGATATGCGCAGGAGAATGATGATTTCTGAAGTCGTAATAGATAGAGCTCTTTGTAAAGGAGCGCGTTCAGGAAGTACTACCATTTGACTATTTTGGCAGAGAACGGAATCGCTGCGCCGGCAGCGACTATTAGACGCCATTACTCATAATATTCGTGCCCGCAATTAGTGTTAAAAGGATCTTTTAACGCCTGAATGACATTGACAGGGGGGCGTTGTTGGTAAACAGTTGTGAATTTGACACAGAAAGTGTACTGTCAGAACAAGATGGCGCGCCGTTAGTTCCGATTTTAACTAGGGTACCTAAATGCCAAACGGAGATCGCCGATCGTCCCGAGCCGAATAAAACCCGAATATGTGTAGTAATTGCATCGTGGACTTTGTAGTTCTACAAATACTGTCGAATCTAATGTGACAGACGCAATAAAGCAAATACTGTTTATCACTTAATATGTATCACGTAAATAACAAAGAAATTGCCGTTTTACACATCTTACTCGGCTCCATATAAGCAAAACGAGACCTATTTCTTGCTATCGCCCCCTATCTCTAAGGCCAAGGTCAAATATCACGTTCATGCCTGACACATAACACATTAAATATTGTCACGTGGTGGACCACACATTTTATCTTGGCTGCGGCGAAATGTGGAACTAAATTCTAAAATGTACTGAGTTTGACGTTTCGGCCACGGGTTTTCTTTGACACTAGCGCCACCCTTGAAGATCAGGATTCTTTGGTCATTGTAAATTGTTTCGTGTGTGGTATATTTGCGGATATATTTAACATCTTACTGTTAATATGATCTATTTGGAAGTGACAATTTTAGTTGAATGTTTGATAACGGCCGCACGGGTCGATCAAAGGTGAAGCTACGCTTGCCGCGATCGATTCGCGGATTGGTGGCTATCCATTACATATCGGGATCCCTCCGTGCTTCGGAAAGCACGTAGAGCCAATTGTCCCGGCTGTCATTCGTTGATTCAAACCCAACGCCTTGGTAAGACCATGGGGTGTCGCGACCCAATAACTGGGTTGTGGAGGTCAAACAGGCAGTCGCTCCTTGTAAAATACCGGTATCCAGCTGCATCCGGTTAGACTGGAAGACTGGCCGACCCCAACATAGTTGGGAAAACGCTAGGGAGAATATTTGTTTGTTATTTAATAATGTAGTAATTATGGAATAGATTTGAATGGAATTTGATACTGCGACAAATTTTATTTTATTAGGACATAAAACAGTTACACGTTACAATTATGGTAAATAACAAACTAGAATAATGGAGGTGAACATGTAACCCACACCAATGTCCGCGGAATAAACTATTATGAAAAAATAAAAGTAAGCCACACATCCATTGATGTATAAAATTATTTAAAAAAAATTTTGATTTGAAGAAAAATTGTGATTTGATATGCTGGATACTTTCATATTTTGCACGACTCATAATGCGAAGCATTAGAAAGTGCTTTACGATCGACCCCCCCCCCCCCCCCCCCCGTGTTAAAAGGGTGACCCTATGGTCATGAACCGGGCACAAATCCAGACAAGGGGCTGCTACTGATAATTTCTTTATGCAAAACCCTAAAAATACTTTGCTCAACCTGTGAGTTCGACACGAGACCTCATGCTCAGCAGTCAGCTGTTGCTAAGGCGACCACGAGACCAACGGCTGCCAACGAGACATTCTAATTTCGAATATAATTTTTTTTTTTTTTTTGTTACAGGGCAACAAAATGGGCCCGTAAGCCGCAGAGAGCATCCCTCATCCCTTAGATTAAGTGTTAAAAGTTTGTGTCGAGATATAATTCAAAGCATGCTATTTAACTAAACTTTAAACTATTTATGTAAACCTTTATCAATTCAATCGTGAATAAAATAAAATAAGTGAAGTATAAAAGCATTGGTCAATAGAATCCATCAGTTATTGCCAGTATTATCAACTCTTTTTGAGAAATAAATGGTGAACGCTTGTCTATGGTCAATGGTCTATCATTCCAATGAATAATTCTGTAAAATGTGTTTATAAAATCCTCTTAATTTTATTGTAGATAAATAAATTTATTTCAGTTTATTTGTGTTGTTTACCCAATTTTCTTTACTTAATCCCTTTACTTCACAACAAATAATTGGCTCACTTAACCTCGAGCGAGTAGATTATATCACGTACAGACGCCAGCACATCAAGGTACCCCATCTGTCAAATTTCTTTGATAGATTTTCAACTTTACTACAAAGTAATAAGGTTCATATTCAATTAGGAAAATTTGTGACAGATTGGGGTACGTTGATCTGCTGGCCTCTGTACCATCTTAAAGCCTGTTTAGGGTCTCCCCACATTTATCGACGCGGAATCGGCTTAAGCCGAGTGCGTATCACCAAACTACTCGACTTATCGCCGAGCTAATAGGCAAACGGCTCGTTTCGCCGTCTGTCGGCGTCGCGATGCGTCGTCCGAGCCGAGCCGATGCGAATGGTATTAGTAACACCCTTATTACGTAGACATAAAGGCTTTTTTGACCGGTGTTAGCCGATTCCGCGTCGATAAATGTGGGGAGACCCTTACACGATGTAATTTAATTGCTCGCCGGGAATGCAATCAAGAATCTTATACCTAATGTAAAGAAAACAGTCGAATCAATTTGACTGCTCTGTGTAAAAGATAATCGACCATCTTCCTCGTCGTGTCGATGGCGCTGTATTATATTTTTTTGGCCCAAACTTTTCCACTTCACAGTATCGTCTGTGGCAGCGCAGAGGTCGCTATGTTTGCATTTTTTGGGACACTGAGGGCATGATATAAGGTGGGACATAGTTTGCGCCACAGCTCCGTATCCACACCCCGCTGCCGTACCGTGGAGATAGCCCCACTTTGAGAGATTGTACTTGCATTTTCCCACTTGGGTTCGGAGGCGGTTAAGAGACTTCCAAGTGGGCCACGGAAGGTCGGACCCTTTTATTTTCCGTGGGAAAATCCTCATGGATACCCTCCGTCTGGGAAGAACGGAAGTTTATGTCGGACTCCTACCGACTAAAACCCCACTGTTCTTTCTAGCACCATATGTCGGGGGCCCGGGAGGTACTTGTACAGACGCCAGCACATCAAGCTACCCGAAACTGGCAAATTTTCCCAATCAACTTTGAACCTTACCTATTCTTTAGCAATAAAGTTAAAAATCTATCAAAGAAATTTGACAGATTGTAGTAGTTTGATGTGCTGGCGTCTGTACATTCGCCGCACCCCTAAGAGCCAAAGCACACACGCTCTTTTTGCATCGGCGATCGGCGATTTTGCGGCTGTATCGATGCTGCATCACGTTTTGGCGACTCTCTGCGTTCGGACGCGGTATCGGAATCGCGCGTTTTAGCGACTGCTCCGATGCTGCATCGCGTTTTGGCGACTCTGCGTTCGGACGTGGTATTGGAATCGCGCGTTTTAGCGACTGCTCCGATGCTGGCGCAAATGCCAAATCGCTGCGACCGGCATCCGAATGTGTGCGGCGTGTAGCGTTGAGCCGCTGTATCGAGCTTCCGAAAAGCGACTGAATCGCCGCGTTTGGCGTTTTTAAGTGTGCGATGTGGAATGCTTGGTCGCTGCATTTAGCTTCTAAAAAGCAGCTGAATCGCCGATCGCCGATGCAAAAAGTAGCGTGTGTGCTTTGGCCCTAACTGGAAGGTTACACCCTGCAGAATGATGTTCGCTTGGTGGTAAAACCATAAAAAATCAAAACCATAGCTCAAATAATAAACAGGTGAGAAGCTTAGGCACGTGAGTATTGAAATCTCTCCGCAAGAGGAACACCCCCAAGATGATTCATTAAGAACCAAAGACCCAAATCCCAAAAATAGCCCATGGACGTTGTATTTATGGAAAGGCGTCCTTGTCCGTTCATGGAATCTTCACCTTACGCATTCCAATCTAATTTAGTCACAAAAACTATACACTGCCCAGAATAACTTGAGATGCGGCGAAAAATGGAACTAAATTTAAAAATGTACTAATTTTGACATATTTTTGACAGTTCTGTTAACGAGCAGCGACATCAATGACGTGACATTGAAGTTATATTTGTCATTCAGAAAGTTTTTTTTTTCGTCACAAGACGACTGAGCAACGCAACCGTACTACAACGAAAAACGATTATTTAAATCACGTGCCTTTTAAAAATAGAAGAGTGCCCTAACGTTACTACATCATTCTACGTAAATTGTTGTTTTACAGAGAGAGTAGCTATTTCAATATGTATTTGTGTGATATTCGCTGTTCTCGTAGTGGTACCTCAACGTTTGGTGGCTTCGAGTATCCTATGCTGTAGATAATGTGAAGCAACCAAGCGAGTCATCAGAGAGGAATGAACCTCACACCTATCAGCCGGTCAATTCTGTAAAAATTTCACCGTGAAAACGTAGGTGTAATGTGCTGTCATTCACCTTATGCTAGGCATTGACATGACACTATTGACAGCTTACTTCAAGCTCAATGGGAAGTGAGTAAGTTTACAATGTGAGATTTTTACAGAATTGACCGGCTGAACTGTACTAGCGTTTCGTTGTCTGCAATAATCCTACCTTCTACTCTGCGCTGCCCGACCACCAAGGCCTGAATTTGGTACAGTCGAGTTCTTTAATATCTGAGCATGTTCATGAATCAAAAATATATAGGCAATGGTAAGTTTCATAAAACTCTAAACAGCTTCGCCGTACAATAAATTGTAAACAATCTGTGACATCATAAATATGTGACTACATTAAATCAATAATATTACTACAGATAAAGTCTCTAAAAATTGTGCGCAATCCCTTGTTCATATTATTTAGCGCAAAGTTAGGTTCACAAATATCTATGCAATTATTTTTCTATGAAAAAGATCTTGAAACAAAATCAACTTGAAGTTGTCAGTTATGACATCCTTCAACGGCAATATTGCATTATTACTCGAACTTCTGCTCCGGCAAGCAAAAATAAATTTTATGGTAAAGGCCATTTAGTTGAATATTCAAAGCTGTATAGATATTTATGAATCCTAGGTTGCAACAAATATATTGAACACTAGAGTATTTAGATATTTATGTTCCGAAGAGTAGTCAGATATTTTTGACTGCACTACCGTAACATACTTATGAACAGTTTATATGAAAACATTTTATTGATGTCTAAGTTTGTATAGAACTATATGATCATTTTAATGCTTACAATATTTTGAAACATTGTCACTGCCAATATATTAATGAACTCGACTGTACCAAGAGGGCGTTGCCTCTTCGCGAATTTGATGACAATGACACTTCTCAACTTCCTCCCCAAAAGGAGCTTACATAAAATGGTTTTAGTTAACTAGCGTCTATGTCCTCTCCGCTAAAGGTTACCTTCTCCCGTCATCTCCTATTATAATAATAACCTTTAATCAACAATCTTATAAAACAGAAATGAAGGTAAATTAAACTACAGTATAAATAAAAAAATGAATCTTAAAATAATCATTATTTGACATCCGTATCCCGATTGTCTTGCGTTTCCACAAAGGCCTCCTTAAGCTTGCCACCCTCTCCGATTATGCGTCATCCTCTTCCAACACTAGCATTTTTATTTTGTTTTGCTAATAAATAAATGACACACGCGCTGTACAGGCAACGCAAAGTTCAAAGACTTCTGACATTTTAGAGAAGATCGTAAATTAGGTCCCACGTCGACGTCACTGGGTTAACTACGCGAAATGGACCGTAGTACACCTGACAGTCGTTTAGTATTACCACAGATATTATAATGTATTACCTATTGGTTTATTTTGAAGTCGTAGGCAATGGCAATCGAGACTGCCAATCTAAGTATTCTGTAAGAAGCTAACCGTGAAAACAGTTCACCTGATGCTAGGGAATGCCATTATTGACAACTCACTTAATTCATGCTCACGTTACCTAAGATTTCAGGGTGAGATTTTTACAGAATAGCATTGCTGGTCGTCACAAACCAGGGAAGATGGCAGAAAGCATACTGCCATCAACCGGACACTAGAATCAGGGCTGTTGCTGAGAAATTCCTGATAGAAAAAAACCCAATAACACTGCGCGACCTGGAAATCGAACCCACGACCTCATGTTCTATTTCCAGATCCAGACCACTAGACCAACAGTGTGAACAGCCACTACAATTGGAGATATCACGAACTCGTAATTCGACTTCGGATCAGTAGTGCAAAGGGAGGATTTAACGCTCGACTTTTCGCTCGTCTCTCGCTCGTCCGCGCCTTAGTGCTTGGTCAGACTCGCAGCGGGGAGCGGCGCGGATGCGGAAACGCGCGTGATCTGCCTGTCTACAGTGGAGCGCGGCTGCGTTCTGCGTGTTGTCGTGTTCAGTGTTTGTCAAAATATAATACGGATAAAGAAGACTTATTTTTACTAGAAAAAAGCTAGAACTAGTTTGAGAACCCCGGTTCCTCCGCGGTCCGCCCGCGCACCCACTGCGGCCACTTGTATGAACGAGCTATGGCGTGAGTAGCCCGCGCGCTCCCTGCGCCGAGCAGTCCGCGCCGCTCACCGCGCCCGCATGCCCATTATGGACACTCAAATGAAGTCCTTATGTTTGAGCATGCCGCGCCGCGCTCGCCCCGCGCCCCGCTGCCAGTCTGGCCAAGCACTTAGCCGGGGGTCTATTCACCGCATACCGAAGATCCAATTACCTACAGTATACATAACTGACCACTCCCATTTCATTTATTATAGCTGCCATTGAAGGCTCAAATTCTACTGTAGACACATAAATAAAAACATCATGCCTATATTCTTCAGAAGAGGTGTCGATTTAGTATCCTATAGGTACTACGTTTTTTCAGTTATGTTGAAGTCCAATGTTAAATGGGAGGGCAAGTCTATCCTGCCGGGGGTGCGGGATTGTCCGAAAGGGTTACCGATACCCCGGAACATAAAGGGCTAAGGAAGGAACACGGGTGGGTTTTAGTCAGTAAGGGTCTGACACTCCCTTCCGCTCCACCCAGAGCGGGAGGGGTCATTTGATGAAATCCCAACCTCAAAAAAAAAACGGCAAGTCTATTGTTAGTAGACGGGCATAAATCCAGAGACTGCTCCTGAGATATTCCTGATGGGACATCACAAAGCCGAAGTACAGAGAGCACCATCCACGAAGACGCGCCCTACTCTTCTTCCTTCCTAATCGCTTACAGTATCTACAAGTGTGCAACATTCCGCTAGTGTTTTAATTTTGTCGATACACAGTAATTACTTATTAGTGTATTTTACATGAAGTGACTGTCTATCTAACCTCCGCCACAACCCAGTTACTGGGCAATATGATACCCCTTGATAAGACTGGTTGTCAGATTTTCGGACTTCTGACGACCCGTAAAGACAGTCAAAAATCCACGAATGACAGCCGGGACCAACGGTTTAACGAGCTATGAGGCACGGAGGGATCTTGGCATGTAAAGATGGTCACCCATCCTCGGACCGAGGCAATGGTAGCTTAACCTGATCGATGGATCAACATTAATAAATTGTAGGTGATGCAATAAAGTGCCAAAAATTATCTATTTTAACAATAGATGTCTCGCCTAGTCGTCTCTAGATCATGATTGAAAAAAACTTACTTTAGAGTTAAGAATAAGAATCTCACCAGAAACTCGAAGAGAATCACTCGTTTGGGAGGCTTGCCCCGTCATTCCTCATCGTTCTTTTTTTTTCCTCACTGTTAAGACTTCCAACTGCAGTATACATATAGCCAGTATTAATAACCCACTAAAATCAAACTAGAAACACGAATTAAAAGACCAAGCTTAAACTAGGAACAACCTTCATACCAACATCACAAAACCCAACTCCTTCAAGGACTTGAAAACGGAACACCGCCCGCTGGCAAGCGTCTGCGCACTTGAAACTATTCGGGATGTCAAGAACAAATCACACGTCGCCTGTTACATAAGAAAGGGCAAGTCGAATTGTGTCCCGTATTAATACTAGAGCTGCACGCGCGTCGTTTGGACGTAAGCCAACTATTCTACGCGAAGCGGCGTTGCTTTGGGTTCTTATGTAGCTCAAGGTCAAGTGGTGGGTCAAACTCGAAATTTAAAATAAAAGGAGTTTGGTTATGTAAGTTCAGGGGAAAAGCGGAGTTTAATTGGAGAGTTCTTATCATCATCTACCTACAGCTCGACAGATATAGGAAATCTTTCCAATCGCACAATTTTTCAGCGGCATTACAGCTATATGCGACCTCTCGCGTCCGGCCCTGGTTCAAGCCATGGTCCGGGGCGAGAGGGAGTGGGAGGCAGTCACCTCCTTCTGCGAAGCAATCATGCCAGCGAAGGAGGTGGCGGGATGGCTGAAGGAGAGAGCCTCACGTCCCAGCCGCCGCGGGAGACGCTCCGGGCGTCGTGACGACTCCCGGCCACCGTAGACGCGGGCTTGCGGACGGAGAGTAAGGGTAGCTCACCGTCCGGTCAGGACCAGGCCCGTGCCGGACGGCGCGTACGTGTTCCACGCGCGCCTCAAAGAGATGTCAGCAAGAAGGAAGGGGCCTGCCAGGGCCAAAGCCTGCCGGGGGTGCGGGATTGTCCAAAAGGGTTACCGCTACCCCGGAACATAAAGGGCTATGGAAGGAACACGGATGGGTTTTAGTCAGTAAGAGTCTGACACTCCCTTCCGCTCCACCCAGAGCGGGAGGGGTCATTTGAAGATTTCACATCCATAAAAAAAAATACAGCTATATAAACATCAGTCTTTACTACAGCTGACCATAGGTATCCCCAAACGCACTTCATAAACTCAATCAATGGCTACTATCTCTTTCTGTCTCTCTCGTTACTACCTTGTGCAGGTCGTCGCTCCACCTGCATGAGGGCGGCGTTCTATCTTACGTCTGCCTGATACATGCGGCCTACAGCTGGGATAGATCTCCCCAATCGCACGACAACGAACTCAATCATTGCTACTTCGTCTCCGGCTACTGCCTTGTGAAGGTGTCGCTCCACCTAGCCTAAAAGCATCGTACCCTGAATTCACAACTGGAGACATAGGGACATAATATGCTTTTAGCCGGATTGACGACCTCGCTAAACGCTCTTTCTGGCTAAAGTAACTAAACCAATGAATGAATGGCACTCCGGGAGTGCCGACAGAAGTGAAAACAAAACACAAACAGAATATTTTGCCATCACTCACTGACATATCGGATATACATTAAAACCTAGTACATCCCGAGGACAGCCGAACACATCCGAAGCGGTGTCGGTTACGGTAACAGTAGCGCGAATTCAATGGATTTTTCCCATCTAAAAAAATGCCCAACGCGCCTGAAGAAGTTTTCACTTTAAAAATCTTTCATCAAATACCTACCTACTTCCCAGGTAACTATGCAATTAACAAACGCTGAAGTGTGGCCAATGTTGGCTGTAATAGGCGCCATATAGCCAAGCCACAGCCAATACACACCAGCTGATACAGTTATGTAATGCGAAAAATACTTGTAATAGGAGATAGCTGCGAAGGCCACTTAAGCTTGGTAACTCGACGTCAGACATTGACAAGTTTCATTTTAAATTGTGGAGAATATTTGTATCATTAACACTTTTCTTTTTTTTTTTTGTTTCTTTTATTTATGGTTTGGTGTAAGCAGTAGTGGCCCAGTGGTAACGGCCGCGATTTACGAGTTGTAGGTCGTAGGTTCGAACCCAGACAGGCGCTTTACTTTGTGTAAATTATTTCATCATCACTGCTCTCAAAACGGTGAAGGAAAACATCGTGAGAAAACCGGCATGTCCTAGAACCAAAAATTCGAAGACATGTGACATCTACCAACCCGCACTGGGCCCGCGTGGTGGATTACGGCCCACTCCCTCTCACAGAGAGGAGGCCTGTGTCCCAGCAGTGGGAACATTATAGGCTGATTATGATTTATGGTTTAGTTCGGAAAGAAGGGCATTTTCAGGCTAATTATTTAGAAATACAATGAAATGAAATTATTTATTCTGTACCTACATAGGATATCGGAATCACTTTTACACGTCCTTTTATAAAAATAAATAAACTAAATGAGGTCGGCGTGTCCTATCTGACTACTCTGAGAAGAAAGGCCGAAAGAAACTCAGAGGTCACAGTCTCTTTTAAAGTCCCAGACATAATCTTGGACTGTGAAGACTATGCCTTGATGTCTGAAATGGTCTTTTGAGGAAAGTACCATAAAGATTTGAGTGAACCTGTCCAGTCAGTGCAAGCATTTGTCAATAATCGTGTAGCTCAAAACTCAGAACTTGAGGAGCCAAACTAAGAGTTGCGATAGTTTTTCTTGTGCCATTTTAAAAGCGCGCGAATGAAACCTTTTATAGATTGAATGAAAACCACAATGATGTAACTTTATTGAAGTTTTGTAAAAAAGAATCTATTACTAGAAATAACCACGTCGCTATAATAACCAAGACTTTGTAACCACATTATTTTGATTTAAAAGAGTGTCCATGGAGTTTCTTGCCCGTTCTTATCCATAGGTACGAGTACCTACGCTTTGGAATGGGCAACTAGCTTCATTTTTTCTGACTGACTGACTTCTTGACAATTCAAAAGTGCCTGTAAATGGTTTAATTGAAATAAATGCTTTGAGTTTGAGTTTATAATCTCATTTAGATATAAGTAGGTACTGAAAGACTATTCCAAAGATCTTTAATTTGGCTATTCTGTAAAGTTCACATCGAACCTCACACAACACATTATATGCAAGTGACCGAAAACATTTGATTGGACATCGCGACGTCACACTCGACGTGTCTCACTCTCAACATCGTTCGAATTTCGAAAAAGAGATTACTTAGTTTTTTTTTTTATTATGTAGGAAACAACATTGCCAGGTCGTCAGGCTGTTCACATTTTCCTCAACGCAAGATAATAATGCAGACAGAAACGATTGTCAAGGAAAACCCTCACGAACAGCGGTTATCCGCGGCCACAGTTACGTAAAGCCGTTTGAGCCGGCTGCCGATCGATCTGCGCCGTAGCCTCTGTGCGGAGAGCTCTCGTGTAAAACTTTAATGATTTTTCGTCCGTCTATATTGAATGGACAATAGTATTTTATTGTTGTACCTTCTTGATAGGTAGACTTTTAGATGTATGTTAGGGACAATTCCTAGCACGGTTTAATGAAAAAAGGCCTTGTTTTAAAAGGATAACTAGGTTACTAGGAGCACAAAAAACTCCGATCACCAATTTTTGTTGTGTGATTGCGGCAATAATTTCACAATGAACATTGTGATTATATTTATCATAATATAATCAGTCTATAACATTCTCACTGCTGGGCCACAGTCCTCCTCTCTGTAAGATAGTGGCCCATAATCCACCATGCGGGCCCAGTCCGGGTTGCAAACTTACATACTGCAGTTATTATGTAAAAGATGCATCATGGGCGGGGCGTGGGAAAATAAACAGCTGACTTGGATCAATCAGCTGTTACGCAAAAAAATACTTATTAGGTCAAGTAGTGTAACTCCATTTATGTTTGTCTCTAAGTGGACAGGAATTAGGCAGGCTATCCATGAGGTAGACTAATGACCTTGGTCTAGAAAGAATGGGATGTTAAAGGCCCTAGTATGGAAAAAATGGACGTTTAAGGCCAAGATCTGTATAATAGCGTATTCAATGGAAGAGCCCTCACTCTGCATTAATTGGATCACTATTCTGCCTAGCATTTTCCCAACTATGTTGTGGTTGGCTTCCAGTCTAACCGAATGCTGCTGGATACCAGTACAGACCGACTACCTATCTGACCTCCACAACACCACAACCCAGTTACTGCGTAACACAATAGTCGATACCCCTTGGTAAGACTGGTTGTCGCTCTGCATTGTTCTGCTCTCAAAAACGGTGAAGGAAAACATCGTGAGGAAACCGGCATGTTCTAGAACCAAAAATTCAAAGACATGTGACATCTACCAGCCCGCACTGGGCCCGCGTGGTGGATTACGGCCCACTCCCTCTCACAGAGAGGAGGCCTGTGTCCCAGCAGTGGGAACATTATAGGCTGATGATGATGATTGTTTTGCAGCTGTGTTACTGGCATCTGTAACATACTTACGGCAGTCGTAGGTAACAAAATCAATAACATTGCGTCATACAGACGTTGTTCTGTGACGTAACAGCCACAGGACGGGTAGGGGCGTGCTGGCTGAACGCGGGTTCAATTCGCTGTAAGGGGTCAATGAGCTTGAGTAGGTTTAAAAGTGTCTGGAAAATTAAGTGAAAATATGGGTTTCTGGGAACTAATGAGACAATGTTTTCAGCTTCGGATTACGGAGACTTGAATAAAATTGTCATGATTCAGACAGATGGACAATAAAATTTTAAATAATAAAAGTGCAAAAATTTTGCGGAATTGGAAACATTATGAAGAGGAATTTAATTCGTACTTGCAACACTTTTAAAATACCAAAAAAAGGGATCCTCTGGTGATCGTCCTCAGGTATAGTTATGATTATCCTGTCGTGTTAAATAATTACAAATAGCGTCAGACGAAATTAGAACCGTGTCGAGTAGTGAATTCGGGATGAGTATGATCCCAATATTGATATAATTATATAAGTGGATCACCATAAAACGTTTCAATGCTGCCAGCCTTTTCGACACTTCTTTCTGTTATGTTGTTTAAGTTCTAGAGGGAGTTTGCGGCTAAGTAATAACAGCCGCACGGGTCGATCGATCAGGTTAAGCTACGCTTGCCGCGGTTGGTCCGTGAATGGGTGACCATCATTACATAGCAAGACCCCTCCGTGTCTCGGAAAGCACGTTAAACCGTTGATCCCGGCTGTCATTCGTGGATCCTTTGACTGTCGTTACGGGTCGTCAGAAGCCCGAAAGTCTGACAACCAGTCTTACCAAGGGGTTTCGTATTACCCAGTAACTGGGTTGTGGAGGTCAGATAGGCAGTCGTTCCAAGTAAAATACTGGTATTCAGCTGCATCCGGTTAGAGACTGGAAGCCGGCCCCAACATTGTTGGGAAAAATATGAAAGAAGTATGTTTTTACCTTTCTATGGGCTACAGTGGCGAAGGTACCATACAACTCGATTCCCAATGGCTTCCCTTCGAAAATTCAGAACATAACCACACTATAGTCAATTTATAATTGAATTTTTTTTTTGGCATTTTTGTTTTCTCCGGCTTACCTCTGTCATTATATATTCACCCTTCGCCACTGATGGGCTATCCAGATGATGAGATGTTGAACGGTCCGTTAATTATAGGATGAAATTTTTCCTCGCCAAAGACGCGGGAAATTGATTACATAATGCACTCTAGCTACCTACCTACTACAATTTTCTTTATCGTTTAAGATTACGTTCGCCTTGGTTTCAGTTACCTTGCGGGAAAATATCGAAGCAACTATTTATAGAACCATTAACGTACATTTTCTCCTTATTCAATGTTGCACGTGCACGCGGATATATGACGGAGTTCTTCATCTGTCATCGTGGCATGTTGTGTTGAAAAGATTTGCAAGTCAGGCAGGAAAATGGTGGCCCTGTGGTAGATAACTGTTACGTTGAATTTTTTTTGTATTGCCGAATGGGCACGCTCTTGACCTCGATCACGCCTGATGGAAAGCAATGGATGAGGTCTATGTTGGAACGAGCGTGCCCAGAAGATGCCTAAGGCACTGGAACTCCCACGCATCGACGAAACACAGCAGGCTGCTTGACGCTGGACTCCGGTGGGAGGGTGGTCGCCAACCAGCGGGCGTTAGCCCTACCACCGCAAGGGTAGAATTGGCCAGTCAAATAAGGTGTTGGGTGTGACTGTCCAGGATGCGCCGAGTGCTCGGTTCAGTTGAGTAACTGGTGGAACAAACTGCACTACACGAGGAGGCTTCTTCATGCATCCCAAATTCATGTCTCCTGTCCTTATCCAAATTTATTTTGATTTCTTCAGAAACTCATATATTCCTCGTCATTCTCATGATACGCCCCGGATACGGGAGCTATGCCACTGAAAAAGTGATAAAAAATACAGTTACTAGGTATACGAGTACATACAGGCAGGCTTGTTTTAAAGAATGCTAAATAAAATAAAACAATCTGTAAGTATCTAATAAGGGATCACGTTGTAATATTGGGTTATTAACAGCTGTAAACAGCTTACCTAGGTTTAAAGGACACGAGCAATGTAAGTACATAAGTAGGTACGCTAAAGATAGAATGTCTAAAAAATCATCTTAGGCTTTGCCCCGAGCGCAGTCACAGAATATATAATAGTATACAAGTAAATTTTCCAAGTGGGCGTGGATGGCCAAATCCGAAACTATGAGGAATGGCGAAAAGTACTCAAAGGAGTCGCGGGCTCGATTTTGATGAAAACTAAAACTGGATCATTGGATTTTTGAAAAATCAATATTTCTAGCCAGGAATCGAACCCGTCGATTAAAAAAAAATATATACACACTGTATTATTACACCATTCGATAGTGTCGCTATTAATGATCGAATTCTGGGAAATAATGACATACGGGAAACTGAAAAATTCACCTTGTATACGAATACGAACGGCTCTGACCCAACTCCCTAATTGCGTAGGTAACACTTTAGCAATCACAATCTGAATCATTTTGAAGTATAGGTATTGCAAATCCATTTGCTTCATACGTTCCAAAAAATTTCCTGCTTAACAACGTAAATAACGCAATGAATGTTGTGGAATTGTCAAAATTGGAACTGTCAAAGCCATATCCCCATGCCAGCCATGCCTACTGATGTTACGCAACGACCCCGCAGGTTATATTCTAAACATCATCTCTTGGTCAAGCTCTATCCGGAAATACACTGACACCGACGAAGCAACTGCTGTATTCAGCCTAGCAGTCAAATTGTAGCTAAGGACCCTGATAATGACATCTTCGACTAAGATGATAATAATCATATTATTGACTTACACGAAACGGCCTTGACGACCGCGTTACGACAATAGTTTTCTAGAAACTATGACGTTGTTACTTAGGTGCTAATGACATCGTGTGACCGCCATCTTTAAAGATGGGTGTTCCCCAGTAACTAGGTAATGATAATACTGTCTTCTCTTTCGTAGCGGCACAGAATACTTAAAGTACTACGTACAGAAAGGACACTCCCTTCCCCGCACTAACATCAGTTACCGCACCTCACCCCGCACTTCGGCGTATTCGTCGCAGTTCTTTAACAAGAGCGCTCGCAAACACAAGTACCTCACGCACACATTCATACGTATACAAACGTCATTTTTTAATGTAGTAGTAGGTAATTATTTTGCGAGCGTTGTATGGAGTGTCCGGGGTGTGGTAGCGGCACGGGCCGCACGGGCTAGGTAAGAATAGCCAATTAGACTACACCCGCCCCGAAGTAAAATAAAATCCATGTACTCAAGAGCTTGTGGCTAAGTAATAACAGCCGCACGATTCGATCGATCAGGTTAAGCTACGCTTGCCGCGGTTGGTCCGTGCATGGGTGACCATCTTTACATACCAAGACCCCTCTGTGCCTCGGAAAGCACGTAAAGCCGTTGGTCCCGGCTGTCATTCATAGATCTTTAACAGTCGTTACTGTTCGTCAGAGGGCCGAAAGTCTGACAACCAGTCTTACCAAGGGATATCGTATTACCCAGTAAGTAACTGGGTTGTTGAATTCAGATAGCCAGTCGCTCCATGTAAAATACTCGTATTCAGCTGCGTCCGGTTAGACTGGAAGCCGACCCCAACAAAGTTAAGAAAAGGCTAGGCAGATAATGATGATTTAATCTGTCTGTTACCTTTTTAGCCTAAACCACTGAACTGATAGGTAGGTAGAATACCTGGAGAAGGACATAGGCTACTTTTCATCCTGGATATTTTGTATTAAAGTATTATAAAAGAAACCGGCCAATTGCGAGTCGGACTCGCGCACCGAGGGTTCCGTACAAACCTGTTTAATATATTTTTATTATATGATGTAACTAAAAATGTACGAGATGGATTATAGGAGATGTCGGGACGATCTGGATAGGTTCCGACAAAACTGGAAGGAGAACGCGCGGGCTCGCAAAGATGGAAGTGGAGGGAGGCCCTTGCCCAGGAGTGGGACAGCGGAGGCCATTAAAAAAAAAGATTAAGTAAGTAGATGATGATTAAGAAGAGCCAGCTTCGTGTTCAAAAAGATAGTTGAGAAATAAAATTCAAACGTCGAAACGAAACCCATGACGCACATGCTAACGACCTCGATTTCCGCCATCTTTTTTATTTAAAAATGTCATGTCTGTGCGTACTGAGGTCATGTAAGATACTTAAAATCTGGCTCCTACTATAGTCTGCCAAATATTCTTGCGCAATGCGGAACGCTATCTAGGTCATTATATCTTCAGTCACCATCACAAGATTCGTCAACTTTTTATCAGTGTTCAGTTATATTTTATCAGTGTGACCTTGGCGCCGCCACCGTGTATGACCATTTTTGATCGTGAAAAATTACGTAAATTCATTTCATGGGCGATTCATTTCGCCCGTGAAAATGTTTGCTGAAAGTGAAAATTTCAGCTAAACTCAATAAGGTCTTGTTTGGCAGTTGAATTTACAACCGTTCAAGTACTTTTACTAACGCTAGACCCATATGTAACAAATTCCATTGTGGTCTCCACTCAAGGTGAACAGATGGTGATCGGTTGAAGGACCACCTTCCGCATGCTAGTTCTTTTTATTCCTTGAACAGGAAGGGTTGATATTCAAATTAATTAGTTTTAGAAATCTTTTACAAAGAGTATAGTCATTTATAGCAGTTGTAAATTTTAACTAGGTTTTGATATATGGATGCCTGTCAGTTGAGATCACGACTGAGGGACCACCTTTAACCGATTTTAACTTTTGGGTGGCTACTTTTACAAACTAGAGGCTGAATTTACAATTGTTTGAGAACTTTTACTAAAGGCTGACGCATACAAAAGATCAAAATTCAAACGTGGTCCCTCAGTGGGAACGCAAGTGTTTATTCCGGCGTTTTTTTTAGAATCCATTTTTCAGACGTTAAATACAAATCAAGGCTCTTAGTTGTAGTAAACAAACATTGAAATAGACTTTAGTTAAATTGCCACCAAGGCCCATGAGTGTTTTAATCAAATGCGAGAGGAAATTAAGCATACCTACTACTACACTAAATACTCAGAAAAGGCATTATATTTAATCATTTATTAATGAATTCATTAATGATGATGACGCGGGCTCGCGATGGCACCAACAGTATTCTCAGTGTATTCGCGGATCGGTGGGATTCCCCGATGTTGCGGAGGCGGATGCAGCTCTACGCCGAATTTTAATTGTTATGTTAATCTGACTGTGTCTGTAACCTACTAACACTAGAAATTAGGTAAAATTGTTAATAACCCTATGGACTCCTGCCTGAAATAAAAGTTTTGAAGTCTTGAAAAAATAAGATGGCGGCGGTACCTAGTTCCGATTATCGCTATACTCTGATTTGTACATCAGCCCACACCTAAGCCTAGCATCCACAATGCAGGCCAGTTCATTCCCCCAGCTTCTCCAAAGAGTTTTAGACCAAAGAGGATTAAACCAGTTAAACGTACTTGTCTATTAGAGGTCAGTGAGTTATATTATACCCGCTTATACCCACAGAGGTTAAATAGCGATTTACTGCGCAGAGAAAACAGCAAAGAGTTCGTATACCTACCTACTACTACTTGTACTATTTGTTCTGTGCTCCTACGTTAAGTGCGTATTATCTATGATGTAGTTTCCTCGTGGGCCGATAGGTCACGACCCCTGGTATCGGATCGATTAAGCTCGGCGACCTAAATTGACCTAATATTAAAATAGTGCTATTGTGCTTAGAAAGTACATTTGTGACTAAACTAATATTTGAATGGAAAGAATAAGATGCACTGAACTTAAATTTAGTTTAGTTTGTGAACAAGGCAATCGGCGCCATTGTTTAATATTTGAGAATGGCCAAGAATATTGTCTAAAAAACACACGTCCGCATATCTATTCCGATTTCCCAGTGCCAGAATTCTCCAATCAGCTGATCGCACAATTTTAACTCGGCCCTAACAGATAAAAATAACTGGCCGCGCGTCAGTGTCAGCGGAGACAAACGATGTCCTCAACGTTTATCTACGACTCTTATTGATATATACGAGACTAGCAGCGCCCTGCGGTTCCACCCGCATAAGTTTCTCGTGGGAATATCGGGATAAAAACTATCCTATGTCCTTTCTCGGGACTCAAGCTATCTCTATACCAAATTTCATCTAAATCGGTTCGCGTGAAGAGGTAACAGACACACTCCGCCTACCATACTCCTGGGGGTAGGGTAGGACAGAACCATACCACTATAGAGATGTGTCACCCTAGTTCCATAGACAAACACACTTTTGCATTTATAATATTATAGTATGGATATGGATGGAAGAATGGATAAGGCAAATCTGGGCTATCCATCATACAAGCTAGGATTATGAGAGTTATCTATAGACTGTAGTATAAAATGGAAAAACCTAATAACACTTTCAGTTTGGAATTTCTCAGGGACACAACGGGGGGGTTAAATATAGGTAAATATAGGTATGTATTTATTCCTATAGAAAACGTGCGCCCGCGCCTCGACGCCGCCTCGACTCTAGCTCGTGTGGGCGACGCGCCTTAGAAACAGCCCGGAGTTTTAAAGTTGGCGGTGTGATATCCCTGTGCCTCGGAAAGTTAAGCCGTTGGTCCTGCGCTATCTCTCTCCGGTCGTGTCTGATTGCCGTCCCATCGGTCTATGAGAGTGAGGGAAGAGAGAATACACCTTGTCAGCCCCATAGATATCTGTTTTTTACATTTCTGTGGTCAGCGCACACACTTATGTGCACCGAAATGTTTCTAACTGCCCCAGTTTACGAGGTTGTAAAACAGTTACATATTCCCGACTGAGTTCGGAGGTGGTTCCAGGGAGTTCCAAGTGGGCTGCAGAAGGTTAGCCCTACCAAAAGCATGCCTGTATCCTAATTGGATATAAATGAAGTCATATCGTTGGTTAGGTCGACCACACCCATACATATTGTAACCATCTTATCATTTGTAATTAGTTTTTAGGTACTCTTATCTTACTAGGTTATAAAGCTGAAGAATTTGCTTGCTTGAACGCGCTAATCTCGGAAACTTCCGGTCGGATTTGAAACATTCTAGCATTTGATAGCCCAATTCTTGAGGAAGGCTAATTAACATCATGCTGCCGTTAGGAGCCAAGTAAAAATAAAAAAAAGTCAGAATTATTGATCCGCTAAGCGAAAACGAAGTGTCAGGGATGCGATGCGACATGGTGAGTCGAGGGCAGAGTTTCATAAAAATGTGGCTAAATTACTTTAGTAAGTATCTTGTGTGGACTTCCATGCGAACAAAGTCGAAGACAAAAGCTATTTATAAATAAATCCCTTTTTACGCCATATTATTACAACAATTTAGTCACGTTGCACGTTATCTTAGCTGTCTAGTTAATTATCAAATCTTTGTACAAATTCCGAGGCTCAATGTTACAGATAAGCTGACAACGTGCGGCGCCGACGCTCTTACCTAACGGTACAGTACAGCTACATATTTTCTATTTTATGTCCTCATCTGTCATGAATGAGTGACTGAACGAAATCTGAAGATGACATTCATGAAAAGTTGATGTTGAACATAGTGGAAGTCTTAGGTTAAGGTGAATGCGCAGTGATAGACCGCGAAATTTAAATTTTCTTACGTTTTTTGCAATTTGTAGGTCAGTGTCAGGTTGTATCTTGATCAAAATATGATTTGCGACTATAATAGACATGTATTTACAGAATCATAGTCATTAGAATCATTAATATATCTTCTACCATAAACACTTTTCCATACGAGATTTGTTCTTAACGGTAAAAATCTAACTTAGAAAGATGTAATAATGATTCTAATTATTATAATTCTGTAAATACGTACCTCTTATAGTCGCGAATCATATTTTGATCAAGATGCAACCTGACACTGATCTGCAAATTGCAAAAAACGTAAGAAAATTTAAATTTCGCGGTCTACCATGGCACATTCACCTTAAGATAACTTAGATGAAGACGTGAGCTTGAGCCATGGAATTAGTATGTATGGACGTCAGCACATCAAGCTACCCGAAACTGTCAAATTTTCCCAATCAACTTTGAACCTTATAATTTAGCGATAAAGTTGAAAATCTATTAAAGAAATTTGACAAGACAGTTCAACAAAATTCATTGCGTTATTTACGTTGTTGAGCAGACAAATGCCACGAACATAATGTAAAGCAATTGATTAGCAATATGCTTCAAAAGAACGATGACCATATTTGTATGAGACCCGTCCCCCCCTTCAACAGAACTTTTGTATGTATTAGTAGGTTCACAAAGGTCTATAAAAAGACTAACAACCAGTTTTAATTTAAAAATCCATGGGGTTTAAAAATAAAATAAAAATTAAAAAATCGTTTTATTAATTTTTCCTAATTCGCTAGGCCCGTCCCCCGCCCTGCAACAGATCTTTTGTATGTGCTATCAGGTTCATAAAGATCTATAAAAAGACTAGCAACCAGTTTTAACTTCAAAATCCATGGGGCTTAGAAATAAAATGAAAATTAAAAAAACGTTTTATTAATTTTTCTAATTCGCTAGGCCCGTCTCCCGCCCTGCAACAGATCTTTTGTATGTGCTATCAGGTTCATAAAGATCTATAAAAAGACTAGCAACCACTTTTAACTTCATAATCCATGGGGCTTAGAAATAAAATGAAAATTAAAAAATCGTTTTATTCATTTTTCTAATTCGCTAGGCTCGTCCCCCGCCCTGCAACAGATCTTTTGTATGTTTTATCAGGTTCATAAAGATCTATAAAAATACTAGCAACCAGTTTTAACTCCAAAATCCATGGGGTTTAGAAATAAAATAAAAAATCGTTTTATTTATTTTGGGATAAAGTCTTAAACGCAAAAATAAAAGTCTTAAACGCAATAAAATCTTGAACGCAACGAAGGATTCTAGGTTTGAGTTGACTCCTGAGCGAAGCGAGAGAGTTAAGACTTGAATCCTGAGTGCAGTGAGGGATTCAAGCTCGCCCAAGACGAAGACACCCGCGTCTCCGTCGTGGACGAGCATATGGCAGTTGTCCCACCGCCGGCGAGGAAGCGACTAACTGTCGGCTGTTTTCTCGCTCAAGAAACGTACAATAATATACATTCCGTGTAAACAAAAGAGATGCATATATTAACAGTTGATCGCTGACTGTTCACACTGCCGGCGAGGACTCGCTTTACAGGTTTGTCGCTGAGCGACAAGAGCTATCAAAGATAATACTCGCCTAGCGATACTCGCTCAGCGATGGTCGCTTGGTGGTCAGAGCTCACGCCGAGAGAAACCCCTGTGAGACTAACCACCCCGAGCGAGTGGTGCGAGTAATCACCCGTCGCACTCGAAAACTCGCTGATAGCCCAGCGACAAAACTATCGGAACTACACACACGCTGCTCGCTGCTCGCCAACTCGTTTTCAGTTGCTGTTCTACTCGCTAATCGTTCATCGCCGCCGGTGGGACAACTGCCTGCCTATAGGAATAGAAAAAATTGGACGAGTAACGAATGACGTTTTCTGTTTTTTAAATGGCATCTCCTAAATGATCTTGAGAGGTTTGAAAATCAAAGAATATGGTTTACTTACAAACTCTTATTTTGTGCCAAAAATATTAACATGAAAACATGATTTTTCTCGGAATATCCTGCACTTTTGAGAGATGTCGTCGTAGTAAAAATTGATCACCTTGCTAAGACGGTTTGAATGAGATACATTTTAAGTTTGTTAGTCGATGTAAGGCTTGGGGGGGACGTTCTGGCAATAAACATTAAAACATAATTTTTCTCGGAATATCCCGCACTTTTGAGAGATGTCGTCATAGTAAAAATTGATCACCTTGCTAAGGCAGTTTGAATGAGATACATTTTAAGTTTGTTGGTCGATGTAAGGGTTGGGGGGACGTTCTGGAAATATTAACATTAAAACATGATTTTTCTTGGAATATCCTGCACTTTTGAGAGATGTCGTCATAGTAAAAATTTATCACCTTGCTAAGACGGTTTGAATGAGATACATTTTAAGTTTGTTGGTCGATGTAAGGCTTGAGGGGACGTTCTGGCAATAAACATTAAAACATGATTTTTCTCGGAATATCCCGCACTTTTGAGAGATGTCGTCATAGTAAAAAATGATCACCTTGCTAAGACGGTTTGAATGAGATACATTTTAAGTTTGTTGGTCGATGTAAGGGTTGGGGGGACGTTCTGGAAATATTAACATTAAAACATGATTTTTCTCGGAATATCCCGCACTTTTGAGAGATGTCGTCATAGTAAAAAATGATCACCTTGCTAAGACGGTTTGAATGAGATACATTTTAAGTTTGTTGGTCGATGTAAGGGTTGGGGGGACGTTCTGACGAAATTAACACTAAAACATGATTTTCTCGGAATATCCCGCACATTTGAGAGATGTCGTCATAGTAAAAATTGATCAGCTTGCTAAGGCGGTTCGAATGAGATACATTTGAAGTCTGTTGGTCAATGTAAGGGTTGGGGGCACGTTGTGACGAAATTAACACTAAAACATGATTTTCTCGGAATATCCCGCACTTTTGAGAGATGTCGTCATAGTAAAAATTGATCAGCTTGCTAAGGCGGTTCGAATGAGATACATTTTAATTCTGTTGGTCAATGTAAGGTTGGGGGGACGTTCTGACTCATCGTCCTTTGTGATCCCAATTGGGCTAAGCGATGGCCGTTTTGCGTGGCTGTTACGCATACCTAAATATTTTCCTGCAACTTGTTATTTTTTTTAGTTTATTATTTCCGTTATGTTTTACCGCAAATAAAAAGAAAGAAAAATATTTTATTTACACATTTTTACACACACAGGAAACAAAAAACACGTAGGTAAGTACCTACCTACGTATTTTCTTTCTTTCTGAAGAATGATTGTTATGCAAAAAAATGTTTAAAAAAGGCCCGCTCGACAGAACTATCAAAGCATAACAGCACATTCAATTGTTTTTTAGCAAAAACTTTACAGTTACGTAACGTCAACGTGCTGTCGACAAAAAAAAATACTAACTTCGAATACCTACTACGGCAGAAAGGGCAAAGTCCGCACTTCCGCAGTAACTTTACGTAACACGTTAACGTTATGTAACTGAAGGATGCCGGGGACACGGCATTCAGTCTAGACATGATTATGACTGTTATGAGGGAGGGCGTATGTCTCGTATATTAATCGCCAAATGGGATAAAAAGTAGCCTACAATGTTAATCCAGGGTGACAGCTCAGCTACATCTACATATACTTTTATCAAAATTGGTCCAGCCGTTTGAGCGTGAAGAAGTAACAAACATGTAAACACACACACTCACAAACTGTCGCCTTTATATTATAAGTGTGATATGTCGAATAAATAAAATGTTACCTGCTAAATCATCGTCTTTTTTAAGGTTGGACCTTTGAGGTTTAGCAGGTAAAATTCTTGCAAGAATATTGTATAGGTGCTGCCCGCGACTTGGTCCCGTTCGCATCGCATCTTCGCCTCCGCTATTACTTTGTTTTCGCTTAGTTCCTTTCGACTTTTTTTCTTTTAGCTCGTCTCCTAAGGGTCCTAGTTTGATGTGTAGAAAAAAAGAAAAAGAAAAAAAAATTAAAAAAGAAAATAATTTTTCAAATTCGACTGGTAGTTTCAGAGATTAATGCGTTCAAACAAAAAAAACAAACTCTTCAGCATTGAACTATATTACTTACGTAGTACCTAGTAATACCTCAGTGCTCTTCAGCTTTATTGTTAGTACTTTTACAGATTACAGCGTCAAATAAATAAATATTTGCTGCTAAATTAATTTTTTTTTGGTTCTAGGGTTAACAGGTAAAATTCCAAGAATATACAAACGTATAAAGAACGAACTTTCGAAGTATCTGCTTATTTGATCTTTTATAAAATAAAAGTTGTGACCTTTTCGATCATCACAGCACTGACATTACACGTGCTGCGATAAAAAAGCATGAGGAAGTCTATGCCCCAACTGCGATTGGCGCCAAGTCGTCTTTAAATTTAGAACATCACCATCAGTACTGAGTAGTACATCATTTTAACTATGCTAAACGGGGGCCTTGGACCATTTGTATTCGAGACTATCGAGACTTCCTGTTTTCAGAGTTGTAAACAAATAACATAATAATATAATCGTAAATTCCTGAGTCACAGCAGCATTCATGGCAAGACTTATCCCAAGTTGTGGTACAACCAGGAAGCTATAAAGATAGCAACAGGAAAAAAAATAATTCCATCTCTCATCATTGCCTTTAAAAATGTTCACACCCCAGTTGCCGTTCCTGCAACAGCTGTCGTGTCTCGTGCGTGACGTCATCACAACCCGAGGCCCAAATAACAACGCTACATTGTAGCGGCTACAGTCACATATTGATATTACTTTGTGCTACAGTGAAAAGGTAAAAGGAACGGAAAAGACCTGCTACCCGATGGGCCTACTAATGCTTGCGTTGGCTGGCATTCTTGCTGACTGCAAGTTAAATTGAAAAAGATTAAACAGCTGACACTAAACTGCATAAAAGCGCTTTTAATATGGTTTCAGGTACTCTAAACAGCCACATCATCATTATTAAAACACCGGATATTTATACGCATAAAAGAACATTGAACCGTTCGCGTTCTTTGTAATACGCAGGTACCTACACCTTACAAAATAAAACAATTCATCGAAATATCCGCCCTATCCTAATTGCAATAAGTTTGGTATTCCTTCATACTTTTTGACTGGAATGAGAATGGTCCCGCTGCGCTGACGTCCGTTGATTTAACGAATAAAGAAAATGGACACCTTGAATAAATCGGTTGGAGCCGGATCGCGTGAGTGTAAGCTCTCAGTTTCAAATGTGGAATGGTCAATGGCAACAGTAATAACTTGAACTACGAAAACCGCTCTTATTACAACGTCTTAGAGGCGCTGCTAAAGTCATCATGGACGGTGCGGTTGATGCCGACTTGCTGAGTCAATGCAAGCCTTGTCGCGCGGTCAAGAGTGATCTAGCTAGCCTATACTGGATTTGGCAGAATAATTATTTATCACTTCGATAATTTCGGTAGACAAGCGGCAGACGCATAACTAAGGAACTAAATTTTTAAATAAGTACCGAGTTTGACACATCGTTGATTTTGTAGCTAAATGCTAACATCCGCATGGGTCGATCGAAGGTAACGTACGGTTGCAGCGGTCGGTTTCGTCGGGATGGGTGACCATCGATTACATAATCGAGGCCCCTCCGTGCCTCAGAAAGCACCTTAAGCTGTTGCTGCCGGCTGTATTCGTGTGTAAGATACGAGTAGTTAGGTTAGGAGCCAAAAAGTCTAACAACCAGTCTGACCACGGGCTATTATGTTACCTAGTAACTGCGTTTTGTAGGTCAGATAGTTATTCGCTCCGTGTAAAATACTAGTATTCTGCATCCGGTTAGACTGGAAGCCGATCCCAGATTGATTGTTGCTTTTTTGTCGTACGCTAATGAATGGCAAAGATAAAATTAGGCCCACTATACCATATTGCTAAGCATCTTAGGTAACCAAGTCGATCCTTTATTCATAAAACTTGACTCTCCTCCTCCTGTACCAATAAGCTACGAATAAGTCAATAAGGCATGAAATAAAAGTAACGTCTGAGTAAATTTAATCGTTAAATCGGAGGTTAAAGCCCTCTGCGACCTGTGTGTTGCTGAATTATTAGAAAAAAAGCAGTCGAAGTATGTCACAAAGACGCGATGACAGCCAGGTGACTGAACTGAATAGGCTGGACCATTCATTGTGTAGGAGTATGTATTGGTTTAATAATATTATAAGTACCGATAAATGATTAAAAATTGTTGCTAGCCATGAACTTCAATACGCGTGGAATGACAATCGGAGGCACGGACAGGATTTAATACTGCCTAGCAACAACCTTTTTTTTAAGTTTTTTATCTGTATACAGGTGCTCGTGGCTAAATCAAGATAGCCGCACGGGTCGTTCGTGGTGTATTATCCGGTCATCCCTAACATAACGAGAGCCGTCCGTGCCTAGGAAAGCACGTTAAGCTGTTTGTACCGGCTGTCGTTCGAAGATCTTTGACAGTCGTTACGGGTACCTAAGTAGTCTGAAGATCAAAAATCTGACAACAGTCTTTCAATATCGTGTTATTTAGTAACTGGGTTGTGGAGGTTAGATAGGCAGTCGCTCCATGTAAAATACTGGTACGTAGGTGCATTCGGTTAGACTGGAAGCCGACCTCAACATTCGTAAGTCTTACTATCTATATAAGTGCCCTGTACCTATGCCTACTTATTACACAATCTCAGGTTAGTTACCTACAAGCCTACGACGGCTATCTACGGCTACGATTTGCCCTAGAAAGAATACCTAATCAATACTTGGACCGATCAGTGCCTGCCAAGTAAATATAGCAAAATTGTCTTTGGCAGATTATTAGACGAAATACAAAAAATCTTTTGGAGTTTATCGGAGGGCTATTTAGCACATAGGTACCTACATGGTTTAAGACTGAAACGTAAAAAACGTACAATTTAATACTTTGTTTGGGTATTTAAAACACAAAGGCAAAACCAAAAGTAGGTATAAATAAAATCTGTCTTTCAAAAGGAGCGCCAAAATCTGGGGCGCCTTTTTTTGCCAAAATCCAAGATAGCCATTAATTTAATTACAACAAACGTCAAAATGGCGGGCGTCCTGGACTTTATCTATTACAGAAGTTATACCTTTAAGTATTCTGTGGTTATACGTAACAAAACACGTGTTACTCATTACACGCGTTGAACAAAGCTTGTCTACACGTACGACATTTAGCCGGTCTGCAATAGCTAATAACGCTCATTTCTACCGGTTGAGACTAGCCATTGGATTTTGAACTTGACTCTTTAGCAGATTAGGTCGATTTTAGTTTGGATTTCACACTAACTATCATGTTAACAGACTCTGCTGGTATTGATTTATGAATTCAACAGTGAAGGTCTCTTTCCTTTCAGCTGTTAATAAATTTAGAACACGGAAAAATAAGAACATAGATACTTTTATGGCTAAGGAAAGTTACCGCTGCATGCCTACTGCACGGTGTACCTACCATTAAAGACGTAAAAAAAGTTTTTTTTTTTACTTTTTTTTTGTACGTCTATGACTTGTACTTATTTCATTCTAACAATAGGTACGTCAATAAAAATGTGATTACGCCAATAACGAGTTTTATTTGCCCTTATATGTGAGAACACCATGAAATCTCTTGAGTATTAATGTTCTGTGAGCTTTGTTAGCTCGCTCGACGATGACTCGTTTCATAAAATAATTAAACCTAACCTAAAAATTAATTCCGAATGCCAACTGTGTGCAACCAGTACAAACTACAACGTAGACAATTTTTCTACGTACCTATATAGGAAATAGGTTTGTCTAAGACAAACCTATTATATTAGATTTTTATTTACTATCTTAGCAGTTTTATTTCATAATTATTTACGAGAGGACAATAACTAGCAAAACTTCAATAAAAAACTGATGAGTAGGTAATAAAAGCGCAAAGGAACTATAATTCAGCCTAATCTTTAGTTATTAGTATCCAAAATTTATAATAGGTAATAGCAGATAGAGATAACGACTAGGTATCGTATCCTTGAACTTACATACGTCGCGGAATTATGTAGAAAATTACGTAACCTAACCAACGAAAATGTCTGTCTGACAAACGAATCGGCGAGACTTGCTTAGAATGTTCTATTTCTTGATTAATTACCCGCGTAGTTACTTACTTTCCATAGCGTTGTCATGTGCATTGATCCATTGGCGTGCTACGGTGTGCGGGTCAATCACAGCAGCGTTTTGAATGTAATGTATCTAGGTACTTCAACTTCAATGGATGTTTATCTAACATCAGTCACTAAAATACTAAATTACCTCGTGATCACTACTTTACGTAACAGCTGTAAAGTGACGTCACTAATTTGACGTGGTGTGTAACTACGTCACTAAATGTGTGGAGTATAGTAGCGGGCTAATTAAACTCTTATCGTGAATGATTTAGAAAAGATATCCCTGCCTGCCCCTTTTTTGTCCCATTCATCTAAAATTTTCTGAATGGGAACACTATTTCCTGGGGATATTTTGTAATAGATTATAATTATCCACAGGTTTTATTGATCATACTCATATCCTCTAAGGAAATTCATTACTTAATTATAAATGTGTACCTATCCAGAATTAGTCATTTGTTTTCCTTATTGGAATTTTATAGAAAGGCCCAAATCACTTGGTGGCTTCAATACTTCAAATAAATGGGAGGAGACTTCCATTTTGGAAATGTACTAAGTAATTTTTAATTAATTTACTGTCAAGAAAGTTACTCAGAATGTGTAAGTATGCAGGTGTATCATTTTTTATCTCTTTAGATTTCTGTTCTAAAGATTCTAAAATGGCTAGTAGGTTTAATAACAATAAAAGGCAAGAAATTTTTATTTAACATTTATTTTCTAGAATAATAACTCAATCGTGAGTTTTTCACACCAAAAAACTCACACCGAGCATGAAAGATGGTTGACAGGTCCGTTGTTTCCGTGAACCTGCTCTGAGTAACATAACGTTACGTACTGATGTTATACAATATGTGGATTGAACTACATTGCATAGCACTTTTTAAAAGTGAACTAAAATTAAATTCCTACTAGGTCACCATGCACACTCATAGCAAATATACATACTGCATTGTTACATAACAGCTCTCAATCACATGATTTCGGATTCCACAGATAGATCACTTCTTTACGTACAAGGTCTCACTCCCAATGCCACATAGGTTAAGTATTGATTAAATAACCACATTAACAAGAGTGAAAATCTATTATTCTCACAATATATTCACTAAATGAAGTCTATTCCAACAGTTAGTTAAAAGACATTTATCATAGAGATACTATTACAACCTTGGCCTCAAACATTGAATGAAAAGAGGTTGTTACATAACACACACTGGCTGAATTCGAGTGATCACAGGTAAAATATATTTAGAAAAACTCAAAAAGATCTACATGATTGTCATTATGTAACTTTTCAGCGAGGTGTAGCCAAGCATTATGTAATACCTAATAATTTAATAAAACAAAATACATGTTGGAATTGTTGTATAACGCTTTTATTTAACTAAAATAAGTTACTAGGTTTAATTCCGCGTCTAATAATACATGATTATGGGAGTGGCTATCAGTGGTGATTTGAAATCACAATTAATTATTGTAATAATTATGGTAACAATTCTTACATTAGATTTAGAGAAGCTTCTTGATCTCATCGTATAACACAAGCACGAAAGCGCCTCCGGTTCCTCTGAGGACGTTGGAGAAGGCTCCCTTGAAGAAGGCGCCACCGCCCTCTGTCTTGGCGATGGTGGCCCAGCAGTGGATGGTGTTCTTGTACAGGATGTCAGCCTTGGCACGGCCAGACTGCATCATCATACGCCTACGGACCGTGTCGAAGGGATACGAGATGATACCCGCGACGGTGGTGACAGTCTGCGCGATGGCCCAGCTGATGACGAGTGGTGTGTTCTTGGGGTCGGGCAGCATGCCACGGGCTGTGTCGTAGAAGCCGAAGTACGCGGCACGGTAGATGATGATACCCTGCACGGACACTCCGAAGCCTCTGTAGAGACCGCCGAGACCGTCGGACCTGAAGATCTTGCCGATGCAGTCGAACAGGCCCTTGTACTCACGAGCGTCGGCCTTGCCCACGTCGGCGGCCAGACGGGTACGCGCGAAGTCGAGAGGGTACACGAAGCACAGGGAGGTAGCGCCGGCGGCACCACCGGACGCCAGGTTACCCGCGAAGTAGCGCCAGAACTGAGTTTTCTTGTCTACGCCTCCGAGGAACACCTGCTTGTACTTGTCCTTGAAGGCGAAGTTCAGCGCCTGGGTGGGGAAGTACCTGATGACGTTGGCCATGTTACCACGCCAGAAGGACAGGAGGCCCTGCTCCTTGGGAATGCGGACGAAGGCATCGACGATACCCTTGTAGCGCTGGTCAGCGGTGATCTGCTTGCTGACATGCTGGACCTGGAGCAGCAGCTTGACACGCTCGATGGGCGCGACGGCGGTCTTGGAGACTGCGGCGGAGACACCGCCAGCGATGAAATCTTTCGCGAACGCGACCGGATCAGCGAGGTTCGACATTTTGTTCGATTAGGTGGGTGCTCACTTGGTAATTACCTCGCGGGTCGAGGTGGAATCTACACACACGGAATGGAATAAATCACGAAACACGAACCCCTGAATTTAAAATCAGGAGATTTAGAGTAATTTCGTGATCTCGGGAGCACAGGGGGTAGGTGTGTGCCTTTTTTGAAATTCGATCGATCACGTTCTCTCGCAGTTCTGCCCGGAGGAGCGGCGTAAAAGAAGGAAGGAAGGGGCAGATGTTGCCAACCTCACGGAAAAGCACCACGAGGTCAGGGTGGTCAGTGCGATTTATCAAATTTCCACTGATTTCTAAAAATAAATCGGTCGTTTTTTAATGTTACAATTGCAATTACTGCAAGATTATCACTCTAAAAATCATTTTTCGAAAATATATTACAAATACATTATTAACAAAATCATTAGGGGGTATGATTTGGGACTTTATTGAGTAAGCAACTATGTAAAATTATGAAATGATGAAGAACCAACAATGAATAAGATTTTTGAATGAATTAGATCTTCACATCAACCTAAGAAGGTATTTTAAACATCTTGATAGGTTAAATTCTTACCCTTATTATTTGAAAAATTACAATATTAGGGTAAACCATCAAAATGTGGAAACACTTTAATGACGTACACAATATGCGTTTAATTACTGTCGTGAATCAAACGAAAGAAGTTTTATTTCATACTATTTTAGACAATTTTGATTTGTTTATTTCTATTTAGGCTACTAATTTGAAATTATTTAATATTTTTTATCATATCCTAACCTGTTATTAATTTATAAACCACTATAACTTGGTCAAATAAAAAGAAGAAATTATCACAAAAACTAAACGTAATCAGGCTGACCAACCTCATTCTTCAATGACATTGAACTGTTGAAAAAATTCTACATTATCTGTGCTGAGTAAGTAAAAATGTGTGTTCCTGAAGTTAAGTTTTTGTTTATTTAATAATATTTGGATGTAATTGTTGACAGCGCCATGCAGATGAGTCGCATAGGCTCTCCGTCGGTCGGTATGGACGACGACACTGGCGCTGGCCACGCTCTGAGCGACTTTCTCCTCCAACTTGAGAACTACAATCCGTCAATACCTGACTCAGTGGTTGCACATTACCTGAATATGTCTGGTTTCGAGTCCCAGGATCCTAGGTAACTGTTTATATCCTTTCCTTAATCACCAGAAAGTACACAGATAATTGAAAATCACAAATTTGTACCTTCAAAGATATTTTTTTCTTTGCAAACCTGTCACCACTTTTCTAGTCAATGTTGGGCCTGCATACAAACAATTGCATCTATGAATTACCTTATAGAAGAGTAGGATAAAGTGTGACTTCATTTAGATAACTAATTTATACATTAATTATGAATAGATCTCTTTTGACAGTGTCATGGTTACAGATAAACAATTGCTTTTTTTTAATTAAAAAAATATGTTACTTCTAATTAGTTAATTACAATAAGTACTTCATGCTTCTCCTGTGGGCTTTATCCAAGTCAATACATTCCAAGACACAATACAATAATTTTAAAGGAAAAATTTGGTAAACATTCTTTAAACAGAAAACTAATCATTTTATGAAGGTCATTTCAAATTATGTTTTAGCATGGATAATAGACATACCTGTTGATTAAGTAATTCCAATTGACTTATTATGAAAGAGGAAATTTACAGAATTCTTGAAATCTTCCATTTAAAGAATATTATCCCTTGTTTCTATTAGAGGGGCCCATGGCTAAATAATAACAGCCGCACAGGACGATCGATCAGGTTAAGCTACGCTTGCTGCGGTTGGTCTATGGATGGGTGACCATTTTTACATACCGAGACCCCTCCTTGCCTCGGAGAACATGTTAAGCATTTGGTCCCAGCTGTCATTTGTGGAACAGTTGTTACAGGTAGTCACAAACCTGAATGTCTCACAACCAGTCTTACCAAGGGGTATCGTATTATCCAGTAACTGGGTTGTGGAGGTCAGATAGGCAGTCGCTCCATGTAAAATACTGGTATTCAGCTGTGTCCGGTTAGACTGGAAGCCGACCCCTACATAGTTGGGAAAAGGCTAGGCAGATGATGTGATTTAAAATGGCAGCTGATAATATCCTATGTTTTTATGAGCCTTCAGCAACTCTGGATAACTTGATATGTCAGTCCCATGACTACCATAGACTTTCTTTTCCAGAATATTGTCTAAGACTACCAATATATGAAAAATATACTTACAACTTGTAAGAGTTAATTTGAGACCGTGACCCCTTCCGATGACCATGCTGTTACCTCTTTCGCTATCGACGCCTCAGTATCGCGCGCTTACGTCATCTGAGCGAAGTCTCAAGTTAACTCTCGCGGGTTGTAGTTTCAACACTCTCTTCATCGCACTAATATTATAAAGGCGAAAGTTTGTGAGTGTGTGTGTGTGTGTGTTTATATGTTTGTGACTTCTTCATGCTCAAACGGCTGGACCAATTTTGATAAAATTTGGTATAGAGATAGCTTGAGTCCCGGAAAAGGACATAGGGTACTTTTTATCCCGATATTCCCACGGGATCGAGACTTATGCGGGTAAAACCGCGGGGCGCAGTTAGTTACTCCATAAAATTTAACATGTTACTCGTGACATTCCAGATTGATCCGTCTGATAGCTCTGGCATCTCAGAAATTCCTGTCCGATATCGCTAACGACGCCCTCCAACACTGCAAGATGCGGACCTCGAGCCAAATAACGCAGACCTCCAAAAACCAGAAGGGACCGAAAGAAAAGAAGTATGTAATGACTATGGAGGACTTAGCTCCAGCATTACAGGAGTATGGAATCATTGCAAGGAAGCCTCACTACTTCGTTTGATATTGTCACAAATGTAGACACTGTTCTTCAAGCAGCCGCTTTGAGGACAGGAGTTCTCGACTGCTAACAATTGGCATGGAGTTTATCTTCTTCGTTTGCAAGATAATAGAGTAATTTTTAGTGAGTATATTAGGGTAAGCACATAGATTGCTATGTCTTTTCTTGACTAAGTTACAGCTCAAACCGTATAATTTATATTTAGTAACAAATTGTATAAACTAAAGGTGTTATAATGCTACTGGGTCATTTTATAGCCCAAATAGTGTAACTAAGGGCCGATTTTTCAATCAACAGTCGTGGAATAAAATTGACATCTGTCAATGTGTAATAAAATTGAAGAACTGTCAAAAATTCAAAATTATTCCTCGGACAAAATTATCTGGCATTGGAAAAATCAGCCCTTAGTCTAATTTTGTTCAGAATGTTAGAAAATAATGCCACATCTCTTATGCTTAATTCCTAAGCCTGTAATAAGATTGTAAAGTTAACCGTTTGTAAACATTGAAACAAATTTAACCCATAAAAACTTCATAAAGGATCATAGTCTCGTATGCAATGCTATGAAGATTTCGCTAATTGGCAAGAAGAGTGACTTAACTAAAAAAAACGGTCAAGTGCGAGTCGGACTCGCGCACCAAGGGCTCCGTAAAAATTTGTAGGTATGTTATTTTAGTTTTAAAATATTTTTTTTATAATGTACCTACAAATTTACGGTTCTCGGATTTTTTCCTTTACTTGTGCTACATGACGTTGCTTCTTGCCAAATTTCATGATTCTAGGTCAACGGGAAGTACCCTGTAGGTTTTGATTTCGGAATATAAACACCCGTATCTTTTGATTGCGTTGATTTAGAAGTTTGATTTTTTCACTACTTCAAGGGATTACAGCCCTGAATATTTGATATTAATTTCAACTTGATAACTCCACGCGTTCCTGAGAAAAAGGGTCTTGACTGACGGACAGACAAGGACAACGAAGTGATCTTATAAGGGTTCCGTTTTTCCTTTTGAGGCACGGAACCCTAAAAATCAGCAATTTTAAAATTAAGTATACGGGTGAAAGCAGCAAATGTTATTATTCGTGCTAGTAACATGATATTACGCTTAGCCTATAAATGAGGTAGGTAGAAAGGTGTAACTTTATGCCTTATTGCACTTTTACCCCTGCTTTTAAGCTTTCCAAAAATCTTGTACCGCATGCCCTGTCACCTACACACATGGGGACCTAATGGCTGCGTCAGCAAACAGTATTCGCGTTGCTGGATTTTGGGCGAAACAAAATTTAAAAAAAAATTACGTAGTGGGCGCCAGAGAAAAGGGGGTTCCTTTTCGCTGTGTGTGTACATTATTTTGTGTTATATTTGCCATCGACACGCTAACAAGAAGATACCCAAAAAAATTGCTCTTTGTGAATTACGTCAAGCTTCTCGTAAATGTATGATTTTGGGCAAATGTGTATGAGAGTTACTTTTAATCAACAAGTGTTCGTAAGGGTCAAATCACACCGAGATGGCAGCGAAGCGGCGAGCAGTTTCAGTGTCATATAATTTTAAACTTCATCTTCATTACAATAATACATAGTATCGCTTGAGAAACTTGAGTCGTCGGAGTGCTCGCGGCGCCACGGGCGGCCGCGCGACCTTTCAAGTTTCTCAAGCGATACTATGTATTATAGTAATGAAGATAAAGTTTAAAATTATATGACACTGAAACTGCTCGCCGCTTCGCTGCCATCTCGGTGTGATTTGACCCTAAGATATAGGAGTCTGGCAATAGGAAGTGAAAAGATTATTTTTGACGTGATAACGTCTTATAAATCGATGAACGCCGGCTGCACGCACGAAAAAGCATGACTCATTGTCACGTTCCGCCTGAGCCGAGTGTGCAAGCGAGAGCGCGGAACAAGCGATAGAGAGGCACGATCGGATGTTTTCTTATGACGTTATCACTTAAAATTATCGTCCGTAAACCGACTTTACAGACAACCAATGTTTTTTTATGAAACAAATTAGGTATTGATAAAATATGTGCTTGCCTTAGTCCTGAAATAGCTTGAAATTCAGTGAGAAGAACCATAAATATAAGATTTTGTATCTATTTTACTGATCATTGAACTAGCATAGACAAGGTAAATTATCTCAATGCACTAACTGTGCTTAAGTCAGATTAGATAATATAGAGCATATTTAAAACACTTTGACACATTTAAATACTATTGGGACATTTTTTAAACTTTTTACCACTACTTGGGACATATGTGAAACACTATGGGACATGTTGTCATTGTTATTTTAACCATAATATTTATCTTATGATGTAATTGTAAACGATGATAATGTGACTAAAACTGCCTAAAGTTTTAATTGATCAATATTTTTTACTACAAAATATTATGCAGCAATTCTTTAGACTTCTCTTTTCTTCTTAAAACATTGTAGCAGTCTGCAATGACTGCTGGACCGAAAATGTTCTCAATATCACGCCTGTATTCGCCTCTAACGGGTTGGCAGAGGTCACCCTCAAAAATATGTCGACAAGAATCGATTTGATTACAATTTGTGTTCTATAATACTGCATCATTGCTTGTTGGTTTGTCCATCCTGCGCCTGATCTCTCTCCGGTCGTGTCGGTTTACCGTCCTCTCGGATTATGAGAGTTAGGGAAGAGAGAGTGCACCTGTGTCTACGCTCATACTTGTGCAATACAATATCTCTGGCGCCGAAGGCTAGTCTCCGTTGAGATTGGCCGCCATGCCCGAAATACAGTCTGGAGGACTATTACCGTGTCATTGTGTAGCTACAATTAAGTATCCAATGTGTTACAATGGTTTTTGGCTACACGTTAATACAATATTATGGAACAAGGATTGTAGTCAGCTAAATGAATTCATGAGCTACGGTGGCCCAGTATGAGCAGTGATGGTCCCGACTTACGAGTTGTAGGTCCAGACAGGCACTTTGTGTATTTAATTTCATCACCACCGCTCTCAAAACGGTGAAGGAAAACATCGTGAGGAAACCGGCACGGCCAAGAACTAAGTATTCGAAAACGCACTTTTCTTATTTTTATTCAAATAACTAATTCTACTAATGTAATATTCGAATACATTTACCAACCCGCGTTGCCCCGCGTACTGGATTACGGCCCACTTTCTCTCACAGAGAGGAGGCCTGTGTCCCAGCAGTGGGAACTTTGTAGGCTAAAATAAATTAATTCTTGTCGATTTATACATATTTTTGGGGCTGACTGCACATGCCATTTCTTACTTATCGCCTTTCATCCGACTTATAACTGTTGAAATGTGGATATTCTTTACCTCTGCCTACAGTGCCTACCCCTTCGGGGAATGCAAGCGCGATGTTATCTTTTAACTACTGTTCTTCTAGCACTCTATTCTGTACTCTATAATACCTCACCAAAACATGTATTAATGTTTCTATCTTCACCAAAAATCTTTTACATTTAAAATTCTGCAAAAAAAAGTAGCGCTGACGTTAGTGAAATACATATAGCCTTGATATATACCAACATTTGCGATAGGTATTAGATTTACCGAACTATACGATTAGTTAGATGTTTCTACACTATTAATATACATAATATTGATTATATTTAAGAGTAAGTACTTTAATAGTTAAAGTATATTGATTCCCGATTTCTGAAAGCCGAGAAGACACTAATGTCGAATGATGACATTTGACGTTAATGTCGAATGATGACATTTGACGTTAATGTCGAAGTGAGATTTGACAGAAAATTTTGTATTTTTAGCCTTTCAGAAGACATTGGCAGAATAGTCGACATCGGCTTTGCTTGCCATTTATTAAAAATAGAATAGAATAGCCTTTCAGAAAAAGGGTGAGTGTTGGCATACCTTATAGCGTTTTAAGGGTATTCTCGCGACAAAAGCGCTGCCTAAGCGGTTTACGCTGCATTAATACTCCGCAAGTAACTTGAAGAAACCCTTGCAAGTGTTCATCCAGCGAAAATAGCTGAACAGATGCCGTATTATGACGGTTTTTAATGCCATCATGATTCCAGTGTAAGAGAGAGACAGAGCTATACATGACCGATAGCACCATCCCTTTTTCGCACAGGAATCATGATGGTATTAATACTTCGTAATACGGTCCCTGAGCTTTATAACGAGAGTTCCTCCCTCAATAGTTATAAAAAAACGCTCAGGCCGAAATGAATAAATGTTACTTATAGCATAGCGTATTCAAGAAGAACGCTGTTAACCGACGACGATATGCCATCGCTTGTCGGAATCGATAAGCGATGATTGTCACCATATTATAATGTACTCTGTGGTTGTCACTGGCAGTTTTCATACTTATAGCCAAATCAGTGCGATAGGAACTTGTCGGTGCTTATCGGCGACGATTCGCGCTGATTGGGCAAAAACTGTGAAAACTGCTTGCGGTGACTTGAATATATTCGCGTCTCTATCTTGCCCTTGTAGTTTGACAGTTGTGCGACAGTAACAGGAATAACGCTCACTTATAGATCCTGTTAAGTAACATTTATTCATCTCGACTTCAATGTACTTTAATTTAAAATTCACACAAATAAAAAGTAATGAATAGTCCAATATTTACATGTAGCAACCATTTTGATAATTATTATAAGTAATAACAATTACCCCAATATAGAAAAAAACATTGCGTGTGTTATTTAAAAAAGTAAATCTGCCGATTGTCTATGCGCAATCATCATTCTTAGTCAATGATTGAACCAGATGCAGCTATATGGAAAAAATGTGACAACGCCAGCTGCCTAAAAGCACACCCCGGACACTCCATACAACGCTCGCAAAATAATTACCTACTACTACTACATTAAAAAATGACGTTTGTATACGTATGAATGTGTGCATGAGGTACTTGTGTTTGCGAGCGCTTTTGTTAAAGAACTGCGACGGTAACCTCGAAGTGCGGGGTGAGGTGCGGTAACTGATGTTAGTGCGGGGAAGGGAGTGGCCTTTCTGTACGTAGTACTTTAAGTATTCTGTGCTAAAATTTTTGTTTCTAAAAGTTTTTTTAATAAATAGGTTTACTTTATAAATGATGCACGCATAACACACACATAGCACTACATATTAAAAGTTGCCTTCATAGATAAATAAGCCGTGCCCCCATTAATTCGGTCAAATTTATTATTACTAGAAGAGTCTAATATACAGGGTGGCAAGGACATCGACTCGCAAACTGTAACCATGAATTCAGCACATTGACTGTAGCGCCCAGAGAATATTTTTTTTTTAAATAACTGACGAAAACTTTCAACGCCGCGGGGTTTCAGAATCATGTTACAGCTGCATGCTAACAGGTAGCGCGGTAATGTCTCTGCCACCCTGTATATACAGAAAGGTTTTTTTTATCACCATCTAAATTTTTACGGGGTGTTCTACTCATGAATATGAACAACTTTCACTATGGGACCAACTCTGAAATCACGAAAGAAAACAGCTGTTTCATACATTTTGGTCAAGTAGGTATTGAACTTTTGTGTTAAACAGCTGATTTTTTTTTCTCGTGATTTCAGAGTTGGTCCCATAGTGAAAGTTGTTCATATTCATGGGTAGACCCTGTGAAAAATTAGGATGGTGATAAAAAAATCTTCCTGTATGTTTTACTCCATACTGCGTCTGGATTTGTGTTTGGTTAATAGCTTGAATCTGGCCCCCTATTAAATTGGACTAACACCAGGAGAAATGTAGGTGTACCATACAACTCTGCCTACACTTTGGAAGGCATACAGGCGCGTTGCTACATTCTCATATTTTGATAAAATTGTGGGCCGAAGTTTGAATATTGAAAAAAAATGTTCCAAGGTATGGAGTAAATAGGTAAACTGCGGTATTAGTTAAAATATTACGAATATAATATTTACTTGCATTATTAACATGTATTTTTATATGTATTTACTTTTTACGGTAACTTAGGCTAGCAAGCTTATGACACCCGCAGCCTAATTGCGGAACGCCAAATCGTCAAATGATTCTGATCAGTTGGCTTCATTTCTATCACAATTGGCTTCATTTTACGATTTTCGAATTGCGAAACTCTAGTTTATTATGAAACCAATTATGAACGTTAAGGCCCTGCGCAGAAACTAGAGTTTCGCAATTCGAAAATCGTAAAATGAAGCCAATTGTGATAGAAATGAAGCCAACTGATCAGAATCATTTGACGATTTGGCGTTCCGCAATTAGGCTGCCGACGCCACGACAGCTCATATCGCGTCGAGTGTTCCAAGTCTGTTTCCATTCTAAATGTATCTGCAACATTTAAAATAGTACCTATAACTTGACCAAGACAATGAGACAACTGTGTGTGGCCTCTGAAAGCGCCGCGTTCTTCTTTCGTACAGTCAACCACCGGTCCATAGAAACAATTTAACTTTGAAAGTGCTCTTATTTCTTAGTTATAAGGGCTATTTTGGATGTTAACTCCTATTGACTATGCTTGATCGTACCGTATGTGGAAACGTCTTCCTTGCTTGTTGTCATCTGCAAATTTTCGAAGTAATAACGTTTTACAAAAATACTGTAAAGTATTTTAATTAGTGACAGTACCTGCTCATGAATATGAAGGACTTTAATATGGTACAATTCTGAAATATTGATATTTCAGAATTGGTCCCATAGCTAAAGCTATATTTGCGGAGAAGACAGCCTAGAGGCAGTTTACATGGCGCTGTATTGTACAATTTTTTACGGTAAAATTTTGGGATCATACGTCAACATCCTACTGTTCAACTGTTTAAAAACAAATGCTATATTTAACTGCCGATGTGATCCCAAATTTATAAAGTAGGCAGCACGTCATTGGTAACTCTTACTTTGAGCTGGCCTCGCGTAGTACGGATCAGACCACAACCACACCACAAGGACAAAACGTGGACGGGTGCTAAATTAATAGGTCATTCACATCCATTTTTGGCCGTCAAAATAAACAAATTAAGGCCTCGTCGCAACCACCAGCGAGACCACGCACTAGAGGCCGGCCACATTACAAACACAACGTTGACCATTTGATTTTGTAGTTACCCGCTGTTTGTCGCTGCGATGTGGAGTGGATGTGGTACAGTCAGCACCAAAAGTCGATGAACACTATCGATTTTACATGTTATTAAATTGACAACAACTTTTTTCAATAAACAGATTTTTAGCTTTTCACATCATAGACAAGAGTATATATTCTGTAAAAATTTCTTCTGCTGTAATTTTGAACAAATATTTTGCTCAGTAACTAAGATTAAAAAAACTGAATTGTTAATCAACTTTTGATGCTGACCGTACATGGGACCGATCCCTCATAGACCAGCACTAATTGCGTATCACACTATCAATCTTATCCTGAATAATTGTGAAGGATACTGCTAATCCATTGCTTCATATGTTCAAAAAAATATGTCTGCTCAACGGCGACAACAACGCAATGGATGTTGTTGAACTGTCAAAATGAAACCTATTGCTACTAATATAGTGTGTTACACAATTACCACTCTGCTTATGCTGCCACTGACTTGTGGCCTAGCGTACAGTTCAACGCCATGTGAACGTGGGCATACAGATATTATGGGCATAATTAAATCGGTCGCGTAGTCAGTAATATAATATGTGAATGTCTTAATGAAAAAGTGTGAAAGTAATAAATGGATAGCAAAAATGGCATTGATTTGGCGTGGTTAGATTGACTGGTCTTCCATATGTGTAACATTAAGCAATATATGTAAAAGTAACTGAAGTTAGAATTGATTGATAATTGCATCTTCAAATATTCCATTCAGATCAGATTTTCAATAGAAATATATTTAATATTCTTAAGTAGTAACTTTTGTAATGGTGCTGGTTCATTTGTGTACCAACTGAACTTATGTCTGTTATCTCTAGCACGAGGCAACATCGGAAGCTACGGTGTCCTAAGACTGCGATGGCCGCATGGCCTGTATAAATGGCTTGACTTTACGGTGTCAAAAGACGCTCCCTAGCGAAACACCAACTTTCATGAGTAACGTTTCAGTGACGTCATTCGACGGCAAATTGCAGACGCTAAGTGACGCTAAGACGCGGCCACCGCAGACTTGGCAACTAGCTTAACTGAACGACTAAGTAAATAAAAGCGCGCGCTGGATTTTTGATTGAAAATTAAACTGCGCGCTTTTATATAGGCATTCATTTAGATGTAAACTAGTTTGACAGCTCTAAAGTGTTGCTGTCCTTTTCTCACTCCGTTTTTTAATAGGAGAAAGCAATATTCTAATGTAAGTTATGTTGGTGAACAAAAAATTTGCTCTCAGCCTATTTTTCCATAAGATTTTTAAACTCATGGATGACATTGTGAACTTGTTTTAATAATAAAACTAATTTTTAGCCACAAAAATATTTAAGTAAGTATTTAAAACTCCATTACTTATTTGTAAACATTATTATTTGCGTGAAGCCAAGTGTGGATAAAATAATGATAAATAATAGGATAATATGTTAAATTGTTAATCTCAATAAAAGTCTTTAAAATATTTGTATTCTGCATAGCTATTCACAATGACTCGATACGCTTCCGCCGAACATCAATCAATGTTATCGTCGGATTCCTCTAAAGCTAAACGCTGTTCACAAGTCCAAAATCCGAAAATGGCATCGAAAAAATCGGCCCTAATCGGTAATAGACAACCGCTATTCTTCCGACATCTGTTTGCTGTCGGGGGCAAGGCAAATCAGGTTATCGAAATGTGTCATTTTCGATACGATAGCCTGTCGGATGGTTGTGAATAGGTATGCTGGACATCGTAACGTAGCTAATTGTATTATCACTTCTGAGTCTTCTGACATTTATGGTAAAGGAATTATGAGGTTGACTCAAGTATACGCTTATGACTTTGTACGGTTATGACTATGTACGATTTGGTCACGTTTTTATTCCGGGCCCGAATAGTTTCGAAGTCAAACGGAGCTTACACCATGATTAACTTGTGAGACGTACCTTCATGAGCTGATCACGCGGCCAGGGCCCAAATTCTGTATAGTAATTATTAATTCCCGCTTAATCTTACTACGTGCAAACTACATCAATATCGTGTCTTGTCTTGTAGAAACCCCTAACGGCAAGGTCATCGAAATGTCAACCGTACGGACAGCATGTATTTTGACAGTTCAAACCACGCCACCTTCGCGTTAATTTCGCGCGGTTTCGTTCATTGTGTCCTAGAGAATACGTTAATAGCAGACGTTATGACTAAGGAATTGACGTGGTTTCGAAGCAACGCCAGCACATCAGCCTACCCGAAACTGTCAAATTTTCCCAATCAACTTTGAATCTTATGCTTTAGTGATAAAGTTGAAAATCTATTAAAGAAATTTGACAGATTGTAGTAGGTTGATGTGCTGGCGTGTGTACCTACTTATCATTAAGTGGTCTCAGAGTGAATTAGGGCTCTATTCGAAATTCGGACTGCGCTCCGTTCGACCTCGAAACCAATCCAGGAATCCCGAAACATGTAGTGAGAAAACAGGTATCTATGAATGACAAAAATTAAGAATGTCAGGGAAATTAATTGTAAGGAAATTGACTACCAATTTAAATTGCCCGTAAGTATATTCAAATTACAACTGTCATTATTTGACAGTTGTATAAATTGTCTATGACACGGCGAATTAACGTAGTGTCTCAATTTACATAATCAGCCTATAATGTTCCCACTGCTGGGACACATGCCTCCTGTCTGTAAGAGGGACTGGGCCGTAATTTACCACGCGGGCCTAGTGCGGGTTGGTATAATGTCACATGTCTTCGAATATTCGGTTCTAGGACATGCCATCTGTCAATTTGCTAACAATTAATTTGACTGTCTGTACATTTGAACATAAAAAAGTTAATACCACAGAATTTTTTCTCAATTTTTTTTGACAATACTTTTTCGCTAAATTAAAAAAAAGAAAACGTTTTTAGTTTTTATTTCAGTGGTAGTAAAATTATGAGAACCTATGCTTTGTATAAGCGATTTGACTATTATAATGAAGTAGTCGTTTAACTATTAAAATATTTACTATATTTTTAAGTTTAATTTTGTTGTTTTGTGTTTGTGGTCAACACGCTGTGTCGATGTCCTCGTTATCAAGTTATAAGAAAATCATTAGTGCTAAGGGTATTTGAAATAAAGATTCATTAAACACAGTTTGTTGTATTTTTTACTAGCGGCCCGCCGCTATAAACATCATAATGGCGGGACCAACTCTTGTAATTGAAAGATTCTACCACGTATATTTAGTACTATTTTGTACCTGTCCTTAAACTTTTGTACCTCACACGGCATAAACGGAATTTCACGATAACACTGGTCCCGCCATTATGATGCATCATAATGACGAGACCATGCCTATACTCCAAAACTACGACGAATTATATAATTCTGATCAAACCAGTATTTAGTACCTCTAAAAATCAACAGTGGGTGACGGAGATCTTAGTAGTTTCTTTACAAAATTAATTTTTCGTTTTTGACATTTTCTACGCCTGAATAATTTATCGAGCAAAAATACTTCAAGTAAAAAGTTGCAGCTACATTTTGTGCAGGCGCTTTATTATTAATCGTATTATTTATCATTATGTTAATAAATAATATCGGTTAGGCCAAGGAGGAAAATTATTATACAGGGTGTTGCGGAAAGGGTGTATCAATACAAACGGGTTGAAGAGTGTATCTGGTCTAGAATCTCAGTACAAATTTTCAGCTCAAAAGCATTAACTTTGAAAATGATTAATATTTTTTTATTTCGATAGCACGAAATGTTGATGCAACTTTTTGCTTGAAGTATTTTTGCTCGTTAAATTATTCAGGCGTGGAAAATGTCAAAAACGAAAACTTAATTTTGTAAAGAAACTACTAAGATCTCCGTCACCCACTGTTGATTTTTTGGAGGTACTAAATACTGGTTTGATCAGAATGATGTAATTCATCGTAGTTTTGGAGGATAGGCGTGGTCTCGTCATTATGATGCATCATAATGGCGGGACCAGTGTTGTCGTGAAATTCCGTTTATGTCGTGTTAGGTACAAAAATTTAAGGATAGGTACAAAATAGTACTAAATGGGTACTAAATATACGTGGTAGAATCTTTCAATTACAAGAGTTGGTCCCGCCATTATGATGTTTATCCGCCCCTGGTTCGCACGCGTGCAAAAGATTGTAAGTCCCGTGTAAGTTAAAGAGATAAATAATAATAATAATATCCATACTAATATTATAAATTCGAAAGTAACTCTGTCTGTCTGTATGTTACCTTTTCACGCCTAAACCTCTGAACCGATTTAGGTAGATGAAATTTTGTATAGAGATAGTTTGAAACCTGGGGAAGGACATAGGATAGTTTTTATCCCGACGATATTCCCACGGGATCGACACTTATGCGGGTGAAACCGCGGGGCGCTGCTAGTTTGCTATAATAGTTCACAGCGCGCTGGCGAGTAAGTACAGTTAACAGCAAAAGTAGATTATGAAAATCAGAAATTCAATACGTATGAACGGAGTTCGCGTCTGAACTGTATGGCGTCGAAGTGATTCAAAAGCATGTGATTGTAAATTACACCTTACATTTACTACTAGTACAGCTGCCATATATGACGCGAACTCCGTTCATTAGTATTGAATTTCTGATTTTCCTTTTGCTGTTGACTGTACCTACTCGTTTATCATAGTGACATGAGCTACACTTAAATTAACGCTACGAAAAATGTGACTTGACCCCCCCTCCCGCTTTCTTTCCGCCGCCCCTGTGACGTCCGGTCCCGTCCCGCGCTCAGACCTCATACCGCTGAGAGACCTAAAATCGTGTACTGCGCAAGTCAAACCACGTGGTGTGTCAAGTCTCATCTGTCGTGGCGCTAACTATACCAAAGAGAGTACTCGCACTACTCACTCAGCGACTGTCGCTTGGCGGGCATAACGGTCGCGGTGCAGCACAGAATACTATAAGGCGCTCCACACACTGCACCGCGCTCCGCGGTGAGCAGATTTTGCGTCAGTTGAATTTGTATGTAAAAAATCACGCGCGGGGGCGCGTTATCTGCTCACCGCGACGGAGCGCGGTGCAGTGTGTGGAGCGCCTAAGGCTACGGACACGAAGTCAGCGGGAGCGGGGCGCGTTTCAATGCATAGATTTATATTAGGTATATGGAACTCTGGCCTCGAAGGCAGCAGCGTACGAGCGGTGGTCTAGCAGTGCCCGCGCGTCTGCATTGACGTATTGTTGTGCATTTTATTTTTTGCTTTTTTAACGACCGACGTTTTAAAATGTATCAAAAATATGTTGTCGTCGCTGTTTAGACATTTCTCATAACACAACACTACGCCGCTCTAGCGCTGCGCGATGCCCGCTGGTACTTATACTCTTTGCCCGCTGGCTTCGAGACCGATCCGCGTTGCCGCGCCGCTCCCCGCCGCCCCGAAATCGTGAACACCTACTTCTTAGCTTCGATAACTATTTGTTTGGTTCGCCGTCTGACATCCTCGTTGGTCACCTACTGTTCAGCGTAGCATCCTGTACTTCGGATAGTGTAGTTATATTTTCCCATATGGAAATCGTCAGTAGCAGTTCAAATTCATGATTTTTTCACAAGACGCCTCGTTTATATTACATGAAGCGTCGTATTTACTAGGGGATAATTGTTCCGCAAAATGTGTCACTTGAGATGTCGACCAATATCACTAGACATCTTGTCTCCCATTGTGTAGGATCTGGGAATCGAACCAGTGTCCTGCCTGCAGCAAGAGCATGCTCACCGGGAGCATTCGCCTGTAATGTAACGTTACAGATTCGAACGTTACATCAGTGAGGGAGGAAAATCGAGCATTACAGCGCGCACCTTGTAATGATACAAAACGAGTATTACATCAGTGAAGGAGGAGAACCGAGCATTACAATGCGCACCTTGTAATGATACAATTGTAATACCTTGATACAACTTGTAACATCAATGCGCTCCACTCGTAAAAATTCAAATCTGTAATGTTACATTACACGCAAATGCTCGTCAGTCAGGGAGGTAGTATTGTAATGTAATGCTCCAAGTCGAATCTGTAATGTTACATTACACACGAATGCTCCTGGTGAGGGAGCACCTTTAGCATAGTATTCTGAGAAAATGATAAAGTTAGTAAAAAGCTGCTGTCCAGAAAAAATACTTTATTATAGACAAAAAAAGTGCTTTAGAGTAACAAATGCATATGAGCTAGTAAAGTTACCTTATAACAAAATTCTACAAAACATAAGCCTTATTTGCGGTCGGATAAAAATGGTAACCAATTAGTTACGGAACAAGAGAAGCTGAAACATAGAGAAGGAAAGACAAACTTTTAACAGTACAGCATAATAATACCTTATACTCAATACGCAAGATTCATAAGCGATTTTTTCCTAAAGTATTGATTTATATTTTATGGATACGAACGGACGAGTATTATCAAAACCACACTACATATTATGTAGGTAATGTTAATCAACAATAAAAAAAAAATGTCCTATTAGTGACAGTTGAGCTCTTAGGAAATAGGGGAATTTTTATTTTAGGAGAAAAATGCTGTTGAAGTTTGCGCCGGTCCTCACACAACCACGCGACACGCTCCGGTGCGCGGGTCACGCACGCCCGCGCGTGATTTTTACATAGGTACTACAAAATTTGGCTTCGTTTCCCGCGCCCCGACGCGTGGCGCGTTGTTGTGTGAGGTCCGCCCAACTGTAAGGTATTTAAACTTAGGTATGCCTGGTACAGATGCCAGCACATCAAGCTACCCGAAACTGTCTTTCCCAATTAACTTTGAACCTTCTGTTTAAGCAATAAAGTTGAAAATCTATTAAAGAAATTTGACAGATTGTAGTAGGTTGATGTGCTGGCGAGTGGCGTGGAGTGGTGGTGTATAAACATAACACAACTTTAAATACCCCCACGACCCGTGTACCGTAAACCGTTGCATGCATCCATACGCAGAATGTTTTGCGTGTGTCATTTAGTTAGTTTGATTCTGTTTGATGTATTGTATGCGTAGTTGACGGCTTTATGATGGGTCTTTTTACACCTTGTACAGTAAATAAGAATTCTACCACTATAAGCAATACCTACTGTATGTCCTTCTCTATTTGCTTAAAAACTGGTAAAATTTAATTTCATCACTAGGCTACACAAATTAAAAACCTGTGTTCGTTCAGTCTTTATTTTACAGTATAATATGTCTTTATTTAGGCTCATAAATACGAACTAAACAATTAAATATCACTAAGAAATCAGTATTTAAAGAATCTCACTATGTTTCAAAGACACCTAGTTCGTTTTTATTTAAACCCAGATACTAATTTGTCAAACTTATAAACTTAGTAAAAAAACGCAAACACAAAAGACAATGTCAAATTAGTATCTGGGATTAAAAAACAAAGTACACTTAATTAAGCTTAGTAAAACAATATTTACGTGTCATTAATCAAATAGTTGAATTGTATAATAATTAATAAATAATACCTAATAAAAATAGCACAAGAAACTAGTATACAATATTTTTATGCTAGGGGGTCAATTATCAAATAAATTATAATAATATAATAATTATTATATAAAGTAGGTTATCTTCATGTTACCCATTAACCAGTAACTGGGTTGTGGAGGGCAGATGGGCAGTCGCTCCAAGTATAATACTAGTATTCAGCTGCATCTGGTTAGATTGTGGAGGACCACTTGTGGTGGATATTTGAATGCATGTGAAGAGAGTTAAATGAGTGAATAATCCTTTATCATTTAAGTACCTGAATTACACAATTAGAAGTCAAATGTATGAAAACTGGACTGAACTGATGACTGGAAGCCGTCCCCAATATAGTTGCAAAAGTCAAGACAGATGGGTGTGGGTAAACGATTAAATGCACCATAAATGTCAAAAAAACTAAAATATTGACCCCACTGAGCGAATTATGGATCTGCCATAGACAATACTAAATTTTAGTACTTATTTAGCCATCAACTTTCTTATAAACCGCCTTCAAATGCTCAGTCAATGGAGTATTATCGGTCTCCATAAACAACACAACTTCTAATGTATCAGGCGCCAACAATTTAATGTTACGCTTAATTTTCTTAACAAATGGCGGCTTTGCAAACGATATCCGAGCTAAGCTAACCGTCTCAACAGTTAATTGTTTGTTTTCTACATCGCATGTCCCTTCTTCAAGGGATGTGAGCCCAAAGTTGTGGCTGACCATGAACGCCAGCTCGTTGGAGCCGGGCTTGATGCGTAAGAAGCCACGCTCTTGGTGCATCGGTGTATGCTTCTCAGGATGCTTTGATTTCGATATGAAGTTAAACATCGGCTGACCTGGAAACATATAAATAAATTGTGTGTAATTCTACCATGAAATTAAAGACAGTATTGTAAAGGGTGCTAATTTTCTCTGTTTAGTTATATTAGGTCTGATTCTTCCAACTCCAGATGATTTTATCTGACAAATAATTTTGAATATTTGACAATTCATCCATACAAAAACTGTCAGACGTCGATTTTATTCCACAAATAAAAATTACCTGTCAATTGAAAAATCAACCCGTAATGGTATATATAGTACCCTAGGGAAGGAAAGAGAAAGAAAGGAAACATTCTTGAAAAGATGGCAGGATGACTTGGTTGCTGAGGACGGCTGGAAAGACGGACTAAACAAACAAGGAACTGGGAGAATTTAAAGGAGTTGGAGGAGGCCAAGGGCACACAGGGAGATTCAAAGCTGGTATTAAATGTTTTGTACTAGGTACAACTCAATCTGAAAAAGGATATTAACAGTTGAGCAATTAAATTAGCTCTTATTAGATTATTTCTATAAGTAGCAGTTTTTATTATTTGTGTGCAATGAAACTTGTTTTATTTCTTGTTACAGGTTTTTATAAGCAGGTAGTTCTGCCTTCTTTATTCATAAATTCATTTGTGCAAATAAAATGCAAGAAGTTGTGTTTACATAACTGTTTCTTTTACCAAAAATTATTATGCTGGCAGCTTATTATAACAAGATTTTGTATAAAACTACAACAAATAATATAAGTTTACTGACTCATCCGCCCCTAAGACGACCCACTGACCCGATTTTCCTATTGCCAAAAAAAAACGTAGGTAGAAATTAAAATTATTTTTTGCTTACGCACCGATGCAAGAAAATTCCAATTCCTCATGATATTGGAAATCAGGGATGTTAGGATACGTGCCCCGACCTTCTTCAGTAGCCCAGCGTCCTGCCAGCCAAGAAATGGGCGCCAAAGCTTCGTGTAAAGCAGACATAATTTATATTATAAACTTTTTTGCGACTTTTTAAAATGAAATCGCGTAATACGTTTCCTGAAGAAGAAATTTCAGTAAAAGTCACTGTCAAAATCTCAGATCTCCATTCTCCATGTCAAGAAATCAAGAATGTCAAGTCATATTGTTATGTCACGGTGCGTTCCGAATTGCGCTGAAATCGCTCACAGCACTCGCATCATCTCACGTGCGTCCCGATTATGACAGCTGAGGGCAGTCAACAATTCAGAACACTCGTGAACGCGCTTACAGTGCTTACTCAATGTCAAAACAATATTATTACAGTATTTCTTTGTATAAACACCACATTTGTTACGACTAACGGCCAAATGGGTTAGGTCAGGTTAGAACTGTGACCAACCGCGTGCGAGCCGAGAGAGCGAAGCGAGGCGAGCACTACTCTAAAGGCCAGGCAAACGGTTAACTAAACGGCGAATTTAACCAGTTGTCTGCGACATATACACAAAGAAATACTTTTATATCGTTTTGACATTGAGTGAGCACTATGAGCTCGTTTACGAGCGTTCCGATTTGTTGACAGCCCTCAGATGTCATAATCGTAATATAGAAACGTATGTGAGATGATGTGACTGCCGTGAGCGATTACAGTCAAACGGGGTGAATAGGGATGCAGGGGTGAATCGGGACGAAACTTTAAAATGGATTTTAACGTTGAAATAATATAGTTTGTTGTCAATAAAGCCACGTAATCGTTAATTAAATTACAGTAAACACATTGGGGTCCTTTTTTGGCCACAAACTATATTATTTTATTGTTAAAATCCCTTTTAAAGTTTTGTTCCGATTCACCCCTGCATCCCTATTCACCCCGTTTGACGGTATAGCTAATTCGGAATGCAGCCTCAGTCATGTGACAGTGTTGCCAGGGTTAGTTGGATTATTTTATAACGTTGGATTAGAAACTTGAGTAGATGTTTGAAAGTGTTGAAAGACCGTAACAATATGTTCACTATATATAAATAAGCAATGCAAAAGATATTAAATAGTTCTTGTAGATTTAGCCATAGAAAGGGGTTTGAAGGTTTTGGCCCTAAAATCAGCCGCCATTTTGATTTTTTTTCAGAATCGCGGTGCACAACAAAAGTTATATATTTAGATAGAGGACACTTATACAAACAAAAAATGTAATTAACATAATATCCTAAAGTGTCAGGTTTCGGAGTTATTCACCGAAATATAAGTCGAAAACTACTAATATTTTTTTGTTTTTTTTCCTTCCAGGTAAGCATATTGAACTATTGAGGTAATAGAAACGTTATGAAACCTTTATGGAGAAGAAACAAATGAAGAATAGACATTTTTTAAATAAATAATTAAACACGGCAATTTATAGTTCGCTTTTTTAATCCCAGAGACTAATCTGAAAAGTGTAATGTCAAACTTCTATACTAAAAAAAACGAAAACATAAAAGACTAAAATGTCAGATTAGTCTCTGGGATTAAAAAAAGGATCAATAAATTGCCGTGTTTAATTATTTATTAAAAAATATCTATTCTTCATTTGTTTCTTCTCGATAAAGGTTTTATAACGTTTCTATTACCTCAATAGTTCAATATGGTTACCTGTAGGGGAAAAAAAACAAACAAATCCTTGTTGTTTTCGACTTATATTTCGGTGAATAACTCCGAAACCTGACGCTTTAGGATATTATGTTACATAACATTTTTTGTTTGTATAAGTGTCCTCTATCTAAATATTTAACTTTTGTTGTGCACCGCGATTCTGAAAAAAAATCAAAATGGCGGCTGACCTTAGGGCCACCCTCCATACAAAAATCTTCAAACCCCTTTATTTTTTAATTCCAAGGAGATTTCACGTTGGAATCCTTTGTCTTCTGTAATCACAGAAGAGAAGTTATCTGTAATCTTTCAATTTCTGAAACTTCAGAGTGACACAAAATCCCAAGTGGTAATCAGCTTGTATCAGATCAAAGACATTAAATTATGTTTATCATAAATCTCTTTGTATCAGATAAATATTAATTTCAGCTGAAAGACGTCCTTTGCTGGACATAGGCCTCCCCCAAGCGTCGCCACATTAACCGGTCTTGTGGTCACATTCAGTACATACCCGCGACCATCACAGGTCATTGTGGGTCATTGGTAAAACTTGTGGGAGGCCTAACATTCATAATAAATAATAATAAAATGAAATCGTCTTCCGAAGATGGCGAAGTCAACTTACGCAGTCACGCCAAGTCTGTGAAATTAAAAGAGAGCCATGCCGCTAAAAACAATACCATGTCAACAGATACTAAAGTTTTTATTCAAAAACTTTGCTATAGAAAAACAGCCTCAATAGACATGACCCAGTATGGATTCATAAGTGATAGCAAAGTATATCCTGTGAAATGTATAATAAAACCACTGAGAGAACAGTTGGAAAAGATTAGCGGTGAGTTATAATCGGAAATTACAGGTTTTCGAGCTACATATTTTATTGTGGTGCAGACTGCAGAACGATCACAGGACAATTAGGCCCATAGGACCGAAAAGTTCTAGGGGCTTGTGGCTAAGTAATAAGCGCCGTACGGGTCGATCGATCAGGTTAAGCTACGCTTGCCGCGGTTGGTCCCATCTTTACATAACAAGACCCCTTCATGCCTCCGAAAACACGAGCTGCTGGTTCCGGATCTTTGGCAGTCGTTACGGGTCGTCAGAAGCCCGAAAGTCTGACAACCAGTTTACGGTGTCCCCTTGTTTCGCAGACAGAAATTTCATAGAATTTCGTTTCGCAGAAAATGTTTCATATAATATTTGGTCCCTGTTTATTTATTTCGAATATTATTGTTTCAGTGACTATTTACTTGAAAGAAACATATTTCACAGAAACACAATTCAATGAATCACGTTTTTTTTATTTAACTAATCAAACAGTAGAATTATTTTGTAACGAATATTGTTTGTTCGGTGTATTTTTGCATGGTATTTTATTTCAACGAAAATGTAAAAATAGACGTTATGCTAGCCTCATTCCCAGAAACACCCAAAATTGAACTTGAGAACTTAGGATACAAGAGCGAGCGAAGCGAGCTCGGGACTTGGGGCACCCTGACTCGGACAGGTTAGGTTCGAAGGGGATGACGGGGGCTCGATTGAGCGAGCAAAGCGAGCGAACGAGTCCCGTCATCTCCTTCGTGTTAGGTTCCTTTAAACCCTGTAGACAGAAATCCGTCGACTACGTCTTATTATTTATTAAAGACAATTAGTTAACTTTATATACAACCACGTTGTATAATTTAAGAATGCCGTGCATAATATGAAGTAACTATTAATGAATATAACAAGTATTATTTAAAACATAAAAGATTTTTAATATTGATAATACGAGTATGGTCACTATAAGATGTTGTTAGGTTAGCTAATTACATGTAGGGACTAGGGCATGCAAAACCGGTTTTCCGGTTTTGCGCAAAACCGGAAATCGGCCAAAATTTAACGATTTTTGAAAACCGGTTTTGAGAGCCAAAACCGGAGCCAGCTCCGGTTTTGTCAACATTTTTTTCGAAGTAATGTTATTTTGTAGTTCGTCTTCAAAGTTACAAAAATGTTGATTTTTTTGGTTATTGTGGGTGACTGTGTTTAATATTTGAAGATGCTGATTGTGTTTTCTATGTTTAAAATATATTATTTTGATAGCAGACGTAATAGGTACCAAAGATACCAAAAACTTACTTGTTGTTGATTTGATCTCAGTTAATTAATCTTTGTACTATTATAAGTTCATTGTTATCTGTACAATTATTATGGTTTGGATTTTAAAAAAAAAGTAAAAAAACTAATACCCGACTACGACAAAAAAAAAACGACGCTGAAAAAGTATGAAACAAGATTTTCATACTTCGAACAGAACAAAAAGAAAAACCGTAGTCACACGTTATTAGTGTTTCGGTTAGTACCTATAACGTGTGATTACGGTTTTTCTTTTGTTCTGTTCGAAGTATGAAAATCTTGTTTCATACTTTTTCAGCGTCGTTTTTTTTTTGTCGTAGTCGGGTTTTAGTTTTTTTACTTTTTTTTATTTAAACAATTTTGGTGTTAATTTTAACACATGACTTTTGTCCGCTAGAGGGCGTCGCTTTAAATTTGAGCAATATTTTGGAAATGTACAAGTGAAGCCCTTTCAAATGATACCAAACATGGCGTATTTATCTCAATTTTTATTTTTAACACATTACTTTTTGTCCACTAGAGGGCGCCGTATCGAGTTTTGTGCAACGTCACGTAGCCTATGTTCAGCGGACAATTAAGACGGTTCTAACGATACCTCATATCTCGAGTTCCGATAAGTAGATTAGGAGCTATGAGGGAACAGATGAACATACTCACATACATACATAGCCTGTTAAAACTTTTAAGAAAAAAAAAAACCGACTTCCAAAAAACACTACAAAGTGAAAAATAACTTTAATTTCGGAAGTCGGTGTCTTTGGATCTGTATTTTAGTTTTTTGCCACCGACTTCCGAAATTAAAGTTATTTTTCACTTTGTAGTGTTTTTTGGAAGTCGGTTTTTTTTTTTCTTAAAAGTTTTTATTTCACGCTTTTTAGTGGGTCTGCTTATAATTTATCTAAGTTACAATAGCTTAGTGCTCATCGCCTTTTACAAACAAATTATTGCTTTTCCCGATGCGGGGAAGTTAATTGTTGAGGAGTTCTCCAGGTCCACCATCAGCTCCATATCACCATTCACATTGTGACGAGTATAAATTGCTTAGCAACCAAATTAAAGTAATCGAATAGCAACCCGTGAAATACTTATATATTATTGAGTAGTTCCGGAGGCCATCTGTGGTCTTCATTATCAGTTCCACTTCACCAAATGGTGCTTTCCGAGAGCAAGTGCACGAGTTACTATAAAAAATACCCAAATCGCTATAGGTGTGCCTATAATATTTGAAAAGTTCCTTCGATTTCTCCAGGATCCCATCATCAAATCCTGACCTGATGTTTTTAGACTAGATGCTGATAATCCTGGCTGCAGCATCAGGTCAGGCTTATGTCAACATTGCATTGAACTTAAAATTTAGTCCTGTTTAAAATGAGCCCAAACACGACTACTGTGCTGTAATTTCAAGGTTTGTACTTTTTCTGATGCTCCTGGCTTCAGCATCAGGTCTCTATGTACTTCGGTGTTCCTCATTAACAGTACGTTTATCCACACATCGAGCCCTTTTCAATGAGCCTAAACACGATATATCTGCTGTTAGTTGTCGAGGAGTTAGGTACTCTGCAGACTATCCTGACTGCAGCATCAGGTCATGACTTGATGATCATGAGACCAAATGTGACAAATGCCCTATCAAACATCAAAACAATTTACTAATTTATAAAACAGCCCTTGCCTGTTCGAGTAACTTCTTACTGTTAAGGAGGTGTACCTTCCATCATCAGCCCAGCTACCTGAGATGGTAACAATCATACGCAAATACACAAGATACTTCATAAAATATGCGAAAAACAATAAGTGAGCCTATAAAATTTGAGGGTTGCCCTCGATTTCTCTAAGATCCCATCATCAGATATTGAAATGGTGACAATGGGACCACACTGGAAGCACCAGCTTTCAAATAAAAAAAGAATCATGAAAATCGGTTCACCCAGTCGCAAGTTATGAGGTAACAAACATAAAAAAAAAAAAAAAAAAAAAAAAAAAAAAAAAAAAAAAAATACAGTCGAATTGATAACCTCCTCCTTTTTTTGAAGTCGGTTAAAAATCATAACCCTCCTTTGGCTTTGCCGTAGTCGGGTAAAAAGAAATGTATCATACAATTTGTTTTATTTATAGACTTAGTGGGTATTTAAAAAAAATGGTGTTTCTTTTTAAATTATACTACATTCGATTTTTTTTGCTAAAACCGGAGCTAGCTCCGGTTTTCGGTTTTGGTCCCAAAAAAACGATGTTCAAAACCGGTTTTGATGACTTTCCGGTTTTGCATGCCCTAGTAGGGACTGAATAAATTAACCGACTTGGTATTACATGGATCTCACAACTTTTTACGGTAGAAGAACTGAGTTGAGTTGGCGAGACTTGGTTTTTTTTACAAGTTATGCTTTCGATGGAATTGGTTTTCGAGACAGTTATAGTGCAAAGTGTGCAAACCATTATTTTTTTAAAGTGATAATATTAAATTATAGATGTATTATTATTTTAAATTGCTGATATACAATTTTATAGTTGTTTTCATCAATGTTTAAAGTGCTATTAAATACGTCCCATTTTTTTGCTGCTTCACTTTAATTTACCTGCATTGTTTTTGTAAACGCGGTGTTGTAATTTTATAGGAGGGTAGATACTAGTTTTTGTCAAAGGAATACGAATTAAAACGCTTAGAAACTGTCCCTCGATAAAATGTTTTTCTTGGTACCTAATGAATAATATGAGGATAAAGAATATTTGATTTTTTATTTTATATTCTATGATATGAAATGAATATCGAAATATTAAATTTTATTGGAACAAAAATCTATGATTTAATTTTTTTCAAACTTAGTATTCTGCGTATTGATTAAGCATTCTATGTAATGATAATTACTTATGAGACTTCTATGAAACTGTTGTCTATAACAACATGCAACCCCAGTGTTACCAAAGGGGTATCGTATTACCCAGTAACTGGGGTGTGGAGGTCAGATGGCAGTCGCTTCATGTAAACTATTGGTATTCAGATGCATCCGGTGAGACTGGAAGTAGACCAACCAACATAGTCGGGAAAAGGCTAGGCAAATGATAAAGGCTGAAAAGCTCTAGGCACACCAAAGGTAAACCCACAAGAAGAACACTGGTGACAGCTATGGACGCAGGAATACCCGGGACGGAGTACGGTAGCATAGACCGGGCGTAGTTATGCTTGATGGAGACATTTTGTCCACTCCTGATGATGATGATCGTAATTTGCTGTTTAGGCACATTTAATTTGTGGGTGATTGGTGAAAAAGAAATCCTTGAACGTCTACGTATTTTTTTATTTTTCGAACAAATAAATGAGGATTCTGTTACTAATGATTTTACTTTTAATTTTGTAGTAAAACCCACATCAACAAAACACAGTACAACTACGACTAGTACTTCACGAACCAAGCCTCTTGAGGTTGTCAGCTCTGCAGAACGGAAACCGAAGACTTGCGCTCTAAAATCCGGTTTGTGGACACTAATTTGCTGATTCTGAACAGTGGTAACGGCAACGACTTACGATTTGTACGTCGTAAGTTCGAACCCAGACAGGTGCTTTACCTTATGATTATTTCATAACCGCTGCACTCAAGACGGTGAAGGTAAACATCCTGAGGAAACCGGCATGTCCTAGACCCAAAAATTCGAAGACATTTGACTTCTATCCAACCCGCACTGGTCCCGCGTTGTGAATTACAGCCCACTTCCTCTCACCGAGAGGAAGCCTGTGTCCCAGCAGTGGGAACATTATAGGCTAATTTTATTATGCTATGCGTTAGGGCGGCCCGCGGAATTCAAGTATTATTTTCCAAGACATCATACTAATATTATAAAGGCGAAAGTTTGTGAGTGTGTATGTGTGGGGGTGAGTATGTGTGTGTTTATTTGTTTGTTACTTCTTCACGCTCAAACGGCTGGACCAATTTTGATAATCACATCACACTTATATTATAAAGGCAAAAGTTTGTGAGTGTGTATGTTTATTTGTTTGTTACTTCTTCACGCTCAAACGGCTGGACCAATTTTGATAAAATTTTGTATACAGGTAGCTGACACCCTGGATTAACATATAGGCTACTTTTTATCCCGATATTCCCACGGGATCGACATTTACGCGGGTAAAACCGCAGGGCGCAGCTAGTTTAAACATAAATAATATGTACTTACGAGCAATCAGGCAAGCTTGCGGTATGTATAAAAAATCTAGATAAGGGATTTAATTAAATTATTTCAATTTTACAGCCATGAGTTATCCTGGGACGCACTCGTCTCGTACTTGTTTACGCCCTTTGCCGGCTATCAAAGAGAAGAAAGTTAGATTAGTGTCACCAAAAAAATCCAAGAGCAAAAACGTAGGCAGTAAAAATGACGTTCGACCAAGAAAAATTAATTTTATAAAATAATCATGTATAATAATTATTAAACGAATCAAGGCTTCGGTGTTGTAAATTATTTTTTATTACGACGATCTCACCTTCAAACATGACCAAAAAAAGTGTTAAAATTCTCTGACAAATATAGGCCATATTTGTCAGAGAATTTTAACACTGCACGCTGCGGTGTAGAATATTGCAGTTTTAGGTCAGCGCCATCTCTTGACCGATAGTGAAACTAATGTAACTTTTGTTGACGACGCACGTTTGGCGCTAAGCCAAAGTCGTGATATGATTCGCGACCGTAACAAATATGTATTTAAATAATTATAATCATTAGAATCAGTACTTTAGAAGTATTGTGTTTACAATTTATTGTAAGGCAAAGCTGTTTAGACTTGTATGAAACTTACCATTGCCTATATATTTCTGATTCATGAACATGCTCAGATATTAAAGAACTCGACTGTACAAGGACAAAAGAAAATCTGTATTTAATGTAAAACATGAAACGTTTATTTTCTCTTGACTGTACTTACCTGTCAAAAAGAGTAACCTAGCTTATAGTGGGATAAGCCAGAGATTAAAACAGAAGACCGAACTAGCAGGGGACCGAAGGGGGGGGGGGGGGATATAGCTTCAGGGGATCCGGAATAAATCCCCAGTAGTATATATTATAAAATTCCAACAAATCACAAAAAATTGTGCTAAATGTGACTGTGAGCTGCCATATGAGATAATTTGTTCAGAAAAGGTACGCGGGCTCGCTAACTTCAACAACAAACCCTTATGAATATAATAAAGTAGAATAGTTTGTGAGTTATTTGTCCAGGGGGTCAACTCTTTATAACTAAAAAATCCTTAGATATGTAGCCTGGACTTTAAAGCGGCGTTCTATAGGCGCGAACGTTGTACTTTGTAGATATCACAAGTTTTGAGGAAAGGTCTTTGGCTAGCCTCACGTTACACTGTAGCTAGTCCTAAATAAAACTGTTGTATAAATAACTTATTATTATTAACTAGGCATTTTTACCACAATGGCAATTGCCATTCACATGGCCAGTGCAATCAAAATATTGCTTGTACGCAGGCGGGAAACGGCACGTACATTTGTTCACCGCGCACTTAGGCATGGGACACGCCTTTGAAGATGCTGCTGCCGCCAGTTTTTGCTTTAGGCTTTGCTTTTTCATTTCTTCATCATCACAGACGCAATCGTCTATAACAACAGAAGGGAGAGCGGTGTCACAGCTTATCCATCCGAATTTTTTCCGTATGAAACTCTTGGAGTCAGTTCTTTTTTCTCTTTTTTCGTTTTCTTTATTTCGCTTTTTTATTGCGTCCTCACACCACTTGCACGTTTCTCTGTGGCAACTACATTCACTTGGCTTCTTCTTCAATCCTAGTGCTTTCTTGTTCATTGACTCGTCGCAGCCGCAGTCGACGTTTTGCTTTTTCTCATTTTGTCCCAATACCTTCTCTGTTATCTTATGAGCAGATTGGGCTATACAGCGCGACGATTTTCTTGAAAGTGTAGGTGACTTCGATAGCCTGGAAGGTAGTCGAAATAATGGAGTCGTGGACTGTCCTTCAGAACCTGAAATGTTTTTTCTAAGTTCAGATATTTCGCGGTTTTTTTCTGATCTATCGGTTTTTTGTCCTTGATCTATTGGCTTCGCTTGGGAGGCTGGTTCGATAAAATTGGCTCCCGAGTCGTCGTGATGTTGGGAAGAAGTCATTCCATTGGCTATTGGTTCTGGCTGGGCTTGGACCCACTTGCTTTGCTGCGCATCTTTCCCGGAGAGAATGTCCATTGTTTCTAGCGCCAGCGACCGAATTATTTCTCGGTAACTTCGTATTTCATTAATCATAGCTTCTAATTGTAAACTTTGGCATTCTGGTAAACAGGTTGGTGTTTTCAGCTCTTGTTCTGGAAGCGGTCTCCTGTTTACTTTGCTTTGGGGTTCTGAGTGACATGTACCTGAAGAGCCAACGTCTTCATCACTACAGCGCGAGCTACATTCGCTCGGAACACAACAGGCCGCAGGATGGGTTGGCACGGTCTCTAAGATACTCCCTGATGATACCGTGCGTTTTGGCTTTGGCGGGGGATTTTTCTTGGAGGGCATGGGAGTAAGCTGGACAATATGACAAAACTAGACCATTATTATTGTATTTGGCTCCTACTTATAATTTAGCACACTTTTTATATTGAATTTTGAAGCATTTTACTTTGGTGTTCTATTTGTTTATTTATTTATTTAGCTCAAATACCCCGTTTGTATTTGACAATGGGTTACAAGTTGGTAGGAGCATGGTACAATTATATTATACCATGGGTAGGAGTGTACAAGATCAGTCTATCAAAAAGTACTCTGTGGTACAAGACGTGTTGACAGATCTAGGCACAGGTTAATATTAAAACGCATTTAATAAAAACTATCTAGATCGACCTTCAAGGTTGACCACGGATTTATTAAGCTAAAATGCATATTTTTAAAAACTTTTTTACAAAAAAAAACCACAGGCTTCAAAAAAAAAAAACACTAAGTACAGTGAAAATAGTACATTATGATATGTGTGCTGTGTTGATGATTAAACTCGAGGCGGTATTATTCACGCGAGCCGTAGGCGAGCGCGATAACGAAGCCGAGAGTATAATGATCAATGCACACGCGTTTCATACGACGTTTTTCAACACACTTGCGAGGAAAAAAACTTGTATTGTTAAATATTAAATAGACATAGAAATGGTTTTTCCGCACACCGCGCTAGCGTGCGCGCGCAGGTTTACCTACACCTGCGCGCGCATTGCTAGCGCGGCGCGCGTTTATTTACTTAAAAGCACAGACAAAACCGATTAACAGCCTATAGAAAACATATAATAAACACAAAATAATGTTTAGACTGATCGTAGTATTCGTAGTGTTGTCGTATGTCAAATTGTAGTTTAGTTAGTATGGAATTAGAAAGTACTATTAGCATAGAGAAATATACATTTCAGTGAGAATCCGCAATAATAGAACGCCAGTGGTCTTTTCCGTTTGGTTTCGGGAGGGACGACGGACAATTTAAGGTGAATGCGCAGTGGTAAACCACGAAATTCAAATTTTCTTATGCAGTGTATTAAAAACGCGTGCTTTTTTTACTTTACGTTACGGCACTAGTGCTATAACGCCTCTCTCTATTTAATTTACTAGTCGGAAGTCGGAGATGTGAGTTTTTTAATCTCATCAAAGAGACTTCATGCCAAAAGGAATCCGCGAGCCATAATTCACTTTTTTTTTTAAATAGTCTGATTTGTCCTTGGTCCCAAAATGAACTAGGTAAAATGTATTTACCTTAAGGCGAATCCGCAGTTGTAGCCCGCGAAATTAATTTTTTCTTACGTTTTTTTTCTTAGGTTGTATCTTGATCAAAATATGATTCGCGACTATAACAGGTACGTAATTAGAATTACAGAGTTATAATCATTAATACATCTTTCTAAGTTAAGTTGATTAATTATTAATTTTTAAAGTGAATATACAACTAAACATTCTGTGAATATTTCAAGCGTCTGCCTGTTGCCGTTAATAATATCGAGCAAATAACGGCAAAAAATCACGTTTGTTGCATGGGAGCCCCCCTTAAATATTTATTTTATTCCGTTTTTAGTGTTTGTTGTTATAGCGGCAACAGAAATACATCATCTGTGAAAATTTAAACTGTCTAGATATCACGGTTCATGAGATACAGCCTGGTGTGGTGACAGACTGACAGACAGACGGACAGTGGAGTCTTAGTAATAGGGTCCCGTTTTTACCCTTTGGGTGCGGAACCGTATAAAATATAAACGTCCAAATTGAGAACCTTTTTTGAAGTCGGTTAAAAATATTGAAAGCTTTCGATTTCATCTTGCAACCTGGCCAATCAGCAATCAGGCAAAAGGTACTCCTTCTGCGCGCATTTTTCTGACAGTTTATTTGGAGGCTAAAAATATTTATTTTTTCCCAATCTGTTTCTTTCTTTTGACTGTAATCGCAATTCCGTTTGTTAACTTTTAATTTGCGAAGAAGCTTATCAGTTTTTCTGTACTTTTCAACTCTTAACTTTTACGGAGGCGGTAACGCCGCATTTCGAAGCTATTGAATAAATAAAACACAGTACTTATTATGTAGGTATCAAGGTATGTGTACATTGTATTGTTTTTTTTACTTAAATGTATAAATTATTAAATGTGTCATCTTGAAACTATGTATTTTTATCGCACTGGCAGCTGCCACTACTTTGGCCAGTGCAATCAGAATATTGTCTTGCGTATGCTGGTGGGAACCGACACGTACAATTAGTGTTCTCGGGACACGAAGGAATGCCACATGACATCGCTGCAGAGGTCAAATTATATTTTTTAACACTTTGCATTTTATTTTCTGCCCCTTCACAAGTCCAATCGTCAAAAACTACTGGGTCCTTGTCACTAGTTTTTTTCTCGAATACTTTCTGACAACTGGGTTTACTCTCTGTTTTAAAAATTATCTTATTATTTTGCTTTTCCTGGTCTCCCTCACAGATGCAATCGTCAAGATCCTTGGGTGCAATAGGAACACAACATGTGTCTCTCACACTGCTTTTCTTCCGGACCATTTTTTGAAAGGTTTTACTCATTTCTGCATCACAGCCGCAATCGTCAGCAATTACTGGTGGAATACAACAGCTGTCCTTGTCACTACCTTTTTTCTCCATTTCCTTACAGCAGTCCTGGCTGTCTGTCTTTCTCATTTTATTATTTCGCTTTTTCATATCTGCAGCGCAGGCGCACTTGTCAGGATTTATTGGTGGAACACAACAGGTATTCTGGTCTTTTTTTTTCCCGAATATTTTCTGACAGCAGTTTCTAGTGTCTGCCTTTGTTAACTTTTTATTTCGTTTTCTCATTTCTTTTTCAAAGGCACAATCGTCAACTACTATTGGTGGAAGAAAATGTGTGTTTATATCACTAGCTTTTCTCTCGATTTTTGAACTGCTTGTCTTTTTTAACTCCATCTGTTGCTTTTTCATGTCATTCTCACAAAACCAGTCGTCAAGATCTTTAGGTGCCATACAAACAGAGCATGAGTCTTTGTGACTACTTTTATTTTTACAGCAGGTTTTACTGTCAACCGCGACAATTTTTTTATTTTGCTTTTTCTTTTTCTCATTACAGGCGCAATCACTAGCGGTTACTTTGTGGCTACTTTTGTTCCTACATATTTTGTTCCTACATATTTTCTGGCAGGATTCTTTACTCGCTGTTGCTTTAGCTTTTGTTGATTTTCGCTTTTTCGTTTCTGCTTCATCGCAGACGCAATTGTCCAACCCTGATGGAACACAACACGTGTCTCTGTCGTTACCTTTTTTCCCGAGTATTTTTCGACACCAGCTGTCTACCTTTTTGACCTCCTTGTGTTTCTTTTTTGTTCGGTCTGATTTATTATCACATACGCAATCGTCTAGAAGCCCCGATGCAGCACTAAGCATTCTTTCTGTGTCTTGGATAAGTGCCCCAATCGCGACTCGGCAATTTTGGATTCTATCAATCACACCTGACACTTCTGCGCATAGTAGTGAACAGGTTTGTGATTGCTTTCGACTTGGTGGATGCGTTCCACTACTTCCTGGCGATTGGTGATGTGAAGATCGATGTATGCCTAGATTGCAATCATCTCGGATGCTTATGTGTTGGTCAGACACGGAGGAGCCTACTGAGCCCTTCCGATGTGAAGTACGATGTACGACTTGATTGCAATTATCTCGGTCGCATACGTATTGGTCAGATATGGAGGGGCTTACCGAGCATTTCCAATGTGAAGTGCGATATACTAGATTGCAATCATCTCGGTCGCATACGGATTGGCCAGACACGGAAGGGCTTAGCGTATTCACTAAACAGTTGGCTACGGCTTGGGCTATATCTTTGATTGAGAGGCTCGTTAAAACCCGCCTTAGTGTAGACGTAGATGATGATTGTTCCTTTTTCTTGCAGGACATGTGAATTAAATGGATACCGTTTCAAAACTCAATCAAGCCATTTTTGGTTCCTGTCCTTATTTATTTTTCACACTTTGATATTGTTCAAACATTTTGGGTGTTTTTTGAGAGTATTCACGTAAAAACTTTCTATCTCATGTTTGTTTTTAAGCTGTTGACAAATGTATGACAGACAGAATCAGGCACAGAGTGGTTTAAAAACTGTTATTGCCGTTTTGCGTGGATGTGACGCATGTTTCCCCCTACCTTTTTATTTTATTTTTTGTGTTTACGTTCTTTTTTGCGTAATTTTCACCGCAAATAAACGTATTTTCTTTCTTTATTAGTAAAACTTCATGTAGGTTGAATATCCTGTTAGAAAGTTACATAGGAATCCTGAGAGGCCGCACACACTGGGCAACGACGACTTTGGTCACAGCGACCAAAAAGGTTACATGCTCTGTGGCGACCAACGCTTTTCTTTACTACACATAACGTCACGCCTGCGGGGTAAATGCGTACAAGCAATGGCTTTCAGTTTGACAGTTCATCAACATTCATTGCGTTATTGAGCACGTTACGTTATTGAGCACGTTACGTTATTGAGCAGATTTAACGAACATTTATGAAACAATGGATTAGCAGTATCCTTCAAAATGATTCAGATTGAGATTAATAGTCCGTTACGCAATTAGGGTGCTGTATTCCCCGAAGAGTTAAGCAAAATGTACCTATATATACCTCACATTTCACCCGATACGTTAAAGACGGATGTGTTAACTATTATAACATAAAAAGTTGGACACTTGATGCAAAGTCATGGTCCTGTATGGTCGCCCAGTGCAAAGGAGGGCTAACGGCCTGGCCACGGCCTTGCCGCTATCAGGCTGATAGTATCAGCGGCAGCTTAGCGCGGGGCGGTGAGCGGTAAAATCAAATATACCAAAATGTATGAACCATGCCACGGCGCACCGCTCGCAGCGTCAATTCTAGACAAAAGAAACCGCGCCGCTTGCCGATAAGCCAAAACTCGTGGCCGGCCCACAGTGGAACGAATGTATGGGAGCGGTTGGACGTAGACATGTCCGAAAAAAAAGAGTAAAATTATGCCAAACTAATGATGCCATCTTATTCGATTACTTAATGCCTTCATAACTTGTGGTGATGAATTTCTTCATAACTCCCATATTTCGGGAGTAATTTGAGAAAATGTGAAATTTTACTATGAAAATGAGTGTATCGAGCTCTCTCCCTCCTGATTCCGGGCTTGTTTCAAGTAGCGGTCTCTAATATCATAATGCTTATACTAAGAGCTATATTTAATACTAAGACACATAGTGCGCCAAATGTGCACTTTCTGGGATAAAGAGTGATGTTTATTTTATAACACAATTTTTTTATTTTTTGTTTATTTTGTTGATTAAAACCGTTTTTCTAAAGGTTTACCTTATTACAATAACATTTCTGAGCAGCCAATTAGAGAAGATATAAGCTAATTAGGATATATAATTAGGGACTTAAGGTTTACATATAAAACTGATGCACTAATGATTACTGATAAGAACATTGCTATTATTTAATTACTAAATGGCTCTTAATACACTAATTTAGCATGCATCATTTACTAATTATCACAATAACTAATTACCTTGCAATATTTAACAAAGGATACCTGGGATACCTGGATTTTATATAAATAGGTCACTATTAGTAACTTTAAAATCAGTGTTGATTTACACCTCGTTGTATCCAAGCTAATCTCGCAATGTATTTTCCAAATTTTAATACAAATCTTGATATTCACGTTGCTTTATGCGCACGCGCACATAAAGATTTACGCGACTTTAACTATTTGTTCAGTGTTTTAAAAGATAACAGTTGTGTTCAGTTATGTGAAAGTGCTGAAACAAGTTTAAAAGACTGGTGTCGTCGATTTTGCTACCGCATTTATGCAAAATGGACACAGTCTGGAAGAAGCACAGATAAGTTTCGGAAGAAACATGAGATTTGGCTACAGGCTGCAATTCAATGGCCGGAATTACAGAATGAAAATATGGAACCTTCTACAGAAAATATAAGTGACGTCATCGAGCCCATAATTTCTCCTGCTAAATCTGATGCTTCAACTTGTACACATCCTAGTCCTCGTAAATCTTTTGAGGACCTTAGTAACCGGCAAAAAAGAAGACGCACTGAAGATAGTCTTTCATGCAGCAGTAGCAGCGCTGAAATTATGTTTTCGGCCGAAAGGGCGCTTCAAAAGGCAGGACAAAGCGATACAGCTTATGTTATGAAATACTTGACGGAGAATCCAGAAGAGGCCTCAAAAATCAAAGCCTTCATTGAAGGTAAATCAATTCAGGTACGGGAAATATCCCCTTTGAAGGCATTGGCTCTTTATGTATCGATGAACTTATCGAAATGGCGCTATAACACTCTTCGGGATTTCAACACTCAAGAAGGAGCTCTTCAATACCCGAGTTACTACATGTTGGTTAAAGAAAAAATTAAGTGCTATCCGGCCAAAGAAGATCTCACAGTTACAGAGAGCTCTGCAAAAATCAAATTACAAGCCTTGATGGATTTAACCTCAAGAAGACTTATTAGGTCGTTAGAAACCCCTGTTGATCCCAATCAACAGCTCGTATTGACCAGCAAATGGGGTTTTGACGGATCATCTAGCCAAAGCATTTATCATCAAAGGACGAGTGAAGATGAGCAAATCGATCTTGCTAGTAATTTTATGATTAGTCTTGTACCACTGCGGCTCGTCTCAAAAGGTGTAACAATTTGGGAAAACGAGCGACCATCTTCCACTTCATTTTGCCGGCCAATATTGTTTAAGTTTATAAAGGAAACCAAAGAAAATGTGCAGAGAGAGATGGCTGAAATCGAAGCAGAGATTGAAGCCTTAACTCCATCCACCATCACTGATGGAATTAGTGTCAAACACCAACTGCTGTTGACAATGATTGATGGTAAAATTCATTCCATTATATCCAATACAGCAGCTTCAGTGTGTGACATATGCAAGGCTTGTCCTAAAGAAATGAATAATTTAGAGTTAATCAAAGATAAACACGCAAACGAGGACATGTATAAATATGGCTTAAGCACCCTTCACGCTTGGATTCGCTCAATGGAATGCTTATTACACATTTCCTACAAATTAGACATAAAATCATGGCAAGTAAGGGGTGATATAGCAAAAAGGCAAGTTGATGACAGGAAGAAAAGAGTTCAAGAGGCTGTAAGAAGAGAAACGGGCTTACTTCTCGATGTTGTGAAACAAGGCAGTGGATCCACCAACAATGGCAACTCGGCAAGGAGATTTTTTGAAAACTACACTAAATCTGCTGAACTGACCGGAATAGATGCTATGCTTTTAAGAAAAATCTGTGTGATCTTGCAGTGTATTTCATCAGGAGAGAAGATCAACGTAACTAAATTCCGAGAGTTCTGCTTTGATACTGCTAAGCTTTACGTGGAGTTATACCCATGGTATTATATGCCTTCTTCACTTCATAAAATTTTAATGCATGGGCCAGACATAGTTCAGAACATGTCAATTGTGCCCATTGGTTTTCTATCCGAAGAGGCATCTGAGGCTAGAAATAAAGATTTTAGAAAATATATAGAGGGGCATTCTCGAAAGCATAGCAGTATCTCATGCAATGAAGATATTATGCACAATCTTTTACTGTCTTCTGATCCACTTGTTACAAGTATCCGTCCAAAAGGAAATAAGTTTGTAAAAAAATCTTCTTTTAAGGAATTTTATGAGCTTACGGATTCTGAGAAAAGTGATATCGAATTTGTTAACATAAATGATTTAGCGGACATCGATTCTGAATTTGAATTAATTGATGATGATGATGATGACGAAGATAATTAAATGATGTTATTGTTTTAAAATGTGTAACTTAGTAAATTAGAGCTTACATCTTAATTATTTATTGTACTTTTAATGAAACTAGGTAATTTATTATCAACTTACTTAAAAGTCATACTCTCATCAGTTCTTGTGAATATTTTTGTTAATATATATTTCTGTATATATATAATATATTTATAGACCTCTTAATAAGTCTGTCTGCGGTTTAAAGTAAATACAAATGGGGAAAAAACGTTTTTTTTTTTTAAATTTTCATTTCCTTTTATCCCAGAAAGTGCACATTTGGCGCACTATGTGTCTTAGTATTAAATATAGCTCTTAGTAATAGCATTACGATATTAGAGACCGCTACTTGAAACAAGCCCGGAATCAGGAGGGAGAGAGCTCGATACACTCATTTTCATAGTAAAATTTCACATTTTCTCAAATTACTCCCGAAATATGGGAGTTATGAAGAAATTCATCACCACAAGTTATGAAGGCATTAAGTAATCGAATAAGATGGCATCATTAGTTTGGCATAATTTTACTCTTTTTTTTCGGACATGTCTACGTCCAACCGCTCCCATACATTCGTTCCACTGTGCGGCCGGGTGGTAAGGCCGGCACTCCACAGAGGCGGAAAATATTTTTTTTGTAGTACATAAGGGAGACCTTAGACGGTCAATGTGTCATCAGTTCAGTCCGGTCAATCTCATTGAGATAAAACAAAATCAAAATGTTTTGATATTTTGGGTCAATCTAGCAGTCTATACTCGCTCAATCCAATGACTAAAGAATATTTAGATCAATCTTACCATTGCGAATGATTGTTTTTGACATAAATGGAGCAGTATTGCCATTCAAAAAAATGTACACGTGATTATGTAACATCCGTTGTGGCACTGGCATTGTCATTACTGTTTCCTTTAGCACTGTGCGTCAGGTGCGGTGCGGTGTGTTCCACGGTGTGTTGAGTAGTTTCGATCGGATTTAAAACATGTAAGTAAAGGAAACTATTTTATTATTATTCTCATATCGACTAGCAAGGCATTTTATTTCAGAATGTCTTTTGAAGAGGCATTTTAGAGTGCGTACTAGAAAATATCTCGGTGGTGTTTCCCTTACGTAACGATAATGAAATTATGTTTGCACGTGACCTTGCTCCATATCTTATTTTGATATTCTAAATTTCATTAACAAATTGATGAAAAAATGTAGATAGCATTGACATCAAGTAGCTTTTGTGAGTGTTAACTAATTAATCGAATCTCGTCGGCTGAAACTGACACACGCCCGGTTTGAGCGGTATTGATTTATTAAAAAAGTTCGGCAGTCTACGCTGACGTATTTTTGACACTATTTTTGATTTTCCAGCGAAAATTATTTCCATTTTTACCATAATTTCTGGAGAATTAAAGTAAAACATATGAAAATCTTAAATTTTTGTTACCTAACCTTCATCTGTACGCTGTGAGCTGTCATAAATGACACAGGCACTGATTTTCGACTGTTTCGTAATTCTTTTCTGAACCGAAATGATCAAATAATTTTGTTGAATTCCTATCGTAACTGAATTCGAAGTAGGCCTGTAATAGAAATCAGTATTGGTGCAGTCTTTACTGTATACTTTGGAAATGCATTTTACAATTATTATTCATTTTAATTTGTAAAGACTAAATTTAACTTTTATTGTTGTGGTGGTATAGACCATGCATGTATCATGTATTTTGTATAATTTATGAATACTACAATTTCTTCTGACATACAGCATTACTTTTCTCCTCAACGCTTTAAATAACTACCTAATAATTTCTACTTAAAAGAATTATGAAAAAAAAAAAACAAAAATATTTGTTTTTAAAACATCTTTTTCCTTAAAAATTTCCTAGTACCTAATCAAAAGGATACTCACTGACCAAATATCTACCACAACATAATATTGTAAATTGATTGAAGAAGAAACATGATTAAAAAAAACTAAAATTGACAGAAGGTCAATACTCTCTTCTCTGTGGGAGTTATTGATTGACCCAGTTTATAAGCAGCTAGCATGGAACTAGTATGTACTATAAAGAACAACAGCTAGCAACTCAGTAGATGTAAAGACTAAGCTAGTTAATGTACTATTTTATCGCTCCTCTGCAGCAATGCTGTACATAGTTGAACTTTTTGTTGAAAGGAGAATGGCGACATTCCATTCATGCCTGGCACCAATATTTTCTTTAACGTATACTGCTACTACTATCGAATTCTTCTAGATTATTATGCTGTGATGCTATTTTAAAATCAAATGTTCACTAAAAACATACTGTTTTTATTTTATTTAAGTTTTTTTAAATTATAGGTTATATCGATTTTGACATATGAAAAAGGAACAAATATCGGGATCCGTAGGAAAGCAGAGGGTCAAGTACCCAATCACTAATCAGGAGGAGCCAAAACCGTGTAAAAGCGCGCAATACTTATCACAACGAAGCGAAGGAAAGTATTGAGTTGACTTTTAAGTCTTTTGACAGTTGATCATTCGCAATGTCAGTTAAGCGTTTCATTAGACGTAAAAAAAATGTCATCGCATATTAAATATTTTTTCTGTCTGTTACACAGTCTCTGTATTTAACACTAAATGCAATATTATAAAATATAAACTCTGATATAAACAAAACATTATTATGGCTAGATATACTATTAAAAATCTTTTAAACGCCTAATGGAGGGACAGATAACGTACAACGGAACGTATGGAGAGCGCGTTCCGAATCAATATCAGCTTAGTTAAGCTTAAAAATATAAATGTTTATTTTTATTTTACAGACATACTGCTAGTTCTAAAAAATATTGAATTAGGTTCTTTAATATAACTTTAATAAAGCATTTTTTTTTAATATATTATGTCGCTATACGCAACTGATGCCAAGGTCGCCATCATCCTTTGTATAGCATTTGTGTAGTGGCTGATGCATGCTCAGGCATGGTTGGTCCTAACATAATAATTGGGCTGATGACCGGCTAACAAAATGAATACTCAGTACAATCTTATAAAATAAATTATCATGGAGGTACTCAAAACTTAATAATTATTACTCAGTATGACATGACAAGATACTATGGATACCTTTGTCTTTCAACAACCTTTTAGGTAACATTAAAAATCTTCCAGGACTGAATAATTGTATGTCCATCGCACCCTGCCCAGTCAGTCATGTTACTGCCTTTCTAAATAGTTACACTGTAGGCCTGAATTTCAGCATGTGTGTACTCCCTTTACACCCTGGGAGATGCCTATGTCCAGCAGTGGACTGCAATAGGCCGAGTTGATTGACCTAACAGTATGTTTGTTGTTTCAGAATAATGTTCTCGTCCCTAGCAGATCTGGCGCGGAACTCGCCATTCCGCAGCCCCCTGACACCTGCTCAGTGTCAGGCTACGGAACTCACACCTGCCATCGAACAGGTAACTTAAAAACACTATACTGCGCTGATTATACTCTGTTCATTATGTGTTGATCATGATAACACAGGGTGGATTTTTAATATAGGCCGGGCAGCGGTATCTTTCCCGTTGTACCTCCAGGAAAATGTTCTACATTATAATTCAAACATTCTCAAACCGTTGAAGGAACATAATTATTATGACAAAAATTCGGAGACATGTGACATCTACCAACCTGTATTGGGCTTGCGTGGTGGATTACAGCCTACTACGTCATCTCACAGAGGAGGCCTGTGTCCCAGCAGTGGGAACATATGCTGTTTATGCTACATTACAATTGTATTTTTATGGTGTGCATAATAAAGAGTATTCTATCTTCTATCTCTTTAAGAACTCTTCCAAATTTTTTGATTGTTAACAACAAGTAACAGTAGAGGTACATACAGTGCGGGTTTCTCTCAGGTATTTAATATCAAGTTCCGCAGCTAGAACGACCTGAGAGGTATTCGCTGCCGCTGTGGATAGAAGTGCATACCGCGCGAGTTTCGCTCAGGTATTTGGTATCAAGTTCCGCAGCTACAGCGACCTGGGTGCTTACTCTTGAATTTAATTCCGATAGATCGACATTAATGTGACCTTTCGTACTTTTGAGTTCGGTTTAATTAAACTAAAAGGTAAAATTGGGTGTCCATTTTGGTGAACTAAGTGGAAATTAGGGCCGGGCTCCAAAATCAATCATCCAATTTTACCTTTTAGTTTAATTAAACCGAACTCAAAAGTACGAAACGTCATAATTCTAATGTCGATCTATCGGAATTAAATTCAAGAGTAAGCACCCTGAGCGGTATTCGCTGCCGCTGAATAGTTGGTGCCATAGTACCGCATTGGTCTGGTATTTTTACCTTCCTCTAAAAAAATTTCTTTACATTGCAGAGCGAAACTCGATCTCGGTATTCTACCCACAAGGATAGCGAAATCCACTTGGGTGGGAACAGTAATGTTACGAGCTTGGGGTTCGTGACAATAAAAACTGCCGATTTAAAAACCAAAACTAGACACTTTAATTAAAAACAGCAATTACAACTTTAACACACTAACAATAAAACACAATCGCACTACAAGATCACTTGAAAGTCGCACTTGAAGATCGCTTCGATGTTATCGCTTGTATCGCTTATCCAACACTGAATGCCGGCTCGCAGGCACACCGGCCTTATATAGGCCTCGGATAGTTCCAGAACCTTCTACCGTAGAAACATCCAGAATGTTCGAGTACATACCGAACCCGACGGACCAGACGTCGATAGTTCTGGAAAGTTCTATCATCGAAGTTTCTAGAAGGGACCCGAATAATTATAAGTTCTGCTACTCGATACTAGATGGCGCTAGTGGTAGCTAATGTCGCCATCAATTGTGGCGCGCAACACTGCCCCCTCCTAAGACATGCTCGTCCCGAGCATTATTGGCCCCATAATAACGCGCCAGTCGATCCACATGGACGATCTTAGGAGTACCTCTTGCACCTTTCTGTATCCGGTAGGTTACGTCATTGATCTTTGTCACAATCCGGTACGGTCCGTCCCATTTAGCTTGAAGCTTAGGAGATTTCCCTTTGCTGCGGACTGGATTGTGCAACCACACTAGTGAACCTTCGTCGAACCCTTTATTGTTCATTTTGCGGTCATAACGGGTTTTCATCTTCTCAGACATTTGCTGGCCCGATTGTCTGACGTGCTCATAGATGTCATTCATTTTGTTCCGCAAGTCATTCGCATAATCGGTTATACTGCGTGGGGCGTCAGGTGGTATTCCGGTGATCAGGTCTGCAGGCAGCCGTAATTCCCTTCCAAAGTTTGCGAAAGCTGGTGTCACCGATGTACTTTCGTGAACAGCACTTCGATATGACAACAAAAACGGTTGTATGTGCTTGTCCCAATCTCGTTGCCGATTTTCCACAACTTTTGCCAGGTATCTCTCCAATGTCTGATTAAATCGTTCCACCATTCCATCCGATTGTGGGTGGTAAGAAGTTGTTCTCGTTTTATGAGTACCCATAACTCGACAAGTTTCCTGGAATATTTGGGACTCAAAATTCCTTCCTTGATCACTGTGAATCTCTAAAGGTACTCCAAAACGGCAGAAGACTTCATGAACCAATTTATCTGCAACTGTTGAAGCTTCTTGGTTTGGAATGGCGAAGACTTCCGGCCACTTAGTGAAGTAATCCATTACAACCATGAAATACTTGTTACCACTTTCACTTTCCGGAAATGGTCCTGCAACATCCAGGGCTATCCTCTCCCATGGTGCACCAACATTGTATAATTTCAATGCACCTCTACTACGCGTCTGAGGTCCCTTTACAGCCGCACAACTTGTACATTTGCGACACCAGTCCTCGACATCGTCACGACAGTGGACCCAGTAAAACCGTTCTCGTATCTTCAGTAGGGTCCGTTTAACTCCCAAATGGCCTCCTGAACAACCATTATGGTACAGCTGTAGAACATCAGGTACTTTAGCTTTAGGGACAACCATTTGAAAATGACAGCTGTCTCCTCGAGCATTTTCCCATTTACGGCACAGGACTCCTTCCTGAATCACCAAGCTGTCCCATTGGGCCCAATAGCTTTTTGTGATCGAACTCATCGCTGAGACGTCGCTCCACGTGGGCTTAGGTGCACCGGCCTTTATCCACTCGAGAATCGGCTTGAGGTCTGAATCTTCCTGCTGGGCACGTTGTAGGGTTTCCTTCCACTCGTTGCTGAGGTCTGTCTTGAGCATCCTCACAGGTACGACTTCTTTACTTTCTTGCCTAGTACAATGTTTGCAGTCTTCAGGACAAGGTCTTCTTGACAATGCATCTGCGTTGCCATGAGATTTTCCGCTGCGATGTTCGACCACGAAGTCGTATTCCTGCAGTAGTTCAATCCATCTCGCAACTTGACCTTCTGGATTTTTGAACTGCAATAGCCATTTCAGTGCAGCATGGTCAGTTCGTAAGTGGAATTTCCGCCCCAGAAGATATTTGCTAAAATGCTGCAATGACTTTACCACAGCAAGCAATTCCCGTCTCGTGACACAATAGTTCCTTTCCGGCTTTGACAACGACTTGCTGAAGTACGCTATTACAACCTCTTGATCACCATTCCGTTGAGACAATACACCACCAAGTCCTATGTCACTTGCGTCTGTGTCAACTATAAATTCCTTGCCTGCATCAGGGTACCCCAAAATAGGTGTTTTGCACAGTCGGTCCTTTAACTCCTGGAATGCGATATTGCAACTTTCATCCCAGCAGAAATGTCGCTTCTCCTCGGTTAGCTTGTGCAGGGGTTTGGCTATATCCGCAAAGTTCTTAACAAATCGCCGATAATAAGAGCACAAACCCAAAAATGCTCTGACCTGCGTCTTATCTTTTGGAACTGGCCAATTCTTGACAGCGGCGATTTTCTCTGGATCCGTGCGGATACCTTCTTCCGACACTACATACCCCAAAAAGCTAACTTGTCGTTTGAATAGTGAACACTTCTTCGGACTTAACTTGAGGTTGGCACTCTGGATCTTCATGAGCACGCGTTCCAGATTTTGAAGATGTTCTTCAAACGTACGGCCTACGATGATGATGTCATCCAAGTAGACCAGACAGGCATCGCCAATTAACCCGGTTAGTACAAGTTCCATCAGTCTTTCAAATGTTGCCGGAGCGTTGCACAATCCAAACGGCATAACTTTAAATTGCCAAAGTCCCTTTCCTGTCGAGAATGCAGTTTTCTCCTTGTCCTTGGGATCAATTTCAACTTGCCAGTAGCCACTTTTCAGGTCCAGTGTGCTAAACCACTTTACTCCAGTAAGCATGTCCAGCGTGTCATCAATTCTTGGCAAAGGATAGCTGTCCTTCTTCGTAACGTCGTTCAGACGACGATAGTCAACACAAAACCGCATGCTGCCGTCCTTCTTCCTTACCAGCACTACAGGTGAACACCATGGACTAGATGAAGGTTCAATAACACCATCCTTCACCATTCCTTCGATCATGGTTTCCACTTCCTTTTCACGTGCTACCGGCAATCTCCTTGGCCGCTGACGGATAGGCAATTCTTCTCCTGTGTTTATTTTGTGTTGAACTAAGCCAGTCTTCCCAATGTCAGCATCGTTTGACGAGAAAACACCGGCGTACTTGAGTAACATCTTCTTCGCCTTGACCATTTCATTTTGGGACAGAGCGCTGCGGCAGTCTTCTAAAAGTGTGGACACTTTCGTTTGTGCATCCTTGCTGAGGGTCCCAGTCGATAGATATTGGCATCGACGTAACCAATCCACTTCCTCGCAAGTACCAACTAGTGTGCCTTTTTCTATAATCTGTTCCTGATCACAAAGGTTCAGCACACGTACCCCTGAGATGTCGGTGGCTCTGACCAAAGTTCGTGCCACTTTCCATGGAAGGTCATTGTCTACCCTTTCCACGAGTACACAACGATTAGTTTGCCCAGGATTCCGAGGAAGACTAACCGGCACAATCGTTTCTGATCTCGGCGGAAGAACAATCTTTTTAAGGCTGTACACATTCCCTGGTAATGCCCCTTCCATAAAAAGTTCCTCTTGTCCACATTTCAAAACACCTTGCTTGACGTCAATCTCGCAATAATTCTTCCTCATAAAGTCAAGGCCCAAGATGCAATCGTCCATTATATCAGCCACGATGACATTATGCAGGTAGATTCTGTTGCCTAGCTTCAACTCCATCTTCTCCTCTCCATGAACGGGTATACGCTGACCGGTGGCTGTTACCAAATTAATGCGTTCTCGGTTGTATGCGGAGTCCCCAAGGAACCGACTTATAAGTTGGGAACTGACGACCGTACGAGAGGCTCCAGTATCTATGGTTAGCTTACACGGCGTTCCGTTGACCTCGCCCTTGATGATTAAGCTGTTCCCGTCATGGGTTTGAGTGATCGAAATCCTTGGGGCTCTTTGAGCATCAGCCAGCACCCGCCCCGCAGTCCTGGCTATTACTCGTTTCCCTGCTGCTGGTGCTGGGCGGTGCTGTTAGCCGCACTACCCTCTGGAGCTCGGTCTACTCTTTCTTCAGTTCGCTTAGGGCAACTAGATCGAAGGTGGCCCCTTTCCCCACAGCCATAGCACCTAGGGCTGTATCCTTTGTTGCGGTCGCGAACTGTAGCCGCTGCAACCTCCCTGACGCGATGGGAACGATGATCCTGCCGCACAGCTTCTACCTCCAGTGCATGGGCCAAGGCGTCCTTAAGGGTCCCGTGGTGACCGAGCCTCACAGCAGCTCTAACTTCAAGGTCACGGATGCCGTCGATAAATACCTGCACCAGGTTCCCATCAATAAGCGCAGGTACAGACTGGTATGCTTTCCGAACCAGCTTCTCAACTTCAAGGGCCCACTGCTGCAGGTTTTCATTATTGCGTTGCACGCGATCCTTGAGCTGCGCACGAAACACGTGTTCCAGGTGAGCGTCGCCATACCGAGCCTCCAATGCCTCAAGGAGCTGCTCGTAAGTCACTTCTTTTCCAAGAGCTTCCAGCACAGTTAAGGCCTGATCGCGCAGGCCTAGGGTGAGGGCAGTCATGGCCTGACTCTTACTCCACCCGTTCGCCTTCATGACAGCCTCAAACTGAATTTTGTAGGCCGACCAGGAAGAAGTTCCGTCGAACGGTGGCACTTTGAATCCCCGTAGCGAAGGTGTTGTAGCTACGGGGGCTGCGATTCCATCCTCAAGTTTAAGGTAATCCAGCGTTTTCTTCACGTCAGCCATTACGGTTTTCTTCACGTCAGCCATCACGGTGTCAACCCGATTATTCACTTGGTCGATTCGGGTTTCAGCTTCCAACAGGCGGTTGTCGTGTTGAGCAACCTTATCCTTCACCTCCTTCATGTCTTTCCCGAAGGTAGCGTGAAGTTCCTTCATAAGGAGCATCTGCTCTTCCTGGCGGCGCGCCTGCTCCTCCTTATCCCGCTGGAGCTGTTCTTCCAACCGACGAGCCTGTTCCTCCTGACGGTGGGCCTGTTCCTCCTGACGGCGGGCCTGTTCCTCCTTGTCCCGCTGGAGCTGTTCCTCCAACCGACGAGCCTGTTCCTCCTGTCGGCGGGCCTGTTCCTCCTGACGGCGAGACTGTTCCTGCAGCATCATCATTAGAGCAGCAAAATCTGGTGCTGATGATGCTGGAGCAGCTGTGGACGGTCCGGCTTCCGTGATCGGTAGTTGGCCCTCCGACGTCTGTGGCGTTGCTCCACCGAATCGCCTCTGGTCCGTCTCTTGCTGGCGTTGACTCCGGGTACGGATACCCTCCGTGTCGTCCTTCGGTAGAATCGGCATGATTTTAATCCTTGCTTCTGACACCAATTGTTACGAGCTTGGGGTTCGTGACAATAAAAACTGCCGATTTAAAAACCAAAACTAGACACTTTAATTAAAAACAGCAATTACAACTTTAACACACTAACAATAAAACACAATCGCACTACAAGATCACTTGAAAGTCGCACTTGAAGATCGCTTCGATGTTATCGCTTGTATCGCTTATCCAACACTGAATGCCGGCTCGCAGGCACACCGGCCTTATATAGGCCTCGGATAGTTCCAGAACCTTCTACCGTAGAAACATCCAGAATGTTCGAGTACATACCGAACCCGACGGACCAGACGTCGATAGTTCTGGAAAGTTCTATCATCGAAGTTTCTAGAAGGGACCCGAATAATTATAAGTTCTGCTACTCGATACTAGATGGCGCTAGTGGTAGCTAATGTCGCCATCAATTGTGGCGCGCAACAGTAATATTACCGCATACCTACTCAGTTTTCTCTACCGCAGACGGTTGCGAATACCGCTTAGATTTGAATAGGCCTTTTAGGCCACGTAAAAATATCGCGACGGATTTTATCGCGCACTGAATTTTCTACTCTAGGCGTTGAGCCGGGCATTGAGAATCCCACAAAGCGCAGTGCAGCGCGTCAAAAAAACACACTGTTGGATTTTCTACTCTCGGCACTAACCAGTGGGTTGAAAATCCATTGCGCGAAAAAATAACGCCGCGGGATAAACGCGGCCGTGGGCTTATGTCTCCTGACCAATGATGAGAACTCATGCCGGAGGGGGGTGGTCGTGTCGTGCGCGCCGCGTCGACGTCGCACTCGCGTCGTCTTGTCGTGGCGACACTGACACGTGGCCGGCGCGTGCGATGCGGCTGCAGTTGCCCTGTGACCATAGATTATGAGAGCTGAGGGCTTAATTAAAAAAGATACAATTCTAGATCTAGGATGAAAAGATGCCTGTGTGGCTGTGTCCTCCAGATATCAGGCTACCTACCTGTCGAATTTCATAACGACCGGTTCAGGCGTGAAAAGGTAAATATACACACAGACAGAGTTACTTTCGCATAATAATCGTATGGATCACGTAACATTATGCCTATTTACTCAGAAGTAGTAGCCAGAGGTGAATATCAGAAGTCGATGGCAAACAATGTAAATGTGAACCAACGACACCGACTTCCGCTCCATGTAAAATACTGATTTTACATGGAGCGACTGCCTATCTGACCTCCACAATCCAGTTATTGGGTAATACGATACCCCTTGGTAAGACACGTTATCAGACCATCGGGCTTATGACGACTCGTAACGACTGTCAAAGACCCATGTATGACAGCCGGGACTAACTGCAACGGCTTAACGTGCTTTCCGAGGCACGGAGGGGTCTTGGTATGTAAAGATGGTCACCCATCCACGGACCAACCGCGGCAAGCGTAGCTTAACCTGATCGATCGAACTGTGCGGCTGTTATTTCTTAGCCGCAATTGGTCCATGTCTGCTCAACAACGTAAATAACGCAATTAATGTTGTTGAACTGCCAAAATGAAAGCCATACATGATACTGTTATTGTGTTACGAAATTACCCTGCAGAGCCCTGATTCACAACCATACGACAGGCTATCGTATCGAAAACCTGACATTTCGATAACCTGATTTGACTTCCCCTCAACAGCAAATAGCTGTTGGAAGAATAGCGGGCGTCTATTTGATTTAAACTGACAAAATTTTCGAGTTTTGGACTTGTGAACAGCATTGAGAAGACTCCTACGATAACAATGATTAATGTTCGATACGATACGGAAGCATATCGAGTGTTTGTGAATAAGGGGGCAGGTCACGGGCGATTTTTTCGATAAAATCCCGCCGCGATATTTTTACGTCCTTGAGAACGTGGGCTTATTCCTTCTTAAAGCATGTCTCGTAGTCATTTATTTCCTTGAATGTATTAAACGATTCGTCCAAGTAGTTTCTTGACTTAGTAACTACGGTTTCTTATCGCGAATTCATGATCGATTGTGATTACGTCATCTTTACGAAAACAAGTGACGGAGGAAAAGTATAAAAAATTTTCGAGGTCTATAATGCTTTAGGTATGGAACAAAATTATATCAAGTGGTCACATGAGCGTAGATCGATTTTTGACTTTGCCAAGCCAAGTTAGCGTTTCATACGAATACGAACCTTAATTTTAGAAGAATGAGGTTCATATTCGTATAAAACGCTCACTTTCCGTACCATACTATAATATTATAATTGCGGAAGAAATTCTGTCTGTTTGTCTAGGAACCTTTTCACGCCTTAACGGCCGAATGGATAATAAATGGCTCACGGGTAGGACATAGGATACTTTTTATCCCGGTTCTCCTAGAATAATTTCCTACCTCCACCCAGGCCAAGCCGCGAGTAAAAGCTAGTAACTAATAGATATTATGTCCTTGTCCAAATAGAGCGGCATGGCGGCCGCGGCTGTGGTGAACGGCGACTCCTGCGAGTTCGCCTCCCCCAAATACTTCGCCCTGTGCGGTCTTGGTGGTGTCCTGTCCTGCGGTAAGTTCAGAGATGTTTTTTTGTTAAGCAACGCGAGCACAGCCTTGTTGGATGTCACATGTCTTCGAATGGTTGGTTTTCAAAAATGCAGGTTCCCACCGGTGTTTTCATTCACCGTTTTTATGAAATAAAATAATTTGCACAAAGTGCCTGTCTGCTCTCAAAACGGTGAAGGAAAATATCGTGAGGAAACCGGCATGTCCTAGAGAACCAAAAATTTGAAGACGTGACATTTACCAACCCGCACTGAGCCCGCGTGGTGGATTACGGCCTACTCCCTCTCACAGAGAGGAGGCCTGTGTCCCAGCAGTGGGAACATTATAGGCTGATTATGAAAGTGCCTGTCTAGGTTCGAACCTTCGACCTACAAATCGCGACCGTTGCCACTGGGCCAACAGTGATCTCGAGCGCCCTCTAGGACTTATTTATTTATTTATTTATTAAAACTTTATGCACAAGTAAAAAAAAATAATACTGTACAAAGGCGGACTTAATGCCTGAGGCATTTTCTACCAGTCAACCTTAGGGTGATGCAGAGACAAAACATGGCAGGTGCAACATACAGGAGAACTAGCTAGGAAATGAATATAAAATACAATATATACACAGATACATACATACATACATATAAACCAAATGAACTCTCAGGGGAAAAATGATCGGTAGAGGAGAAAACGAATCCAGCAAATCAGCGCTGGGATGTTACGGCCAACTTCTGCCGAATATGCTCACGTGCCTTCACTTTAAAAGATAACCGACCGGTTGCCGTCCTGATGTTCAGAGGGAGCGCATTCCATAGAAAGACCGCCTGGACAAAGAAAGAAGAATGAATGAAACCAGAACGGTGAGAAGGACATCGTAGAAGGCGATTGTTGGTTGAACGAAGATTTTTAGTATGGGCAGAGCATAAATATTGAATTTGAGAAGTCATGTAAGAAGGGGGACTTCTGGGGAGTTTAAACAACTTTGCCCTTTATGACAGCAAAGTATAATAATTCAATACATAAATTAATGATTCAAAAAGTCTTGCCCTGCTTTCGGTCTGCGCGGAGCTTAGGGGTCGGGCCACGTTGATCGATGGCGTTCGACGGTTTGTCCATACAAAAAGAGAGCAAAGTATGGAACGACGTACGAATCTTTTCGCATCGACGGCGGCGATCGACGGCGTTCGACGGCTTGTCCATACAAAAATTACATAAAGAGGGCATGCGTGCTCCTTTTCAATCGGCAAAGTGCGAAAGGCCGTCGATCAATGTGTCCCGACCCTTAAACCTGCCTTCATGGCGACATGGTTAATCCTATTATTATTAGGATCCGATTAAACTGTGCTTCATTCTTAGACAATTTCACGTAAAGCGGCTCAGTAGAGTAGGTCACCGGTAGGCTGCAGGTCAGTGGTTTTGACCTTGACCTGGCCTAGTGTTGCTCGTACAGTAGTACGAAGCAACGAAATACACTGGTTTTAGTATTCTAAAACCAGCTGGTCAGAGCTGAAAACTTCGCTTTGAACTTGAACGTCACTGAAGTGACCGCACACTATTTGGAAGCAAGCGAAATAATTTTAAAGTTTCCATTGCGGTTTCATAATGAGCCACCGTAATGTTTAGAGAAAAAAAATCAACCGAATTGATAACCTCCTCCTGTTTTGAAGCCGGTTAAAAAATCTGCTAGTTCTTTATGACCACGCCCTATCTTTTCTTCGGGGAGAATCGATCCAATGTCACGTAGCGGCCTCGCGTTCAAAGTGTCGCGGTGTCATTAGCTACACTATAATTAACTAACACCACTATAGATAAACTTAACGTAGCAAAACAATTCAAACAAAAATAATTCTTGTTAACTGTGATACATGATTAAATGCATATGGCGAAATATGTAACTAATATAAAATGTACTGGATATGACAGATTTTTGACAGCTTCTCATAGAAAGTGGCGCCGCGCCGCCTTGAAACGCATAGACAAATGTGTCAATTTATAGACGTTGTAATTAATGTCATTGGTTCTATTTAGAATTCCCTATTATGATAAAAACATTGTTTTATTTTGTGTTTGTATCTTTAAATAGAGAACATCTGTCAAGGCTGTTGTATGTGGCAGGGAGCCAAGGGTCAGTACTAAAGAAATGTGTGTACATAGGTACTCATAGTAAAACTAGAACTAAATATTCAAATACTAGTATTAGTTCAGTCCTTGTGCCTTCACAAAGGACGGGGAAGTAAATAGCTTAAGCCTTCCTCAAGAATAGGGCTATCAAACGCAAAAGTAATTTTTCAAATCCGACTGGTAATTCTAGAGATTACCCCTACAAACCCATACAAACTTACAAACAAACGAATTTTATCGTTTATAATATTAGTAAGTATAGATAAAATAGATTTTAACCGAATTATTTTAATTTAAACACAGCCCTAAATCTTTTAACATTTACCTAGATTATTTATATCCTTTGCCCAACCCAAAGATAATGTAGAGCAGTGATAACAGCTGATATTTATAATCTGTGCTTGACATTATCCGCGATTCGCGCCAAAATGTCTTCAATCACGGTTAAAGCTAGCTTTAGATAATTTGGAAGTTTATGCAAGACTGCAAGACTAGCAGCGCCCCGCGGTTTCACCCGCATAAGTTTCCCCGTGGGAATATCGGGATAAAAACTATCCTATGTCCTTTCCCGGGAACTCGAACTATGTCTATAGCAAATTTCATCTAAATCGGTTCAGCGGTTTAAGCGTGAAGAGGTAACAGACAGACACTTTCGCATAATATAAGTATGAATATAAATGTAGACATTTTACGAAATGTACCTAGCTGATTGATACGCAGGCGCGTTCTGGTATCAGTGAAGTCAAAGGTTATACTCCACACGTGGAGACGCAGTCTATGCTTCGTCTTTTATCACTCTTAATGTAAATGGTGTGTGTGTGTAGACTACACACACGCCGTAAACATTTTACGTTCGTACGTTTCTCGTGGCTAGTAACAGCGTCACGGATTGATCGATCAAGGCTTGCCGCGGTCAGTCAATGGATGGGTGACCATTAATTTCCTACCATCGGTCCCGGCTGTTATTCGTAGATCTATGACAGTTGTTACGGGGGTAGTCAGTCTGACAACCAATCTTACGAAGGGGTATCGTGTAATACCCAGTGCTGGGTTTCGGAGATCAGATAGGCAGCCGCTCCATCTAAACCTTCTTATTATAAAAATCTCTCGTGTCACATTGTTTGTTATCGAACTCCTCCGAAACGGCTTATCCGATTTTTATGAAATTTTTTGTGTATATTTGGTAGGTCTGAGAATAGGTCGTAGGCAATTTTTTTTTTGCAATGCAACGTTTGCGGGGTGAGCTAGTAATAATATTATAAAGAGAAATGATTTGGTTTTTGTATGGTTGTTTTTTACGCTTTCACTCTAAAACGGCTGAACAGATTAAGATGAAATTTGACACACGAGTAGATCAAGACCTGGATTAAGACATATGGTACTTTTTTCGCGATATCCCGACGGGATCGAGACTTATGCGGGTAAATCCGCGGGGCGTAGCTTGTGTTAAATACTGGTATTTAGCTGCATCCAGTTAGATTAGAAGCCGACCCCAACATAGTTGAGATAAAGCTAGGCAGATAGATGATACATAATCAGACTATAACGTTCCCACTGCACCGCTCACGATTTTTTCCTTCACCGCTTTGAGAGCAGTGGTGACGAAATAATTTACACAAAGTAAAGCGCCTGTCTGAGTTCGAAACTTCGAACCTCCGACCTACAACTTGGTAAGTCGGGGCCGTCGCCACTGGGCCGCCAACCGCTCTGATAGATGATGAGTATCTATTAGAATCATGGAATGATGTCTGCAATAAATTATATACTAAGTTTCAATTGAAAAGACAAATGCTATGAAGTTGAATCGAGATTTGGCTAGAATTCTGACCGCCAGGAGTTGGTTCCGACTGCCGAATTACAATATGTTACCTCACACTATCTTGGTCCAACGCCAATGAATTCACAAGCTTGTATTGATCACGAGACTTGGGCCAATGTTTGACTAAACGTTGGTACCAATGCTGCAGCATAACTTTTTGCATTTGCTATTGAAAGTTTTTTTTTTTTAAGTTAAAAATACAATCCATACTAATATTATAAATGCGAAAGTGTGTCTGTGTCTGTTACCTCTTCACGCTTAACCGGTGGAATGCCGTAATTACAGACACAATTAAAAAGCCATTGTGTCTCGCGTGGATCCACGTTTAAGCATACGAAGGGTTAAACCGCAGAACCGATTTAGATGTGGTATAGAGATAGTTTTGAATCCCGGGAAAGGACATAGTATAGTTTTTATCCCGATACTTCCAGTTTATTATAAACTAACAGCGGCCTGCGGTGTCGATCCCGTGGGAATATCAGAATAAAACTACCCTATATCCTTTCCCGGGCCTCAAAACTATATACCACATCTAAATCGGTTCAGCGGTTTAAGCGTGAACAGGTGACAGACAGACACACTTTTGCATTTATAACATTAGTAAGTATGGATAAAATACAATTCTCATGGGCACGAATTGTTCAAGTACTCGTAAACATACATACATAACATAATCAGCCTATAATGTTCCCACTGCTGGGACACAGACCTTCGAGAGGGAGCGGGCTGTAATCTACCACGCGGGCCCGGACAGGCACTTTGTGTAAATTATTTCATCACCAATGCCCTCAAAACGGTGAAGGAAAATATCTTGAGGAAACCGACATGTCCTAGAACAAAAAATTCGAAGACATGTGACATCTACCAAACCGCACTGGGCCCGCGTGATAGATAACGGCCCACTCCCTCTAGGCTGATTAAGCTTATGTTATGCGCAAGGGCAGCCCACGGAATTCAAGTACCTACCAAGATCACCAAAGACATTAACAACAGACGATATCCCCATTTAAAAAAAATCATGCAATTTATCGAATCCGCCTGCATTCGATATCGTTATATAAATACCTACTCGTAATTAGCGCTAGATTAACCTGATAAATATGATTTCGGAATGTACTTAGTGACATATTTTTTTTAAACTTAGTCTTACATAACTGAGTAATCTTTATTTGATATCAAAATCAAAAATGATTGATTACAATCACGTGCACAAATCGTGAAAGATTAAAGTAAAAGTATATTCATTACTGCCAACCTTAGCATAATCAGTCTATGATGTTCCCACTGCTGGGATAGGACACAGGCCTCTTCTCTATGAGAGGGAGTTGACCATAACCCACAACGCGGGCCCAGTGCCGGTTGATGGATATCTCATGTCGGTTTCCACTACCAACCTTGATTACACTACCAAACAAATTACGCATGTATTCCCTGATGTACGTATCCCTGGGGTTGATACCTTTCGCCAATCAATAGTGGCTCTTGTTATTGGGCGGGCACAAATCCTGCCTCGGACTGGAACTGAGATTCTCCTCATAGAAAAAAAAAACCCAAATAATAGAGCGAACTTTGACTTACTCAAGCTAAGTAGGGCTTCATACGGAAATGATCCTTACACCTATAAAATTAATGTGCGTATTCCAAGCGATCAAGCGTTTAATAGGAATAACATTAACTGTATATGAATAAGGTTCATTTTCGTATGCTTATTATTTTATTTCGTATAATATGAGTATTGATGATTTTTATGGTTATAATTCTAAAAATAAATATTAATTGTTACGGCTGCGAATCATAATTACAATCATAGATGGGCAATCCACCAGGTTTTCCGTTCCGTACCTCAAAAGGAACAACGGATCCCTTATAAGATCACTTCGTTGTTCGTCTGTCTGTCCGTCAGTCAAGACCCTTTTTCTCAAGAACGCGTGGAGTTATAAAGTTGAAATTAATATCAAAATAATACTCAGGGCTGCAAGGGTACTTCCCGTTGACCTAGAATCATGAAATTTGGCAAGAAGCAATGTCATGTAGCACAATTAAAGGAAAACATCCGAAAACCGTGTACTGTACACAAACTTACATTACAAATAATATTATTTTTAAAACTATTTACATACCTACAAATTTATACGGAGCCCTCGTTGAGCGAGTCCGACTCGCACCTGACCGGTTTTTTTTTTTAATTTAAAGTTTCGCATTAAGTACAAATTTTCTCTTTTAGCTGTGATTTTTAATAATATGTCTTTCTCCTGCAGGTATCACCCACACAGCCGTAGTACCTCTCGATCTGGTGAAGTGCCGTCTGCAGGTAGACCCTGACAAGTACAAGAATGTCGTCAACGGCTTCAGGGTTTCAGTCGCCGAGGAAGGCATGAGGGGACTCGCCAAGGGATGGGCACCCACCTTCATTGGATACTCGCTACAGGTATGGTGCTTTTATAAAAAACCCGAATAAGTTGGTACAGTACATGTACTATAACCTGACCACCACTAAGTTCATTTTTGCTTGCACTCAAAAAATAGAAGCGCTCTCTAGTAAGCGCGCCAAGGTCAAATAGTTCGTCCGTAAAATTCACAAAAGGAGTACACGTGATGCGTCACTAAGCTGCGCAGTGCAGGTTGCAACTAATTGCGTTATCGCTTTCCTAATAGGCGAAAACTTTAAGGGGGAGGCTTGGCGCGGCCACAGGATTTAAGCAAAAAAAATTTTAAGTGATCAGCATAGCTATTCACAAACACTCGATACGCTTCCGTGTCGTATCGAACATTAATCATTGTTATCGTAGGAGTCTTCTAAACGCTGTTCACAAGCCCAAAACCTGAAAATTTTGTCAGTTTAAATCAAATAGACGGCCGCTATTCTTCCAACAGCTATTTGCTGTTGAAGGCAAGTCAAATCAGGTTATCGAAATGTCAGGTTTTCGATACGATAGCATGTCGTATGGTTGTGAATCAGGGCTCAGGTGGAAAAGGCCGCGATGGTACACGTATGTAATCGTCAGTCACCAATGATTAATACAAACATCCAATTGTTCCTACTGAAAAGTGAATTCAACTGAAGACAAAAAACCTATGAGACTTGCAACTCCCCCAAACCTTACTTCTCTCTCTCCTACACTTACTAATGCTATTTCCATCTCTCTCAGGGTCTCTGCAAGTTCGGTCTATATGAAGTCTTCAAAGTGACATACAATGGCCTTCTGGACGAGGAGACGGCGTATACATACCGTACTGGTGTCTACCTCGCTGCGTCTGCGACCGCTGAGTTCTTCGCTGACATCGCCCTTTCACCCCTAGAGGCCGCTAAGGTAAGAATTTATGAATTTACAGGATCACAGCAAATTCACTAGCAAATCTTCAGTCAGGACAGGTATCTAGTCTATACAAAGTGTAAAAAAATTAACCTTAAAAACTTTAAGAGGTGCTTTAGACCATCGAACTGAACAACTTTCACTATGGGACCAACTCCGAAATCACGAAAAAAAAATCAGCTGTTTCATACAAAAGTTCAATACCTACTCGGCCAAAATGTATGAAACAGCTGATTTTTTTTTTCGTGATTTCAGAGTTGGTCCCATAGTGAAAGTTGTTCAGTTCGATGGTCTAAAGCACCTCTTAAAGTTTTTAAGGTTAATTTTTTTACACCTTATATAGTGGTATTCTATTAAAATCTGATCGTGAACACGGTGAAGGTGAAGTGCAATACCTGAAAAAACAAGTCAAACCCTAGGGTTTAAACCTAAATTCCAATAACATGAACTAGATAAATTGACAAATATTTTTTTAATACCTAGATTTATCTGCCAGAGTAACTGGCAAGATCTTATTATATCCAGTGGCAGTGAGACAGGCCTTATAGAATTAAAAAATGGCACTCTGACGAGTACAATATTTAGCAACTTCCTGCCCGATGACGAAAAAAACGCGCTCGAGGGATGCTGCCGCGCGGCCGTGTCTGTGACGTCACACGTCGCTCAGCGTTCACGCTGTGTAGCCGGTCGCGTGGTGGAGATGCCCGGTGAACATGAGATTATGAGATCTGAGGGCTTAGAAATATCTTACTTTATGATTATATTAACAAGCTTGACGGAGGTGCCTGATGTCTGAGATTGTGAGATCTTAGGAATCATAAAATACATAACTTATAGGGAACCATCTGTGAATGGGTATCATCACTTTCAAAATGGTGTAGGTCTGAAACTTGTTCATAAAAATCACAAATCGAGAAAAAGAAATTGATTGCATACCTTCGAAATCAGGTCTTTGTGTGGGCTTCCACACTTTGTTGCTTCGTTTCTCGAGATTAGAGAAGCTTTTTGAAATTAAGTCTATTTTTGGGTATTAATTAGAACTAACAATATTGGTATTTAAAAATGTTTTCTAATATCACCAAAAAACAGCTTATACTGATCCCAAGCCACCTTTTCCCAGGTCAGAATCCAGACTATGCCTGGTTTCGCCACCACACTCCGTGAAGCATGGCCCAAGATGGTCCAGAATGAAGGCTACGGCACCCTGTACAAGGGACTCGCGCCTCTATGGGGCAGGCAGATCCCTTACACCATGATGAAGTTCGCCTGCTTCGAGAAGACCGTTGAGCTGTTGTACAAGGTAAGTTCTACACTTCTTTATATTAAACTAGGAAATCATGCAGCCGAATTCTGATTTGAGTATTTGAAGTTCAGAACTTCACATTCCTTTAATTCTTCGTGTGCCGGAACGTAGATCTACGCGAGACACAATGGCTTCTTAATTGTGGCTGTAATTACGACATTCAATGGGTTAATGTAGTCTGCGAAATTCTTACGATTTTTGCTAAGAAATCTGTTATGGAACGTCACATTAAGTAATGCTTTGGCATTACTTAATGTGATGTTCCATAACAGATAACATAACATAACATATCAATGTCTTCTTTGGAAGACTTTGATATTTGTTCTCCTCTCAATTCAGAGACCAAGCCATAAATTCAGAGAAATTAATAGTCTTATAAAATTGTCCGTATATTCTGTCCGTTTTGTCCATATGTGGTTAGTATAATGTCGTATTGTTTGTATAACAACACTGTCATTCTTTGACAGTTTTTTGAAACGGCTATAACGCGGCAAATTAACGTAGGGTGTCAATTTGCTGAACAACTAATTATTAACAACTAACTTTTTCCGCACAGTTCGTCGTCCCCAAGCCCCGTGAACAGTGCTCGAAGGGCGAGCAGCTCATCGTCACATTCGCGGCCGGTTACATCGCTGGTGTGTTCTGCGCCATCGTCTCCCACCCCGCCGACACCGTGGTCTCGAAGCTTAACCAGGTATGTACATTATTTCCCATCCTAAGAGATGAAAGAGGTTGAATGTCATAGAAGTTTAAATATCAGAAAAGATATTAAATACAGTAGCGCCCCGCGGTTTCACCCGCATAAGTTTCGATCCCGTGGGAATATTGGGATAAAAACTACCCTATATCCTTCCCCGGGATGCAATCTATCTCTCTGCCAAATTTTATCGAAATCCGTTCAGTGGTTTAGGCGTGAAAAGGTAACATACTGACAGACAGAGTTACTTTGGAATTTATAATATTAGTATGGATGGATGTCGTCGTACGTGAAAGCGTAGCACAAAAACTCAAGTCTGTTATTACTATTAGTTTAGAAAAGTTCGTTTATTAATCTCTAATGATCTCATTTGTTTAAATGAGCAATGGGCATGTGTTACTGAGGAATGAGGAAAATGTCGTGACGAAAGTTTTGAGTATGAATGTCGATGGCTATAAGAGTAGGGGAAGACCAATGAAACGATGGATGGACTGTGTGAATGATGATATGGTTATAAAGGGGGTGACTACCGAGACGACGACTAATAGAGAAGTATGGTAGAAAAAGACATGTTGCGCCGACCCCAAATAGATTAGGATAAGGGCGGGAGAATGTTGATCATCGATTTTTCGAATCATCATTATTTCAGTCGAAAGACGTCCACTGCTGGACATAAGCCTCCCCCAAGCACCTCCACTTCGACCGGTTTTGTGCTTCTCGCATCCAATTAAGAATAATAATAATATTTTTTTCGAATAATGTCCAAAAACTTCTCTAAAACGATATCTTAATAAATTTTCAGGACAAGACCGCCACAGTCGGAAGCATCATCGGCAAGCTCGGTATGGCCGGCGTCTGGAAGGGTCTCGGGCCCAGGATCATCATGATCGGTACCCTCACCGCCCTGCAATGGTTCATCTATGATGCCGTCAAGGTAACACATTATTTATTAACTCTTCGTATGCCGAACGTGGATCCACGCGAGCATTTATAAAAGCAAGTTCTTCTAACTGAACAGACAGCTGTGCTGCTGGGGAGTTTGTTGGCCACTTCCTCCCACACAGCACTATGAAGTGGTGAAGGGCGGACGTTTTAGTGGACTGTCTAATGTAATTATGACGTTCTAATAGTCCTGATTCTCAGCCTAATTTGATTTTAATTGTTTCTGTAATTATGGTATTCAACCGGGTAAAGACTAACTGTGCCCGCGACTCCGTTCGCGATTGGATTTCATGGTTTTTAATTTTTTGCGCAGGACCCTAATTCTTATTTCTAAAACAACTAGCCTATTTTACTCCTTATAACATCAACTAGATCTGCCATTGAAAGTCCTACCAAGAATATAAAAAAAAAAAAAAACAAGACAGAGACCTAAAGGTTATTTCAACTTAATGCTGCAATATTTAAACGATAAATACCGCAGCGCTGGTATTTTGATAGGGGCCGCTGTGATGCCACGGACACCTACGTATGTCGTAGCGACACACGAGTTTTAAGAATGTCTTAGTGTCGTTTGAGAATCGGGGTGTTAAAATAAAAATAAAAAATCGTTTATTCAACTTATGCTGCAAATCAGCACTATTTGAACGTCAAAATTACACAAGGCACTTTCCTAGAAACGCCCACCCTTCAGTATCATAAGAGTTAGTTAATTAAAGATCTTTTGCTAAGCTGCCTTTTGAAATCACAAACTCAATGATTTATAATCGATTGTTCCTACTGATTGAACCATGTAGACTTATCTACAATGAGAAAACACCTTCCCGACCCCCCCACACCCCTCCCACCCACAGCTACTCACTCTCTCGCGCATGTTACAGGTCTGGCTGCGCATGCCCCGCCCCCCACCCGCAGAGATGCCAGAATCTATGCGCAAGAGGCTGGAGGCCGAAGAAGCGGCGAAACAAAAGTGAACTTAGAACATTTTATAGGTAGTTTATTATGCGTCGCGCGTCTAACAGACTAGGATTGCTGGTAATACTGATGAAATATAACGCATGTTTTTGTCTATGGGGTATGCATAGTACCCTAAAACTCTTGTAAATGGGATGACATTTAACTTGGTTGGGATGAAAGAGTGATATAGCGATATTTTGGAGGTTAGTACAGACATATGAGATATTTCAGCTTTGTCTATGGGATGTTGACGCTTCTTTGTCTCTGGTATTTCATCCACAGGGGTAAGCACTCACCATGATGACCCGCCTAAATAATTGGAAAGGGCCCAAAAATCGTAATTATATATAAAATATCACTGAAAAATGGTGGTTTTAACAGCAATCCTAGTTCTTCCACTATGTATGAATAATTTTTAAATGATATTGAGACATGATATTATGGTCTAACTCAGGCCATATGGGTCGAATCGGTCCTGTAAGGACCGAATGGGTCCCATATGGCCTACGCGCGACGTTTTCCACTTTCCAATCGCCGCCACACAGTATGTTATGTAGTAAATTGTGATTTATATTACCAAGTTACAGTATATTGTATAAGTAAATGATCATGTTTATTAAATTATTATTTTTTTGGAAATAAAAAGTTATTTTTTATTAATTTTTTTTGTTTCGTTTTTTTCTTTTATGTACATAACGAGATGGCTGTTATAATTTATTTGTTGTATGTTATGTATGACGCTAGTAATGAATAAAGTGATAGATAGATGTATTGTTTTAATGGAGATGTATCTGTAATAGGTTTTCCTGAAAAATAACCTTTATGAAGGAGCTAAAAAATAAACCAAGTCCGCTGACGTAAATGAAGATAAAGGCGAAATATTTTTCTCGGGTATTAGGATAAAAAGTATCTTGTATGCTAGCTCGGGTCATACCTATGTACCAAAATTCATCGAAATTCACCGATGAGGGATGAACAGAATAGAGATAGTGGTAGGCACTCATACATATTGCCCCGACCTGGGGTAATACACGACCCCATGCTCAAAAGTCAAATCCGTACATAAACCGGTTTAAAAAGAGCGGTTAATTTCGATTAAATACCGGTAAATATATCGTTCCTTCATTAACCGGTTAAACAAGTGAACTGTTCTTATTTAACCCAAATGATAAAGGTTACTGGTTACATAAGCACAAACGGTTTTGACACCCAAATTAACCGGTTAATTCCGTAGTAGTAGTAGGTAATTATTTTGCGAGCGTTGTATAGTGTCCGGGGTGTGCTATTACGTCAGTAAAACGTAACTTTAAGGCGGCACCCTGACCAAATAACCTTGAGCATTCGCGACAGAGACAGAGAGCGACACTACTTCATCCTACGAAAGGGATGATGATTTCTACTTTTTTAACACTTCCAACTAGTTATAGTGACATTAGTACCTTAGAAAACATTAGGAAAAAAAATGATTTGAGGACGTCGAATACAACCGGCAACTTCCAGACCGTGCTTGCAAGAGTGGCGGGTGCCGGGGGGGGTTCAAACTTTGTTTTAACCGGTTAATTTTCATTATCAAAACCAAAATTCATGAAAAAACGGTTTCCCGCATAAACCGGTAAAGTCCAACCTTTAACCTAAATCTATTTCGGTTTGGGGTCAATGACCGTATCCGGTTAAGAATTTCAACCGGTTTCCGAGCCCTGGTTCACACCGAGCGCACACTTTAAAAGAGTGACTCAAAATATACTTTATTTTCTACACGAAAAGGTACAAATTGCATTGTGAGAGTTCAGAATACGTTGCGCCGTGCAGCGCTGCGCCTTGTGATGCCTCGCGGCGTAGAGCGACGCAGCGGTACTTCGCCGGTACGCGCGCGCGGCGTGCGAGAGCGGCGCTGCGCCTCACGACGCCGCGAGGCACAGCGCGACGCCGCGAGGCACAGCGCGACGCCGCACAGTGGTTCGGATTTGAAAAATGGTGGACTTAGGAACAAGTCATTATTTTGATTTGAAAAAAAAATGTATTCGATAGGAAACCTGATTTACATTAACAAACGTCATATTCAATTTTTCAATATATTGACTCCAACATGTTGAAAAAAAAATATATTAAGTACGAAAAAAATGTATGGGGCAAGATTGATTTTATTTTTTTTCTCGGTGTGTTCAAAAGTGTTAGCCTTTTATATATTGTTGAACTCATTTTGTACTTTACCCCTATAACTAAATTATTCGCAAATACTTGCAATCTTGGAGTAAAATCGCTGTTGAAATTCCAAAATTTTAACTTCATTTTTCTAAGGCTGTGAACGTTTTTAGTTGCATTTGTCCACATCAGTGTTGTGGTTTCTCAATACTTTTTTAATATATTGCGCCTACAAATGATGATTTTAGCTCTAGGAGTGTATTCCGTGAATTAATGAAATATTGAATAAAATGTCAAAAAAGCATTACGAAACCTATATCGAGGATGCCCCTTATTAGTATTGGGTTTATGTTATTGGTGAATCTTCTATCAACTGTACACTTACCCTTGCGTCTCTACTTTACTAAAATCAAAGTTCATAATTCGACGGGTGATAGCCGTCACCCGTCGATAATAATGTGCTTATTTTTACTAGCGTACTTAACTTTCTCTCAGAAACTTGAAACAAATTGTTAGCCCTAAAAAGGGCTGTTGTGTTGCTCTAAAAGAGCGTGTAGATAAGACAGTCCCAAAAGAACTTGAGTGTGACTAAAGTCTGTAAGTGACTAAAGTAGAGACACCATTGCAGCTACGCAATGTATTTCTCGCTAAGCCAAGTGAGATGAATGACCTGACACAAATGTTTTCAAGACCTGTTCGAGATGATGTCTACCAGTATGGACTTTCGACTCTTCACATGTGGATTAGAAGCATGGAGTGTCTGCTGCACATCTCTTACAACTTGGATTTCAAGATGTGGTGTGCATGAGGCGAGAACAAGAATCATAAACAGGCAAGGAAAGACATGACCCAGCGTGAGTTCAAGGAACAAATGGGGCTGTTGATAGACATCGTCAAGCAGGGTTTTGGAACTACCAACGATGGAAACACGGCTAGAAAATTCTTCAGGAAGTACGAAAAGACTGCTGAAATCACGAAGATAGATGCAGATTTGATAAAACACTTTGCAGTTATCTTGCAGGTTTTATCTTCTGGAAGTCGTATCAACATCGAAGGATTCCGGGCATACTGCAGGGAGACAGCTGAGCTTTTTGTGCATCACTATCCCTGGTACCACATGCCAGCCAGTGTGCATAAGATGTTGATTCATGGTGCTGATATTTGCAAGCACTTCTCTTGCCTTCCTATCGGGATTTTATCCGAATAGGCAGCTGAAGCAAGGAACAAGGACTTCCGAAATACAAAAGAGCATCACACAAGGAAGATGGGGAGGACACTTACGAATAATACTAATCTCATATAAACCTATAGAAAATGTATGAGGACCAGTAGTGCTGCGACCGCACTGCCGAGATCGGAATCATACCTTTACTCTCCTCGAAAACTAACAACAGATATAACGTGTTTAGGCTCATTGAAAAGGGCTCGATGTGTGGATAAACGTACTGTTAATGAGTAACACCGAAGTACATAGAGACCTGATGCTGAAGCCAGGAGCATCAGAAAAAGTACAAACCTTGAAATTACAGCACCGTAGTAGTGTTTGGGCTCATTATAAACAGGACTAAATTTTAAGTTCAATGCAATGTTAACATAAGTCTGGCCTGATCCTGCAGCCAGGATTATCAGCATCTAGTCTAAAACCATCAGGTCAGGATTTGATGATGGGATCCTGGAAAAATCGAAGGAACTCTTCAAATATTATAGGCATACCTATAGCGATTTAGGTATTTTTAATAGTAACTCGTGCATTTGCTCTCGGAAAGCACCATTTGGTGATGTGGAACTGATGATGAAGACCACAGATGGCCACCGGAACTACTCAATAATATCTAAGTATTTCACGGATTGCGATTCGATTACTTACTTTAATATGGTTGCTAAGCAATTTATGCTCGTCACAATGTGAATGGTGATATGGAGCTGATGGTGGACCTGGAGAACTCCTCAACAATTAACTACCCTGCATCGGGAAAAGCAATATTTTGTTTGTAAAAGGCGATGAGCACTAGGCTATTGTAACTTAGATAAATTATAAGCAGACCCACTAAAAAGCGTGAAATAAAAAATTTTAAGAAAAAAAAACGCCTTCCAAAAAAACACTAAAAAGTGAAAAATAACTTTAATTTCGGAAGTCGGTGGCAAAAAAACTAAAATACCAAAGATATTGAAGTTATTTTTCACTTTGTAGGTAGTGTTTTTTTGGAAGTCGGTTTTTTTTCTTAAAAAGTTTTTATTTTATTTACTAGCTTCTGCCCGCGACTTCGTTCGCGTGAAATTCGTACTTTCCTCTAAAAGTTTCGAAAATGTATGTTGGTATGATCTTTATAATTAATTTAAATAAATAAGTATTCGGGCCAATTTTTAAGTTTATAGCACAAAGGAATCAGATTTTTCAAATAAACTGTATCCCCGCTTTTCACCCCCACAGGGGTGGAATTTTATAACTTGACTCAGTTTATTTATACCAATTTTCGAGCTAATCAAGCCACGCGGTAAAATCCTCCCCTTTAAAATTAACTACCTCTTTTCACACAGTTAGGGGTAGATTTTCGAAAAACCCTGACACATGTTATTTATTATTTTTAGTCCTTAGTATAAATACTGAGTTTCAAGTTAATCGGACAGGGCGTTAAAATTCTTCCATACAAATTTTGACACCCCCAATACCTCTTTAGGGGGTATTTTAGAAAAACGAAAAATTCCAAACTTCATAATTTACTTAGATAAGTATTCGTGCCAAGTTTCAAGGTTATTAACTCAAGAAATAAGATTTTTCATACCAACAAAATCCCCCCTTTTTACCCCCTTAAAGGTTTAATTTCCAAAAACCCCTTCTTATTCAACACCTACTCTTCACAAAGAACACACCCTCCAAAATTCATGTCCCTAGGAAGGACCAGCGATTTAGACTGTGCGTTGATATTTCAGTCAGGTCGTTCATCCCCCTTTTGGGGGAGAAATTATCAAAAACGCTGAGACACGTATAAATTAATTTTCAATCGTTAGCCTAAATACAAAATTTAAAGATCCTAACTATTAAACTGACGGACTTTCATACACAACTTCATCCCCCCTTTTAACCTTTTGGGGGTAGAATTATCAAAAACGCTGAGACACGTATAAATTAATTTTTAGTCGTCAGCCTAAACACAAAATTTGATGATCCTAACTTTAAAACTGACGGACTTTCATACAAACTTTCATCCCCTATTTAACTCCCTTAGGGGTTGAATTTAAAAAAATCCTTCCTTATTCCTTGTCTACACAACAAAAAAGAAATGAAAATAAAGCTGAAACGCCTGTGCAATACTATCTACCTATACCTACTTCACTTAAAAATAAATACTTATAACTACTTTAATTAATAAAAGTACCTACGCTTAATAATTTTTAATTTGAACGAATATTTAAACACTACCAAAACAACTCATACAACCTATTTTACAAAATAACAACAAAATAAATTCAAATAAACTATTTAAAGACTAAAAGTCGCGCTGATAAGCACGGTTTCTCAATATCAATTATTGTCTGTCAATAAGGTCGAACGCTCTGAACGCATCAACAGTCAAATATTGAATGAAGCTCGCTCTTTTTTTTTTTTTTTAACAATGGCATCTCGCAGTTCAACCTATAAGGTTGTCGTCTGCTTAACCGGGCTTGCCTGTGGATGCCTCAAAATTAAGGCCTCCAGCCAGGGCTTGAAGCTCGCTCTCGGACCTCCCGCCTTTTTATACCCTACCGACCCGACCCGTGTCGAGCACGGCAACCGTTACACAAAAATAATAATTATAGCATGATTCAGACGTGCGACGGCGCGATGGCTTATTTCATGTATAAGTTTGGTGTTTCTATACCGATTTCTATGATTCTTTTTTTATTGAATAGATAATAATGTTAACTTTTTCAAATTAGGGATGAGTGAGAGTATTATAAACGTAAGAGTAAACAAATATAATCAGAATGCTCCGAACTGCTAAGCTATCAGGAGTTACACGTGTTATTGTGAGTCAACCATAAAAGATAGACATATGCTGTTGCGGGATATTTTTTAGACAATTTTATGTAGAATATTTCCGTCAGTAGGGTAAAATTGGGGGACCTGGATCAGGGAGATCCAGGTCACCCCAATTTTACTATTCATTTCATCATTCAAATATTATTTCATACTTTCTATTCAACATTCTATTCGAAAGACTGATCTAGTGTTATTTTGTATTAGGAACTGAATGATTTGAATAATCAATTTATAATATTTTTTTACTTTTTGTGGTTGGTTTGTGGTTGGTATCGTGAAAAAAGAAACAAAGTATGCTGTCAACTAAGTAACACATTTTATTATCATTATTCATAAAAAGCATGAGAAGAATAAATAATCGATTACAAAACATTTGATTTCTTGATCCACTGTTGACATTTCATCATAGACATTTTCCATAATTGCATAGGCTTCAGACATTGATTTCGGTTGGGCGAGCTTGAATCGTTTTCTAAAGAAATTAATACGGTTCTCATAGTAACCCTTTACCCTAGTTAAGTGACGTAAACGTGAATCAAGGCAATTCAGTAAATGATTCAGACACCACCACTCTTCACAACAGATGACGATCGATTTGGTTCCAATGTCAATTGTGACGAATTTTTTGCTTCCTTCTTCATGTTCAGGCAGGTTTATATACTTGATCACTTGTCGTTCTCGTTGCGGCTGCTGCTTTGGTAAAGGAATTGAACCAGATGTGAAGAATCCTGATATGTCAGAGGCGTTTTCCATAAATATCATGCCCCACTCGTCTTTACTTAATGTTATCCTATTAGCAATATCAATGCACTCTTCCAGTAATCCATTGATTTGATTTGATGGCTTCAAATATGTTTTAATATATGGAATCGTGGAGCTGGAAACTTGATACATATACTTGCAAAGTTCAAAATGCAAGAGTGGAATCGATGGAGTATATGATGGTTGTATAAACTGATACATGTTGTCGCTATAAGTGTTGATGATTAACTGCTCTATCAACTACACTGACTGCTCTTTTCATTCACATGAAACGACTTCTAATGAGGATTTTTCAGGACCAGGATGTGCGTTGCCAACTCGAGCAAATGTAAGGAACTCATTGTGACAACTCTTGAGTGTAAGATATTGCATATTTTCAAAGGTGGAATTTGCTGAGTTTTGCTCTGTGTTGTTTGTATTATCCTGAAGTTTTGATGAACTGGTGTTAATTATTTTCTGGTCAGCTATGTCTTGACTAAATAGAATCTCACCACTAGCATTCTTGAAAATAAGTTTAGAAATGCCCTCCAAATCAAATTTCGATGAATGGAGCATAATGTGAATAATATTAATTTATTCTCTCATGATGAAGCAAGCGTTGATTAAGATCGAACCATCACACTACAATGCTAAAAGTTTAATGCTGTGATGGAGATATGCGTATTTAATTATATACTCCTTTCCTTTCACAGCGTTCAAATAAAAACACTCAGGATAATGTATAGCATGTTGCATCCAAGGATCATCATAAATCTCCCAATCTTCGATAACACCTCCACATGAGAAACATGCTGCAATATCATTTATACTATTTCCATAATAAAAAAATCCTGCGTCAGCCATTTCCCTCACTAATCTTTTCTTTTTATTAAACGTCCTCCAGTAATAATTAAATGAAAATTCACGCATTTTAAACGTGTTATACATGTCATATCGAGGTTTGTATTCATTTTGAGACATGTTCTATTTACTTCTTATTCAATTATAAACGTATAATGATATCGTCCCGCTGTTGTCAACAACTTATAAAGACCGGACAGAGGTGGGGATAAAAAACGCTAAGATGTGTTTTAACTAAATAAAGAAAGAAAACAAGAAAATATTTATTTTAAAATTTTATTATCAAAGCACCACTTATTTAAACACAATACATTTTTTAAAGCACATACAGAGTCATGATAAATACAGTTATATAAATCTTGAGAATATTTATATTCATCGTATAAACTTATCAAACTAGGACAACCTTTATCTTCTAAATTGAATACATTACAATTACTATTTTCTAAAATATGCTTTAACCACAACACTTTTTCTGAACCTTTGACGTAGATACATTTATCTCTTAAAATATCTATAACCAAATTCTGATAATTAGAATAGGGTACAAATCCTTCACGCCAGTGTATCTTTCTGTTACGTTCAATCCAACTAACTTGTTTTTTTTCTTGTTTCGTTAATTTTCCAAATGAAAATGGTGGCTTAATTAAAAACACTTGTAATGTTTTATTATACAATATAGCGATTTCTTTTATTATAAATTCATTTGTTTCTGTTTTGAAGCCTTGAACATCCACAATAGCAATCATGATAACCTGCGCACAATGTTGCTGAGAGGTTTGTATTCCACAAGTCGATCGTTTATAATCAAACAATATGCAGTCGTATTATCTGGTATTTCTGTAGAACATTCAATTTCCAACCTCACGTCCACTGGACCTGTTTTTAGGCTATCATTTTGTCTTGAGCAGTCTAAGATAAAGAGAGGGGCTTTTTCTTTGAACTCTTTTAGGTCAAGCAACGGGTCTACTGGACAGTTGTAATACGACTGACGAAATTTCACAAACATTTCGTATAATATACTATATTTGTTCTCAGAAAACTTTAAGCCTAAAGGTTCATATGGATAATATTGTGAATTCAAAAAGAGCGTAAGGTTTGTTACTTCACAATGATCGAATACTGAACTGTCTTTAGTTTTATTATTTTTTCGATTGGTTTGTAAACAAAAAATTACATATCTGGGTTTTTCCAACTGTGAAGCAGTTTTAACTGACCAAGAATGCTTTGTGGTTTTAGGCAGTAACGGATACTCATATAAATCCCAATTTCTGAACGCCATCTGAATAGGTTTATCTCTTTCTAAATGTTTTAAAAGTGTCAGTCGTTCTCGGTCTGATACTTTTATGTGTGGCACCCTCCACTGGACTCTTTGTATATCTATTTGAAAATGAACAATATCATCAGTAAGGATAACGCTATTTAAGTTACTGTTACTTCTGTTCAATATAAGTTCATGTTTGCAATTTATCACTATTTTATTGTAATCTTCTGCAAACCCTAAAACCTTATTTAATGGTATCACAGCACTAAAACGCCCATCACTTTGAAATCCCTTTAAACTCCAACCCCATAGGGCAGCAACTTTATTTTCTGCTTCATTTAATGAGATGTATGATTTTATTGTTGATGTTATTCCAGAATTTTTTATGCGGTCTATTTCAATACCATTCATTTCGTATCTGATGTCTTGAAACAAATACATAACAGGGTTATTAGTGAACGTAACAGTTTTCTTGATTGGATTCCCATCTTTACCGAAGAGCTTCGCTTGTCCTTCGACGTAAATTGAACTGGCTGATGGTAGCACGTATATGTCTTGCTGGTGGATGGGAATTCTGATTTCATCGTTTTCTCTAAAGCTGTTATTGTAGGGATTGTATGAATGGACTTCATAACTTTCAATCGAAGTGTCGTAGTGCGGTAATTCAGTAATCTGTAGTATATTCATACTTTAAACCCTAGGGCTTTAAGAAAATCTTTATTTGCTTTAGTCAATTTCTTAACTTTTTTCTTACGTCTTTGCACCTTAGCAATCGCAGAAGAACTAAGACGTTTTTCATTCCCTTGGGTGTTTTTATAATACACTATCATTTTGTTTTTCTTAAATGAAGACGTAACTGAACTTGTTCCTCTCCAAAGTTAATACAGTGACCAAATTGATCTACAATCTTAACAGATACCGATGAAATTATATTTTTATTTACTGGAAAGTAAATAACATTTTGTGGTATTTCCATGCACTGATGACCTGGAGTAGTATCAGACACAAATTCATGAATAAAATGAGTTGGTAATCCGTTGCAGTACGAACCGTGAACAAGATCACATTCGATTCTGATTACAGACAGACCTCTGTTAATAATGGGAATATTTGGTCTTGATTTTAATACTGAAAAATATATCAAACCGCACTCGTATTGATCTGACAAATGCAGTGGTGGTTGAAAGTATGAAACCAATTCCGATTTATTTCCAGAGATGGTAACCGTAGCAGACATGCTTCAATACTGGCCTCTTTCGGAAGATCCTGTTTATTTTATTCCTTCACTACACCAAAAATTCTTCAAAAAGTTTAAACAAAGATGTCCGCAATTAAAAGGGTGATCACGCTGAAGATTATCATAATTATAGTTAATTTTGGATCCCAAGTATTTAATAAATTCCTTTGGAGGCTTAAGATTTCCGTAACTATCAAAATACTCAATATAATCGTTGCATTTTGCATAGGCTACCCAATGAGAACCAGGATTTTTAGAGCTATCTAAATTTATAACTCCACATTCTTTTTTAAAAGGGTGTTTAGGGAGCTTATCTCTCATAAAGACACCTCTGAAATAGGGAATATTATTTCCATACTTCAAAATGTCTAAATTACTCAAGGCTCGTTTGGGTAGCCGATATCTTAGTTTTTTTCTTTCGATACAAAAATTCCAAGCCCAGCTTTATGTGGTTTAAGGTGTAGTCCTTTTCCGATGCACAGAGCTTCCATCTTTTCGTTGTGTCTCTTCGATTCAGTCAATAACTTTTTAGCCATCTTGAATTCATTTATGGTTTTAGCAATACCAGCTGCACCGCCTGCTAGTGCCCCTGCGGCCGATAATCCCGCAAAAATTGGAATCAAAGGCAATACTCCACCAGTTTTTGGTATAGGAATTACACGAGGAAGTTTTATAGACGAATCATCAGCTAATTCTCTGACAGCGGCCATAGCTAATTCGATTGCCATTTTCTTGCATTTCGGTTTTAATTTTTCCATCTGTCTCTTCGTTTTGTTAATAACATTTTTAAATTTATTTTTCAACCCTTTTCCAGGTTTAATTTTAGGAGAACACTTTTTGCTATTTTTTTTTTTTAGGCCAAACCCAGTTTTAACTTTTGTTGACATAGCGCTGCTTACTAAGCACGCTGCCAATTTTTCCCCTACACTCGCATCTGAGGCAAGTGCTCGCTCTTTAGCCATATTTAACAAAACTAAATCAGCCTTGTGGCGATCCTTTAAGTTTGAAGACTTGTGATAGGCAATGTCGTGTTGTTTACAATATTCGTCTAATTTATTAACACCTTTATCCCCACGAGTAAGCCTTTTAATTAATTTAGTGCCAGGCCCACAATAATTGTATCCTGGTAAATGTAATTCAATTGGTAAATTATTTATAAGCCAATTGAGAATACTGCTCTCTCCAATACCCATCATAAGACTGATGTATCATGAGTTGAACATTTAATAAATATTCGATTTATCAATCCAACTGTTTTCAGATGAAGACAAACCTAACCATTTTACTAAAACTCTATTTCCTTTACTTCTAAGAACTTTCTCGACTAGATATAAATTGGGATGTTTCGTCTTTTGCAGCTCTTGCACATAAAATGCACCTAAAATGGGTTGGCCTCTGATTGCATCTTCAATTAAGTAGGTAATAGGAGTTGTATTTTGTATGTTTCTAATTTTAAATATTTCTGTCGACCAGTTGGGAGTATACCCCTTTTCAAATGTTCCTTTGTATTTACTGATACGTACATAATCACCCACTTTAAACTTGCTTTTTGTAGTATCGGTTTTTATCAACCTGAAATATCTCCCTAATATGCGTGTTTTATTAGTATTGTCCACGTTTGCCGGGATTTCATTAATTGTCCGATGATAGGTGTGATTGTATTTATAGATAACATTATTGAGGGTATTATCTATCCAATTATAGTCACCTTTTAAACTGAATTCCTTATATAGTTTAGATTTTAATGTTCTGATAAAACGCTCAACTATTGATGCCTTTTTTGTTGAGAAAGTTGAATAATGGTTTATACAATAAGATTTCATAAGTTTTTGGAATTTATTATTATAAAATTCTGTTCCATTATCCGTTTGTAGATTTTGGGGGACACGCCCTTTATCCAACAAAATCTTGAAAGAGTTGCATACAACATCTTTTGTCTTATTTTTCAAAGGAAAGGTCCAAGCGTATTTCGAAAATGTATCAATAACAGTAAGAATAAATCTGTAATTTTTATTTTCTTTGGAAATTGATTGCATATCAATTAAGTCTGCTTGCCAAAGGTCATCTATATCTTTCATAATAACATGTCTTCGTGGAAAGTTTACCCTCGCATTTTTATGAATTTCGTTTACCACATCAGCTTTACTCATATTCAAAACTCAGTATATAAACATTTGTAGTGAATCCAGAAATGATACTGAATGAAAATTATGTTATTGCTACTATTTATTCTTTAATTATGTTAGCTTCTTTTAATTCTTCAATTATCGATAGTATTTCATTATCATGGTTCGTATTGCCAGCATCTTTTGAAGCAACTAATAGTTTTAATCTCTCAACTAATTCGTTTGGGTCATCCCAATATACCAGGTCAGTATTTTTTTTATATTTCTTTAACATTGGCAAGTATCCCCCAAGTTTAGTGTGAATATTATCGTTTGATGTTTCGGAAAACAATGGTCTGATTATTTCACGATATTTTATTCCTTTATCACCTTTTATTTGACCTCTAGGATTGAAGTCTCTCTTATGAACATTTGTATAATACAATATATCCTTGTAAACAAGTTTATCTTTGTTGGATATTACTTTTAAATCAGGTTTTTTTCGAAGTAAAAGTTCTTTCAGCCCAGGAGTTAAATTGTAGGATTTATCACCGATTTTAATCAAAATGACATTTTCATTATTCAAACCGTCAATTTTAGAAAATGTTACTACTGAATTCCCCATCAATAAAGTTTGGTTTTCACTTCTTATTCCAAACGGTATATTTACACCGTCATAAATATCATAGATATCCTGACCCTCTAATGATATCTCTAAATCATCTGGCAATACCATTTCAGGAGACTCTTTAACCAATTGTGTAGAATTAGGTTTTGGTTCGTAACAGTCCACAAACTTTGTAGATGAGCTAGTATCCATTTCATCCAATTCAATACCTCCAGAATTAGTAAGTGTTGTATTTTCTAAATGTTTTATTTTTTCCATAGTTATATTCGAATCAACTAGAGTTTTAAGGGGGTCTGTGACAGGTTTTAGCATTTTATCGAGTGACAAGTTCATTGAGTGTTCCTGATCCTTCATTTGTTTTATTTTATTCTTTATGGAGTCTACAGACTTCATTAATTCTATTTTAATGTTTTTTTCCATTTTATATTATAACAACTGCGTCCAGCTATAGTACAAATTATACTGAATTTTATTTTGCATGTTAATTACTTATATGTACTTATAAACAGTCAGTCGAATTTAAAAAACATATCAAAGTTCTGTCTGTACCTTCCGTTATTTAATGACGATTCCTTATTAATAAGTAGAAAATTATAAGGTTTACTCCAAACAGTTCGACAAATGTTTCTGAACTCTTTCCATTGTAAATCAGAACTAACATGCTCTTCATAAATATGTTTTAAATTCACATCATCTTGTTTAAATATAATAAGAAAATTAACATTATCACGTAACAATTGCTTCGGAATTTTAGAATAGGTTTGAGATAAATAGAAACAGTCTATTTGCTTATGCCTACCCATACAGAAATAATTGCGGATATTTATTTGATTTTCACACGCAACATCATCAAAAATAAAAACAGAATTTGTTAAAGCTTCACTCGGAGAAATGACATCTTTATCATCATTGAACTCGTAAAAGTTTATCTGTGGCACTCTTTTTAATACTTCGGTCAAGAAACGGTATTTTGGTTGAAAAGAAGTTTTAGAGTAAAGATACAGATTTTTAAATTTGAGCCCATTTTCATGCAGCAGTAAACTAATCATAACATTCGTTTTACCACAGCTTGATGGACCGCATATTATACAACGAATGGTATTTGGCAATAAAGCGCTATGTCTGATGCGGTGAACAGAGTCACTTAATCTTATATTATTAACATTGAGAGATATGGGTTGTTTGATCAACTTCATAGTGCATATTAATCTAATTACCGCTTAACATACACTTATATAGTCGTTACTACATGAACCTCATCATACAACAAGCGTGAACTTGATGATGACGTTTAGGAAGTTGAATACGTTTGAATAAAAGTCCATTGTTTTAGACATATCATTTTATTATAAGTTCAAATAATAGTACATAACTTATTCTAAAATAATTATCATACATCATTTCTTTATAATACATTAATTTATTCTTATTTTAGTATTTTAAATCATATACTTCAAATGAATATAATTTAGAACAGTGGCTCTCAAGATGTGGATTATATTTAATTGGTGCTCAATTTAAACGTAATAAGTTGAATAAAAAGTGAAACGAACATTGGTTTAGATCATCGCATCATAAAATCCCCAAGGCAAAGTGTGAATTTGATCTGAAAGTATCTGAACTTTGTCATCGTTTCTATTTAGTACTTGCTTACTAACTTGTTGTGAGTACAATATATGCTTGATAGATCTTATAATATTCATTTTAAAAGATTGACTTTTATCTAATATCAAAGAATCGTTGTAATTACTTTGTTTTAAATGCTTAGTAACAGATTTAGACAAACCTTTCGCTTTTGTTATCCGTGTGTTTAAACTGCTAATGCAATACAGTTTTGCTCGTAAACCTGTAAATTCTGTAATTACATCACCCCCCATTTCGTCCTTAAATAGGCCAGGGATTTTTGAGTTAATTCTTGGTATGTTATATTGATTATCTATTGAAAAATTGCTAGTATCAAAATATGTTAAATTATCGTACATATCACGATAAAAGTCATCTGTATGAATTAAGTAAAGTAAACTATCAGTATCTGTATAACATAATTCAACTTTATCTCCATATTTCTGTTTTATAAAATCATAATGAAACTGATATAGATGTTCTTTGGCGTACTCCAGAACTGTAAATCCGATGTAAATTGGTCGGTCTAATATTATTTTTTCACGATTCAATTGTATAGCTACAAAATCCTCTGCGAATATTGACACACTTTTTAAATTAGGTTTTGAAATCAATTTCTGTGCACAAAGTTTCTTATTCGTGAAGTTTTTCTTATCATCCCATTTGGTTACCAGTTTTATCTCAACTTGTTTCCTTTTATTTTCTATAGTTTTGCCAAATATCGCATTATTTAAAAGTTTAAAAAAATCTTTTTCAAAAGAAGTTTTAGATTCCATACGCCGATTGGTATTAAGATCTATATATTTCTTTAAGAAATCATCTTGTCTAAAGGTTAGTATGCGATGAATTTTTTTTAACACCAAACCATTTTTTATGCATTGTTTTAAATGTACGTAATGAATAACATAATTTGATTTATCATACAGATTAGCAATCAACTTAGCTGATTTCGCTCCTAGGGGTACAAATTTCTCTGCAGCAAATGGTAAGTCTTTATGCTGATCATGAATACAATCCGGGTAATATAAATCTACTTCTAAAATAAAACCATACGGACTGTCATCTGAAACATGCAATACATTAAAGTTGTCAATTTCATCTTGAGTTAAAAATCTGAACTCCGAAACAGGCAATTTTTTAGTCATTGCATAACCATAAAGATTATTGCCTATAGTAGTATTTAAGTGTATGTGTCTGTATGGTATGGGTTTAATAATTGCCTGAAATAAATGATATTTAATTTAATTTAATTTAATTTTAATTAATTGCAATCTAAATATGTCAAATAACTCGAGGGTTTTAAATGATTATAATGAGGTAAATACTTATTATTTGCCTTAGCATGACGGAGGAAACATTGTGCCAAGCCCCCTCGTATACCTTTTTCAATAAATGTATACATTTCTAAGTCACTAATGAGCTCTAATTCAGCGTTAGTGTACAGAAGCATAGCATCCCAGCTCAAACTAGGTGAAGTCACATAGTGAGCAGGATCCAATTTGTAAAAATGTAAACTTGTCTCTCTAAATTTTTCAAATATGTCGCATAACAGCAAAACATCGCATTTCAAATACAAATCACTGTATTCGCCAAGCGTTGTTATCTCAAAATTGTTCCAAATATCTTGGGCGTGAGCATATTCGTCATCTGATAGAGATTCCATAGTTAAACTATTATAAAAACTGGACTTTGAGGGTAGTTGATTTTCATCAAATTTTGACCAGTCGCACAGTGGAACGAATGTATGGGAGCGGTTGGACGTAGACATGTCCGAAAAAAAAGAGTAAAATTATGCCAAACTAATGATGCCATCTTATTCGATTACTTAATGCCTTCATAACTTGTGGTGATGAATTTCTTCATAACTCCCATATTTCGGGAGTAATTTGAGAAAATGTGAAATTTTACTATGAAAATGAGTGTATCGAGCTCTCTCCCTCCTGATTCCGGGCTTGTTTCAAGTAGCGGTCTCTAATATCGTAATGCTATTACTAAGAGCTATATTTAATACTAAGACACATAGTGCGCCAAATGTGCACTTTCTGGGATAAAAGGAAATGAAAATTTAAAAAAAAAAAACGTTTTTTCCCCATTTGTATTTACTTTAAACCGCAGACAGACTTATTAAGAGGTCTATAAATATATTATATATATACAGAAATATATATTAACAAAAATATTCACAAGAACTGATGAGAGTATGACTTTTAAGTAAGTTGATAATAAATTACCTAGTTTCATTAAAAGTACAATAAATAATTAAGATGTAAGCTCTAATTTACTAAGTTACACATTTTAAAACAATAACATCATTTAATTATCTTCGTCATCATCATCATCATCAATTAATTCAAATTCAGAATCGATGTCCGCTAAATCATTTATGTTAACAAATTCGATATCACTTTTCTCAGAATCCGTAAGCTCATAAAATTCCTTAAAAGAAGATTTTTTTACAAACTTATTTCCTTTTGGACGGATACTTGTAACAAGTGGATCAGAAGACAGTAAAAGATTGTGCATAATATCTTCATTGCATGAGATACTGCTATGCTTTCGAGAATGCCCCTCTCTATATTTTCTAAAATCTTTATTTCTAGCCTCAGATGCCTCTTCGGATAGAAAACCAATGGGCACAATTGACATGTTCTGAACTATGTCTGGCCCATGCATTAAAATTTTATGAAGTGAAGAAGGCATATAATACCATGGGTATAACTCCACGTAAAGCTTAGCAGTATCAAAGCAGAACTCTCGGAATTTAGTTACGTTGATCTTCTCTCCTGATGAAATACACTGCAAGATCACACAGATTTTTCTTAAAAGCATAGCATCTATTCCGGTCAGTTCAGCAGATTTAGTGTAGTTTTCAAAAAATCTCCTTGCCGAGTTGCCATTGTTGGTGGATCCACTGCCTTGTTTCACAACATCGAGAAGTAAGCCCGTTTCTCTTCTTACAGCCTCTTGAACTCTTTTCTTCCTGTCATCAACTTGCCTTTTTGCTATATCACCCCTTACTTGCCATGATTTTATGTCTAATTTGTAGGAAATGTGTAATAAGCATTCCATTGAGCGAATCCAAGCGTGAAGGGTGCTTAAGCCATATTTATACATGTCCTCGTTTGCGTGTTTATCTTTGATTAACTCTAAATTATTCATTTCTTTAGGACAAGCCTTGCATATGTCACACACTGAAGCTGCTGTATTGGATATAATGGAATGAATTTTACCATCAATCATTGTCAACAGCAGTTGGTGTTTGACACTAATTCCATCAGTGATGGTGGATGGAGTTAAGGCTTCAATCTCTGCTTCGATTTCAGCCATCTCTCTCTGCACATTTTCTTTGGTTTCCTTTATAAACTTAAACAATATTGGCCGGCAAAATGAAGTGGAAGATGGTCGCTCGTTTTCCCAAATTGTTACACCTTTTGAGACGAGCCGCAGTGGTACAAGACTAATCATAAAATTACTAGCAAGATCGATTTGCTCATCTTCACTCGTCCTTTGATGATAAATGCTTTGGCTAGATGATCCGTCAAAACCCCATTTGCTGGTCAATACGAGCTGTTGATTGGGATCAACAGGGGTTTCTAACGACCTAATAAGTCTTCTTGAGGTTAAATCCATCAAGGCTTGTAATTTGATTTTTGCAGAGCTCTCTGTAACTGTGAGATCTTCTTTGGCCGGATAGCACTTAATTTTTTCTTTAACCAACATGTAGTAACTCGGGTATTGAAGAGCTCCTTCTTGAGTGTTGAAATCCCGAAGAGTGTTATAGCGCCATTTCGATAAGTTCATCGATACATAAAGAGCCAATGCCTTCAAAGGGGATATTTCCCGTACCTGAATTGATTTACCTTCAATGAAGGCTTTGATTTTTGAGGCCTCTTCTGGATTCTCCGTCAAGTATTTCATAACATAAGCTGTATCGCTTTGTCCTGCCTTTTGAAGCGCCCTTTCGGCCGAAAACATAATTTCAGCGCTGCTACTGCTGCATGAAAGACTATCTTCAGTGCGTCTTCTTTTTTGCCGGTTACTAAGGTCCTCAAAAGATTTACGAGGACTAGGATGTGTACAAGTTGAAGCATCAGATTTAGCAGGAGAAATTATGGGCTCGATGACGTCACTTATATTTTCTGTAGAAGGTTCCATATTTTCATTCTGTAATTCCGGCCATTGAATTGCAGCCTGTAGCCAAATCTCATGTTTCTTCCGAAACTTATCTGTGCTTCTTCCAGACTGTGTCCATTTTGCATAAATGCGGTAGCAAAATCGACGACACCAGTCTTTTAAACTTGTTTCAGCACTTTCACATAACTGAACACAACTGTTATCTTTTAAAACACTGAACAAATAGTTAAAGTCGCGTAAATCTTTATGTGCGCGTGCGCATAAAGCAACGTGAATATCAAGATTTGTATTAAAATTTGGAAAATACATTGCGAGATTAGCTTGGATACAACGAGGTGTAAATCAACACTGATTTTAAAGTTACTAATAGTGACCTATTTATATAAAATCCAGGTATCCCAGGTATCCTTTGTTAAATATTGCAAGGTAATTAGTTATTGTGATAATTAGTAAATGATGCATGCTAAATTAGTGTATTAAGAGCCATTTAGTAATTAAATAATAGCAATGTTCTTATCAGTAATCATTAGTGCATCAGTTTTATATGTAAACCTTAAGTCCCTAATTATATATCCTAATTAGCTTATATCTTCTCTAATTGGCTGCTCAGAAATGTTATTGTAATAAGGTAAACCTTTAGAAAAACGGTTTTAATCAACAAAATAAACAAAAAATAAAAAAATTGTGTTATAAAATAAACATCACTCTTTATCCCAGAAAGTGCACATTTGGCGCACTATGTGTCTTAGTATTAAATATAGCTCTTAGTATAAGCATTATGATATTAGAGACCGCTACTTGAAACAAGCCCGGAATCAGGAGGGAGAGAGCTCGATACACTCATTTTCATAGTAAAATTTCACATTTTCTCAAATTACTCCCGAAATATGGGAGTTATGAAGAAATTCATCACCACAAGTTATGAAGGCATTAAGTAATCGAATAAGATGGCATCATTAGTTTGGCATAATTTTACTCTTTTTTTTCGGACATGTCTACGTCCAACCGCTCCCATACATTCGTTCCACTGTGAGTCGTCCATATAATCATATGGATAAATACCTTTCTTACGTAATAAATTAAGTTTAGTTTTATCCGTAAATTCTCTTGACAAATGAACAAAGTCTTTTTCTGACAAGCTTTTACTTAAAGAATCTAAGCTTGAGCTAAGAAAATGAAATGAATCAATAAACTTAATCTGTACTGAACGAGTACCTTTTTTTGTCTCAATTAGCTTAGTTATTGTAAGATATTTTTCTTTAGTTTTTGGTATTATTTTAATTGAGCCTTCATACTTAGCCAACTCTCTTATAAATATATGCGAATCATAACCACTTAGATTATGAAATACTACCGGTATGAATGGACACACTTTATACATCAAATTACAATGTGAGTGCGCTGCCCCTCTATACTCGGAAGTAATATGATCATGATCTCGAACTTTATCTCCAGACAATGACTGATTACATATATGACACTTAGTTGTATTTCGATATTCTCGTTCTTGATTATAAGTTAAAGTTTTCATTGATAAATGAGTAGACAAAACTTTGTTTATCCGCTTTACATCTTTTACTAAACGTTTAATAAAGACTTCGACGCAATCTATGCCTCTGTACGTGACAAACTTGTTAAGTTTGCTGTCGTGACAACAACATATGTAATATGCAAAACTTGAAGGTTGATGCATTTTTAGTGTCTTAGTATTTTTAGAACTATTTTCATTGCAATTTATTAGCAAACTCTCAAAATCAGCATAAATAATAAAATTAATTTTTAGTTTTCTTTCATAATGTTTAAATTTCAATATGGTATCTTTTTCCGGTAGTATAGTTAGTATTTTAGAACAAGTGTGAGAAACATATTTCTTTTCATTCGTAAAAAATTGTAAACATGATTCGCATAAAAAAACTTTGCCATGATGATGAGTAACCTGGCGTCGCACTAATCGTATAAGATCTTTTATCAAACAGTAATGTCCTTTACCATTCCGTTCAAAGTATAATAAATTAACGTGTTTTTCTTTTTTCTTATTCGTCATGTATAACGGGCCAGTAACAACGTATTTGCTATCTAGCCCATAAATGGTAACGCTTATTGTAGGATTTAACCGTTCAAAAAGTTGGATGTCATTCTGTGAAAGAGGAAATAACATTCCTTGAATATTGAGAACTTGGCTATAATGAGGATAGGATGTCGTTCTGCACACATTATTTTCACGAGGAAATAATGCGGCTACGACGCACCATAAGAAACAATACTCGTCATCATTACGTAAATTCAAACAACTTTTAGTATTTTTTATTACTGAGGGCAACTCTATGTACGTGCCGCCTCTCATGGGGCAATATTTACATATGTTAATCTCAATATGACTTAGCGAAAGATATGTCCAACCTGACTGTACATGTTCAAATTCAGACATTTTGCGCATAAGTACATGTATTTTATTCAAAAAGAACTCGTGTATATCAGTATTTTTATAGATAATATCATACTTAGTGTTAAATGATTTCAGTTCTACTTGTTCGTCGTCAGATTTTAGCAGAAGAAACTTAGCAAAAAGCTCAAAATTTACTTTTATGCAATCATACTTTTTCAATATCATAGTTATTAATTTATCAATATCTGGATGTACAGAATTCAGGATCGCCTCAGGAGTGAGGTGCTCGTCATCCTGTGGTATACATGTCTGAATATTACTCGGGATCGCCTCACGAGTGAGGTGCTCGTCATCCTGAGGTATACATGTCTGAATATTACTCGGGATCGCCTCACGAGTGAGGTGCTCGTCATCCTGAGGTATACATGTCTGACTATTACTCGGGATCGCCTCACGAGTGAGGTGCTCGTCATCCTGAGGTATACATGTCTGACTATTACTCGGGATCGCCTCACGAGTGAGGTGCTCGTCATCCTGAGGTATACATGTCTGACTATTACTCGGGATCGCCTCACGAGTGAGGTGCTCGTCATCCTGAGCTAAGTTCAGACGAAAAGTTACTATTCTATTTTTAAATGCTGTTGCCACAATAAAAACATTTTTGAATTCAGTACTCAATAAGCTATTTGTCTTGTGTATATTAGTTCTCTTATGATATGCATATTGGTTTCGTGGTATTTCAGTTTCACATTTGGTACACTTCACAATTTTACTACGAGGTCTTGTTAATGGTGTTCTGCGATCTCTGGACTGTATAACTGTGAAATAATACATTAGATTTAAATAGCATAATATTTTATTTATCAATTGGCTATTTAGGTACAAGTATTTAGATATTATAAAGATTACTTATAATATAATGTATGTATAGGTATTATTCTGTAATGATTAAATGTTTTACATATATTTGTATAAAAACTAGCAAGAATACATAGTAAGTACTAATAGTAAGAATTTATAAGGGTAGTTGGACAATTACGAAAATCTTGTTCAACTGAGGACGTAAATCCTTTTAGATGGCGCCACATCTCCGTGTCCGTATCAACTTTTCTTTTAATTGTAACTATTGAATGGCGCCACCTATTTACTGGTGGTATGTCTGCGATTTCATCACAATTGTAAACTTTTACTTCTACGTAATACGGCCCCTGCTTTGTCTCACTTATTTTTCTGGCATAGCCTTTGTTAACCCTCTTAGTAAAATAAGAATGAAGAGGAGACGGTGTTTTACCAGTTGATGTGGACGGCTTCACAGACGAATCCTCTTCATCGCTCTCACTACCGAATAGGTCCCGTGCAGTTAGCTTGTTGTTGGTTAACGGCACCGGTTGTATCCTAGGCTTCTTAGATCCGTGCGTCTTAGATCCATCGATTCGATCGGTTTTGGGCCGCTTGTTTGCTGTCGATTTTTCGAGTCGGGTCGAAGAATAAGTCGATTTCTGCTTTGTCTGCGTCTCAATTTCTGACTCTTCATCCGAAGAAAACAGCTGAGGCAACGTAGATGAAGTTGGCTTGGACCTGAAACAATATTATTTGAAATATTATATTAACCTGAATACAAAAATAAATTAATGGTGGGATTTATTTATGGTCGGATAGGAAGAAAATATTTTGTATCATTCATTCTTTTATGCATTCATTCAATCTATACGTTCGTTCTGTCCTACATTCAATAATTCATTTATAAGTTCATTCAATTATTTATTCAATAATTTGTGCATTCATTCATTCATTAATATATGCAATCATTCAATTATTCATTAATTCATTCATACATACATGCATTCATTCAATCATTCATTCATTCATACATACATTCGATCATTCACTCATTCATAGAATAAACCTTGTGATGACACATTTATACACATATAATAAATAAAATATTAATTATGATCTACTTACATTTTGAAGATTCTGGATTCTGGTTGAAGCGTAGATGCGATAGCGTTGAAGGTTGAAGGTGATGATTGTTTCCCTCGGGAGAGCAGTTTGTGATTTTGTCTGGCATCGATGCACTTTATATACAGCAAAATTATGACGTTGTACTACCAAATATGTCATCGAGAAGATGTAATGCTTATATTGCAAAACAAGATATCATATTAACCAATCCAAAAAAATATATTAGTTATTGATTATGTTATACTATGCAAATACCATGGCTTCACTCATTCTAATTACTTATCGTACCTGCATTTTTTCATACAATAAAAAACTTCAACAAACAAACAAATCAACCGACACCATAATCAATATAGTGACTTACTTTTAGCATCAAGTAATAGTAGAACTCTGTCAGCATTTTATCCAAATATAGATTCATTAGGGTAAGGGCACATTGTTTGCTACACTTTATTTTAATCATATTTTATTGTATTACATTATACGTGTATAATAAATTAATAAGTACGGTTGACCAGTGACCACCTTAATTTTGATGATACATACTAACAAATTCCCCATGGTTTGCTTCCACATTACAGCAGATTACTTAGATGTTTCTTTTGTGTTAACTATGACTTTTTACTGCTAAAAACAATATTTTTTTTGAGCATAGCCGCGGGCAATTCCTAGTCATAAATATATTCAACTCAGCATTACGTTATTTTGAACTCTATCAGCAACAAAATATTTTATATATAAATCGGGATAAAATAAGAAACAAATTCACTTCAGTTCTTCCATTCCTTTAGTGTGCTACTGTTATATTCTACAATGTCTGTAAGTACCTAATTTTACAAAATATTTTACTTTTAATTATAATAATAATAATTATATAGAATGTGTTAAACCAGTGAAAATAAAAAATAATGTATGTATTCTGTTTCAGATACCGAGTTGGGTTTATTCACCAACTTCACCTCCGTTAATGATAGAACCTGACGTGATTGATAAAGTCGTAAATTATTTGGATGAGGAAGAACGACAACGAACCCCATGTGTTCCAAATACAACTAATAATAAGGAGTTGATAAGTTTTTACAAAACGGTCTCGACCGGTGGCACTAAAGTTATACGGATCGAAATTTACGATGCAAACCAATTTGAAAGTAATTCTATGTGCCAGTGCAGTGCTGAAATATGTGTTCAGCATGTTGTTAAGAACATTTACACTGATAACATCTACTTACGTGTCAAAGACATGCTACCATATTTAAACAATACTTTTTATCAATCCTTGTAAAAAGAAAAACGGACCTCACCTACAAGCACCTAGATCACCTACGGCATCTGTTAATTCCTAATTATTTTGTTTAATTAATTGTAATTATATTGTTTATTTAATTTGTAATTATATGAACTAATAAATACTTGCTTATTCATTACAATAATGTAGTTTCATTTCAAAAGCTGTAAAATTAAATCATCCGTAAGAATCTAAGTATATTCTCATTATTTTAATGTCATTCAGCAAATAATGTTCATTGAAAAAAAATCTATTAGTCATAACAGTGTGTTATAAATATCACGTAGCAACAATGCTCGTCCATTCACGAGATCATAGTTGCATTGAGCAGATCAAGTATCAAATTTTTGCTAGCTAAAATAATATTAGATACTCGAAACTAAGCACATGTGTAAATGATTGAGTTTAATGAATATAAAAATAATCAATTAGAATAGAAAGTATGAAATAATATTTGAATGTTGATGAAATGAATGATAAAATTGGGGTGACCTGGATTTCCTTGATCCAGGTCCCCCAATTTTACCCTACTTCCGTCATACATGATTTCTATGTAACTTTAACCATTAACTCATTCCCTACGGCGGACGCCTTTCGGCGTTTTTTGATTTAATATTTAGGTGCGAAATACGCCCATCGGCGTTTTTTTTAATTGCTTTTATCTTGGCAAAAACAAGTCACAAAAAATTATATTTGCAATATATGCACATTGTTTTTTAAATACAAATATATAATTAATCGGCGTTCCATATTATCCTAATGAGGTGCGCAGGACGCCCATCGACGTTCGCGACGAAAAGTCCAGCACTTGGCTAATAATCGTAATTTTTATCGCCGTAGCGAATGGGTTAAGGCTGCACACGCGACGGAAGCTTAAAAAATGGAGTAACTTCTCCCGTTTTCCCAACATTTCCCTTCACTACTCTGCTCCTATTGATTGTAGCGTGATGAAAAGTATACTATAACCTGCCCAGGAGTATGAAAAATAATTGTACCAAGTTTCGTTAAAATCCGTCGAGTAGTTTTTGTTTCTATAAGGAACATACAGACAGACAGACAGACAAAAACTTTACTGATTGCATTTTTGGCATCAGTATCGATCACTAATCACCCCCTGATAGTTATTTTGAAAATATATTTCATGTACAGAATTGACCTCTCTACAGATTTATTATAAGTATAGATTAAGATACACCAACAGCTTCTGTATACCAAATTGTATTTTTTTTTACAAGAATACAAAATAAAACGACAATTTTCAACAATGACTATATTTTATTTTAACATCAATACAGTGTTTACAATGAACAAATAAATGCAATAATACCATTCTTATAATTAAAACAGAAGTTGCAGTTATAAGTATTCTAGAATTGTACCGCCGCCGCCGCATCCTAGCCTGAGCGACCGATTGCACTCGCACGCATACGCAATCGTCACGTTCATTTTAATTTCACTCTGTCCAGCAGGTAGGTGCAAACCGGCAGGCAATCTCTGTTGGCGCCACCGCGCGTTCGGGTTCGCCCGAAAAAATAAACGTGACGGTTGCGTGTTGCTGCTTCAAGGATGCTATTGGGGCTGCAGCTGGCGCGTACCCTGCTAATGGATGGATGCCCATCGCAAACCTAGAAAACTTATGGAATGACTCTTGTAAGAGGAGGATGTCAATTTGATGGTCGCGGAGAAAAGTGGCGATCTTATCTCGTTGTTCCGGATTCGCCACATTGCATGCAGCTTGATTGCAAATATGTAGAATTGATCCTAATAAAAATCGGGTGGTGGCCCTCTGTAGGGGGCAGACCATAAGGACCATATCGTATGCTACCTGGCCTCTAGCACGGTGCATCCGGCCGATGGACCTCGGCTACAGGGACATCCCTGTAGCCGAGGTCTGGTACAGGACACACAGGGTGATCAGCCTTTGTCGGCGACGGAGACCCTTTGGGATCCTACTAATCGCCACGATGTAAGTAGTTGAGTGAGCTCCCTATAGTCTTTCGACGTATGGATGGCCACTTTTATACCCTGTTTGGGTAGACCTGGCGTTGGTGAAACTGATCTTCCGATCGGCACACCATTTGGACACATGTGTCACTAGTTCTGGATGAACTTCTGTGGAAGCAGATAGGACAGCACTGAGGCTCGGGTGGAGAGATCCTTTAAAGAGGATGAAGCGGCCAGGGTGACGAAAGCCAATGGAACTGGGGCAGCATCTGTTACGACCATTTTTTTGGCAGTGGTGGAAGTGAATCTTGTTATTGCCCTTCCCGGTGACCAGCTTGAAGCCGTTGTCATCGGACGAGTGAGGAGGAAGAAGAGAGTTGCGACTCAATGGCTAACACAATTTACAAAACATTTCAGTCAAGATGGTGGCTACATAAGTCTATCGAATATTATAAATTAGTAGTTAGTCAGATCTAACTTCAAGTCACAACGATCGTCGCGTGCAAATGTCACTTTATGTACGGTGAACCTGAAGACGTGGTCACGCCGACAGAGGACGCTTTCAGGTTTTCTGAAAATAAAATGACATTTGCAATCGCAAATTTATACAATGCATCGCTTATAAATAGGACGCGGTGTTAAAATCAATAATTCTTTAATTGTATAAAATTATTATGAAGAAGTCATGCTTATTTTTTTTTTAGAAATTGTAATTTTCTTTGTTTTTGGGATATTTAAAATTACAGTAACAGCTGTTAGAATAGTATCCAACACCACGCCAACTGCCACGGGGTCGCACTTAGTTCAAATAAATCTCAGTAGATGGCGGTATTACATAACATTACATAATCAGCCTATAATGTTCCCACTGCTGGGACACAGGCCTCCTCTCTGTGAGAGGGAGTGGGCCGTAATCCACCACGCGGGCCCAGTGCGGGTTGGTGATGGCGGTATGATAAATGTAAATAAATAAAAAATATTTTATTTCAAACCCATGTCAGACTAGTGTTTGTACAGACGCCAGCACACCAACCTACACTTGAGAGCAAATAAATCGAGCCACTTGCTTTTTTTTTCACGTATAATGGTTATTATTTTTGGTATTATGGAACATATCAATTCGAAACATATATCGCCTAAGAGCTTATTTAATAACCTTTACAATGAGGTTAAATTATTGAATGATAACCTTATTTAATGATAAATTATTGGCTCTGATAGAAAAACGGTAATTTTGATAGAAAATTGTAGGGTTAAAACAGTCCAGAAAATTTATCGAAATCAAGGCGCGGAGGGGTAATACAAGATATTAAGAATAAGTTTATACCATAATTTTGTTTTTTTTCTGGACTGTTTTAACCCTACAATTTTCTATCAAAATTACCGTTTCTCTTTCAGAGCCAATAATTTATCATTAAATAAGGTTATCATACAATAATTTACCCTCATTGTAAAGGTTATTAAATAAGCTCTTAGGCGATATATGTTTCGAATTGATACGTACCATAAAACAAAAAATGATAACCATTATACGTGACAAAAGGAAGTGGCTCGATTTATTTGCTCCCAAGTGTACTACAATCTGTCAAATTTCTTTAATAGATTTTCAACTTTATCACTGAATCATAAGGTTCAAAGTTGATTGGGAAAATGTGACAGTTTCGGGTAGGTTGATGTGCTGGCGTCTGTACTTACATCTACCAGACCAACAACCTGAACTAAAACGCTACAGTGGTATTTAGGCGGATCCAAGGACCCAGAATGTGGCCCTCCCACAAATCTGCTATCGTTTTCAAGATGCTGTTGGGGTTGGCGCGTACCCTGCGCATGTCGCGAGGCGCATCGCTCGAATATTGTGGCGTGAAAGCCACAATATTATATTATCTATTCTCGCCTCTGCGGACATGCCGAAAGCACTGCAGTAGCGCGGCAACCCCATCAATACCGTGTATATGTTACCGGCCAAACCCGATTTCAGGACAAACTAGTTTAGCCTAGGCTAAACTAGTTCTTCCTATACGCGATAGGGGGTGCCCTTCGCTCGCCCTTGGATCTTATGTCGACGGAGCCCCGCTTCGCGGTGCCCGTATTTCTGTGTAAAGGGTTTAAAGTAACCTAACCAAACCGAACCTCGGGGTGCCCTTCGCTCGCCCTTGCATCCTATGTCGACGGAACTAGTTTAGTCTAGGCTAAACTAGTTTGTCCTGAAATCGGGTTTGGCCGGTAACATATGCATTATTATATTCTACTTGCGGAGCGCTGTATGCTCTCTGCGTGTAGTTCACAGAATGAATGCACAGAACGATGATAGTAAGCTATAAATCAGCCTTTATAACCATACTACCATATATAACTCTTCGGAACGCCCAGCAAATACTAGAAAGTTAGATATAATTTGTTAAGTTTGTGTTGATCAGGCAAGTGAGAGTTCACAATTGGGTCCATATCACACACTTAGAAATTAAGTAAGAAAGCAAATACAGGAAAAAACTTAGTTATAAGAACTATAGTTACGACGAACACAAAACGCGTTAAAAAATGCATTCCTTTCGAGATTTTTTGTATGGGGTTTGTTACGGACAAACGAGAACACGCCTAAAACATCGTTATTTACCTAAAGAAACACGCGCAAATTATCATATATAAGCCCGTTCGCACAAGACTGGTGACAGTGGGAATTGGCTTGTGGCTCACCGCAGCGAATCTATAGTCCTACGCAATTAGTGTACCGCGCGGACCGCGAAATTTTAACTCGCTCAACTTGTGTTTGCGCGAGCTCCCTAGGGCACTCGTGCGAACACAGGGGGAGCCCACCTTGCTGCCCGGCGGATCCCCGCCGCAGCGGTCGCAGAGGCCACTCAACCGCGATGTCGATACCCGGCAAGCGCGGCTCTTTGGGCCGCGATGCCGGGTCCGAGGAGCTCCGTCCGACGTCTGTGCCGAACATCGGCGAGGCGTCGTCCAGTGCGCCGACGGCCGGACCCAAGATGAAGAAGAGGGGGGGGGGGGGGGGGTACGGGAGCCGCAGTAGCTGCCAGCCCACCAACGACATCGGCGCCTGCGACAGCACGCGGTACCTATCCGCCCAGCTGCGTTCCGCCCGGTGCCCATACAGGCCCCCGGATCAGCCGCAAAACCCAGACGCGCGCCGCAAGCGCGCGCCACAGTGCCGCCTGCACGCGTACCTGCGCCCGTACGCGCGACTGCGCCGACCGCGCGTGCCGCCGCTCAGCAAGCGCAGCCTGCGCTGCCCGCGCACGCACCTGGGGGTAACTGGGGGTCTCACCTGGCGGGGACAGACCGCCGAGGTGTCGTGAAAACAGCGTCGCGGCGCGCCTACAGAAAAACAACAAGCAACCACACACATGGCTGCACGTTATAATTACGTGCGGCCAACGAAGCCGCTGCCGACTCTGTAGGGGCCTGTTTTTGCAGGCCACCGTATTGCCTCCGCGGCCGGGGGGCGAAGCCCTGGCACCGCTCGCCACGCCCCCATACGGGGGCGTCGCGATCTCCACGAGTTGTGGACCAACCCAGGATTGGCCTATGACCTATCTAATACAGTTCGTTCCTACGCGCGAGTGAACAGTTCCGTGCGGACCGCAAATTTTAACCGACTCGTCTTGTGTTTGCGCGCGCTCCCTAGGGCACTCGTGCGAACACAGGGGGAGCTTACCGTGCTGCTCGGCGGACCCCCGCCGTAGCGGTCGCGGAGGCCACATCCCCGGGATGTCGAAACCCGGCAAGCGCGGCTATCTGGGCCGCGATGCCGAGTCGGAGAAACTCCGTCCGACGTTGGATCGGACGGCGTCTATGCCGAACATCGGCGAGGCGTCGTCCGGTGCGCCGACGGCCGGACCCAGAAGAAAAGAAGAGAAAGGAGGGGGGTATGGGAGCCGCAGTAGCGGCCGGCCCACCGACGACATCGGCGCCTGCGCGCGCCACAGTACCGCCCGCACGCATACCTGCGCCCGTGCGCTTGTCCGCGCCCTCCGGGGCTGCGCCGGCGGCGACGCCAAAACCACAAGCCGTGCCAGCTTCGCGCACCGCCACACGCGGCCCCCACCTCTCGCTGGCGGGACCAGCGATGGCTGAGCGGGAGCGGCCGGCACTACAGATGTCGCAGGCACCTGACTCACCGGCGCCCCCCAGGGCCTCCGCCCTCGACTCGCCCGCAATGCTGTCGGCATGCTCCTCGCGCGTAGGGTCGAGCATGTCGCTGGCATCAGTGGGCTCGGCCGCGTCCGGTCGCGATGACGTGTCGCGAGATACGTCCCCGCGATCCGGGCGTTGGCCCACCGAGGGAGGAGCAGCCTCCGCGCCGCAAACGCCGGCGCCATCCACGCCGGTACTGCCGCCGCTCGGTTTTCGGGTTCGAGTTTCAACTCGAGCCCGGACCCCAGCGGCGCCGGAGGAGCTCGGGTGAAGCCACCAACGAAGAAGAGGCGAAGCGGTACTGCCTAGACCCGTCGCGGCCACAGCGCGAACGCGCGTCGCGGGGTCGGGCCATGCCCGTTTCGCCCACTTTCGCCGACGTGGCGCGGCGCACGCCGCCGCAGTCACCAACAACGACAGGGGTAAGTGTGCCTAATCCACCCCCTGTCCCCTCCTCAGATACTGCACCCCCTGATGCCACCCCCGGCGCCCCGACGTCGACGGAGTAAAAGCCGGGGAACAACAACAAGAGAAAGAAGCTGCGGTACCCGCCGCTGGTAGTGGAGAAGCTGCCGAACTGGGCCGCCCATTTCCGGGCCCTCGCTGCCAAGCTGGGCCGGCCGCCTAACGCTCGCCCCCTACGGGTCCGGGGTACGTTTTACCCCCGACACAGAGGACGAGTACCGGCTGGTCCTGCGGTACCTGACGGGCCTGAAGAAGGAGAGTGGCGTCTCGTGGTTTGCCTACTCCCTACCAGCGGAGCAGAGTATGAAGATCGCCATCAGGGGGCTACCGGCAGACACCGACCCCCAGGAGATAGAGGAGGAACTCCGGGCGTTGGGGTACCAGCCGGAGTATGTGCGCCACATCAAGGGCGCACAAGGAAGACCCGGCTGTGTATTTCACGCCATTCTCAAGAGGACACCCGAAGCCCGGGCAATCTTCGACACCACCGTTACATTCGGGGTGTCAAGATTGAGGCTTGGCGAGGTAAACGTGGCACAGGCACAGTTCACACCAGTGTCACCGCCCGCTCGCTTGTGTCCGATGCGGAGGTGAACACACGGCACGTAACTGCCCGCGCCCGCGGGAGGAGCCGGCCACCTGCGTCAACTGCGGTGGCCCGCACCCCGCGTGCAACAACAAGTGCCTCGTGTTCCAGACGGAGACCCGGAACAAGGCGTGTGATAGGTTAATATAGGCACGTTACGTAGGGGGACCACCCCACAGTGCTTGCGTCCACGTCGCGTCCCCTGGAAACAGCCCAGTTCTGACCACCGTAACGGAGTGGCAGACTGGGTTGGCCAAAGTGCACTGTGCCTTCGTAGATTTTATTTTATTTTAATTGTAGTGTGTCTGCGAACCTGCCGGGATCATGCCGACCCCTGCGCGGGACGCCTCCGGGCGGTTTTTAAAACAAAAAGGCCCTTCTCAGGGCCAACCCAAAGGCCCTTCTCAGGGCCAAGCCGACGCTTCGGCGTCAGAAACTAGCCGCGCGCCGTCTGCGGCTAGCTTCTTTGGAGGGGCGGACGAGTCGTCGTCCGACAACGACTCACTGATCAGTGTGTCGGACGCGGACGACTCTCGTTCGCGGAAGAGAGTCCACCGGAGCGGTGGGTCCGAGGGCTCCTCGGCCTCGGGGTCGACGCGGTCGCCGAAGGCTAAAAAGCCGACGGCTGCCGCGGAGACCCATGTCGTTGGGCTCGAGAACGCCCAACGCCAGTTGGATCTGGCTCGGCGGGCTCAGCTCCAGCAAGAGCTGGAGGAGCGGGTCGCTGCCGCGGAGAAGCGGGCGCACGTCGCCCGGGCCAAGTCCGGGTACGGTGCGCCCCGCGTCGTATACGCGGACCACTCCCTGGCCGAGCTGGAGAGGATGGCGGAGGAGGACGAGAGGGAGATCGCGGAGGTCGCCTCGAAGTCCTCCAACATAAAGGGGACCCTACAAAAGGCCCTGAAGTGTAGGGCCGCGAGCATGCGCGGCGTCGTTGCGGAGCTGGTCCAGCGCAGCTCCACCGACGAAACGCGGCAACTGCAAGCGAAGGTGGATCGCCTGCAGTCGGAGGTCAGCCAGCTTCATCAGAAGCTGGCTGAAGCCACGGCCCGGCCACAACAGGCCAAGTCGAGCCCTGCGGCAGAGGGCCCCTCCTCCAACCTTGAGGATATCATCCGCAAGGTCGTAATGGAGGAGAGGGCCTTCACAAGAGCCTGCTTGGCGGGCATCGAGGACCGGCTCCTGCCGGAGAAGCGCCTCCGACCGGCCCTTGCGGCAGACGCGAGGCAGCGTGAGCCGGGCCCGTCCTGCTCCCACGCGGACGACGCCCTTCTCCTCCCCTCAACGACCCCGTCCAACGAGTGGACGGAAGTGGTCCGCAAGGGGAAGGGCAAGGGCAAAAAGTCGGCGACGGCCGTCCCCGCCGCCACCACCGCTCCCAGCAAGTCGCAGACGACCGGCAAGGGAAAGCGGACGGGGAAAGGGAAGCGAAGGGTGCAGCTGGTCTCCCCAAAAACCGCAGCCGTCGTGGTGACGCTCACCTCGGAGGCTGCGGACCGAGGGGAGACGTACGCGTCCGTTTTGGTGCGGGCGCGTGCGAACGCCGATCCCACCCAGCTGGGGATCGGCAGTGTGTCCTGCCGGCGGACCCAGGCCGGGGCTCGAATATTCGAGTTCCCGGGGGCAGAGGGGAGTGCCCATGCGGACCTCTTTGCAGCCAAGCTGCAGGAGGTCATCGCAGATTCGGCCAAGGTGGCACGGCCGGTCAAGTCGGCGGCCATAGAGGTGACGGACTTGGACGACTCCGTCACCAAGGAGGAGGTGGTAGCGGCGGTCGCAGCGATAGGGGGCTGTGGCGTCGCGGCGGTCCAAGGCCGGGACATAAGGCCCGGCCGCGGCGGCATGGGCACCATGCGCCTCGAGTGCCCAATCGCCGCTGCACATCGACGGCACAATCGACGGCTCACAGTCGGATTTAGCTCGGGAGCGGTCCGGGCGCTCGAGGACCAGCCTCTGCGGTGTTTCCGGTGCTTCGGCATCGGACACACCCGGCCCCTGTGTCCGTCCACAGTGGACAGGTCGAACGCCTGCTACCGCTGCGGCAAGGACGGCCACAAAGCCGCCTCCTGCGAGGCCGCCACGCCGCACTGCGCGGTGTGCCGCCAGTGGCTGCCCGGCAGACCACGTAATGAAGGGGAGGAACTGCAGTCCTCCCCCTGTGCGGGGCAAAGCGCAGGCGCCGACCGGGCCTGCCAATAACACCGCTGCTTCTGCGGTGGCTGCGGAGGAAGGGGGTGCGATGTCCGACTGATGGATAGGGTCGAACATCGCATACTCCAGGCGAACGCCAACCACTGCAGGGCAGCCCAGGATCTGCTGATGCAGACCATGGCTGAGTGGTTGGTGGACTTGGCGGTGGTCGCCGAGCCTTATTCGGTCCCTGGCCGTTGGCTGGGCGACCGGGACGGCCTGGTGGCGTTGGTGTCGCGGTCTTCCACGGACTCCCCTCCCCTCTCGCTCTTAGAGAGGGGACCGGGATACGTGGCCGCCGCGTGGGGAGACATGGCCCTGGTAGGGGTCTACTTCTCCCCGAACCGCTCTCTCTCCGACTTTGAGGATTTCCTCGAGATCCTCACCGCAGTCGTAGGGAGGGCGGCACCGCGCCGGGTCGTGGTGTTGGGCGACCTGAACGCCAAGTCGGTGGCCTGGGGCAACCCGGCCACCGGTTGCAACGTCCGGGGACGTGCCGTCGAGTTTTGGGCGGCCTCATGCGGTGTGTCCCTCCTCAACAGGGGGGCGGTCCACACGTGTGTGCGGCAACAGGGCGGATCGGTGGTGGACGTCTCGTTTGCCACCCCCGCGCTAGCCGCCCGCGTCGTCAACTGGCGGGTAGAGATGGTGGAGACCCTGTCGGACCACCGATATGTGCGGTTCGACATCTCCACCCAGGGGGGGGGGGAGGGCCCGCGCCGGGCAATCTCCCTTCCCACGGTGAGCACTCACCCGCCTGGACCGGGAGGCAGCCGAGGAGGCGGCCTTTCTCCAGGACTGGCTTTCGCCCCCCCCTGTCGATGCCTTGGACGTGGACGCCGCAGCGGTCCAGCTCAGGGGGTCCCTGACCGAGGTGTGCAACTCCAGCATGCCTCGGTCTCGCCGTCCGCCTCCCCGTCGCGCCGTCTATTGGTGGACGCAGGAGCTGGCGGGTCTCCGGGCCGCCTGCGTTGCGGCCAGAAGGGCCTACGCGCGGAGCCGACGGCGCAGCGCCCAAAACCGAGCCCGGGCAGAGGGGGACCGCCTATACGCCTCTTACCAAGAGGCGAGGACGGCCCTCAAGTCTGCAATGGGCGCTGCGGAAGACTCGGCGAGGGCCGAGATGCTGGAGGGTCTCGACAGGGATCCTTATGGGAGACCATAAAAGGCGGCGCGGAACCAGCTACGCCCCTATGGTCCCCCACTGACGGAGACCCTCGAGCCGGCGTTGCTGGACGGGGTGGTCCGGTCCCTGTTTCCGCGCCGCAGGACCGACTTCACCCCACCAGCGATGGATCCCCCGCAGGGGGCGGCTCCGCCGGACGAGCAGGTCCCCCCGGTGACGGTGGAGGAGCTCCGCGCGGGGGTTCTCACCCTCCGCGCGAAGAAGACGGCCCCCGGGCCAGACGGCGTCCCCGCACGGGTGGTGGCGATCGCCGCCTCCCAAATGGAGGACAGGTTTCGGGACCTCTTCAGCGCGTGCTTTACGGCTGGGAGGTTCCCGAAACTGTGGAAGGAGGGGCAGCTCTGCCTCCTCCGAAAGGAGGGACGTCCGGTGGACTCCCCGTCGGCATGCCGGCCCATCGTCTTGCTCGATGAGGTCGGTAAACTGTTCGAGGGGATCATCGCGTCCCGGCTTCATGGCCTTTTGCGGGGGGTAGGGCCGGACCTGTCGGACGCCCAATTCGGCTTCCGACAAAGGCGTTCGACGATCGACGCGCTGGCCCTACTCAAGGGCCAGGTGAAGGAGGCGGTGGAGGCGGGGGACGGAGTGCTGGCAGTGTCGTTCGACATTGCAAACGCCTTCAACTCCGTCCCCCACTCGACGATATTGGAGGCGCTCCGGTATCACGGAGTGCCCCAATACCTGCAGGATCTGCTGGCCAGCTACCTGGAGGGCCGAGAGGTCCTCCTCGCGGACCGGACGGGCACGGTGAGGCGGTACGGAGCAGAGTCCGGTGTTCCGCAGGGGTCAGTTCTGGGGCCCTCCCTGTGGAACATCGGGTTCGACTGGCTCCTACGCGGAGTCCTCCTCCAGGGCACGAGTGTCATCTGCTACGCGGATGACACTCTCCTCACTGCCCGGGGGAGGAACTTTGGAGACGCGGCCTGTCTGGCCTCGGCTGGCGGATCCCTGGTTGCAGAAAGGATCCGCCTCCTGGGATTGAAGGTGGCGCTGCACAAGACCGAGGCCGTATTCTTTCACGGGCCTCGGCAGCGCTGCCCTCCCGACGCCCACATCGTCGTAGAGGGCGTCCGGATAGAGGTCCAGCCCCAGATGAAGTATCTGGGCCTGGTGCTGGACGAGAGGTGGCGCTTCGGCCCGCATTTCAGCGGGCTGTCGACGCGCCTCCTGAAAGCCGCGGACGCCCTCTCGCGGCTGCTCCCGAACCTGGGGGGGCCCAAGGTGGGGTGCCGGCGCCTCTATGCCGGCGTCCTCAGGAGCATGGCCCTATACGGGGCCCCTATCTGGGCGGACTCCCTCCACAGGAGGGAGAATGCGACCGCCATCCGCAAGCCCCAAAGGGCCATTGCACTGCGGGTGGCGAGGGCCTACCGCTCGGTGGGCTTTTCGGCGGCGTGCGCTCTGGCCGGCACCCCTCCTTGGGAGCTGGAGGCTTGGGTGCTCGCCAGAGTGTACGAGTGGACCGCGCAACGAAGGGCGCTCGGGGAGCGCCCCGTCGCCGAAGAGCGGGAGGCCGTGCGGCGGGAGGCGAGGGACGCAATCGTCCTTCACTGGACAGAGGACCTCGCCACCGCCGCCTTTGGCCGCCGGACGTTGGACGCGCTCGGCCCGGTCCTGCAGAGCTGGCTCGAGCGGTCCCACGGTTTCCTCTCGTTCCGTCTGGTGCAGGTGTTGTCCGGCCACGGCTGTTTCGGAACGTACCTGCACCGGATCGGGAGGGAGGAGACCCCGGCGTGCCACGACTGCGGCGCGGCGGAGGACACGGCGCAGCACACCCTCGAGGCGTGCCCGGCTTGGTCCGAGCTGCGCCGCGGTCTGACCGCGGCGGTCGGACAGGACCTCTCGCTTCCTGGTGTGATCAACGCCATGCTGGGGAGCGAGGAGGCCTGGGCAGCGGTGGCCTCCTTTTGCGAGGACGTAATCTGGGCGGGCGACAGGCACGGGGGTGCCGTCTCCCGCATTGCACCCATCACCACCTTCGTCGGTCACTCCCGGGCCCCCGTGAGGGGCCCGCCCTGAAGGACAATCGTCGGCGGAGGACTGGACGTAAAGGCTACGCTGGTTTCCCAGTCCCCCGCCACTCGGACGAAGCGGGAGTGCCGCTGGGTTTTTTAGTGGGTATACCGGGTCAGACCCGGGAGTCCCACATAGCCCCCCATCCCCCGATGGGAGGGTATGCGTAACGCATTTTTCCCAGCGCAAAAAAAAAAAAAAAAAAAAAAGGCACGTTACGTAGCGAGCGCAGCCACTTACCACTATACAGACGCCGAAACTCACACGCGTAGGCGCAGCGCGGACCGCGATACGCGTAGACACTGAGCGGTGTTACACAATACAATACCGCTCACACACACATACACACGACTGCTCCTTAGCCCGGACCGTGACCGGCTAGCTCTGGAAGCGGGGCGGGCGGGAGCAAAACCCTATATTCTGTAGGAGCGTCGAGTCGGCACCTCTGTCGCTGGTCGACCTCCGCCGGGCCTCCCCCAGGTAACTGGGGGTCTCACCTGGCGGGGACAGACCGCCGAGGTGTCGTGAAGAAAGCGGCGCTGTGAATCAGCGTCGCGGTGCGCCTACAGAAAAACAACAAGCAACCACACACATGGCTGCACGTTAACTACGTGCGGTCAACGAAGCCGCAGGCAGTTGTCGCCGACAACAGGGAGGGGCCTGTTTTAGCAGACCACCGCATTGCCTCCGCGGCCGGGGGGCGAAGCCCCGGCACCGCTCGCCACGCCCTCTTACGGGGGCGTCGCGATCTCCACTACTGTGGACCAACCAGTCAAACAATCAAAGTATAGATGTTAAGTACTATGCCAATTTAGGCTCCGGAAACCTAGGGTATTTTGAGTCTCAGTCCCATCATAAATATAAAAAGTGTTTTAATTACAAACAAAAGGTAACCCTATACAGTCTACTCGCTGCACAGTATGAGTGTGGTAATGATAAATTTGTATGGCCGTTTTTCGTGTCACCCCTACGTCTCTAGCAGTTTGTGATACTTTGTCTCTCCGAAAGAAGTGGAGCAAAAGCCTGAGCGTATTCGAAATTGAAACATTGCTGCGTTCAAAAAAGGTCCACTTTAGAGGAGACTTAATGACGTTGCAGCCTGCCCTTCGGCAACGCCATCTGAACCCCAACTTATAATTTGTAGTGTGTTCGGCATTCATCGGACGCCTACAAGATGGGCAGCGCGGCGTCTGCGACGGAATTAGAAGCCACCGTTTCGCCGCTTCAATGGCCCTTTCCTCACTGGAAATAGCCGCAGCATAATTCCACAAGTTAAAATTTCCATCTAAAATAAGGGAAAATGGATCCATTTTTAAAGTAAAACCTACAACCAATAAAAACTACAAACTACAACTTAAAACTAGTAAAATAAAAAAACTTACTACCTAAAAAATAAAACAAATTAAAATTTTCGAACTAAAAATAAGTAACTACTAATAAATAACAAAATCTACTGAAAAATAAACATAAAATAATAACTTATAATAACATAAAAACAAACGAAATACTAAAAACTATGATAAAACAACTAAACAGAAAAATTTGGATCACGTAAAAGTATTGAGAATTCCCAATATTCCGCGTATTTTGTGTAATGTTAACGTAGGCTCAAACTTTACCGTAACGAGAAGCGGTCTTACACTTAAAAAATTTCGAATGTTCTAAGATATTTACAAAAAAAAAAAAACTATTTTTCACGGGATTTTTTACGTCATCGGAATGTTTTCGACTAGAGCAACAATTTCTTTCCTGAAAACATTTTCATCCGAGCTACTATTTTGGAAATATAAATCGTTTTATATAAAATAAAAAAAAAGTAAAAGGCTCATAAATCGGAAACGGTGCGTCGTAGGTAGAGTTGCCGCGAATAGTGTTTATAGCGAATAGTCGAATACCGATTAATCGCCATTCACTTTGGCGAATAGTCGAATAACTCGACATTACTATTCGACATAAAAAAAAAAAACATTAAACACATTAAAAATATTTCTAATTTCTTCTAAGGTTGTGAGAAAAGAAAACAACAAAGTTAAAATGATGATTCGGATCCAGAAACGGCATCCAAAAGGTCTCGTTTAGACAATGAAAGTGAGCATGATTCGGAAACTCAAACTATTTTGGGCATGTTTTGAAGAATCATCTATAGAGCAACCTACTGAAGAGCAACCCAAGAATGCCACTGCTGAAGAATTCGCCAACTACATCGCATTAGCAAAGGCTGACAGAAAAATAAACCCATATGAATGGTGGGCTTTGAGTACCAATAAGAATAGATTTCCTATTTTAAGTAAGCTTGCTAAACGATACTTAATCACACCAGCAAGCTCTGTTTATTCAGAAAGACTATTTTCCGAGGCAGGTTTAATTTACGAGGAAAAACGAAACCGACTTGCTCCAGAACGTGCAGAAAAAATTGTTTTTTTGCACCACAATCTGCCTCTGTTGGATTTTACATATTAATTAAAAAGCCTTACTAATTTAATTTCATGAATATGATAGGCACAGGCACATATTACAGATAATAATAGATATTGTGTATTGTTTTATTAAGGAAAATAATTAAAAAAATGATTATTTTTAACTCATTAGTTCTTTTGTTCGTTAAAAGTTTATTTTCGACGACTATTCGCCGAATGCCGAATAATACTAGCCATTATTCGGTATTCGACGAATATCAAAAAAATGACGAGTAATGCCGAATACCGAATAATAGCGAGTATTCGCGGCAACTCTAGTCGTAGGGCCATGCTTGTCAGACCCTAAATGGTTTCTATGGACAAGCTTAATCAGATGCTGCAATAAAAATGATCGAATTCTATAAAAAAAACCTCCGAAAATTTTACTAAGTCCTCTGCCCCTAAGAATACTCTAGCTGAAACGACGATCGACACTTAAAAAATTTTTGACGTTTTTTTTTTCGAAGTTTTTGCTAATTTTTTTACATGACCTCATGGCTTTTGAGTAGAGTAACAATTTCTTTCCCGAAAACAATCTCATCCGAGCTACCATTTTGGAAATATAAATCGTTTTATATAAAATAAAAAAAAGTAAAAGGCTCATAAATCGGAAACGGTGCGTCGTAGGGCCATGCTTGTCAGACCCTAAATGGTTTCTATGGATAAGCTTAATCAGTTGCTGCAATAAAAATGGTCGAATTCAATAAAAATAAAAATCTTCGAAAAATTTACCGCCCCAAAATTTTTTTTTTTAATATTTTTTTTTTTTTGTTTCTTTGCTGCTCATAGTGCCCCTAAGCGTATACTCTAACTCCTACACTCCGCCCCTAAGACGACCCACTGACCGATATCACTTCTCCTGCCATTACGCGAAGTCTCGAAAGGAACGCATTTTTCAACATTTTTGGTGCTCGCTCTAACTTGTAAACACAAGTATGTAATTTTGTCTTATTCTAGTGAGTAGGTATGAAAACAAAAAATAATTAAATAGTTATTTCGCAGGCTGGTATGGAGCCCATAACTCAGAAGCCTGATTTGCATTTGGCTGGTTTACATTACAACACAACAAAAAAATACAAAATGACGAAAAAGTCACAAATACTTATAATCAGTCCAGCAGGTGTTCAGAAGTTATGGTGGAATGTTTTTTATATATCAATGGGTGGAATAAAGAAACACATACATGAACCCTGAAAAGTGAAAACATAACACTCCTTTTTTGGACAGTTGTTTAAAAATACGCTCTCTGGTTGCGAGACACAATATAAAATAGATGTAAAGTTAAGAAACATTTGAATCTGGTTCTAAAGAATATAGACATTAGGTTACTTTTAATTGGGCACATGAAGTACACTGTTACAAGGATCTTATGGCGCACAAATTATATTGACAGGGTGGCGCTGTTGGTAGCCATCTGTGAAATTAATTTGCGAATTGTACTGAAAAAACAAGATGGCAATAGATTCGATTATGCCATGCGCCAAAAGAACCTTGCAGCTATAGAATCCGTTCACAGTAATTTTACCTATGATTTTGCATCGCTGTCCGAATCACAGTGAACTTTATTCTCACTCCTATAAGGTTGCTGCCACTGACAAATCTGTCAAAATTATTGTGATCTTTCTACACGTTACAATAAGGTTGCTGTTAGTTTCCTACTGTGAGAGGTAAAATAACTGAACGGACTGTACCTACATAACCACAAGCACATCTGGTCCGGTCATTGCAGTACCGTTAGTGAACAAAAAAATGACAGACCCTGTCAGTTTTCAAAGTGATTTCATTAGTTCCATTTTTAGCCACCGAGTCAGAAGTTTATAGGTGTATTATTAAGACTTCCCTTGATGTGTGATGTGACAGTGGTGCCATCTGTTGGCAGCTTGCTCAAAGCCAGCATCGGAGGCAGCTTGATGATGAGCTCAACAGCAATTGATGCTGGTGTCAGAGACAGCTGATGATGATGAGCTCGACAGCAGTTGATGCTGGAGACAGAAGTATGAAGTTCCTGAAATTCAGAAAAGACACTGTTCATTGTATATCTAGTTACAACATAGGATTGCCCTGTTGGTTCAGTGGTTGCAAGTGCTACTACTGAGTACGAGTTCCTGGGTGCGATTCACAGGTCGGGCAAAGTATACAAACTCAAAATATTTTATTAACCTTTTGAACGCCAGAGTATAAACGTATCGCCGTACCCTTGACGCCAGGCCACTTTAACAAAACAACACACACACTTAAAACAAATTTCTAGATATTGGTGGTTTATTTATATTAGTTTCATGCAATACAATATAGACGGAAGCTTAAACTTTTAAATTATACAGGGTGTCCCTGGAAGTATGGATCAAATCAAATAGGGACGTGGGCAAGGTCATTTCCCAACGATTTAGCAAAAAAAAATACTAAAAAGAAAGTACTAAAAAAAAAAAGAGAAGATCGAATTCGTGAAAACTATCAGGGCTATCAATTTTTTTTTTTTTTTTAGATTGCCCTGATAGTATTTTTTTGTGATTTTTTTCTTTGAACACTAAGCAGTGATAGAAAAAAAAAATTAAAATCGGTCATAACTTTTGAACCATAAAAAAATTCACTGACATTCTCAGGGTTAAAAAGTTTGGAAATGACCTTGCCCATGCCCCTATTCAATTTGATCCATACTTCCAGGGACACCCTGTATAAATAAAAACACAAAAAAGTAATGATTAAATTGTTTTTTCATAATATGGTGCGACCCGTGCGACATGTATTTTGTCGTATATTTGTGAAATTGGCGTTCAGGGTAAGATTTCGTTTGTTATACATATGTGACAATGGCGTTCAAAAGGTTAAGTACGGTCAGTGGGTCGTCTTAGGGGAGGACACATAATCCTACATGAGCACATCTGAAACGTCAGAAGCTATTTGCACAGTTCCAATTGGTTGTTTCCTATGGAGAAGAGCCGGCAAGAAATTCCACAGCACTACCCTTTTAAAAGTAATTGGCTTTTACAGTAGGTATTCCTATACCTACTGTAATTTTAAGACATTACACAGACATGACATGACATTAGACAAACGCGGACAGCATAGGCCTGTCAGCAAGTACCAGGTACTTGATAAAATAAAAATGGTCTACAGATCTAAAGCCGGTCAGTGGGTCGTCTAATGCCTACATATTATTGGGTTTTTCCAACAGGGATATCTCAGTAGCAGCCCAGAGCCAGGTGTTGTGGTTAATGGCAATAGGCTCGCTATAGATTACAAGAAAAACTATAACATACGGTCAGTGGGTCGTCTTACAACAAATAACATGATAAATCTCGGTCAGTGGGTCGTCTTAGATCTCTCAATATTGTGCACACAAACTTACATTTTTGCAGTTAGAATATGTATGGGAGAACATGTTTGTCAACAACAATGTTAAGTTTGTTCTTGGGATAAATTCATCCCAGCTTTACTTTGGTAACCTCAAGTACCCCCCGTGAGACGTTCAGTGAAATCAAGGCGTTGCTGGCCTTCCTTGGGGAGCTGGGGTGGGTCGAATAATGGATTTTCGATTTTCCCACCCTTACGCATATTACGCGCATTAACGTACTCGTACGGCCACCAGCCCGTACACGTGGTCCGACTCGCAGATGTCCCGTTTTTTTTCACAAATTCTTTCCCCTCGCTCATTTTGGCGAATAAATAAGAACATGGACTACTCACGGCTTCTATTTGTTGGAGGTGAATGCGACGCAGGTGGCACCGTTACCGGTGAAGCAGGTACAAGTACACCAGGAGCAGGCATGGTGCAGGTACTTCGCGATCGCGGCAGAGTTGAACACGCCAACAGCATTCCCGGTCACTTATCAGCTAACTGCAGCTGGAATCAGTTATTAGCACGGTATTACACAGTGGAAATGGCGGACGTGAAGTGGGATCGCGATGTCAGACAGTACCCAAGGTCGGGCCGTACCTTTCATGAGTTTTCTTCAGGGCTGGATCCGGATTAGGGTCAGTGGGTCGTCTTAGGGTTTACTCCAACTTCATCAGCGTCCAATTATTGTCAGAATACGCGTGTATAGATTCAAACTGCGCCAGGGAGTTTCAAATATAATTTAATGGCGATTTATAATTTACAAAATGTCTTCTTGAAGGTAGTAAGAAATAAGGACGCGCACGCGCAGGCCGCATGGCGAGAGAAAAAAGGAAAATTTTGAAGTTTTGACAAGCTCGCTCCGTCGCTCGAGTGGTGAGACTGTGAGACGACACCTGATTGGTTCTTAGTTCAAATAAATTCAAATATGATTCAAATTGCGGCCAATCAGTGGTAGGCACAGAACATAATTATATACTAGGGGAGGTAGGTGATTTATATACGTCAGTGGAGGTAGAGTGCGTTTCAACTTCAACAAATAGTTCCTATGTTATACGTAATGTTGGCTCCCCTGTCCTCCGCTAGAAGTATATGTGTTTTGTGCCCATGTCTGTCAAGATAGTAGATATGGGAAGACGATTCTGCGGTTTTTTTAAGATTTATAAGGTGTCCGTGTTATTAGAATAATGCCCAAAACATTAAGGAGTGGTGAATTGTTGCCAACATAACGGCATAGGGACTATTTGTTGAAACGCAACGCACTCTTTGTAGCTCGCTAGTGTGGTGAGGTGGCACCTGATTGGTTCGTAATTCAGATACGATTCAAATTGCGGCCAATCAGAGATGGGCAGCTCAGACTTATAGAGGCGCGTTTGTGCGGCTCGCTTTACCCATTCCCGTGTGATGTACAGACGCCAGCACATCAACCTACCCGAAACTGTCACATTTTACCAATCAACTTTGAAACTTAAGCTTTAGTAATAAAGTTGAAAATCTATTAAAGAAATTTGACAGATTGTAGTAGGTTGATGTGCTGGCGTCTGTACACAGTCCGAAGGATAAGAAATCCATTGATTCATTCAAAAAATTCGTCTATTTCTGAACGGTCAAAATGAATTTATGAAAGGCATTCTGGTATTAACTTTTTATGGCGCTAGGTACAAGTATCTTTTTATAATGTGAGGGCGCTGTTGTTAAAAATTTGAAAATTGTTTGGTAAAATGTATTGACAAAACAAGATAGTGGCGTTAGTTCCAATTTTGACCACCCATCAGAAGATCCTTGTACAGCTATAAGTGTGTTACGCAATATCGTCGCTGTACTGTTTTACCTAAACCAAAACACTGAAAAGGAAAAAAAAATAATTTCACTATTTTACCTGCTTCGCGTTTCAAGCTGTGTTCGATTTGGCTCTCTTCGAATTTTTCTTGAAGACTTGATGGCGCAGTATCACTCCATAAAACCCTATGCTGAACTGAAACCCAACCTTCCGTTCCCGAGAGATCTTGACTAGACGTGCTGATGCTCCTTCCGTGTATCAATACGGAAGGAGTGTTCGTGATTTGTTTGGATTCGGCTTCGTTCGGTCACAGATATTCTAGGATAGCTCTGACTTTAAGCGGCACATAGTGACCGAGTAACACACTTTGAATCACGTTCACAAACCAAAGGATTTTCAAAGAAAATTATTCATAATCCATTGCTGCATAGGTTTGTAAAAGGAGTTTTCTCAATGAATATTGTTGAACTGTCAAAGTGAAAGACTTTGCCTTTGTATGTACCATTGAGTTAGGAAAAACTAAACTTTTCTATGTCTATGCTTTGTACCCCTACAACCACAGAAACTATTACTCCTAGCGGAGGCTACAGTTAGCGCCACGAAAGATGAGACTTCTTGACACACCACGTGCTTTGACTTACGCAGAACACGATTTTAGGTCTTTTTAGCGGTATGAGGTCTGACTGTCTGAGCACGGGACGGGACAGGACGTCATAGGGGCGCCGGAAAGAGCGCGGGAGGAAGGGTCAAGTCTCATCTTTCGTGGCGCTAACTATACACGGCAACAAGGTAATTATTTTACCGCTCCCTCGAAAGACATTGTAATGGAGGCGCTGTTGATAAACATTTGAGAAATTGGTTGGTAAAGCCCGATTCTAACGTTAATAAAGTTAATTCCCGGCTCGGAACATGGGGCGACTCGCTCGCTGCGCAGTGACAAATTCACGTGTCGGCGGGGGTAAGGGGTGAGGTACTGTGCAGGGAGCAGCGCACTTCAGAACCGCCATTTTGAATCAGGCTGTATAATGTCTATATTATTATCTGTGATAAATTGATAATGTATTGAAAAACAAGCTGGCGGCGTTAGTTCTGAATTTGACCCCGTGCCAAAAGATCCTTGTTAAAGTGAAAACTTCTTTAGCGGCGTTGCACACTTTTTGTAATGGGGAAAAAATGTTAAACTCGCGTCAGGACACGTGACCGTCAGGAGAGATTCCCCCCCCCCCCCCTCTTTCTACGGCGGCGCCAACCGAAGTGAACCAAGTGAGACACGATAATGGTTGGATGGATGGATGGATGGATGGACGGTGACGGTGACGGTGACGGTGACGGTGACGGTGACGGTGATGGTGACGTTGACGGTGACGGTGACGGTGACGGTGACGGTGACGGTGACGGTGACGGTGACGGTGACGGTGACGGTGACGGTGACGGTGACGGTGACGGTGACGGTGACGGTGACGGGGACGGGGACGGGGACGGTGACGGTGACGGTGATGGTGGACGTGGATGTGGATGGATGGATGGACAGCTGATAGCTCGACCGTCTGTGTAGTAGCCACACTGCTGTGTATTCGTAAAATTCGTGTATATAAAGTGTTTAAAATATAGAAATTGAACAAAGTGCATCGATTAATCAAAAAAGTGACGCAGAAATAGTGAAAAAAAATTAGTTATATTAATTCAATTCATAATTGATTTATTTCAACGTTAATATTCAAGTTTTCACTTCTGCCGGCACTCCCGGAGTGCAACCCGTCTTTTTTATTTTTTCCAATTAATATGTTACGCAAAAATTAGTGTGTTACGCATAAAAATTAATTTGTATGGTGTATATATGGTGTCGGTATATGTTCCTGCCACCCTGTATTTATTTTTGTTTTTTTTTTTAGGGTTCCGTACCTCAATAGGAAAAAACGGAACCCTTATAGGCTCACTTTGTTGTCCGTCTGTCTGTCTTTCAAGACCCTTTATCTCGGGAACGTGTTGACATATCGAGTTGAAATTAAAACCATATACTCAGGTCTACAGTCCCTTGAAGCTGTAAAAAAATCAAACTTGTAAGTTAACGTAAAAAAAAGATAAGGCCGTTTATGCCACAAAAAACGTATATTTCGACATTCTCAAGGGAATCAAAATGTAAAGGGTACTTCCCATTGACCTAGAATCATGAAATTTAGCAAGAAGCAAGTTCATGTACTTATCACAAGTAAAGAAAAAAATCCGAAAACCGAATTTGTAGTTACATAAAAAAACCCGTGATAAAGTATTTACATACCTACCCACAAATTTGTACGGAAACCTCGGTGCGCGACTCCGAGTCGCTCTTGACAGGACTGTGACTGTGTTTAATTTAGTTTATGATCTTCCTGCACGAGTCGCAATAAATACCTACTTTTTCTTTCTTTCTTGACGTTATTAGCTTACTTTATTACACTGTGCTTAATTGTAAGGCTACCTACCTTCTTTTTGTCCCGGTACCTAGCACGTTTACTAGTTACTACAAGGAAAACATTTAATTAGACACAAAATATGCGTGTCTTTGTTATTTATACACGATATATAGTAGGTACAACTATATATATGTAGTAATATAGTAGCTATGACGTTGTTTTCATTCCGATGACTAACTTTGATGTCATTATTGCAAAAAGCCACTCGAGGCGAGTGGGTCGCGCAAAGATCTTACCAAAAAGGTCTTAATTTTAGTGAAATGAGTGCCAAGGTTAAAATGTCCCTACTTCAGCTCGCCAAGAACATATTAAATCTTCCTTATAAAAAAAACCGTGAGCATGTGTATTTTAATTTATTTAATAGCTTTTAGGGTATAACGATATTATCTTAATCAGTTAACTGAATTTAAGCACAGTCGGTTTTGTAATAATAAACAATATAAATGTCTCCCAAAAATGCTTCCATTGTGACACTCAGTTGTGCCACACCATACTATGCAGTATTTCAATACCTAACAACTGGGAATTTCGTTAATATGCTGCTGTAGCACTGGCGCATTACCTGTAACCAACTTCAGTATACTGCGGCCATGTTGTTTAACTGTCGATCGAAAAAAACGTCTTCCGTGTCAAGTGTCATTATAAATTATTGTATTTGTGTGGATATTTTAACTATTTCCAGACAAATTCTGGGAATTTGCAGTCTTACATCTATAAGTTTACTTAATTAAGTATTTAAATATACTAGCATGCTTTCGTTTACCAGTTAAATTTACGAACTGCAAACATTATTAGTTTGGTTTTCGCGGGTATTTTGTTCCAGTGTGCTACGAATGACACTAAATTGTGCTACGTTGCACAACAGAAAATTGTAAAGGTAGGTGCACATCACATTTTCGTTCAATAATAATTATTTAAAGTTAACTCCGATTTTTATAAAATTAGGTATTATACAAGGTGTTATTAAATTAACGCAAAACCTAAAGTGTTTGTGTTCTAACTGTTTAAGTAACTTCTGTTGTAAACAGAAATTTGTTTCTAGTGTGTGTGACTAGAAATACATTTCTGTTTTTAACAGAAGTTACATAAACAGTTAATTAAAATGAGCTTAGGCAGATTTTAAATTTATTTATTATTAACACAGAATATACCCTTTTTACTATTATGTGCTCATACCTTTATAAATTCCACTGTGATACATTTTTTCCAGTGTAACACTTTCCGTTGTGCAACGATGCACAGAATTTGGTCCTGACCCACTTATCGTTTTATAATGGTCTCATACGTAGCCGCCATCTTCAAAGTTCTGTCTCATTTTTTCTTCTTTCTTTCATAATAAATTAAGTTAATATTCTGCACAAAGTAACTCAGTATGTACAGACGCCAGCACATCAAGCTACCCGAAACTGTAAAATTTTCCCAATCAACTTTAAACCTTATGCTTTAGCGATAAAGTTGAAAATCTATTTAAAAATTTAACAGATGGTTGATGGTTTAACAGCTTGCTGTGCTGGCGTTTGTATGTACAAGGTGAAGGAAGACATCGTGAGGAAAACGGCATGTTCTAGTATTATGACGTGACGTCCACAAAACGAGGTCGGAATCTAAGGAAAATGCATAGCTTGATGTTTCGTTGTATAGGTACCACTAACTACTACTGTGACGATAAATTCTACGGCTACGTTATGAAGTTTAATTCTGAATATTTCAGCCATATCTCCAGCCGTGAGTTCAGCCGTCAGGAATCTTGCTACGATTTCAACTTGCAGGTAATAAATTATGTTAATTACCGGCGAGCACTCATATTTCCGACCTCTTACGACTTTCGGGCTTCCGACAAAAAATATATTAGTATAAGGTCTTACTTACTTTATTGTACTGTGCTAAGGGGTAGGGGTATGGTGTTGCCCATTAATTGGATTGTGGAAGTCGGAATAACGTAGTTGAAAAGAGGCAGGGACTCGTACTGACGCACTGAGGTTTCCGAACCACGTTGCATTGCCTTTGCCTCAAGATCCAGTTGAAAACCAGCGTCAGGCACTAGTTATCTTGCATTTTTTGATAGGTGAACTGCAATGGGCCTTTTTGGCGCAGCCGTGAGGCACACTTTCCTGCTAATTTCTTACATAGGACTTTGCACTTTTTTTTATTTGTTTTTATCAGATGTAAGTATGTATCTGGTGTACTGTGTGTCTTTTAGTCTGTGCTAAATACTTAAATGTATTTCCTTTCTTCTTTCTTTTCTTTGTACGCCAGTGGTGAGTTTAGGATGCTATTCCCTGTTACTATTAAAAACCGGCCAAATGCGTGTCGGACCATGCACAATAAAGGGTTCCGCATTTTGAATCAATTTATCCCAAGAACAAACTTAACATTGTAGTTGAAAATCATGTCCTCCCATACATTGCAACTGCTAAGTTGGTCGACTATTACTTGTAAACTTGTAAAGCCTACTTAGCTGTGAGAGTTTTCCTATATACTACTCCCGTGATTTTTTTCATATAACCAAAAGCAACCATTTATCTGGCAGGGGGGGGGGGCACACTTGAGTCTAACAAAAATTAGCACTTTAAAGCTTAATATTTCACAAACAGATCCTTGAATCGAAAAATGGCAATCACAGACCCGCAATATTTTTGAAAGACCTATCCAACGATATCGCACACCATGGGGTAGACGAGAATAAAAAAATATCCCCACTTTACGCGTACAGGAGGTACTCTAAAAAATTTTTTTTTCATGATTTTGTTTTACATTAATATGTATATCTATGTAAAATTATAGCTTTCTAGTACTAAGAGTCTCTGAGCTAAGCTGCGGACGGACGGACGGACAGACGGACACTGCGAAACTATAAGGGTTTCTTGTTGACTACGGAACCCTAAAAAATAATCTCTACGAGAGGCGATACTTTGAACGACGCTGGTTATAAAAAAAAAATGGCTGCTCCATACATGTATTTTGACCGCGTAGATATTGCACTTTTCTATGAAACAGCTGTTTTTTTTTGTGAACCGACGAAACATTTCAACGCTAAGGGGTCTAGAATCATGTGCTGTATTCATGGTTACAGTTTTCGCGTCGATCTCCCTGCCACCCTGTATGTTTACCACGAGAGAAGTACCCCGACCAAATAACCTTGAGCATTCGTTCCCTCCTTGCCGCACCCATAGAACTCGCACAATTTTTGGAATTATTTTAATAAACAAAGAATAGTGATCTTTTTAAATAAATTAAAACGTGGATTATTTAGATTTTTAAATTATCTATCCATTTGTGAAATCCTCAAATTAATAGAACGTCAACTTTAACAAAAGATCAATAATTTTAGTTACTTTTTTAAAAGGAGATTTTAAATGTGTTAGTAACACATAAAAACAAATAATAACGTGCAATGTGATGATAGGATATCGAACATTAATAATGTGCTTTCAGATGTAGTTTATTTCTCATAATTATTGAGTTAATAGCCTCTGAATAACGAAGAAAAACGCGACTTTGGTCGGGGTACCGCCCTAAATAGAGGCCGCTGTTTCCTCCTAATTGTACCTCATATTCTGTCCTATCTACTTTCCAGAGCAAGCGAGTTCACTTGTCTAGATGGCACATGCATCAGCGCTGATGCAGTGTTTGATAACTACTGGGACTGTCCTGATGGCTCCGATGAAGCGTCCTACTATTCAAGTAGCAACTCGTAAGTAATAATATAAGCTTCCTTTTAAACTGATTGTAGAATCTAACCCCGTGGCCACGAGCTACTCGCTTAAGTGACACGCAACATCAGAAAAAACAAATGAATAAGGTTATTACTCATTGTAATCACACCGCTTCAGCGCAGTAAAGGCTTGACCACGGGACATTTGCTGTAGCGAGAATTAGCGCGGCGCGACCGGCGAAGTTTGCCGAGCGAATCGCATGAGTGACGGGCGATAGAAACAATGTATGGTATGAGTACGGCGCATGCCACGGGACACGCGCGGTAGACGCGGCTAATAGTGCAGAAAGCCAAACAAGTTTATTTGTATTCGCCGCGAAATAATGAACACCGAAACCGCTGCTCGTGGCGGCCCGTGTCCGTGCAAACTGCGCCGCGTAGATTGCCGCGGCGCCAGTCGCACCGCCGGCTGTCGCGACGCCCTGTCCCGTAGCCAGCGGGATCGCTTTCACATTTAGACGACATTAGCACCGCGATAGTAGCGCGACAGACGCCACGTGTCGCCCCAGTCAGAATTTCATATTACATACAGAAACGTGGAGGCCGCCGCGTGCGCTCAGTCGGCGATGATCTGGAGTACTATCAAAAGTAGAAAAAACAATGTTTCCCCGTCGGAATCCATTTTTGAAATAAAGTGGGCCACACTGATCTGAACTGCGACGCGGCAGCCGCGCTGTTCTTATAATGTTAAGGAATCTGCTTCTGTCGCCGTTTACCGCGCTACTAGCGTATTACAACGTTCTGTCATCAATCGTCGGGCAGTAGCCCACCAGACACGACACCTGTCTGGTCAGAGGATCCTCCCTTTTCTATGGAGGATGAGTGAACTTTACATCCTGTTCCGCATACCTCATCACACTAATCACACTAATATTATAAAGGCGAAAGTTTGTGAGTGTGTGTGTTTACATGTTTGTTACTTCTTCACGCCTAAACCACTGAACCGATTTAGATGAAATTTGGTATAGAGATAGTTTGAGTCCCGGAAAAGGACATAGGGTACTTTTTATCCCGATATTCCCACGGGATCGAGAACTATGCGGGTGAAACCGCGGGGCACAGCTAGTATGATATAAAGGCAAAGGCACAACAGTTCATTTTTTAATTTTACAGGAGAGGACTTTTATTTTTTTTTTCGCATTTATAACCACAAAGGCACCTGCGCCATTTAGTAGAATTTTGAGATACTCTCGCGGATGTTTTGTTGCCCCAAGTATAGGCATGGTTCAGAGAAAATTTGGCATACTTACCTCAATTTTGCATTTTTGGCTTTGTGACTTTGTTGCACCGAAGGTGCGATATATATGTAGCTTTGGTGGTAATATATGGCGTGGTGATATTATGTTTTGACCTTGTTTTGCAGTGGTGAAGGATGTTTGTGCTTCATTGTCGTTCTGCAGGAATTTCCGGACGATTCTGATAGTGTTTAGGATAGCAGCTTTCTGTAGGGTTCGGTAGGTGGAGGCAGTAAAAGCCTGTGATGTCCCACTGCAGGGCAAAGGCCTCCCTACTCTCTTTCCACTTCTCTCTGTTCAAAGCTGCTAAGGACTTCTTGTCTCACTCACTCACTCACTCCTTCAGAGTCCACCTACCTGACCTTGTCTAACTTACCTTACTAAAAAGAATATTCTTTTTTCAGAAACCACAGTGCTACAGAGTCTCATGAGAGATATAAAAGACATACACCATGTGGGTAAGTGCAAAATGTAAACTACGTAATCAATGCTTTGAAGGTATATCTTGTAGTTTAAGTAATACTGTCAGTATAAGCAAAAGCATAGCATTATCAGCCTATAATGTTCGCACTGCTTGCACACACCTCCTCTGTGGGAGGCAGTGGGCCATAATCCACCACGTGGGCCAAGTGCGGGTTAGTAGATTTCACATGTCGTCATCTGCCTAGCCTTTTCCCAATTAAGTTGGAGCCGGCTTCTAGTCTAACCGGATGCAGCTGAATACCAGTATTTTACATGGAGCGCCTGCCTACCTGACCTCCACAATCCAGTTACTGGGTAATACGATACCCCTTGGTAAGACTGGTTGTCTGGCTTCTGACTACCCGTAACGACCATTATCCGAGGAACGACTGTCAAAGATCCGCGAATGACAGCCGGGAGCAACGACGGCTTAACTTGACTTGAGCGACTGGTTCTAGAGTAGGACTATGTTTCCTCGCGATGTTTTCCTTCACCTTTCTGAGAGCAGTGGTGATGAAATTAAATACACAAAGTAAAGCACCTGGCTGGGTTCGAACTCACGACCTACAATTCGTAAGTCGGGGCCCTTAAGCCACTGGGCCACCACCACCACTACTCCTTTTTTTATTAGAAAAATAATAAATCGCAAAAACTCTTTCCTTTATTAGAGTTCATTTTATTAAACTTTAATACTTCTGTCTATTTGAGGGGTCCGTGGCTAAATAATAACAGCCGCACAGGTCGATCGATCAGGTTAAGCTTCGCTTGCCGCGGGCGGTCTGTGGATGGGTGACCATTTTTACATACCGAGACCCCTCCTTGCCTCGGAAAGCACTTTAAGCCGTTGGTCCCGCTGTCATTCGTGGATCTTTGACAGTCGTTACGGGTAGTCAAAAGCCCGAAAGTCTGAAAACCAGTCTTACCAAGGGGTATAGTATTACTCAGTAAAGTGGGTTGTGGAGGTCAGATAGGCAGTCACTCCATGTAAAATATTGGTATTCAGCTGCATCCGGTTAGACTGGAAGCTGACCCCAACATAGTTTTTTTTTTATTGCTAAATGGGCCCGCTCTTGACCCCGATCACGCCTGATGGAAAGTGGTCTATGAGGGAACGAGCGTGCCCAGTAGATACCTGTTCACTCTTGATTTGAAGGCAGACGGGTTAGGTAAATGTGGGAGGGAACACAGTTGGGAAAAGGCTCGGCAGATGATGATGATGACTTCTGTCTATTAATTTTCCAGACTATTCAAATGGCAGTGCGCAGACGGTACGTGCATAGCCGCTGATGGGAAGTGCGACGGCAAGGTCGACTGCCCCGACAGAAGTGATGAGACCCACGCCCGGTGCCGGAATATCAAGTAAGCGATTTACAACCTTATCTTTACTAATAAAATAAAGCTGAAGAGTCGAAGTTTGAACGCGCTAACCTCTGGAATTACCGGTCGGATTTGTAAAATTATTTTTGCATTTGATAGACCAATTTTTGAGGAAGGCTATAGGATTTAAGTACTTAAAATCACGCTAGGACTCTTAGGAGCCGAGCAAAAAAAAGTCAGAAAGAACGTTAAGCGAAAACGAAGTAATAGCACAGAATACGTAATAGTACAGACGCCAGCACATCAACCTACCCGAAACTGTCACATTTTCCCAATCAACTTTGAACCTTATGCTTTAGTTTTAAAATTATTTTTTATTTTTATTTGCTAATATTTTACATGTTAAATCTATTTTAATATTTATTTATTTTATTTCTGTAACTGCCCGTGACATCACAGCGGCGGGCCCTATCAGAATACCAGCGTTGCGACCAAAAAGTACTCTGTGGTTGCGACATTTATTTTTTAAATGTCGCAGCATCATGCTGAGATAGGAGCCTTTTGGCCTCGTATAGGAGTTTCTGTCTCATTTTTCTTTTTGTTACTTTTTTGTTTTATATAACTTGGTTTTTATTTTTACTGTGTTTAGTTTAGTTTGAGATCTTCCTGTACGAGTCACAATAAATACTTTTTCTTTCTTTCTTTCTTTCTTTCTTAGTGATAAAGTTGAAAATCTATTAAAGAAATTTGACAGATTGTAGTAGGTTGATGTGCTGGCGTCTGTACTACGATAATAGTGCGGGCAGGCGCTGCGATGCGATGCGACGGGGTGGGTCATAGACTATACACTTATAAACGGGTGGGTCGCGAGAGCAAGAAATTTAAAAAAAGTGTGCTGTCAAAAAAAAAAATCACGATTATTATAGTATGGTTAAAATCTCGCTGCAGACTCGGTCATAAATCATTTGTGTTTCGCTCTCTTTCCCACTCACGGGCCTTATGGGCAGGCCACGCCCATACGTAGTACTGTGCATTGCTGCAGTCGATGAGTGATATCGATAGTTTTATGTATTTATAAATGGGTGATAGAAATAAATACACATTTTTTTTTATTTTATTACCAAATTTACTACAAAGCATATTAAATATACTTATAAACAAAAGAACGTATATATAAAACTAAAAATAGAAAATTAAAATTCTTCGTCTGAGTCATCTTCATCATCATCCACATGAATGATGAACTCTTCGCATAAATGTGCTTTTCTTAAGTCTTCATCTTGCAGCAATTCTGCATGTTCCACACATTTTTGCCAATTTTCGTGATAACCTTAATGATTCTGTTATCGATAATGGCCTTGCCTTGCGCGCGCGCAACTAGCGCACATCCCTACTCCGATTATGATTTATGACCGAGTCTGCAGCGAGATTTTAACTATACTATAATGTAAAACACCCACGTGAAATATGACAACGTCGCATTTTTAGCTTACGAATGAAAATGAATTACTCGTATTTATCAATGAAACTTAGATACCTTACACATATTGAGAGTCTAGTGTGGTTTAGTACGGTAAGCAAACAAAATTAGGTAGTCAACTGCCTAAGAACATTTTATTTTCAGCAAATATGATTGATGACAATAAAATTATCATCGAAACGATGCATTTTTGGACCACATAGGTATTCAAAATACGAGTATTAAACTGTTTACGGTTAGGTATACTGGCAGCCGACCTCAACGTAGTTGGGCAAGAGCTAGGCTAGGCAGATGATGACTGTAATACCTCAAAAATATTTATTTCCAAAACATTTCTTCGCCAGATGTCAAGCGAACTTGTTCAGGTGTACGTATGGCGCGTGCGTAGACGGCACGGCTCCTTGCAACAACATCGACGAGTGTGCTGACAAGTCCGACGAACTGCTGCCCAGATGCCGGAACGAGAATAGACTTAGCAAGTAAGTACTTATAGCGATACTAGGTTAGATTGGTACACGGCTGAAATCGGTACTAACGCCATCTTGTTTTTTGAGTATACAGGGTGTTCCTGGAAGTATGGATCAAATCGAATAGAGGCGTGGGCAAGATCATTTCCAAATCCTGGGAATGTCGGTGAATTTTTTACGGTTCAAAAGTTATGACCGATTTTTGTTTTTTTTCAATCACTCAATCGTCACGTCAATTTTACATATTTTTTTAGGTTACACAGATATTTTTTTAAAGATTTTTTTCGTTGAGCACTATTCGGAGTGATTGAAAAAAACAAACATTGGTCAAACTTATGAACCGTAAAAAAATCGAGAAAATCGAGCTGAATGGTGCTGATCCACGCATCTTGTTCGAGAACGGGCTTATTTTTAATAATTTTATTTTTTTAATTGTTTCTTACCTAATTATTATTTTTTTTTTACATTTTTCTCACATATAAACAACATGATTACGTACGTATCCAGGATTTTGTATATCTTTATTTAAAAGATTGCACAAGTCCTTGGAGTTTTTTGCCCGTTTTTCTCCATAGAGATCTACGTCAACTTTCTAATTGGTCGACTCTTTTACAATATTCAAAGTGCCTGTAAATGGTTTAATTGAAATAAATGTTTGAGTTTGAAGAGTCCCCTAGAAATAACCGAACATCATTTTGTTCGATGGAAAATTTCATCGGGCGCACAGCTGGATGTTTGAACCTTAAAAAGTTTTAATTGACCAATGTTCTCTTCTAGTGGCAAGTTCCGATGTCTGGATGGCAGTACCATCTCTGCGTCGGACCACTGCGACGGAATCCCGAACTGTCCTGACGGGTCCGACGAGACGGTCCGTGCGTGCGCGGGTCTGACATGCCCCGCGCACCTGTTCCAATGTGCGTATGGCGCCTGCGTTGATGAGGGCGCTGATTGTAATGGGGTTAGTGTTCATCATTTTATTGATTGCGTCCGGCCGGCACACATTGGCCTTGTCCATTGGTTCACATTGGCCTTGTCCATTGGTTCACATTGGTCTAGTCCATTGGTTCACAATGGCCTTGTCCATTGGTTCACATTAGCCTTGTCCATTTTCACATTGGCCTTGTCCATTGGTTCACATTGGCCTTGTCCATTGGTGCACATTGGCCTTGTCCATTGGTTTAGACTTAACACTACATCCAATGTTGAGCAAAATCAGTAACATCCTGTCCAATATCTGTCCAGGCCCGATACACACATTGGAGCCAATGCTCCAAGGCTACATCTTGGGTCAAATTATGTCCAATGTGTGGCCCCAGCATAAGCCGCGGTGGTGGCCAAGTGGTAACGTCCAACGTTTGTTACACACCGACGAATTTCAGATCAGAGCAGACGGGTCTTAGAACAGCACCCTAATTGCGTAACACAATTGCAATCACAATCTGAAAAAAATTGATAATCCATTGCTTCATATGTTTAAAAAATGTGTCATCTCAACAACGTAAATAAGGCAATGAATGTTGTTACACTGTCAAAATGAAACCCATTGCTACCGATAGTGTGTCACGCAATTACCCTGCCAGATACACGGAGAGATGTTGCATTTTATAATTCTAATAACAATTTGTCAATGACAATGATTTTGTTACTTTTTCAGCGTAAGGAGTGCGCGGACGGGTCAGATGAGTCGGTTGAACTGTGCAACAGATCGCTGCCAGCTCACACTATAACGACGTAAGATACTGTGTTTCTCAGGGCGAGTTGTTTCACGTCCACTTGACGCACGCGTATCCGTCAAAAATAGCGCTTAACTATCGTCAAACCAAAAAAGCGTTGTTTCCCTTGATGTACCTTTTTTATCAACTTGACGGGCCATCAGCAGGCGACGCCCTTGCCTGTGGATACCAATTTGTAGTGCCACTAACAAATCGAACGCTTTGAATTGTTTATTTGCATACTTAAACCCGAAATTCTACTTATCTTCCCTTCGTACTTAGATTCCCTTTAGTGAATGATTGCGTAAGAATTTTTAACCAGCACCCTAATTGCTTAAAACACCATCAATCACAATCTGAATTATTTTGAACTAGCTGCGCCCCGCGGTTTCACATGCATACGTTTCGATCCCGTCGGAATATCGGGATAAAAAAAACTATATGTCCTTTCCCGAGACTCAAACTATCTCTATACCAAATTTCATCTAAATCGGTTCAGCGGTTTGGGCGTGAAAAGGTAACATACAGACAGACAGACAGTTACTTTCGAATTTATAATATTAATATAGTAAGATATAGTATACCGGGCTGTTACGGAAAGGGTATATCAATACAAACTGGTTGAAGGGTGTATCTGGTCTAGAATCTCTGTACAAAATTTCAGCTCAAAAGCATTAACTTTGAAAATGCTTAATATTTTTTTATTTCGACATCACGGCGCTGCACTGGCGCGCGGCGGCGTGATGTGCGTGTACTAGGCGCACAGACACACTACAGATAATGGATAATGACCCTCGTAGTGCGGTGACACGTTTGTTATGATTTCAATTTAATAAACTATCGAAATAAAAAAATATTAAGCACTTTCAAAGTTACTGCTTTTGAGCTGAAATTTTGGACAGAGATTCTAGACCAGATACACTCTTCAACCCGTTTGTATTGATATACCCTTTCCGTAACACCCTGTATAGTATAGTATGGATTATGAATATTCCTATTGTATTGCAATTTTTCGAACATACGATGTTCGAAAGTCTGCTCAGCAACGTAAATAACGCAATGAATGTTGTTGAACTGTCAAATTGCAAGCCATTGCCACTGTTGGTGTGATACGCAATTACCCCGCTGAACAGGGTTTACACTTTCAACAAACACTTTTGGAACAGACTATATACGCAACAACAGATTGGTGTCTTTAGTCTTTGTCAATAAATCAGCATAGTTAGCTATTCACAAACACTCGATACGCTTCCGTATCGTATCGAACATTAATCATTGTTATCATAGGAGTCTTCTAAACGCTGTTCACAAGTCCAAAACCCGACAATTTTGTCAGTTTAAATCAAATAGACGCCCGCTATTCTTCCAACAGCTGTTTGCTGTTGAGGGCAAGTCAAATCAGGTTATCGAAATGTCAGGTTTTCGATACGATAGCCTGTCGTATGGTTGTGAATCAGGGCTCAGGACCATTTTTAATCGACGAAAAAACGGAGGAGGTTCTCAATTCGACGCGTATATATATTTTTTTTTTATGTTTGATCAGTGATCAGGATCACACATAACTTTTTACAGAGCAGTCCGATTTTGATAATTCTTTTTTTTTTCTTACTCAGCAAGCCACCTGTATCAGGGCAGTGTGTTCTACCACCATACCCTGAACACGGTACCTATGTGGTGGCCAACGCTCTGTACGCAACTCCTGGCCAGAGCTTACCGTACGCGGATTTGAACATCACTTGTGACCAGGGATACGGAGTGGCTGGTGATGCCTCAGCGTACTGCTTCGACGGGAACTGGCGGATAGACATACAAAACTGTGTTCGTGAGTATTTTATTTAATATTTTTGGGACAAAAAACAGTAATACGTTAACTAGCTTTTGCCGGCGTAGCGTTCGGAAATTATCCCATGGCGACGTAACACATGATATCTCACTACAGCCTTGTGATATTTCGTGATTTTTTCCGAAACTTTCGTCCCGCCATCGACGCTGGTTCTTCCGCGATCCCGTTAGACGTTTTCAGGAACTAATAATCAGGAAAAAATAATATAGATCTTCTAAATATATACTCGTAAAATTCAAAGTCCTGACTGACTGATATATCAACGCACAGCTTCAACCGCTGGTCCTAGAGACATGAAATTTGGAGGGTGTGTTCTTTGTGAAGAGTAGGTATCCACTAAGAAAGGGTTTTTCGAAATTCCACCCCTAAGAGGGTGAATGGGGGGAGGGTGAAATTTTACGCGGACGAAGTCGCGGGCAGAAGCTAGTTAGTAATAAAATAACTTACGATTAATACTTTTCTCTTCCCCAGCATTCTGCAGACTGGATCTCGATATCTCAGTCCAATATAAGTGCGAGGTCAAAAAGACCAACGGTTACCGTACCTGCAATCAGGCCGAGCCTTCGGGGACAATCGTCAATCCCGAATGTAACGAAAATTACGAGCTGAGAGATCAGTCCGGTTCTATGAAATGTCTCAGTGATGGAAGATGGAATCGTGTAGTTAAATGCAAACCAGGTATGGTCAAAACTAATTGTTGTTAGCATAATCAGCCTGTAATGTTCCCATAGTTGGGACACGGGCCTCCTCTTGGTGAGAGGGAGTGGGCCGTAATCCACAATGCGGGCCCAGTGCGGGTTGGTAGATGTCACATGTCTTCGAAATTTTGGTTGTGTTTTCTTTCACCGTTTTGAGAGCAGTGGTGATGAAATAATTTACACAATGTAAAGCGCCTACGCCTGAGTTCAAACCCTCAACCTATTCGTAAAAAAAAAATAGGGTGTGGCTGTGTCATGGACACGGCCATATTTTGTTGTACAGACGCCAGCACATCAACCTACCCGAACTGTCAGATTTTCCCAATCAACTTTGAACCTTATGGTTTGGTGATAAAGTTGAAAATCTATTAAAGAAATTTGACAGATTGTAGTAGGTTGCTGTGCTGGCGTCTGTACGTGAATACGTTTACGTAACGGGATTGATCCGCTCGGCCGCATTCATTCTTTTACGTTGCCGGCACTGCTTGACTCGGTCATAATGGTGTTTTATTGGTACCATTCGATTGCTCTTGAGAAGCCCTTTCCAACCGTATACGATCTTTGTATTTGGATTTGGCTTTTGACGCGTATAGGCCGAAATTATACAGGGTGTTACGGAAAGGGTATATCAATACAAACGGGTTGAAGAGTGTATCTGGTCTAGAATCTCTGTACAAAATTTCAGCTCAAAAGCAGTAACTTTGAAAATGCTTAATATTTTTTATTTCGATAGTTTAAATTGAAATCACAACAAACGTGTCACCGCACTACGAGGGTCATTATCATTATCCATTATCTGTAGTGTGTCTGTGCGCCTAGTACACGCACATTACGCCGCCGCGCGCCAGTGGCAGTGCAACGCCGTGATGTCGAAATAAAAAAACATTAAGCATTTTCAAAGTTAATGCTTTTGAGCTGAAATTTTGTACAGAGATTCTAGACCAAATACACTCATCAACCCGTTTGTATTGATTTACCTTTCATATATCTATGATTTACCCTTTCCGTAACACCCTGTATATTTTTGATATTATTTCTTTAATTTATTTTTAAAAATACTTAAAATGTACTTACACATACAAAGTAACGAAAACCCTCGTACTCAATCATATAAAATGTTGACATTTTTGTTGGTTGCTTCTCGTCAGTGTGTGGGCGCGTAACTCCGATCGGCGTCGGCCAGGTCTGGGGTGGTACAGTAGCGCTCCGAGCAGAACTGCCGTGGCATGTTGCTATCTACTTGAAGCCTACCAAAGAACAGAACTTCTACAAGCAGATCTGCGGAGGATCTATGGTTTCTGACAGGATTGTTATTTCAGGTGAGTTGGTTAGAAATGGGCGCACGGGAAGGTGGGACCCGCTGAGGAACAGCGGGTCGAGGCCTGTCGGGGGTGCGCTGAATGCTTATGCGAATCCCGCACGCCCGGCCATAGGTAGAGGTGGAACACCGCGGTGGTTTTAGCCGGTAAGAGTCCGTCATGCGCCTCTGTCACCCCCACGATGGAGAAAGTCCATGAGGAGGATTTCCAAAAAAAAAAAGGTCTAGTAGTTGTCAGGTTATAAAGAGTCAAATTAAATTACCTAGCGGAACTTTGCAGCCATGATGGGTATCGAAATCTCAACACAACAAAGTAAAAAAATCGATGATATATTTTTTTGGGGTCCGTATTTCCCTAACTCTGTTGGTTTTGTTACTTACTTGATGTATAAGGATACCCAACACGTCTGTGAAGTACACAAAGAAAGCTGTGTTTTTAAACTGATATTTCAAGTAACTACACTACGCGGTTTATCCCAAAAAAAAACTCATAAAATTATTAACCGCCGCCGGTAAGCCGACGACGTAGCGGCCAACAAGTAGGTTGCGGTGCCGCTGCCGCTTGGGCGACATCACAACTGAGGCGGGCCGCGATATCGTATGGGAGGCATCGCGGCTGAGGGTTGGAGGCTGCGGCGGGAGAGGAGTGCCGGTATTGCGGTGCGCCGCTCTCCCTACCGTCTGATGGCAGACGCGGTGGGGCCGCAGGGGAGGAGGAGTGTTGGTATGACGTTGGCCGCTCTCCCTATCCTCTGCGGCCGAAAATTGGCAGGCGGCGGGGCCAATGACCTGACCCGTCGCAGGTGGACCAAGGGTGCCTAGACACGGGGTCGTTTGGCGCCCACGTGCTGGTTTGGTCCCTGGGTTGGTCACGCCGTGCTATGTGTTCTGATGCGCCGGTGATGGGGAATACTCCCCAGAGGAGAGTCCGGTGACGAACAGCCGCGGCGGTAAATCACGGATGAGTGCTAACGCGTGCCCGTGTTCCCGCCGTAAGCGGCAGAGGAGGACAAGTGGAGTTTTAGTGGGTTAGAGTCCCACATAACTGCACTTACTCCCCGTGGTAGTGCAGAAAGCATGAGCATTTCTCCACGCTAAAAAAAAGAAGGTTGTCGTCTGCTTAACCGGGCTTGCCTGTGGATGCCTCAAGAAACTAAAGCCTCCAGCCAGGGCTTAAAAAACTTAAAAACTAAGCGACTACACGCTAAGGGCCCCAGGAGTTTTCCTCGGCTTAGGGCGTCGCTGGAGGAACGAATTGAAATTGAAACGACTGTACAAGGATAGTGACATTGACCATACATTTCTAGCTGCCCACTGTTTTTGGGATAAAGTCAAGGGAGAGAAGAAAGATGCCTCCAACTTCGCAGTGGCCACCGCCAAGCTGTTCAGGGAATGGAACCATAAGGAAGACCCAGACGCACAGACATCTGAGGTAAGATTAAAGGCCTATTCAAACCTAAGCGGTATTCGCTGCCGCTGTGGGTAGAGGTATATACATACTGCGCGGGTTTCGCTCAGGTATTTAGTATGAAGTTCCGCGGCTAGAGTGACCTGAGTGGTATTCGCTGCCGCTGTGGGTAGAAGTGCATACCGCGCGGATTTCGCTCAGGTATTTAGTATCAAGTTCCGCCGCGGCTAGAGCGTGAAATCCGCTTTGGTGTGAACAGTAATATTACCGCATACCTACTCGGTTTTCTCTACCACAGACGGTAGCGAATACCGCTTAGGTTTGAATAGCGCATATTTCAGCCCCAACGGGCCGCAGCACTACTACTATAATTTTACGCTTCTCTTTGCGGGGTAGGCAGTGAGGACCGACCGGCACATACAGTGGCCTCCAAAAGTCGGTTGACATTTTTCCACTTCAGCTTTGACCTAATCCCCTAAGACAGGGATGGCGAACCAATGGCACGCGAGCCGCTGGTGGCACGCGACAAGATAATTTAGGCACTCCATCAATTTTTCGATATTGGATATCGTTGCCGCGTAAATGCAAGGGATAATATAAACCTGGTATGAATTGTTTGGCATCTAGTTTGTATCAGCAGAAGTCGCACTAATTTGTTCTTTCATTCAAATAAATATAAAATGGTAAATGTTAAGATGACTGAATAATAAAAATAATAGCTAAGGTCTATTTCTGTTTGCAAATAAAGTGTATTATTCTGAAACTATTGCGTTATTTTTCCAGTAATCAAGATTCAAGAAGTCAAGTTTGTTGGCACGTCATGGCCACATTACAAATTGTAAATATATATTTGGAAAAAATGGCAATTAGAAGAGGTTCGCCATCCCTGCCCTAAGAGTACCTGATATTTTTTTTTTATTTTAACAAATCATAATGTGGCATCACATCTGAAGTGAAAAAAATACGTGTGGCACTCGGGGACTGCCGCGGTAAAGCTATTGCATAGCATTTTTAACCGACTTTAAAAAAGGAGGTTCAGTATTCGACCCGTATGTATGTATGTATGTATGTATGTATGTATGTATGTATGTATGTATGTTTGTATGTCCGCGATTATCTCAAAAACTACTGAACCGATTTTGATAATTCTTTCATTATTGTGATCTACATACTTTCAGGAAGGTTTTAGTATATAATACATTAGGTAATTATTCTTATGTACGAAGTTATATGCATAAATGTACTGCATCTCCGGCATTTCTATGCGAATTTTGATGATTCTTCGAGTTGTCTTCAATTCTTCAATGCACTAGTGTTAATTGAATTTATGTGGGGTAGGTACAACTAAAAAGTGAAAAATAAAAACTTTTTTACAAAAAAAACAACCGACTTCAAAAAAAAACACTACAAAGTGAAAAATAACTTTAATTTCGGAAGTCGGTGTCAAAAAACGAAAATGCGGAACCAAAGACACCGACTTCCGAAATTAAAGTTATTTTTCACTTTGTAGTGTTTTTTTTTGAAGTCGGTTGTTTTTTTTGTAAAAAAGTTTTTTTTATCAATTTATGCGAGCTTCGTATAGTCTACACGCATACGTCTAGTCGCACGCACACAAACACCGTGCCGAAGTCTGCCGAACTGAAACGACGTTAGACGATGGCTTTCGACGCCGCCGCGCCGCACCGCTGTGGTCGGAGTGGGGGTGTTAGGTTTATTTTCGTTACGGAATTTCTTGATTCGGTCGCCGCGCTCAAAGCCCGCGATAAAAGAAATGTCAACTAACCTTTGGAGGGCATTGTAAGCATTGGGGGTGCCTCCCATACATTATGTGCCGCTCGATCCTCTCTGCGAAAAACATAAAGTTTACTTCCACAGTTAAAGTCCCTCGACCTCGCGCCCCACTACCTCCACGCCCGCACAAACTACCAACACGACATCGCGATCTTGACACTGAAGACGCCGTTCAAATACTTCAACTACGTCAGGCCAGTGTGTCTGGACTTTGATTATATTTTCAATATGCGACAGCTGCAGGGAGGGAACTTGGGCAAGGTAAGAAATCGAAGTACAGTCACAGAACATAACCCTAATTGCGTAACGTAACACATTATCAGTCACAATCTGAATAATTTTGGAGGGTTTTATTGCTAACCCATTGCTTCATAAGTTCGAAAAATTTGTCTGCTCACCAAAGTAAATAACGCAATGAATGTTGTTGAACTGTCAAAATGAAAGACTGCGCGCTCAAAGCTCAAACCAACAAACTCTTCAGCTTCTGCCCCCGGTTCCGCCCGCGTGGGTGTCGGAAATTCGTGGGTTATTTTTTTTTTTTTGCACGGAGCCCTATTTATTTTTCTATATTTATTTAGATTTATTATTTGGTAGTAATTTTAATTATTTGTGGTATAATAAATTACCTATATTAAAAATGACAGAAATGGATTCACTGAACAAGCTGCTTTCATAAGTTACACATCACACTAATATTATAATAATAATTCATTTATTTTTCAGACAAAGTCCGTTCCATTATTACATTAGAAACATAAAATTGATAATATAATAATCACACATTATAAAGGCGAAAGTTTTTGAGTGTGTGTTTATATGTTTATTACTTCTTCACGCTCAAAGGCTGGACTAATTTTGAGTCTGACACCCTGGATTAATATATAGGCTACTTTTTATCCCGATATTCCCACGGGATCGAAACTTATGCAGATGAAACCGCGGGGCGCAACTAGTTGTAGATAAATCTAGAATAGACTGACATGACCAGGGTACTTGATGAGTGCATCTGCATCCAACAACAACTTTTTCAGGTCGCGGGCTGGGGCTTGACAACAAAAGACGGACCAGCTTCCCCAGTTCTGAAGGTGGTGCAACTTCCCGTTATTCCCTTCAAGAACTGCACAGAGCTCACGCCGGAGACCTTTACGGAACACATCACCGCGGATAAGATATGCGCCGGTTATAATAACGGTAAGTGACAAAATTCAAAATACAATTATATTTCTCATAAACCTACTTGTGGTGCCATCTACATCGCCACATGCGAACTACGCACCATATTGCCGTCACGCAAAACTTGCATAGCGACATCGACAAATGACAGCCGGAACCAACGGCTTAGGGTCTCCCCACATTTATCGACGCGGAATCGGCTTAAGCCGAGTGCGTATCACCAAACTACTCGACTTATCGCCGAGCTAATAAGCAAACGGCTCGTTTCGCCGTCGGTCGGCGTCGCGACGCTTCGTCCGAGCCGAGCCGATGCGAATGGTATTAGTAACACCCTTATTACGTAGACATAAAGGCTTTTTTGACCGGTGTTAGCCGATTCCGCGTCGATAAATGTGGGGAGAACCTTAATCTGTCAAGCTCCGCTAATGAGACACAATTGATTTTCTATTGTTTCGTCGCCGATCGGCGAACCGCGCCGCTTGACCGGTTAACTTGCTTTCCGAGGCATGGACGGGTCTTGGTATGTAAAAATGGTTACCCATCCACGGACCAACCGCAGCAAACGTACTTTAATCTGATCCATCGACCAGTGCAGCTGTTATTACCTCTCTGATCGAATTATCCTAAGAACCAAGAACACAACGTCTAACAGTTGTTTTTGCAAGTTCCGATTATGTTTAAATCTTAATATACTGGGTCAAATTAAATTAGCTAGCGAAATTCCGCAGATGTGATGGAAATGGATATCTAAACATGATAAAACAAAAAAAAATTGAATTGACGATAATTTATTTTGGGGTCAACTACCGCTGTCGCTAATAGTGTTCTTATGTGAAGTTTAGTTGAGAAAATCTGTTTTTTTTTTGTGTTTAGATATTGATAGTTCGATGCCCATCACGTCTGTGAACAAAAACAGATTTTTGAACTGATACTTCAAGCAAATATATTGCGAGATCCCGCAACAGCGTGTTACTACTAAACATTTGATTATACTGTAGCGGTATCTACAAACGCCACATGCCAACTACTCGTCATACTGACGTCACACAAAATCCTGCATCTCGCAAGCAGAGTTTGCCGCGCAACGGCGGATCCTTCCTTTTACACCCTGTTCCTCATACCTCTATAATACCAAAACAAAGACTATCTAATTCAATTCCAAAAAAAAATTAAAACCTTTGCGGGATCCCGCTAGATTGTAGTAAATCCAGCAAAAATCGTTGAATTGAAAACGGTGTTCGATTGCCCCTAGAGTAGAGACCCCTAGGCACGAAACAATGAAAATGAAAATGCCTTTCTCTCCCATCCCAGGTACGGCGGCAGTCTGCCATGGGGACAGTGGGGGCGGACTGTCCTTCCCAGAGGATGAACGCGGCAAACGCCGCTACTACCTCAGAGGCATCGTGTCCACAGCGCCGTTGAGCGAACACGAATGCAACACAGACACAGTCACCACCTTCACAGAGATATATCAACATAAAGATTTCATCAATAAGTTTCTCTAAAGTTAATTTTATTATTACTTCCTGACCGGAGTTTTCCGACCGGTTCGAGCCATAAGCACACCAGCTATTCACAACCACTTGATATGCTTCCGTACAGTATCGAAAAGCAATCAACGTTATCGTACGAATCCTCTCAAACGCTCGCGCTGTTCACAAGTCGAAAACCCGAAAAATTTTCTGACAGCTGTTTACTTTCGGAGGCAAGGCAAATAAAATGTGTGATTTTCAATACGATAGCTTGTCGGATGGTTGTGAATAGCCTAACCGTCCGGCCACGACTTTTGATATAGCGGCAAGCAAGCGGCGCGGTTTCTTTTTTCTGGCGTTGACGCTGCGAGCGGTGCGTCGTGGCATGGTTCAAACATTTTGGTATAATTGTTTTTAACGCTCGCCGCCCCGCGCTAAGCTGCTGCTGATAGCGGTAAGAGCCAGTCCACACGGCGCGTTGCGTCGTCGCAACGCAAATATTTTGACGCATAGCCGGCCACACAAGCGCTGCGTCGTCGCAGCGTTACTACGACGCAGTCTTAACGTTCGGTCGACGCAGCGGTGACGCACAGTTGCGGCAAGCATTTTTGTAAAAACATCGCAGTCAGTCTATAGGAAAGCATGGATGGGAAAAGACGCACAAGCAACTGAGCGCTGCCTCTCCGTCGCCGCAATGAGTACACCCCCTCCCGCTTCGTCTCGGGGGCTGCTGTCCGTCATGTGTGCGTTGCGACGACGCGACGCAGCGCGCGGTGTGAACACCTTGGTTATTTATATGTAAAACAACGCAACGGCAGCGCTGCGTCGACGCAACGCTGACGCAACGCGCCGTGTGGACTCGCACTAAGGCCGTGTCCGGGCGGTAACAATTGGGTTGAAGGATGGGCAAAATGCCACGGTCCCGAGGAAAACAACAATACACATGGCGCCATCTATTATCATAATAACGTTATTGTTTTTTTCCTCGGATATAGCACTTTTTTTCGGGATGAAAGGTACCCTATGTCCGTTTCTGTACACCTGAGACCAGACAACGTATAATGCAAAATTTCACAATGATTGGTTCAGTAATTTAGGCGTGAAAAGATTACAAACAAACTTACTTTCGCATTTATAATATTAGTTAGGATTTCATTTTTTTTTTTTTTTTTACTTTCAAACACCTTCGAAAAAAAATTCACAATGATCGGTTCAGTGGTTTAGGCGTGAAAAGGTAACAAACAAACAAACGAACTTACTTTCGCATTTATAATATTAGTTAGGATTTAATTTTTTTATATTTACTTTCTGACACCTTCGAAATTCAAAGTATGATTTCGCGACAGAGGGTAACGCTCCTGTCAGAATTGTCGGACAATTCTACAAATACGTCAATATCTCATGACAATTTTTTGACAAGTTTTACACGACAAATTGTCACCTGTCGCTCAAAAAGTTTTATGAAACGGAAAAATGACGGATTGTCGCGACAATCCGACATTTTTAAACCACCATGACAAGTTTGTCGCCTGTAAGTTTTATAAAGCAGAAAAATTGTCGAATAGTCACTTTTTGATTTGTCGGATTGTCAGCTTTATAAAACAGGGCCCTGGCAGTGAAGTTTTTGAAGGAAAGGAAGGAACTTCCGTATACCGGGGCTACACCAACGGGACATGCCGATAAGTTGTGGCTGCACGTACGTTTAACGCCCATCACCGCGATAATCAACGGCGTTTCCCGTTGGTATGGCCCGGGCAGTAGAATATAGGAAACTCCCCGCCAATCCGCCATTATTATTTTTCTCATGCCGCGAACACGTTTGATTTTGTGGATTGTTATTTATTGTTTGTATAAATATCTAATACGTGTTTTAAACACCCTCCGTACAGAAATAGTTAATATAATAATGTACATACGTATTTTATGCCCGTCTAATCTTTTTCCTTATTCGAATGAGTAATTGTACTGCTGCGATTGATTTTCCTCAAAGACATTAAATTATTTAGTCTTAAATCTCTTTGATTTTCCTTGTTATGAATTATCATAATATGTTCCTGTTTACTCTGTGGTTTCTACGTGTTTTCAGATTTTACAGTTGATCAAAACGCGGCTTTTTCTTTTTTTTAATAGGTAATAGTAAGTAGATACACAATAACACATAATTGATTTGTTCCCATGGAACAAAAATCTAACTTAAAGCAGTTGTGATTCTGTAAATACTTACATCTCTATTATAGTCGCGAATCATATTTTGATCAAGACACAACGTGACACTGACCTGCAAATTGTAAAAACGTAAGAAAATTTGAATTTCGCGGTCTACCACTGCGAATTTACCTTATTATGGGTATACAATAACATAGTACAGACGCCAGCGCATCAAGCTACCCGAAACCACAGATCGAAACTGTCAAATTTTCCCAATCAACCGTTGAACCTTATTCTTTAGCGATAAAGTTTAAAATCTATTTTTGACAGATTGTAGCAGCTTGATGTGCTGTGTGCTTGAGGTGTCTGTACATGAGTATAAGTTGAAAATTAAATTTTTGTTCGAGATTTGAAACGTGTCGGGTGACGCCATTTTCCAAGTTTTCATTGTTCAACTTTACGCGAACGTGAAGCCTCTTTATCTGTCCGTTGGTATGTACAGACGCCAGCACATCATCCTACTACAATCTGTCAAATTTCTTTAATAGATTTTCAACTTTATCAATAAAGCATAAGGTTCAAAGTTGATTGGGAAAATCTGACAGTTTCGGGTAGGTTGATGTGCTGGCGTCTGTACATTTCATCATACAGTGTATTAATTAGGTAGGTAACTAAAATTCGTAATCATTATTCTCCTCTCCTTGTCCAATTTATATGGGGCGCAGTCTTTTTCTTCCGTTCTAAGACGACCCACTGACCGTACTTTCATATTTTAATAACAGGTGTTTTAGCATAACATTAAAAAAATACCAACTTTTAATTAGTCGTCATCTCGGGTGTGGGTGACTCCTGAGATTACGACTAATACAGAAGTATGGAAGGAAAAGACAAGCCTCATCTTTCACACAGTCCATCCATCGTTTCTTTGGTCTTTCCTTACCTACTCATATAGCCTTCCACATTCATACGCAAAACTCCGCTACATTTACAGTAACCTGCCGAGATACGATTAACACTGCCGAGTTATACCGTACTATATTATCTGTGACCGAGCGAAGCCGAGTCCAAATCACGAACACTCCTTCCGTATATCAGCATGTCCAGTCAAGATCTCTTGGGAACAGAAAGTTGGGTTTCAGGGAATGATACCTGGCCATCAAGTCTTCAAGACAAATTCCAGAGCCAAATCGAACACAGCTTGAAACGCGAAGCAGGTAAATAATAATAATAATATCTTTATTTAATCTGACTACATTGGTCCACTGGTTAGTACACAAACAAACTTATCAACTATGTGTTAGTATCTATTAACTAAGTAGGTAATTATTATTGAATATTTCATCCCTGCCACACGAGCAACCGGACAGAGTGTCTCACTACCGGCGCATCGTGCTGTTCAGCTAGGGTTTTCAAGATACTGTTGCGGCTAGCCCTCATTCTGCCTATTAAGGATGCGGTCTTTTTCCTCATAACAGCATAAAAGTCGTCAGTTCGTGCTGCAGCAAACATGCTTGACGCACTGCAGAACCTGGGCAACCCCAACAGCACCCTGAAGCCATTATTATATTGCACACGCAGAGCATCTAGCGCCCTCCGCGTATAGCTGACCCACAAACCGCTCGTGTAGAACCCTTGACAATAAGCTTTAAATAGAGTTATTTTAACTTCGTTACTACAACGAGCAAATCTGTGAGCCAGCATGTTGCATCTGGCTGCTAGTGCCCTGCGCTCGCGATCCATATCTACCTGATCTTTGAGGTCCTCGGTGACATAATGTCCTAAGTATTTAAATTGGGCGACCCTTTTAAGGGTGCGTCCATTGAGGGATATTAAGGGCTCGTAATTTAAACGTTTTCCCGGAGCAGCAAAGATCAGATACTCACTTTTAGCAACATTGTATACCAGGCCGTGGGCTGCTGCATACCTTTCACAGACGCTCAGCATGTCCCTGATTGAGCCAGCCGTAGGACCCAACAGCACCATGTCATCAGCGTAGCTTAAATTATTAACGCTAACGCCACCTATTCTGCATCCAACTGGTCTGCTGCTGAGTTCAACGATCAACTCATTTACATATAGGTTGAAGAGCTTCGGTGAGGTTAACCCCCCCTGCCTCACCCCACACTCCAACCTATACGCTTCAGATAAAACGTCTCCCCACCGAACATGGTTTAACTGGTTAGAGTACCCTACTGGAACAAGCCCGTCAACTCCGATGGTACACCCGCTCCCCTGAGCTTATTCCAAAGGACATCATATGACACAAGGTCAAATGCCCTTGAGAGATCAAGGAAGCAGGCATACACCGGAGTACTTCTATCCTTATAGTATTGGACTATAAGGATAAAATACTTACTGAAATTATTTTTTTTTTCCTTTTCAGGGTTTTGGTTTAGGCATTGATGTATTTATTTTATACATCAATAGGTTTAGGTATTAAATAGTACAGCGACAATATAGCGTACGTAACACACTTATAGCTGTAGAAGGATCTTCTGATGGGTGGTCAAAATTGGAACTAATGCCACTATCTTGTTTTGTCAATACATTTTACCAAACAATTTTCAAATTTTTAACAACAGCGTCCTCACATTATCGTCATTCGAGCGCCAAAAGATACTTGTAGCACTGTAAAAAGTTAATACCAGAATGCCTTTCATAATTTCATTTTGACCGTTCAACAATAGACGAATGTTTCGAATGAATCAATGGATTTCTTATCCTTCGGATTGTGTATCACACGGGAACAAGCGAATGGGTAAAGCGAGCCGCACAAACGCGCCTGTAGAAGTCAAAGCTGCCCTATCTCTGATTGGCCGCAATTTGAATCGTATTTGAATTACGAACCAATCAGCTGTCACCTCCTCACAACGCTAGCGAGCTACTTACTACGCGACGTACGAGTTACGAGCAGCGTTGCCAATTTGTGGGGATTTTCCCAAACTGCGGGGAATCTCAACACCATTGGGTATTTTGTGGAGAGAGGCACCTTGCGGGGATTTTAAATTTTTTCCGGTAAATTCCAGTCTCAATTTGTTATATGGCAGCATTATGTCAATTTTAACGAATCTTCGGGCTTGCATTCCGTTTGATCGCCCGCCGACGCCCGCTCATCACTAACAGCAGGATAGCATAATATACATGTGAATATTTGTTCTATGTTATGGGTTTGGTTTCCGCATTTAGTCCTTCAAATGGACCATTGTGCGTTGTGAATATTTGTTTTGATAATAATAAATATTGTTGATTTTTTGTGGGGAATCAGGATTTTGCTCTCCCCAAATTCGGGGAATTTTACGTATGATTTTGGGGAATCTAGAAATTAGGCATTGGCAACGCTGGTTAAGACGTGACTTCAAAAAATTTCCCTTTTCTCGCGCCATCGCCATGCGATGTGCGGGTTTGCTGCGTGGTTGCGCTCGCGCACTCATTCTCTTCTTGCCTTACCTTCAGGAAGACATTTTGTAATATTCCTATCGCAAGTCGCAACTAAATGGTGTTTTTAATCCTAAGACGACTCACTGACCTAAACTCGAGCAGTTTGAATCAATACATGTGTATTTCGACACACTTGTAAACTGATGAAGTTGGAGTAAACCTTCAAGCCGGGTCCAGACCAGGCGCAATAAAGGTAAGGTACCCCGACCTTAGGCCAGACATCCCGATCCCACTTCGCGTCCTCCATTTCCACTGTGTAATACCGTTATACTGATTCCAGCTGCAGTTTGCCGTTAAGTGACCGGGATGCTGTTGGCGTGCTCAACTCTGCCGCGATCGCGAAGTACCTGCACCTGTTGTACCTGTTTCACCGGTAACGGTGCCACCTGCGTCACATTCACCTCCAACAACTGGAAACAGTGAGTTCTCCATGTTCTTACTTCTTACCTATTTATTCGCCGAGATGAGTGACGACAATGACCTAGTGAAAAACCGTGGCATTGTAAAAGGTCGACTTTCCAAGTTTGCTAATTATGTATTTGTCTACTAACTCGGTTGGAGTGTGTGAAAATCTTGGTCAGTGGGTCGTCTTAGGGGCGGAGTTGAAAATCTTGGTCAGTGAGTCGTCTTAGGGGAGGACTTTTCTGGAAAGAAATTGTTGCTCTGGTCGTAAACGATGAGGTGATGTAAAATTGTCAGAGAAAGACGACCCACTGACCGAAAAATCGAAAAGAAACACTCCAGCCCGGTTAACTCCGCCCCTAAGACGAAAGACAACCTACCTACTGAAAACTGCCCTCATGATTCTTCGGCGTCAAGGCAGCCCCTGCAAAGGGGGCTGTCCGTGGCGCCTATGTTAAAAAGATGTTTGGTAAGGGGGTTATGGCCCGTAATTGTACTTACCTATTATTATTCTGGGGTTATTTCTACTTAAGCTAGAAGTTTTTTGGTTAATCGCGGGTGTACTATTGGTAAAGCCAATTTTGACTGTCTACGGTCTGTTACCTGTAATTCCTGATAGAAAAACCTAATAAGACTGCTGACCTGGGATTTGTGTTCAGGAACTCGTGCTCAGCAGTAGCGCTGGCTACCTCTAGCCATTTTTTTTTCTTCTTTATTGGCAACTGAGTGGATGTTGACTATTCTGCCAGCGTCATGTAGTGACAGCAGCACAGCAAGATGAGCCGAATATTGCACTTTGCGTTAGTTGTGTTAGTAGAAGAGACTACAAGTTTTGTTAGTTAACATGTTTCTTTTTATAATAAATAAATACTAATTTTACTCTACTATAAAACAACACAGATATTTACAGTTATAATTATTATTATTACACATCAAACTATCTATTTGTCATTTCAAAATTTGATGGGACTTTGATTAGTTTAGAGGAAAAGTAAGTCAAGAGGGAATGGAAGTTCGTAGGAAGTGTGATTTTAATTTTGGGAAGCTTATGGTACAGACGCCAGCACATCAAGCTACCCGAATCTGTCAGTTTTTCCCAATCAACTTTGAACCTTATGCTAATAGCGATAAAGTTGAAAATCTATTAAATAAATTTGACAGCTTGTAGTAGCTTGATGAGCTGGCGTTTGTACAAACCTAAAAGATTGGGTATTTGAAGGGCATGAAACACGTATAGTCCAGAGTATGTCATCAAGACCGCATTTGCACAGGGAACTGTCACAAACACTAATCTTATTCAGGAATAGGTACTGGACTGCAACAGTGGCCAAGTCCCTTGTCTACACAAGGATGCAACAGTTCTTTTGGATAGTTAGTACATTTAAAAAAAACCAAGGTTTCCACTGGATGTCGGGTTGGATACTGACATAGTACGCCCCTAAACTAGACAAATGCAGTCCGCACTTATATTTAGCATTGCTTCAAACTTCAGTATTTTTTTTTTGTTGAGAAGTAATTAAATTGGTTTATTTTGCAGGCGCCTGGTAGAAACCTAGACGGTTTGCAAGTGCTTTGATGAACAAGTCATGTACATCTCAGAGATGGACGAAGCAAAACAAATGACTGTCAAGGAAGATGGCCCTCACAGCTGACAACGGACAATTAGGTAAGTTCATATAATCATAGTTTCACTAGTAACCCGACCCTGCTTCACACGGTTTTTAGGACTTCGTCCAGATTTCTTTATTAAGTAATTATATTATTATGTATGTTCAATATTAATGAACAAATAACCTTCCTCCGACAACCTTGTGAAGGCTGCAGGAACTTGTTGGCTTGTTGGAAGCACAAAACCGGTTGAAGTGGAGGTGCTTGGGGGAGCCTGTATCCAGCAGTGGACGTCTTTATTTATTTATTTTATTTGGTCTACCAGCAATTGTTTACACCAGTTATGGGCATAAAAAACAAGCATATGAAACAATAGTGTACAATCACTTATAGGTAAACTCCGCATGCAAAATGAAAGTTGTACGTCGTACGTTGTCGTCGTTGTACGGTACGTCTTTCGGCTGAAATGATGATGACAATGAAATCTTCTAGAATTAATTTTCTAAATGATGGTGAATACATCAAAATCTGTTGCGTAGTTTAAAAGAACAACGCGGTCACACAGAAAGACACAACAAATAACTATAATTTATAAAAATTTATATTCTGGATGGCAGGGACATCACCGTGCAAACTGAAACCATGAATTCAGCACATGATTCTAGATTACTGTAGGATTTTTCTCAATCTATAAAAAAATCTGCTGTTTCATAGAAAAGTGCAGTACCTATGAAATCAAAATGTATAGAACAACAAATGTTTTTAACGTGCCATTAAACAAGCGCAATTCCAGATTCTGGGCTGCCACTGAGAAATTCCCGACCTGGGAGTCATACCCAGGACCTCATGCTCAACAAGTAGCATTTGCAACCACTGGACCAACAGGGCAATCTTTTGTTATAACTAGATATACAATGAACAGTCTCTTTTCTGAATTTCAGGAACTTCATACTTCTGTGTCCAGCATCAATTGCTCTCGAGCTCATCATCATCACCTGTCTCTGACTCGAGCATCGATTGCTGTCAAGCTCATCATCATCAGCAGTCTCCGATGCTGGCTTCAAGCACGCTGCCAACAGATGGCAGCACTGTCATGTCACGCATCAAGGGAAGTATTAAGCGAACTCAAAAGCCTCCAGCCAGGGGCGAATTACTTATAAGTCTAAGCGACTGCACGCCAAGGGCACCCCCTTTGGGGTACGGACCTCGGTTTAGGGCGTCCCTGAGGGGAGGACAGTAAGATGGGGACACGCTGGATCTTATTAGGATTATTATTATCAGGGGAATTTAAAGTATATGCTTAGCTAAGGCGCGGCCTGACAGTTCCGTTGAGCAAGGGACTGGGGGGGGGCACAATTATGTTGGGGTCGTCGCAAGGGGCCTCGGCGGCCAAGTCGCAATGAAGGTTTCCTGTGTTTGTGCACTGTACTAGTGGCCCTACTGCTTTCCTGGAGGAGGGTTATGGAGTCATCAGTGTCGGTGAGAACATGCCCTTGACGGCAGCTTTGACTGATTTTGGAGTGGGTTTATCTGTCGGCCTCTACAACCAAAGGGTTGCGGTGTTTGGCGGTGGTATCAAAGAAACGCTTAGAAAGGCGTTTCATGAATTGCTGGATTTTCATTATGTTACTTAATATGACTTAACATAATCTTGATACACACAACTCAATTAGCCACTGTCCGTTATGGGAGAATTTGCCTTTGATGTCTCCATATTGAAAACTCACCGTCTGGTTCCCGGTTAGAATGTGAATGTCACTACCCGCTATATTGCCTATCATAGTAGGTATCTCTACAATCACATGGCATGGGACATGTTGTCAATCCATCTTTCTTACATTCTAATGTAGAACCTCTTTCAAACAATGCCTTGAACCATATATATTCCAGTATGTTCTTTCCCCCTATCAAATCTAATAAGTCAACCACTCTTTTTCTGTGCAGCCAGTGGACTGTATGGATTACCTTTGCTAGTCAAAATCCTCTGGTTCCAGGACGGCGACAACTCTGTACCTATTTCTGTAGCGGTACGCTGGGGACTTCAGGAGAGGGTTTTTTATGTAATTAAACCTCCACGCTCTCCCCCCCCCTCATCCCATCCGTGCCGGAGTCCCCCAGGGTTCTGTATTATCCCCCCTCATCTTCACGCTATTCACTAGCGACATTCCAAAAAGTAATAAAGCACAGTTGGCTTTATTCGCCGACAATACTGCCATTTACTGTTCTGGCAACTCTCAGAGCTCTATTGCTCGCACTCTCCAAAGGTCCGCACTCTCCAATTGTCCGCAAGCGTCTTAGGCGATTGGTTCCGGAAATGGAGAATAGAGGTCAACCCCGATAAGAGTCAGGCGGTTCTCTTCTCGAAACCGCGTAGGTTTGTCCCCCCCCCCCCCCTCCCTAGCCCGATCTCTGTATGACAAGCCTATCCCTTGGGGTAAGCAAGCAAAGTACCTAGGTGTCATTCTCGACCACAACCTCACTTTCAAAGAGCACATAAAGACGGCTCGTTCGAGAGCCGCTTTCGCTCTCGGTAGGCTTCATTCCTTACTCACTGCCCGCAGCAAATTGTCACTCAAGTGCAAGTTGCGCCTCTACACCGCGGTCATACGCCCCATCATGACTTGTGCTTGCGTAGTCTTTGCACACGCCAAGCCTCGCAATCTGCATAGAATGCAGACCCGCCAAAACCGTCTCCTTAGAATGCAGACTCGCCAAAACCGTCTCCTTAGAAAGATCACGGGAGCCCCCTTCTATGTACGAAATCTGAATCTGCACCTAGATCTCGGAATCCCCACAGTTCAGCAATTCATGAAACGCCTTTCCAGGCGCTTCTTTGATAATGCTATAAAACATCCCAATCCCCTGATTGCGGCGGCCTCCCGATACACTCCTTCCCGCATAAGTAGGATTCGCCGACCAAGGCATGCTCTCACCATCCCCGACGACGCTATCACTCTCCTCCAGGAGAGTAGCAAAGCCACCAGCACGCTCAAAAGACACATACACAAGACCCGTCAGCCGTCCTTCCGTCCTCGCCGTCGAGGACGCCCGTCGCGACGTCCCGTAACTTGTCCACCCCGACCCTTGCTCGAGCCAGCCCGCGCCGCTGAGCCTGTAGCTTTAAATTCGCCCCAAAATAATTTCGATTCAGCCTGTCCCTTACTGCCCTCCCCCAGCGACGCCCTAAGCCGAGGTCCGTACCCCACAGGGGGTGCCCTTAGCGTGTAGTCGCTTAGTATACAGGTTGAAATTTAAAACATGCGACAAATCAAAATGGGAGATTGTACTCAAAAAAAAAATCAGCTGTTCCCTACATTTTGACGAGTTATGCGAATATAAAATGTAGAGAACAGCTGATTTTTTTTTTACCCGATTTCAGGTTTGGTCCCATATTATAAGTACAATCTCCCATTTCGATTTGTCGCATGTTTTCAATTCGGCCTTAATTGAGGCCTTAATTTTTGAGGCATTAATGATATAATTAGTGTTTGCGGCGGCACCGCTCGCGTTTACGTTGCTGTCGTGCACATTTTCATTATAGTTGTGTTGTGACATTATGTCTCTTAACTGTTGTAAACTGATATTGGAGAGTTTTGCTTCAACATAATATATAGGCATCTCACAAAATTTTCAAGTAATGGTTCCCATTATTTGTGTTCTTCCTCAATATCTTCCACGGCTACATTTTTCAATACAATGTTATTATGTAACATGGCATACTTGATGGGTTTTAAACCCTCACCAGAATTGGGTAGAATGGGCAGATATCTCTCTGGGGTCCATGGCATTCAAGAGTACTCTGATTTGTTGTTGCTAATTCCAAACATTTCTTTCAAATTGATGATCTATGTGCCAACTTTTGAGTCTGATAACTGGTAATGTTATGTCAGGGAAAAGGGTTTCTTGTTTCTTATAGGGCTGCTGTCCGCAGGTGGGGTGGGAGATCAATTAGGGGCTGTTCATTTATTACATAAGACGATTTGAGGGGGAGGGGGTCCACACAAGTCTTATATTTTCTTACATGGACCCGTTGAGGTGCTAGATTACTCTTACGTAAGATCAAAAAAGTGGGCATAAGTTTTAAGTAAAAAAAAAATTGCTAATTTTGGTAGATACTGATCTTACGTAAGGTTCATAAAGGGGGAAGAGGGTTCATTCAAGTCTTATTTTTTCTTACGTAGAGGGGTGGGGGCCAGAAATTGGTTAAAAAAGTAGATTGAATAGTAATTTTCAACTTCTTGTGTCTGTTGCTTGAGGAGAAGTTCTATGACTTTTACTACTGTACTCTCTGAAGGGACTGGGCTATGGCTAATCCACCAGTCGATTGAGTCAAGTTTTGCTAGAATTTTCCCATGTCTATGGCTATCTTTCCTCATACTACTTCTGGTAGGGGGAACAGTTCTTTGGGCATATTGTATTTGATAGCTTTCTTCTCGTCCACTACTATGGGATATTTCTTGTTCAACAAACATATTGCTGTTGCAAGAGGATTGGGGTCTTTAGTGCATTTATAATATGATCTCTCTATCAACTTTACATGGTGCATTTTCCGGATGCACAGTGCACACGTCATTCGCATCGTTGCGTAAAAACAATTTAGGTATATGTGCGTTCGCTAACATTCCCGATGCGCTACAGAAACGGGGCAGCCTCACCAATACCCTGAAAGCGTTGTACGACCGTTGGGTGTATCTAGCCGGCTGCACGTGTTAAACGTTGTTGTAGTATAAAGCCTTTTTATAATAAATGAGGGTACCGCCCTTGTGAAATCACGACCTGTCATAACGAACTATACGATAGTTTGCAATAGATGGGTCACGGTGACTGGGCTTACGGAATGACTCTTGTATGTGTAAGACGAAGAGGAAAGTTGGGACTCTACATCGAAGGGATAGGGGGTGGGTACGTATAGCCGACTGGTGAACTAACCAGTTCCTCCAGGTCGAAAAACTGGGGGACAGTTGGTGTAGGAACCTCGTTAGGTTTAGCGGTATTCGAAGTCGGTATGGGGTGAAGGATAGCTGCAGAGCAGCACACTGGCGCCAAATTTGGCGATGTAATCGGGGTCCTTGAAGAAGACCTTGAAAAACGACACGAGTCCTATACCTAATGCCAAACTCCCCGGGGATATGTAACCCTGTCGGGTGTAGACAGGGAGGTGAGTACTTATTGGTGAGCCCTGAGCTAGTTAAACCGTCGCCAGTCTTATTATACGAACGGGGCCCTGACCAGTCTAGCGCGAAGTATGTAGACAAACTAAAGACACTATGTGTGTAGCAGCTGAAACAAATCTGAAGGGGTTCGGCGGGTGTATAGGGTAAACACCGTGTTGTTTTTTACCCAGAAGGGGCCTAGTAAAGTTACACAAGTCGCGCGTCAAAGAAATACGAGCCTGACTTGAAAAAGGCACTTTTGTTGATCTATATACAATCGTTAAAACGACCGAAGATCGGGTGTAGTCGGGGCAACTACGTAACTCAGGACACTGAGCCGTGAGCGGGAGCGCAAGCACGACCGTTCGCGACGACTGTCGGGCGTCTCGTCTCGTGCTGTCGCAACGCTACTGGCTAGATCTGATTACGTTGTTGGGAGGCGGGGACAGCCTGTAGAGGAGTGCCAACCAAAACCGACGCCCTCGTTGCTGGATCGGCTCTTGCCGGGCCTTCCCTAGGGAACTAGGGGTCTCACCCAGCAGGGGCCTGGTCGCACGGGCGTCGTGGACGTCGTCGTCGTCGTGGGCGCTCTTACAGCCACACCTCGGACTGCCGGAGGGAGGTAAACCCCCCTGCAACGAGGTGTGCAGTAATGCACTCCCGGCCCCTCCGTCAGGAGGGGGAGGATAAATAACCCAACGATGGGTCCCCAATTCCGAATATTACCAATTCTGGGGATCGAGAGGACAAAGTCTAGCGCAAGGGGCCATTAAGCCCAAAAACAAATCTTTGCGTTCCCTTCGGGGGCGCAGAGACGACCACGCCAGTCCAGAACGTCACTGGACACTTGTCACGATAGGTTGTGCCTAAGCGCTCCGCTCTCGATCTAGTGCCCCCCGTCCCCCTCGTTGCGATTACGTAACGATTTTCGTATTCGCCTTGACTACACCCGATCACCCGTACAGGTCATAAAAACTGCCTTTTTCAAGGCTATTCCTATTTCATTAACACGCGCGTTCTGTGAGTTAGAATCACTAGGGCCCCTTCTGGGTAAAAACCACAATTTCGTGGTCCTCGGTGGAAACCTTACGGTGCCAACGAAACCGAATGGGGTGTTGGCCAAATACACCCGCGGAACCCCTTAAGGGCTAGGCAGACAATTGACGGGTCCCAGATAACCGGCCTTGGAGGTTTCCTAGTCGGTACGGGCTGACATTATTTCTTTCAGCTGTTACACAGTTGCCGGCCTTGGGGGATCTCCTAGTCAGTGCTGGGGACAGTTTTTATTCACAGCTACTCACCTAGCGTCTAAGTTGTGTCTACACCCTTCGCGCTAGACTGGTCAGTGCCCCGTTCGCACAATAAGACTGGCGATGGTAATCAAGCTTAGGGTTCACCCATAGGTATACACATCCCCGGGTCAACCCACCCGGGGAGTTAGGATTACGAATAAACGCACGTTTGACGTACTTTAGTCCCCCCCAAAGACCAAGGAGGCCCTATTCAAGGACCCCGACTTCGTCGCCAACTATGGCGCGAAATTTGCTGCCATGCAGCAACCCCCACCCCCCCCCCCCCCGAACCGCCTCCACTACCCCTCTTCGGATGTGGAGTCCCTCCACTCCTCCTCCGACGACGACGGCTTCACGCCGACCTCTTCCATCCTGAAGAAGGTACACTCCCCCCTCCCCTCCCCCCCCCCTCCCCTCCCCCCCCCCCCCTCCCCTCCGTGTTCATCCAGGACAAGGGGAAATGGACCGATGGCGATGTGTCGCACTTGTGGTGCGCCGATCGCAAGATTGGATCGGATTCACCAACGCCAAGTCGGTTGACCTGGCGTTGGTGAATTCGATCCAAGCAAGGGATTAAAGTCGCCATCCCGACGTCCAAGGACTACAGGGAACTTACCCATCTTCGTGTCATTCCACACGTCGCGTACGAGTCGGCCATTGCCATTTCTAAAAACACTGCTTCTTCTAAATTTTTTTTTTAACAATAAATTAATGTATTGATTATATTAAATGTGTTTAATGTTAATATTGCAAATGTTGTTGTTCTCGTGTTTTTAATTTGATTTTATATAGTTTTGTATGGTTTATTATAAGTAATTGTTTAGTATAAGTTAGGCTTCATACAATAAGGCTGATGTAGCATGGCTGTTTATACACTTGGGAGCAAATAAATCGAGCCACTTGCTTTTTTCACGTATAATGGTTATTATTTTTGGTATTATGGAAGGTATCAATTCAAAACATATATCGCCTGAAAGCTTATTTAATAACCTTTACAATGAGGGTAAATTATTGAATGAAAAACTTATTTAATGATAAATTATTGGCTCTGAAAGAAAAACGATAATTTTGATAGAAAATTGTCAGTCCAGAAAAAAACAATTAAAAACAAAATTATGGTATAAACTTATTCTTAATATCTTGTATTACCCCCCCTTGCCCTGATTTCGATAGATTTTCTGGACTGTTTTAACCCTACAATTTTCTATCAAAATTACCGTTTTTCTTTCAGAGCCAATAATTTATCACTAAATAAGGTTATCATTCAATAATTTACCCTCATTGTAAAGATTATTAAATAAGCTCTTAGGCGATATACAGGGTGTCCCAAAACTCAACGTCAAGCCGAAACGGGGTGACAGGATTGATCATAACCATCACGAGAAAAATCTGAAAAAAAATCTATCCCATGCAGTTTGAAAATTATGGGCATTTTAAGAAAAACCTAGAAATTTGATCAAACTGTACCATTTTTCGGTTATTGTGGTTATTATTTTTTATTTTTGTTCATTTGAACTTTAGAAACGTAATCCTAAATAACATTTCTAGAATCCCAATAAAAAATAATGACACAATTGCCTTAAGTTCCCGAGAATTGAGACTATTTGTTAAACTACGAATTTAAAATTTTCAAGATTCGTCGACTTTGACAGGCCCTCCTATAAAAAAAATGTACTAGAGTGCCTTGGCAAGTAGCATTAAAAGTTGGCGCATTTAATCAGAATTCTAAAATGGTACAATACTTGTTAGTTCCATACAATAGAAAAGAGTAAAAAAATTAAAACCTCAAGTAACCCGATTTTTGCTATCAGATTTTACTCAGTTAAAATGTTTTTAATTCGCACAAGCTCTAGGTAGGTTCTTAATTTTAAGGCAAAATGATGAGAGAGATGGATAATGGGTATGTTTGCCATGAGTGAGCGAGACAGATAGTGACGCCACGCATTGAGACGGAGATGCGTCGTTTAAACGAGTGCGAATGAAACAGATAGATGCTATGGCATCTATCTGTTTCATTCGCACTAGTTTCAGCCAAGCAAATGGCTACGCTACCAGTCCGACACCAACCAGTTAGTACGTTTCGCTCATTCGTCTACTGCGCACGTTCGTATTCGCTTGTGTTGATTTAGTACTGACAACTTTGGCTTCTCTTTTTGGACTTGAATCTTTGTGAATTGGACTTGTTGATAACATACCGGCAACTTTGGCTTCTCTCTGGACTTTTGTGTTGGCATCCTTTTTATCTACCATGCCTACGCGCTACACTTCACAAGAATATGCGAACATGCACCTCATTTATGGGGAATGCAGATGCAACGCAAGTGCTGCCGCTAGACTTTATCGTGAAAGATATCCAAATTTAGAGCGCTACCCGGATCACCGCGTGTTTGTTAATGTGCACCGTTCACTCACAGAGGGCGGCCATTTCCCGAATCAAATACAGGCTGGAGGTAGACCTGTGTTTCCTTTCCAGGAAGAAGTATTGCAAGAGGTCGCACGTGACCGAAGTATTTCCGTACGTGGAATTGAAGAAAGAACGGGAATACCGAAAAGCACTGCTCATCGTATTTTACAAAGAGCCGAAATGCATCCGTTTCACGTACAACGAGTTCGAAGTCTTCTACCTCGAGATTATCAGGAAAGGATTTCTTTTTGTAGAACAATGCTACAGAGGCATAATGAGAATCCCCAATTCATCCAAAAAATTCTCTGGTCAGATGAATCGACATTGAAAAAAGATGGTTACATGAACTTGCACAATTATCACGAGTGGCATGTGGAGAATCCACATTTAATGCGAGAAGATAGATCCCAGTATCGTTTTAAAGTAAACCTGTGGACCGGAATTTTAAACGGTAAAATTATTGGGCCTATTGAACTGCCTGAGAACTTGAATGGAACTAATTACCTACATTTTTTAAGAGAAGATTTACCAACCCTGTTAGAGGACGTACCACTAGCAGATCTTCGCGACATGTGGTTTCAACAAGATGGCTGCCCAGCGCATTTCGCAGTGCAAGTAAGAGATTTCCTTGACCAGGAATATCCGGGAAGGTGGATTGGACGTTCGGGCACTATCTCGTGGCCCGCCCGTTCACCAGATTTAAATCCCCTGGATTTTTTCTATTGGGGAGTTCTCAAAGAAAAAGTTTACTCAAAGCCCATTGAGAACGTAGCCGACCTGCGTGAACGCATTTCTCAAGCAGCTGAGGCGATCAACTCTCGAAGATATGCCCGACTAATAAGTAGATCTTTTTTAAGAAGATGTAGGGCTTGTATTGAGGCTGATGGTAAACAATTTGAACATTTACTCCAACAAACCTAATTATTTTACTAATTTTACTAACTTTTTTTCACTTTGGTAAAAGTGGCGTCACTATCTGTCTCGCTCACTCATGGCGAACATACCCATTATCCATCTCTCTCATCATTTTGTCTTAAAATTAAGAACCTACCTAGAGCTTGTGTGAATTAAAAACATTTTAACTGAGTAAAATGAGATAGCAAAAATCGGGTTACTTGAGGTTTTAAATTTTTTTACTCTTTTCTATTGTATGGAACTAACAAGTATTGTACCATTTTAGAATTCTGATTAAATGCGCCAACTTTTAATGCCACTTGCCAAGGCACTCTAGTACATTTTTTTTATAGGAGGGCCTGTCAAAGTCGACGAATCTTGAAAATTTTAAATTCGTAGTTTAACAAATAGTCTCAATTCTCGGAAACTTGAGGCAATTGTGTCATTATTTTTTATTGGGATTCTAGAAATGTTATTTAGGATTACGTTTCCAAAGTTCAAATGAACAAAAATAAAAAAGAATAACCACAATAACCGAAAAATGGTACAGTTTGATCAAATTTCTAGGTTTTTCTTAAAATGCCCATAATTTTTAAACTGCATGGGATAGATTTTTTTTCAGATTTTTCTCGTGATGGTTATGATCAATCCTGTCACCCCGTTTCGGCTTGACGTTGAGTTTTGGGACACCCTGTATGTTTCGATTTGATACGTTCCATAATACCAAAAATAATAACCATTATACGTGCAAAAAAAAGCAAGTGGCTCGATTTATTTGCTCCCAAGTGTATTATAAGAATGGTAATATTGCATTTATTTGTTAATTGTAAACACTGTTTTGATGTTAAAATATAGTCATTGTTGAAAAATGCTGTTTTATTTTGTAAATCAGATTTCCTGTAAACAAATAATCAGAGATGTAAGGTCCGGCCGCGCTAAATTTGCCAAAGATGTAGTAAACAACAATGGCCGCTCGAAATTGAATAAAATCTATATACTATTAGACATTTATTTTAAGGTGAATGGGTAGTTGTAGCCCGCGAAATTCAATTTTTCTTAAGTTTTTTGCAATTTGCAGATCAGTGTCAGGTTGTATCTTGATCCAAATATGATTCGCGACTATAATAGACATGTATTTACAGAATCATAGTCATTAGAATCATTAATATATCTCTTTAAGTTAGATTTCTACCACAAACACTTTTCCATACGAGATTTGTTCTTAACGGTAGAAATCTAACTTAGAAAGATGTTTAATGATTCTAATTATTATAATTCTGTAAATACATACCGGTTATAGTCGCGAATCATATTTTGATCAAGATACAACCTGAAACTGACCTGAAAATTGCAAAAAACGTAAGAAAAATTGAATTTCGCGGGCTACAACTCATCTCTGTTTTCGTCTAAATTTCCGAGCTAACTAGACGGAAACAAACATTACTCAAAATAACTGTTCTTGTATATCGACTTTATTCAATTTCGAGCGTTGCTTACATCTTTGGCTTTAGCGCGGCCGGACCTTAGGTACAAGATGCAAGGTAATGTATTTGAAATACAAGATACATAATGTATTTGCTAAATACTTGAAAGAAAATACACGTTTATTACGTTTTAATGTTTATTTAGCTTGTTTAATTAATTATGATCAAGTGATTAATCGCGAAAATTTCAGAAAATAGTAAGATGGTTCTTCAAACATTTTATCACTCATTTTTTTCTGTGAGGTCTCATTACTATCCCCCCAAAAGAGAAACCGCTCGACAGGTGCGCGGAACTCTGCAAACATGTGTTATATTTTAATTTAAACTCTTAGAAGTCTAGACTGATGCATGTAAAAAAAGTATTTTATCTAACTTAGTATTTACAAAATACTAAGTTACCTAAAGACAAGGTACAATAGACGCCAGCACATCAAGCTAATACAAACTGTCAAATAAGGTTCAAAGTTGATTGAGAAGATTTGACAGTTTCGGGTAGCTTGATGTGCTGGCGTATATACAAAATTTAAATTAATAATATGTGTTTTGTATCTGTATTTCAAATACTTGTATCTTATCAGCAAACAGTTGTAGCTCGCGAAATTTAATTTTTCTTACGTTTTTTTTTTCCATTTTCAAGGCAGTGTCAAGTTGTATCTTGATCAAGTTAGATTTGTATACCAATAAGCACTTTTCCATGAGAGATTTTTGTTCTTATGGTACAAATCTAACTTAGATGTATTAATGATAATAATAAGTCTGTAAATACGTACTTAGGTACCTTTAATAATAGCGAATCAAATTTTGATCAAGATACAACCTGACACTGACATGAAAATTACCAAAAACGTAAGATAAATTGAATTTCGCGGTCTACAACTGTGAACGACAGATCTCACACTACCACCACAGTACTTTTTGATAGACTGAGAACTACCACGCGCCATGCTCCGGCGAGCAAGACACGCGCCCCCGCACGTGATTTTTAGGAGCCGAGCAAAATTTATGAAAGATCACGAAAACGAAGTAAAGCGCGCGCAGGCGATGCGACGCGACGGTGTGGGTTGGGGGAACAAGATGGTGGACTGCAACAGGCTTCCAGTAAACTAACAGGCCACAAAATTAACCATAATAAAGGTGAACGCGGACTTGGCCGCACCGCACGCGCCGCAGTCGCCGCATTCGAATTCTTCATATGAAGTTCTATGCAATCTCGCACACCCACCCGCGCCGCAGTCGCCGCAGTACCTAAGGGTCAACTCACACCGAAAGAGCGGCGAAGGGCAGCGAAGCGGAGCGCAGTTTCAGTTTCATATGAATTTTAACTTTATTATCATTACCATAATACTTATTATCGCACGAGAAACGCGAACGAGTCGCGCGGCGCCGCAGGAATTCCATAAACGGAGCCGTGCGACTGCGTGAGAAGTTGCGGGAAGTCCCGAGAATCTTCGAGCAGTCGCGAGCGGCCGCTGGCAATATCCCGCCCCTCGCGCCCGCTCCCCGCGCGCGTCTCTTTTTCTTTTAAATCTTTCCCTCCTTATCTCTTCGGCCTCTTCCTCTTCTTCTTCAATTATATGTGCAATAATAATTAAATCCAAAATACCCATTTTCACTGCTTAAACACAAGTTTCCTCGAGTTTTGTTGAAATTGAACTGCGCATAGGAGAGCGACCCATGAATTCATCGCGGGTGGGCTCGCGAAGGCGCGCGGATTCCCGCGACTGCTCGAGAAGTCGCTGGAATGCTCGAGATGTCGCGGGACTCCGTGACTCCGCGCTTCGCTGCCCTTCGCCGCTCTTTCGGTGTGAGTTGACCCTAAAGCGGCCGAACTCCCCAAGCCGCAGCTGATGACGTCACCAACGCCGGCCCGCCGGCATCGGACGCTGCGGCCGGCGCGGCGCGGGTGTCTTCATTCGTATTCGTCATACTTAAATTAGAAACTGAATTAAAGAAATCCACTGCGATGCGTGCGGCGGCAGGAACGAATGCGGTGACTGCGGAGCGGATAGGTGTGCGAGGCCATTAACAAAAGCGATGACTGCGGTGCGTGCGGTGCGGCCAAGTCTGCGTTCACCTTAAGGCTTGAGGCCATTAACAAAAGCGATGACTGCGGTGCGTGCGGTGCGGCCAAGTCTGCGTTCACCTTAAGGCTTTGCCTTTGGAATCAAAATGAACAACAACCAAAGTATACTGATCACACTGTACAGTCTGTTATTAAAAATTAAACGAATTTGAACCTTCTGCTTGTTAGCAGTAAGCTTATCGAACTAGAACAGTTCAACGTCTACGATTAATAAAACAGTTATTCGAATTTGATATTTAACACGCAGTGTTAAGGTAGGTATGATCTTGAATATTGTTCTAACTTGTAATATATTATTGCTAATTTCAACGACAATCACCATGTCCGTGTGGTCTAGTGGTAGCTGCAGTGAGCTGACAAGAGCGTGGTTGCGAGTTCGAAACCAACATATTTTCTGCTGCGCATTTTGTTTTATAATATTTTTTTTAAGTTATAAATAATAAATTATAACTTTAGCAACAAAAAAAAAAGGTGAACGAAAATAAAAAACGATAATGATGGTAAAAACGATTTTATTTTATAAAAAAAAATATTATAAGAATAACGTAAAATAATAATGGCAACACCAATGTCAACTAGTCGTCATTTCACCTTTCAGTAAAATTAATTTTTTTAAAACCGTTTTAATAAAAATTGTGATATATTATAGCCATAGCCCGAATACGGTACCCAATTTTAAATATAATTTCAATAAAAAAACTACATACAATGGACAATAATACAATAAACTGTAATCAAAAACTGCCGAACCGGAGGTGACATCTGTCATGTCACCTCCGATAAAATCAAGCAGACGACGCAAAATAAAATGTTGACAAGAGCAGCCGCACGACGTGCACAATTACCACCTCCGGACTCATCGCTCAGCTCCGCCTCGCTGCCCGCGCCGCCGGTACCCAGCGCCACTGTGAGCGCTGTGACGACACCGGCCGCGGCCGCGGCAGTTGCGTCGAGCTCGAGCGACGAGTATTTCTCTCCGCCCACGACGCCACCACCTGCTCGTCGGCGGGGAGGACGCCGGCCGCCGGACGGCTTAGGACCTCGAGGCCCATCGGCCTCTGATAGGGTCCCAGCTCCCGGCGGAAGTGTGCAGCGCATGAGATGGACACGATCCATCAATGAAAATGTCATGCGCTCATACTATGGGGCTACAGAGGGGGGAAACAATCTGACCGCGTATCGTGTTCGGATGCTCTCTCTTTTTCAGGTGCTTGAACCAGCTGTCAACGTTTCGGTACAACGACTGTCGGATCAGGTGCGGGTCATCCAACGTAATCATATGTTGGATGACACTGTACTTAATCGCCTGCGAGATGAAACACAGAGTAGCCATGTCATCGCTCCCCAGTCGCAGACTGCTGTTATACTACCGCAGTATAATACAAGTCATGCTGACGAGGGGAGTAATGATAGGGCTACAAACGTAAGTACCCAGTGCAATGAGGAATTGAGGAGTGCTTTGGAGGATGCGATTCAGGAATATCGCTTCATGTCGCCCGAACTTAGGCCACGCTTGCCTCGTTTGCCCATGCATAACAAAAATAGGGCGCTGGTGGCGGCCCTGGATTCGCAGTTGTCAAAATATTTTGATACCTGCGAAGACCTCACCGATACTCATTCGATTCTGTACTGCGCGGCTGTAGCGGCATGTCGTGTAGCTCATGTTAAATTTAGCAATGACTCTAGAGCTACACGACCGAAACCAGCCGTACCAGCTTGGCAGTGCAGAATTGAACGTCGTATTGGTGGGGCCAGAACGCTCATCGGCAAACTAATCTGTTTCAGGGAGGGCAATACTCGCCCTAGAGTGATGCGCTTTGTGAGGCGGGCATTCTCGGGGACTGATATCAGCCCTCAAGACTATATGCCCTGTGTCACACAGCGCATCGACTTCCTGAAGCAGAAAGTGTATGCATGGGCGAACCGTATCCGTCGGTATAAGCGGCGAGTAGAGCGATACACTCAGAATCGCACCTTCCAGAGTGATGAAAGGTGGGTTTATAGGGGTTGGGAACGACCGGACCAAGGTGTGGCTGACACGCGCCTGCCGGATGATGATGCCATGTGTTCCTTCTGGCGCAGTATCTGGTCGGTGCCTGTCAGTCACACCGAAGGTGATTGGGCTCGAGAGGTCGAGCGAGCCTGCGATCCAATACCAGAAATGGGGGCTATAACCATCTGCCCCCAAGATGTAGCTCGTGCAGTCCGTCCACTGCCCAACTGGAAGTCTCCAGGGCCGGACGGGCTGCAGAACTTTTGGATAAAATGGTTTACAAGGTCGCACGCTCGCTTGGCATCTCAGTTCCAGATCGCTTTGGAATCTGGTTCGCTACCCCAGTTCCTAACGACAGGAATTACCCACCTGCTCCATAAATCAGGTAGCACCGCGGAACCCAAGAATTATAGGCCGATCACGTGTTTACCGACGGTTTATAAAGTTCTTACATCCATTTTGAGAGCTAAAATTAACAAACATATAGACACCAACGCCATCATGTCTACCTCTCAGAATGGATGTAGGAATGGATCCCGCGGTACTAAGGAGCTACTCCTCATTGATATGGCCATTAGCCAACAGGTTCGTCGCTTCCGAAAGGATCTGTCGACATGTTGGATAGATTATAAGAAGGCCTATGACTCGGTGCCACATACATGGCTCATGAGGGTGTTGGAATTGTATAAAGTAGATACAACTCTGCGCACCTTCCTGATGTTGTGTATGGGGCAATGGAGGACGGTCCTTCGCTATCCAGGATGTCGAAATATTCAGAGGAATAGCGAACCGATAAGGATCGAGCGAGGCATATTTCAGGGTGATAGTTTGAGTCCGCTTTGGTTCTGCTTAGCCTTGAATCCTCTTAGCACACTGCTGGAGGATTCAGGTCTAGGCTATCGGTTGAGGAGAGGTGGTCAGGTTATATCGCACCTCCTCTACATGGATGATCTAAAACTCTTTGCCCCCAACAATTTGCAACTGATGGAGCTACTGAAAGTAACTCAAACTTTCAGTAACGCTATTAGGATGGAATTTGGTGTGGACAAATGTGCGGTCATGCATGTAAAACGAGGGGAGATTGTGGAATCCGTGGGAACTCAACTCTCGGATTCCACAAACCTAAGAGCCCTCTCCGCATCCGAAACCTATAAGTATTTGGGTATGTCGGAAGCGTTAGGCATCAATGTTACTGATATGAAGCAATCGTTGAAGGAGCGCTTCTTTGGCCGCCTGAAAAAAGTACTTAATAGTCTTCTATCAGGCGGAAACAAGGTGCGCGCCTTCAACGGTTGGGTCATGCCGGTTTTGATGTACTCTTTTGGCATACTCAAATGGACTCAAACCGAACTCGACGCCCTGGATAGGAGGGTCCGTACACTGCTGACTGCAAATCGAATGCATCACCCACGGTCATCGGTAATGAGGTTGTATATCCCGCGAAAGTGTGGGGGTCGAGGGTTTTTAAACGCTAAGACCCTCCACAATCGCGAGATATGCAATCTCAGGGAATACTTCCAAGAAACCGACGTGGGGATGCATCGAGATGTAGTCATAGTGGACAAGGGCCTCACCCCGCTCTCCTTGGCTAAAGAGAACTGGCGCAAACCAGTAGTGCTTGACACTAATGATCGCATGGAGGTATGGCAGAGTAAGGAGCTTCACGGACGCTTTTTCCGGGCCCTTCATGGACCGGATGTAGACCTACTAGCGTCCGTAGCCTGGCTACGTTGCGGTGATCTCTTTGGAGAAACCGAAGGTTTTATTTGTGCAATTATGGACGAAGTTGTGATGACGAACAATTACCGGAGATTTATTGTGAAAGACGGCACGGTTGACATCTGTCGGGCATGCCACCGACCGGGAGAATCAATCAGGCATATTATCTCCGGGTGTTCTCGTCTAGCTAACGGAGAATACTTGCATAGACACAACCTTGTAGCCAGGATAATCCATCAGCAACTTGCTCTGAAATACAGCCTTGTGGAATCGGAGGTGCCGTACTACAGGTATGTGCCCGACCCAGTTCTCGAAAATGGAAATATCACATTGTACTGGGATCGATCCATCATCACTGACAGGACTATTGTTGCCAATAAGCCTGATATAGTGGTGATGGATCGATTAGAGCGGCGCGCAATGATTGTTGACATAACCGTCCCGCATGATGAGAACCTCGTGAAAGCTGAGAAAGATAAACAAATCAAGTATCTTGACTTGGCTCGCGAGGTTGTCGACATGTGGGATGTTGACTCAGCAATCATTGTGCCGATAGTCGTCACAGCCAATGGATTGATTGCCAAAAGCCTCGACCAACACCTGAGGAGGCTCACGTTAGGCAGCTGGATCAAGGGCTTGATTCAGAAAGCGGTACTTCTGGACACGGCTCGCATTGTCAGGAGGTTCCTCTCTCTGGAGCCCTGACCGCCGGTAGCTTGGACCCTGTTCCCGATACCGGTGGGCTACTATTTTTTATATTTTTAAATGTTTTTATATATTTTTTATACTAATATTTAAAAATATAATTTATATGTATATAGTGAAATAAAGGACGTAAATGATATAACAGTTACTAATAACGTTGTTACATACTTCACAGAGTTTAATGTAGTGAATCAACATGTTATAATATTTAGAAATATATAGGTATGTATTTCTATTTCATAACAATAACATCACCACATTAAATATCGTTGAACTAAATAAAATAGCATTATACGTTGATGTTTTACCTACTAGGTATACTATATATCAATTTGTTTTGTAAGTATGTAGTTATGTTGAGTTATAAATAAGGTTTTGACAAAGACTTCTCGTCGGTAAATATGACAACATAATCTTCCCAATTAAAATTGAGATATTCTTGGGCAAAGCGGACCCTTGCTTGGCGATGTGCAGCAGTCAGTTAAATTTTACGTGCTGGCTTGTATTGTTTCAGTCCAGCAACATGCAAATGTTTTCTGACCGTCTGAACAGAAACATTATACTGCATTGAGTAGGCAAAAATGGGTGTTCAGTATGCCTTCTAACAATTGCTTGATGATGTTCTGACACAGGAGTAACATTGCAGGTTTTGGTTCAGGACGATCCTTTTGAATATTCCCTGTCTCTTCAAAACGTCTTAGCCACAGTCTGACTGTATTTCTCTGAAACAACACAATAAGCATAATTTTAATAACCCGGTAATCATAATTTTTCGAATAAGTTTGCAAAAATACCTTTACATAAACCACATTAGACCTATAAATGATCTCATAATGAAACAGTTAATTTTCTATTATTCTATACAGACGTTTTTAAGCCAACTAACGAATTAAGGAAGTATAAAAAAGAATACACTTACCGCTATATTAAGTTTCCTAGCAATCGCTTTAATACCAACATTCTCCTTATGCAAATACAATATTTTGTATTTTAAATAATCACTCAACTGAGACATGACGATTAAACTATCAAAACCGATAATAATAATTAATAAAAAGGCGTGAATTTTCGCAACTTAGTAAGGCAATATAAAAATGTTCGTGCGTATTCACTGCTATTTGTGCATAGAATGTCTTGTTCAATTTATTCTTCTACCACTATCTTTTTATTTTTGTTAATTAAATTCTTCTACCCCATATTCCTAAAATCATTTCAATAGCAGTTTTTGTTGAATACGCATATTGACGTCGAACTACCCACTTATTGAAAAAGGTGAAACGTTTATCGTTTATCAACTTAATTGATATGCTTGTTCTTTACAATAATGCAAGAAATACTTAACGAACAATTTATATATTGAAAACAAAATTAAACATGAGACTAGATTTGAACTCGCATCTTGCACGTCTCAGCCTTACGCATGAACCACGACACCAGATTAACTTAAGGCGAATGGGTAGTTGTAGCCCGCGAAATTCAATTTTTCTTACGTTTTTTGCAATTTTCAGGTCAGTGTCAGGTTGTATCTTGATGAAAATTTGATTCGCGACTATAACAGGTACGTATTCACAGAATTATAATCATCAGAATCATTAATACATCTGTTTAAGTTAGATTTCTACCACCAACACTTTTCCATACGAGATTTGTTCTTAACGGTAGAAATCTAACTTAGGAAGATGTATTAATGATTCTAATTATTATAATTCTGTAAATACGTACCTGTTATTGTCGCGAATCATATTTTGATCAAGATACAACCTGACACTGACCTGAAAATTGCAAAAAACGTAAGAAAAATTGAATTTCGCGGGCTACAACTACGCATTCACCTTAAGTAAGATAGATGAAATAAGGTATTAGTAGCAATGACACAAATTATCACAACATTAACCTAACCTTTAAGTCTTGCTGATTAAAAATGAAAATTGCGTAACAAATACCCATACATAGTAAATGATCTAACACCAACATCTTAAAGCTCAAATTTGCGTATCAAAATTATTTATTGTTTCTGTTCATCGAGTAGTGTTAGTCCGATTAACTCATACATATTGAATAACCTTTAATGTTATGAGAGGAGGGTGCAAAATCGAGTAATTTTTAGGGGGGTCAGCTAATTGATATAACAGACTGTACCTATTGAGGAAAAGAAACGCTGTAGAAAAAATTGTAGGCTAAGTACTGCGACACCTTAGCCGATACTCACAGAGCATGTAACCGTTTCCGACGACAAAGGCAGCGTCAACATGCTCTGTGGGTACTTGGGTAGCGTAGCCTCAGAGACCAAATAAAAAACCAAGACAGAGGGCTGTCAACAGTAAAGTGAGGCCGGTTTCGTAAACATGTATGCACTTATTGAGGTGTAGTTTGATTGTAAATGTGTGCGTGTGTGCACAGAGCGGAGGTGTATGGATGATAGATACAGAGAGGAGGTGGATTGTTCGCAGCGCTATGTCTTTCTTGACTTTTTTATTTGGTCTGAGAGCGTAGCGTGTATTATCCAAACCTTATTTCTTTAAAAAGGTTAATTTCTTATTTAGTTAATAATTATTAGCGTAATTACAGTGTTAAAATGAAGCAGTATTGTAGTTATTATGGGTAAGTAACTAATTTATATCTATATGTATATAAAACAGTTGTGTAAGTTAAGATTTTTGTTCCGAGATTCGAAACGTGTCAAGTCTTGGTGACGCCATTTTCCATATTTTCTTGGTTCAACTTCACGCAGGTCTTCTTAGAGAACAGGGTATTAGTATTCTGTAACATGAAGCATCTGTCCGTTGGGACGAGTACGTTTCATAATCATCGTTCTCCTGCCTTAATCCCAATTTATTCGAGGTCTGTGCAACATGTCTTTTTCATCCATACTTCTCTATGGGTAAACTGAATAAGCTATCCTATGCTTACACAGTGTTTCTCATTGTACCTAAGTGAATAAATTATGAGTATTTGAGAAATAAATGATGAATGAAATAGGTACTTTGTTGTGACGCCTAGCCACGGTGCGCCTTCCGGTACGCAGTCGCCACCCCAGAACTTTTCGGCCAAAATGACCAAATCCTTGTGATTACATTAACGATTTTTCAGGAAAGATACAGTGTTTATAAAATGGCCGCCATTGACGTTCTCCGAGGTTCATATCTTAGGCATTAGAGGCATCTCAGAGCTGTGCACAATTTTTCTAAATGATTACGAGGATTTGTACACAACAAATAAATAACATGAAAAACGAGGGTTCCACTGTAAACTGACGTTATGTGCCCCGCCCACTGCCAATTTAGAAATAATTAGGTACTTTCAACATATAAATCTAAAAAATTATTTTGTTTTTTCGAAGCGTGTCGTTTATCGAAGACAGTCGAGTTATATCGAGCGATGCCGAGTCCAAATCACGAACACTCCTTCTGGATATCAACATGCCCAGCCAAGATCTCTTGGGAACGGAAGGTTGGGTTCCAGTATAGATCTATGAAAGAAGTGTTTTTTACATTTCTATGGGTTCCAGGATGTGATACTGCCTCATCAGACTTGTAACGCGATGCAGGTAAAATATAGAAATTATTTTTTCTTTTCAGTGTTTGGTTTAGGTATCCAGTACACAGCGACACAATATATATCTACAAGAATCTTCTGATGGGTGGTCAAAATCGGAACTAACGCCACCATCTTGTTTTGTCAATACACTTTAATTTTTACGCAAGAATCTTCTGACAGGTGGTCAAAATCGGAACTAACGCTACCATCTTGTTTCGTCAATACACTTTAATTTTTACGCAAGAATCTTCTGATAGGTGGTCAAAATCGGAACTAACGCCACCATCTTGTTTTGTCAATACATTTTAATTTTTACGGTCAATGGGCCGTCTTAGGGTCAGTTCACACCGCGACGCGACGCGCAGTTTTCAAGATAGCAATACAATCATAGACCTTACCTGTTACACAAAAAAGTACCTACATTACTACGTCGAGCTACGCCGCGTGGCGCCGCGCTGCGCCACGCGGCACTGCGCGCGCGCGCGTCGCGTGCTGCGCGTCGCGTCGCGGTGTGAACTGACCCTTATCGAGACCAAAAGATCCTTGTAGCGCTGTACAAAAGCAACACCTTTCTTTTGTACAAAAGCAAGACTTTAAAGATTTGATGCAAATTTTGGGTACATATATGATAGTTAAACGACTCAAGAAAAATAAAATTTCATGCCATATAGAACAGGATATCGTTTTACCAACTCAATTAATTGTTTGTCGGTCATTTCGCTAAATAAATGCAAAAAATAATATTATATTGGCATAAATTCCGTTTGACAGTTTGAAGAACAGGGATGGGGTCGAAGAATGCATATACGCTCTGGGACAGTTCTCGAACGACTGACGCGTGGCGTCGGGTGTTGTCTAGAAACACACCGCGCGCGTCGCGTCGGATGGCGTGTTTACCCCCACCATGGGCAACACACCGACCTGGCACGTCTGGATCGGATGGCGTGTGCGCGCATGGCGTCGCGTCGGATGTTCATAGTGTGTTTCTGGTCTATAGAAAACAATACATTTGATTCGACTCAACACGCATCACGTTTCATCGGGTCGCGTCGCGTTTTAATAATGTGTTTCCGCCTTGACAGTTCAACAATTTTCATTATGTGCCCACCACAGCGTGTCTGATACAGCGCCAGAGAGCCAGTGTTGCCAACTTAGCACTTTCGGTGCCAGATCTAGCACTATTTTCATTAGTCTAGCTCTAGCATTGAAATCTGACTCACCTAGCACTAAATAGAAAAATGCTGATTATTTTTCGATTACTGCCCAACAAAACGCAGTTACACGAGCGGTAACCAAACGCTTTGGTTCCTTAGTTTGCTACACTTTGTCTAAAAAAGTGTTTATTTCCCGTAAAACAAGACAAAGACGAGGTAATATATAAATAAATAATTGTCTTGCTTATTGCTTTATAAATTTTAGTTTCGTATTGACTATTACGACATACGCGTAATAAATACATTATAGAATACGAAAGATTATGTTTTCAGTGCTCAGTGAGTTAGAAAAACTACGAAAATGGATAATCCTGTAAGCAAAAAGTAACGTTCAAAGTTACAGAAAAAAGTGGGAGAGTAAACCGGGGAACGATCCAAAATACAAAAATATAATTATAAACATTTAAATTGGGAACTTCCTCCTTTTTTGAAGTTGGTTAAAAAGTGGCTCAGACCTGTTCCAGTTCCAGTTCAAAAGCAAAGTCTGTGTTTTGCAAAAAAGAATTGAATGCGAGAATATTTGAAATTAAGCGGCATTCGGAATCAAAAAGTCACTAAAAAATCTTAAAATAATTACCACAACCATTTTCTTATAAGAAATTATATGATTGCCTAATTAAGTGATTGTAATGATTATAATCCTTCTTTTTGGATTTATATAGAAATCTAGCACTTTTTGAAGTTACAAATAGCACCTAACCGTAGTATCGGTTGGCAACCCTGGTCAAAGCTGCCCTACCTCTGATTGGCCGCAATTTGAATCATATTTGAATTTATTTGAACTACGAACCAATCAGGCGCCGCCTCACCACCACCCGACCGAGCTTGAAAAGTTGAAACTTCAAAACTTTCCTTTTTCTCGCGCCATCCGGCTTGTGCGCACGTGCCAAGCCAATATTACTGCCTTCAAGAAGACATTTTGTAATTTATAAATCGCCAAATTGTACTTTTAAACTGGCGCAGTCTGAAATTCAAACTTTGAATCAATACACGCGTATTCTGACAACTGGACGCTGATGAAATTGGAGTAAACTTAAGCCGGATCCAGCTCTGACGAAAACTCTCATGAAAGGTAAGTACCTACCCACTATCCCTATCCCGATCCCACAAGGCACGTACTCCATTTATCCACTGTGTACCCATAGAAATAACGTGCTAATAACTGATTCCAGCTGCAGTTAGCTGATAAGAGACCGGGATGCTGTTGGCGTGCTCAACTCTGCCGCTATGGCGAAGTACCTACACCGGTTGTACCTGCTTTTCACCGTTAACGGTGCCACCTGCGTCACATTCACCTCCAACTGGAAGCCGTGAGTACTCCATGTTCTTATTTGTCCGTAAAAATGAGCGACGGGAAAGAATTAAGTTGTGAAAAACACCGGGACAACTGCTCGTTGGACCACGCACTATGAAGGGTTCCGTAGTTGGAAATTTGGAATTTATAATAGGTAGTGAGGGCTGGTGTCCGCAACTGGTCAGACTGCACGTGTCGTCAATGTGCGTATTTTGTGTACGGGTGGGAAAATCTATTATTCGATCCACCCCAGCTCCTCAAGGAAAGCCAGCGGCGCTTTGATGTTACTGACCGTCTCACGGAGGGATGAGGGTACGTGAGGTAACCAAGATCAAACTTAACATTGTAGTTGAAAAACATGTTCTCCCAATTCCCATACATTCTAACTGCAAATGCAAGTTTGTGCACTGAATATTGAGAGATTTATCATGTTATTTTATGTTAACTTAAGATTTCTTAAAGTGCCCTTTAGACAACCCACTGACCAGTTTTTCCTGTAATCTATAAGTACTTCACAACTTTTTTCTGGATTTTTATATTATTTTAACCTCGGTAGTACTCGGTAGTTTCGGAGAATGGTCCAATTTCATTTGTTTTCTTAATTTGTCAAGCGCCGCTAATGAGACACAATTGATTTTCTGTTGTTTCGTCGCCGATCGGCGCACCGCGCCGCTTGACCAGTTAAATACCTTTAAAACTATACTTATATTATTATAAAAAAAACTAGGGACCCTCGCAACAAACTGTTTCCTTTGATGTGTTACACAGTACAGTTATACAGTATAGAATATCATTATTTTTTAAATGTCGCAGCATCATGCTGATTGCTGAGATAGGAGCCTTTTAGCCTCGTTTAGGACTTTGTTTCATTGTTCTTTTTGTTACTTTTTTTTTTAGATAATTTGGATTTTTATTTTTTACTGTTTAGTTTGTGATCATCCTGTACAAGTTACAATAAATACTTTTTCTTCCTATTAAAAGTACAGTTGGCAAAGCTTTTTTTTTAATTTCTGATTTGTCTCCAAAAGTGATATTCAAAATTCAATCAGTTTGATACTTGTTAAAACAGCCAAGGTACTGACCGATCCTCATCAGTTCTAATGCACGTAGTCACCGACCCATGTCAACAAAATTGCCAGTTGTTTTTGGCACACCTTTGGTGACTTGTACGAGCAATGGCTAGAGTTTACGGACACAATATTCATTTCTATAGCGGAGTAGCTACTTCCACACTCATAACATCACGCCTGGTTGAGTACAACTACATTACACCAGTCATATTTGCCTTCACACAAATGGGCACAAATCCAGACTCCGGGCTGCTACTGACAAATTCCTAATAGAAAAACCCAGTAACACTGCCCGACCTGAGAATTGAACCCAAGAACTCATGTATGCAGTCCTCACTTATACTTAGCACTATATTTGAATTAAGAATTTGAGATTATTTTCAAGTTATGGAACAAGAAACTGAACATCATACATAATAAATTTCAAACATTTTGGTCTCATGACATAATATAAGAGGCTATAAGAATAAACAGAGCAATCACTGCTGGGCAGCTTCCTTTCAAACCTGTTAATAATACCAAACATATTGCTGAATATCTGCAAGAAAGATGAAAAAAAGGAGGTTCTGTATTAGACCCGTATGTATGTTTGTATGTCCGCGATTATCTCGCAAACTTCTAAATCAATTTCGATAATTCATCCATTATTGTGATCTACATACTTTCAGGAAGGTTTTAGTATATAATACATTAGGTAATTATTCTTATGTACGAAGTTATATGCATAAATGTACTGCGTCTCCGGCATTTCTATGCGAATTTTGATGATTCTTCTTCAATGCACTAGTGTTAATTGAATTTGTAGGGTAGGTGCAGCTTAACATCGAAAAATATAAACTTTTGCAAGTTGGTTGTTTTTTTATTTTTTTTTTTGTAAATAAGTTCTTTGTAAAACAGTTTTATTTCATAGCTTGCCCTGTTATTTATTTATCTGGGTCTTTAGTACTTGAGATTTTACCCCCTTCCTGTTGGCAGATTGATCTGATATTTGGTACACACTTCTAGTTTTGATGACAATACAATTTTATTTAATCAGTATCATTATAAATCTAAGATGGCCGCCGCTACAAGATGGCGGATTACATATTTTTTCATAACCCCCTCAATATGGGTATCAAATGAATGGGCTTGACTAGTATAATGCTATACACTATGGAACATTTCAAATTTATGATGGCCGCCGGTACAAAATGTCGGATTTCATATTTATTTCAATATTTATTAATTTCATATTTGTTTCAATATGGGTATCAAATGAAAGAGCTTTACAAGTAGAACATGCACTGTGATGAGGAAAGTTGTGTGATGACTGGTATCTACCAATTTTTTTTTTATCTTTTAGTCATCAATCAGTTTTTTTTAGTTAACATTGCAATACTTCAAGCTTACGTTATTTGTACTTATTGTCTTTTGTTCAGGAGTAATTAAATTGGTTTATTTTGCAGGTGCCTGGTAGAAAGCTACACGGTTTGCGAGTGCTTTGATGAACGCGTTATGTACAGCTCAGAGATGGACGAAGCCAAACAAATGACTGTCAAGGATGATGGACCTTGCAGCTGACAACTGTCACGAGGTAAGTTTAATTGATCATACACTAGCAACTTGAGTCTTGACACAACATCCAGATTTTACTAGTATGTATTAACTAGCTGCGCCCCGCAGTTTCACCCGCGTAAATGTCGATCCCGTTTGAATATCTGGATAAAAAGTAGCCTATATGTTAATCCAGGGTGTCTGCTGCCTCCATAATTTTTTTTATCAAAATTGGTCCAGCTACATATAAACAGACACAAACATTCGCCTTAGTATTAGCAGTATTAGTGTAATTGTTAACACTGCAATACTTCAAGCTTAAGTTATTTGTACTTATTGTTTTTGTTCAGGAGTAATTAAATTGGTTTATTTTGCAGGTGCCTGGTAGAAACCTAGACGGTTTGCGAGTGCTTTGATGAACAAGTCATGCACAGCTCAGAGATGGACGAAGCCAAACAAATGACTGTCAAGGACGATGGTCCTCACAGCTCACAACGTTCATTAGGTAAGTTTAATTGATCATAGGTACACTAGCAACTTGACACAGCATCCAGATTTCCTTACTAGTAGTATTAATGTAAGTTTAATATGAATGTACTAGCTTCAGCCCGCGACTTCGTCCGCATGAAATTTCTTGTACCGACCCACCCGGTCGCATCGTATCGCCTGCCTGCGCTATTTCTTCGTTTTCGTTTAGCATTCTTTGCTTTATTTATCCGTTTGCTCGACTCCTAAGGGTCCTGGCGTGATGTTAAAGTCTATAGCCATCCTCAAGAATTGGGCTATCAAATGCAAAAACATTTTTTAAATCCGACTGTTAGTTCTAGAGATTAGGGCGTTCAAACAAATAAACACTTCAGCTTTATTGTTAGTCATCATCTGCCTTTTCCCAACTATGTTGGGGTCGGCTTCCAGTCTAACCGGATGCAGCTGAATACCAGTATGTTACATGGAGCGACTACTTATCTGACCTCCACAACTCAGTTACTGGGTAATACAATACCCCTAGGTAAGACTGGTTGTCAGACTTTCGGGCTTCTGACCACCTGTAACGACTGTCAAAGATCCACAAATGACAGCTGGAACCAACGGCTTAACATACTTTCCAAAGGCACTGAGGGGTGTCGGTATGTAAAGATGGTCACCCATCCACAGACCAACCGCGGCAAGCGTAGCTTAACTTGATCGATCGACCCGTGCGGCTGTTATTACAGCCGCACGGGTCGATCGATCAAGTCTATATCTCTAATTAGGCTATAATTAAGCTAGTGGCCTGTGAGTAAATAATAATTTACTCACAGGCCACTAGCCTAATTATTAGTATACATAGATAGATAATATAGATGTACGGTCACCAAAGGAGATAAGTAACCAGTGTCTTCGGATGTAGTTGAAGTTTAGTTAGAAATCGATTGATGTTTTCGAATTGAAATTTAATTTGATAAATGAAATGTTTGTTTTCTATCAACTAAATTAAATTTTATTAGAAAACATCCATCGGTTTCTTATTAAACTTCAAATATATCCGATGACCCTGGTTACTTATCTCCTTTGGTGACTGTACCACTCTGAACTCCACTCTTGATGTACATGACTGGCCTAATATAATTTTTATCCTTTAAGCTACCCAGACCAAGTCCCCATGTATACTTTCTGTCCCCGCGGGTATAAAAAGAAAGAATTAAAAAAAATACCGAGTGTGCCTATACACGACTGAAGTGAAACTTCGCTATGAGAGAAAGAAAATGTGCGCGCGCACTGCTTTCTCTTGCTTATATCCCCCACTCAACTCCCGTTCGCCTCGCCCGATCACACTTTTCGTAACGTTTACGTCACGCGTTCGCCAGCTTACTCCCCAAGTCAAGCGTGCGTAAAGAAGTTTCACTTAAAAAAAGACGGGTTGCACTCCGGGAGTGCCGGCAGAAGTGAAAACTTGAATATTAACGTTGAAATAAATCAATTATTAATTTAATTAATATAACTCATTTTTTTCACTATTTCTGCGTCACTTTTTTCATTAATAGATGCACTTTGTTCAATTTCCATATTTTAAACACTTTATATACACGAATTTTACGAATACACAGCAGTGTGGCTACTACACAGACGGTCGAGCCATCAGCTGTCCATCCATCCACTTCCACTTCGACTTCCACTTCGACTTCCACTTCGACTTCGACTTCGACTTCCATTTCCACTTCCATCCATCCATCCATCCATTGTGTCCGTGTGTCACTTCACTTCGGTTGGCGCCGCCGTAGAAAGAGAGGGGGGGGAATTCTCTCCTGACGGTCACGTGTCCTGACGCGAGTTTAACATTTTTTACCCATTACTAAAAGTGTGCAACGCCGCTAAAGAAGTTTACACTTCAAAAATAATGCAGTTAGAAATCTAATTGTTCAGAATATGCTTTATATGGAGAGGGTGAAGACAAAAGAATAAGCTATTCGGAAAATTAGTGGCGGAGGAATTTAAGTATATTAAGCCTTGTGAGGCTGAGTTGATTGATTGATTGTAAACTTTAATTACAGCCAGTGGCGTGCACAGATATTTCAGACAGAGTATGCAAAAAACTTACCAGTTTCAGTTTGTTGTACCTACCCTACATACCTGACTCTTACCGCAGCTGCGCAGGCGCGTATCCGCTATAGGTCCAAACATTCTTTTTATCTTGATTGGTAAACAAAATGCAAGGGAAACAATACAATGTGTTTGTGTGTACACAACCAGTAAGCCAGTAATATTTATCATAAAACTTTTTATGAAAATAATGAGTAGTAGTACCCTTTCTTTGAGTTAAATCTAGCCCGGGTACACACCTTCCCATTGCAATCATTTTAACTTTTTCTTCAAAAGGTAATGTCGAAAACGCAGCCGATTTTAATTTATTTAAAAACACATCGCCAGCACGGGTCTCACAGGTATAATTTGCATTTTTTACAATAAACTTACTAAATAATTACTCGACAGTCAATCACCTGCGCCAAGAAAAACAAGAATAAATAAATTCATTTATTTCAGGTAAATAGATAACATCCATTGCCACACGACATAAATTAATAGAAAACATAATAAATAAATTGAATAAAATCAAGTGAAAACAAATCCAACAAGAAAACTTTTTTACACAAAAAACAACCGACTTCGAAAAAAAAACACTACAAAGTGAAAAATAACTTTAATTTCGGAAGTCGGTGTCTTTGGTTCCGCATTTTCGTTTTTTGACACCGACTTCCGAAATTAAAGTTATTTTTAACCGACTTCTAAAAAAGGAGGAGGTTCTCAATTTGGATGTTTGTATTTTTTTTTTTTTTTTTTTTGTGTTTGTTCGCGCATAACTCCGTCGTTTGCCAACCGATTTGAAAAATTCTTTTTTTGTTAGAAAGGGTATACTTCCCAAATGGTCCCATGAAAATTTTATCGAAATCGGATGAGCGGTTTTTGAAAAATCAACAAAAATCTAAAAATTTTATCTACATTGTCTACATGAACGATCTTTTTGTTTACTTTTTTGTGGGGTAGGTACAACTAAAAATTGAAAAATAAAAACTTTTTTACAAAAAAAACAACCGACTTCAAAAAAAAAACACTACAAAGTGATAAATAACTTTAATTTCGGAAGTCGGTGTCAAAAAACGAAAATGCGGAATCAACGACACCGACTTCCGAAATTAAAGTTATTTATCACTTTGTAGTGTTTTTTTTTGAAGTCGGTTGTTTTTTCACTTTGTAGTGTTTTTTTTTGAAGTCGGTTGTTTTTTTTGTAAAAAAGTTTTTATTTTTCACTTTTTAGTTGTACCTACCCCACATAAATTCAATTAACACTAGTGCATTGAAGAATTGAAGACACAACTCAAAGAATCAACAAAATTCGCATAGAAATGCCGGAGGTGCAGTACATTTATGCATATAACTTCGTACATAAGAATAATTACCTAATGTATTATATACTAAAACCTTCCTGAAAGTATGTAGATCACACTAATGAAAGAATTATTAAAATCGGTTCAGTAGTTTTTGAGATAATCGCAGACATACAAACATACATACATACGGGTCGAATACAGAACCTCCTTTTTTAAAGTCGGTTAAAAAGCGCAAAACTGCAATTTAATTACGTTACAAATTATTACGAACGACGACGGTCAATTAAGCAATCCGCCTAAAAAAAGTCGACCCTCTGCAACCAACAATTAAGCGGTGCTTTTACGGGTTCTCAATTTGGTCGGTTTGCAATGTAAGCTATGCTTCTAAAACTCCAACACGCGCACACATTTTCACGCACACAGTCTCACTTTTGCTGTGTACTACACGAGATGCGTTGTATGAAGAATAAACGAGGCGTAGTATTGCTTTTGCTCACGGGAGCACTGCCTGCGTGGTGCGCGGCGGCGGGCGTTCGCCGTTCCAACGAGTTAGTTCCAAAAAAAAGTAATAGATGGCGCATAATCTAAATTACCATGATTTTTTTACATTATGGTTAATTATCATTTAGAGGAGCATGTATGTATGCGTCTACAGGGTATGCAGAGCTTATTTGCACGTATGGAGTGCACGCCACTGATTACAGCTGAAAGAGAGCAACTGCTGGACCTCACACAACCGGTCTGGCGATGCTTATTGTTTTGCTATAATGTAACATATTAACTGTTGCCTCTCAAGGGTCAGGCAGGGGTGTACACAACAGTACACCCGCATTTTGCCAGTTATATTTGAGTTCCATGTCGTAGGGGGCGAGCCTATTGCCATTAACCAGGAAACCTGACTCTGGGCTGCTACTGAGATATGGAAAAATAGGAAAACCCAATAATATTTAGCCCTCGGACAGGACCTCGTGCTCAGCAGTAGCGCTTGCAACCACTGGACCAACAGGGCAATCTTTTGTTATAACTAGATATACAATGAACAGTCTCTTTTCTGAATTTCAGGAACCTCATACTTCTGTCTCCAGCATCGATTGCTGTCGAGCTCATCATCATCAGCAGTCTCCGAGCACACGACTAACAGATGGCAGCACTGTCACGTCACACCTCAAGGGAAGTCTTAATTATAGTCCTATAAACTTATCTGACTCGGTGACTAAAAGTGGAACTAACGAAATCACTATAAAAATTGACAAGGTCACTTTGTGTTCACTGACAGCAATGACGTGACCGGGCCAGATGTGTTAGTAGTAATATAGTAGTATACATTTGATTTGGATTTGGATTTGTGATGTAAAATAACTGTGAATGGATTCTATAGCGCTACAAGGTTCTTTTGGAGGCTGGCCATAATCGGCACTATCGCCATCTTGTTTTTTTCACAGATGGTTAGCAACAGCACCACTGTCAATATTATTTGTGTGCCATAAGATCCTTGTAGCAGTGTACTTCATGTGTCCGATTAAATGTAACCTAATGTCTATGTTCTTTAGAACCAGATTCGAATGTTTACTGTACACCTATTATTGTTATATCGTGTCTCGCAAGCAGAGTGTATTTCTAAACGACTGTCCAAAAAAGGAGTGTTGTGTTTTCGCTTTTCAGGATTCATGTATGTGTATCTATATTCCACCATAACTTTTGAACGCCTGGACCGATTATAAACATTTGTGACATTTACGTCATTTAGTATTTTTGGTCGGCTGTTTTATATTTTCTTCAATTATTCGGACTACAATTAGTCGCACCTGCGTATTATGGCTTCCGCACCTACCTGTGAAATAACTTTATACTAATCCTCGTTTAATACTTACTCAATAACAACACACTAAATTAAGACGACGTTATATACTAATATTAACTTGTTAGAGCGAACACCAAAAATCGTTGAAAATGCGTTCTTTTCGATACTGCGCGTAATAGCAGGAGAGTTCGTATCTGTTATGACAAGCAAAGTTGCTACAAATGGCGCTCGAAAGGGGGCGCCCTTTCGTCGACAAGTATCTTCCATAAGCTGCAGTCGAATACAGAAATCTGTATTTTGATTCCACAACGATCTCTCTTCTCTTGATATTCTGACAGACAGAGGCGTAACTATAGGGTGGCATTGGGGCAAAATGCCACGGGCCCCCAGCTAGAGGGGGCCCCCCGGCCCGAGAGGGCCATGAGCACGGGAGAATCCTAACATAAGGACAGAAGCATTCAGGTGTTAAAGTTTTTGTAGGGGAAAACATGAAATGTACGCGGAAGAAGTCGTGGGAGATGTGCTAATAAAAAAAAGACGGGTTGCACTACGGGAGTGCCGGCAGAAGTGAAAACTTGAATATTAACGTTGTGCATTTTTGATATTTTTCATTAATAGATGCACTTTGTTCAATTTCCATATTTTAAACACTATACACGAATTTTACGAATACACAGCAGTGTGGCCTCTACACAGGCGGTCGAGCCATCAGCTGTCACCATCCATGGATGCGCGTGCCACGCTGTAACATAAACACACACGAACATTCGCGCAATCGCCCTGCGCCGCCTAAACGAAACAGCAGGCATACATTTTCGCCGCGCCGTAGAAAGAGGGGGATACTTCGTCTCCTACGCCGTGCCGGCTGTCTACTCTCCATCCGTCTTACGAATTTTCGATCAGGTCACGTGTCCTGACGCGAGTTTAACATTTTTTACCCATTACAAAAAAAGTGTACAAAGCCGCTAAAGAAGTGCCCGGGTGTGCCCGGGTTGCCCGCAGAGGACGCAGCTCGGTGGCTCTGTGCAGAGAGCGGTCCTTGGGACGGGGACAGTCGGCTGTTCCGTGGCTACCTAGACACTTGACGCATCTAGGTGTCGCGTAACAGTTTGATTGAGAATGGCCATACAATTGGGATCGGTGGCACTGTCCAACGACGTTGGACCTGCGGGGTTTCTCGATGGAGATGCCTGAAAGGGAGCAGGCGGCCTTCACCTTGAAAATAGGATGATGACCTTCTGTGGGGTCGCTAACTACTAGGACCATGTCGTAGACAGGGTCCTGTTCCGCTTTATATAAGCGATGGACGGCAAAGACTGTGATGCCTTGCGGGTAATAACGACGCGGATGGAAGTTTCCTCCGGGAGTAAGTATGTATGGAAGGAGTAATTCCTTGGAGCATTCGGGTGAGTTCGCTGTAGTCCGAGGACGAAGGCACGGTGACCTTGATACCCTATTAGGTAGAGCAAGCGTTGATGTAGTTGATCTTACGATCAACACACATCTTGGAGATCTCAGTCCATTTGGACTTCTCCTGGATGTAAAAAGGGGGCGGGGGAAGTTGCTTTTTCTTGTCCGAAGCAGCGGGCGGATTAGCCCTAGGGCTTGAAGGAGGGGCGGCGCGGGCGGGGGGCGTGGACGGGACAGCCTCCGCCGCGGTTGCTTTTTTCGCCTTGCTGGCGTGCGAAGAGGAGGAGCCCTTCTTCCTTTTGCCTTTCTTTCCGACGACTACATAGTCGTCTTCGGAGGAGGACGAAGAGGCAGAAGGGGTTTCCTCTGCATCTGAGAGATACTGAGGTACGGACGTATCCATATCTTCGGGCTGCATTGTCACGGAGACAGTGGGTGCAGAAACGGGGGCGGGGGCGGCGGTGGCCTCGGGACCTACGGGGATATTCTGAGAGGGGGCGATGCCTTTCTGGGCTAAAGGCGGTGAGAGCGGACTTTCCAGCACGTCGCTGAAGTCAGCGAACGTCTTGGACGGTAGAGGGAGCTCGCTGAAATTCAGCTAGCTTATTGCCATATATGGCGAGAAAGGACGGGTCTTTTAGGAGGACCTCCCTGACGAATGCTAAGATGACAGCGTCCGTCATTTTTGGTCGATTGGGGGGAGGCTTTTTTGTCTGAAGCCTACCCGGTACCTAGTCCCGAGGAGACGTGGAACGTGAACACCCCGGGCAGACAGTTCCCCCAAAAAGTCCAACCCGTATGTTTTTGCTAGTGATACACTGGCGAGAAGAAAAACAAACAAACTTGCCAGCTACACGTCTGTCTGAATGACCAGAAGGGTCGGTCGAAGGCAAAGTTACCTAACTCCCCGGGTGAGACAACCCGGGGATGTGTTCTCTCCCTGTCGGTGTCACAGGGACATATGTGCTATTGTGAGCCCTAAGCTTGAATACCTACCGCCAATCTTAATATGCGGACCTATCCGGGTCGCTGGGGTAAAGTCAAAGTTAAAGCATTTATTTAAAATTTCAAAACTTGAACGTCAACATTAAAATAAAATTCATTCTAGTCGCCCTTTCCAAAAGGTAGTTTTCGTATGGAGAAGAATGGGCAAGAAACTCCACCGTTACTCTTAAAAATGTTTTACAATATTTGGCATAGGTACATTCATTATATAATAATATGTGAGGACGATGCACCTAAAATAAAATTACTATACCACAATAGGTAAAAGAATGAAAAACGAAACCATGACATATAAATTAATTATCTGATAGATACATGGTGCCTCACATATTTACAAACATGGTAAAAGTAAACGATTTTAATTTAAAAAAAAAAAAAAAATTAACAAGTAATAAGACAACACCCAGACGTCCCGGGTGCAGCTGAGGACAAACGGGGGTTATATACTACCAGACTGCGACTAGGAGATCCCCCAAGGCCGCAGTCGGAGCCCTTCCGAACTATTTGCCTTCCCCTGAAGGGGGACGGTGAGTGTGGCGGGTCTCCACCCATTTGGGTTCGTTGGCACCGTAGGGTTCCCCCAAGTAACACCGAAAAACGGGTGGATTTTTGCTCGTAGGGAGCCAAAAAAACTAAAAGAACGCGGGCGTAGCGGATCGACTACGTATGCGTTAGCACTCGTAGCCGACTTGCTACGACGTAGTCCGCGTAGCAGCACTTATTTGTGCGCGAACACAACCGTAGCACTGCTACGAGGGGGCGGGGCCAAGTGGTATTCGCAGGTGCGGCGTAGCGGCGAGTGCTACGTGCGTAGCACTGCGGCGAGACTGAGTTGGGAGGGGCGCGCGGGGCGCGGGAGCAATATTGCGGTACGGACCAGAGAACACGTGCGTGTGCTACAGTAGCCGAGCGCGGAAATTATTGTCCGACCACCTTTTTTGTTTTTGTGAATGGCATCTCGCAGTTCAACCTATGAGGTTGTCGTCTGCTTAACCGGGCTTGCCTGTGGATGCCTCAAAATTAAGGCCTCCAGCCAGAAATGGCCTTTCTTTTATAGTTTTCTGTGACCAATTAGTCTTTGAAATTTGCACATAGCACTAATCTTTTTGGCCTCGACCAATCACAACTCACGAAGTTTGCACACGGCACCAATGTGCATTTTGTATGGGAAACTTTGTTTAGTGATTTTCATCTCTTGTAACATAAATTTTGGTCTCATAATATAGGTATTGACTTTGACTTACTTTAACTATATACAAAAGATTATGCCATATTTCTTCATTTAAACCCTAAAATAAACAAAAAACTTAAACGGCTTTCTTTAAGGTAAAGTTTTCTTGTACTTAAGCCTATGACCCTTTGGTATAAAGTGGGATCATTCATCGATTCCGCGCTCGGCTACCGCAGCACACGCACGTGTCCTAAGGTCCCTACCGCTGTATAACTCGCGCGCCCCCAGGACTCTGTCTCGCAGCAGTGCTACGCACGTAGCGCTTGCCGCTATGCCGCACCCGCGTAGGCCACCGGGCTCGCCCCGTTTCGTAGCAGTGCTACGGTTTGTGCTCGCGCACAGACCAAGTGCTGCTACGAGAGCTACGGCGTAGCAGATCGGCTACGAGTGCTAGGCATTCGTGGTCTGTCCACTGCGCCCGCGTTTTAAAGCTCCTTCAGAGCAAAAACCACCGTTTTAAGTGGTACTTGGGGGAAACCTTACGGTGCGAACGAACCCAAGTGGGTGGAGACCCGCCACACCCGCCGACCCCCTTCAGGGCTAGGCAAATCGTTCGGAAGGGCTCCGACTGCGGCCTTGGGGGATCTCCTTGTCGCAGTCTGGTAGCATCTAACCCTCTTTTGTCCACAGCTGCACCCGGGACGTCTGGGTGTGTCTACCCCAGCGACCCGGATCGGTCGCAAGACCCATAGGGCCCTACCGCATATTTCGATTGGCGGTAGGTATACAAGCTTAGGGCTCACCCTAGTCACACACCTCCCTGTGACACCGGACACATCCCCGGGTTGTGCCACCCGGGGAGTTAGGTATCTCAGCCCTGACTGACCCTTCTGGTTATTCAGACAGAAGTGTAGCTGGCGAGTTTGTGTTTTTCTTCTCGCCGGTGTATCACTAGGAAAAACACACGGGTTGGGCTCTTTGGGGGAACTACTGCCCGGGGTGTTCACGTTCCACGTGTCTCCTCGGGACTCGGTACCAGGTAGGCTTCAGGCAAAAATAGCCTCCCCCCTCCTCCCCTTTTTAATTTCAATCGACCAACCTTGACGGACGCTGTTATATTAACATTCGTCAGGGAGGTACTCCAAATATGGCAGCCGGCTCGCTGACTTTCAGCAAGCACCATCCCCTTCCTGAGGACCGTCGTCGCTGACTTCAGTGACGTCCTTGATAGTCCGCTTTCGCCGCCTTTAGCCGATAAAGGCACCGTCCCCATTGTTCCGACTAATCCCTCCGTAGGGATTAACTTGAAAATTCCGGCGCCATTCTCCGTCCCGACATTGGAATTCTCTGTATCGCCCGAGGCCGCCGCTCCCCCCGCCCCCGTTTCTGCACCTATTGTGCCAGCTGCCATTGTCTCAGACAATGGAAGCATCCTAGCTGCATTCCGTAGCAACCCAACCTTCTGAGGTTATGGATACGTACGTACCTCATTATAAGTCCGATACAGAGGAGGCGCTCTCAGCCTCTTCGTCCTCCTCCGAAGACGACTATATAGTCGTCGGAAAAGGAGGCACGAGGATGAAGGGCTCCTCGTCCCAGGCCAAAAAGACAATCGCGGCTATCCCCCCCTGCCCCCCTCCCGCCCCTCAGGCCACCCCTTGTAGCCCTAGTGCTAACCCTCCCGCTTCTGGTCAAAAGAAGCAGCGTCCCCCGCCCTCTATTTACATTCAGGAGAAGTCCAAATGTATTGAAATCTCTCAAACTACTCAAATGCCAGGGCTACCCAGCAGGGCATTAAGGTATCAGTTCCCTCGTCCTCTGACTACAGGGAGCTTACCCGTCTTTTACAGGTGAGGGAATTACTCCATACATACTCCCTCTCGGAGGAAACTTCCACCCGCGTCGTTAGGCGCGTCCCTAAAGAGATCCCCACCGAGGAGATCAAAGACCTTATCTCGCAAGGCGTCCCAGTCTCTGCCATCCATCGTGTGCAGCGAGTGGACTGTATGGGGGTTCATCATCATTTCAGCCGAAAGACGTCCACTGCTGGACATAGGCCTCCCCCAAGCACCTCCACTTCGACCGGTTTTGTGCTTCTCGCATCCAACGAAATCCTGCGGCCTTCACAAGGTCGTCGGTCCACCTTGTGAGAGGCCTTCCAACGCTACGCCTTCCGGTACGCGGGCGCCACTCCAGAACCTTTCGGCCCCATCGGCCATCTGTTCTGCGAGTAATGTGTGTGGGGGTTACCTTTTGTTTAATTAAAACAATTTAATATTTATGATGGGACTCGGACTCAAAATACCCTGGTTTTGCGGAGCCTAAACCGGCATAGTGACATCTATACTTTGATCTGAACGACTGGTCGGTCCACTGGCCGGTGTACCCTCTTTTTAACCGACGAAAAAACGGAGGAGGTTATCAATTCGACGCGTATATATATATTTTTTTTTATGTATGATCACGCATAACTTTTTACAGAGCAGTTCGATTTTGATAATTCTTTTTTTATTGGAAAGGGTATATCCCGAAGTTGGTCCCGTATAATTTTGAAAAAAAAAATCCAACCCTAAGGGTAGAAAAAAAAGGGATGATTGATTGTTGACTCAATGATTGTAATGTATGACAACGCATAACTTCTTACAAATTAGTCCGATTTTGATAATTCTTTATTTACTGGATAGGACATACCTCGAAGTTGGTCCCATATAAATTTGGGAAAAAAAATCCTACCCTAAGGGTGGGAAAATAGGGGTGATTTGTTGTTCATTCACAGATTTTAATGCTGAGCTGTGTATTACAATTAAAAAATTATAAAAAGGCCTACCCATGTTGGTACATAAAGCCTGTTTTTTAAGTATTTTATTGTACAGCAAATAATAGTTGAAGTAGGATTATATAACAATTAATGGCTAAAGTAAGGTAGGTAGTTATTTTAAAAGTAATCAAAAATTAAGCATGTAGTAATTACTAAATTATAGCCTCAATTAATTTAAAAATAAAATCTTTTTAACAAAAAAATTAAACCTCCGAAAAAACTGAAAAGCAAAAAATAGTAAACCTTTTTTATTTAACCTTAATAAATAAGTTCTTAAACTAATGTAAGTATACTAATGTAAGTAATGTAATTTTGAGTCGGCGCCAAACAATCAATGAACAAAGATCAATAAACTACCTTAACTTTAAAGAAAATAACCAAATCAAATTAACAATGCAATGTGAAATCTCCAGCGATAAACATAACATTCCAAACAAAAAATGCGATCTCCGCACGGCTACGATATTAATTTGGTTGTTTGGCGCCGACTCAGTTACTTAGGTATACTTACATTAGTTTGAGAACTTACTTATTAAGGTTAAATAAAAAAGGTTTATTATTTTTTGCTTTTCAGTTTTTATAGCAAGCTAAACTAGTCTGGCCAGCGGACCATTTCGATTTGCACAACATTTCGGCGGCAAACTCGCGTACAAGCTCATCTTGTCTGTGATTGGGTATTATGAGTCTCCGCCCCTTTTTTATTCATTTATGTACAATTAAATCAGTTACATTTATTAGTTTATTTACAAAATCAAGACACAGTTATTGCACGACCCCCGGTACATCCAATGCTTGCGTGCGACGGTCAGGGCTCCTGACGCGGCGTGTTTCTTGTTAAGAGCGTAGTCGGTCTGCGACAAAATTGAGAAATAGGTATTTGTACAAACTATTGCCGTCGCGTTGCGCCCAAGCGACCGTGCTATCAATGTGTGTGTGGGTAGTCTGTGTTTGTGTGCGTGCGTACCACTCCCGCGCCCGGCCGCTTTTCGTTCTGCGGTCTTTCAGTTGCATTTGCTATCGGCATCGGTCGGCGTTTGCAGTGTTTGGCATTTACGAGCTACTTACTCGATCAAAATATTGTGTTATGGTGCTCCCACACTGCTGTTATAAAATGTTTACTAACATTACCTAACATGAACACCTTTCTGATTTCTGAAAACTTTTTTAATTAAATTTGTTAGATCACAATGTTAGAAAATGTTTGTAAACATTTTATAACAGCAGTGTGGGAGCACCATTAGACGTTTTTTACCGACTTCACAAAAAGGAGGAGGTACTATGTTCGACTGTTTGTATGTTTTTTTTTTGTATGTTTGTTCATCGTATACTCCGCCAATTGTCGACGGATTTACAAAATTCTTTTTTTGTTCGAAAGAAGATAGTTCTGAGGTGGTGCCATTGTCACCAAGTTAGGATCTGATGATGGGATCTTAGAGAAATCGAGGGCAACCCTCAAATTTTATAGGCTCACTTATTGTTTTTCGCATATTTTATGAAGTATCTTGTTTATTTGCGTATGGTTGTCACCATCTCAGGTAGCTGGGCTGATGATGGAAGGTACAACTCCTTAACAGTAAGAAGTTACTCAAACAGGCAAGGACTGTTTTAGTAAATTGTTTTGATGTTTGATAGGGCATTTGCCACATTTGGTCTCATGAACATCAAGTCATGACCTGATGCTGCAGTCAGGATAGTCTGCAGAGTACCGAACTCCTCGACAACTAACAGCAGATATATCGTGTTTAGGCTCATTGAAAAGGGCTCGATGTGTGGATAAACGTACTGTTAATGAGGAACACCGAAGTACATAGAGACCTGATGCTGAAGCCAGGAGCATCAGGAAAAGTACAAACCTTGAAATTACAGCACCGTAGTCGTGTTTGGGCTCATTTTAAACAGAACTAAATTTTAAGTGCAATGCAATGTTGACATAAGTCTGGCCTGATGCTGCAGTCAGGATTATCAGCATCTAGTCTAAAAACATCAGGTCAGGATTTGATGATGGGATCCTGGAGGAATCGAAGGAACTCTTCAAATATTATAGGCACACCTATAGCGATTTGGGTATTTTTTATAGTAACTCGTGCATTTGCTCTCGGAAAGCACCATTTGGTGAAGTGGAACTGATGATGAAGACCACAGATGGCCACCGGAACTACTCAATAATATCTAAGTATTTCACGGGTTGCGATTCGATTACTTTAATATGGTTGCTGAGCAATTTATGCTCGTCACAATGTGAATGGTGATATAGAGCTGATGGTGGACCTGGAGAACTCCTCAACAATTAACTTCCCTGCATCGGGAAAAGCAATATTTTGTTTGTAAAAGGCGATGAGCACTAAGCTATTGTAACTTAGATAAATAAAAGCAGACCCACTAAAAAGCGTCAAATAAAACTTTTTAAGAAAAAAAAAAAGACGGGTTGCACTCCGGGAGTGCCGGCAGAAGTGAAACCTTGAATATTAACGTTGAAATAAATCAATTATTAATTGAATTAATATAACTGAGTTTTTTTCACTATTTCTGCGTCACTTTTTTCATTAATCGATGCACTTTGTTCAAATTCCATTTTTTGAAACACTTTATATACACGAATTTTACGAATACACAGCAGTGTGGCTACTACACAGACGGTCGAGCCATCAGCTGTCCATCCACGTCCGCGTCCGCGTCCACCATCACATCATATCACCATCGCCATCGCCATCACCATCGCCTTCACCATCACCATCGCCATCACCATCCATCGCCATCGCCATCACCATCGCCATCGCCATCACCATGCATCCATCCATCCATCCAACCATTATCGTGTCTCACTTGGTTCACTTCGGTTGGCGCCGCCGTAGAAAGACATGGGGGGGGGGAATCTCTCCTGACGGTCACGTGTCCTGACGCGATGCCCTGACGCGAGTTTAACACTTTTTACCCATTACAAAAAGTGTTCAACGCCGCTAAAGAAGTTTTCACTTCAAAAAAACCAACTTCCAAAAAAACACTACAAAGTGAAAAATAACTTTAATTTCGGAATTCGGTGGCAAAAAACTAAAATATAGATCCAAAGACACCGACTTCCGAAATTAAAGTTATTTTTCACTTTGTAGTGTTTTTTTGGAAGTTGATTTTTTTTTCTTAAAAAGTTTTTATTGTTTACGGACTTGATTCTATGCTTTACTGAACTGACTTGGCTTGTGTATCGGATTTTGAGTAATTATATTTACGACTAAAGAAAAAACGTAAGTACCCACCTATTATTTTTAAATATTTTACCCACTTCAAATAGATTTAAACGGAATGCAATACCTATACATATTATATTTATCTAAAATACTATACCTACTGATTGATAAATAACAATTTACAAATGTGGAGCTATAAGTACCTAATCATGGTAATTGTTGTTTCAGTTAAACCTTCTCTGTGATGGGTAAAAGAAAACAAAATAAAGCGCGTTTATTCTTGAGCGCTAAAAGAAAAAATAGTAGATTGTACAACTAAGGCATAAAAGAAGCTATTTTACCCCGAGACGTAGTTAAGTCGAGGGGTAAAATGGCTCGTTTATGCCTGAGTTATACACTCTGCTTTTAACTTCGATTGCGAGAAATCGGTCCAGCCGTTCTCGAGTTATAAGTGTTCGAACAAACAAACACGACTTTATTTTATATATTATATAGATAGCCATTCTTCTTTTGTGTTCTGATTGATTATATTTGCTTTTGGAGAATAAAATTAAAAACTTCAATTCTGTAAAATAAAAACTGAATATTTTTTTGCCTTAGTCAAACAATTTAAAACTATATTATCTGTGGCTGTATGAATGAACTGCCAATGTCAAATTGCTTCTTATTTATAATTCTAGTTTCATATAAAAATACAAAAACACTACTTTTCGCCCCGTGGTTCAAAGCATTTTCCCGTGGGAACGGCATACAGATACCAAACTCTATACAAGTAATATCGATAATGATGGAAATCACTACATTATCGATAAAAAAATCGACAGTGGTCACTTCCCTATTTGTATACGTATTAGTCTGACCCCCCCTCACCCTTGATCTTTCCCCGTAATGTGCGATAGGGACAACTGCAGCTCAGACCGATTTTCACTACAAAATCTTGACAAGATCGATGCTTGGTATTCCCCTGTTTTCTCCGCCAAACCTGCGCCGATTCAATTATGTTTGGTGTCGAAATTTAGAGGAAGAGTGGATCTATGTTTCTATTATTTTATTTTAACGTAAAAACTTTTCATATTTGTCTGGTAGTCATCTGAATATGACAGTAAAAATGGGGCATTTTGTAGGTTTTCGAAAATTCGTATCTGTTTTGGTAATTATTTTTTGGGAAAAAGTAAATGACAGGGGCATACATACAGTAGATCTAGATTTTATAAAAAAAAACGAGTCCTCTAGAGGGATAAACCAGGAAGTAAATAGGGGAATACGTTTGTATGGAAAAATGCTGCTAGGATACCCTCTTAACGGTGAATCTATAAATATAACCCACGCGCGCGAACCAGGAGCTACCATTTCTAACCCGACCGTCGCACAGTGGTCTGAAAATCGAGCTCCATACTCATAGAAACTTAAAGTACGGAAATAAAAAAACAAAAATTGTAATGGGTCTAGTATACCTCCCTTTACGTAATATTAACGTATGGATGGTATCAGTCGCTCCACGCGTGAGAAAAAAAAGTTTTTTGTTTTTTTTGTATGGGAGAAAACACTTAAATGTACATTTTTTTGAAACTGAATGGAACTGATAGGCTGGAGCTCACACGAGCTATTGTACCATACACGGCCATCAAGATGACATACAATTCATGCACCGTTGGGCGCCGCTTTGCACGTAGCAAATTTTTGAAATTTTGTGTTTTCGATATGTGATTTTTCAAATCTTTGACGTGAATAAATGAACTTGCCGATCGATTTACTTCTACTATCGTTACTTTTAGCCTACTTATAACCTTTATGATGACAACAATTAAAAATTATGTTGATTATAAGTACCTATACGTTTTTTTTTTAATTTCATTTCAAGAACTACTTAACTCATTTAATCACCGTTGTAGTGTATCTATTAAATAGATATGTAAACACTGTCTCATTCACACAAGCGGGGTAGCTGCTGTCAGTTATGTTATGTCATCTGTCAGTTACGAGGAATGGCGGGAAACAGACAAAGTGAAGCAGGCTATATACGATGGCGCTTGGTGTGGTAGTGAGCCAGTGAAGTGATATGTTCAACATAAGTACGGAATCAACAGGATTCTACAACCGTGATTATGGTTGAGTTATAATTAGATATTGCTTCAATCTGAGCCTCGATCAGAGCCTGTTCTTCCACGATGTTCAACTTGTTTTCGTTTGAAAACTTAAAATAAATTGGTCAGCAGAACATTGTGGAAGATGGCTTTGGATTCTCCCATATCTTTTCTTCGCCACAAACTAAGCGCAGAGGCACAAAAGAACACATAAACATACTGGAATCGTCTTCGCCTGCCATAGTTTGCTTATACAAACTTTGCCCTGAAGCACAATCAAAGCCATACTTGCATATAATTGTTAACTCTTTGCCATCCAGCGAAGGTTCCACACGTAGGAATTTTCCAAGCTTTGCACAGTTTTATCCAAAATTTAGCTTTACTTTTACCTCTCCTTCCGTGATGTACAATGGTAACTTTTGGAGGGCAGCAGTCCTTCTTCGGCTCAAGGATGGCAGTATAAGAAGGACACAGTGGTACTCCTTCTTCTTTTGCACAAGATCTTAATGTTATATACTGCCACTTCGAAAGCTTCAATGAGGTCAAAATAAATAAAGCTTTATCAGCGGAATATATAGGCACAGTTTCCTTGGGCTTTAACAATTTATTTATCCTTGTAGCCTCTTTGCTCCGAGACTAGTTTAACGATATCTGCTATATTCTTGTCATGTGCTTTCAAACCGGTTGCATGAGCAAGGCTTTCAGTGCTATACGTTAGGAGGTCTTCCGCTCTCCTTCTCTTCTGTAGCGGGCTTAGCTCTTTAAATGGTTTTCTCGGCCTCACAACTGATGTTGATGTTCCAACACTGCACGTCTCCGGTGTGTAGGATTTTGATGCACCCTCATTTAAAACAAAGTCAGAACTGGAACGGGTTTGCTGCTCTACTGACACTAAATAAGGGGTCATCTTTCCTTTCATGATCTCAGGCCATTTTATGTTCTCTTGCAGCCATGTCTCATACTTTGTTATGTATGTACGTCTCGTGCGATTACACGAGATCCATTTGTTCCTCAACGAACAAACATAAGTCTGACAGAATTGTTTCAATACCCTCTTTTCATTTTCTGACAAATCAATAGTATTCTCAAAAACTTCAAATAAAACATTGGGCTGTGAAAAACAATTGTTGTTTGTCACAAACATGACAATGTCCAAATTGGTATCACAACCTTCCATCACAGCACAATAAAAAAAATAACGTAATAAGTTAGCGCGCACAAGTACTGAGAGCTACTGAAAAAGTAAGCTCAAACGTCCTATTTTTATACAACTACCCTCATTATCGTTCGCTATTCTTTAATTAGGTTTTACAGACTTTAATATTACAGACAATAGAATTTTATTGTGACTAGGGCCCATTTGGCCCTGCTAGAGCTGGTTGATGCTCATGTCATTAGTATATAATTATAACTCAACCATAATCACGGTGATTAAATGAGTTAGTTCTTGGAATGAAATAAAAAAAAACGTATATAATCAATATAATTTTTAATTGTTGAGCTCCAGCCTATCAGTTCCATTCAGTTTCAAAAAAATGTAGATTAAGTGTTTTCTCCCATACAAAAAAAATAAAAAACTTTTTTTTCTCACGCGTGGAGCGACTGATACCATCCATACGTTAATATTACGTAAAGGGAGGTATACTAGACCCATTACAATTTTTGTTTTTTTATTTCCGAACTTTAAGTTTCTATGAGTATGGAGCTCGATTTTCAGACCACTGTGCGTCGCAGCAACAACATCCCAGGGGTCAATGCCCCCAATGTAGCAACTAGGCTTTTGCGGCGCTGCAGCTTGCGTGTATTTTGGTGCTATCGTGCACACATCGCTTACATAAAGCGAAACAGGACCTTGTCTACGACATGGTCCTAGTAGTTTGCGACCCCACAGAAGGTCATCACCCTATATTTAAGGTGAAGGCCGTCTTTTCCCTCTCGGGCATCTCCATCGAGAAGCCCCACAGGTCCAACGTCGTTAAACAGTGCCACCGATTGCAATTGTATGGCCATTTTCAATCAAACTGTTACGCGACACCTAGATGCGTCAAGTGTCTAGGTAGCCACGGAACAGCCGACTGTCCCCGTCCAAAGGACCGCTCTCTGCACAGAGCCACCGAGCTGCGTCCTCTGCGGGCAACCCGGGCATCCGGCTTACTACCGGGGATGCCCCAAAGCTCCAAAACAATCGTCTCCCAACTGGTGAAACGTGCAAGCGACCGCCAGCAAAGAGAGAGCCCTTGGGTGAAGATCCCATCTACTGCCGGAGGCTCTACGTGGGGCCCACTATCTGAACGCGCCCCAAAAGGTGGTAGCCGTAAGGCTGATCCGGGGATATCGCACGATCTCGGGCGAGGCGGCAAGCCTCCTTGCCGGACTGCCGCCATGGGATCTGGAGGCGATAGTCGATAGATAGGTAGTGGCGCGCGGAGGCAATACGCCGCCGGGGGGAAACTCCGCTTCCGCGGCAAGTCGCGGCAGAGCGGACGGATCTCCGGCGCTATCTCATGGTGGCATGAAAAGAGCGACTCGCAACCCAGCGCAGGGCACGCCACGATAGTGGCGATAAGACCCCTCTTTAAGGAGTGTCTAGAGAGGCGTTACGGCGTTCTCACCTATCGCCTGACGCTAGTCCTCACCGGACACGGATGTTTCGGGAGGTTCCTGCACATCATCAGGCGGGAGGAGACGCCCGGGTGTCGGGGGGATCGCCCAGAGGACACGGTGGAGGTCTGCCCCGCTTGGGCGGAGCACCGCCGTGTCCTCGTAGAGGCGATCGGCAGCGGCGGCGACCTCTCGCGTCCGGCCCTGGTTCTTCAAGCCATGGTCCGGGGCGAGACGGTGTGGGAGGCAGTCACCTTCTTCTGCGAAGCAGTCATGCTCGCGAAGGAGGTGGCAAGATGGCTGAGGGATAGAGCCTCACGTCCCAGCAGCCGCCGTGGGAGACGCTCCGGGCGTCGGGAGCCGCGTGAGGACTCCCGGCCACCGTAGGCGCGGGCCTGCGGACGGAGAGTAATGGGTAGCTCACCGTCCGATCAGGACCAGGCCCGTGCCGGACGGCGCGTACGCCTCACTCTGAAGGGGCTCGGCGGCTGAGATTGGGGTACCACCCCCTAACAGGCGATGTCAGACTCAGGTAGGCAAGTGCAGTCACTCATTGATTCTGCCTAGATAGCAGGCACAGGCACTGTAGGTTCTGCCTGTATATCAGGCATAGGTACACGTCGACTCCTGCTCGGCGTTGATTCTGCCTAGGTATCTAGGCACTCGTACTGTTTATGATTGTTTGGGATCTTGATTAAAACACGGAGTTATATTTGTTGGGAGGCGAGGCGGCGGCGAGGAAGCGGAGCGACATTAATTCGTGCTTTACTAGTAGCCGTCTGGAACGGAGTGTGTGGAGCGGTAAAGCGCGCACTCTTTTTTACTAAATGCGTTACCGCCCACTAGCGCTCCCCCTCCTCACCCCTGAACTCTTATCCTTATTGTTATACTATTTTACAGGGTTTATTTCTTATTCTATATTCTATTTACATTAATGAGTGTCTTATAGCTACTTATTTGTAGGGGACAGTAGGGCAAAACACAATTAAACGCCGTGGTCACTGAAAGGCACATGCCATGTATATTTAACAATTTGTACAAGTACCTGTTACACTTATCACTGAATTACTATTTTCTTTACAGACTGTTACGGAAAGGGTATATCAATACAAACGGGTTGAAGAGTGTATCTGGTCTTGAATCTCTGTACAAAATTTCAGCTCAAAAGCATTAACTTTGAAAATGTTTAATTTTTTTTTAATTCGACATCACGGCGCTGCACTGGCGCGCGGCGGCGTGATGTGCGTGTACTAGGCGCACAGACACACTACAGATAATGGATAATGACCCTCGTAGTGCGGTGACCCGGTTGTTATGATTTCAATTTAATAAACTATCGAAATAAAAAAATATTAAGCATTTTTAAAGTTACTGCTTTTGAGCTGTAATTTTGTACAGAGATTCTAGATCAGATACACTCTTCAACCCGTTTGTGTTGATATACCCTTTCCGTCACATCCTGTATACTTAACTGTTACACTTCAATACACTGTGCTACTAACAATGGACTAGATCGGCGTTTTTCTTTCTTGATTTAAACAAATACTTTAACTGTACATTCAGGAGAGGTCGGTAGCTTGCTAAGGGACTGCTTGGTCGAGAAGCAGGGTGCCAGTGTAGAGACGTCTTCTAGGTGTTACTTGCTGGTCGTGTTGTCGTGAATGAGCACCGAGCGCTTTTTTTTTATATTTAGAAATGGCATCTCGTAGTTGACCTTGAGAGGTCGTGACTACTTAACCGGACTATCCTGTGGTTGCCTAAAGAAAACTCAAAGCCTCCAGCCAGGGCGAATATCTACTATATTAAGCGACTACACGCTAAGGGCACCCCCTGTGGGGTACGAACCTCGGCTTAGGGCGTCGCTGGAGAGGGCAGGAAGATGGGATAGGCTGAATCAGATTTTAATTATTTAAGCTTGCTGACTGCTCTGAGAAGAAATGCCGAAACAAACTCAGAGGTCACAGTCGGGAATTTAAAGCTACAGGCTCAGCTGCGGCGCAGGCTGGCACTTCATCGAGCAAGGGTCGGGTCGGGGGGGGGGGGGGGGGGGGGTATTTAATTGGGGACGTCGCGAGGGACCTCGTCGGCGAGGTCGGAATGTCGGTTTTTTGTTTTTGTGTACTGTACTAGTTGCCTTGTTACTCTCCTGGAGGAGGGTAATGGGGTCGTCAGGGTCTAAGAGAACATGCCTTGGACGGCGACATTTGCTGATTTGGGAGGGAGTATACCTGGCGGCCTCGACAACCAGGAGGTTGCGATGCTTGGCGGCGGTATCAAAGAAACGCTTGGAAAGGCGTTTCATGAATTGTTGGATAGTGGGGATTTTGAGGTCAACATGGAGGATCTCATTTCGGACGAACCAAGGGGATCCCGTAGCCTTTCGGAGGAAACGGTTTTGAAGGGTTTGCATCCTATGGAGGTGGTAGGGCTTTGCGTGAGCGAAGACTACACAGGCATATGTCATTATTGGACGAATGCATGCTGTATAAATGCGCAATTTGCACTTTAGTGACAATTTGCTGCGTGCATTGAGAACGGAGTGGAGTCTGCCTAGAGCGAAAGCGGCGCGCGAGCGGACCGTTTTTATATGCTCTGAGAAGGAGAGATGCCTGTCGAGTATAACACCTAGGTATTTGGCTCGCTTTTCCCAAGGGATCGGCTTGCCGAACATGGAGATAGGTCGGGGGGGGGGTATGGGGTTGCGTCGCGGTTTGGAGTAGAGAACCGCTTGACTCTTGTCAGGGTTGACTTCTATTCTCCACTTCCTAAACCAAGCAGCGAGTTTGTTGACTGCGGTTTGGAGAGTGAGAGATATCTGGACTAGGCTGCGGCCGGAGTAAAAAATGGCAGTATCGTCTGCGAACAAAGCTAACTGAGCCTTTTTGTATGTGGGGATATCGCTAGTGAACAGCGTGAAAATGAGTGGGGCAAGTACAGAGCCCTGGGGGACTCCTGCTCGGATGGGGCGTGGGGAGGATAGCGCTCCTTCCACTTTGTAGCGGAATGTGCGGTTTGACAGAAAGTCTCGTAGGATGAGCACGAGACGGTCGGGCACACCGAGTTGGTATAGCTTGTTATTAAGCCGTTATGCCAGACTTTGTCAAAGGCCTTCGCTATGTCGAAGTAAATCACACCTGTCATATAACTACGTTGGAATCCCGCGTGTATATGTTCGGTGATACGGTGGACTTGCTGTACGCAGGAGTGTTGGGTTCGAAAACCAAACTGCTCGTTGGGAATAAGGCCCTTTGTTTCAGCATAGTCTCTGAGACGCTTATAAATAAGCCTCTCGTAAACCTTACCGAGGACATTGAGCAAACTGATGGGGCGGTAACTCGTAGGTTCCGTTTTGGGCTTGCCGGGCTTAGGGATGCCGATAACGGTGGCTTGTTTCCACGTTTGTGGGAAAATATTATTGCTCATGGCACCGTTGAAGATGGTGACCAGTAGCATTATTAGTTGGGCAGGGAATAGCTGAATCACTCTATTGGTGATTCCGTCTGAGCCGGGAGCTTTTTTAGGTTTGAGACCGTTGATTATATCCTGCACTTCGTCAGGAGTGACGGGGGGCAGAGGATTATCAGGGTCTTCGACGGGTGGGAGGGGGAGGCTACGTTCAACCTCCGCTTCGACCTCCGCGAGGTGGGCTTGGTCTACTGGTTGGGAGCTGGGTGTGCATTGGGCTTCGAGGCTGTCAGCCAGGCATTCAGCCTTTTCGATGTCATCGAAAGCGATGGATTTGTCAGGGCGGACCAGTGGAGGCATGGAGGCTGTGTCACGAGATCTGAGTCTCTTTTGAAGTTCCCAGAATGCCTGGTGGGTGGGTTCAAGATCGCTCAGTGTCTTATCCCATTTGATTTCACGCCACTCCGATACGCGAGTTCTTACAGATCTCTGTAAGTAACGCATATGGGCTTTATTCGCGTCGCAGGGAAAGCTACTGTATGCACGGACAGCCGCGTTCTTTTCGTTCAACAGTTCACGCAAGTCAGCAGGTAAACTCCAGTGAATGTCATCCACCACTGGAATCTCCCTGGAACAGTCGTTCAAGACCGACTGTACGTGTTCCGTGAGCGAGTCAATCGCAGCCGTCGTGTCCGCGATAGAGTTGAACTGGCCGGGGATGGTGTCTAAGTGGGGGGATGTGGTGGATTTCAGGCACTCGCTTACTTTCCTCCAGTCCGTTACCACTTTAGTCTGGGCGGGTTGGTTGGGATCGGGGAGACCTAGGCGGGGGGCCATTTGTATGATGACTGGTCGGTGGTCTGAGGAGAGCTCTTGTACCACTTCTATAGTGACTAACCGTAGGTTGACATTTTTTAGAAGTGCCACGTCGAGGACGTCGGGAGTGTGGTTTGGGTCATGTGGAAAGTGAGTGGGAGTCATTGGTCCAATGACGTCGAAGTTCAGGATGGGGGAGAGGTCAAACAGGAGTTTGCCTCTGGTAGAGATCCTGGTGCTGTTCCACGCAGGGTGTTTAGCGTTGAGATCCCCCGCTATAATGACGGAGTCACTCAAGCCAAGAAGGATGGAGAGCTCGTTTGTCAAGGGTTGAGGGTTATCTGCTGAATTTTGCGGAGGGAGGTAGACCGAAACTAGGGTGATCGGTTGATGGCCTGACATGCCTAGCCGACAGATCGACACTTCAAGTCTTCAAAGAGGAGGAGGATCCAGTGGGATGCGGTGTAGTTTCTTTTTATAAAAGATTAGTGTGCCGCCTTTGTGGCACCGCGACCTTACGTTGCGTACCATACGGTAGTTAGCAACTGAAAGGTTACGGTGGCTAGGCTTGAGGAAGGTCTCTTGAGCGAGGAAGATGTCGATTTGATGGTCGCGGAGCAAGGTGGCGATCTCATCTCTTTGACCTTGAATGCCATTGGCATTGAAGTAGGCTAACTTAAGGGATCGGGGTTTGGTTCTGGCAATGAGTCCTCTATCCATTATTATTATTTTGTTTGGTTATAAAGGCCGCGAGTGCCTGGGTAATTTCGGGGTAGGCGTTGTATATTGCCTGAATTTGAAAGAGGTCGCCGGAGTTTCTGGCAGCGACGATTTCGCTTGCCATTTTCTTGGCGCGGGGGGTAACGAATGTTAGAAATGTGCTTGTGATCACATTGAAGGGATCATAAGCAGGAGTAGTTGAGGTCGGGGGGGGGGCGCTGAAGGTGCGACGGGGGCTGTCCTAGCAGCGGGTGCGGGTGTGGGGGGGGGCACAGGGTTGGGCGAATCGGGACGGGTGATGCGCGGGTCCAGCCTTGCGTGGGCGGGAGGCGAGAACGGCTTGGTAGCCGTGAGAGCTGGGAAAGCTCTCTGGTGGTTTAACATATTCCAAGGGCTGGGTCTTTGAGGGCTTAGTCGCTCGGGAAGGGTTGAGGGCCCTTGTGACGGGGTTTCCCTGATTTGACAAGCGTCTGCGCGCTTTGTCAATTTGGGGGAGGATGATTTAGGGGCCTTTGGGCAGCCGCGATAATTGGCTGGGTGGCCTGTTTCGCCGCATAGAACGCAGCTTGGCGGCTCTGTGCACAACGCACGGTCCTTAGGACGTGGGCATTGGTCAGTGCCGTGTTCGCCCAGGCACTTGACGCACCTGGGTTTGGCGTGGCAGAAGTTCTGCGAGTGGCCATAGAGTTGGCAACGGTGACATTGCCCGATGATGCCACTCTTTCGTGGTTTCTCTATCTCAATGCCCGTGAGTGAGCATATTGATTTGATCTTGAAGATCGGATGATGTCCCTCTGAGGGGGGGCAGACGACGAGTACCATGTCGTAAGCGACTTGGCCTCTAGATCGGTGCATTCGGTGCACCTCAGTCACAGGGACGTTCTGCGACTCAGTCGGCCTTTATATCGGCGACTTGAATTTCCTTAGGGATCCTTCGGATCACCACTCGGGTCTGACGTTCTTCAGGCAGGGAGTAGGTGTGAAAGGACACACCTCTTTGCCGGAGAAGGCTGGTAAGCTCCCTGTAGTCTTTGGACGTAGGGATGGTTACCTTAATACCCTGAAGGGTGGATCGGGCGTTGGTGAATCCGATCTTGCGATCGGCACACCATTTAGAGACGTCCGTCCATCTCCCCTTGTCTTGGATGAACACAGGGGGAGGGGGGGGGGGACTTTCTTTGGGGCGGAGGAGGGGCCAGCACTTTGGCTGGGGGGAGAGTCCTTTTGGCAGGACTGAGATGTCGTGGGGGGGGCAGTGGCAGGAGCTGCCGGTGAGTCGGGGGCGAGGTAGAGGGGAGACAGGGCTGTCTCAGTCGCAGGGATCTTGGCTGCCTGCGTGGAGGAGGTCTGCTTCCTCTTTCTCTTGCTCCTTTTTCCTGACGACGCCAGTATGTAACCGTCGTCGTCGGAGGAGGGGGAGGAGTCGGTGGAGTGCTGGGACTCCAGGTCCGAGTCGTCACGTGGACGTTTGGAGGACGCGTCTTCAGCGTCCATGGCCGCTGGAGAGCCGATTGGGCTGTCCAGCTCCGAGTCCGAAAAGGTCGGTTGGGGGGGGGAGGTTTGCTGCATGGCAGCGAACTTTGCGCCATATTTGGCGACGAAGTCGGGGTCCTTAAAAAGGACCTCCTTAAAGAACGCCACTATCGTGGCGTCCTGCATGGTCTTAGGGGGGGGGGGGTCAGTGTACGACTAGCGTACTGGACTGTCCTAACTAACTCCCCGGGTGGGTGGGCCCGGGGATGAGTAACCCTCCCTGCCGGGTTTAGGCAGGGAGGTGAGTGCTTAAGGTGGGCCCTAAGCTTGAGTTCCTACCGCCAATCTTAATGTGCGGTAGGGCCCTATGGGTCTTTCGACCGATCCGGGCCGCTGGGGTAGACACACCCAGTCGTCCCGGGTGCAGCTGTGGACAAACGGGGTTAAAATGCTACCAGACTGCGACTAGGAGATCCCCCAAGGTCGCAGTCGGAGCCCTTCCGACGGTTTTGCCTAGCCCTGAAGGGGGTCGGCGGGTGTGGCGGGTCTCCACCCACTTGGGTTTGTTGGCACCGTAAGGTTTCCCCCAAGTACCACTTAAAACGGTGGATTTATGCTCTTAAGGAGCGTCAAAAACGCGAGCGCAGTGGATAGGCTACGAATGCCTAGCACTCGTAGCCGATCTGCTACGCCGTAGCTCTCGTAGCAGCACTTTGTCCGCGCGTGAACGCAAACCGTAGCACTGCTACGGAAAGGGGCGGGGCCGGTGGCCAACGCGAGTGCGGCGTAGCTGCGAGTGCTACAGGCGTAGCACTGCAGCGAGTCCGAGACGGTTTTTTTTTTTAATATGGCATCTCGCATTTCAACCTATGAGGTTGTCGTCTGCTTAACCGGGCTTGCCTGTAGATGCCTCAAAATTAAGGCCTCCAGCCAGGGCTTAAAAACTTATTTAAGGGTACCACCCTTATGACAACGAGACCTGTCGTTGCGAACTAATTTGTAATTGGCGATGTTCGGGTTGCGCTGATGCGGTTTCAGGAAGGTTTCCTGTACTAGGAGAATGTCTAGCTGGTGATCGCGGCGGAAAGAGGCGATCTCATCTCGTTGGGAAGAAATGCCATTGGCATTGAAAAAACCTTATCTAAGTGAGCGGGGTTTGGTAACACTAATTCTTTGTTGATCCATTGGAGCAATTAGAATTTGAGTGTTTGCATGATTTGCGTAACCTGAGGGTACGCATTGAAAATCTCTGCGATGCGCAGAGCATTGCCATTGCAGGCTTGGATTTCTGCCGCCATAGCATTTACGGGGGCGATGAGCGATGCGTAAGCACCGATTATTACCTGCATGCTGTTGGGCTCTAGGCCGGAGGCAGGGGGGAGGGGCTGCCCTACTAGGAACTGCGGGAGCAGTCCTGGGTACGGTAGTGGGTTTGACTACCGGTGCTACTGGGCCTGCGGGGGCTAGTGTAGGCGCTGGGATGGGTATTTCCATTAGCGCTGGGATGGTCGGGGGTTGGGATGGCACCGAAGCTGTAGTAGCTTTTTGGTGGAATAGGTTAGCCCAGGGTGAGGACCTTTGTGGGCTGAGCCGAACGGGTATTTGTGAAGATAGGATCTTCACTGAGGGGCTCTCTCGTTGCTGGCGATCGTTTGCTCTTTTCGCCAATTTGGGAGATAATGGTTTCGGGGCTTTGGGACAGCCCCGGTAGTTTGCCGGGTGCCCAGATTGTCCGCAGAGGATGCAACTTGGTGGCTCTGTGCACAGGGCGCGGTCCTTGGGACGGGGACAGTCTGCTGTTCCGTGTCTACCTAGACACTTGACGCATCTAGGAGTCGCGTAACAGTTGGACTGCGAATGGCCATATAATTGGCATCTGTGACATTGTCCAATGACGTTGGACCTGCGGGGCTTCTCAGTAGAAATGCCCGACAGAGAGCAAACGGCCTTTACTTTGAAGATGGGGTGGTAACCATCAGTAGGGTCGCAGACTACTAGGACCATGTCGTAGACTAGGCCCTTTTTCGCTCTATGCAAGCGATGGACGGCGGTAACCGGGATCCCGGGATTGCGAGATAAGATCTTCTTTAATCTCGTCAGTGGGGATATCCGTGGGCACGCGTCTAATAACGACGCGGGTTGCGGTCTCCTCTAAGGGGGAGTATGTATGGAAGGAGTAGTTCCTTCCTTGGAGCATGCGGGTGAGTTCCCTATAGTCCGAGGACGAGGGAACGGTGACCTTGATACCCTGTTCGGTAGATGATGCGTTGGTGTAGTTGATCTTACGATCAACACACATCTTGGAGATCTCAGTCCACTTGGACTTCTCTTGGATGTAAATCGGGGGAGGGGGACGTTGCTTCTTCTTGTCCGAAGCAGCGGGCGGACTTGCCTTAGGGCTTGGAGGATGGGCAGTCTGAGAGGCGGGGGGCGTTGTGGGCGGGCGGGGGATACATAGCCTCCGCCGCAATCGGTTTTATCGCCTTGCTGGCGTGAGAAGACGGGGAGCCCTTCTTCCTTTTGTCTCCCTTACCGACGACTACACAGTCGCCTTTCGAGGAGGACGAAGAGGCAGAGGGTATTTCCTCTGTATCGGAGAGGTAACGAGGTATGGACGTGTCCATTTCCTCAGGCTGCTTTGTCTCAGAGACAGTGGGAGCAGCAACGGGGGTGGGGGTAATGGCAGGGGTAGGGGCGGAGGCGGCGATAGCCTCGGGACCTGCGGGGGTGAGTTGTGAAGGGGCGATGCCCTTTTCGGCCGGTGGCGGCGAAAGCGGGCTTTCCAGCACGTCGCTGAACTCAGCGAACGTGTCTTGGACGGGAGAGGGAGAGGGGGCTCGCTGAAAAACTGCGAGTTGACTGCCATATCTGGCGAGAAAGGAGGGGTCCTTGAGGAGGACCTCTGATGAACGCCAGTAGGACTGCGTCCGTCATGGTTGCGAAGGGAAGGGGGGGGAGGCTATTTTAGCCAGGTGCCTAAACCTATGACCTAGTCCCGAGGAGACACGTGAGACGTGAACACCCCGGGCAGACAGTTCCTCCAAAGAGCCCAACCCGTGTGTTTTTCAAACTCAAATGGGTCCCGTTTGTAGTATATAAGAGTGCCGCCTGCGTGGCACCGCGATCTGTCGTTGCGTACCATACGATAGTTCGCGATTGACGGGTTGCGATGACTAGGCTTGAGGAAGGTCTCTTGAACGAGGAAGATGTCAATTTGATGGTCGCGGATGAAGGTGGCGATCTCATCTCTTTGACTTTGGATGCAATTGGCATTGAAATAGGCTATGTTGAGGGATCGGGGTTTAGTTCTCGATACAATTCCTCTATCCATTATTAGGTTTTGTGATGAAGGACGTGAGAGCCTGAGTTATATCAGGATATGCGTTATAAATTGCCTGTATTTGAAACAGCACGTCGATTCTGTAAAATTCATACAACAACTCGCATCTCACATCGCTATTCACTCTCACTTCGCATAAGGTTCAAAATGACCTTGATTTTGCATTCTGTAAGCATCACCTAGTCACTTGCGAAGTGAAGTGAGGTCCGAAGCGACCAATATGGCACTAGTGACTACCACACTCAACAAAATGTAAGTCGAGATTTACCGGTTTTTTATTTTATCAGTTTTTGACACAGAATTTTAGCTAAATATGATGTTTAAATTACAATTTATTATTTTAAGGAATTTGAGGCAGCTAATAAGTAAAAAATAAACAGAAAACTCTAAATTCGTGCCGTGAATATAATCTATGCTTACCCTACGAAAAAATATTACTGACAGCCAATGTCATTATTAATCTGTGGACAATATTTTCATCTCGTCGTTGCATTGTTTTGTTTACGTTTTGTTTGTTTTTTGATCGTTCAGTGCCGATATTAATTGTGAAATAATCATGAAGTAAGTTTATATTTCTTGTTGTAAAGTTCAAAAATAATATTAATTAAAGAAATGTTTACCTAAGTATTTTGTTTTCTAATCCAACAATAATGTTTCAGTCCAAATGAAACACGTTCCTCTCACCCATCGTCGGCTCAGGTTGAAACTCTGATAGAGTTTATGGAAAGAAACCCTGGCATAGCGAAGGGTTTCTTGAAAACTCAAAATGCCAGAGAGCGAAGTCGACGCCAGTGGGAGGAACTAGCCGTGCGCCTCAATAGTATGGGTGGCACTATCAAAACCTACAAACAGTGGACCAAGGTTAGCAGTGCTTTTTTTTACATGTTAGAACCACTTAACATTCCATAAAGCAAACCACTTAAAATGTGCGATAATCTTGGTTTCAAGTGTGTTCCTTGATTTCATAAATATCTTATTGTAATTTTACGTAATTTTACTCAATTCTTGACTATAAATAATAAGGAAATGGAGATTTTAATGTAGTTTAAAAAATACATGTGTATTTAATAACAGCAATTTTTTATAATTTCTTTAACTAAATGTCTGATTATAGTATTGGTCTGACAAAAAAAGCGCCATAAAAAAAAAAGTAGCAGCACGCTCTGCTGCTAGGCGTAGGACTGGTGGTGGGGTGGAGGATGAAGTGGAATTATCAGAGCTTGAAGAAAGAATTGTTGCTTTATGTGGTGGTGAAAGTTTTTCTACAGGAGATGCACATTTAGGCATACAGCCATTTCCGGTAAGTTTAGAAATGCATTAGGTAAGTAGTACTGGAAGCACTCTGCAAGGTTTGCTGTCGTTTTTATAGCGCCCATTTTTTTTTTAGTAGTTTAGACCCTTTCTAATGTAAAGTGAATTTTTATGTTAAATTTACCTTCCTGTTTCAGGAAAATGATACTCCGTCTCCATCACATGAAGCGCAACAAATACTAGATGCTGATACTGACAATGTAAGATATTTAAATTTAATTCATAATTTTATGGAATTAATTAATGATATACTCTTATCTAGCATTTATTTGTTTATATTTACTTATTATAGATTTATGTACCACAACAACAGCAGAGTCAGGCACCTACAGAGGAATCACCAGCTATTTTATTTCATGTAAGTTATATTGTACTAAATACTAGGTAGTACCTAGTCACATCAGATTTATATAGGTAGTAATAGGTACATGAACCCACTATTATAAATCTGATGTATCTAGATTATACTCTATTAGATCTATAAATATTCAAATTCATTATTACCAATATAATTCAAATAGTAATTTATCTGCAGGGTACTATTTGCAGTCCAAATATTTTAATATAATTTTATCCCATAAGGAAGATACCATTTTATCCAATTTACTTTTCAGGATCCCACTCTGATTGAGGACAGTCAAGAAGAACACACTCGTAATTACAGACCACCAGCTCGTGCAATTTCGAGAAAACTGCTGTTTGCTTCCTCATCCAGCTCAACTGTGGGAACAAGCCAAAGCATTTTACGGGTATGTATCTGAGTAGAGACAGACTGTGATGATTCAAATCATACCTTGAGAACAGATCCACTATACTCTGACTCAAGGTATATAGGGCTTTAGTCCGTAGTCGGATAACCATGTCACATGTTTTTTTTTTGTTTACTTTTTTATTTAACTACTTAAACCTAAGGAGTATACATAAGATTTTTTCAAATTTCTCTGAAATTTCAAGTGCTTTAATATTATTTACTGTGTCACTCGCAACTTTTATAATATTAGGAAGTGGGTTTCCTTTTTAAGATTGTTTCTGTTGTTTCAGAATAACCAGTTAGAGCACACGCCTCCTCCAAATCCTCATGTATATCATCCGAGCCTGTCCCCTCCAACTGTAACACTGTCCCACACACCCACACCTTCACCTTCACGCCGTGGTTCCACCCAAGTAGCCTCCCCAGTGATTCAAAGAACTGCTGCTTCATCATGTAAGTGAACAATAAATTATAAACAACTTTCACTACCATTTGATGGAGAATTTTAAAGAAGTTGCATTTTCCATACTAAAATTTTCTTTTTTATTTATTACTTAATTTATAAATTACTTAGATTAAGCGACAAAAATAAGTTTTGGCTTAGGTAATCCTCCCTGAGACACAAAATAATGGTCATTAATCGATATAATATCAAGCAAGATGAATATAGTAAATCATAGAAGTGACGACTTAAAGAACCTTCATGTAAGTTATGTAAATATTTATCTTTTTAGCTTCTCGTCACGCAGCTTCAGTTGCTTCACCTTCTCGCCGCCCTAGGACAGTTCGTGGTAGTCGAGGTGGTTCTGTGTGTAAGTACAAACTATCAAAACTTCACTTTTGAAACAAATGACAACGAAAAGCTGCTATTTATTTATGAGTTTTTATTAACGCATGTACTAATAGGTGTTCTCTTTTCAGCATCACGTCACACGTCTTCAGTTGCTGCTCCTCCACCATCACAACGGCGAACGGAATTCTCCACCACCACCGAGAGATTCCTGAGGGTGGAAGAACAGCAGCTGGAGATACGAAGATTAAATGCACAGATCTTGCAATCCTTTCTGGAGAGGAGTGCAGAGAGGGATACAATTTTAGCTGAAGCTGTGGCTGCAGTCGGGAAAGGGCTGCAAGCATTGGCAGAGGCCAAAAATAGAGATAGGGTGTAGCAGTATGAGTCGTGTTTTAGTTTTTAAAGTAAGATTTTTAGTTTTTAAAGTAAGTTTTTTTTTAAATATTTAATTAAACACTTTTAACGAATACTAGCGCAGTTTTATTGAAAGACCCGCCTCACACACCACAGAATACATACAATAAACAACACCAAAATCAAAATCAAATATTTTTATTTCACTTAGGTGCTCGGTTCGGGTTGGTCGATTCCATGGAGAAGAACCGGCAAGAAACTCCATGGTTACTCTTTTAAAATATGGTATAGTTTTACAAACTGATTGTCACAAATTTTGAATAGGTACTTAGATATGTGAGAAAAACGTAGGTCTGGTAACAAGGGGAAAGTCCTTACGAAAATTAGCACTACAAAAGAAGAAATATATATATACACACGACCTACAATGTTCTCACATTCACAAACAAGGAGTATGGAAAAATCTGTATAAAAAGAAAGCTATAAAGCTGGGTTACTTCTATATTGTCTTACTTACAAACTGTAACAAATCTGAACAAAGAGAGTAAAAGCTAAGGCAAAACGAACACAATAAAATAAAAAAAACTTGTATACAGGAATAAAATAAAATAGATGAATCATTATCCTAACACGTGGATAGAAGAAGTTAAAGATTACAAATAAGTGCTGCTGCTGAGCTGCCAGGGAAGCCACACGTGCAGTAGGAACTATTGCCACACATGCTTGTCTTCAACCACCGATCAATTAATTATGACGTGAACGCCAAAGCCTATTCACTATGTTTCGCCTACGCAATTGCCCTAGAGCTAAATCGGCGTTAGATGGCAAATCCCTAGTTTGCCTCCTTTGAACTTCAGCAATTGTTTGAAGCTCTTCTAGTCGCTCTTCTTCCGAAATTGTGAATGCCGGCATTCCTGCGCGATTGCACATGTTGTGCAAAACACAACATGCAATAACTATTTTTGCAACTACGTCTGGATGATAGTTGAGCACTCTGTGTACTAATAAGCACCTAAATCGTCCTTTTAGGAGGCCTATTGTTCTCTCTACTGAATTACGAGCACTTAAATGACGCTCATTATAATATGCTTCTGGGGAATTATCTTCAGCGCCACTAATTGGTGTCATAAGGAAGGCGCGCTGAGCATATCCTGAATCCCCTGAAAAAAAAAAAAACATAACTATGTAGTTTTTATACCTAGTAATTAGGCTTATATTCTGAAGTAGGGGCAGGGAGGGATTAACTTACCGAGCAAAACAACTTCTTCACCAGCATTTGTTAATGCCTCTAAGTGTTCTTTTATAACACCATAATTAAAAATGAAGCTATCATGTGTAGCTCCACCATAGGTTGGATCCACATTTAAAATATTTAAATCTGCATCTGTAATCTAAAAAAAAAAAAATATTATAAAGATAATTGAATGCCTAATTATAATTGATTACAACATTGAAATCCACTTTACCAATTGCACATTTCTTGCATGGTAGCCTTTGCGGCAGTAAAAACGTTCTTCATTCTCTGCTGGTTTTTTCATTGCCACCAGAGTGCCATCAATACACCCAAGAGCTGCTGGAAAGCCAAACTTTTTGTAGAACCTGTAATTTACAATAACCACTAACATGATCAACTGTCATATAAAATGTAAAAATCAAATGGTCACTTTAATTATAATATATTATACCTACTAACCTTTCTTTTAACATTTGTCTTTCTTGTATATTTTGTGGAAACCTTATATATTTTTTTACTATGGCCGGATTATTCAGAGCTTCCACTACTTCATTTATGCAACGAGATGCTGATGGTTGCGATAAATATGTTCGTATGTTTTCTTTAATAATTTTCTGATAACTGCCATTAGCCAAGAATGACAAGGTGCATAATATCTGAAACAATAAATCAATAAAAAATTAAATAGGTAGGTAGGTAGCCTACCTACTTTATCTGGATCTAGTCAAAACAAAATAGGGACCAATTTGGTTTTTTTTATGCTGAATAGAATACCAATATTATAACTATAGGTACCTTAGACTAACATGAAAACATATATGCCTACAGCTAGCGGGGAATCCACCTAAAGGGAATAAATACTCCTTATTATGAAGTGTTTTTCATAAATTAGGTATGGTATGCTTGGTTACAAATCTTTCAGCTATAAACTGTGTAAATACTTACAAAATTAACTTTATACTTATTAAAATATACTTACTTTTACACGAATTGAAAGTCCTTTTCCTAGACGTTTTGTGGGCTTTATCAGAGGCAGTAACTCATACTCCAGTTGGTCAATTAACTCCTTTGATAATCTATACACGCTCACATAGTCGTCATCTCGGGTTAATAAAGATAAACTTCGAATTTTGGTAGATTGTCGACGCTTTTCTAGTTTATCCAAAGCGTGAGCTTCTTCTAATATAGATTTAAACAAAAAGATTCTTGCCATCGTTATCGCTTAAGTAGGTATTACACTTATTCACTTTAAAACTTTATATAAACACTATTTAACTATGATTTCTTCTATTTTCACTTAGTGATCGATGATTTTCACTCGTAAAATAGATGCTTATAATTTGACACTTTGAATCGAGTTCGAGTACGAAGTGAGCGTCGAAGTGACGGCGGAATTACCTTACAGAATGCTACTTCATACGTCATCTCATACTTTATCTGTCAAAATCTCACGGTTAATTTAGTTCAACTCGCTGACACGCTCGCAAGGGTAGCGCTAGTGTATCAACCGAGTTTTTAGAATGCCAATCAAGAAACTCACTGCGGATTCAGATTCGAATGTTAGAGTGAGGTCTTACAGAATCACACAGCAGGTCGCCGGAGTTTCTGGCAGCGACGATTTCGCTTGCCATTTTCCTGGCGCGGGGGGTGACGAATGTCAGGAATGTGCTAGTGATCACATTGAAGGGATCAATAGCGGGAGTAGCTGTGGTCGGGGGGGGGGGGGGGCGCTGAGGGTGCGACGGGAGCTGCCCTAGCAGCGGGTGCGGGTGTGGTGGGGGGCGCGGGGTCTGGCGCAGCGGAACGGGTGATGCGTGGGTCCAGCCTAGCGTGGGCGGGAGGCGTAAGTGGCTTGGTAGCCGTGAGAGCTGGGAAAGCTCTCTGGTGGTTCAATAAGTTCCAGGGGCTGGGCCTTTGGGGGCTTAGCCGCTCGGGAAGGGTAGGAGGTCCTTGAGAGGGGGTTTCCCTAAGTTGACGAGCGCCTGCGCGCTCCGTCAATTTGGGGGCCTTGGGGCAGCCACGGTAGTTGGCTGGGTGACCGGACTCGCCGCATAGTACGCAGCTTGGAGGTTCCGTACACAGGGTACGGTCCTTGGGACGGGGGCAGTTTTCCGTGCCATGTTCACCCAGACACTTCACGCATCTAGGCTTGGCATGGCAGAAACTCTGTGAATGGCCATATAGCTGGCATCGGTGACACTGACCGATGATGCCAGACTTTTTAGGCTTCTCGATTGAGATGCCTGTGAGGCTACAGATACTTTTGATCTGGAAGATCGGGTGATGGCCCTCAGTGGGAGGGCAGACTACGAGGACCATGTCGAAGGGGACTTGTCCTCGTGAACGATGCATCCTGTGGACTTCTGCCACAGGGACTGACTGGAGTTCGAGGTCAGCCTTAATGTCGGCGACCGAGATCTCCTTGGGGATACGGCGAATCACCACTCGGGTCTGGCGTTCTTCCGGCAGGGAGTACGTGTGGAATGACACGTCCCTCTGGCGGAGAAGTAGGGTGAGGTCCCGGTAATCTCTCGATGTCGGGATGGACACCTTGATACCCTGGAGGGTAGAGCGGGCGCTAGTATAATTAATTTTGCGCTCGGCGCACCATTTGGACACATCGGTCCATCGCCCCTTGTCTTGGATGAACACAGGGGGAGGGGGGGGTACCTTCTTCAGGGTAGAAGTGGTCGGTGTCGGTCCAGCACTGAGGCTGGGAGAGGCATCCTTTTGGGATGATGAGGGAGTCGGGGGGGGGGGGGCAGTGGCTGAGGAAGTCACTGGTCGTGCGGGGCTTCTCTATGGAGATGCCCGAGAGGGAGCAGACGGCCTTTACCTTGAACATGGGGTGGTGGCCCTCTGTGGGGTCGCAAATGACTAGGACCATGTCATAGACAAGGCCCATTCTCGCTTTGTGTAAGCGATGGACAGCCGAGACAGGGATGCCTTGTGAAACAAGGTCGGCTTTGATCTCCTCAGTGGAGATTTCCTTGGGGACGCGCCTAATGATGACGCGGGTGGGAGTTTCCTCCTGAAGGGTGTAGGTGTGGAAAGAGTATTTCCTTACCTGCAGAAGACGGGTTAGCTCCCTGTAGTCCGAGGATGAGGGAACTGTGACTGGCGATTAACGCGTAGTTTGGAGATTTCCGTCCATTTGGACTTCTCCTGAATGTAGATAGGGGGCGGGGGACGCTGCTTCCTTTGGGTAGAAGCGGGAGGGCTAGCATTAGAGCTAGATGAAGGGGCGACCTGTGGGGCGGGGGGGTAGCCACAATTGGCTTTTTGGCCTAACTGGCCTGGGACGAGGAAGAGCCCTTCTTCCTCTTTCCTCCTACGACTATGTAGTCGTCTTCGGAGGACGACGAAGAGGCAGAGGGTATTTCCTCTGTATCGGAGAGGTATCGAGGTATGGACGTATCCATTTCCTCGGGCTGCTTTGTCTCAGAGATGGTGGGAGCAGCAACGGGGGTGGGGGTAATGGCAGGGGTAAGGGCGGAGGCGGCGATGGCCTCGGGACCTGCGGGGGTGAGTTGCGAAGGGGCGATGCCCTTTTCGGCCGGTGGCGGCGAGAGCGGACTTTCCAGCACGTCGCTGAACTCAGCGAACGTGTCTTGGACGGGAGAGGGGGCTCGCTGAAAATCTGCGAGCCGACTGCCATATCTGGCAAGGTGGGGTCCTTGAGGAGGACCTCTCTGATGAACGCAAGCAGAACTGCGTCCGTCATGGTTGCGAAGGGAAGCGGGGGGAGGCTATTTTAGCCAGGTGCCTAAACCTGTGACCTAGACCCGAGGAGACACGTGAAACGTGAACACCCCGGGCAGACAGTTCCCCTAAAAGTCCAACCCGTGTGTTTTTCCTAGTGTTACACTGGCGAGAAGAAAAACACAAACAAACTCGCCAGCTACACTACTGTCTGAATGACCGGAAGGGTTAGTCGGAGCTGAGATGGATGTGTTAACTCCCCGGGTGGGACAACCCGGGGATGTCAGTCAGGCATTCAGCCTTTTCGATGTCGTCGAAAGCGATGGATTTGTCAGGGCGGACCAGTGGGGGCATGGAGGCTGTGTCACGAGATCTGAATCTCTTTTGAAGTTTCCAGAATGCCTGGTGGGTGGGTTCAAGATCGCTCAGTGTCTTATCCCATTTGGTTTCACGCCACTCCGATACGCGAGTTCTTACAGATCTCTGTAAGTAACGCATATGGGCTTTGTTCGCGTCGCAGGGAAAGCTACTGTATGCACGGACAGCCGCGTTCTTTTCGTTCAGCAGTTCACGCAAGTCAGCAGGTAAACTCCATTGATGGTCATCCACCACTGGAATCTCCCTGGAACAGTTGTTCAAGACCGGCTGTACGTGTTCCGTGAGCGAGTCAATCGCAGCCGTCGTGTCCGCGATAGAGTTGAACTGGCCGGGGATGGTGTCTACGTGGGGGGATGTGGTGCATTTCAGGCACTCGCTTACTTTCCTCCAGTCCGTTACCACTTTAGTCTGGGCGGGTTGGTTGAGATCGGGGAGACCCAGGCGGGGGGCCATTTGAATGATGACTGGTCGGTGGTCTGAGGAGAGCTCTTGTACCACTTCTAAGTGACTAACCGTAGGTTGACATTTTTTAGAAGTGCCACGTCGAGGACGTCAGGAGTGTGGTTTGGGTCATGTGGAAAGTGAGTGGGAGTCATTGGTCCAATGACGTCGAAGTTCAGGATGGGGGAGAGGTCAAACAGGAGTTTGCCTCTGGTAGAGATCCTGGTGCTGTTCCACGCAGGGTGTTTAGCGTTGAGATCCCCCGCTATAATGACAGGAGTCACTCAAGCCAAGAAGGATGGAGAGGTCGTTTGTCAAGGGTTGGGGGTTATCTGCAGAATTTTGCGGAGGGAGGTAGACCGAAACTAGGGTGATCGGTTGATGGCCTGACATGCCTAGCCGACAGATCGACACCTCAAGTCGTGAAAGAGGAGGAGGATCCAGTGGGATGCAGTGTAGTTCCTTTTTATAAAAGACATCATTATAAATTAGTGTGCCGCCTTTGTGGCACCGCGACCTGTCGTTGCGAACCATACGGTAGTTAGCAACTGAAAGGTTACGGTGGCTAGGCTTGAGGAAGGTCTCTTGAGCGAGGAAGATGTCGATTTGATGGTCGCGGAGGAAGGTGGCGATCTCATCTCTTTGACCTTGAATGCCATTGGCATTGAAGTAGGCTAACTTAAGGGATCGGGGTTTGGTTCTTGCAATGAGTCCTCTATCCATTATTATTTGGTTTGGTTATGAATGACGTGAGTGCCTGAGTTATCTCAGGGTAGGCGTTGTATATCGCCTGAATCTGGAATAGGTCGCCGGAGTTTCTGGCAGCGACGATTTCGCTTGCCATTTTCCTGGCGCGGGGGGTGACGAATGTGCTGGTGATCACATTGAAGGGATCAATAGCGGGAGTAGCTGTGGTCGGGGGGGCGCTGAGAGTGCGACGGGAGCGGCCCTAACAGCGGGTGTGGTGGGGGGCGCGGGGTTGGGCGCAGCGGAACGGGTGATGCGTGGGCGGGAGGCGAGAACGGCTTGGTAGCCGTGAGAGCTGGGCTCTCTGGTGGTTTAGTAAATTCCAAGGGCTGGGCCTTTGGGGGCTTAGCCGCTCGGGAAGGGTTGGGGGCCCTTGTGACGGGGTTTCCCTAAGTTGACGAGCGTCTGCGCGCTTCGTTAATTTGGGGGAAGAAGATTTGGGGGCCTTAGGGCAGCCACGGTAGTTGGCTGGGTGCCCTGATTCGCCGCATAACACGCAGTTTGGCGGCTCTGTGCATAAAGCACGGTCCTTAGGTCGTGGGCATTTGTCAGTGCCATGTTCGCCTAGGCACTTGTCGCACCTGGGTTTGGCGTGGCAAAAATTTTGAGAATGGCCATAAAGCTGGCACCGATGGCATTGCGCAATGATACCACTCTTCCGTGGCTTTTCGATCTTAATGCCGGTGAGTGAGCATATGGATTTGATCTTGAAGATCGGGTGATGTCCCTCTGAAGGGGGGCAGACGACGAGGACCATGTCATAAGCGACTTGGCCTCTGGATCGTTGCATGCGGTGCACCTCAGTCACAGGGACGTTCTGCGACTCGAGGTCGGCCTTAATGTCGGCGACTGGGATTTCCTTTGGGATCCTTCGGATCACCACTCGGGTTTGACGTTCCTCCGGGAGGGAGTAGGTGTGAAAGGACACACCTCTTTGCTGGAGGAGGCTGGTGAGCTCCCTATAGTCCTTGGACGAAGGGATGGTTACCTTGATACCCTGAAGGGTAGATCTGGCATTGGTGAAGCCGATCTTGCGATCGGCGCACCATTTTGACACGTCGGTCCATCTCCCCTGGTCTTGGATGAACACAGGGGGTGGGGGGGGGATTTTCCTTGGGGCGGAGGAGGGGCCAGCACTTCGGCTGGGGGGAGAGTCCTTTTGGCAGGACTGAGATGTCGTGGGGGGGGGGGGGCAGTGGCAGGAGTTGCCGGTGAGTCGGGGGCGAGGTAGAGAGGAGACAGGGCTGCCTCGGTCGCTGGGATCTTTGCTGCCTGCGTGGAGGAGTTCTGCTTCCTATTTCGCTTGCTCCTTTTTCCTGACGACGCCAGTATGTAACCGTCGTCGTCCGGAGGAGGGGGAGGAGTCGGTGGAGTGCTGGGACTCCAGGTCTGATTCGTCTCTTGGACGTTTGGAAGACGCGTCTTCAGCGTCCATGGCCGCGTGAGAGCCGACTGGGCTGTCTAGCTCCGAGTCGGAAAAGGTCGGTGGTGGGGGGTGGGGGGGGGAGGTTTGCTGCATGGCAGCTGCGCCATACTTGGCGACGAAGTCGGGGTCCTTAAAGAGGACCTCCTTAAAGAACGCCACTATCGTGGCGTCCTGCATGGTCTTAGGGGGGGGGGGGGGGGTTCAGTGTACGTCTAGCGTACTGTACTGTCATAACTAACTTCCCGGGTGGGTGGGCCCGGGGATGAGTAACCCTCCCTGCCGGGTTTAGGCAGGGAGGTGAGTACCTAGGGTGGGCCCTAAGCTTGTAAGCCTACCGCCAATCTTAATGTGCGGTAGGGCCCTATGGGTCTTGCGACCGATCCGGGCCGCTGGGGTAGATACACCCAGTCGTCCCGGGTGCAGCTGTGGACAAGCGGGGGTTAAAATGCTACCAGACTGCGACTAGGAGATCCCCCAAGGTCGCAGTCGGAGCCCTTCCGAACTATTTGCCTAGCCTTGAAGGGGGTCGGCGGGTGTGGCGGGTCTCCACCCACTTGGGTTCGTTGACACCGTAAGGTTTCCCCCAAGTACCACTTAAATCGGTGGTTTTTTGCTCTGAAGGAGCTTTAAAACGCGAGCGCAGTAGAAAGACTACGAATGCCTAGCACTCGTAGCCGATCTGCTACGCCGTAGCTCTCGTAGCAGCACTTGGTCTGCGCGTGAACGCAAACCGTAGCACTGCTACGGAAAGGGGCGGGGCCGGTGGCCTACGCGAGTGCGGCGTAGCCGCGAGTGCTACGGGCGTAGCACTGCAGCGAGACCGAGACGGGGGGGCGCGCGGGGCGCGGGGGCAGACAGCGATGCGGAGCCAAGAGCACATGTGAGCGCTACGACAGCCGGGCGCGGAATCGATGAATGATCCCACTTTATACCCAAGGCCATACGCCAGTATAGCCATGGCCATAGGCTTTTTTGTGTTTTGTGAATGGCATCTCGCAGTTCAACCTATGAGGTTGTCGTCTGCTTAACCGGGCTTGCCTGTGGATGCCTCAAAGTTAAGGCCTCCAGCCAGGAGGCCTCATCGGTGTCCATATGGACGGGCGAGTTGACGGACTCGTGCGATTGCTGCATGGCAGCTATTTTCGCATCATATGTGGTGATGTAAGTCGGGGTCCTTAAAAAGGACGTCCTTGAAGAACGCCACTATTGTGGCGTCCTGCATGATCTTGGGGGGGGGGGGGGAGGACTAAGTACGTCTAGCGTTCATTTATTCCTATTCCTAGCTCCCCGGGTAGGTTGGCCCGGAGATGTGTATACCCTCCCTGTCGGGTCAGGACAGGGAGGTGAGTGCCTATGGGTGAGCCCTAAGCTTGATTACCGTCGCAAATCTTAATGTGCGAACGGGGCCCTGATCAGTCTAACGCGTAGGGTGTAGGCACACCCTACAGACGTAAGGTGTGTAGCTGTGAAAGGAAGACTGTCACCAGCACCGACTAGGAGATCCCTCAAGGCCGGGAACTGGGACCCGTCCAATTTACTGCCTAGCCCTGAAGGGGTTCGGCGGGTGTGATTGGGTCAACACCCCACTCGGTTTCATTGGCACCGTAAGCTTTCCACCGAGGACCACGAAACTGCTTGAGCAGCGTTGTGATAGACTCGAAATAAAACACTTACAAGTACTTCTTTCTTATTTCTTTTCAGTCTTTCTTCTGGCACTTCTGGATTCGAAATGCCCCACCACCTTTTTTTTTTTTTTGTAATGACATCTCGCAGTTCAACCTATGAGGTTGTTAAAACTTAGCGACTACACGCTAAGGGCACCCAGTGTGGGGTACGGACCTCGGGGAGGGCAGCAATTTGGCCTCGATCAATCACAGCTCATGAATTTTGCACACGGCACCAATGTTGGTTGTGGAATTCGCGACGCCCCCGTTAGGGGGCGTGGCGAGCGACTCCAGGGCTTCGCCCCCCGGTCGCAGAAGTCTATGCGGTGGCCCGCCAATACGGGCCTCTCTATGTGTTGGCTACAGTGGCCTGTGAAAATTGTGGGCATGCGTAAGTTACGCGTGCCCATGTGAGTGATTGCAATGAGTTTTTCTGTAGGCGCGCCGCGACGCTGTTATACAGCGCCGCTTTCTTCACGACACCTAGGCGGTCTGTCCCCGCCAGGTGAGACCCCCAGTTGCCTGGGGGAGGCCCGGCGAGAGACGACCAGCGACTAAGGTGCCGACTCGACGCTCCTACAGAATATAGGTGTGTTGCTCCCGCCCGCCCCGCTTCCAGAGCTAGCCGGTCACGGTCCGGGCTAAGGAGCAGTCATGTGTGTGTGAGCGGTATTGTGTTGTGTAACACCGCTCAGTGTCTACGTGCCCGCAGCCCGCACTGCGCGGTCACGTGTGAGTTTGGGTGTCTGTGGAGTAATGAGTGGCTGCGCTCGCTGCGTAACGTGCCTATATTAACCTAGCACACGCTACGCAACGAATGTGTGTACAGTGTGGAGTTCAGTTGTTTCGAGTGAGCCGCGTGTAACCTGGGTGCGGCTCTCTCGAGGCGTCAGTCCGGTGCGATGGGGTCGTCGTCCGCTACCAGGTCGCGGGGCAGGGGTCTCGCGTCAGGGGGGCGCGCATGCCAGGGCGCAATGTCCTTGACCTGGGGCCAAGTACATGCGTCGGCACGCGCGAACATTCCTTTCGCGAGTTGCCGCACAAACTCATCCAGGCTCTCAATCCCGAGATCTCTCTGGATGATGTCGTTCCTCACAAAGCGAGGGGCGTCGACTATCGCCCGCAGCGCAAGACTCTGTTGCGCGCGGAGCAGCTTGCGGTTCGTCTCGCTTGTGAGGGCGAACCATGCAGGAGCGGCGTACGTCAAGATTGGGCGCACGTACAACTTGTACACGCCCAACTTGACGCGCGCCGGGATTCGGGACGAGAGCACTGGCTTGAGCAGGTGGCGGGCTACCCTACCCCGTGCGGCGACCGAGCGGACGTGTGGCCCCATCGTGAGCCGACGATCTATGGTGACCCCTAGGTACTTGACCTGGGGCGACCACGCGACGTCGGCTCCTTGTAGTTTCAAGGGTGGCGGGAGGGGCGCTGATCCGGTGATCATCGCCTGCGTCTTACCCACGTTCACCGACAGCCGCCACTTGGACAACCAGTCGGGAAGGAGCTCCAGGGCGCGCTGCATTTTGACCGCCGCGTACTTCGCATTAAGCGAAGTAGTGATGTACGCGGCGTCGTCAGCATACAGCGCGAGCATCGCTTCCTGTGTAGTGGGGATGTCGTCCGTGTATCGTGAGTAACACGCCGGCGACACGCAGCTGCCCTGCGGCACCAATGTGCACTTTGTATAGGAAACTTGTTTAGCGTGTTTTAACTTTTAAGTGGTTGGACATCCTTTTTTAATATAAATTTTGGTCTTATAACATAGGTGTTGACTTACTTTAACTATGTACAAATGATCTAAGCCGTATTCATTAATAAAACCTTAAAATAACCAAAAAACTGAAACTGCTCTCCTTAAGGTAAAGTTTCCTTGTACTTAAGCTTTATGACCCTTTAAAAAACATGAAAAACGCCCACTTTATTTCCAGAACAATCTAGATCTTAGCTTGTCTATCATAACAGTATGACCATACTCAACTTATCATAGATTCTCTTATCTTTAACCTAATTATATTCTTCGTCGCTAACAATGATCAGTCTTTTTACTATTAATAACTTATACGCTAGGTAATAATTAGTTACAGGCTATCTACTAATTTATCATTATACACATAATTTAACCTAGCTAATGGAAAAAATGGAATGCCGATAACAGTGGCTTCTTTCCACGCTTGTGGGAAGATGTTGTTGCTCATGGCGCCATTGAAGATGGTGACCAATAGCATTATTATTTGGGCAGGGAAGAGTTGAATCACTCTGTTGGTGATTCCGTCTGAGCCAGGGGCTTTTCTAGGTTTGAGGCGCTTGATGATATCCTGCACTTCGTCTGGTGTGACGGGTGGCAGAGGATTATCAGGGTCCTCGACAGGTGGGAGGGAGGCTTTGCGTTCGACTTCCGCGTCAACCTCAGAGAGATGGGCTTGGTCTACGGGTAGGGAGCTAGGTGTACACTGGGCTTCGAGACTGTCGGCCAGGCATTCGGCCTTGTCATTGTCGTCGAAGGCAATGGTTTTGTCAGGGCGGGTCAGTGGGGGCATGGAGACTATCTCTTGAGATCTGAGTCTCCTTTGAAGATCCCAGAATGCCTGATGTGTGGGTTCTAGATCGCTCAGCGTCTTATCCCATTTGACTTCACGCCACTCCGATATGCGAGTCCTCACAGATCTCTGTAAGTAGCGCATATGGGCTTTGTTCGCATCGCAGGGAAAGCTGCTGTAAGCACGGACAGCCGCGTTCTTCTCACACAGTAGTTCACGCAAGTCGTCAGGCAGTTTCCATTGATGGTCATCCATCGCTGGAATCTCCCTTGAACAGTCGTTCAGGACTGACTGTACGTGTTCCGTGAGCGAGTCGATCGCGGCCGTCGTGTCCGCGATAGAGTTGAACTGATCAGGAATAGAGTCTGGGGGGATGTGGTGGATTTCAGGCGTTCGCTTACTTTCCTCCAGTCCGTTACCACTTTTGTCTGGGGGGGATGATTGGGGTCGGGGAGACCAATACGGGGGGCCATTCTGATGATGACTGGTCGGTGGTCTGAGGATAGCTCTTGTACCACTTCTAAATCGTTCAACCGTAGGTTGACGTTCTTTAGGAGTGCCACGTCGAGGACGTCTGGAGTATGGTTGGGATTGTTCGGAAAGTGGGTGGGAGTCATCGGTCCGATGACGTCGAAGTTCAGAATGGGGGAGAGGTCAAATAGGATTTTGCCTCTGGTGGAGACCCTGGTGCTGTTCCAGGCGGGGTGTTTGGCGTTAAGGTCACCCGCTATTATTACGGAGTCGCTTAAGCCAAGAAGGGCTGAGAGGTCGTCTGACAGAGGTTTTGAGTACTCTGCAGAGGGCGAGGGAGGGATGTAAGCTGAAACTATTGTGATTGGTTGGTGTCCTGACATGCCTAGCCGACAGATGGACACTTCAAGTCGTGAAAGCGGGGGCGGATCCATTGGGATGCAGTAGAGTTCTTTTTTGTAGTATATAAGAGTGCCGCCTGCGTGGCATCGCGATCTGTCGTTGCGAACTATACGATAGTTCGCGATTGACGGGTTGCGATGACTAGGCTTGAGGAAGGTCTCTTGAACGAGGAAGATGTCAATTTGATGGTCGCGGATGAAGGTGGCGATCTCATCTTTTTGACTTTGGATGCCATTGGCATTGAAATAGGCTATGTTGAGGGATCGGGGTTTGGTTCTAGATACAATTCCTCTATCCATTACTGGGTTTAGTGACGAAAGAGGTGAGAGCCTGAGTTATATCAGGGTAGGCGTTATAGATCGCCTGAATTTGGTAAAGGTCGCCGGAGTATCTGGCAGCGACGATTTCGCTTGCCATTTTCCTGGCGCGGGGGCTGACGAATGTCAGGAATGTGCTCGTGATCACATTGAAGGCATCAAGAGCGGGAGTAGCTGTGGTCGGGGGGGGCGCTGGGAGTGCGGCGGGAGCAGCCCTAGCAGCGGGTGCGGGTGTGGTGGGGGGCGCGGGGTTGAGCGCCGCGGAGCGGGTTATACGGGGGTCCAACCTAGTGTGGACGGGAGGCGTGGGTGGCTTGGTAGCCGCGAGAGCTGGGAAAGCACTCTGGTGGTTTAGGAGGTTCCAGGGGCTGGGCCTTTGGGGGCTTAGCCGCTCGGGAAGGGCAGGAGGAGGTCCTTGAGAGGGGGTCTCCCTAAGTTGACGGGCGCCTGCGCGCTTCGTCAATTTGGAGGAAGAGGACTTGGGGGCCTTGGGGCAGCCGCGGTAGTTGGCTGGGTGACCGGACTCGCCGCATAGTAAGCAGCTTGGAGGTTCCGTACACAGGGTACGGTCCTTGGGACGGGGGCAGTTTTCCGTGCCATGTTCACCCAGACACTTCACGCATCTAGGCTTGGCATGGCAGAAACTCTGCGAATGGCCATATAGCTGGCATCGGTGACACTGACCGACGATGCCAGACTTTTTAGGCTTCTCGATTAAGATGCCTGTGAGGCTGCAGATACTTTTGATCTGGAAAATCGGGTGATGGCCCTCAGTGGGAGGGCAAACTACGAGGACCATGTCGAAGGGGACTTGTCCTCGTGAACGGTGCATCCTGTGGACTTCTGTCACAGGGACTGACTGGAGTTCGAGGTCAGCCTTAATGTCGGCGACCGTGATCTCCTTTGGGATACGGCGAATCACCACTCGGATCTGGCGTTCTTCCGGCAGGGAGTACGTGTGGAATGACACGTCCCTCTGGCGGAGAAGTAGGGAGAGGTCCCGGTAATCTCTCGATGTCGGGATGGACATCTTGATACCCTGGAGGGTAGACCGGGCGTTAGTAAAATTAATTTTGCGCTCGGCGCACCATTTGGACACATCGGTCCATCGCCCCTTGTCTTGGATGAACACAGGGGGAGGGGGGGGGTACCTTCTTCAGGGTAGAAGTGGTCGGGGTCGGTCCAGCACTGAGGCTGGGAGAGGCATCCTTTTGGGATGATGAGGGAGTCGGGGGGGGGGGCAGTGGCTGAGGAAGTCACTGTGGCGGGGGAGGGGGAGGGTGCTGCTAGGGCCGGTTCGGTCGCCACCAGCTTGGACTTTTGGGCGGAAGAGAATTTCTTCCGCCTTTTGTTGCTCCTCCCTGACGCCAGCGTGAAGCCGTCGTCGTCGGATGAGGGGGCGGGGGAGGAGAAGTGGAGGGACTCCACATCTGAAGGGGGGTCAAGGAGGCGCTTCGCCGAGGCCTCCTCTGTGTCCATGAGGACGGGCGAGTGAACCGACTCTTCAGAGTCGGAAAAAGTCGGTGGGGAGGGGGGGGTTTGCTGCATGGCAGCGAATTTCTCGCCATACTTGGCGACGAAGTCGGGGTCCTTGAAGAACGCCACTATCGTGGCGTCCTGCATGATCCTGGGGGGGGGGGGGGGGACTATGTACGTCTAGCGTACTGAAACCTAACAACTAACTCCCCGGGTGGGTGGGCCCGGGGATGGGTAACCCTCCCTGCCGGGTTTAGGCAGGGAGGTGAGTACCTAGGGTGAGCCCTAAGCTTGTAAACCTACCGCCAATCTTAATGTGCGGTAGGGCCCTATGGGTCTTGCGACCGATCCGGGCCGCTGGGGTAGAAACACCCAGACGTCCCGGGTGCAGCTGTGGACAAACGGGGGTTAAAATGCTACCAGACTGCGACTAGGAGATCCCCCAAGGCCGCAGTCGGAGCCCTTCCGAACAATTTGCCTAGCCCTGAAGGGGGTCGGCGGGTGTGGCGGGTCTCCACCCACTTGGGTTCGTTGGCACCGTAAGGTTTCCCCCAAGTACCACTTAAAACGGTGGATTTTTGCTCTGAAGGAGCTTTAAATCGCGGGAGCAGTGGACAGACCAAAGAAGCTAGCCGCAGACGGCGCGCGGCTAGTTTCTGACGCCGAAGCGTCGGCTTGGCCCTGAGAAGGGCCTTTGGGTTGGCCCTGAGAAGGGCCTTTTTGTTTTAAAAACCGCCCGGAGGCGTCCCGCGCAGGGGTCGGCATGATCCCGGCAGGTTCGCAGACACACTACAATTAAAATAAAATAAAATCTACGAAGGCACAGTGCACTTTGGCCAACCCAGTCTGCCACTCCGTTACGGTGGTCAGAACTGGGCTGTTTCCAGGGGACGCGACGTGGACGCAAGCACTGTGGGGTGGTCCCCCAATAACTACGCGGGTTGCGGCCTCCTGGGAGGGAGTATGTATGGAAGGAGTAGTTCCTTCCTTGGAGCATGCGGGTAAGTTCCCTATAGTCCGAGGACGAGGGAACGGTGACTTTGATACCCTGTTGGGTAGATGAAGCATTTGTGTAGTTGATCTTGCGATCAACACACATTTTAGAGATTTCAGTCCACTTGGACTTCTCTTGGATGAAAATCGGGGGAGGGGGACGTTGCTTCTTCTTGTCCGATGAAGCGGGCGGGCTTGTCTTAGGGCTTGGAGGATGGGCAGCCTGAGAGGCGGCGGGGGCGGGGGGTGTAGTGGGCGGGCGGGGGGACATAGCCTCCGCCGCAATCGGTTTTTTGGCCTTACTGGCCTGGGATGAGGAAGAGCCCTTCTTCCTCTTTCCTCCTACTACTATGTAGTCGTCTTCAGAGGACGACGAAGATGCAGAGGGTATTTATTTCCTCTGTGTCGGAAATGTACCGAGGTATGGACGTGTCCATTTCCTCGGGCTGCGTTGTCCCAGAAACAGTGGGAGCAGCAACGGGGGTGGGGGTCATGGCAGGGGTGGGGGCGGAGGCGGTGATGGCCTCGGGACCTGCGGGGGTGAGTTGGGAAGGGGCGATACCCTTTTCTGCCGGTGGCGGCGAGAGCGGACTCTCTAGCACGTCGCTGAATTCAGCGACCGTGTCTTGGACGGGAGGGGGAGAGGGGGCTCGCTGAAAATCAGCGAGTCGATCGCCATATCGGGCGAGAAAGGTGGGGTCCTTTAGGAGGACCTCTCTGACGAACGCAATCAGTGCTGCGTCCGTCATGGTTGGCGGAGTGAGGGAGGGGAGGGGAGGCTGTTTTAGCCAGAAGCCTAAACTTTTGACCTAGTCCTAGTCCCGAGGCGACACGTGGAACGTGAACACCCCGGGCAGACAGTTCCCCAAAAGGCCCAACCCTTGTGTTTTTCCTAGTGTTCCACTGGCGAGAAGAAAAACACAAACAAACTCGCCAGCTACACTACTGTCTGAGTGACCTGAAGGGTCAGTTTGAGTAGAGCTACCTAACTCCCCGGGTGGGACAACCCGGGGATGTGTTCTCTTCCTGTCGGTGTCACAGGGAGGTGTGTGACTATGGTGTGCCCTAAGCTTGTAATCCTACCGCCAATCTTAATGTGCGGTAGGGCCCTGTGGGTCTTGCGACCGATCCGGGCCGCTGGGGTAGATACACCCAGTCGTCCCGGGTGCAGCTGTGGACAAAAGGGGTTAGAATGCTACCAGACTGCGACTAGGAGATCCCCCAAGGTCGCAGTCGGAGCCCTTCCGACGGTTTTGCCTAGCCCTGAAGGGGGTCGGCGGGTGTGGCGGGTCTCCACCCACTTGGGTTTGTTGGCACCGTAAGGTTTCCCCCAAGTACCACTTAAAACGGTGGATTTATGCTCAGGAGCTTCAAAAACGCGAGCGCAGTGGATAGGCTACGAATGCCTAGCACTCGTAGCCGATCTGCTACGCCGTAGCTCTCGTAGCAGCACTTGGTCCGCGCGTGAACGCAAACCGTAGCACTGCTACGGAAAGGGGCGGGGCCGGTGGCCTACGCGAGTGCGGCGTAGCCGAGAGTGCTACGGGCGTAGCACTCCAGCGAGACCGAGACGGGGGGGGCGCGCGGGGCGCGGGGCGGACAGCGATGCGGAGCCAAGAGCACGTGTGAGCGCTACGGCAGCCGGGCGCGGAGTGTGTTTAAGGTGAATGCGTAGTTGTAGCCCGCGAAATTCAATTTTTCTTACGTTTTTTGCAATTTTCAGGTCAGTGTCAGGTTGTATCTTGATCAAAATATGATTCGCGACAATAACAGGTACGTATTTACAGAATTATAATAATTAGAATCATTAATACATCTTCCTAAGTTAGATTTCTACCGTTAAGAACAAATCTCGTATGGAAAAGTGTTGGTGGTAGAAATCTAACTTAAACAGATGTATTAATGATTCTGATGATTATAATTCTGTGAATACGTACCTGTTATAGTCGCGAATCAAATTTTCATCAAGATACAACCTGACACTGACCTGAAAATTGCAAAAAACGTAAGAAAAATTGAATTTCGCGGGCTACAACTACCCATTCGCCTTAAGGTGAATGCGTAGTTGTAGCCCGCGAAATTCAATTTTTCTTACGTTTTTTGCAATTTTCAGGTCAGTGTCAGGTTGTATCTTGATGAAAATTTGATTCGCGACTATAACAGGTACGTATTCACAGAATTATAATCATCAGAATCATTAATACATCTGTTTAAGTTAGATTTCTACCACCAACACTTTTCCATACGAGATTTGTTCTTAACGGTAGAAATCTAACTTAGAAAGATGTATTAATGATTCTAATTATTATAATTCTGTAAATACGTACCTGTTATTGTCGCGAATCATATTTTGATCAAGATACAACCTGACACTGACCTGAAAATTGCAAAAAACGTAAGAAAAATTGAATTTCGCGGGCTACAACTACCCATTCGCCTTAACGGAGCGCTTCAAAATGTTCCTATATTTATACCTAAACTACGTGACCACAGGTAGTGGGTGTCCTAGGTTAAAATGACATTGTTACTCCAATGTTGCATTTCTTAAGTGTGACTCCCGACAGGTTTCGGCCTGCATAAACCTGTACAGACCACGATCCTGGGCTATGACAATGCCCAATCAAATGGATAACAAATAATTATGCTTATAATTATTGTTGCGCTTGGACTTAACCGGGCTCGTAACAGTATGAGCATACTCAACTTATCATAGATTCTCTTATCTTTAACCTAATTATATTCTTCGTCGCTAACAATGATCAATCTTTTTACTATTAATAACTTATACGCTAGGTAATATAGTTACAGGCTATCTACTAATTTATCATTATACACATAATTTAACCTAGCTATCTAATCTACTTAATCATTGTACTGTTATTCATCCGTCCCGCACAGTGACACTCGCACATCTATGCCCTGACTTGTTTCCATGCTCATCGCAGTCTCCGTATTCAGCGCGTTGTACAGGTGTGAGTTTATTTAATAGTTCACTTAACAGCTGTAGGTTATTCAGGTATCCATTTACATGTACACTTCTCAGGAGCGATATGCAATTACGCACTTTTGTTGAAAACTGGATCGGGGTTTGGTTCTCGAAATGGAAGGTTTTAGTATATAATACATTATTTCTGTAGGAATTTTGATGACTCTTCCGAGTCGTGCCTTCAATTCTTCAATGCACTAGTGTTAATTGAATTTGTGTGGGGTAGGTACAACTAAAAAGTGAAAAAAAAAATGTCGGGATACGCATTACATATTGCCTGGATTCGATATAAATCGCCGGAATTCCTGGCGGCAACGATCTCGTTTGCCATTTTCCTGTCGCGGGAGGTGGAGGGGATGTAAGGCATTGGGACCGACTAAGAGGGTAGTTACAGTTTGTGGGGGCGCAGCGTAGGCGGCGGGAGCGGCTTTAGGAGCGGTCGCGGGGATGGTGGAGGGTGCAGAGGTGGATGCGGTTACGTGGATCCATCCTAGCGGGGGAGGGAGGGGTAAGGGGTTGGGTAGGCATAAGAGCTGGGATAGCTCCCTGGTGGTTTAAATAATTCCACGAACGTGGCCTTTGGGGACTTAGTCGCTCGGAAAGTTGAGCTGGTGTTCCTTGGGAGGGGTTTCCCTTTGTTGGCGAGCGTCCGCACGCTTAGCCAGTTTAGGGTATGAGGATTTGGGGGCCTTTGGGCAGCCACGGTAATTGCCTGGGTGCCCGGATTCCCCGCATAGCACTTAGCTAGGCGGCTCCGTACATAGCGAACGGTCTTTAGGGCGGGGGCAGTTGGCAGTGCTATGCTCGCCCAGGCACTTGATGCACCGGGGTTTTGCGTGGCAGAAATTCTGCGAATTCCGACGCCAGCAGAAAGCCGTCTTCGTTGGTAGAGGGAGCAGGGTACGAGGAGTGCTGAGACTCTACGTCAAAGGGGGCGCTTGGCCGAAAAGTTTCCAAGGTCACTGGTGAGCTGATAGACTCGCTATCTAGTTCAATCAAAGTTTGGGGGGGGGGCACCATCCGATTTTTAAGAACAAGTCCATTTGTAATGTCACCGGCATTGCGATTGAAAAGCCGAGGAAGAGTGATATTGTTGGACAGTGCCACCGCTGCCAGCTTTACGGCCACTCTCAAAACTTCTGTCACGCAAAACCCAGTTGCGTGAAAGGCCTGGCAAATGCCCCCGCCCCAACAAAGACCGTGCATTATGCACAGAACCGCCTGGGTGCGTGCTATGCGGTGAATCCGAGCATCCAGCCAACAACCGTAACTTCCCAAAGGCCCCCAAGTAGACCAAACGTGCAGACGCTCGCCAACAAAGGGAAACCCCCACTCCAGGTGTGGCAGCCCTAAGCCCCCAAAGGCCCAGCCCTTGGAACCTACTCAACCATCAGAGAGCTTTCCCAGCTCTCATGGCTACCAAGCCATTCACGCCTCCCGCCCACACTAGGTTGGACCCACGCATCATCCGTTGCGCTGCGCCCAACCCCGCGCCCCCCACCACACCCGCACCCGCTACTAAAGCTGTCCCGTCGCACTCTCAGAACCCCCCCCCCCCCCACCCCCGACCACAGCTACTCCTGCTATCGATCCCTTCAATGTAATCACTAGCACATTCTTGACTTTTGTCACCCCCCGCGCCAGGAAAATAGTAAGCGAAAAAAACTCCGGCGACCTATTTCAGATTCAGGCGATTTATAACGCCTACCCTGAGATAACACAGGCTCTTACGTCATTCATTACTAAACCAAATCATTGCAAGAACCAAATCAGATTCAGGCAATTTACAATGCCTATCCCGATATAACGCAAGCCATAACTTCATTTCACTAATCACAATGGCTTTTAAACAATACTTGTATTTTAACAATAATTTTAATTTCTTATGTGGCGGCCTCTGCGTCCTTTATAGATTACGTTAGAAATATTAGATTTAATTTAACGTTTTATTTTATTCCAAACGGCTATTTTGTATTTGTAATTACATTTATGTTGTATTGTTTGTTTTGTTTGTATTTTGTTTTACACACGGCTAGATATCAAGCTGTTAATTTCTAGTTTTAGCTGACCTCGCATTGTTTTTTGGTTTTTCGTACAATCATAAGTCGGTTTATACTGGAAATATAAACTGACTTATGATTGTACGAAATATAGCTTGATATGTAGCCGAGCGTACAATGTGTGATATTCATTGAAAATCGTGAACCGGATGTATCTTACGCATAACTCTATTTACTGACTTAGTGCCTTATCAATTATCATGCGAAGAAAAATATCTTTGTCTTTAAAGAAGTTTGTTAATATTGTAAACACTGTAATTGTCTTGATGTTAAAATAAAATATAGTCTATGTTGAAGATAGTCGTTTTATTTTGTAAATGAAGATTTCTTATAAATAAATATATTTATGCCTTGCACCACAAATGTCTAAATGCATTTAAAATAATTCATAACGCTAAACGTATTTAAAACATCATTCAGTGACTGAATTGTTCAAACGACTGACAGAAACATGTTTTAAATTCGTTTAGCGCTAAATACACATGCATTTCTGGTGTACGCGGGCCTCCATCTAGATATCTCAACTAGCGATACATAAACAAAAAACTGATATTTTAATAAAAAATATTACATACCATATAAAATTAGGTACATTAGAAGTACTATGCACTTTTTAACAATTAGTTCAAACACCGTCTGCTAGATGTCGCTACTTGTGTACATTAATACGAATATTGGCTAGATTTGTATTCCAATACTTAGGAGGGTTAAATAAAAATTAAAATACAGATAAAAATTAATGTACAGACGTCAGCACATCAAGCTACTACAATCTGTCAAATTTAAGTTTAAACATAAGGTTCAAGGTTGATTAGGAAAATTTGACAGTTTCGGGTAGCTTGATGTGCTGGCGTCTGTACATAAACAACAACAGACTTAATTAATAAATATAAATACAATATTATGTTATAAATTCATCATTTCAGCCGAAAGACGTCCACTGCTGGACATAGGCCTCCCCCAAGCACCTCCACTTCGACCGGTTTTGTGCTTCTCGCATCCAACGAGTTCCTGCGGCCTTCACAAGGTCGTTGGTCCACCTTGTGTGATTTTCTTTCATTTTAGCGCTACAGAAGCTAAATTTTTAGACGGTAATATGCACAGTTGCTGCTAAATGATACAAAATTTTCAAAAATATTCATCTTTTACTTACCGAGTTCCAGGTGGCTCCTCAATTCAGATGTTTAGATTGAGGAGCCACTTTTGCATTAAATATAACTAGTAATTTTGCTGCTAAATCCAGAATTCGTGCTGCAAAATCAGCTACATTGCTGCTAAATAATATTGAGATCAGGGTGCTTACTCTTGAATTTAATTCCGATAGATCGATATTAGAATTATGACGTTTCGCACTTTTGAGTTCGGTTTAATTAAACTAAAAGGAAATTTGGATGATTGATTTTGGAGCCTGGCCCTAATGCCACTTAGTTCACCAAAATGGACACCCAATTTTACCTTTTATAATGTTATACCTATAATAATTAATAAACTGACTATTAAATTTGAATAATAAACTGTAAGAAATAAACCTCTATAATTTTTATAGTGCCTTTTTTTGCGAGCCCACAAGGCGAGCCTGTTTACCTGCGATGAATCTGCTCTTTTTTCCTGTTGCTAAGTAACTACCAATTCGAATATTAAATTAATTACCTATTAAAATACCCACTCGTTTGCTTAATAAATATATTCCTATCAGCCCAACCGCTACAAATTAATTGAAAAAATCCGCCAACAGTTCTGGTCCAGGTGGCAGAAGGAGTTCCTGGCCGAGATGCAGCAACGGTCCCAGTGGAGGACACAGCAGCGAGGCATTTGCCTTGACGACCTCGTGCTCCTGCGGGAGGCAAACCTTCCGCCGCTCCAGTGGCGCCTGGGGCGTGTCACGCGCCTACACCCAGGCCCAGACGGGGTCAGCCGGGTGGCGGACGTCGCCACAACCAAAGGGACGGTCACTCGTGCCGTCCGCACGATGTGTCCCCCTCTGGCGGGACATGTCATCCAGTTGAAGTCGAAGTCTTCAACGCCCGGGAGTATGTTGCGGCCTGTGCCCGCATAGCAACCAGCGCGGCGCGCAGGCAGCGGGCCGACGTCATCTACAGACCATCTCCGCTGAGCCAATCGGAGCGCCGTTGCGACCAGCGGCAGATATCACGCCATACCGCAGCGGACCAATGGCGGCGCGCCACCACACACGACGGCAGGGGGCACCTCGCTCGGGCTCCGCGGTAGAAGGCCGGAGTCTCACGCTTGCACCGACGCGGCACCACCGATCGGTCAACATACGCTTAATATTGTAACGGGTCCCAGAATTTTGTAATCTTGTACACGTCAGCTTAAAAGTCTAAATAAGTATTGGTTTGTCCCTTAACACACACCTAAGCATAGGCGTCAACAAGTGGCGACCGCGACAGGACCCGTTGCGTGTTTAAATTCATCGAATCATCGAGAAGCGGCGAAGATCGAATCGTCGAGAAGCGTCGACGGAAAATTCGTCGCGTGGAGCAAGTGCCGCAGCCCGCCATCCATCCAGCCGGGCTGCGTAATCAAGAAGGGGAGCGCGGACGAGCTGCTGTGTCCAGGGAGACTTCGGAGGGTGACGGCGGGTCAAACTCAACACGTCTGCCGAAGGTCTAGCCAAGGAGAGTAAGCCCTGATCCATTCATTTCCTTTTTCTTTAATCTTTTTCCTGTGTGCCCTTGCGCTGTGAACCAGTGCGCGGCTTGCTGTACGAACGTCAAACGGGAAAAGGGCCATATCTTTTCCTAATTTGCGGGGTTAATTGCACGTGGGTTGAGCTGGCTTATGCTTCATGCTTGGCTAGGCGCTAAGCTGCAATTTTTCCACTCTAGTCGAATCATTTGTAATTTTGTATGTTCGTGTGCACCTACCCGCTTAAGTTCATTTTCATAAATTTAATCCCACGTAACGCATAACCTCACTTCTGGCGATATTGTAAAACGCAAGCTAGCATTTTAAGCTGCACGCATTGTTTTTCCTACCCAATCCATATCCATGCACGCGTGTGGATTAAGTGCACGCAACCAAAGCTTGGTGAACCAGCCATCTTGCTGACTATTTCAGAGTTCCGGCCATACGGCAACTGTTCCGGTGCAGAACCAGCGCAGCCAGCACAGCGGATTCCCTCGACGCGCCGACTACATTAGCGGCGGCCGGCCGACGGCCCGCTACGACGCGGAAGTCGTATCTGGGAACGTGTTGGAGCGACGCCTAACATTGCTGCATTGTCAGGTTCACTGCACATTTATCTATTCAGCTCATTGTATTCCATTGTTTTGTGTTTTGTATTTCGATAGACAATAGGTCTCGTTGATAGCAAAATAACCTGTGTAGATACCGACCTGAAGGTCAAAATTAAAGAGTTAATTAGAAAGCGTGGCACCATAAAGGGTAGATTAACCAAATTCATAGACTATTTAGGTACTATGCAGAACTTGGAGCCTAGAGAGGTTGCCAGTGTCCAAGTTAAAGAAATTTCTTTGAGATTAGCCAAGTTTCAAGAGTTATTTAAAATATTTGACGAATTACAGTCAGAAATTGAAATATGTTGCTCCGATGTAGATGAACAATTGGAAGAAAGAGAGGCAACAGAGCGTCAATTTTACTCTGCTCTCTCTGTAGCTCAAGAATTAATTGAGGCTACCCCATTACCAATAAATAAGGCAAACAGTGTTGGAGAAAATAGTAATTGTTCTCATCAGCCAAGCTGTTGTTCACATGCATTTAACGGAGTGAAATTGCAAACCATACACCTTCCAAAGTTTGATGGAAACTTGTTAACATGGCTAGAATTTAAAGATACATTTGATTCTATTATTCACAGTAATAAATCAATTCCAGAAATAAATAAATTTCACTATTTAAGATCAGCTTTGGAAGGGAATGCTAAGGGGATAATTAAATCAATAGAGGTTACCTCGAATAGCTACAAATTATACAAAGACATTTATTCGTCGGATATGGTAGGTACAAAGTTGGTTGGTACAAATGGATAAGTTCAACACATCCGCCGCTAATAGCGGCATACGAATATTTACAACGTGAAATTAATGTACTAATGTACACGTGGGTAGGTATAAAACCTAACTTGGATTTACTATGCGAGCGATATGATAATAAAAATATTCTCATAAACAATCATCTCAAAGCTTTAATTAGTGTTGAAAAGTGTAGTCGAGAATCCTATATGGCGTTAAGGTACTTAGTAGACCATAATGTCAAAAAACTTGAGAGCGCTGGAAGCTTTGGGTCAGCCGACTGACAAATGGGATGCACTTATTCTATTCATTCTAGCTTCAAAGTTAGATCCGGTGACTAATACTAAATGGGAAGAGCACAGGTCTACGTTAGCCGACTACCATAACTTAGAAAATTTCACAAGGTTTCTAAAAAAACGAGCCGATATTCTAGAAACAATGTATTTCGCAGGCATGGAAAATGCCGAGAAAAGGGACCGAAAGCCAAGCAGCAATAAAGAGCCTAAACCGATTAGGACTTTTGCTGCATCCGATGATAAAGGTGGACCGTCTACCTGTCATGTCTGCAATGACAGTCACCATTTATCCGAGTGCTCCAAATTTAAGAATATGGGGATAGGCTATCTGAAGTCACAAGATTAAAACTATGTAACACAACTCATTTCAATGCAAGGCCAAGCTTACGTGTCGTGTATGCAAACGGAAACATCATTCACTAGTACACAATGACGAGTTTAAGACCAATAGGTCCACAGCAGACGCTCCGGCCCTTGAGCCCTCTAGCTTACCGGTTTCTCTCTCAGCGGCCTCAGTAGGTCAAGTACTGCTAGGCACGGCTCTAGTAGACATAGTGCATCCGCAAACTGGGGAAATCTATCAGGCAATAGCGTTACTAGACACAGGTAGTCAGATGTCCATACTATCCAACAACATGAAACAAAAGCTCGGGTTAATTTGTGACACTTCCCGTCCCACTCACGTTGCCGGAATAAATAATTCCATTTCAAAGGTTTCCGGAAGGGGTAAACATTAAACTCCAGTCGCGCGTGACTAATTTCTGTATCTCGTTTAACTGTCTTGTCTTACCAAATATTATGGGTATGTTGCACAACATGCAGGTAAATGTTAAGCAACTCGGTATACCAAAGGAAGTTAGTCTAGCGGATCCCACTTTCTATGAACCTTCAAAGATAGACATTCTGTTAGGTGCGGACGTATATTGGGCGATTGTGAATGCCAATCACATATATCTAGGAAAAAATAAACCAGCACTACAAGATACTAAACTAGGGTGGGTAGTGTCAGGCCCTACAGGGCAAGGAAGCCTAAAGTCCCTCACTGTAACTTGTAACTTTAGCCAAGACGTACAAGAGTGTCTAAAGCCATATGATGTATTAAAGGAAGACAGTGAGTGGTCTGCCATGCTAGCTCCGTTAGAGGAAAAATCGTTGCCAGAAGTCAAACCACTTTACCCATACTCATGTGCGGCAAATAATAATAATAGAGTAGATAATAAAAAGCTTATAGATTTCAACAGGTTCTCTAATTTCTTACGGCTGAAAAGAACAGCCGCCTACGTGCTAAGATTTATCCAGATAGGAAAAGGGCAGATAAATGCTAGGTAGGTAAACCCTATGTCATATATTGTGATAACGGTCGTAATTTTCTAATTGGTAGGATGCTGCAGGAGGCCCAAGAATCTGTGTACAATTACACGGCGAACGAGGGAATCCGCTTCGTGTTTGGACCTGCATATTCGCCCCATTTCGGAGGCATATGGGAGGCTGGTATAAAATCCTCTAAATATCATCTTAAACGAGTAGCTGGGGAGGCCTGTTTGACGTTCGAGGAGCTGGCGACACTGTTCTCGCAGATTGAGGCCATACTCAATTCCCGTCCCCTCTCTCCCCTCTCGTCAGACCCTAATGACCCCTCTCCACTAACCCCAGGGCACTTTCTGGTGGGCAGGCCGTTGACCGCCGTCCCATCACCACCCATCACAGCACTGCGGCCCAACCGCGACAAATTAATTGAAAAAATCCGCCAACAGTTCTGGTCCAGGTGGCAGAAGGAGTTCCTGGCCGAGATGCAGCAACGGTCCCAGTGGAGGACCCAGCAGCGAGGCATTTGCCTCGACGACCTCGTGCTCCTGCGGGAGGCAAACCTTCCGCCGCTCCAGTGGCGCCTGGGGCGTGTCACGCGGCTACACCCAGGCCCAGACGGGGTCAGCCGGGTGGCGGACGTCGCCACAACCAAAGGGACGGTCACTCGTGCCGTCCGCACGATGTGTCCCCTCTGGCGGGACATGTCATCCAGTTGAAGTCGAAGTCTTCAACGCCCGGGAGTATGTTGCGGCCTGTGCTCGCATAGCAACCAGCGCGGCGCGCAGGCAGCGGGCCGACGTCATCAACAGACCATCTCCGCTGAGCCAATCGGAGCGCCGTTGCGACCAGCGGCAGATATCATGCCATACCGCAGCGGACCAATGGCGGCGCGCCACCACACACGACGGCGGGGGGCACCTCGCTCGGGCTCCGCGGTAGAAGGCCGGAGTCTCACGCTTGCTCCGACGCGGCGGCACCGATCGGTCAACATACGCTTAATATTGTAACGGGTTCTAGAATTTTGTAATCTTGTACACGTCAGTTTAAATTTAGTCTAAATAAGTATTGGTTTGTTCTATAACAGTATTTCATTTAGTCTCCCTAACACACACCTAAGCATAGGCGTCAACACGAACACATATACGTAACCATTTAACGGATTTGAGATTATTATTTTTCCCCAGTGAATATAATTAATTTAAAATAAAAAATAAAAACTGATCGAAGGCAACACTGATCGCTCGACAAAGTTCACCTACAGTTTTGTGTCAAAGAAGCCGCCTGAGCGAGGCGGTTTGTATGATCCTGTGTCATGAACTCATGACCCTGCTTTGTCGCGTGCCGCCAAACAAACTTATAACGAAAGCAACTTACGCTACGTCATACCTGCCTACGCGTAGGTATCAGCTGATATTGTTTTGTAGGCATAGTGATTCGGATTTCAGACACACTCTCTGTATTTAGTGTCAGACCTTATTCTGTTTATCAAGAAACAATTGATTGAATTAAATGTAGCCCTGATAAGGGCTTTTTTAAATGTGATGTGCTTTTGGCAATCAAATGTACTAACCGACTGCGGGTATCAGTTTATTAAAATGTTCACTTGTTGTTGTTGCATACTTGGGCGATTGTGCTCCACATGTCCACCTTCAACACTAATACACATTCGACACCTTTTCACTAAATAAAAGACTGGTCAGTGCCCCGTTCGCACAATAAGACTGGCGATGGTAATCAAGCTTAGGGTTCACCCATAGGTATACACATCCCCGGGTCAACCCACCCGGGGAGTTAGGATTACGAATAAACGCACGCTTGACGTACTTTAGTCCCCCACAAAGACCATGCAGGACGCCACGGCAGTTGCGTTCTTCAAGGACCCCGAATTTCTGGCGAAATATGGCGCCAAGTTCGCTGCAGCAACCCACCCCAACTCATGAACCGACAACGTCCCCCCCCCCCCCCTCCCCGTGTTCATCCAGGACAAGGGGAAATGGACCGATGGCGATGTGTCGCAAGTGGTGCCCCGATCGCAAGATTGGATCGGATCCACCAACGCCAAGTCGGTTGACCTGGCGTTGGTGAATTCGATCCAAGCAAGGGATTAAAGTCGCCATCCCGACGTCCAAGGACTACAGGGAACTTACCCATCTTCGTGTCATTCCACACGTCGCGTACGAGTCGGCCGTTGCCATTTCTAAAAACACTGCTTCTTCTAAATTTTTTTTTTTAACAATAAATTAATGTATTGATTATATTAAATGTGTTTAATGTTAATATTGCAAATGTTGTTGTTCTCGTGTTTTTAATTTGATTTTATATAGTTTTGTATGGTTTATTATAAGTAGGTAATTGTTTAGTATAAGTTAGGCTTCATACAATAAGGCCGATGTAGCATGGCTGTTTAAATTATAAGAATGGTAATATTGCATTTATTTGTTAATTGTAAACACTGTTTTGATGTTAAAATATAGTCATTGTTGAAAAATGCTGTTTTATTTTGCAAATCAGATTTCCTGTAAACAAATAATCAGAGATGTAAGGTCCGGCCGCGCTAAATTTGTCAAAGATGTAGTAAACAACAATGGCCGCTCGAAATTGAATAAAATCTTTGTTTTCGTCTAAATTTCCGAGCTAACTAGACGGAAACAAACATTACTCAAAATAACTGTTCTTGTATATCGACATTATTCAATTTCGAGCGTTGCTTACATCTTTGGCTTTAGCGCGGCCGGACCTTAGGTACAAGATGCAAGGTAATGTATTTCCCTGTAAATAAATAAAGATTAAAAAAAAAAAAAAAAAAAAGGTAATGTATTTGAAATACAAGATACATAATGTATTTGCTAAATACTTGAAAGAAAATACACGTTTATTACGTTTTAATGTTTATTTAGCTTGTTTAATTAATTATGCTCAAGTGATTAATCGCGAAAATTTCAGAAAATAGTAAGATGGTTCTTCAAACATTTTATCACTTATTTTTTTCTGTGAGGTCTCATTACTATCCCCCTAAAAGAGAAACCGCTCGACAGGTGCGCGGAACTCTGCAAACATGTGTTATATTTTAATTTAAACTTAGAAGTCTAGACTGATGCATGTAAAAAAAGTATTTTATCTATCTAACTTAGTATTTACAAAATACTAAGATACCAAAATAATGTAGGTACCTAAAGACAAGGTACAATAGACGCCAGCACATCAAGCTAATACAAACTGTCAAATAAGGTTTGTGGTACAAATCTAACTTAGATGTATTAATGATAATAATAAGTCTGTAAATACGTACTTAGGTACCTTTAATAATCGCGAATCAAATTTTGATCAAGATATTACCTGACACTGACATGAAAATTACCAAAAACGTAAGATAAATTGAATTTCGCGGTCTACAACTGTGAACGACAGATCTCACACTACCACCACACAGTACTTTTTTAAGGAGTGGTAATGTGTTTATCAGCCTATGTATGTAAGTATGTATGTATGTATGTTTGTATGTTCCTTTGAAGCACTATACAGACCAAACGCCTGGACCGATTTTTATGATTCACACGTCAATCGATTCCTATTAGTCCGGCGAGTGTCACTAAAGACATGACGTTAATGAAAATTCAATATGGCGACTACTGGCCGCCATATTGTGAAAATGAAAAAAATGAAAGTCAACAAACTATGTCAAGTGGGGTATCGTTGAATAGGTCTTTCAAAAATATTAGTGGTTTGGAAAGACCGTTTTTTGATTAAGTAAACCGTTCGTGACTTATCAAGCTTTAAAGTACCAATTTTCGTTAGAATCAAGTGTCCCCCCCCTACCAACTAAACGCGGCAGTAGTACCTATATATTACGAAGTTTAAAGGGAAACTATCACACTTAAGTGGGATTTACAACTCATAACTAAAAAGAATAAAATAAAAAATCAAAAAACCCGACTGCGGTAAAAAACTTAAGTTAAAAAAAACTGAAAAGCAAAAAACAAGGCCATTTTAAATAAAATAAAAGTTGGAAGCAGGCGGGACCCATACCATTTTTCTATTTTCAAACTCAAATGCGTCCCGCCTGCTTCCAACTTTTATTTAATTTAAAATGGGCTTGTTTTTAGCTTTTCAGTTTTTTTTAACTTAAGTTTTTTTGATAGACTGAGAACTACCACGCGCCATGCTCCGGCGAGCAAGACACGCGCCCCCGCACGTGATTTTTAGGAGGCGAGCAAAATTTAAGAAAGATCACGAAAACGAAGTAAAGCGCGCGCAGGCGATGCGACGCGACGGTGTGGGTTGGGGGAACAAGATGGTGGACTGCAACAGGCTTCCAGTAAACTAACAGGCCACAAAATTAACCATAATAAAGGTGAACGCGGACTTGGCCGCACCGCACGCGCCGCAGTCGCCGCATTCGAATTCTTCATATGAAGTTCTATGCAATCTCGCACACCCACCCGCGCCGCAGTCGCCGCAGTACCTAAAGCGGCCGAACTCCCCAAGCCGCAGCTGATAACGTCACCAACGCCGGCCCGCCGGCATCGAACGCTGCGGCCGGCGCGGCGCGGGTGTCTTCATTCGTATTCGTCATAAGGTGCAGCGGGGCAATCTCGACAGCGGGAAATTTCAACTAATCTTAATAACTTCTACATTTTACTTTATTTTTACCGACTTCACAAAAAGGAGGAGGTACTATGTTCGGATGTTTGTATGTTTTTTTTGTATGTTTGTTCATCGAATACTCCGCCAATTGTCGACGGATTTTCAAAATTCTTCTTTTGTTCGAAAGTAGATAGTTCTGGGGTGGTCCCATTGTCACCAAGTTAGGATCTGATGATGGGATCTTAGAGAAATCGAGGGCAACCCTCAAATTTTATAGGCTCACTTATTGTTTTTCGCATATTTTATGAAGTATCTTATGTATTTGCGTATGCTTGTCACCATCTCAGGCAGCTGGGCTGATGGTGGAAGGTACAACTCCTTAACAGTAAGAAGTTACTCGAACAGGCAAGGACTGTTTTAGTAAATTGTTTTGATGTTTGATAGGGCATTTGGAGAACTCCTCAACAATTAACTTCCCTGCATCGGGAAAAGCAATATTTTGTTTGTAAAAGGCGATGAGCACTAGGCTATTGTAACTTAGATAAATTATAAGCAGACCCACTAAAAAGCGTGAAATAAAAACTTTTTAAGAAAAAAAAACCGACTTTCAAAAAAACACTACAAAGTGAAAAATATCTTTAATTTCGGAAGTCGGTGGCAAAAAACTAAAAGAAACATCCAAAGACACTGACTTCCGAAATTAAAGATATTTTTCACTTTGTAGTGTTTTTTTGAAAGTCGGTTTTTTTTTCTTAAAAAGTTTTTTAATAAGTGCCATCTATGACCGGATAGCTCAAAAGCAACTTCATAGTTTCTAAATAGACGGCACTGCTAGACCCAATACTGTTTGATCGGCACGGCCATTTTGTTTTCTTCTCTTTTTCTTGTTTGCACGTGCAAATTAGTGTCTCACATTTTTGCGAAAAAAAGTGGTAATTAATGTGTTTTTCGAAGATTTTCAAAGGTAAGACATTTAATTAAAGCCTATTTCATGTTTTTAGCTATTTTTTTCTGTTGTAACTTGCGTTTTAACAGCATTTTGGTGTGAGTTTGAATAACCCCACCTGGATTGTAATGGCGGCTAATTTCAACTTTTTTGCAGTTGGAATTGCCCCACCAGATTTTATATGGAAATGAACAAACACTAGTGATGTGCATGTTTCGATATGTTTTGTCGATGTAAATACTTTACAAATATTTAACTTGTAGCTATATTATTGTAATCTTTCTATTCGCAGGATCTCAACACGATTCAAATCGATGCATTTCGAGGGATTTTTCAATTTCTTACTACTTTATTAATTTATTGCAGATGGTTCGCCACTATAAAAAACAACGGACAAGTCATACACAATGGCAGAATTGCAGCAAGCAGTGCAAGATGTCAAAAATAAAGTAATGACGAGTTACCAAGCTGCAGAAATATATGGCATTCCTAGATCAACCATTGTAACTAGAGTTTACAATAATCATATGAACGACAACGTTGGAAGACCTATAGCTCTCGGGGAAGATGTGGAAAGAAGAATTGCCCATAGCTTACATGTTATGGAAAAACATTGTTTCCCGTTAACTAGAAAAGAAGTAGCTGTTTTGGTATCACAATATGTCCGCCAAAATGGAATCGACAATCCCTTCAAAAATGATTTGCCAGGAAAAAATATGACCGATTGTAGATTTAGGACGAGGGGTGCTCTGGTTCTATTTTAAATACATATTCCTTTCTTAAAATGAAGTTTTGATTTATGATTAGTGAGTAGATATAGTACCTTTAGTAGATAGCAGATCAAAATTATTTATTGGTGTATCTATCGACTTATTTTTTATTACGTTCCCATCACTATTAAGTATGGCGAGCAGTCGAAATTACCCCGCCTAAACCTTTAAAGTGTTTTTATTCAAAAATGAGCCTAGCTGCATAAATGACAAGATTCAATTTACATTACTATCCTTATAAAAAAACTCTGCATCTCACTAACATCAAGCTAAGAGCTCTAGAAGAGAAATTATAATTAATAGTTGAAATTGCCCCACGGAGGGGGAATTACAACTATTTTTGCCTTTTTTGACAAAAACACATTTTTAAGCCTATCTATTGAATATTTTTCAATATGAGTTTGTAAAAATAATACACAGATAATGACTCTGGAGCGTCAATACATTACATTTTTAATAAAACTATATCATCTAATATTTTTATACCTTCAAAGTTGTGGTTTAGGTTTTACCAGTCGAGATTGCCCCGCTGCACCTTACTTAAATTAGAAACTGAATTAAAGAAATCCACTGCGATGCGTGCGGCGACAGGAACGACTGCGGAGCGGATAGGTGTGCGAGGCCATTTAACAAAAGCGATGACTGCGGTGCGTGCGGTGCGGCCAAGTCTGCGTTTTAAGGCTTTGCCTTTGGAATCAACATCAAAATGAACAACAACCAAAGTATACTGATCACACTGTACCTATTGAGGAAAAGAAACGCTGTAGAAAAAATTGTAGGCTAAGTACTGCGACACAGAGCATGTAACCGTTTCCGACGACAAAGGCAGCGTCAACATGCTCTGTGGGTAGCGTAGCCTCAGAGACCAAATAAAAAACCAAGACAGAGGGCTGTCAACAGTAAAGTGAGGCCGGTTTCGTAAACATGTATGCACTTATTGAGGTGTAGTTTGATTGTAAATGTGTGCGTGTGTGCACAGAGCGGAGGTGTAGTTTTGGCATGCTTCATTGTATTCTTCGCAGCGCTATGTCTTTCTTGACTTTTTTATTTGGTCTGAGAGCGTAGCGTGTATTATCCAAACCTTATTTCTTTAAAAAGGTTAATTTCTTATTTAGTTAATAATTATTAGCGTAATTACAGTGTTAAAATGAAGCAGTATTGTAGTTATTATGGGTAAGTAACTAATTTATATCTATATGTATATAAAACAGTTGTGTAAGTTAAGATTTTTGTTCCGAGATTCGAAACGTGTCAAGTCTTGGTGACGCCATTTTCCATATTTTCTTGGTTCAACTTCACGCAGGTCTTCTTAGAGAACAGGGTATTAAGTAGTGTTCTGTGACATGAAGCATCTGTCCGTTGGGACGAGTACGTTTCATAATCATCGTTCTCCTGCCTTAGTCCCAATTTATTCGAGGTCTGCGCACGGATATGGTCTGTGCAACATGTCTTTTTCTTCCATACTTCTCTATGGGGTAAACTGAATAAGCTTACACAGTGTTTCTCATTGTACCTAAGTGAATAAATTATGAGTATTTGAGAAATAAATGATGAATGAAATAGGTACTTTGTTGTGACGCCTAGCCACGGTGCGCCTTCCGGTACGCAGTCGCCACCCCAGAACTTTTCGGCCAAAATGACCAAATCCTTGTGATTACAATAACGATTTTTCAGGAAAGATACAGTGTTTATAAAATGGCCGCCATTGACGTTCTCCGAGGTTCATATCTTCAAGAGATAGAAGGCATTAGAGGCATCTTAGAGCTGTGCACAATTTTTCTAAATGATTACGAGGATTTGTACACAACAAATAAATAACATGAAAAACGAGGTTTCCACTGTAAGCTGACGTTATGTGCCCCGCCCACTGCCAATTTAGAAATAATTAGGTACTTTCAAGATATAAATCTAAAAAATTATTTTGTTTTTTCGAGGCGTGTCGTTTATCGAAGACAGTCGAGTTATATCGAGCGATGCCGAGTCCAAATCACGAACACTCCTTCTGGATATCAACATGCCCAGCCAAGATCTCTTGGGAACGGAAGGTTGGGTTCCAGTATAGATCTATGAAAGAAGTGTTTTTTACATTTCTATGGGTTCCAGGATGTGATACTGCCTCATCAGACTTGTAACGCTATGCAGGTAAAATATAGAAATTATTTTTTCTTTTCAGTGTTTGGTTTAGGTATCCAGTACACAGCGACACAATATATCTACAAGAATCTTCTGATGGGTGGTCAAAATCGGAACTAACGCCACCATCTTGTTTTGTCAATACATTTTAATTTTTACGCAAGAATCTTCTGATAGGTGGTCAAAATCGGAACTAACGCCACCATCTTGTTTCGTCAATACACTTTAATTTTTACGCAAGAATCTTCTGATAGGTGGTCAAAATCGGAACTAACGCCACCATCTTGTTTTGTCAATACATTTTAAGGTGAATGCGCAGTGGTAGCCCGCGAAATTCAAATTTTCTTACGTTTTTTGCAATTTTTAGGTCAGTGTCAGGTTTTATCTTGATCAAAATTTGATTCGCGACTATAACAGGTACGTATTTACAAAATTATAATCATCAGAATCATTAATACATCTTTTTGAGTTAGATTTCTACCGTTAAGAACAAATCTCGTATGGAAAAGTGTTTATGGTAGAAATCTAACTTAAAGAGATATATTAATGATTCTAATGACTATAATTCTGTAAATACATGTCTATTATAGTCGCGAATCAAATTTTTATCAAGATACAACCTGACACTGACCTGCAAATTGCAAAAAAAGTAAGAAAACTTGAATTTCGCGGGCTACCACTACGCATTCACCTTAATTTTTACGGTCAATGGGCCGTCTTAGGGTCAGTTCACACCGCGACGCGACGCGCAGTTTTCAAGATAGCAATACAATCATAGACCTTACCTGTTACACAAAAAAGTACCTACATAATTCTGTGTGTCTACTACGTCGAGCTACGCCGCGTGGCGCCGCGCTGCGCCACGCGGCGCTGCGCGCGCGCGCGTCGCGTGCTGCGCGTGCGTCGCGGTGTGAACTGACCCTTATCGAGGCCAAAAGATCCTTGTAGCGCTGTACAAAAGCAACACCTTTCATTTTGACAGTTCAACAATATTCATTGTGTGCCCACCACAGCGTGTCATTTATATTATGTATAACCCATTGACTTATATGTATATATTACTACTTTTGAAAACCTAACGTTATACGTATGTACCTAACGTATAACCTAACGTTGCGAGTTGTTGAGAAGACGTTTTCAAACCTATGAAGCAATGGATTAGGAATTTCTTTGAAAATCCTTTGAGTTGTGATTCGTGTGAGTGACTCGAGCTTGGGTAAAGCGAGCCGCACAAACGTACCGCTTAATGTTAGAGCCAGTGTTGCCAACTTAGCACTTTCGGTGCCAGATCTAGCACTATTTTCATTAGTCTAGCATTGAAATCTGACTCACCTATAGTCCATTTACTATAGCATTAGACAGAAGTTAAAAAAGGCTCTTTTAGGGGCACACTTTGTAACAAAAGTACAACAAACATTATTACAGTCAAGATTGATGTGGAGATAAATATAATCAATTTAAATAACAGCAGTCACACTTAATTGTACTTATTTAACCTATCTACCTTCTGAAATTACAACGCTTTTATTTATTATTATTTAGTTTTTACATAAAATATTGTCGTGTCAATGTTTAAAATCTAAAAGAAGCAGGGGCGGACAGTACCGGTAACGTTTTTCATGTCACTATAACTCTACCAAATCTAAAATGTTCCCTATTCCCTTCATAAGTTGTGGCAGCACGTGTTTTTTTTATTTTGTCGGTTTATATAAAGTTGTTTTTAATAAACTGATTGTTACTAAAAATTGTTTCATTTCACGTACCTATCCAAGCATAGTGACGTGTAGATAGATAGAATATGCTTTATTGTATGCCATGCATTGTTACTTACAAAAAAACCACATAACTTATTTATTAAAATTGTTTGAACTTAACTTGAAAATAAAATGTTTCGTATTCCTGCTTCTGCGAGCCTCTTTTTTCTAATGTTATAACAAATGGACTATAGCACTAAATAGAAAAATGCTGATTATTTTTCGATTACTGCCCAACAAAACGCAGTTACACGAGCGGTAACCAAACGCTTTGGTTTCTTAGTTTGCTACACTTTGTCTAAAAAAGTGTTTATTTCCCGTAAACATGACAAAGACGAGGTAGGTAATATATAAATAAATAATTGTCTTGCTTATTGCTTTATAAATTTTAGTTTCGTATTGACTATTACGACATACGCGTAATAAATACATTATAGAATACGAAAGATTATGTTTTCAGTGCTCAGTGAGTTAGAAAAACTACGAAAATGGATAATCCTGTAAGCAAAAAGTAACGTTCAAAGTTACAGAAAAGAGTGAGAGAGTAAACCGGGGAACGATCCAAAATACAATAATATAATTATAAACATTTAAATTGGGAACTTCCTCCTTTTTTGAAGTTGGTTAAAAAGTGGCTTAGACCTGTTCCAGTTCCAGTTCAAAAGCAAAGTCTGTGTTTTGCAAAAAAGAATTGAATGCGAGAATATTTGAAATTAAGCGGCATTCGGAATCAAAAAGTCACTAAAAAATCTTAAAATAATTACCACAACCATTTTCTTATAAGAAATTATATGATTGCCTAATTAAGTGATTGTAATGATTATAATCCTTCTTTTTGGATTTATATAGAAATCTAGCACTTTTTGAAGTTACAAATAGCACCTAACCGTAGTATCGGTTGGCAACCCTGGTCAAAGCTGCCCTACCTCTGATTGGCCGCAATTTGAATCATATTTGAATTTATTTGAACTACGAACCAATCAGGCGCCGCCTCACCACCACCCGACCGAGCTTGAAAAGTTGAAACTTCAAAACTTTCCTTTTTCTCGCGCCATCCGGCCTGTGCGCACGTGCCAAGCCAATATTACTGACTGCCTTCAAGAAGACATTTTGTAATTTATAAATCGCCAAATTGTACTTTTAAACTGGCGCAGTTTGAATCAATACACGCGTATTCTGACAACTGGACGCTGATGAAATTGGAGTAAACTTAAGCCGGATCCAGCTCTGACGAAAACTCGCATGAAAGGTAAGTACCTACCCACTATCCCGATCCCACAAGGCACGTCCTCCATTTTTCCACTGTGTACCCATAGAAATAACGTGCTAATAACTGATTCCAGCTGCAGTTAGCTGATAAGTGACCGGGATGCTGTTGGCGTGCTCAACTCTGCCGCGATGGCGAAGTACCTTCACCGGTTGTACCTGCTTTTCACCGTTAACGGTGCCACCTGCGTCACATTCACCTCCAACTGGAAGCCGTGAGTACTCCATGTTCTTATTTGTCCGTAAAAATGAGCGACGGGAAAGAATTAAGTTGTGAAAAACACCGGGACAACTGCTCGTTGGACCACGCACTATGAAGGGTTCCGTAGTTGGAAATTTGGAATTTATAATAGGTAGTGCGGGCTGGTGTCCGCAACTGGTCAGACTGCACGTGTCGTCAATGTGCGTATTTTGTATACGGGTGGGAAAATCTATTATTCGATCCACCCCAGCTCCTCAAGGAAAGCCAGCGGCGCTTTGATGTTACTGACCGTCTCACGGAGGGATGAGGGTACGTGAGGTAACCAAGATCAAACTTAACATTGTAGTTGAAAAACATGTTCTCCCAATTCCCATACATTCTAACTGCAAATGCAAGTTTTTGCACTGAATATTGAGAGATTTATCATGTTATTTTATGTTAACTTAAGATTTCTTAAAGCGCCCTTAGACAACCCACTGACCAGTTTTTCCTGTAATCTATAAGTACTTCACAACTTTTTTCTGGATTTTTATATTATTTTAACCTCGGTAGTACTCGGTAGTTTCGGAGAATGGTCCAATTTCATTTGTTTTCTTAATTTGTCAAGCGCCGCTAATGAGACACAATTGATTTTCTGTTGTTTCGTCGCCGATCGGCGCACCGCGCCGCTTGACCAGTTAAATACCTTTAAAACTATATATATTATTATAAATAAAAAAAACTAGGGACCCTCGCAACAAACTGTTTCCTTTGATGTATTACACAGTACAGTATAGAATATCATTATTTTTTAAATGTCGCAGCATCATGCTGATTGCTGAGATAGGAGCCTTTTAGCCTCGTTTAGGACTTTGTTTCATTGTTCTTTTTGTTACTTTTTTTTTTTTGGATAATTTGGATTTTTATTTTTTACTGTTTAGTTTGTGATCTTCCTGTACAAGTCACAATAAATACTTTTTCTTCCTATTAAAAGTACAGTTGGCAAAGCTTTTTTTTAAATTTCTGATTTGCCTCCAATAGTGATATTCAAAATTCAATCAGTTTGATACTTGTTAAAACAGCCAAGGTACTGACCGATCCTCATCAGTTCTAATGCATGTAGTCACCGACCCAAGTCAATAAAATTATTAGTTATTTTTGGCACAACTTTGATGACTCGTACGAGCAATGGCTAGAGTTTACAGACACAATATTCATTTCTATAGCGAAGTAGCTACATCCACACTCACGTCACGCCTTGTTGAGTACAAACTACATTACACCAGTCATATTTGCCTTTAACCGGGCACAAATCCAGACTCCAGGCTGCTACTGACAAATTTCTAATTGAAAAACCCAATAACACTTTGCCCGACCTGAGAATTGAACCCAGGAACTCATGTATGCAGTCCTCACTTATACTTAGCACCATTATTTGAATTAAGAATTTGAGATTATTTTCAAGTTATGGAACAAGAAACAACATCATACATAATAAATTTCAAACATTGCTCCCGAGACATAATTTAAAAGAGGCTATTAGAATAAACAGCAATCACTGCTGGGCAGCTTCCTTTCAAATCGGTTAATAATACCAAACATAATATTGCTGAATATCTGCAAGAAAGATAGATTGCAATAATTTAAAAAAATTCTATGTAACCTAAACCTTGAGACCTTTTTTGAACCGACTTCGAAAAAAAGGAGGTTCTGTATTCGACCCGTATGTATGTTTGTATGTCCGCGATTATCTCGCAAATTACTAAATCAATACTTTCAGGAAGGTTTTAGTATATAATAAATTAGGTAATTATTCTTATGTACGAACTTATATGCATAAATGTACTACGTCTCCGGCATTTCTATGCGAATTTTGATGATTCTTCAATGCACTAGTGTTAATTGAATTTGTAGGGTAGGTGCAGCTTAACATCGAAAAATAAAAACTTGCAAGTCGGTTGTTTTTTTTTTGTAAAAAAGTTTTTATTTTTCACTTTTTAGTTGTAAGTACCTACCCCACACAAATTCAATTAACACTAGTGCATTGAAGACACGACTCGAAGAATCATCAAAATTCACATAAAAATGCCGGAGATGCAGTACATTTATGCATGTAACTTCGTACATAAGAATAATTACCTAATTTATTATATACTAAAACCTTCCTGAAAGTACGTAGATCACACTCATGAAAGAATTATCAAAATCGGTTCAGTAGTTTTTGAAATAATCGCGGACATACAAACATACATACATACATATGGGTCGAATACAGAACCTCCTTTTTTAAAGTCGGTTAAAAATAAAAACTTTTGCAAGTCTGTTGTTTTTTTTTCAGTTTTATTTAGCTTGCCCTGTTATTTATTTATCTGGGTCTTTAGTACCTACTTGAAATTTTACCCCCTTCCTGTTGGCAGATAGATCTGATATTTGGTACACACTTTTAGTTTTGATGGCAATACAATTTTATTTAATCAGTATCATTATAAATCTAAGATGGCCGCCGCTACAAGATGGCGGATTACATATTTTTTCATAACCCCCTCAATATGGGTATCAAATGAAAGGGCTTGACTAGTATAATATACACTATGGAACATTTCAAATTTAAGATGGCCGCTGGCACAAAATGCGGGATTTCATATTTATTTCAATATTTCATATTTGTTTCAATATGGGTATCAAATGAGGCATATAGAATCAAAGGTAGCTAAGTGCCTCCATGTCAAATTTTCAGGAACCGAATAAACGTTTTTCTAATTTAATAGTCAGGGGGTTTCGATCGGCGGCGACCTCTCGCGTTCGACTCTGGTTCAAGCCATGGTCCGGGACGAGAGGGAGTGGGAGGCAGTCACCTCCTTCTGCCAAGCAGTCATGCTAGCGAAGGAAGTGGCAGGATGACTGAGGGAGAGAGCCTCACGTCCTAGCCGCCGCAGGAGACGCTCCGGCCACCGTAGGCGCGGGCCTGCGGACGGAGAGTAATGGGTAGCTCACCGTCCGATCAGGACCAGGCCCGTGCCGGACGGCGCGTACGTGTTCCACGCGCGCCTCAAAGAGATGTCAGCAATCAAAAAACCCGACTGCGGTAAAAAACTTAAGTTAAAAAAAACTGAAAAGCAAAAAACAAGGCCATTTTAAATAAAATAAAAGTTGGAAGCAGGCGGGACCCATTTGAGTTTGAAAATAGAAAAATGGTATGGGTCCCGCCTGCTTCCAACTTTTATTTTATTTAAAATGGCCTTGTTTTTTGCTTTTCAGTTTTTTTTAACTTAAGTTTTTTACCGCAGTCGGGTTTTTTGATTTTTTAAATTTAATTTTTTATTTTATTCTTTTTAGTTATGAGTTGTAAATCCCACTTAAGTGTGATAGTTTCCCTTTAAACTTCGTATTATATAGGTACTACTGCCGCTTTTAGTTGGTAGAAGGGGGGACACTTGATTCTAACGAAAATTGGTACTTTAAAGCTTGATAAGTCACGAACGGTTTACTTAATCAAAAAACGGTATTCCCAAACCACTTATTTTTGAAAGACCTATCCAACGATACCCCACTTGACATAGTTTCTTGAGTTTCATTTTTTTCATTTTCACAATATGGCGTCTAGTAATCGCCATATTGAATTTTCATTAACGTCATGTCTTTAGTGACACTCGCCGGACTAAGAGGAATCGATTGACGTGTGAATCATAAAAATCGGCCCAGGCGTTTGGCCTGTATAGTGCTTCAAAGGAACATACAAACATACATACATACTTACATACATACATAGGCTGATAAACACATTACCACTCCTTTGCGTCGCGCAGTCGGGTAAAAAGGATGGGGCCTGCCAGGGGTGCGGGATTGTCCGAAATGGTTACCGCTACCCCGGAACATAAAGGACTAAGGAAGGAACACTGATGGCTTTTAGTCAGTAAGAGTCTGACACTTCCTTCCGCTCCACCCAAAGCGGGAGGGGTCATTTGATGATTTCCCATCCATAAAAAGGGGTTTTCATGCTCTCTGAGTTTAATCTCCATACTTAGTTAATTTTTTGAAAGTGTGGCGCTTAGCTGCCTTTGATTCTATATGCCTCAAATGAAAGAGCTTTACAAGTAGAACATGCACTGTGATGAGGAAAGTTGTGTGATGACTGGTATCTACCAAATTTTTTTTTATCTTTTAGTCATCAATCAGTTCTTTTTAGTTAACACTGCAATACTTCAAGCTTACGTTATTTGTACTTATTGTCTTTTGTTCAGTAGTAATTAAATTGGTTTATTTTGCAGGTGCCTGGTAGAAACCTAGACGGTTTGCGAGTGCTTTGGTGAACGCGTCATGTACAGCTCAGATGGACGAAGCCAAACAAATGACTGTGAAGCACGATGGTCCTCACAGCTGACAACGGTCATTAGGTAAGTTTAATTGATCATACACTAGCAACTTGAGTATTGACACAACATCCAGATTTTCATCATCATCAGCCTATAATGTTCCCACTGCTGGGACACAGGCCTCCTCTCTGTGAGAGGGAGTGGGCCGTAATCCACCACGCGGGCCCAGTGCGGGTTGGTAGATGACACATGTCTTTGAATTTTTGGTTCTAGGACATGCCGGTTTCCTCACGATGTTTTCCTTCACCGTTTTGAGAGCAGTTGTGATGAAATAATTTTATACAAAGTAAAGCGCCTGTGTGGGTTCGAACCTACGACCTACAACTCTTAAGTCGCGGCCGATACCACTGGGCCACCACTGCTCTCGTATCCTGATTTTACTAGTATGTATTAACTAGCTGCGCCCCGCGGTTTTACCCGCGTAAATGTCGATCCCGTGGGAATATCGGGATAAAAAGTAGCCTATATTTTAATCCAGGGTGTCAGCTACCTCCATACAAAATTTTATCAATATTGGTTCAGCCGTTTAAGCGTGAAGAAGTAACAAACATATAAACAGACACACAAACTTTCGCCTTAATATTATGCCACGTTCCGAGTTAGGACTGTAATCGATATAATCGATTTGAGCGTGCTTAAACCTAATTCGGTACGGGTTTAAGCACGCTCAAATCGATAATATCGATTACAGTCCTAACTCGGAATGCACCCTTAGTGTGATTGTTAACACTGCAATACTTCAAGCTTAAGTTATTTGTACTTATTGTCTTTTGTTCAGGAGTAATTAAATTGGTTTATTTTGCAGGTGCCTGGTAGAAACCTAGACGGTTTGCGAGTGCTTTGATGAACGCGTCATGTACAGCTCAGAGATGGATGAAGCCAAACAAATGACTGTCAAGCACGATGGTCCTCGCAGCTCACAACGGTCATTAGGTAAGTTTAACTGGTCAAGCACCGCGCGTCGCCTGTTGGCGACGAAACAATAGAAAATCAATTGTCTCATTAGTGGAGCTCGACAGATTAATTGATCATACACTAGCAACTTGAGTCTTGACACAACATCCCGATTTTTCTCGTATGTATTAACTAGCTGCGCCCCGCAGTTTCACCCGCGTAAATGTCGATCCCGTTTGAATATCTGGATAAAAAGTAGCCTATACGTTAATCCAGGGTGTCTGCTACCTCCTTAATTTTTTTTTATCAAAATTGGTCCAGCTACATATAAACAGACACAAACTTTCGCCTTAGTATTAGTGTAATTGTTAATACTGCAATACTTCAAGCTTAAGTTATTTGTACTGTTTTTTGTTCAGGAGTAATTAAATTGGTTTATTTTGCAGGTGCCTGGTAGAAACCTAGACCGTTTGCGAGTGCTTTGATGAACGCGTCATGTACAGCTTCGAGATGGACGAAGCCAAACAAATGACTGTCAAGGACGATGGTCCTCGCAGCTGACATCGGTCATTAGGTAAGTTTAATTGATCATATACTAGCAACTTGAGTATTGACACAACATCCAGATTTTCATCATCATCAGCCTATAATGTTCCCACTGCTGGGACACAGGCCTCCTCTCTGTGAGAGGGAGTGGGCCGTAATCCACCACGCGGGCCCAGTGCTGGTTGGTAGATGACACATGTCTTTGAATTTTTGGTTTTAGGACATGCCGGTTTCCTCACGATGTTTTCCTTCACCATTTTGAGTGCAGTTGTGATGAAATAATTTTATACAAAGTAAAGCGCCTGTCTGGGTTCGAACCTACGACCTACAACTCGTAAGTCGCGGCCGATACCACTGGGCCACCACTGCTCTCGTATCCTGATTTTACTAGTATGTATTAACTAGCTGCGCCCCGCGGTTTCACCCGCGTAAATGTCGATCCCGTGGGAATATCGGGATAAAAAGTAGCCTATATTTTAATCCAGGGTGTCAGCTACCTCCATACAAAATTTTATCAATATTGGTTCAGCCGTTTAAGCGTGAAGAAGTAACAAACATATAAACAGACACACAAACTTTCGCCTTAATATTATGCCACGTTCCGAGTTAGGACTGTAATCGATATAATCGATTTGAGCGTGCTTAAACCTAATTCGGTACGGGTTTAAGCACGCTCAAATCGATAATATCGATTACAGTCCTAACTCGGAATGCACCCTTAGTGTGATTGTTAACACTGCAATACTTCAAGCTTAAGTTATTTGTACTTATTGTCTTTTGTTCAGGAGTAATTAAATTGGTTTATTTTGCAGGTGCCTGGTAGAAACCTAGACGGTTTGCGAGTGCTTTGATGAACGCGTCATGTACAGCTCAGAGATGGATGAAGCCAAACAAATGACTGTCAAGCACGATGGTCCTCGCAGCTCACAACGGTCATTAGGTAAGTTTAACTGGTCAAGCACCGCGCGTCGCCTGTTGGCGACGAAACAATAGAAAATCAATTGTCTCATTAGTGGAGCTCGACAGATTAATTGATCATACACTAGCAACTTGAGTCTTGACACAACATCCCGATTTTTCTCGTATGTATTAACTAGCTGCGCCCCGCAGTTTCACCCGCGTAAATGTCGATCCCGTTTGAATATCTGGATAAAAAGTAGCCTATACGTTAATCCAGGGTGTCTGCTACCTCCTTAATTTTTTTTTATCAAAATTGGTCCAGCTACATATAAACAGACACAAACTTTCGCCTTAGTATTAGTGTAATTGTTAATACTGCAATACTTCAAGCTTAAGTTATTTGTACTGTTTTTTGTTCAGGAGTAATTAAATTGGTTTATTTTGCAGGTGCCTGGTAGAAACCTAGACGGTTTGCGAGTGCTTTGATGGACGTGTCATGTACAGCTCAGAGATGGATGAAGCCAAACAAAGGACTGTCAAGGAAGATGGTTCTCGCAGTTGACAACGGTCATTAGGTAAGTTTAATTGATCATACACTACCAACTTGACACAGCATCCAGATTTCCTTACTAGTAGTACGACTTCGTCCGCATGAAATTTCTTGTACCAACCCACCCCGTCGCATCGTATCGCCTGCCTGCGCTATTTCTTCGTTTTCGCTTAGCATTCTTTGATTTATTTATCCGTTTGCTCGGCTCCTAAGGGTCCTGGCGTGATGTTATAGTCTATTGCCATCCTCAAGAATTGGGCTATCAAATGCAAAAACATTTTTTAAATCCGACTGTTAGTTCTAGAGATTAGGGCGTTCAAACAAATAAACACTTCAGCTTTATTATTAGTCATCATCTGCCTTTTCCCAACTATGTTGGGGTCGGCTTCCAGTCTAACCGGATGCAGCTGAATACCAGTATGTTACATGCATAACTACCTATCTGACCTCCACAACTCAGTTACTGGGTAATACAATAACCCTTGGTAAGACTGGTTGTCAGACTTTCGGGCTTCTCTCTACCCATAACGACTGTCAAAGATCCACAAATGACAGCTGGAACCAACGACTTAACGTGCTTTCCGAGGCACTGAGGGGTCTCGGTATGTAAAGATGGTCACCCATCCACAGACCAACCGCGGCAAGCGTAGCTTAACTTGATCGATCGACCCGTGCGGCTGTTATTATTTACTCACAGGCCACTATACTCCATTTGTTTAGGTAATTAAAGGTAAACAAAAAAACCACGTGCCGTGGTTATCCAACTAAACGTAATACCAGTCTATTCAGTTGTCATGCTACGTCACAGTTGTACTCTTCAATTTAGCAACGTTATAATTCGTTAATAATGTTGCTAAATTGAAGAGTACAACTGTGACATAGCATGACAAGTGAAGTGAGTGATATTACGTTTATTCGGTCAACTAAGTCACGTGGTTTTTTTGTTTACCTTTATTTAATTACCTAAACAAATGGAGTATAGCCTAATTATTAGTATAGATAGATATACATAGATGTACTGTCACCAAAGGAGATAAGTAACCAGTGTCTTCGGATATAGTTGAAGTTTAGTAAGAAATCGATTGATATTTTCGAATTGAAATTTAATTTGATAAATGAAATGTTTGTTTCTATTAACTAAATTAAATTTTATTAGAAAACATCCATTGGTTTCTTATTAAACTTCAAATATATCCGATGACCCTGGTTACTTATCTCCTTTGGTGACTGTACCACTCTAAACTCCACTCTTCATGACTGGCCTAATATGTCTAACATTTATCCTTTAAGCTACCCAGACTAAGTCCCCATGTATACTTCCTGTCCCCGCGGGTATAAAAAGAAAGAAAGAATAAAAAGAGAGAAAAATGTGCGCGCGCACTGCTTTCTCTTCAATTCAATTCAATTCAATTTATTTATTCATCAGATATAAGCTAACAGTTTACACCAAATCGCTTATATCTATGCTAATTCTACAAAATTACAATAAAATTTCTTAATTAAAACTTCTTAGACTATTAAAATAAAATAAATACAATAAAAAACGGAGTGACATAAAATTTGTAAACAAAAACAACCTCATACATAAAATTAAATTAGAAACTAAACACATATTATTTCATATTTAAGTATACATACACATGTTTAGCGATTGTCCATTGAGAATCAAAAAATAAATCTGCCTCAGGAATATATTTTAGAAAGTCATTTAATAACTTAATTGCTCTAGCAGTGGGAGTATTGTTGGTTCGGGGAGCACGCCATGTAGGCGGGTAGCAGAGGAGTCTATGTTGTCGTCTTACAACGCCACGCATATACTGGTCAGGAACATAAAAATTTATTGACTCTCGTAGAACGGGGCTATCTATCTTATCTACTAATATAAGATAATAAATAACTATATGTGTGGATTCTCGCCTGAGTTTGAGTGTGTCTAAACCCACCATTCCTGACACAAACAAAGAAGGATATAGAAAGGGGTAGTATCCATATTGACGTTTGTATAGGTATCTACAGAATTTACATTGAATTTTTTCTATCATACTAGTGTACAATGACTCGTGAGGACTCCAAACTATTGCATTATATTCTAATTTACTACGGACATAGGCATTGTATATTTGTTTTATAACTTGAGTATTCTTAAACTGATACGATAATCTAATGACGAAACCAAGACATTTATTAGCATCCTTGCAAGTTTTAAGAATATGCTCGTGAAAATTTAATTTGCTATCCATTATTACTCCCAAATCCCGAATCGAGAAAACACGTTCCATTGACGCGCCAGCAAGATTATAATCATTTCTAATCGGATTACGGGATCGGGAAAAAGTTATTGTTTTACACTTAGAAATATTAAATGACAGCTTATTTTTTATACTCCATTCAACCACAGCATCAATATCATGTTGTAGCGCCTCACAATCCTTTGCGTCGGTTACAGAGAGGTACAATTTTAAATCATCAGCAAACATAAGGCATTTTGCGTTCGAGATAACAGTAGGTAAATCATTGATCACTATTATGAATTGTGTAGGACCAATGGTACTACCTTGACTTACCCCTGATCTAGTAAAATACTCTTCCGACTTATATCCTTCTACCTTAACAAACTGTTTGCGATCTTTTAAGTAGTGGGCCATAAATTTTAAGAGAGAAGTTGAGAATCCTAGTAATGCAAATTTATTTAAAAGCACATCATTATCTACAAGATCAAAGGCTTTCTTAAAATCGAAGTAGGTGGCGTCCACCTGACAACCAGACTTAATTCTACTATTTATATAATCAACAAATTCTATATGGTTAGTCACTGTGGAGCGCCCAGGACGAAACCCATGCTGGCAATCACTCAATCGTCCTTTGATTTGTTTACAAATGGCGTTATTAAGAATAGATTCAAATATCTTCCCAAATACACACAATATAGCAATAGGTCTGAAGTTTGTTATATCTGTGGACGACCCACATTTAGGTATTGGAGTCACTCTGGACACTTTCCACTTACCAGGGTATAAACATTGTCTAAGCGAAAGATTATATATATATAGTAAAGGCTCTTCTAAAGCTGACAAGCAATCCTTTATTAAGAAACCCGGTATGTTGTCGGGACCACAAGCTGTTAACGCTTTTAGTCGGCGCACTGCACGCCTAAGATCCGTAGCTGTAACTTGTTCAATAGCCACTGTAGACAGGCAGCCTAAACGATTAGCCTCGTCCTCCGCAGCCTTCACATCTAATGACGGAGGGGTATCATGGAACACTGAACTAAAATATTCAGCAAACGAGTCAATGGCATTCTGTCCTTCTACGGACTTACCATTATAAGTATATGTTTTGATATGTTGCCTATTTTTACGTTTTTCCTTCACATATTGCCAAAAACTTGAGGGATCCAAACTTATATTGTTCTCAACCTTTACAATATATTTTTTAAATGCTGTATCAATGAGCTCTTTCACTTTAGCTCTATAGTATTTAAAAAGTTCCTTGTTAAACTCTAAACCATGACATTTAAATTTCTTTAAATTAAAATATTTTAATTTTATGTAATAAATAATTTCTTTGGTATACCATTTTGGATATACATATTTATTGTTTTGGGCTATTCTTTTTAAAGGAACATGTGTACCGATGACGTCATTAAGTTTATTATATAGCATATCAACAGCTAGGTTTATATTTAAGTTCTGTTGCCCAAGTAATTCGGTCCAGTCAATATTAGCGATATCAGCGTATAAGCTATGTAAATCTGCTTCACGGAAGTTCCATTCCATGCTTAGATACTTTCCTGGAACCAAAGAGGGTGGATTGTTTGCTCTTCTAGGAAGTGTAAGTAGTATCTCTAATGGTGGGTGGTATGCATCCATAGGGACTAAATGTTCAGTATCGGGTGAGACATTGATACTATTGGAATCAAGAGTAGTTAATATTAAATCCAGGACGCATCCATATTTATTGCTAATATTATTGCATTGTTGCAACTTAGAATACTCCAGAAAATTATTAAATTGAGATTTAACAGTTTTATTGCACGAATTTAAATTGAAATCACCAACTATCAGAAATGGATATTCAGCATACATGTTAATTGCATTTTCCACGCATGTTAAAACGTCTAGATATTGTTTACTGCTGTAACTGGGCGGCAGGTAGACGACACAGACCATTAGCTTAATATTTTTGCCACTAACAAGAGCGAACAATAATTCTTTATCATCTGTTAAGTCATCTACATTTGTAACTCTTTTCATAGTATAGCAGTTCCTAGAGGCCAACAGAACTCCGCCCCATCCGACATCACCCGGACGGTCCTTCCGTAGAACAACATATTCAGGCGGAAACAGTTCTGCGTCATTAACAGAGCTATTGAGAAAAGTTTCTGTGAGAATGATAAGATCGCTTGATATTGTTCTAGTATTATTGTAAAATAAAGTAGTTTTTGTTCGGAGACCTCTTACATTTTGATAATATAACAATAATTTCTTGGTCTGTTTATTTTTGTTACAGTTTTCTTTAGTATTGTGAACAGCTGCTTTATTTGACTTATACACATTTCTCCAATTATATCTATGCGAGAAAAAACTTAGGACACCTATCCTGCAGCTCCACATTTTGAGGAATAGTTACCGTATATCCATAATAACTATAATCAGCTACAATGTTACATAGTATATTATTGTAGATATGTCTTAATCCTAAATTAGTAATCTTGCCTGTTTTTAAAGAGAACATATCGAGAGATAGTACAAGATTTGAATCATAAAAATATGCATAGGTGTTATTTTGAAGCTCTAAATACAAAAGATTATTAAATAGTTCTATTTTGTAATTATAAATAGGAGCACCGCGCACATAGGTAGGTGCACATATAATTATGTTTGTATTAGAAATATACTGTACAGCTTCCCTAATATACGTTATCAATTCTGCAAAGTCAGGACTCGAAGTTTTAAAATCTATTTCTCCCAACATAATGATACAGTAGTCAATCATGCTATAATTATGTAACTTGTAGTCTAAATTTTCAAGTAAACGCTTTATGTAACAATTTGGTGATACATAACGAATATAATCAAATTGATTGAAAGTCATCTCTACAGACTGCAATGTACCGCTAACACCATTAGTTAAAATGCATAATTTTGGTTTTCTACCGCGTTCCTTATGATAGTGAGATGCTTGAAATCCATCTGAATTTTGCTTTTGCTTTTGTTCCCCTTCAATTCTTGAGTTTGTACTGGTCACGCCATCTGTCTTAGAATAGTTTAGACAAAAGGTATTATTTGTGGCACAATCTATACTGTGTGACAATTGGTCATTTAGTTTCTCAGATTTTCCAAGAGATGGCGTGGCTTCCACCGATTTTTGGTTAGAATTTTCATTCTGCCTCAGCTCCTTTTCAGTATCAGAGAAATCCAATTTGGATCTTGTTAGACTGCTTCTCCGCTGCTTACTGGATTTCCTCGTCGATGGTTGCATATTATGTGTTAGCTGATTAATTTTCAATTTGTACTCACTGATTTGCTTCGCCTGTTTATTATTCTCGAGAAGTAGGTTTTTTATCTCATTTTCTGAGCTTAATAACTTCTCCTGAAGTGTATATATTTTGTTTCTCATTTCGTTCATATCGTCCATGATGTTTGTGCTAGTAGCAGGTATACTTCTATTCAGCTGTCGGGATGGTGTCGACTTTATGGATGAGTAATCATCATTTTCATCGTCATCTGAGTACACAACAGTGAGACCATCGAAAGAATTATTTGTTGGAATGTTTGTTAAACATCTACGAACTGTAACATTGTTCCATTCAGTGCTCGGAGAAGATTTTGTGACAGGAGTTGTACTATCTTGTGAATTAAATTGATCTGTTTTTTTAGTTACTTTCTTCTTCAAATTAGACATCTCTAAAATATATCAGGATTCTTCCAAAAATAATAAGGTTTTTGGTTACAGAGACACCTATCGGGTAGTAGCAGAAATATATTGGTTATTTTCAATATTTTGGTTGCTAGTAGTATCGCTATTCACTACTAGATGGCGCATGTGTGCATTCGATTTTGAATAAAAAACGAATTTATTAATGTTCAATACTATGAAATGAGTCTTAATTCAGTGTTCTTTCCTGTACTTTTTGGAATTTATTCACCAACACTTTATCGTAATAGTTTTTAATTAGTAGTTATAGCACAGTACTCACTGGTTTTGCTCAAATAGTTTTTTCATAGGTGATAATGTTCTTCACACTTTATTTACTTTCACGCTGCACTTATAGACTTTTACACAATGTCACTTAAAGAATCGAAGTTCGTTAACACTTATATGCATGATAAACAGTACTTTACACAACTAAACTATTTTTATGAATTACGAATTACGGAGACAACTTCAAGACGTGTTTACTAGAAGAGCGCCCTCTGGTGGTTGCTCTTGCTTACATCCCCCACTCAACTCCCGTTCGCCTCGCCCGATCACACTTTTCGTAACGTTTACGTCACGCGTTCGCCAGCTTACTCCCCAAGTCAAGCGTGCGTAAAGAAGTTTCACTTAAAAAATAATGCAGTTAGAAATCTAATTGTTCAGAATGTGCTTTATATGGAGAGGGTGAAGACAAAAGATAAGCTATTCGGAAAATTAGTGGCGGAGGAATTTAAGTATATTAAGCCTTGTGAGGCTGAGTTGATTGTAAACTTTAATTACAGCCAGTGGCGTGCACAGATATTTCAGACAAGAGTATGCAAAAAACTTACCAGTTTCAGTTTGTTGTACCTACCCTACATACCTGACTCTTACCGCAGCTGCGCAGGCGCGTATCCGCTATAGGTCCAAACATTCTTTTTACCTTGATTGGTAAACAAAATGCAAGGGAAACAATACAATGTGTTTGTGTGTACACAACCAGTTAGCCAGTAATATTTATCATAAAACTTTTTATGAAAATAACGAGTAGTAGTACCCTTTCTTTGAATTAAATCTAGCCCGGATACACACCTTCCCTTTGCAATCATTTTAACTTTTTCTTCAAAATGTAATGTCGAAAACGCAGCCGATTTTAATTTATTTAAAAACACATCGCCAGCACGGGTCTCACAGGTATAATTTCCATTTTTTACAATAAACTTACTAAATAATTACTCGACAGTCAATCACCTGCGCCAAGAAAAACGAGAATAAATAAATTCATTTATTTCAGGTAAATAGGTAACATCCATTGCCACACGACATAAATTAATAGTAAACATAATAAATAAATTGAATAAAATCAAGTAAAAACAAATCCAACAAAAAGCGAAAAGCTTTGCAATTTAATTACGTTACAAATTATTACTAACGACGGTCAATTGATCAATCCGCCTTAAAAAAGTCGACCCTCTGCAACCAACAATTAAGCGGTGCTTTTACGGGTTCTCCATTTTGTCGGTTTGCAATGTAAGCTATGCTTCTAAAACTCCAACACGCGCACACATTTTCACGCACACAGTCTCACTTTTGCTGTGTACTACACGAGATACGTTGTATGAAGAATAAGCAAGGCGTAGTATTGCTTTTGCTCACGGGAGCGCTGCTTGCGTGTTGCACGGCGGCGGGCGTTCGCCGTTCCAACGAGTTAGTTCCAAAAAAAAGTAATAGATGGCGCATAATCTAAATTTTTGTGAGCAGTGGTGGCCCAGTGATAACGACTGCGACTTACGAGTTGTAGGTCGTAGGTTCGAACCCAGACAGGCGCTTTACTTTGTGTAAATTATTTCATCACCACTGCTCTCAAAACGGTGAAGGAAAACATCGTGAGGAAACCGGCATGTCCTAGAACCAAAAATTCGAAGACACGTGACATCTACCAATCCGCACTGGGCCCGCGTGGTAGATTACGGCCCATTCCCTCTCACCGAGAGGAGGCCTGTGTCCCAGCAGTGGGAACATTATAGGCTGATTATGTGTAATCTAAATTACCATGATTTTTTTACATTATGGTTATTTATCATTTAGAGGAGCATGTATGTATGCGTCTACAGGGTATGCAGAGCTTATTTGCACGTATGGAGTGCACGCCACTGATTACAGCTGAAAGAGAGCCACTGCTGGACCTCACACAACCGGTCTGGTGATGCTTATTGTTTTGCTATAATGTAACATCACAACTGTCGCCTCTCAAGGGTCAGGCAGGGGTGTACACAACAGTACGTCCGCATTTTGCCAGTTATGTTTAAGTTCCATGTCATTGGGGGCGAGCCTATTGCCATTAACCAGGAAACCTGACCGGGCTGTAGCAGCCTGGTCAGGATATGGAAAAATGGGAAAACCCAATAATATTTAGCCCTCGGACAGGACCTCGTGCTCAGCAGTAGCGCTTGCAACCACTGGACCAACAGGGCAATCTTTTGTTATAACTAGATATACACTCGGCGTCACAAAAATCGCACCTCTTTAAAAATTCCCTTCAAAGTCATTTTAACCCTATTAATCAATTGTAGACATATGACTATAAGATATCATTGGAAAGGCAATTTATTTAAATTTCAGAATAAATCAATGGATTTGGTTTTTTGTTTACCAGGGAATAAAAAAAAGCAAGCTAATGCAAATGATTAAAAAGTTAAATTTTATTTTATAGCAAAAATTACAACAAAGTCCTTAAAAACAACTTAAAACCTAGTGTTACCCCCCCTAGCCCTGATGACTGCTTCCATGCGTTCTCTCATGGACCTAATTAATGTGACAACAGTCTCTTGCGGAATGTTGTCCCATTCTGCAACGACGGCATCTTGGAGGTCTTGGAGAGTGGTAGGGGCAGGATCACGTGCCCGTACTCGCCGTTTCAGTTTATCCCAAAGGTGCTCAATAGGGTTTAGGTCTGGACTTCGCGCCGGCCAGCGCATAACAGGGATTCCAACTTCTTGCAGGTAGTCTCTTACAATTAAAGCGGTGTGACAGCGGGCGTTATCGTGCATTACGTGAACCCACTGCCAACAAAACCCGCATAAGGGACAACCTGCTCCTCTAAGATCTCTGTTATATACCGAGAAGCAGTCAGCGACCCTTGCCCGCGAGCACTTCCAGTCCGAGAAACACACACAAGGTTCGTTTTGCCGTCGATTGACATGCCGCCCCAGAACATGCACGAGCCACCCCCGTATTCCACTGTCTCTTGAATACAGGCTTGTGCGAATCGTCCCCCTTGCCTCCATACACTCTTCGACGCCTGTCGTTGCAGAAAAGACACACCCTCGTCTCATGCGAGAAGAGCACAGCCCTCCATTGGTCTATTGTCCAATCCACATGGTCACGGGCAAATTGCAACCGGTCTCTCCTATGCTGTGCAGTCAATTTTGGCCCTGTAGCAGCCCTATGAGCTGCAATTTTCTTCTCCTGCAGTCTTCTTCTAATCGTGGAGACTGCTTACAGAAGTTCTGCGAGCTGATCGCAGTTGTTGTTGCAGCTCAACAGCATTGGAGAACCGATTACGTAAAGACGTCGAAACAATGAAGCGATCGTCTCTTACGGATGTGCACCGTTGTCTTCCAGATCCACGTCTTCGGATATAGCCACCAGTCTCTTGGAAGCGTTGGAACACTCGTCGAACGGCAAAACGACTCAAGTTCAGTTGCCGAGCAACATCACATTGCCGCATCCCTGATTGCAGTAGTGCAATGACTTGAGCGGCTTCATCTGCAGTGGTATCCATCTTCTGGGGTATTTTTCTTGCTGTAGCTGTTCACGTGTGTTCACTTCAAAGGTTGAATAGCGAATTACCCACATTTAACCCGGGTCGCCCGTTTTATACCCTTGTAGGGAGGTGCAATTAGTGGCCGTTGTAATGCGTATTTTGACAACATTTTTTTTAACGTTACGTGTTAATGAGATCTGTTGTGTTTAGGAATTCTAACTGTTGTTAATTTAAAGGTCGTTAAACATACTTTCAATTGATACCAATATTAATTGGGTTTAATGTATTCGTTGCTGGCGGGATATGCTTTAAACTTATTTTCGAAGAGGTGCGATTTATGTGACGCCGAGTGTACAATGAACAGTCTCTTTTCTGAATTTCAGGAACCTCCTACTTCTGTCTCCAGCATCGATTGCTGTCGAGCTCATCATCATCAGCTGTCTCCGAGCACACGACCAACAGATGGCAGCACTGTCACGTCACACCTCAAGGGAAGTCTTAATTATAGTCCTATAAACTTATCTGACTCGGTGACTAAAAGTGGAACTAACGAAATCACTATAAAAATTGACAAGGTCACTTTGTGTTCACTGACAGCACTGACGTGACCGGGCCAGATGTATTAGTAGTATTATACATTATAGTAGTATACATTTGATTTGATTTGGATTTGTGATGTAAAATAACTGTGAACGGATTCTATAGCGCTACAAGGTTCTTTTGGCGGCTGGCCATAATCGGCACTATCGCCATCTGTTTTTTTCACAGACGGTTAGCAACAGCACCACTCTGTCAATATTATTTGTGTGCCATAAGATCCTTGTAGCAGTGTACTTCACGTGTCCGATTAAATGTAACCTAATGTCTATGTTCTTTAGAACCAGATTCGAATGTTTATTGTACACCTATTATTGTTATATTGTGTCTCGCAAGCAGAGTGTATTTCTAAACGACTGTCCAAAAAAGGAGTGTTGTGTTTTCGCTTTTCAGGATTCATGTATGTTTCTATATTCCACCATAACTTTTGAACGCCTGGACCGATTATAAACATTTGTGACATTTACGTCATTTAGTATTTTTGGTCGGCTGTTTTATATTTTCTTCAATTATTCGGACTACAATTAGTCGGACTTGCGTATTATGGCTTCCGCACCTACCTGTGAAATAACTTTATACTAATCCTCGTTTAATACTTAATACCAACACACTAAATTAAGACTACGTTATATGCTAGTGTTTACTTGTTAGAGCGAGCACCAACAATCGTTGAAAATGCGTTCTTTTCGACACTGCGCGTAATAGCAGGAGAGTTCGTATCTGTTATGACAAGCAAAGTTGCTACAAATGGCGCTCGAAAGGGGGCGCCCTTTCGTCGACAAGTATCTTCCATAAGCTGCACACTCGAATACAGAAATCTGTATTTTGATTCCACAACGATCTCTCTTCTCTTGATATTCTAACAGACAGTGGCGTAATTATAGGGTGGCATTGGGGCAAAATGCCACGGGCCCCCAGCTAGAAGGGGCCCCCCGGCCCGAGAGGGCCATGAGCACGGGAGAATCCTAACATAAGGACAGAAGCATTTAGGTGTTAAAAGTTTTTGTAGGGGAAAACATGAAATGTACGCGGAAGAAGTCGTGGGAGATGTGCTAATAAAAAAAAGACGGGTTGCACTCCGGGAGTGCCGGCAGAAGCGAAAACTTGAATATTAACGTTGTGCATTTTTGATATTTTTCATTAATAGATGCACTTTGTTCAATTTCCATATTTTAAACACTATATACACGAATTTTACGAATACACAGCAGTGTGGCCACTACACAGGCGGTCGAGTCATCAGCTGTCACCATATGCGCGTGCCACGCTGTAACATAAACACACACGAACATTCGCGCAATCGCCCTGCGCCGCCTAAACGAAACAGCAGGCGTACATTTTCGCCGCGCCGTAGAAAGAGGGGATACTTCGTCTCCTACGCCGCGCCGGCTGTCTACTCTCCATCCGTCTTACGAATTTTCGATCAGGTCACGTGTCCTGACGGTCCCGTGTCCTGACGCGAGTTTAACATTTTTACCCTTTACAAAAAAAGTGTACAAAGCCGCTAAAGAAGTGCCCGGGTGTGCCCGGGTTGCCCGCAGAGGACGCAGCTCGGTGGCTCTGTGCACAGAGAGCGGTCCTTGGGACGGGGACAGTCGGCTGTTCTGTGGCTACCTAGACACTTGACGCATCTAGGTGTCGCGTAACAGTTTGATTGAGAATGGCCATACAATTGGGATCGGTGGCACTGTCCAACGACGTTGGACCTGCGGGGTTTCCCGATGGAGATGCCTGAAAGGGAGCAGGCGGCCTTCACCTTGAAAATAAGATGATGACCTTCTGTGGGGTCGCTAACTACTAGGACCATGTCGTAGACAAGGTCCTGTTTCGCTTTATGTAAGCGATGGACGGCAGAGACTGTGATGCCTTGCGAGTAATAACGACGCGGGTGGAAGTTTCCTCCGGGAGGAAGTATGTATGGAAGGAGTAATTCCTTGGAGCATTCGGGTGAGTTCGCTGTAGTCCGAGGACGAAGGCACGGTGACCTTGATACCCTATTAGGTAGAGCAAGCGTTGATGTAGTTGATCTTACGATCAAGACACATCTTGGAGATCTTAGTCCATTTGGACTTCTCCTGGATGTAAATAGGGGGCGGGGGAAGTTGCTTCTTCTTGTCCGAAGCAGCGGGCGGAGTAGCCCTAGGGCTTGAAGAAGGGGCGGCGGGGGGCGTGGACGGGATAGCCTCCGCCGCGGTTGCTTTTTTCGCCTTGCTGGCGTGCGAAGAGGAGGAGCCCTTCTTCCTTTTGCCTTTCTTTCCGACGATTACATAGTCGTCTTCGGAGGAGGACGAAGAGGCAGAAGGGGTTTCCTCTGCATCTGAGAGATACTGAAGTACGGACGTATCCGTATCTTCGGGCTGCATTGTCACGGAGACAGTGGGTGCAGAAACGGGGGCGGCGGTGGCCACGGGACCTACGGGGATATTCTGAGAGGGGGCGATGCCTTTCTGGGCTAAAGGCGGTGAGAGCGGACTTTCCAGCACGACGCTGAAGTCAGCGAACGTCTTGGACGGTAGAGGGAGCTCGCTGAAATTCAGCTAGCTTATTGCCATATATGGCGAGAAAGGACGGGTCTTTTAGGAGGACCTCCCTGACGAATGCTTAGATGACAGCGTCCGTCATTTTTGGTCGATTGGGGGGAGGCTTTTTTTGTCTGAAGCCTACCCGGTACCTAGTCCCGAGGAGACGTGGAACGTGAACACCCCGGGCAGACAGTTCCCCCAAAAAGCCCAACCCGTATGTTTTTCCTAGTGATACACCGGCGAGAAGAAAAACAAACAAACTCGCCAGCTACACTTCTGTCTGAATGACCAGAAGGGTCGGTCGAAGGCAAAGTTACCTAACTCCCCGGGTGGGACAACCCGGGGATGTGTTCGCTCCCTGTCGGTGTCACAGGGAGATGAGTGCTATTGTGAGCCCTAAGCTTGAATACCTACCGCCGATCTTAATATGCGGACCTATCCGGGTCGCTGGGGTAAAGTCAAAGTCAAAGCATTTATTTAAAATTTCAAAACTTGAACGTCAAAATTTACATTAAAATAAAATTGATTCTAGTCGCCCTTTCCAAAAGGTAGTTTTCGTATGGAGAAGAATGGGCAATAAACTCCACCGTTACTCTTATAAAAATGTTTTACAATATTTGGCATAGGTACATTCATTATATAATAATATGTGAGGACGATGCACCTAAAATAAAATTACTATACCACAATAGGTAAAAGAATGAAAAACGAAACCATGACATATAAATTAATTATCTGATAGATACATGGTGCCTCACATATTTACAAACATGGTAAAAAAAGTAAACGATTTTAATTAAAAAAAAAATAATAATTAACAAGTAATAAGACACACCCAGACGTCCCGGGTGCAGCTGAGGACAAACGGGGGTTATATACACTACCAGACTGCGACTAGGAGATCCCCCAAGGCCGCAGTCTGAGCCCTTCCGAACTATTTGCCTTCCCCTGAAGGGGGACGGTGGGTGTGGCGGGTCTCCACCCACTTGGGTTCGTTGGCACCGTAGGGTTCCCCCAAGTAACACCGAAAAACGGGTGGATTTTTGCTCGTAGGGAGCCAAAAAAACTAAAAGAACGCGGGCGTAGCGGATCGACTACGTATGCATTAGCACTCGTAGCCGACTTGCTACGACGTAGTCCGCGTAGCAGCACTTATTTGTGCGCGAACACAACCGTAGCACTGCTACGAGGGGGCGGGGCCAAGTGGCCTTCGCAGGTGCGGCGTAGCGGCGAGTGCTACGTGCGTAGCACTGCGGCGAGACTGAGTTAGGAGGGGCGCGCGGGAGCAATATTGCGGTACGGACCAGAGAACACGTGCGTGTGCTACAGTAGCCGAGCGCGGAAATTATTGTTCGACCACCTTTTTTGTTTTTGTGAATGGCATCTCGCAGTTCAACCTATGAGGTTGTCGTCTGCTTAACCGGGCTTGCCTGTGGATGCCTCAAAATTAAGGCCTCCAGCCAGGAATGGCCTTTCTTTTATAGTTTTCTGTGACCAATTAGTCTTTGAAATTTGCACATAGCACTAATCTTTTTGGCCTCGACCAATCGCAACTCACGAAGTTTGCACACGGCACCAATGTGCATTTTGTATGGGAAACTTTGTTTAGTGATTTTCATCTCTTGTAACATAAATTTTGGTCTCATAATATAGGTATTGACTTTGACTTACTTTAACTATATACAAAAGATTATGCCATATTTCTTCATTTAAACCCTAAAATAAACAAAAGACTAAAACGGCTTTCTTTAAGGTAAAGTTTTCTTGTACTTAAGCCTATGACCCTTTGGTATAAAGTGGGATCATTCATCGATTCCGCGCTCGGCTACCGCAGCACACGCACGTGTCCTAAGGTCCGTACCGCTGTATTACTCGCGCGCCCCGCGCGCCCCCAGGACTCTGTCTCGCAGCAGTGCTACGCACGTAGCGCTTGCCGCTATGCCGCACCCGCGTAGGCCACTTGGCCCCGCCCCTTCGTAGCAGTGCTACGGTTGCGCTCGAGCACAACCGAAGTGCTGCTACGCGGACTGCGTCGTAGCAAATCTGCTACGAGTGCTAAGCATTCGTAGTCCTTCTACTGCGCTCGCGTTTTCGCCGATTTTTTGGCTCCTTAAGAGCAAAAACCACCGAGTTAGATGGTACTTGGGTGGAAACCTCACGGTGCCAACGAACCCAAGTGGGTGGAGACCCGCTACACCCGCCGGCCCCCTTCAGGGGAAGGCAAATCGTTCGGAAGGGCTCCGACTGCGGCCTTGGGGGATCTCCTTGTCGCAGTCTGGTAGCATCTAACCCCCTTTTGTCCACAGCTGCACCCGGGACGTCTGGGTGTGTCTACCCCAGCGACCCGGATCGGTCGCAAGACCCATAGGGCCCTACCGCATATTGAGATTGGCGGTAGGTATACAAGCTTAGGGCTCACCCTAGTCACACCCCTACCTGTGACACCGGACACATCCCCGGGTTGTGCCACCCGGGGAGTTAGGTATCTCAGCCCTGACTGACCCTTCTGGTTATTCAGACAGAAGTGTAGCTGGCGAGTTTGTGTTTTTCTTCTCGCCGGTGTATCACTAGGAAAAACACACGGGTTGGGCTCTTTGGGGGAACTACTGCCCGGGGTGTTCACGTTCCACGTGTCTCCTCGGGACTAGGTACCAGGTAGGCTTCAGGCAAAAATAGCCTCCCCCCTCCTCCCCTTTTAAATTTCAATCGACCAACCATGACGGACGCTGTTATATTAACATTCGTCAGGGAGGTACTCCAAATATGGCAGCCGGCTCGCTGACTTTCAGCAAGCACCAACCCCTTCCTGAGGACCGTCGCTGACTTCAGTGACGTCCTTGATAGTCCGCTTTCGCCGCCTTTAGCCGATAAAGGCACCGCCCCCATTGTTCCGACTAATCCCTCCGTAGGGATTAACTTAAAAATTCCGGCGCCATTCTCCGTCCCGACATTGGAATTCTCTGTATCGCCCGAGGCCGCCGCTCCCCCCGCCCCCGTTTCTGCACCTATTGTGCCAGCTGCCATTGTCTCGGACAATGGAAGCATCCTAGCTGCATTCCGTAGCAACCCAACCTTCTGAGGTTATGGATACGTACGTACCTCATTATAAGTCCGATACAGAGGAGGCGCTCTCAGCCTCTTCGTCGTCCTCCGAAGACGACTATACAGGGTTATTTGAAAAACACCAACAACCTCTTAAGAGGTCATTGTACTCATCATTATGAACAACTTTTACTATGGGACCAACCTGAAATCGCGAAAAAAAAATCAGCTGTTCCCTACATTTATGTTCGTAGAACTCGTCAAAATGTATGGAACAGCTGATTTTTTTTTCGCGATTTCAGGTTTGGTCCCATCGTAAAAGTTGTTCATAATGATGAGTACAATGACCTCTAAAGAGGTTGTTGGTGTTTTTCAAATAACCCTGTATAGTCGTCGGAAAAGGAGGCACGAGGATGAAGGGCTCCTCGTCCCAGGCCAAAAAGACAATCGCGGCTATCCCCCCCTGCCCCCCTCCCGCCCCTCAGGCCACCCCTTGTAGCCCTAGTGCTAACCCTCCCGCTTCTGGTCAAAAGAAGCAGCGTCCCCCGCCCTCTATTTACATTCAGGAGAAGTCCAAATGTATTGAAATCTCTCAAACTACTCAGGCTACCCAGCAGGGCATTAAGGTATCAGTTCCCTCGTCCTCTGACTACAGGGAGCTTACCCGTCTTTTACAGGTGAGGGAATTACTCCATACATACTCCCTCTCGGAGGAAACTTCCACACGCGTCGTTAGGCGCGTCCCTAAAGAGATCCCCACCGAGGAGATCAAAGACCTTATCTCGCAAGGCATCCCAGTCTCTGCCATCCATCGTGTGCAGCGAGTGGACTGTATGGGGGTTCATCATCATTTCAGCCGAAAGACGTCCACTGCTGGACATAGGCCTCCCCCAAGCACCTCCACTTCGACCGGTTTTGTGCTTCTCGCATCCAACGAGTTCCTGCGGCCTTCACAAGGTCGTCGGTCCACCTTGTGGGAGGCCTTCCAACGCTACGCCTTCCGGTACGCGGGCGCCACTCCAGAACCTTTCGGCCCCATCGGCCATCTGTTCTGCGAGTAATGTGTGTGGGGGTTACCTTTTGTTTAATTAAAACAATTTAATATTTATGATGGGACTCGGACTCAAAATACCCTGGTTTTGCGGAGCCTAAACCGGCATAGTGACATCTATACTTAAATCTGAACGACTGGTCGGTCCACTGGCCGGTGTACCCTCTTTTTAACCGACGAAAAAACGGAGGAGGTTATCAATTCGACGCGTATATATATATATATTTTTTTTTATGTATGATCACGCATAACTTTTTACAGAGCAGTTCGATTTTGATAATTCTTTTTTTATTGGAAAGGGTATATCCCGAAGTTGGTCCCGTATAATTTTGAAAAAAAAAAATCCAACCCTAAGGGTAGAAAAAAAGGGATGATTGATTGTTGACTCAATGATTGTAATGTATGACAACGCATAACTTCTTACAAATTAGTCCGATTTTGATAATTCTTTATTTACTGGATAGGACATACCTCGAAGTTGGTCCCATATAAATTTGGGAAAAAAAATCCTACCCTAAGGGTGGGAAAATAGGGGTGATTTGTTGTTCATTCACAGATTTTAATGCTGAGCTGTGTATTACAATTAAAAAATTATAAAAAGGCCTACCCATGTTGGTACATAAAGCCTGTTTTTTTAAGTATTTTATTGTACAGCAAATAATAGTTGAAGTAGGATTATATAACAATTAATGGCTAAAGTAAGGTAGGTAGCTATTTTAAAAGTAATCAAAAATTAAGCATGTAGTAATTACTAAATTATAGCCTCAATTAATTTAAAAATAAAATCTTTTTAACAAAAAAATTAAACCTCCGAAAAAACTGAAAAGCAAAAAATAGTAAACCTTTTTTATTTAACCTTAATAAATAAGTTCTTAAACTAATGTAAGTATACTTAAGTAATTTTGAGTCGGCGCCAAACAATCAATGAACAAAGATCACTAAACTACCTTAACTTTAAAGAAAATAACCAAATCAAATTAACAATGCAATGTGAAATCTCCAGCGATAAACATAACATTCCAAACAAAAAATGCGATCTCCGCACGGCTACGATATTAATTTGGTTGTTTGGCGCCGACTCAAAGTTACTTAATTATACTTACATTAGTTTGAGAACTTACTTATTAAGGTTAAATAAAAAAGGTTTATTATTTTTTGCTTTTCAGTTTTTATAGCAAGCTAAACTAGTCTGGCCAGCGGACCATTTCGATTTGCACAACATTTCGGCGGCAAACTCGCGTACAAGCTCATCTTGTCTGTGATTGGGTATTATGAGTCTCCGCCCCTTTTTTATTCATTTATGTACAATTAAATCAGTTACATTTATTAGTTTATTTACAAAATCAAGACACAGTTATTGCACGACCCCCGGTACATCCAATGCTTGCGTGCGACGGTCAGGGCTCCTGGCGCGGCGTGTTTCTTGTTAACGGTGAATCTATAAATATAACCCACGCGCGCGAACCAGGAGCTACCATTTCTAACCCGACCGTCGCAGCAACAACATCCCAGGGGTCAATGCCCCCAATGTAGCAACTAGGCTTTTGCGGCGCTGCAGCTTGCGTGTATTTTGGTGCTATCGTGCACACGTCGCTTACATAAAGCGAAACAGGACCTTGTCTACGACATGGTCCTAGTAGTTTGCGACCCCACAGAAGGTCATCACCCTATATTTAAGGTGAAGGCCGTCTTTTCCCTCTCGGGCAACTCCATCGAGAAGCCCCACAGGTCCAACGTCGTTAAACAGTGCCACCGATTGCAATTGTATGGCCATTCTCAATCAAACTGTTACGCGACACCTAGATGCGTCAAGTGTCTAGGTAGCCACGGAACAGCCGACTGTCCCCGTCCAAAGCACCGCTCTCTGCACAGAGCCACCGAGCTGCGTCCTCTGCGGGCAACCCGGGCATCCGGCTTACTACCGGGGCTGCCCCAAAGCTCCAAAACAATCGTCTCCCAACTGGTGAAACGTGCAAGCGACCGCCAGCAAAGAGAGAGCCCTTGGGTGAAGATCCCATCTTCTGCCGGAGGCTCTACGTGGGGCCCACTATCTGAACGCGCCCCAAAAGGTGGTAGCCGTAAGGCAGATCCGGGGATATCGCACGATCTCGGGCGAGGCGGCAAGCCTCCTTGCCGGACTGCCGCCATGGGATCTGGAGGCGATAGTCGATAGATAGGTAGTGGCGCGCGGAGGCAATACGCCGGGGGGAAACTCCGCTTCCGCGGCAAGTCGCGGCGGAGCGGACGGATCTCCGGCGCTATCTCATGGTGGCATGAAAAGAGCGACTTGCAACCCAGCGCAGGGCACGCCACGATAGTGGCGATAAGACCCCTCTTTAAGGAGTGGCTAGAGAGGCGTTACGGCGTTCTCACCTATCGCCTGACGCTAGTCCTCACCGGACACGGATGTTTCGGGAGGTTCCTGCACATCATCAGGCGGGAGGAGACGCCCGGGTGTCGGGGGGATCGCCCAGAGGACACGGTGGAGGTCTGCCCCGCTTGGGCGGAGCACCGCCGTGTCCTCGTAGAGGCGATCGACAGCAGCGGCGACCTCTCGCGTCCGGCCCTGGTTCTTCAAGCCATGGTCCGGGGCGAGACGGTGTGGGAGGCAGTCACCTCCTTCTGCGAAGCAGTCATGCTCGCGAAGGAGGTGGCAAGATGGCTGAGGGATAGAGCCTCACGTCCCAGCAGCCGCCGTGGGAGACGCTCCGGGCGTCGGGAGCCGCGTGAGGACTCCCGGCCACCGTAGGCGCGGGCCTGCGGACGGAGAGTAATGGGTAGCTCACCGTCCGATCAGGACCAGGCCCGTGCCGGACGGCGCGTACGCCTCACTCTGAAGGGGCTCGGCGGCTGAGATTGGGGTACCACCCCCTAACAGGCGATGTCAGGCTCAGGTAGGCAGGTGCAGTCACTCATTGATTCTGCCTAGACAGCAGGCACAGGCACTGTAGGTTCTGCCTGTATATCAGGCATAGGTACACGTCGACTCCTGCTCGGCGTTGATTCTGCCTAGGTATCTAGGCACTCGTACTGTTTATGATTGTTTGGGATCTTGATTAAAACACGGAGTTATATTTGTTGGGAGGCGAGGCGGCGGCTAGGAAGCGGAGCGACATTAATTCGTGCTTTACTAGTAGCCGTCTGGAACGGAGTGTGTGGAGCGGTAAAGCGCGCACTCTTTTTTACTAAATGCGTTACCGCCCACTAGCGCTCCCCCTCCTCACCCCTGCACTCTTATCCTTATTGTTATACTATTTTACAGGGTTTATTTCTTATTCTATATTCTATTTACATTAATGAGTGTCTTATAGCTACTTATTTGTAGGGGACAGTAGGGCAAAACACAATTAAACGCCCTGGTCACTGAAAGGCACATGCCATGTATATTTAACAATTTGTACAAGTACCTATTACACTTATCACTGAATTACTATTTTCTTTACAGACTGTTACGGAAAGGGTATATCAATACAAACGGGTTGAAGAGTGTATCTGGTCTTGAATCTCTGTACAAAATGTCAGCTCAAAAGCATTAACTTTGAAAATGTTTAATTTTTTTTTTATTTCGACATCACGGCGCTGCACTGGCGCGCGGCGGCGTGATGTGCGTGTACTAGGCGCACAGACACACTACAGATAATGGATAATGACCCTCGTAGTGCGGTGACCCGGTTGTTTTGATTTCAATTTAATAAACTATCGAAATAAAAAAATATTAAACATTTTTAAAGTTACTGCTTTTGAGCTGTAATTTTGTACAGAGATTCTAGATCAGATACACTCTTCAACCCGTTTGTGTTGATATACCCTTTCCGTCACATCCTGTATACTAAACTGTTACACTTCAATACTCTGTGCTACTAACAATAGACTAGATCGGCGTTTTTCTTTCTTGATTTAAACAAATACTTTAACTGTACATTCAGGAGAGGTCGGTAGCTTGCTAAGGGACTGCTTGGTCGAGAAGCAGGGTGCCAGTGTAGAGACGTCTTCTAGGTGTTACTTGCTGGTCGTGTTGTCGTGAATGAGCACCGAGCGCTTTTTTTTTTTATATTTAGAAATGGCATCTCGTAGTTGACCTTGAGAGGTCGTGACTACTTAACCGGACTATCCTGTGGTTGCCATAAGAAAACTCAAAGCCTCCAGCCAGGGCGAATATCTGCTATATTAAGCGACTACACGCTAAGGGCACCCCCTGTGGGGTACGAACCTCGGCTTAGGGCGTCGCTGGAGAGGGCAGGAAGATGGGATAGGCTGGATCAGATTTTTATTATTTAAGCTTGATGGGGCCGGCATTTCCTATCTGACTGCTCTGAGAAGAAATGCCGAAACAAACTCAGAGGTCACAGTCGGGAATTTAAAGCTACAGGCTCAGCTGCGGCGCAGGCTGGCACTTCATCGAGCAAGGGTCGGGTCGGGGGGGGGGGGGGGGGAGGTGTATTTAATTGGGGACGTCGCGAGGGAACTCGTCGGCGAGGTCGGAATGTCGGTTTTTTGTTTTTGTGTACTGTACTAGTTGCCTTGTTACTCTCCTGGAGGAGGGTAATGGGGTCGTCAGGGTCTAAGAGAACATGCCTTGGACGGCGACATTTGCTGATTTGGGAGCGAGTATACCTGGCGGCCTCGACAACCAGGGGGTTGCGATGCTTGGCGGCGGTATCAAAGAAACGCTTGGAAAGGCGTTTCATGAATTCTTGGATAGTGGGGATTTTGAGGTCAACATGGAGGATCTCATTTCGGACGAACCAAGGGGATCCCGTAGCCTTTCGGAGGAAACGGTTTTGAAGGGTTTGCATCCTATGGAGGTGGTGGGGCTTTGCGAAGACTACACAGGCATATGTCATTATTGGACGAATGCATGCTGTATAAATGCGCAATTTGCACTTTAGTGACAATTTGCTGCGTGCATTGAGAACGGAGTGGAGTCTGCCTAGAGCGAAAGCGGCGCGCGAGCGGACCGTTTTTATATGCTCTGAGAAGGAGAGATGCCTGTCGAGTATAACACCTAGGTATTTGGCTCGCTTTTCCCAAGGGATCGGCTTGCCGAACATGGAGATAGGTCGGGGGGGTATGGGGTTGCGTCGCGGTTTGAAGTAGAGAACCGCTTGACTCTTGTCAGGGTTGACTTCTATTCTCCACTTCCTAAACCAAGCAGCGAGTTTGTTGACTGCGGTTTGGAGAGTGAGAGATCTGGACTAGGCTGCGGCCGGAGTAAAAAATGGCAGTATCGTCTGCGAACAAAGCTAACTGAGCCTTTTTGTATGTGGGGATATCGCTAGTGAACAGCGTGAAAATGAGTGGGGCAAGTACAGAGCCCTGGGGGACTCCTGCTCGGATGGGGTGTGGGGAGGATAGCGCTCCATCCACTTTGTAGCGGAATGTGCGGTTTGACAGAAAGTCTCGTAGGATGAGCACGAGACGGTCGGGCATACCGAGTTGGTATAGCTTGTATATTAAGCCGCTATGCCAGACTTTGTCAAAGGCCTTCGCTATGTGGAAGTAAATCACACCTGTCATATAACTACGTTGGAATCCCGCGTGTATATGTTCGGTGATACGGTGGACTTGCTGTACGCAGGAGTGTTGGGTTCGAAAACCAAACTGCTCGTTGGGAATAAGGCCCTTTGTTTCAGCATAGTCTCTGAGACGCTTATAAATAAGCCTCTCGTAAACCTTACCGAGGACATTGAGCAAACTGATGGGGCGGTAACTCGTAGGTTCCGTTTTGGGCTTGCCGGGCTTAGGGATGCCGATAACGGTGGCTTGTTTCCACGTTTGTGGGAAAATATTATTGCTCATGGCACCGTTAAAGATGGTGACCAGTAGCAATATTAGTTGGGCAGGGAATAGCTGAATCACTCTATTGGTGATTCCGTCTGAGCCGGGAGCTTTTTTAGGTTTGAGACCATTGATTATATCCTGCACTTCGTCAGGAGTGACGGGGGGCAGAGGATTATCAGGGTCTTCGACGGGTGGGAGGGAGGCTACGTTCAACCTCCGCTTCGACCTTCGCGAGGTGGGCTTGGTCTACTGGTTGGGAGCTGGGTGTGCATTGGGCTTCGAGGCTGTCAGCCAGGCATTCAGCCTTTTCGATGTCATCGAAAGCGATGGATTTGTCAGGGCGGACCAGTGGAGGCAAGGAGGTTGTGTCTCGAGATCTGAATCTCTTTTGAAGTTCCCAGAAAGCCTGGTGGGTGGGTTCAAGATCGCTCAGTGTCTTATCCCATTTGATTTCACGCCACTCCGATATGCGAGTTCTTACAGATCTCTGTAAGTAACGCATATGGGCTTTGTTCGCGTCGCAGGGAAAGCTACTGTATGCACGGACAGCCGCGTTCTTTTCGTTCAACAGTTCACGCAAGTCGGCAGGTAAACTCCATTGATGGTCATCCACCACTGGAATCTCCCTGGAACAGTCGTTCAAGACCGTGTACGTGTACGTGTTCCGTGAGCGAGACAAGATAGAGTTGAACTGGCCGGGGATGGTGTCTAAGTGGGGGGATGTGGTGGATTTCAGGCACTCGCTTACTTTCCTCCAGTCCGTTACCACTTTAGTCTGGGCGGGTTGGTTGGGATCGGGGAGACCCAGGCGGGGGGCCATTTGTATGATGACTGGTCGGTGGTCTGAGGAGAGCTCTCGTACCACTTCTATAGTGACTAACCGTAGGTTGACATTTTTTAGAAGTGTCACGTCGAGGACGTCGGGAGTGTGGTTTGGGTCATGTGGAAAGTGAGTGGGAGTCATTGGTCCAATGACATCGAAGTTCAGGATGGGGGAGAGGTCAAACAGGAGTTTGCCTCTGGTAGAGATCCTGGTGCTGTTCCACGCAGGGTGTTTAGCGTTGAGATCCCCCGCTATAATGACGGAGTCACTCAAGCCAAGAAGGATGGAGAAGTCGATTGTTAAGGGTTGGGGGTCGTCCGCAGAGTTTTGCGGAGGGAGGTAGACCGAAACTAGGGTGATCGGTTGATGGCCTGACATGCCTAGCCGACAGATGGACACTTCAAGTCGTGAGAGAGGAGGAGGGTCCAGTGGGATGCAGTGCAGTTCCTTTTTATAAAAGATTAGTGTGCCGCCTTTGTGACACCGCGACCTGTCGTTGCGAACCATACGATAGTTTGCAACTGAAGGGTTACGGTGGCTAGGCTTGAGGAAGGTCTCTTGAACGAGGAAGATGTCTATTTGATGGTCGCGGAGGAAGGTGGCGATCTCATCTCTTTGACCTTGAATGCCATTGGCATTGAAGTAGGCTAACTTAAGGGATCGGGGTTTGGTTCTTGCAATGAGTCCTTTATCCATTATTGTTTGGTTTATTTATGAAGGATGTGAGTGCCTGAGTAATCTCAGGGTAGGCGTTGTATATCGCCTGAATTTGGAAAAGATCGCCGGAGTTTCTGGCAGCGACGATTTCACTTGCCATTTTCCTGGCGCGGGGGGTGACGAATGTTAAGAATGTGCTTGTGATCACATTGAATGGATCAATAGCGGGAGTGGTTGTGGTCGGGGGGGGGGCGCTGAAGGTGCGACGGGAGCTGCCCTAGCAGCGGGTGCGGGTGTGGTAGGGGGCGCGGGGTTGGGCGCATCAGGACGAGTGATGCGTGGGTCCAACCTAGCGTGGGCGGGAGGCGAGAACGGCTTGGTAGCCGTGAGAGCTGGGAAAGCTCTCTGGTGATTTAACATATTCCAAGGGCTGGGCCTTTGAGGGCTTAGTCGCTCGGGAAGGGTTGAGGGCCCTTGTGACGGGGTTTCCCTGATTTGACGAGCGTCTGCGCGCTTTGTCAATTTGGGGGAGGATGATTTGGGGGCCTTTGGGCAGCCGCGATAATTGGCTGGGTGGCCTGTTTCGCCGCATAGAACGCAGCTTGGCGGCTCTGTGCACAACGCACGGTCCTTGGGACGTGGGCATTGGTCAGTGCCGTGTTCGCCCAGGCACTTGACGCACCTGGGTTTGGCGTGGCAGAAGTTTTGTGAGTGGCCGTAGAGTTGGCAACTGTGACATTGCCCGATGATGCCACTCTTTCTTGGTTTTTCAATCTCAATGCCCGTTAGTGAGCATATCGATCTGATCTTGAAGATCGGATGATGTCCCTCTGAGGGGGGGCAGACGACGAGTACCATGTCGTAAGCGACTTGGCCTCTAGATCGGTGCATTCGGTGCACCTCAGTCACAGGGACGTTCTGCGACTCAAGGTCGGCCTTTATATCGGCGACTTGGATTTCCTTAGGGATCCTTCGGATCACCACTCGGGTCTGACGTTCTTCCGGCAGAGAGTAGGTGTGAAAGGACACACCTCTTTGCCGGAGAAGGCTGGTAAGCTCCCTGTAGTCCTTGGACGTAGGGATGGTTACTTTAATACCCTGAAGGGTGGATCGGGCGTTGGTGAATCCGATCTTGCGATCGGCACACCATTTAGAGACGTCCGTCCATCTCCCCTTGTCTTGGATGAACACAGGGGGAGGGGGGGGGGGACTTTCTTTGGGGCGGAGGAGGGGCCAGCACTTTGGCTGGGGGCGGAGGAGGGGCCAGCACTTTGGCTGGGGGGAGAGTCCTTTTGGCAGGACTGAGATGTCGTGGGGGGGGCAGTGGCAGGAGCTGCCGGTGAGTCGGGGGCGAGGTAGAGGGGAGACAGGGCTGTCTCAGTCGCAGGGATCTTGGCTGCCTGCGTGGAGGAGGTCTGCTTCCTCTTTCTCTTGCTCCTTTTTCCTGACGACGCCAGTATATAACCGTCGTCGTCGGAGGAGGGGGAGGAGTCGGTGGAGTGCTTGGACTCTAGGTCCGAGTCGTCACGTGGACGTTTGGAGGACGCGTCTTCAGCGTCCATGGCCGCTGGAGAGCCGATTGGGCTGTCCAGCTCAGAGTCCGAAAAGGTCGGTTGGGGGGGGGAGGTTTGCTGCATGGCAGCGAACTTTGCGCCATATTTGGCGACGAAGTCGGGGTCCTTAAAAAGGACCTCCTTAAAGAACGCCACTATCGTGGCGTCCTGCATGGTCTTAGGGGTGGGGGGGGGTCAGTGTACGACTAGCGTACTGGACTGTCCTAACTAACTCCCCGGGTGGGTGGGCCCGGGGATGAGTAACCCTCCCTGCCGGGTTTAGGCAGGGAGGTGAGTACCTAGTGTGGGCCCTAAGCTTGAAAGCCTACCGCCAATCTTAATGTGCGGTAGGGCCCTATGGGTCTTGCGACCGATCCGGGCCGCTGGGGTAGACACACCCAGTCGTCCCGGGTACAGCTGTGGACAAGCGGGGCTTAAAATGCTACCAGACTGCGACTAGGAGATCCCCCAAGGTCGCAGTCGGAGCCCTTCCGAACGTTTTGCCTAGCCCTGAAGGGGGTCGGCGGGTGTGGCGGGTCTCCACCCACTTGGGTTCGTTGACACCGTAAGGTTTCCCTCAAGTACCACTTAAATCAGTGGATTTTTGCTCTGAAGGAGCTTTAAAAACGCGGGCGCAGTGGATAGACTACGAATGCCTAGCACTCGTAGTCGATCTGCTACGCCGTAGCTCTCGTAGCAGCACTTGGTCTGCGCGTAAACGCAAACCGTAGCACTGCTACGGAAAGGGGCGGGGCCGGTGGCCTACGCGAGTGCGGCGTAGCTGCGAGTGCTACGGGCGTAGCACTGCAGCGAGTCCGAGACGGTTTTTTTTTTTTAATATGGCATCTCGCATTTCAACCTATGAGGTTGTCGTCTGCTTAACCGGGCTTGCCTGTTGATGCCTCAAAATTAAGGCCTCCAGCCAGGGCTTAAAAACTTATTTAAGGGTACCACCCTTATGACAACGAGACCTGTCGTTGCGAACTAATTTGTAATTGGCGATGTTCGGGTTGCGCTGATGCGGTTTCAGGAAGGTTTCCTGTACTAGGAGAATGTCTAGCTGGTGATCGCGGCGGAAAGAGGCGATCTCATCTCGTTGGGAAGAAATGCCATTGGCATTGAAAAAACCTAATCTAAGTGAGCGGGGTTTGGTAACACTAATTCTTTGTTGATCCATTGGAGCAATTAGAATTTGAGTGTTTGCATGATTTGCGTAACCTGAGGGTACGCATTGAAAATCTCTGCGATGCGCAGAGCATTGCCATTGCAGGCTTTGATTTCTGCCGCCATAGCATTTACGGGGGCGATGAGCGATGCGTAAGCACCGATTATTACCTGCATGCTGTTGGGCTCTAGGCCGGAGGCAGGGGGGAGGGGCTGCCCTACTAGGAACTGCGGGAGCAGTCCTGGGTACGGTAGTGGGTTTGACTACCGGTGCTACTGGGGCTGCGGGGGCTAGTGTAGGCGCTGGGATGGGTATTTCCTTTAGCGCTGGGATGGTCGGGGGTTGGGATGGCACCGAAGCTGTAGTAGCTTTTTGGTGGAATAGGTTAGCCCAGGGTGAGGACCTTTGTGGGCTGAGCCGAACGGGTATTTGTGAAGATAGGATCTTCACTGAGGGGCTCTCTCGTTGCTGGCGATCGTTTGCTCTTTTCGCCAATTTGGGAGATGATGGTTTCGGGGCTTTGGGACAGCCCCGGTAGTTTGCCCGGTGCCCAGATTGTCCGCAGAGGACGCAACTTGGTGGCTCTGTGCACAGGGCGCGGTCCTTGGGACGGGGACAGTCTGCTGTTCCGTGTCTAACTAGACACTTGACGCATCTAGGAGTCGCGTAACAGTTGGACTGCGAATGGCCATATAATTGGCATCTGTGACATTGTCCAATGACGTTGGACCTGCGGGGCTTCTCAGTAGAAATGCCCGACAGAGAGCAAACGGCCTTTACTTTGAAGATGGGGTGGTAACCATCAGTAGGGTCGCAGACTACTAGGACCATGTCGTAGACTAGGCCCTTTTTCGCTCTATGCAAGCGATGGACGGCGGTAACCGGGATTGCGAGATAAGATCTTCTTTAATCTCGTCAGTGGGGATCTCCGTGGGCACGCGTCTAATAACGACGCGGGTTGCGGTCTCCTCTAAGGGGGAGTATGTATGGAAGGAGTAGTTCCTTCCTTGGAGCATGCGGGTGAGTTCCCTATAGTCCGAGGACGAGGGAACGGTGACCTTGATACCCTGTTCGGTAGATGATGCGTTGGTGTAGTTGATCTTACGATCAACACACGTCTTGGAGATCTCAGTCCACTTGGACTTCTCTTGGATGTAAATCGGGGGAGGGGGACGTTGCTTCTTCTTGTCCGAAGCAGCGGGCGGACTTGCCTTAGGGCTTGGAGGATGGGCAGCCTGAGAGGCGGGGGGCGTTGTGGGCGGGCGGGGGGACATAGCCTCCGCCGCAATCGGTTTTATCGCCTTGCTGGCGTGAGAAGACGGGGAGCCCTTCTTCCTTTTGCCTCCCTTCCCGACGACTACATAGTCGCCTTCCGAGGAGGACGAAGAGGCAGAGGGTATTTCCTCTGTATCGGAGAGGTAACGAGGTATGGACGTGTCCATTTCCTCAGGCTGCTTTGTCTCAGAGACAGTGGGAGCAGCAACGGGGGTGGGGGTAATGGCAGGGGTAGGGGCGGAGGCGGCGATAGCCTCGGGACCTGCGGGGGTGAGTTGTGAAGGGGCGATGCCCTTTTCGGCCGGTGGCGGCGAAAGCGGGCTTTCCAGCACGTCGCTGAACTCAGCGAACGTGTCTTGGACGGGAGAGGGAGAGGGGGCTCGCTGAAAAACTGCGAGTTGACTGCCATATCTGGCGAGAAAGGAGGGGTCCTTGAGGAGGACCTCTCTGATGAGCGCCAGTAGGACTGCGTCCGTCATGGTTGCGAAGGGAAGGGGGGGGGACGCTATTTTAGCCAGGTGCCTAAACCTGTGACCTAGTCCCGAGGAGACACGTGAGACGTGAACACCCCGGGTAGACAGTTCCCCCAAAGAGCCCAACCAGTGTGTTTTTCAAACTCAAATGGGTCCCGTTTGTAGTATATAAGTGCCGCCTGCGTGGCACCGCGATCTGTCGTTGCGTACCATACGATAGTTCGCGATTGACGGGTTGCGATGACTAGGCTTGAGGAAGGTCTCTTGAACGAGGAAGATGTCAATTTGATGGTCGCGGATGAAGGTGGCGATCTCATCTCTTTGACTTTGGATGCAATTGGCATTAAAATAGGCTATGTTGAGGGATCGGGGTTTAGTTCTCGATACAATTCCTCTATCCATTATTAGGTTTTGTGATGAAGGACGTGAGAGCCTGAGTTATATCAGGATATGCGTTATAAATTGCCTGTATTTGAAACAGGTCGCCGGAGTTTCTGGCAGCGACGATTTCGCTTGCCATTTTCCTGGCGCGGGGGGTGACGAATGTCAGGAATGTGCTAGTGATCACATTGAAGGGATCAATAGCGGGAGTAGCTGTGGTCGGGGGGGGGGCGCTGAGGGTGCAACGGGAGCTGCCCTATCAGCGGGTGCGGGTGTGGTGGGGGGCGCGGGGTCTGGCGCAGCGGAACGGGTGATGCGTGGGTCCAGCCTAGCGTGGGCGGGAGGCGTAAGTGGCTTGGTAGCCGTGAGAGCTGGGAAAGCTCTCTGGTGGTTCAATAAGTTCCAGGGGCTGGGCCTCGAATATTCGAGCCCCGGCCTGGGTCCGCCGGCAGGACACACTGCCGATCCCCAGCTGGGTGGGATCGGCGTTCGCACGTGCCCGCACCAAAACGGACGCGTACGTCTTCCCTCGGTCCGCAGCCTCCGCGGTGAGCGTCACCACGACGGCCGCGGTTTTTGGGGAGACCAGCTGCACCCTTCGCTTCCATTTCCCCGTCCGCTTTCCCTTGCCGGTCGTCTGCGACTTGCTGGGAGCGGTGGTGGCGGCGGGGACGGCCGTCGCCGACTTTTTGCCCTTGCCCTTCCCCTTGCGGACCACTTCCGTCCACTCGTTGGACGGGGTCGTTGAGGGGAGGAGAAGGGCGTCGTCCGCGTGGGAGCAGGACGGGCCCGGCTCACGCTGCTTCGCGTCTGCCGCAAGGGCCGGTCGGAGGCGCTTCTCCGGCAGGAGCCGGTCCTCGATGCCCGCCAAGCAGGCTCTTGTGAAGGCCCTCTCCTCCATTACGACCTTGCGGATGATATCCTCAAGGATGGAGGAGGGGCCCTCTGCCGCAGGGCTCGACTTGGCCTGTTGTGGCCGGGCCGTGGCTTCAGCCAGCTTCTGATGAAGCTGGCTGACCTCCGACTGCAGGCGATCCACCTTCGCCTGCAGTTGCCGCGTTTCGTCGGTGGAGCTGCGCTGGACCAGCTCCGCAACGACGCCGCGCATGCTCGCGGCCCTACACTTCAGGGCCTTTTGTAGGGTCCCCTTTATGTTGGAGGACTTCGAGGCGACCTCCGCGATCTCCCTCTCGTCCTCCTCCGCCATCCTCTCCAGCTCGGCCAGGGAGTGGTCCGCGTATACGACGCGGGGCGCACCGTACCCGGACTTGGCCCGGGCGACGTGCGCCCGCTTCTCCGCGGCAGCGACCCGCTCCTCCAGCTCTTGCTGGAGCTGAGCCCGCCGAGCCAGATCCAACTGGCGTTGGGCGTTCTTGAGCCCAACGACATGGGTCTCCGCGGCAGCCGTCGGCTTTTTAGCCTTCGGCGACCGCGTCGACCCCCGAGGCCGAGGAGCCCTCGGACCCACCGCTCCGGTGGACTCTCTTCCGCGAACGAGAGTCGTCCGCGTCCGACACACTGATCAGTGAGTCGTTGTCGGACGACGACTCGTCCGCCCCTCCAAAGAAGCTAGGCGCGCGGCTAGTTTCTGACGCCGAAGCGTCGGCTTGGCCCTGAGAAGGGCCTTTGGGTTGGCCCTGAGAAGGGCCTTTTGGTTGGCCCTGAGAAGGGCCTTTGGGTTGGCCCTGAGAAGGGCCTTGCACAGTGCACTTTGGCCAACCCAGTCTGCCACTCCGTTACGGTGGTCAGAACTGGGCTGTTTCCAGGGGACGCGACGTGGACGCAAGCACTGTGGGGTGGTCCCCCCACCTTGATACCCTGGAGGGTTGGTCGGAGTTGGTGTAACCGATCTTGCGATCGGCGCACCATTTGGACACTTCGGTCCATTTCCCCTTGTCCTGTATGAACACTGGGGGGGAGGGGGTACCTTCTTCAGGATGGAAGAGGTCGGCGTGAAGCCGTCGTCGTCGGAGGAGGAGGAGTGGAAGGACTGGGGGCTGGATACGTCTAGCGTACTGTATCCTATCTAACTCCCCGGGTGGGTTGGCCCGGGGATGTGTATACCCTCCCTGTCGGGTCTAGACAGAGAGGTGAGTACCTAGGTTGAGCCCTAAGCTAGTATGCCTACCGCCAATCTCAAAGTGCGGTTAGGGTCCTATGGGTCTTGCAACCGATCCGGGCCGCTGGGGTAGACACAGGGAGACAAAGCGCGAGCGCAGTAGAACTACGAATGCTTAGCACTCGTAACCGATCTGCTACGACGTAGCCCTCGTAGCAGCATTTGGTCTGCGCGCGAACACAAACCGTAGCACTGCTACGAAACGGGGTGGGGCCAGTGGCCTACGCGGGTGCGGCGTAGCTGCGAGTGCTACGGGTGTAGCACTGCATCGGGACCGAGTCTAGGGGGCGCGCGGGGGGCGGACAGCGATACGGAGCCAAGTACACGAGTGTGCGCTACGGCAGCCGGGCGCGGAATCGATGAATGATCCCACTTTATACCCAAGGCCCATAGGCTTTTTTGTTTGTTTTGTGAATGGCATCTCGCAGTTCAACCTATAAGGTTGTCGTCTGCTTAACCGGGCTTGCCTGTGGATGCCTCAAAGTTAAGGCCTCCAGGCAGGAGGCCTCATCGGTGTCCATATGGAATTATGGACGGGCGAGTTGACGGACTCGTGCGATTGCTGCATAGCAGCTATTTTCGCATCATATGTGGTGATTAAGTCGGGGTCCTTAAAAAGGACGTCCTTGAAGAACGCCACTATTGTGGCGTCCTGCATGATCTTGGGGGAGGGGGGGGGGACTATGTACGTCTAGCGTACGTTTATTCCTATTCCTAGCTCCCCGGGTAGGTTGGCCCGGAGATGTGTATACCCTCCCTGTAGGGTCAGGACAGGGAGCTGAGTATGGGTGAGCCCTAAGCTTGATTACCGTCGCCAATCTTAATGTGCGAACGGGGCCCTGATCAGTCTAACGCGTAGGGTGTAGGCACACCCTACAGATGTAAGGTGTGTAGCTGTGGAAGGAAGACTGTCACCAGCACCGACTAGGAGATCCCTCAAGGCCGGGAACTATGACCCGTCCAATTTGCTGCCTAGCCCTGAAGGGGTTCGGCGGGTGTGATTGGGTCAACACCCCACTCGGTTTCATTGGCACCGTAAGGTTTCCACCGAGGACCACGAAACTGTGGTTTTTACCCAGAAGGGGTCAAGTGACTCGTAACTCAGGACGCGAGCGTTAATGAAATAGTATTAGCCTTGAATAAGGCAATTTTTGTTGATCTAAACGGTAGATAAATCTATCTGAGATCGGTTGTAGTCGGGCCGACTACGAAAGCCGTTGCTTAATTACAACGAGGGGGACGGGGACACTGTCTCGGAACGGAGCGCTTTTTTTTTTTTTTTCTAATTGGCATCTCGTAGTTGACCTTTAGAGGTCGTGACTACTTAACCGGACTATCCTGTCCTGCGGATGAAGGTGGCGATCTCATCTTTTTGACTTTGGATGCCATTGGCATTGAAATAGGCTATGTTGAGGGATCGGGGTTTGGTTCTTGATACAATTCCTTTATCCATTACTAGGTTTAGTGATGAAGGAGGTGAGAGCCTGAGTTATATCAGGGTAGGCGTTATAAATCGCCTGGATCTGGTAAAGGTCGCCGGAGTATCTGGCAGCGACGATTTCGCTTGCCATTTTCCTGGCGCGGGGGGTGACGAATGTCATAAATGTGCTAGTGATCACATTGAAGGGATCAATAGCGGGAGTAGCTATGGTCGGGGGGGGCGCCGAGAGTGCGGCGGGAGCAGCCCTAGCAGCGGGTGCGGAACGGATGCGTGGGTCCAACCTAGCGTGGGCGGGAGGCGTAGGTGGCTTGGCAGCCGTGAGAGCTGGGAAAGCACTCTGGTGGTTTAAGAGGTTCCAGGGGCTGGGCCTTTGGGGGCTTAGCCGCTCGGGAAGGGCAGGAGGTCCTTGAGAGGGGGTTTCCCTAAGTTGACGAGCGCCTGCGCGCTTCGTCAATTTGGGGGAAGAGGACTTGGGGGCCTTGGGGCAGCCGCGGTAGTTGGCTGGGTGACCGGACTCGCCGCATAGTGCGCCGCTTGGAGGTTCCGTACACAAGGTACGGTCCTTGGGACGGGGGCAGTTTTCCGTGCCATGTTCACCCAGACACTTCACGCATCTAGGCTTGGCATGGCAGAAACTCTGCGAATGGCCATATAGCTGGCATCGGTGACACTGACCGACGATGCCAGACTTTTTAGGCTTCTCGATTAAGATGCCTGTGAGGCTGCAGATACTCTTGATCTGGAAAATCGGGTGATGGCCCTCAGTGGGAGGGCAGACTACGAGGACCATGTCGTAGGGGACTTGTCCTCGTGATCGGTGCATCCTGTGGACTTCTGCCACAGGGACCGATTGGAGTTCGAGGTCAGCCTTAATGTCGGCGACCGTGATCTCCTTGGGGATACGGCGAATCACCACTCGGGTCTGGCGTTCTTCCGGCAGGGAGTACGTGTGGAATGACACGTCCCTCTGGCGGAGAAGTAGGGTGAGGTCCCGGTAGTCTTTCGACGTCGGGATGGACACCTTGATACCCTGGAGGGTAGAGCGGGCGCTAGTATAATTAATTTTGCGCTCGGCGCACCATTTGGACACATCGGTCCATCGCCCCTTGTCTTGGATGAACACAGGGGGAGGGGGGGTACCTTCTTCAGGGTAGAAGCGGTCGGGGTCGGTCCAGCACTGAGGCTGGGAGAGGCATCCATTTGGGATGATGGGGGAGTCGGGGGGGGGGCAGTGGCTGAGGAAGTCACTGTGGCGGGGGAGGGGGAGGGTGCTGCTAGGGCCGGTTCGGTCGCCACCAGCTTGGACTTTTGGGCGGAAGAGAACTTTTTCCGCCTTTTGTTGCTCCTCCCTGACGCCAGCGTGAAGCCGTCGTCGTCGGAGGAGGGGGCGGGGGAGGAGAAGTGGAGGGACTCCACATCCGAAGGGGGGTCAAGGAGGCGCTTCGACGAGGCCTCCTCTGTGTCCATGAGGACGGGCGAGTGCACCGACTCTTCCGAGTCGGAAAAAGTCGGTGGGGAGGGGGGGATTTGCTGCATGGCAGCGAATTTCGCGCCATACTTGGCGACGAAGTCGGGGTCCTTGAAGAGGACCTCCTTGAAGAACGCCACTATCGTGGCGTCCTGCTTGGTCTTGGGGGGGGGGGGTCTATGTACGTCTAGCGTACTGAAACCTAACTAACTCCCCGGGTGGGTGGGCCCGGGGATGAGTAACCCTCCCTGCCGGGTTTAGGCAGGGAGGTGAGTACCTAGGGTGAGCCCTAACCTTGTAAACCTACCGCCAATCTTAATGTGCGGTAGGGCCCTATGGGTCTTGCGACCGATCCGGGCCGCTGGGGTAGATACACCCAGACGTCCCGGGTGCAGCTGTGGACAAACGGGGGTTAAAATGCTACCAGACTGCGACTAGGAGATCCCCCAAGGCCGCAGTCGGAGCCCTTCCGAACTGTTTGCCTAGCCCTGAAGGGGGTCGGCGGGTGTGGCAGGTCTCCACCCACTTGGGTTCGTTGACACCGTAAGGTTTCCCCCAAGTACCACTTAAATCGGTGGTTTTTTTGCTCTGAAGGAGCTTTAAAACGCGAGCGCAGTGGACAGACTACGAATGCCTAGCACTCGTAGCCGGTCTGCTACGCCGTAGCTCTCGTAGCAGCACTTAGTCTGCGCGCGAGCACAAACCGTAGCACTGCTACGAAAGGGGGCGAGGCCGCACAGTGGAACGAATGTATGGGAGCGGTTGGACGTAGACATGTCCGAAAAAAAAGAGTAAAATTATGCCAAACTAATGATGCCATCTTATTCGATTACTTAATGCCTTCATAACTTGTGGTGATGAATTTCTTCATAACTCCCATATTTCGGGAGTAATTTGAGAAAATGTGAAATTTTACTATGAAAATGAGTGTATCGAGCTCTCTCCCTCCTGATTCCGGGCTTGTTTCAAGTAGCGGTCTCTAATATCGTAATGCTATTACTAAGAGCTATATTTAATACTAAGACACATAGTGCGCCAAATGTGCACTTTCTGGGATAAAAGGAAATGAAAATTTAAAAAAAAAAAACGTTTTTTCCCCATTTGTATTTACTTTAAACCGCAGACAGACTTATTAAGAGGTCTATAAATATATTATATATATACAGAAATATATATTAACAAAAATATTCACAAGAACTGATGAGAGTATGACTTTTAAGTAAGTTGATAATAAATTACCTAGTTTCATTAAAAGTACAATAAATAATTAAGATGTAAGCTCTAATTTACTAAGTTACACATTTTAAAACAATAACATCATTTAATTATCTTCGTCATCATCATCATCATCAATTAATTCAAATTCAGAATCGATGTCCGCTAAATCATTTATGTTAACAAATTCGATATCACTTTTCTCAGAATCCGTAAGCTCATAAAATTCCTTAAAAGAAGATTTTTTTACAAACTTATTTCCTTTTGGACGGATACTTGTAACAAGTGGATCAGAAGACAGTAAAAGATTGTGCATAATATCTTCATTGCATGAGATACTGCTATGCTTTCGAGAATGCCCCTCTCTATATTTTCTAAAATCTTTATTTCTAGCCTCAGATGCCTCTTCGGATAGAAAACCAATGGGCACAATTGACATGTTCTGAACTATGTCTGGCCCATGCATTAAAATTTTATGAAGTGAAGAAGGCATATAATACCATGGGTATAACTCCACGTAAAGCTTAGCAGTATCAAAGCAGAACTCTCGGAATTTAGTTACGTTGATCTTCTCTCCTGATGAAATACACTGCAAGATCACACAGATTTTTCTTAAAAGCATAGCATCTATTCCGGTCAGTTCAGCAGATTTAGTGTAGTTTTCAAAAAATCTCCTTGCCGAGTTGCCATTGTTGGTGGATCCACTGCCTTGTTTCACAACATCGAGAAGTAAGCCCGTTTCTCTTCTTACAGCCTCTTGAACTCTTTTCTTCCTGTCATCAACTTGCCTTTTTGCTATATCACCCCTTACTTGCCATGATTTTATGTCTAATTTGTAGGAAATGTGTAATAAGCATTCCATTGAGCGAATCCAAGCGTGAAGGGTGCTTAAGCCATATTTATACATGTCCTCGTTTGCGTGTTTATCTTTGATTAACTCTAAATTATTCATTTCTTTAGGACAAGCCTTGCATATGTCACACACTGAAGCTGCTGTATTGGATATAATGGAATGAATTTTACCATCAATCATTGTCAACAGCAGTTGGTGTTTGACACTAATTCCATCAGTGATGGTGGATGGAGTTAAGGCTTCAATCTCTGCTTCGATTTCAGCCATCTCTCTCTGCACATTTTCTTTGGTTTCCTTTATAAACTTAAACAATATTGGCCGGCAAAATGAAGTGGAAGATGGTCGCTCGTTTTCCCAAATTGTTACACCTTTTGAGACGAGCCGCAGTGGTACAAGACTAATCATAAAATTACTAGCAAGATCGATTTGCTCATCTTCACTCGTCCTTTGATGATAAATGCTTTGGCTAGATGATCCGTCAAAACCCCATTTGCTGGTCAATACGAGCTGTTGATTGGGATCAACAGGGGTTTCTAACGACCTAATAAGTCTTCTTGAGGTTAAATCCATCAAGGCTTGTAATTTGATTTTTGCAGAGCTCTCTGTAACTGTGAGATCTTCTTTGGCCGGATAGCACTTAATTTTTTCTTTAACCAACATGTAGTAACTCGGGTATTGAAGAGCTCCTTCTTGAGTGTTGAAATCCCGAAGAGTGTTATAGCGCCATTTCGATAAGTTCATCGATACATAAAGAGCCAATGCCTTCAAAGGGGATATTTCCCGTACCTGAATTGATTTACCTTCAATGAAGGCTTTGATTTTTGAGGCCTCTTCTGGATTCTCCGTCAAGTATTTCATAACATAAGCTGTATCGCTTTGTCCTGCCTTTTGAAGCGCCCTTTCGGCCGAAAACATAATTTCAGCGCTGCTACTGCTGCATGAAAGACTATCTTCAGTGCGTCTTCTTTTTTGCCGGTTACTAAGGTCCTCAAAAGATTTACGAGGACTAGGATGTGTACAAGTTGAAGCATCAGATTTAGCAGGAGAAATTATGGGCTCGATGACGTCACTTATATTTTCTGTAGAAGGTTCCATATTTTCATTCTGTAATTCCGGCCATTGAATTGCAGCCTGTAGCCAAATCTCATGTTTCTTCCGAAACTTATCTGTGCTTCTTCCAGACTGTGTCCATTTTGCATAAATGCGGTAGCAAAATCGACGACACCAGTCTTTTAAACTTGTTTCAGCACTTTCACATAACTGAACACAACTGTTATCTTTTAAAACACTGAACAAATAGTTAAAGTCGCGTAAATCTTTATGTGCGCGTGCGCATAAAGCAACGTGAATATCAAGATTTGTATTAAAATTTGAAAAATACATTGCGAGATTAGCTTGGATACAACGAGGTGTAAATCAACACTGATTTTAAAGTTACTAATAGTGACCTATTTATATAAAATCCAGGTATCCCAGGTATCCTTTGTTAAATATTGCAAGGTAATTAGTTATTGTGATAATTAGTAAATGATGCATGCTAAATTAGTGTATTAAGAGCCATTTAGTAATTAAATAATAGCAATGTTCTTATCAGTAATCATTAGTGCATCAGTTTTATATGTAAACCTTAAGTCCCTAATTATATATCCTAATTAGCTTATATCTTCTCTAATTGGCTGCTCAGAAATGTTATTGTAATAAGGTAAACCTTTAGAAAAACGGTTTTAATCAACAAAATAAACAAAAAATAAAAAAATTGTGTTATAAAATAAACATCACTCTTTATCCCAGAAAGTGCACATTTGGCGCACTATGTGTCTTAGTATTAAATATAGCTCTTAGTATAAGCATTATGATATTAGAGACCGCTACTTGAAACAAGCCCGGAATCAGGAGGGAGAGAGCTCGATACACTCATTTTCATAGTAAAATTTCACATTTTCTCAAATTACTCCCGAAATATGGGAGTTATGAAGAAATTCATCACCACAAGTTATGAAGGCATTAAGTAATCGAATAAGATGGCATCATTAGTTTGGCATAATTTTACTCTTTTTTTTCGGACATGTCTACGTCCAACCGCTCCCATACATTCGTTCCACTGTGGGCCGGTGGCCTACGCGGGTGCGGTGTAGCTGCGAGTGCTACGGGCGTAGCACTGCAGCGAGACCGAAACGGGGGGGGGGGCGCGCGGGGCGCGGGACGGACAGCGATACGGAGCCAAGAGCACGAGTGTGCGCTACGGCAGCCGGACGCGGAATAAACGGAGCGCTTTTTTTTTTTTTTTTTGTGTATGGCATCTCGCAGTTCAACCTATGGGGTTAAAAACTTACTAAAACTAAGCGACTACACGCTAAGGGCACCCCCTGTGGGGTACGGACCTCGGCTTAGGGCGTCGCTGGGGGAGGGCAGCAAGGGACAGGCTGGATCGGAATTATTTTGGGGCGAATTTAAAGCTACAGGCTCAGCGGCGCGGGCTGGCTCGAGCAAGGGTCGGGGTGGACAAGTTACGGGACGTCGCGACGGGCGTCCTCGACGGCGAGGACGGAAGGACCGCTTACGGGTCTTGTGTATGTGTCTTTTGAGCGTGCTGGTGGCTTTACTACTCTCCTGGAGGAGTGCGATAGCGTCGTCGGGGATGGTGAGAGCATGCCTATTTCGGCGAATCCTACTTATGCGGGAAGGAGTGTATCGGGAGGCCGCCGCAATCAGGGGATTGGGATGCTTTATAGCATTATCAAAGAAGCGCTTGGAAAGGCGTTTCATGAATTGCTGAACTGTGGGGATTCTGAGATCTATGTGCAGATTCAGATTCCGGACATAGAAGGGGGCTCCCGTGACCTTTCCAAGGAGACGGGAGCAGACGGCCTTCACCTTGAATATGGGGTGGTGGCCCTCTGTGGGGTCGCAAATGACAAGGACCATGTCATAGACAAGGCCCATTCTCGCTTTATGTAAGCGGTGGACAGCCGAGACAGGGATGCCTTGTGAAACAAGGTCGGCTTTGATCTCCTCAGTGGAGATTTCCTTGGGGACGCGCCTAATGATGACGCGGGTGGGAGTTTCGTCCGGAAGGGTGTAGGTATGGAAAGAGTATTTCCTTACCTGCAGAAGGCGGGTTAGCTCCCTGTAGTCCGAGGACGAGGGAACTGTGACTTTAATGCCTTGTTGGGTAGATCTGGCATTAGAGTAGTTGATCTGGCGATCAACGCATTGTTTGGAGATTTCCGTCCATTTGGATTTCTCCTGAATGTAGATAGGGGGCGGGGGACGCTGCTTTCTTTGAGCAGAAGCAGGAGGGCTAGCATTTGAGCTAGATGAAAGGGCGGCCTGTGGGGCGGAGGGGGGGGGGAGGGGGGGCTGGGGACGGGGTAGCCACAATTGTCTTTTTGGCCTTACTGGCCTGGGATGAGGAAGAGCCCTTTTTCCTCTTTCCTCCTACGACTATGTAGTCGTCTTCGGAGGACGACGAAGAGGCAGAGGGAATTTCCTCTGAGTCGGAGAGGTACCGAGGTATGGACGTGTCCATTTCCTCGGGCTGCTTTGTCTCAGAGACAGTGGGAGCAGCAACGGGGGTGGGGGTAATGGCAGAGGTAGGGGCGGAGGCGGCGATGGCCTCGGGACCTGCGGGGGGGGGGGGTTGTGAAGGGGCGATACCCTTTTCGGCCGGTGGCGGCGAGACCGGACTCTCTAGCACGTCGCTGAACTCAGCGAACGTGTCTTGGACGGGAGGGGGAGAGGGGGCTCGCTGAAAATCAGCGAGCCGGTCGCCATATCTGGCAAGAAAGGTGGGGTCCTTGAGGAGGACCTCTCTGACGACCGCAAGCAGTGCTGCGTCCGTCATGGTTTGCGAAGTGGAGGGAGGGGAGGGGAGGCTATTTTAGCCAGGATCCTAAACTTTTGACCTAGTCCCGAGGAGACACGTGGAACGTGAACACCCCGGGCAGACAGTTCCCCAAAAAAGCCCAACCCTTGTGTTTTTCCTAGTGTTCCACTGGCGAGAAGAAAAACACAAACAAACTCGCCAGCTACACTACTGTCTGAGTGACCGGAAGGGTCAGTTGGAGTTGAGCTACCTAACTCCCCGGGTGGGACAACCCGGGGATGTGTTCTCTCCCTGTCGGTGTCACAGGGAGGTGTGTGACTAGGGTGTGCCCTAACCTTGTAATCCTACCGCCAATCTTAATGTGCGGTAGGGCCCTATGGGTCTTGCGACCGATCCGGGCCGCTGGGGTAGATACACCCAGTCGTCCCGGGTGCAGCTGTGGACAAGTGGGGGTTAGAATGCTACCAGACTGCGACTAGGAGATCCCCCAAGGTCGCAGTCGGAGCCCTTCCGAACGTTTTGCCTAGCCCTGAAGGGTGTCGGCGGGTGTGGCGGGTCTCCACCCACTTGGGTTCGTTGACACCGTAAGGTTTCCCCCAAGTACCACTTAAATCGGTGGATTTTTGCTCTGAAGGAGCTTTAAAAACGCGAGCGCAGTGGATAGACTACGAATGCCGAGCACTCGTAGCCGATCTGCTACGCCGTAGCTCTCGTAGCAGCACTTGGTCTGCGCGTGAACGCAAACCGTAGCACTGCTACGGAAAGGGGCGGGGCCGGTGGCCTACGCGAGTGCGGCGTAGCCGAGAGTGCTATGGGCGTAGCATTCCAGCGAGACCGAGACGGGGGGGCGCGCGGGGCGGACAGCGATGCGGAGCCAAGAGCACGTGTGAGCGCAACGGCAGCCGGGCGCGGAATGTGAAACGGAGCGCTTCAAAATGTTCCTATATTTATACCTAAACTACGTGAGCCCAGGTAGTGGGTGTCCTAGGTTAAAATGACATTGTTACTCCAATGTTGCATTTCTTAAGTGTGGCTCCCGACAGGTTTCGGCCTGCACAAACCTGTACAGACCACGATCCTGGGCTATGACAATGCCCAATCAAATGGATAACAAATAATTATGCTTATAATTATTGTTGCGCTTGGACTTAACCGGGCTCGCTGGCGGGAGATGCTTGAGCAGCGTTGTGATAGACTCGAAATAAAACACAAGTACTTATTTCTTTTCAGACTTTCTTCTGGCACTTCTGGATTAGGAATGCCCCACCATCTTTTTTTTTTCTTGTAATGGCATCTCGCAGTTTAACCTATGAGGTTGTTTAAACTTAGCGACTACACGCTAAGGGCACCCCGTGTGGGGTACGAACCTCGAGGAGGGCAGCAATTTGGCCTCGATCAATCACATCACAGCTCATGAATTTTGCACACGGCACCAATGTGCACTTTGTATGGGAAACTTGTTTAGCGTGTTTTCAGTGGTTGGACATCCTTTTTTAATATTGTTGGTGATGGGGTGATGATTAAAATACACGGAGGCTTTCTTTATGGGAGGTGAGGCGGCGGTGGGGAAGCAGAGTGACAGAGCTTCGCCTTTTGCTTGTAGAGGTCTGGAACGGAGTGTGTGGGGCGGCAAAACGCGCCTTCTTTTATACAGAACGCGTTACCGCCCCCGTCGCTCCCCTTCCCCTCCCCCGCACTCAAACTTTTATTGTTTTTCCTTATTTCTACGTTACAATTTTCATTCTTATTACTATTTATTTACATAAGTGCCTACTGGCTACTTAATTTACTAATTGTTTTACCTCTACGACGGCCCATGTCACAGGAATGTGATTCTTCGCGCGCCGAGGTATAAATATTGTTTACCCCCCGCTACCCCGTATTAAAACGGCGGGCCCCCCGGCGCGCTTCTCATTTGAATTGTGACCGTCGTAGAGGCAAGGGAATGAAACGCAAAACGGTAAACTTGTTTATTTGTACATAGGTAGACATGGTATATAACAGTAAGTATCTAACTTATATATTTAAAGACGACAATTTCAGTTTGATATTACGTAAAACTACAATTTTAAATTTAGGCTTAATTTTAATACAGAGACTAGTTTTCTTACCGTTTTAACAATACAAGAGGGTCGGCTAACGCTATGGCTTATATATTACATTACTTCGTTACGTTAACACACATAGGATTATCACAAAACACAATTTTACATAACATGAATCTAAATTATTGCACAAAGTTAACAAAAAATGCACAAAGGTGCCGGCACTACTTCCGCCCTGGAGCGAGGTGACCTCATACCTCAGTTTGTCGTGCACATTCTCCCGCCGTCGCGAAGCCGCGACTCTGTTGGTAGCACGACGATCTTCCTGGTGGGACGGCGTAGAACGTGGCCGCCGCTGGTGATGACGTCCACTACTCGTACCTCTCCATCGGCTCCAGGGTACAGCTGACTGATGCGTCCTCGTGGCCAGGCGTTGCGTGGTAGGTTGCTATCGCAGATGATGACTAGGTCACCCACTTTAGGTTGGGTACCTGTGCTGCTGGGCTCCCGCCGGTGTTGCAGTAATGGCAAGTATTCCTTGACCCATCTTCTCCAGAACACATCTGCTAGTACTTGGGCTCGCTTCCATTGCTGGCGAGCTGTCATGTCCTTTTCTTCGAAGTGACCAGGTACCGGAACGTGAGGATTTGGCCCGATGAGTATGTGGTTCGGTGTCAGCGCTTCTGGTTCTAGGGGGTCGACAGAGACGTGGGTGAGAGGGCGCGAGTTTACTGTGTTCTCGACCTCAACCAATAGTGTTACTAGCGTCTCGTCGCTCGGACATCGCTCGGTAAGTGTGACACGTAACGCTTCTTTTACTGACCGTACCATTCTTTCCCAGGTCCCTCCCATAAATGGCGCAGAGGGTGGGATGTATTTCCACTTGATGTGATGGCACGTAGTTTCGTGTTGCAGGGCTTCGAGTGCGGCTTCTCCGAGTTCCTTTTCAGCTGCTTTGAAGCAGGTCGCGTTGTCGCTCCAGATTTCTTTAGGGCATCCTCTTCTGGCCATGAATCTTCTTAATGCTGATACTGCTGAGTCAGCACTCAGCGAGTGTACGACCTCTATATGGATCGCTCTACAGGTCATACATGTGAAAAGCGCGCCATACCTCTTTTCTCGGTGTCGGGCGACTGTGACCTCTATCGGCCCGAAATAATCGAGTCCGGTAAAGGTGAATGGCCGCGTGTGGTGTGCCAGGCGTGCTGCAGGTAGGTCACCCGTGAGGGGGATCGCTGGCTTCGTTTTTCTTATGCGACACAGTAGGCAGCTTTTCACTATGTTTCTTACGGCTGGGCGTATTTTTAATATCCATAGTCGTTGTCTTAATTCGTTTACGACCGTTTCTATACCGCCGTGATGTAGTTTTTCGTGCACATAAGCTATGTACAACCGTGTGTAGGTATGTTTACCTTCCAATATTGGGGGATTGGAGGTGTCTTCGCTTATATCTCGTGCCGCGGTCACTCTTCCTTTCAGGCGTATGATGCCGTCTGTATCGATGTACACACTAAACTTGCTTAGTCGATCGTTGTTGCCGGGCGCGTTGCCTTTTATTATTCGTTCCCTCTCAGCTGGGAAGCTTTCCTGTTGACTCGCTCTTATCCATAGTTGCTCCGCTTTTATTAGGTATGAAGCGGGCAACTCGTAGTAGCGATCGGTGGGGCGGGGCGAGTTTCTTGTTGCTTGCGCCGGGGTTGGTTGGGGTCATTGCCCTCCGCCTTTTTCGTGCGTTTTCGAACAGCTGTGACGGTACTTCTATGGGGTCGACACAGTTCAACGAACTGTAGTACTCTTGCTGTCGTTCTTATGAGTCGATGCCATTTTGAGAACTTTTCTATGCGTGGAAGAGAACTTAGACTGTAGTCACTCTCCAGCTGTTGTAGGTTACATTTTTCTCTTTCTTCTCCTGTGTCATATTTCACAGTTTTTTCTTCTTTTGGCCATTGTGACTCGGGGTTTTTCAGGAATGAGGGTCCTTGAAACCATCTGTGAGCGGCCGTGAAGTCGTCTGGCGTATCTCTCGTCGCGTCGTCCGCTACGTTGTCCTTTGTTGGCAGCCACCGCCATTCGTTTTTCTTCGTGGTTTCTTCTATTTCAGCGAGTCGGTGAGCTACGAATGACTTGTAGGTACGTGGCTCTGACCGGATCCACACTAGTGCTGTGCGTGAATCGCTCCAGTAAGTCTGGCTCGCTGTCTCGTACTCGTGTTCTCTTATTACTGTCTGTGCGAGGCGTGCACCCAGTAAAGCGGCCTGTAGTTCGAGTCTGGGCATGGAGATGGGCTTGAGTGGTGTCACACGACTCTTGGCAGCCGCTAGGGCTACGTGTACACTGCCGTCGGCTCGCTCTGTTCTCCAGTACACCGCCGCCGCGTAGGCTTGCTCGCTGGCGTCAACAAAGGTGTGTAGTTGACGTGAGGTACTTTGTTCGACGTCGTAGCATCGCGGTACTCTCAGCTGTTTTATTGTGCTGAGTGACGTCATCCATTTCTTCCACCTGTCTTCTAATTCTGCTGGTATGGGTTCGTCCCAATCGGTTTTGTAGCTCCAGGTGTCTTGAAATATTCTCTTGGCTGGGGTAGTGATGGGTGATATCAACCCCAGCGGGTCGAAGAGTGCCATTATGATGCTCAACGCTTCTCGTTTAGTAGGAGAGCGTCTGTTTTCTTTTACTTCTGCTGGCATCTTCATGTTGTTTGTGTTGAACCCGATGTGATCTTCTTTCACGTACCATAGTAGTCCGAGTGTCTTTTCTGTTTCCGCGCCACCTAGACTTACTGTGGCTGCTTCGTTTTGCTTTGGTGGGCCGAACTCTTCTATTGTTCTTACGTCGTTTGATGTCCACCCATCCAACACGAACCCTGCTTTCTTGTGGATGAAGTCGACCGCCTTTGTTGTCTCTTGTGCTTCCGTAATCGTGGGGAAACTCTGCAGGTAGTCATCCATGTAGTGGTTCTTTTGTATTGCTGCTGCTGCTGCTGGGTAAGTGGCCGCGTACTCGCTCGCGTTTTTATTCTTAATGTACAGAGCGGTGCACGGTGATGACGTAGACCCAAATATGACTGACGTCATACGGTACTCTTCCGGTTTGCCCTCCCGCCGTTTGCCTCTCCACAGGAATCTTAGGGCGTCTCTGTCTTCTTGTCTGACTTTCACCTGCATGAACATTTCTTTTATGTCTCCGCTGACAGCATATGCGTGTTGTCTGAATCGCATTATTACTCCAGGGAGTGACTGCAGCAGGTCTGGTCCTGAGTGCAGCATGTCGTTGAGACAGATGCCGGTGGCTTTCGCTGCTGCATCATGAACCAGTCGAGGCGGTTTGTGTGGCTTCGCTGGGTTGATGACCGGAAAATGGGGCAGGTACCATGTCTTCCCTTCTGGAGCTGGGACGGGTGCTTGTTCTGCATAACCGGATTTAAATAAATTTTCTATTCTTTCTTCGTATTTTAGCTTCAAATCTTCGTCTTTATCTAGTTTCTTTTCTAGTGAACGCAGGCGTCGCTCGGCTTCGTTGTAGTTGTTTGGTATCTGGAAGTCTTTTTCTTTCCATAGCAGGCCGGTTTCGAATCTGCCGTCGGGTAACCTTTTGCTGGTTTCTTCTAATATTTGTATAGCTTTCTCTTCTGGGTCTTCTTTTGGTTTCTTTGGTTCGATGCATAAGGATTCGAGTTTGAAGTAGTTCTTGATCGTTTCTTCCATTGATGACTCATCTTCTTTTTCTCTGATTTTTCCACAGAATGCTACGGTGGCTGCGTGCGAGTTGTGACAGCCATGAAGAACCCAGCCGAGTTGCGTGAGGGATGCAACTGGTTGGTTACGACGCCCGGTGCGTAGTTTTCTTGACACTATGAGGTGCCAATTATCTTGACCAATCAACAACTTGGGCGAGGCGCGTTCGTATGCGATCTGATCTTTGATGTCGATCAGGTGTTCGCAGTCTTCTAGATGACGATCGTATATTGTTTCTGGTGTGAAGTTCAATCTCTCCACGGTGCGCGCTGCTTCTATTTTATATTCTTCTTGCGCGTATTTTCCCCTGATACTGAGGTTAATGACCTTGCTGCTGTCGTGCTTCATTTCGTTGCCGATCCCTTGAATCCACATAGTGTTTGTTGGACCGTCGGCTCCGATGACGTCAGCTATTGAAGCGTCGACTAATGTGACGGTGCTTCCTTCGTCCAATAGTGCATATGTTTCAATGCTGGTGTGCGGCCCCTTTAATATGACGGGAGCGATCTTCAAGTATGCACGTCGACGGTCACACGGTTTGGCTGTCGATGTGACCTCTACTGCGGGTGCTGCTGACTCCCCCTGGGTCGTGTCGCTTGCTGTATCTTGACTCTTCTCATGATGCAGTAACTTGTGATGCCTCATGGTGCATCCATGTTTTCCACACGGCGACGCTTTGCATTGCAGTCGGCGATGTTTGCTTCGAAGGCAGCGGTAGCACATATTGTTTCTCTTTGCTACTTCCCACCTTGAGTTTGTATCGAGGGCGACGAACTGCTGGCAGTCAGGCAACTTGTGGTTTTGTTTGCACTGCGGGCAGCGTTCGTCTGACGATGTTCTTTTTTCCGTAGCGAAGGTACGTTCTGCTCTTCTGTTTTTTCTCTCTTTTCCCGCGGAGTCGTCGCTGATCACTTCTGGTAGGGCGTAGGCACCACACTTGTCCGCTTCTTCATTTAAAAACACAGAGATCTTCTTTAGTTCAGGCGTATCTTCTCTTTTCATCGCGGCGTAATCATACCACTTACTTTTTAATATAGGTGTGAGCTTCTCTGTTATTATTCGCGCCATTTCAGGGCTGTGTAGGTATTGCGTTTTTCTTAATGCTTCAATGGTGCACACTATGTTCGTCACTCGACCGGCGAAGATACACAGATCTCTGGGGTTGTCTGTGACCCGGTTCAGTGACTTGAGCTTCTCCATTTCGACGTGAATGAGTGCTTCTGGTCTTCCGAACCTTCTTTGCAGGGCGTCCATGACGTCTTCTGGGTCTGGTTGGCTCACTATTAGGCAGCCGACAGCTTCTTTTGCAGTCCCACGTAGGCTTCGACGTATTCGCGCTAAGTTTTCTGTTCTTGTGAAGTACCTCAATGTTTCTTGGTACGTCGCCTTGAAACCGAGCCAGTCTGCACAGTTTCCACTAAATAGCGGTAGTTCTTGAATGTACTTCGGGGGTTCCCTTGTGCTTCTTACCGCTTGAGAGAGAGCGGCGGCGAGGGTTTTCACGTCTATTAACGGTTGACGTGTGTCTTCTTGCGCTGGTGTCGTTTCTACGGGGTCTTCTTGCTTCTTCTTGGCCTCTTCTTGTCGCGTGTTGCCCTGGGTTGGCTGTGGTTGACTTGCTTCAGGTTGTTTTAACCACGTGCTGATGCGGACTGAAGCTAGGTCGTCTTCCATCTCTTCTTCTTCATCTTCTGATGTGTCTGTTTCTGCTCGGAGGCGCTGGACCCTTATCTTCTGCAGTTCCAGTTGAGCTTCTGCTTGTTTCAGCTTTAGTTCGGCCAATTTTTCTCTCGCTTCTAGTGTAGCCGTTTTCTTCTTATGGGAGGTTACTGAGCGGCGTGACCGAACGTCAGCGGGTTTTACAGTACGCTGCGACGTTTCTTCTTGATCCTTATTGGACGCGGCGCTGGTGACATCCGTCCCGGTGGGTGTTTCTTCCGTGGCGGTCGAGTTACTATTCCCGCTGCTATTGCCCGACGCGTCGGTAGCGGTATTCGTCTCGCCACTGGCCGAAGAATCTTCTGGCGTGGCCTCTTCTGTGGCCGTAAGCGTCTTCGTTTCTTCCTGCCGGCGCCTTGTTCTCTCCCCGTCCTTGCTCCGCGTTAAAACCATTTTCTTGCTGATTTACGATGATTATCCGACTCCGAAGGACCATTAATGTTGGTGATGGGGTGATGATTAAAATACACGGAGGCTTTCTTTATGGGAGGTGAGGCGGCGGTGGGGAAGCAGAGTGACAGAGCTTCGCCTTTTGCTTGTAGAGGTCTGGAACGGAGTGTGTGGGGCGTTTTTTTTTTTTTTTTCCTATATGGCATCTCGTAGTTGACCTATAGAGGTCGTGACTACTTAACCGGACTATCCTGTGGTTGCCTTAAGTAAACTCAAAGCCTCCAGCCAGGGGCGTAAAACTAGTATACTAAGCGACTACACGCTAAGGGCACCCCCTTTGGGGTAGGGGAGACTGGGTACGGTTGCAACAGGGTACGGTTAAACCAACGCTAATAACTCGTAAACTATTAGCGGTGTGGTATGGGGTACAAGGGAAAAGAGATGCGGCTGGAGAGTCCGGACATGAATCACAGTGACGCGTTGCACTTCGCGCGCTCTGTACGTTTTCAGGGGACCCTATTATATTTTTTCGACAAAAAGTAAGTATTTTCTATTGTTTTCTTTTTCAAATTACTTTGTTGATATTAGCATTTGCATTTTGAGTGATTTTCTGTTTTATTGTTAGATTTTGAAGGTTCTAAAACCGTGATTCGTTTTTGTTTATGTTGTTTTGTTTCGACGCTATGTTTGTTTTATTAGCGGTTGAGGGGTATGGGGACGGATGAAGCAATTATTGTGGGTACGATTGAAACAATGATAACCCTTGCTTTTTTCGTTCTAGGTGCCTAGACAACGTATCGAAAAAACTTCAAGAGGAGAGTGTGATATAACTCAATACGAAAATGCGTATGTAGAAGTCAAAAAAGGGACTTCTTTACAAAAAGCTGCAGAGATGTACGGAGTTCACCATTCTTCTCTTCTGCGATACAAGAAAAAAAGAAATGCAGTGTTAGTGTTAGTTTGTTAGTTTAAACCGGAGCAGAAGAGCTCTTTTTATGTTCGAAACTATTATTAAGACTGATAGAAATGGTGCCATACTAGAATTTAACTATTTCTTGTTGATTATGAATAAAGAAACTGATTTTTATTACTTATTTGTTTATGTTTCAACTGACCCCCATCGCTGTTTCAACCGCCCCTGGTATGGGTACGGTTGAAACAGTGGCACATTATTTTATTAAACTCTTCCTATCTAGTAAATATGGCAGTTGAGCCTCTAATTCTGAGATATATTTGAAGACAAAAGTCTATTCTCTCATTTTATGTGTTTTGTTGTTTGTTATGTTTCAAAATGGCTGTGCTACGAGCGTTCAAAGCAAAATTGTTTCAACTGTACCCAGTCTCCCCTACGAACCTCGGCTTAGGGCGTCGCTGGGGGAGGGCAGCAAGATGGGACAGGCTGGATCTTAATATATTATTTAAGCTTGATGAGGCCGGCATTTCCTATCTGACTGCTCTGAGAAGAAATGCCGAAACAAACTCAGAGGTCACAGTCGGGAATTTAAAGCTACAGGCTCAGCTGCGGCGCGGGCTGGCCGTTCTTCGAGCAAGGGTCGGGGGGAAGCATTTACTTGGGGACGTCGCGAGGGACCTCGGCGGCGAGGTCGGAATGACGGAGTTCTGTGTTTGTGCACTGTACTGGTCGCTTTGTTTTTCTCCTGGAGGAGAGTTATGGGGTCGTCAGGTTCGGAGAGAGCATGCCTTGGACGGCGAAGTTTGCTGATATGGGATGGGGTTAGGGCATGCAAAACCGGTTTTCCGGTTTTGCGCAAAACCGGAAATCGGCCAAAATTTAACGATTTTTGAAAACCGGTTTTGAGAGCCAAAACCGGAGCCAGCTCCGGTTTTGTCAACATTTTTTTCGAAGTAATGTTAGGGTGAACGTACCAATCCCAAACCAGTTAAGAAGATATTTTGACTTTAATTCACTGTCATTTTAACAGATTTTGACGGAAGACCTTAGTTCTATGTTATTTTTAAAGTTTGCTTAAAGACAAAATGAGGATTAAAAATTATTGCAGCATAAGTATTTAGGAATTGCTGTAATTTTGAGTTAAATACTAAAAGTTGGACTGTTCCTTAGTTGGACCAACATATACCCGGTTATTGACCAAGATTGAGCCAGTAATTGACCAACGTATTGACTTATACATGAATAAAATAAAAGGCCATTTATTAAATTTTAAAATCAACGTTAATTGAGATCTAACTTTTGTACAGACGCCAGCACATCAAGCTACCCGAAAGTGTCAAATTTTGGCCAATCAACTTTGAACCTTATGCTTTAGCAATAAAGTTGAAAATCTATTAAAGAAATTTGGTCAATTAGAATCCAACAGGTTTGCCTAATTTTTCCAGTCACTTGAATTTCTTCCATTGCTTTTTTACATCTTCTTGGTTATACTTGAATTTTTTTTCTTGGGTGGCATTTCGTGGCTAAAATAAAGTAATCATTATTTGAAGTTAAGTAAGTATTCTAAAATAAAATCGTCCATAGAAAAGGTAAACATGAAAGGTTCACTCTTTACACCCTGAATAAGAATATTGAAAAAAAAAATCAAGTCAATTTTAGCAGGACGCCTAAAACATACAATGTCTGGTCAACTCCACGAACACTATGAATGTACCTATCCCAAACCACTGGTCAACTACTGGAATATGTTAATTAAAATCGTCAATTTTGTATTGTTCATCAATATAATCAAAGGGAATTGTTGAAAGATCAATAATAATGACAAAAAACGCAAGTTTAAGAAATAACCAGTAGTAAACCATATGGTCAACTATAGGCAACCTATACAACATGCGTTCCAGTAGTTAACCAGTCTCAGAAACCTATTAAAAACAAAAAATTTGTTCAAATTTATATCTGCAATCATTACACTGATAAATATATTAACTATATTTCACAAAACATTTACAATTTACTTAAAAAATACTACATTTTAAATGGATTGAACTTTACCTTTCATTGAGCGCTCCTTATAGCAATGGCGGCCGAACGGCGAGTGAACAAGACACGTAGCGACAAAAATTAAAAAGAAAGCTATATTTTTTTATTTATTCACCTGAAATTCACAGTAGTAGATTCTCAAAGATGTAATAAGGTAGCCCAGATTTTAAAAACCTATAGATTTTGGCGCGTATTCTTAAAATGTTGACTTTTTTACGCGAATGGTCAACTACAGGCGACTGGTTTGGGACTGGTACGTCCACCCTATTTTGTAGTTCGTCTTCAAAGTTACAAAAATGTTGATTTTTTTGGTTATTGTGGGTGACTGTGTTTAATATTTGAAGATGCTGATTGTGTTTTCTATGTTTAAAATATATTATTTTGATAGCAGACGTAATAGGTACCAAAGATACCAAAAACTTACTTGTTGTTGATTTGATCTCAGTTAATTAATCTTTGTACTATTATAAGTTCATTGTTATCTGTACAATTATTATGGTTTGGATTTTAAAAAAAAAGTAAAAAAACTAATACCCGACTACGACAAAAAAAAAACGACGCTGAAAAAGTATGAAACAAGATTTTCATACTTCGAACAGAACAAAAAGAAAAACCGTAGTCACACGTTATTAGTGTTTCGGTTAGTACCTATAACGTGTGATTACGGTTTTTCTTTTGTTCTGTTCGAAGTATGAAAATCTTGTTTCATACTTTTTCAGCGTCGTTTTTTTTTTGTCGTAGTCGGGTTTTAGTTTTTTTACTTTTTTTTATTTAAACAATTTTGGTGTTAATTTTAACACATGACTTTTGTCCGCTAGAGGGCGTCGCTTTAAATTTGAGCAATATTTTGGAAATGTACAAGTGAAGCCCTTTCAAATGATACCAAACATGGCGTATTTATCTCAATTTTTATTTTTAACACATTACTTTTTGTCCACTAGAGGGCGCCGTATCGAGTTTTGTGCAACGTCACGTAGCCTATGTTCAGCGGACAATTAAGACGGTTCTAACGATACCTCATATCTCGAGTTCCGATAAGTAGATTAGGAGCTATGAGGGAACAGATGAACATACTCACATACATACATAGCCTGTTAAAATCATAACCCTCCTTTGGCTTTGCCGTAGTCGGGTAAAAAGAAATGTATCATACAATTTGTTTTATTTATAGACTTAGTGGGTATTTAAAAAAAATGGTGTTTCTTTTTAAATTATACTACATTCGATTTTTTTTGCTAAAACCGGAGCTAGCTCCGGTTTTCGGTTTTGGTCCCAAAAAAACGATGTTCAAAACCGGTTTTGATGACTTTCCGGTTTTGCATGCCCTAGATGGGGTGTATTTGGCGGCCTCGACAACCAGTGGGTTGCGATGTTTGGCGGCGGTATCAAAGAAAGTCTTGGAAAGACGTTTCATGAATTGTTTGATGGTGGGGATTTTGAGGTCAAGATGGAGGATCTCATTTCGAACGAACCAAGGGGATCCCGTAGCCTTACGGAGGAAGCGGTTTTGGAGGGTCTGCATCCTGTGGATGTGGTGGGGTTTCGCGTGAGCGAAGACTACACAGGCGTAGGTCATTATGGGTCTAATGCACGCAGTGTAGATGCGCATCTTGCATCTTAGTGACAATTTGCTGCGTGCATTGAGAACGGAGTGGAGTCTGCCGAGAGCGAAAGCGGCGCGCGAGCGAACCGTCTTTATGTGCTCTGCGAAGGAAAGGTGCCTGTCGAGTATTACTCCTAGATATTTAGCTTGCTCTTCCCAAGGGATCGGCTTGCTGAACAGGGTGATAGGTCGGGGGGGGATGGGTTTATGTCGCGGTTTCGAAAAGAGAACCGCTTGACTTTTGTCGGGATTGACCTCTATTCTCCACTTCCTGAACCAGTCAGCGAGTTTGTTGACAGCGGTTTGGAGTGTGAGTGAGATCTGGACTAGGCTGCGACCAGTGTAGAAAATGGCTGTGTCGTCAGCGAACAGGGCCAACTGGGCCTTTTTATTTGTGGGGATATCGCTGGTGAACAGCGTGAAGATGAGTGGGGCAAGTACAGAGCCCTGGGGTACACCTGCTCGGATGGGGTGTGGGGAGGATATCGCTCCTTCAATTTTATAGCGGAAGGTGCGGTTCGACAGAAAGTCTCGTATGATGAGTACGAGACGGTCAGGCACTTTGAGTTGGTATAGCTTGTAGATTAAGCCATTGTGCCAGACCTTGTCGAAGGCTTTCGCTATATCGAAGAAGACTGCACCTGTCATATACCCGCGTAGGAAACCTGCGTGTATATGTTCGGTGATGCGGTGGACCTGCTGGACGCAGGAGTGTTGGGTCCGAAAACCGAATTGTTCATTAGGGATAAGGCCCTTTGTTTCGGCGTAGTCTCTGAGACGCTTGTAAATAAGCCTCTCGTAGACCTTACCGAGAACATTGAGCAGACTGATGGGGCGGTAACTCGAAGGTTCCGATTTGGGTTTGCCGGGCTTGGGAATGCCGATAACAGTGGCTTCTTTCCACGCTTGTGGGAAGATGTTGTTGCTCATGGCGCCATTGAAGATGGTGACCAGTAGCATTATTATTTGGGCAGGGAAGAGTTGAATCACTCTGTTGGTGATTCCGTCTGAGCCAGGGGCTTTTCTAGGTTTGAGGCGCTTGATGATATCCTGCACTTCGTCTGGAGTGACGGGTGGCAGAGGATTATCAGGGTCCTCGACAGGTGGGAGGGAGGCTTTGCGTTCGACTTCCGCGTCAACCTCAGAGAGATGGGCTGGGTCTACGGGTAGGGAGCTAGGTGTACACTGGGCTTCGAGACTGTCGGCCAGGCATTCGGCCTTGTCATTGTCGTCGAAGGCAATGGTTTTGTCAGGGCGGGTCAGTGGGGGCATGGAGACTATCTCTTGAGATCTGAGTCTCCTTTGAAGATCCCAGAATGCCTGATGTGTGGGTTCTAGATCGCTCAGCGTCTTATCCCATTTGACTTCACGCCACTCCGATATGCGAGTCCTCACAGATCTCTGTAAGTAACGCATATGGGCTTTGTTCGCATCGCAGGGAAAGCTGCTGTAAGCACGGACAGCCGCGTTCTTCTCGCACAGTAGTTCACGCAAGTCGTCAGGCAGTTTCCATTGATGGTCATCCATCGCTGGAATCTCCCTTGAACAGTCGTTCAGGACTGACTGTACGTGTTCCGTGAGCGAGTCGATCGCGGCCGTCGTGTCCGCGATAGAGTTGAACTGATCAGGAATAGAGTCTAAGTGGGGGGATGTGGTGGATTTCAGGCGTTCGCTTACTTTCCTCCAGTCCGTTACCACTTTTGTCTGGGGGGGATGATTGGGGTCGGGGAGACCAATACGGGGGGCCAATCTGATAATGACTGGTCGGTGGTCTGAGGTTAGCTCTTGTACCACTTCTATATCGTTCAACCGTAGGTTGACGTTCTTTAGAAGTGCCACGTCGAGGACGTCTGGGGTATGATTGGGACTGTTCGGAAAGTGGGTGGGAGTCATCGGTCCGATGACGTCGAAGTTCAGAATGGGGGAGAGGTCAAATAGGATTTTGCCTCTGGTGGAGACCCTGGTGCTGTTCCAGGCGGGGTGTTTGGCGTTAAGGTCACCCGCTATTATAACGGAGTCGCTTAAGCCAAGAAGGGCTGAGAGGTCGTCTGACAGAGGTTGTGAGTACTCTGCAGAGTTCAAGGGAGGGATGTAGGCTGAAACTAATGTGATTGGTTGGTGTCCTGACATGCCTAGCCGACAGATGGACACTTCAAGTCGTGAAAGAGGGGGCGGATCCATTGGGATGCAGTAGAGCTCTTTTTTATAGTATATAAGAGTGCCGCCTTTGTGGCATCGCGATCTGTCGTTGCGAACTATACGATAGTTCGCGATTGACGGGTTGCGATGACTAGGCTTGAGGAAGGTCTCTTGAACGAGGAAGATGTCAATTTGATGGTCGCGGATGAAGGTGGCGATCTCATCTTTTTGACCTTGGATGCCATTGGCATTGAAATAGGCTATGCTGAGGGATCGGGGTTTGGTTCTAGATACAATTCCTCTATCCATTACTGGGTTTAGTGACGAAAGAGGTGAGAGCCTGAGTTATGTCAGGGTAGGCGTTATAGATCGCCTGAATTTGGTAAAGGTCGCCGGAGTATCTGGCAGCGACGATTTCGCTTGCCATTTTCCTGGCGCGGGGGCTGACAAATGTCAGGAATGTGCTCGTGATCACATTGAAGGGATCAAGAGCGGGAGTAGCTGAGGTCGGGGGGGGCGCTGGGAGTGCGGCGGGAGCAGCCCTAGCAGCGGGTGCGGGTGTGGTGGGGGGCGCGGGGTTGGGCGCCGCGGAGCGGTTTAAACGGGGGTCCAACCTAGTGGGGGCGGGAGGCGTGGGTGGCTTGGTAGCCGCGAGAGCTGGGAAAGCACTCTGGTGGTTTAGGAGGTTCCAGGGGCTGGGCCTTTGGGGGCTTAGCCGCTCGGGAAGGGCAGGAGGTCCTTGAGAGGGGGTCTCCCTAAGTTGACGGGCGCCTGCGCGCTTCGTCAATTTGGAGGAAGAGGACTTGGGGGCCTTGGGGCAGCCACGGTAGTTGGCTGGGTGACCGGACTCGCCGCATAGAACGCAGCTTGGAGGTTCCGTACACAGGGTACGGTCCTTGGGACGGGGGCAGTTTTCCGTGCCATGTTCACCCAGACACTTCACGCATCTAGGCTTGGCATGGCAGAAACTCTGAGAGTGGCCATATAGCTGGCATCGGTGACACTGACCGACGATGCCAGACTTTTTAGGCTTCTCGATTGAGATGCCTGTGAGGCTGCAGATACTTTTTATCTGGAAGATCGGGTGATGGCCCTCAGTGGGAGGGCAGACAACGAGGACCATGTCGAAGGGGACTTGTCCTCGAGAACGGTGCATCCTGTGGACTTCTGCCACAGGGACCGATTGGAGTTCGAGGTCAGCCTTAATGTCGGCGACCGTGATCTCCTTGGGGATACGGCGAATCACCACTCGGATCTGGCGTTCTTCCGGCAGGGAGTACGTGTGGAATGACACGTCCCTCTGGCGGAGAAGTAGGGTGAGGTCCCGGTAGTCTTTCGACATCGGGATGGACACTTTGATACCCTGGAGGGTGGAGCGGGCGCTAGTGTAATTAATTTTGCGCTCGGCGCACCATTTGGACACATCGGTCCAACGCCCCTTGTCCTGGATGAACACAGGGGGAGGGGGGGGTACCTTCTTCAGGGTAGAAGTGGTCGGGGTTGGTCCAGCACTGAGGCTGGGAGAGGCATCCTTTTGGGATGATGAGGGAGTCGGGGGAGGGGCAGTGGCTGAGGAAGTCACTGCGGCGGGGGAGGGGGAGGGTGCTGCTAGGGCCTGTTCGGTCGCCACCAGCTTTGACTTTTGGGCGGAAGAGAACTTCTTCCGCCTTTTGTTGCTCCTCCCTGACGCCAGCGTGAAGCCGTCGTCGTCGGAGGAGGGGGCGGGGGAGGAGAAGTGGAGGGACTCCACATCTGAGGGGGGGTCGAGGAGGCGCTTTGCCGAGGCCTCCTCTGTGTCCATGAGGACGGGCGAGTGAACCGACTCTTCAGAGTCGGAAAAAGTCGGTGGGGAGGGGGGGGTTTGCTGCATGGCAGCGAATTTGTCACCATACTTGGCGACGAAGTCGGGGTCCTTGAAGAGGACCTCCTTGAAGAACGCCACTATCGTGGCGTCCTCCATGATCTTGGGGGGGGGGGGGGGGACTATGTACGTCAAGCGTACTGAAACCTAACACTAACACTAACACCCCGGGTGGGTGGGCCCGGGGATGAGTAACCCTCCCTGCCGGGTTTAGGCAGGGAGGTGAGTACCTAGGGTGAGCCCTAAGCTTGTAAACCTACCGCCAGTCTCAATGTGCGGTAGGGCCCTAGGGTCTTGCGACCGGTCCAGGCCGCTGGGGTAGAAACACCCAGACGTCCCGGGTGCAGCTGTGGACAAACGGGGGTTAAAATGCTACCAGACTGCGACTAGGAGACCCCCCAAGGCCGCAGTCGGAGCCCTTCCGACGATCTGCCTAGCCCTGAAGGGGGTCGGCGGGTGTGGCGGGTCACCACCCACTTGGGTTCGTTGGCACCGTAAGGTTTCCCCCAAGTACCACTTAAAACGGTGGTTTTTGCTCTGAAGGAGCCTTAGAACGCGGGCGCAGTGGACAGACCACGAATGCCTAGCACTCGTAGCCGATCTGCTACGCCGTAGCTCTCGTAGCAGCACTTGGTCTGTGCGCGAGCACAAACCGTAGCACTGCTACGAAACGGGGCGAGGCCGGTGGCCTACGCGGGTGCGGTGTAGCTGCGAGTGCTACGGGCGTAGCACTGCAGCGAGACCGAGAGGGGGGGCGCGCGGGGCGCGAGACGGACAGCGATATGGAGCCAAGAGCACGAGTGTGCGCTACGGCAGCCAGACGCGGAATCTGCGAGCCTCTCTGTGTGGGGCGGCAAAACGCGCCTTCTTTTATACAGAACGCGTTACCGCCCCCGTCGCTCCCCTTCCCCTCCCCCGCACTCAAACTTTTATTGTTTTTCCTTATTTCTACGTTACAATTTTCATTCTTATTACTATTTATTTACATAAGTGCCTACTGGCTACTTAATTTACTAATTGTTTTACCTCTACGACGGCCCATGTCACAGGAATGTGATTCTTCGCGCGCCGAGGTATAAATATTGTTTACCCCCCGCTACCCCGTATTAAAACGGCGGGCCCCCCGGCGCGCTTCTCATTTGAATTGTGACCGTCGTAGAGGCAAGGGAATGAAACGCAAAACGGTAAACTTGTTTATTTGTACATAGGTAGACATGGTATATAACAGTAAGTATCTAACTTATATATTTAAAGACGACAATTTCAGTTTGATATTACGTAAAACTACAATTTTAACATTTAGGCTTAATTTTAATACAGAGACTAGTTTTCTTACCGTTTTAACAATACAAGAGGGTCGGCTAACGCTATGGCTTATATATTACATTACTTCGTTACGTTAACACACATAGGATTATCACAAAACACAATTTTACATAACATGAATCTAAATTATTGCACAAAGTTAACAAAAAATGCACAAAGGTGCCGGCACTACTTCCGCCCTGGAGCGAGGTGACCTCATACCTCAGTTTGTCGTGCACAAATATAAATTTTGGTCTTATAACATAGGTGTTGACTTACTTTAACTATGTACAAAAGATCTAAGCCGTATTCATTAATAAAACCTTAAAATAACCAAAAAAAAAAAAAAACTAAAACGGCTCTCCTTAAGGTAAAGTTTCCTTGTACTTAAGCTTATGACCCTTTAAAAAACCTGAGAAACGCCCACTTTATTTCCAGAACAATCTAGATCTTATCTTGTCTATCTTAACAGTATGAGCATACTCAACTTATCATAGATTCTCTTATCTTTAACCTAATTATATTCTTCGTCGCTAACAATGATCAGTCTTTTTACTATTAATAACTTATACGCTAGGTAATAATTAGTTACAGGCTATCTACTAATTTATCATTATACACATAATTTAACCTAGCTATCTAATCTACTTAATCATTGTACTGTTATTCATCCGTCCCGCACAGTGACACTCGCACATCTATGCCCTGACTTGTTTCCATGCTCATCGCAGTCTCCGTATTGAGCGCGTTGTACAGGTGTGAGTTTATTTAATAGTTCACTTAACAGCTGTAGGTTATTCAGGTATCCATTTACATGTACACTTCTCAGGAGCGATATGAAATTACGCACTGTTGTTGAAAACTGGATCGGGGTTTGGTTCTCGAAATGGAAGGTTTTAGTATATAATAATACATTATTTCTGTGGGAATTTTGATGATTCTTCGAGTCGTGTCTTCAATTCTTCAATGCACTAGTGTTAATTGAATTTGTGTGGGGTAGGTACAACTAAAAAGTGAAAAAAAAAATGTCGGCATACGCATTACATATTGCCTGGATTCGATATAAATCGCCGGAATTCCTGGCGGCAACTATCTCGTTTGCCATTTTCCTGTCGCGGGAGGTGGAGGGGATGTAAGGCATTGGGACCGACTAAAAGGGTTGTTACAGTTTGTGGGGGCGCAGCGTAGGCGGCGGGAGCGGCTTTAGGAGCGGTCGCGGGGATGGTGGGGGGTGCAGAGGTGGATGCGGTTACGTGGATCCATCCTAGCGGGGGAGGGAGGGGTAAGGGGTTGGGTAGGCATAAGAGCTGGGATAGCTCCCTGAGGTGGTTTAAATACTTCCACGAACGTGGCCTTTGGGGACTTAGTCGCTCGGAAAGTTAAGCTGGTGTTCCTTGGGAGGGGGTTTCCCTTTGTTGGCGAGCGTCCGCACGCTTAGCCAGTTTAGGGTATGAGGATTTGGGGGCCTTTGGGCAGCCACGGTAATTGGCTGGGTGCCCGGATTCCCCGCATAGCACTTAGCTAAGCGGCTCCGTACATAGCGAACGGTCTTTAGGGCGGGGGCAGTTGGCAGTGCTATGCTCGCCCAGGCACTTGATGCACCTGGGTTTTGCGTGGCAGAAATTCTGCGAATTCCGACGCCAGCGGAAAGCTGTCGTCGTTGGTAGAGGGAGCAGGGTACGAGGAGTGCTGAGACTCTACGTCAAAGGGGGCGCTTGGCCGAAAAGTTTCCAAGGTCACTGGTGAGCTGATAGACTCGCTATCTAGTTCAATCAAAGTTTGGGGGGGGGGGGGGGGGGCACCATCCGATTTATAAGAACAAGTCCATTTGTAATGTCACCGGCATTGCGATTGAAAAGCCGAGGAAGAGTGATATTGTTGGACAGTGCCACCGCTGCCAGCTTTACGACCACTCTCAAAACTTCTGTCACGCAAAACCCAGTTGCGTGAAGGGCCTGGCAATTGCCCCCGCCCCAAAGACCGTGCATTATGCACAGAACCGCCTGGGTGCGTGCTATGCGGTGAATCCGAGCATCCAGCCAACAACCGTAGCTTCCCAAAGGCCCCCAAGTAGACCAAACGTGCTCGCCAACAAAGGGAAACCCCCACTCCAGGTGTGGCAGCCCTAAGCCCCCAAAGGCCCAGCCCTTGGAACCTACTCAACCATCAGAGAGCTTTCCCAGCTCTCATGGCTACCAAGCCATTCACGCCTCCCGCCCAGGCTAGGTTGGACCCACGCATCATCCGTTCCGCTGCGCCCAACCCCGCGCCCCCCACCACACCCGCGCCCGCTACTAAAGCTGCTCCCGTCGCACTCTCAGCCCACCCCCTCCCCCCCCCCCCCGACCACAGCTGCTCCTGCTATCGATCCCTTCAATGTGATCACTAGCACATTCTTGACTTTTGTCACCCCCCGCGCCAGGAAAATGGTAAGCGAAAAAAACTCCGGCGACCTATTTCAGATTCAGGCGATTTATAACGCCTACCCTGAGATAACACAGGCTCTTACGTCATTCATTACTAAACCAAATCATTGCAAGAACCAAATCAGATTCAGGCAATTTACAATGCCTATCCCGATATAACGCAAGCCATAACTTCATTTCACTAATCACAATGGCTTTTAAACAATACTTGTATTTTAACAATAATTTTAATTTCTTATGTGGCGGCCTCTGCGTCCTTTATAGATAACGTTAGAAATATTAGATTTAATTTAACGTTTTATTTTATTCCAAATGGCTATTTTGTATTTGTAATTACATTTATGTTGTATTGTTTGTTTTGTTTGTATTTTGTTTTACACACAGCTAGATATCAAGCTGTTAATTTCTAGTTTTAGCTGACCTCGCATTGTTTTTTGGTTTTTCGTACAATCATAAGTCAGTTTATACTGGAAATATAAACTGACTTATGATTGTACGAAATATAGCTTGATATGTAGCCGTGCGTACAATGTGTGATATTCATCGAAAATCTTGAATCGGATGTATCTTACACATAACTCTATTTACTGACTTAGTGCCTTATCATGCGAAGAAAGATATCTTTGTCTTTAAAGAAGTTTGTTAATATTGTAAACACTGTAATTGTCTTGATGTTAAAATAAAATATAGTCTACGTTGAAGATAGTCGTTTTATTTTGTAAATGAAGATTTCTTGTAAATAAATATATTTATGCCTTGCACCACAAATGTCTAAATGCATTTAAAATATTTCATAACGCTAAACGTATTTAAAACATCATTCAGTAACTGAATTGTTCAAACGACTGACAGAAACATGTTTTAAATTCGTTTAGCGCTAAATACACATGCATTTCTGGTGTACGCGGGCCTCCATCTAGATATCTCTACTAGCGATACATAAACAAAAAACTGATATTTTAATAAAAAATATTACATACCATATAAAATTAGGTACTTACATTAGAAGTACTATGCACTTTTTAACAATTAGTTCAAACACCGTCTGCTAGATGTCGCTACTTGTGTACATGAATACGAATATTGGCTAGATTTGTATTCCAATACTTAGGAGGGTTAAATAAAAATTAAAATACAGATAAAAATTAATGTACAGACGCCAGCACATCAAGCTACTACAATCTGTCAAATTTAAGTTTAAACATAAGGTTCAAGGTTGATTAGAGGAAAATTTGACAGTTTCGGGTAGCTTGATGTGCTGGCGTCTGTACAAAAACAACAACTTAGACTTAATTAATAAATATAAATACAATATTATGTTATAAATTAAAACTTATCGAATTAAAAAATATATCACTAGTTATATTTAATGCAAAAGTGGCTCCTCAATCTAAACGTCTGAATTGAGGAGCCACCTGGAACTCTGTAAGTAATAGATGAATATTTTTGAAAATTTTGTATCATTTAGCAGCAATTGTGCATATTACCGTCTGAAAATTTAGCATCTAGCGCTAAAATGAAAGAAAATACAATACTTTTAGTATGGCTCCTCAATCTACACTCGGTGAATTTCTATTGGATGTGAGCGATCAATTAATATATTCGACATAATGATCATTTAGCAGGTGTTGTGTTTGTTTTTGCAGTATAGGAATAAAATAGTAAAACATAGTACATTTTGTAGATGAACGCATTTTCTTTGGCTCCTCAATCTTGACGTTCTAATTATGTATGTTTGACTGTAGCCACCTGAGATCTCAACGGAATCTAAAGCCAGAGATACTAACATTTAGCAGAAATATCTGCTATATATATCTGTACAGTTCAGCATTGTAAAAATATTGTATTTTCTTTCATTTTAGCGCTACAGAAGCTAAATTTTTAGACGGTAATATGCACAGTTGCTGCTAAATGATACAAAATTTTCAAAAATATTCATCTTTTACTTACCGAGTTCCAGATGGCTCCTCAATTCAGATGTTTAGATTGAGGAGCCACTTTTGCATTAAATATAACTAGTAATTTTGCTGCTAAATCCAGAATTCGTGCTGCAAAATCAGCTACATTGCTGCTAAATAATAGTGAGATCAGGGTGCTTACTCTTGAATTTAATTCCGATAGATCGATATTAGAATTATGACGTTTCGTACTTTTGAGTTCGGTTTAATTAAACTAAAAGGTAAAATTGGATGATTGATTTTGGAGCCCGGCCCTAATTTCCACTTAGTTCACCAAAATGGACACCCATTTTTACCTTTTAGTTTAATTAAACCGAACTCAAAAGTACGAAACGTCACAATTCTAATGTCGATCTATCGGAATTAAATTCAAGAGTAAGCACCCAGATTTCAAAAATCTGATGTGGCTCCTCAATCCGTACGGACATAATTAGCACGGTCTATGTTTTCTAGTTTACAAGTAGGCTACTAGATGTCGCTACTAGCGAATATTTTTCAAATAAAACTACCGGTACGAATCTCCTTTTCTCAAATCCCTTCCTTACTTGCCGAACGTTAGCTTTAACCCTTTGACCGCCAACGACGTCTTAAATTTAATCCCCCTTCTAACAAAAAAATGTTTTTCTTTAGATCTTAAATCACAGAGCCAGTTATTGAATTAAAAACTTACCTAAATGTTATAGAAATGTACCTCTAGTAGCAGTGGTTCGGTTGTTAGTCCGGTTGGCCGAACTACTGAAACTTTCAGTTGCGATAGTTCAGTTCTAACAAAGCACCGAACTCCTGAAACTTAAATATGTACCCTCCCTTTAGTTCGGTAAATAAACTAGGCATGTAATGTAACAAACTATCTTAATTTTATGTACTTTTAAAAATGTAAATAGTTTGTACACACGAGTATTATATAGTTTATTTACCGAACTGTTGCTATAGGTACAGGTAGGTCAAAGTCCCTCTTTTTACGTGTTAAAAATAAAATTAAGATATTACTTTGTTTACATTATATGCCTAGTTTATTTGCCGAACTAAAGGGAGGGTACATATTAGTTTCAGTAGTTCGGTGTTTTGTTAGAACCGAACTATCTATTGTAACTGAAAGTTTCTGTAGTTCGACCGAACCACTGCTACTAGAGGGAAATGCAGTTTATACAAAAATGATTGCTTAGTTCGGCGCTATGTTGTCATTTTCTTTTAGTACCTATTAAGAACTTTGCCTAAATCGAAATAAAGTTCGCGAATTACAAATATTGGCTCAAAGGTTTAGGCTAGAACTAAAGTTACGAATTCATTTTGTAATAAGACAGAAAGACTTTAATTGTCTTCTAATAGCTAAGTCATCAGTGCAATCTAGAGATTATTTGTAGAACTAGTTTGTACCCACGACGTATGGCACATTATACCGGCACCACAATTGCAGCACGGCGTCGCCTCGAATTTAGGCTACGACTAGCCGCCAGCGCGCTAACTCTGCGTTGTCGGCGAGGTGCAAGCTTGCTGTTACCGGCGAACACAAATTGTTATATGGCATGGCACTTGTGTGTTTGACGTTGTTTCGCTGGTGACTCGAAGTCTGTGCGCAGTAAGCACCATCAGGAGAATTTAAGTTGTGGACTAGATTATTTTGACGACAACTTCGTAAAAAATGTGACGGTCAAAATTATTGCCATCGCCACTTCGACCGGTTCTGTGCTTCCCGCTTCCAGTGGATTCATGCGGCCTACACTCATTAGCATAGAGTAAGAAATCTGTAAGAAGAGACGTGAGTCCCATAGAAAAAGATGAAAACGTCGCTTGTATGGAACTTGTACTAAAACTGAATACCAACATAACAAAAATGACACAGACTGCGCAGGCGCAGACTGCACATTTTAAAGCGAGACAGCGATAGCCGCCATTATGTTTAGTACACGTTTCATAGTTTCTTTTTTATTAGACAGTTGCGTCTAGACTGCTCATTAGCAATTCCTCTAATTTTCGTAAAATGGTGACACATAATCTCACACATAATAGCAGAACCACCTACAATTCATAATTAGAATCATATTTGGTGTAAACATTACCGCATAAAAAAAGACTGTAATTTTATCGGTTTCTTTGCAGTTTTTATAAATCAAATTGGTTTTTAATTTTTTATTTCTACAGAACTGTTAAATATACCGGCCCTGAAAAGGGAAATTAGAAACAATAAAAACTTTTTAGGCTGGCAACGCGTACAAAGGAGATTTTAGGCCGCATTCCGAATTAGCTATAATCGCTCACAGTACTTACATCATCTCACATGCGTTCCGATTTAGATATTACGATTATTTATCCATTTATTTCAGATGTACGATAGGCTGCAAAAGTGCATGGGTAGTACAGAAACAAAATCGTATGAAACGAGAACTGACGCCATCTAGCGTAAAACCAGTTAAAGTTTAACAAAATTTAATTATGCTGTTATTAGATGGCGTTGCTTTGCTTTATATGATAAAATATTTTTGTAGTTTTTTTTGTCTCTTCAAACATTCAAACAATTTATAATTAATTGTTTCTTTTAAAGAAAATTGTTCCTAATTATTAACCTACTATGTTAAAATTGAATATCAATTTTATAAGTATGTAGTTATCTGATTTTCTAAGTTTTAGTTTTCAAACTTGAGAGGGTAGGTTGAATATGGATTTATAAATAATTTGTAGGTGGTATGAATAATACTTAGATCGAAGATTTATGACAGCTCAATTGATCGTTCGCTAAGTTCATTTTGAACCTCGTTCGAGTGCCTTTTGTTTTTATTTATGATCAGGCGAATTACTTATTTTACCAAAATGAGCACGAGTTATAACATTGATTTCGTTACAAGAGCTCAAATAATTGCTTTGAATAATCAAGCGAAAAAATTGACAGAAATAGCCAGAGACCGGTGTAGGTAAACGTAAGTAGTTTTGTTTTTACACTTTTATATTAAAAACTGCATTATTTTTTTGTTACTATACTACATAATAATCATTATTGGGTATTATATATTTCTGTTTTATCGTTGCAGAGAAAAACAGTTGTTCTTTGAGTATGACGATTTGACGAGGAGGGTTCTTTGAAACACCATCAAAGAACTGGTAGACCACGACTTATAAAACACATTGCAGCATCAAACCATGATAAGGGAGTATGAAGAAAATGGATTTCTGCCGACGAACCACTATGCTGGTTTATTTGACACAAGTTTTGACACTGTCCGTTGTGCTCTTCATAGTGGGCCGCGGAGGCATGCTGTGAAACCCTTGCTCACGGAAAACCATAAAAGGGCAAGATTACAGTTCGCTTTGGATCACATAAACTTCGATTGGAGTAACAGATGAAAAAACTTTTAAGTCCAGTGAACACGGACGCTTATGTTTGTGGCGCGATACACAAGTGGTTACGTAGCTACGAGCTAAATAATTATACTTAGATAATATTATTTATATTGACTGGAGACCTGGTTATGTGTGTGTGTATAACTTACGTATTTTTAATAATTTAAAATGTTAGTTCAAACAACATAGTTTTTAGTTTTTTATGTTGCCTACTAACCATTTGATATGTTTTTGTGCAATTTTGTAGTTTTTAGCCTACTTATTTAGTATCCATTTAATCCGTTTGACCTTTGTAATAAAATAACCTGGTCTCCTGTTTGTTTTATTGAGGTTACATAAGCTTCAATCCTCTTTCCGATTTTGGAAACGAATACTTAAGCTATCGCCTCAATAACTTCATAATATTATAATGTTATACCTATAATAATTAATAAACTGACTATTAAATTTGAATAATAAACTGTAAGAAATAAACCTCTATAATTTTTATAGTGCCTTTTTTTGCGAGCCCACAAGGCGAGCCTGTTTACCTGCGATGAATCTGCTCTTTTTTCCTGTTGCTAAGTAACTACCAATTCGAATATTAAATTAATTACCTATTAAAATACCCACTCGTTTGCTTAATAAATATATTCCTATCAGCCCAACCGCTACAAATTAATTGAAAAAATCCGCCAACAGTTCTGGTCCAGGTGGCAGAAGGAGTTCCTGGCCGAGATGCAGCAACGGTCCCAGTGGAGGACCCAGCAGCGAGGCATTTGCCTCGACGACCTCGTGCTCCTGCGGGAGGCAAACCTTCCGCCGCTCCAGTGGCGCCTGGGGCGTGTCACGCGGCTACACCCAGGCCCAGACGGGGTCAGCCGGGTGGCGGACGTCGCCACAACCAAAGGAACGGTCACTCGTGCCGTCCGCACGATGTGTCCCCTCTGGCGGGACATGTCATCCAGTTGAAGTCGAAGTCTTCAACGCCCGGGAGTATGTTGCGGCCTGTGCCCGCATAGCAACCAGCGCGGCGCGCAGGCAGCGGGCCGACGTCATCTACAGACCATCTCCGCTGAGCCAATCGGAGCGCCGTTGCGACCAGCGGCAGATATCACGCCATACCGCAGCGGACCAATGGCGGCGCGCCACCACACACGACGGCGGGGGGGACCTCGCTCGGACTCCGCGGTAGAAGGCCGGAGTCTCACACTTGCACCGACGCGGCACCACCGATCGGTCAACATACGCTTAATATTGTAACGGGTCCCAGAATTTTGTAATCTTGTACACGTCAGCTTAAAAGTCTAAATAAGTATTGGTTTGTCCCTTAACACACACCTAAGCATAGGCGTCAACAAGTGGCGACCGTGACAGGACCCGTTGCGTGTTTAAATTCATCGAATCATCGAGAAGCGGCGAAGATCGAATCGTCGAGAAGCGTCGACGGAAAATTCGTCGCGTGGAGCAAGTGCCGCAGCCCGCCATCCATTCAGCTGGGCTGCGTAATCAAGAAGGGGAGCGCGGACGAGCTGCTGTGTCCAGGGAGACTTCGGAGGGTGACGGCGGGTCAAACTCAACACGTCTGCCGAAGGTCTAGCCAAGGAGAGTAAGCCCTGATTCATTCATTTCCTTTTTCTTTAATCTTTTTCCTGTGTGCCCTTGCGCTGTGAACCAGTGCGCGGCTTGCTGTACGAACGTCAAACGGGAAAAGGGCCATATCTTTTCCTAATTTGCGGGGTTAATTGCACGTGGGTTGAGCTGGCTTATGCTTCATGCTTGGCTAGGCGCTAAGCTGCAATTTTTCCACTCTAGTCGAATCATTTGTATGTTCGTGTGCACCTACCCGCTTAAGTTCATTTTCATAAATTTAATCCCACGTAACGCATAACCTCACTTCTGGCGATATTGTAAAATGCAAGCTAGCATTTTAAGCTGCACGCATTGTTTTTCCTACCCAATCCATATCCATGCACGCGTGTAAATTAAGTGCACGCAACCAAAGCTTGGTGAACCAGCTATCTTGCTGACTATTTCAGAGTTCCGGCCATACGGCAACTGTTCCGGTGCAGAACCAGCGCAGCCAGCACAGCGGATTCCCTCGACGCGCCGACTACATTAGCGGCGGCCGGCCGACGGCCCGCTACGACGCGGAAGTCGTATCTGGGAACGTGTTGGAGCGACGCCTAACATTGCTGCATTGTCAGGTTCACTGCACATTTATCTATTCAGCTCATTGTATTCCATTGTTTTGTGTTTTGTATTTCGATAGACAATAGGTCTCGTTGATAGCAAAATAACCAGTGTAGATACCGACCTGAAGGTCAAAATTAAAGAGTTAATTAGAAAGTGTGGTAGATTAACCAAATTCATAGACTATTTAGGTACTATGCAGAACTTGGAGCCTAGAGAGGTTGCTAGTGTCCAAGTTAAAGAAATTTCTTTGAGATTAGCCAAGTTTCAAGAGTTATTTAAAATATTTGACGAATTACAGTCAGAAATTGAAATATGTTGCTCCGATGTAGATGAACAATTGGAAGAAAGAGAGGCAACAGAGCGTCAATTTTACTCTGCTCTCTCTGTAGCTCAAGAATTAATTGAGGCTACCCCATTACCAATAAATAAGGCAAACAGTGTTGGAGAAAATAGTAATTGTTCTCATCAGCCAAGCTGTTGTTCACATGCATTTAACGGAGTGAAATTGCAAACCATACACCTTCCAAAGTTTGATGAAAACTTGTTGACATGGCTAGAATTTAAAGATACATTTGATTCTATTATTCACAGCAATAAATCAATTCCAGAAATAAATAAATTTCACTATTTAAGATCAGCTTTGGAAGGGAATGCTAAGGGGATAATTAAATCAATAGAGGTTACCTCGAATAGCTACAAATTAGACAGACATTTATTCGTCGGATATGGTAGGTACAAAGTTGGTTGGTACAAACGGATAAGTTCAACACATCCGCCGCTAATAGCGGCATACGAATATTTACAACGTGAAATTAATGTACTAATGTACACGTGGGTAGGTATAAAACCTAACTTGGATTTACTATGCGAGCGATATGATAATAAAAATATTCTCATAAACAATCATCTCAAAGCTTTAATTAGTGTTGAAAAGTGTAGTCGAGAATCCTATATGGCGTTAAGGTACTTAGTAGACCATAATGTCAAAAAACTTGAGAGCGCTGGAAGCTTTGGATCAGCCGACTGACAAATGGGATGCACTTATTCTATTCATTCTAGCTTCAAAGTTAGATCCGGTGACTAATACTAAATGGGAAGAGCACAGGTCTACGTTAGCCGACTACCATAACTTAGAAAATTTCACAAGGTTTCTAAAAAAACGAGCCGATATTCTAGAAACAATGTATTTCGCAGGCATGGAAAACGCCGAGAAAAGGAACCGAAAGCCAAGCAGCAATAAAGAGCCTAAACCGAATAGGACTTTTGCTGCATCCGATGATAAAGGTGGACCGTCTACCTGTCATGTCTGCAATGACAGTCACCATTTATCCGAGTGCTCCAAATTTAAGAATATGGGGATAGGCTATCTGAAGTCACAAGATTAAAACTATGTAACACAACTCATTTCAATGCAAGGCCAAGCTTACGTGTCGTGTATGCAAACGGAAACATCATTCACTAGTACACAATGACGAGTTTAAGACCAATAGGTCCACAGCAGACGCTCCGGCCCTTGAGCCCTCTAGCTTACCGGTTTCTCTCTCAGCGGCCTCAGTAGGTCAAGTACTGCTAGGCACGGCTCTAGTAGACATAGTGCATCCGCAAACTGGGGAAATCTATCAGGCAATAGCGTTACTAGACACAGGTAGTCAGATGTCCATACTATCCAACAACATGAAACAAAAGCTCGGGTTAATTTGTGACACTTCCCGTCCCACTCACGTTGCCGGAATAAATAATTCCATTTCAAAGGTTTCCGGAAGGGGTAAACATTAAACTCAACTCAACAAGAGCCAAGCCACCTCCTCGAAGCGGAGGAGGAAGAAGGGGCGCGGGGGCAAAGGAAAGGGGAAGAAGACCCCCCCCCCCCCCCCGGCGACACAGGAAGAAATTCCCAAGGCCGCCGACCCTGCCTCTACCGAGGCGCAGGTCGAAACAAACGCCGACGCTCGGACTAGCGCCGGCGCTGCGCCGCGGCAGCAAGCGGAACTAAAACAGTTCGCTCAGAGAGCGAGCCGCGGCGCCTCCGGCGCTATATCAACAACACAAGAAGCCAGATCCGAGCCACAAAGAGAGTTCACGACCTGCGCCATTAAATTATTGATGGACCTTATAAAGGCCATCAGGCAGGGTCAGAACATAGAGACGGTCATCCTTGATGGCCTGGCCACGCTGCTCACCCTGTATCATGGCTAGGCCATTAAGGTGAAACACAATGCGAGCTCGAACGCAAAGGTGGGCGTGGCCAAAAAGCACGCTGTCTCATCTGGCATCGTGTCTGACAGAGATAGTATCAGTGATGAGCAGTTAGGCGATAGTATACACACACAACGTCTACTTCACAGTCACAAACACCGTTCCGAACTGAAAAGACACGTTAGACGATGCACACATGCGCAATAACGCTAGTGTTTACATTCTCATTGACATGCACCGCCATTCAACAGATATTGCCCGCCGGACGCGCAGTCGGTCGGGCAATTGATATTATTACCTACTGTTTATGCCGTACCTATTAGATAATAAATGTAATTATTATCATTTTAGTTGACTACCTCTATATTGTTTTTAAAATGATTTACCTGTCTTATTTTGTTTACAATACCTAAACCATTAGGTAAACAATCTTGATTCTTGACACAACTATTTTTATTATCTAAATAAACAGTTTAAAAATCTAGTGTTTATTTACAATCGAATCTACACTAATAATAATATAATCTACACTAATATGATAATGAGGAAAGATTTGTATTTTTGTATGTTACGATTACGAATAAACTTAAAAACTACTTGACCGATTTCAAAAATTCTTTTGCCGTTAGAAATCTACATTATCACTGAGTAACATAGGCTATATTTATTACTAGAAATAATTAGAGATCCTTAGAAATCCCTACTAAAACCAACCCAAAGTGTAAAAAAATAGCCATGAAATGTCATTCATCGCATGCGCTGCGGAAAGTATTGATTATAGAACAAAAAAATGTTCTACAATATTATAGAACATATCAATATCTACAAAAAACTTCGCGAGACCATATGTCCAACTATTGTAGTTATGTCACTATAACTACTTTTTTACATTGTAAAAGTTGATAGAAATGCCGATCAAAATCAGACTATGTTATCCATACTTTTGTACTAATTCTTATCCAAATAAATTGTTTTGTATTCAAGACTGTATCAATACCTGTTGGTTACTTTTTGAATTATTGAAATCAGACATTCCATTCAAAAGATATTACGAAATTAAAAATGTCAGTAGTTCAAACAAAAAATACACGCCGACGACGCGCCGCGCCGCGCCGCTGTGGCTCCACGCAGCGCAGCGATAAAATTCTCGTGTCCACAGTGTTTGTAACAAAACTCCTCCGAAACGGCTTGACCGATTCTTATGAAATTTTGTGTATATTCAGTAGGTCTAAGAATAGGACGTAAGCTATTTTTTTTTTAATTTTAGCTACTACTATTGATCGTGTAGGGTAGGGTAAGAGTAGGTAAGGGGTAGCGTAGGAGTAAGGTATGAGAAGAGTAGGGGTTGGTGTAGGACACCACTCGCGTGGTGTCAGAAGTCGCGCCGGGCAGCTAGTTAATAATAATTTGAGTATGATCTAGATTTATGAATTTCAAAACAAGTAACACATCAAGATGGTTTTCATATAGTATGTACATACTTACCTAAAGTTTTTGGGTATAGGTTTTTAGCGGACAAAGTAGTAGTAACTACCTACATAGATACTCACAGACGTACGCTGAGGTAGGTAGGTACTTGCCTACATTTTAGTGCCCACGACACGAGACGGTTTGTGTTATATTTATGGTGGGGTAAGTAATTATAACAGTAGATAACTACTAGGTATGCAGATAAGTATAATAATAATATTCTATTGGGTAAACCATATGATGTTATGTTCATTAAATTGATATGTTCATTGATATGTTGATATGTTCATTAAATTATCCCATATGATGTTATGTTCATTTATTACGTAAGACGATTTGAGGGGCTTCCCCCTATATAACAAGTCTTATTTTTTCTTACGTGGGGGTGGGAGGGGTCTAGACTGTTCTTAGAAAGATCACAAAAGTAAACAAAAATTATAAGTTTTTAATTTTTTGCTACTTTTTCTACGCAATTTTGGTAGATACTGATCTTACGTAAGATTAAAAAAACCGGCCAAGCGCGAGTCGGACTCGCCCATGAAGGGTTCCGTAGCAGCAAGTAACATAATATAAAAGTTCTTGTAGTTCGTTGTAACTTTGTGAAAGGTAAATTGCGGTTTTCGATTTATGACGTATTAAAAAAAAACTACTTACTAGATCTCGTTCAAACCAATTTTCGCTGGTAGTTTACATGGTAATGTACATTATATATATTTTTTTAATTTTATCATTCTCTTATTTTAGAAGTTAGAGGGGGGGGGACACACATTTTACCACTTTGGAAGTGTCTCTCGCGCAAACTATTCAGTTCAGAAAAAAATGATATTAGAAACCTCAATATCATTTTTGAAGACCTATCCATAGATACCCCACACGTACAGGTTTGATGAAAAAAAATTTTTGGAGTTTCAGTTGTAAGTATGGGGAACCCCAAAATTTATTGTTTTTTTTCTATTTTTGTGTGAAAATCTTACTGCGGTTCACAGAATACATCTACTTACCAAGTTTCAACAGTATAGTTCTTATAGTTTCGGAAAAAAGTGGCTGTGACATACGGACGGACGGACAGACAGACAGACAGACAGACAGACAGACAGACAGACAGACAGACAGACAGACATGACGAATCCATAAGGGTTCCGTTTTTTGCCATTTGGCTACGGAACCCTAAAAAGGGGGGTTCATCCAAGTCTTTTTTTTTTTTGTTACGTTGGGGGAGGGGGGTCAGAAAGTGGTTAAAATTGTATTAAGTACGTAAGAAATGAACAGCCCCATACCTAGGTACTACATCCGTGGCAAGTCATCGACTCCGTACATCATGTAGGGACGTACCTTTTTTTTTTGTTATCTGGGGACACCTACCTATTGTACTTACCTACCTACTGAAAATTGAATGAAATTAAGTATTTTGCAAGCAAATAGAATGAATCAATGAACCAAGTAAGTAATATACCTACAGCAGGATTTTTTAGAAATGTCGTGGGATGATGGGACATACTTTACGCTCAAAATACCAACTGCCGCCGTTTACGTGCTTTGTGCTTTACGTGATGAAATTATGCATCAATATAAACAACTTTTACTATGAGGCCAACCTTGCCTGCCAGCTGAGTTTTTTTCATATTTCAGGGTTGGACCCATAATGAAACTTGTTCGTATTCATGACTACTTTCAAATCACCTGGTAGGTATAAAAATGATAAACCCTGAGCGTATGATGAGTGTACGGTGTCGCGAGCGCACACCATAGATAATAGGTATGTAGGTACTATGTAGGTAGTAGGTATCAATCTCGTAATGTTGAGTGAGTAGCGGTAGATTGCTACAAGAGTTGTCACTTGCTTACTCAATTATTATAAGGGTGGTTTTGTAGTGTGATAGAGTAGGTTTAGGTATACCTATTAATTAAACACTACTATAAAATAAAATATAAATTTTTATCATCACTAATAATAACAATAGATTTAACCTCTCTGCTCGACAAAATTTTGACATATGACACACCAGCTGACTCGACGGGGTGTTGCGAATTACGTCATGATAATCAGAAATTTACTTTAACTTTCAGCATTCGAATTTATTAAGAAAACTGTGTTAACGCGCCTATTTTGTAAAATAAGTTTGTGGCAAATATCTTTAACTATATGCTGAGGTCGGTAAAACCGCGTCATTCTACTGTGAAAGTTGTATAAAACAGATATTACTACACCTATCCAAAAGGTAGACACCTCAAAATCGCTGAAAATATGTACATAAACCGTCTAATCTCTTGATGAAAATATGCAAAAGGGAAAAATAAAGATATTGTCATTCTCTCTGCATTCTTACTTTTACCATTTTTCATACATAAACTACATAAAAAACATGATCAAATCTTGATAAAAATTACTAAAAATTGTGTTGCGACGTGACACCTCTTAGTGCTGACCATCCACCCAATTTTCTTATTCCGATTCAAAAATGTCATAAAGCCTAATCGATAATCGGTATTTAAAAAAAAAAATAAAAAATTGTAGAGACTGAATAAAAACTCTTTGGTATATTTTATCATTAATAGTTTTTGAAATATAATCATTTTAATAAGTACAAACACGTACAGTGTGGATAGGGGTGTAACTTTTTATGGTTTCCTACGTCGAATGAAAAAACGGAACCCTTGTAGGATCACTCGTGTGTCTGTCTATAGGTTTGTTACAATCGATTTGTTTCGAATCTACTAGACCGATTAAGTTGAAATTTGGTACACATATAAATTTCTGTGACTCAAATACGGACGTGTAACATGAATAAATTAATTATGAATATGGGGTCACTTTTTGGGGTCACGTTAGATAAAAAAAATACCATTATTATAGTTTCAAACTCAAATGCGTCCCGCCTGCTTCCAAATTTTATTTAATTTAAAATGGGCTTGTTTTTAGCTTTTCAGTTAGTTTTAGTACGGTCAGCATCAAAAGTTGATTAACACTTCAGTTTTTTTAATCTTAGTTATTGAGCAAAATATTTGTTCAAAATTGCAGCATAAGAATTTTTTTTAGAATATATACTCTTGTCTATTATGTGAAAAGCTAAAAATCAGTTTATTGAAAAAAGTTGTTGTCAATTTAATAACATGTAAAAATGATAGTGTTAATCGACTTTTGATGCTGACTGTACAAGGATGCAGTCGGGTTTTTTTAATTTTTCTAATTACTTTTTTTTATTTCCAGCTTTTTAGTTTACAAATGTGAAAGATGTGTTTCGCAGACGATTTAGTTCTTGATATGTGTTTTTTACGATTTGTCACTTTGAATTACTTTTAACCATATAAGTTGTATATATTTTTGTAATCACCTTTTAAAACCCTTTATTTTGAGACCCCACTCGATAGGTATTGAGAAAAAAAAAATTATTGAAGGCAAAATATGGCGCCAAAAATCCGCCATTTTGTTTTTTTTTTTTTTTTTGATATGCCCAGTGTCACTCTCACAGTAAATACATAACCCTCCTTCTAGCGCAGTCGGGTAAATAGTAGATTGTTATACAAGGGTCGAAAGGAATCAATTCCCATACGAGGTATTTAGACTATAGTCCGAGTAGGAATTGATGACTTTCACCCGTGTTAAACACTCTACTTTTCATTTCGAATATAAGGAAAGTAAAAAATAGTGGTCTTTCTAAAATATTTATTGATAATAATAACATGAATAATAGGTACCTATTTAAAATTAATTGAAATATTAGAAAAATTTGTGTACTATTTTAAATATGGAACACATTGCGTCACTGCCGCGGGCCGTCCCGATAGGTATTTTTTTCACACTGGCTGTTTATACACTCACAAGACCGCAACATTTTTCTTAATTATGTAAAAATTTCGTAGTCAGCTACGAAATTTTTACATAATTACTTAACCAATTTAGTTCTATTTTTAAATTCATTCCCGACCTAGAGAGGGAAGCAATTACTATGAGTCTTTCCCGCCTTAAGGTGGGAAGCAACGTCTTCCACCCGCTATTCGGATCAAACAAATACTACTTTCCGAGTATGAGAAATGAAAAAGCTTTGCTTACTGTAAGTACCGTGTGATATATCAAATGAAAGGGTTTGTCGTGAGGGTCACAAACATATTTTTTAAGAACTAAAAAAAAATATTTATTATTCTATTAAATAGAAACAATATATCTGAAACCACAGCCTAAAATAAAAAAGAACTACAAAATATAGTTCTGTGATTATTCTAGATTCCAAGAGATCCTATCAGACGTCTGGTCTTCAAATAATATAGCAAATCTCTCATTCTATACTGCGTACATACTTACATTTGGTCACAGTCAAAATATGTTCGGGACGTTATATTCAATTTAAAGTTGGTATTTTTAAATGTTATGCTTAAAACACTTGTTATAAGAAGTCGGTTAAAAATAAGATTTTTGGCATTTTAAATCTCAATAGTAAGAAATGCTCAAGATGTTATTCCCCATAAGAAAACAGTAGGACTTTTCTTTTCTGGCTGGCACTTTAATTTTTGAGTAGGTACCTTATGAATGATGGGTTTATGAAAAACAAACTTATTTTTGCAGTGAATCAAATTAATGATGATGTACATTGTGCATGCGTGAATATTCAACCCTAACGGAACCTTTCATTGTGCGTGGTCCGACATAAACATGGAAAGTTTTTTTTAAATTTCGTTGGGAAACTACCACAAAAACAAACAATTACTATTACTCAAGTAAACTAATAGAAACAAAAACTACCAAGCTCATAAAACTAACAACACATATTAAAATGTAAACTGATTGCGGAATACGCAATTTATACAATTAATTTATCATCATTCCCAAAATTCTGCTCAGCCTACCTAAAAAATGTATACTGGGCATTCTGTAGCAAACTATTAGAAAAGTATCAAAAATAAAGACTTAATTGTAAAATAAATAAAAATAATTTTATACGACGAGCGCATTCGAAGAAAAATTCAAATATAGAAACAATTCGGCGCGAAATTCAATAAATGACTATGGTCTAAGGTCCTCGAGTGTTATTGACTCAGTTCAATTGAATGTCCAAAAAACTATTAAAATTACATTAGAAAAGCATAAATCATTATTATAAACAATGCTTATTGTATTTAATGCTTAAAATAATTTTATTTTAATTTCTGAGTATCGATTTCCGATATTCGACATATTAATTACCCGAGTCAATCGAAATTAAAAAAAAAATCGTTTTGCATAATCGCTTTCGTACATCATTACGATAAAAAAAACAATCATGGACGGCGATTTTGAACACAAATTGAGTAGTGGTAATGAATAATACGTGTTATTCGACCTGTGTTTCAATATTACGTTAAGATTTGGGCATTTTCGTGTTGTTAATAACATTTACAATAATATTTGTCACATTTTAAATCTTATCTACTTGTGTGTGTGTGATATTTGTGAAAAGTAAAAATGTAAACACGCACTATTGGCGCGAAACTTCGACATTAGATATCAAAATACTTCATTACCACTACTTATTTTAACTTGAACAATGGATGAATTCGTCAAATAATTAAATTATGTATTATTTACTGCCCCTGTGGTGGAGTTTGGATGTTCGAAATCCCCAATTTTTATGTTTTTTAGCCTCGACCACCACTGTGAACAAAATGGCGATTATCGCATTTACAGACTTGAATTTTATAAAGGTAAGGTAATAAGCTTGAGCGCTAAATATGAAATATTTAATGGCGTTAACATATGAGTTTTTTATCCAACTCTCTTAATTAACGCACATTCATAGGATTTGATGCGTAGCTTAATAAATATTTACATAATCAATGTAGGGTGTCGTATGTCGTAATTCTTGGGTCCTAAAGGGGTCATTACCGAGCCGGCGGAGGTTTGTGTGTTCGGGTCCTAAAGGGGGCGCTACCGAACTATACGGTTAAAACACTAATAACTAAAATGCGCGGCGTGAAAGAAAGAAAGAAATGACATGCATTACATATGCAAATACATGCATTTGGCGTTGAGATTTGTAGCGTAGCCGTAGTGGCGAGTAGTAAAAGTACTCTGTGTTGGCGAGGGCGTCCGAGGGGTACGATCCGTGCGCAGTTGACGCGCCGGCGTGGGCGGCGATCCGATAGTCCTCACACTCCTCACGTCGGTCTTCGGCGGTAGGTATATAGGCACGTCAAATTATATTAGCTCGTGTACGCACGGTACTTGTAGAAAATGATTCTTTTTCTCTTTTGGAACCGACAATAATTGTGATATGAATGATTGTGCTACTTTAGACAGAAATAGGATAGTGAGTATTGCTTATCTATTTCAAAAATTGAAAAATATTGGACATGATCCATTTGAATGTAATTTTGAGCATTTAGAATTTATAAAAGAAAAAAGAATTAGGTTTTACTCACAATTTTATTTTCAAAAGCAAAATCTATTCATTTACCTACTCCAGGAACATTTTGAAATTGTACAGAAATTGCTTTATGTACTTCTGCTCGAATGACTCTAGTGTCGATCTGAAAAAAAAAAACAGGATACTTATATAAGTGAAGACAATTACAAGACCCATCCAACCACACACCATCCCAGACCCATCCTCACAATAAACTGACTCAGTTATAAAACCACTTCTAATAAAACTAAAACCCGACTAGGTACTGTAAAGGATGAAACAAGAAAGTACCTTCCCGTGGTCGCATGCTACTATACCTTATATTATTATTATGTATGTTAGTACAGCGGCATGCAACCACGGGAAGGCACTTTCTTGTTTCATCCTTTTCAGAACTCGGGTTTTAGTTTTCAAACTTATTTTTTATTTAATCATTTTGGGGCTTATTTAATTTTTTTTTTTTTTTAAAACGTTGCCCCACACTAGGAATTTCTCCTGTATTGTGGGTGCGTTTACAAACATTTAAACTCACATACACAAACACCCAGACCCGGAACAACTACTTGTAGGTCATACAAATATTTGTTCCGTGCGGGAATTGAACCCGCGACACGCAGCGTAGCAGTCACTCGCTTAACCACTACGCCAACCGTGCCGTCAATTTATGTTTTTGATTTTCATTTGTCTAATTATGACAAGTAGTTTTTAAGTTATGAGGGAACAGATGAACATACATACATACTTACATACGTAGATAGATACATACCGGTCAAAATCATAACCCTCCTTTTTGCTTCGCCGTAGTCGGGTAAAAATGTTTAATTTTGGTCTACGTGAATTTGAGGGGATGGTAACGACCTAACGACCTAATATGAGTAATATGGCAATTATACACTCAAAATAATACTTACGGTTGGGACGTATCCGGTGCAGGAGGAACATTTTCTTTATTGAAGAAACATCCCCTCAGTGTTCTTTTGAACTTTTTTTTGCGATGGGCACTTAGTTTTAGGCGCCCCTTTCGTCCCATTCGTCAATTCTCTTTTGGATCTGTTCCATAAAAAAACCAACATTATACATACGTCGTCTGTTCAAAAGAAAAGGTGAAATTTGAATTTTTTTGAAAAGTATTTATTTATTCATCAATATCCGTTTTGTCCCCTTCAAAGTAATCCCCCTTAGATATAATGCACTTATGCCAGCGCTTCTTCCAATCCTCGAAGCACTTCTGAAATGCGCTTTTCGGTATGGCCATCAGCTCGTTCTTCGATTCTGACTTTATCTCATCAATTGTGGCAAAACGCTTTCCTTTCATTGGTCTTTCGACGTCATAACCATATACCCACATATCGTCACCAATTATGACCCTTTTGAGCAAACCTGGATCGTCGTTGACGTCATTCAACAACTTCTGAGCGATACTAATGCGACGTTGCTTTTGCAAAAAATTTAGCAATTTCGGAACAAACTTCGCTGCCACACGTTTCATGCCCAAAACATTCGAGAAAATTGCATGGCATGAGCCGATTGATATGTCAACATCCTCTGCAACTTCCCTAATAGTGATTCGACAGTTTTCCAAAACAATTTTTTTCACTGTTTCGATCTTTTCTTCGCTTGTTGACGTGGTTGCAACTCCAGGACGCTCATCGTCATCAACATCTTCTCGGCCTTCTGTAAAGCGCTTGTAAACACTTTTTTGAGACGAAGTGGACTCGCCGAATGCCACAGTCAACATTTCAAGTGCCTTGGAGCAGTTTATTCCATTTTTAACGCAAAATTAAATACCTTATTCTTTGATCAATTTTTTTCAACAGTCAAAAATCGAAGAACACACAAAAACGTGACTAACCTTTTCAGTTGTCAACAAAAAACTACTAATCCAAATTGGCTGATAATGCCAACATATGATAAACATATGTATACCAACATAACAAAAAAAAAAATTCGATAATCGAATGCACACAGCCCGCGAAAATTGAAAATTCACCTTTTCTTTTGAACAGACCACGTACATATACAGGGTCAAATTAAATTAGCAAGTGAAACTCCGTAGACGTGATGGGTATCGTTATCTAACCATGATAAAACAAAAAAATAATAATTTCATGACTTTTGAGTGGAGTCAACGACCGCACTACCGCACAGTGTAGGAGGCACTTGTAAATATAAGTTTAAATATACAGTTTTTTTTTTATGTAAACTTCACAGACGTGATTGGTATCGATATCTCAATACGATAAAACAAAAGAAAACAGATTTTCGATGTCATACTTCAAGTAATAACTTTAGAAGCGGTCGTTGACCCCCAAAAAATACATCAAATCTTTTTGACTTTTATTTTATCGTGTTTAGATAACGATACCCATCACGTCTGCAGTTTCGCTAGCTAATTTAATTTGACCCAGTAATAATAAAGTAATTTACCTACACACTATTATTTATTTATTTTATAAAAGTAATGCATTTATTCATATACCGTTTTTATTTTTTTTTAGTACTAGCTTTTGCCTGCGATTCAGTGGTTTAGGAGTGAAAAGCTTCGTCTTAGTGAAGTCGCGTTCTCGCGCCACACACGCGCCTCAGACGTATACGGATACCTACTAAATACCTAGAGGTACTACTCGAGCTACCTACATAAAACACCGCGACGCCGCGCGCCGTCGTCGGCGCCGCGCCCGCGCTAGTGTTTACATTCTCTTTGAAGCCGGCCGCACGCCGCGCCCGCGCCTGTGCCAAGCCCCAAGTCTTAGCTAGCTACAGGCTAGGAGTCTAGGACACTTAGGAGTTGAGTAGTAATAGCGCAGGCGGGCGATGCGATGCGACGGGGTGGTTCGGGGGAACAAAAAATTTCACGCGGGCAGAAGCTAGTTATATTACTTATAACAAAAAAATATACTCGAGGAGGTCCCTACATAAATAGATTAGTTATAAGAAATCGTACGACTTACCCATTGTTTATTTGTAGTTGTTCACATCAGCACCCTAATTGCACACACTTGTAACAAACTATCAATCGGAATCTGAATCATTTTGAAGAAAAAAGACAACACACTCTCACAACAACACGTCTGTACACTGTCTGTACAACACGTAAATAACGCAATGAATGTTGTTGAACTGTCAAAATGAAACCGATCCCGATTGATAATGTGTTACGTAATTGCCCCGCATTTCTTCAATCAACACAACTTCACTAACACAGCGTCCACTCAAACCCACAATTCCAATTTCAAATGAAAATACGGAGTCCAAATTGTAGTGCGAAGACTAACAGATAATGTAATAAGTAGTATCGAAATCCAAAGTTCAAGTCAGGGGTCAATGTAGTGTTTACGTGCGAATGATAATAATATAATTTATAACGCAGGGTAGTTTAGTCCACATACGTACGAACGACGTAGGCCGCAGCTGCAGACTGAGTCGAACGAAATAATTCAAAACGTGCGCGTGACATATTGTGCAAGTGTGCGTGAGCGTCGTCCCCCGCACCGCGCCGGGGGGAACAGTATTCAGTGAAATGCACGATAATTCCATAGTAAAACGAGCGCGTAAAAATTACGAAACGTCCTTTAGAATATCGAGTTTTATGAAAAAAACCACTGCATAAATCAATTACAAATAAAGCTTATTGAACTCTTCGATAATTGAACTTTGTCGGTACGGTTTTTGTTTTGAAGATTTTGTCCATCTTTTATTACTTATTTACACCCAAAGTTACGTTAAAATTAGCAAGAAAAACGAAACTTTGTTGGCTCATAACTTTTTAATGGCTTATTATTTTTCAATTCTGCTTCCGTAAAGACACAATTAATAATTAGACAAAACGATACAATGTTTAACTTTGGACGTACGATGTCAAATAGTGGAGTAATTTTGTCCAGAAATTTGTATGGAAAAATTTCGGTTAAGTGTAACCTTAAGGGTGATTCACTGGAATGCCCGCGGCCTTAGAGGAAAGGTCGCCCCCCTCCGCCATCTCCTGAGGGAACAGGACATCGACGTGGCGCTTATAAGTGAGACCCTACTAGGACCCGAAGATAGGGTCAGGGTCCCGGGGTATCACTTATACAGGAAGGATGAAAGGTCGGCCCACGTAAGGTACCGTGGTCTGGCGGTACTAGTGAGGCGAAGAGTCGTCCACCAGGAACTCCCCTTGCCGTCTATTAGCAGTTTCTACGCCCTGGGTGTGCAGCTGCACGTAGCCGGCGAGGACATCAACATCTACGCCTGCTACAAGCCGCCCGCGGCTCGCCTGGACCTTACCGAGCTGCGGGCCCTGCTTGTAGACACCACGCGCGCCACCATCCTCGCCGGCGACCTGAACAGCAAGCACCCGGCGTGGAACTGCTATACAACGAATACCGAGGGGAGACGGCTCCTCGCGGACTCGGAAGCCCTCGGCTATACGGTGTCCGGCCCAGAGACGCCGACGCATTACCCGGACGCGGCCAACTACATGCCGGACGTGCTGGACATCGTAGTCCACCGGGGGCTGTGCTGCCAGATCACTCAACAAGTGATTGACGACGAGTTACAGTCGGACCACCAACCTGTACTCGTCGTCTTATCGGGAATGCCGACCCGACTGAAGCCCATAGCGCCACGTCGTACCACGGACTGGACGAAGTTCGTGGAAAAAGTAGAGGCCACCACGCCGACTCGGCCTATCGCTACCTCCGCAGACGTTGACAAGACCGCGGATGACGTCACTGCTTGCATACAGAGCGCCTTAGAAACGGCGACTAGCACGCAGCCGCAGGGGAGAGTGCTATTGCCGCCCCTGCCGGCGCACATTAATGCGATGATCGCCGAGAAGAGGCGCATTCGCAAGCAGTGGCAACAACTAAGATGCCCCACCCTAAAAAGAGAGCTCAACCGTCTCGCGGAGAAGGTCAAGGCCGAGCTGCAGGCGCTCACCACCGCGGGCTGGGAGGACCGAATTGAAGCTACAACAGACAGCTGGCCGTCACTATACAAGTTGTGCGGCCAGCTAACGAGTACCCCAGCCCCGGTGCGTCCGCTGCTCAACAGCGACGGGGCGCTTAAGTATGTAGCGGAGGACCGGGCGGAGGTCTTCGCCGAACACCTGGAGCGTCAGTTCCGCCCAAACCCGACCAGCGACACCGACCATGTCGCAGCAGTCGAGCAACACCTGGGAGACTACTTCGCCACGCCGATAGCTCCCGATGAAGACCCTGTCTTTTTCTCGCCCGGCGCAGTCAGACGCGCCATCCTAAAGACGAAGCCCAGGAAGGCCCCCGGTGCTGACGGTATCACCAATACAGTGCTGCGCCACCTGCCGTACCGCATGGTAGCGGCGCTGGCGCGCCTGTTTACGGCGATACTGCGCACGGGGGCCTTTCCCGCCTCGTGGAAGGAGGGGCGCGTCATCATGCTGCCCAAGGCGGGAAAGGATATTCTGAAGCCGGAGAGCTATCGGCCGATCACACTCCTGTCGACCGTCTCCAAGGTGTTCGAAGCACTCCTGCTGCGACATCTCCAGCCTCACATCGCGCCGCGCCCGGAGCAGTTTGGGTTTCGGGCGGAGCATAGCACGACGCTCCAGCTGTCGAGGGTACTGCACCACCTCGCAGCCGCGACCAACAAGAAGGAGTACTCGGTGGCAGTATTCCTCGACATGGAGAAGGCCTTCGACCGTGTGTGGCACGATGGCCTCATATACAAGTTGGCCACTTCCGGCGCGCCCCGTCGCGTCGTCAAGGTGGTCTCTACTTTTCTCACAGACAGGACTTTCAGGGTGGTGGTCGAAGGGGCGCTATCGAGCGCCCGTCCGGTGCTCGCGGGTGTACCGCAGGGCAGCTGCGTGTCGCCGGCGTGTTACTCGCGTTACACCGACGACATCCCCGTCACCTCTGACGCCATGCTCGCGCTGTACGCAGACGACGCCGCGTACATCACTACATCGCTTAATGCGAAGTACGCGGCGGTCAAGATGCAGCGCGCGCTCGACACGCTGCCAGAATGGCTGTCCAGGTGGCGGCTGTCGGTTAACGTGGGTAAGACGCAGGCGATGGTCACCGGCTTCGCGCCTCTCCCACCACCCTTGAAGCTGCAGGGAGCCGACATCGCGTGGTCGCCCCGGGTCAAGTACCTGGGGGTGACTATCGATCGTCGGCTCACGATGGGGCCACACGTCCGCTCGGTCGCCGCAAAAGGTAGGGTCGCCCGCAACCTCCTTAAACCGGTGCTCTCATCCCGCATCCCGGCGCGCGTCAAGTTGGGCGTGTACAAGCTGTACGTGCGCCCAATCTTGACGTACGCCGCCCCGGCCTGGTTCGCCCTCACGAGCGAGTCGAGCCGAAAGCTGCTCCGCACGCAGCAAAGTCAAGCGTTGCGGACAATTGTTGACGCTCCTCGTTTCGTGAGGAACGATGTAATAGAGCGAGACCTCGGGATTGAGAGCCTGGACGAGTTTGTGCGGCGACTCGCGAAGGGTATGTTCGCGCGTGCCGACGCATCCGCCTGGCCGCATGTCCAGGACATTGCGCCCTGGCACGCGCGCCCACCCGACGCGAGACCCTTGCCCCGCGACCTGGTAGCGGACGACGACCCCATCGCACCGGATTGACGCCTCAAGTGAGCCGCACCCAGGTTACACGCGGCTCACTTGAAACAACTGAACTCTACACTTCTACATACATTCGTTACGTAGCGTGTGCTAGGTTAATATAGGCACGTTACGTAGCGAGCGCAGCCACACACCACTATACAGACGCTTAAACTCACACGCGTAGGCGCAGCGCGGGCCGCGATACGCGTAGACACTGAGCGGTGTCACACAATACAATACCGCTCACACACACACGACTGCTCCTTAGCCCGGACCGTGACCGGCTAGCTCTGGAAGCGGGGCGGGCGGGAGCAAACGCCTATATTCTGTAGGAGCGTCGAGTCGGCACCTCTGTCGCTGGTCGTCCCCCGCCGGGCCTCCCCCAGGTAACTGGGGGTCTCACCTGGCGGGGACAGACCGCCGAGGTGTCGTGAAGAAAGCGGCGCTGTATAACAGCGTCGCGGCGCGCCTACAGAAAAACAACATGCAATCACTCACATGGCTGCACTACGTGCGGCCAACGAAGCCGCAGGCCGTTGTCGCCGACCACAGGGAGGGGCCTGTTTTAGCAGGTCACCGCACTGCCTCCGCGGCCGGGGGGCGAAGCCCCGGCACCGCTCGCCACGCCCCCTTACGGGGGCGTCGCGATTTCTACAAGTTCTACGTTTTTATACTGCGACTGAACTCCGTTTCGGTAGCACGTGTACTCGAAAAATTTCATAATGCCGCCCAAGACAAGTGGTAAAGCCGCCAAGAAGTCTGGCAAAGCCCAGAAGAACATCTCTAAGACCGACAAGAAGAAGAAGAAGCACAAGAGGAAGGAGAGTTACGCCATCTACATTTACAAGGTGTTGAAGCAGGTGCACCCCGACACCGGTATCTCCAGCAAGGCCATGTCGATCATGAACTCGTTCGTGAACGACATCTTCGAGCGGATCGCCGCCGAAGCTTCCCGTCTCGCCCACTACAACAAGAGATCGACCATCACGTCCAGGGAGGTGCAGACGTCCGTCAGGCTCCTGCTGCCCGGCGAGCTCGCCAAGCACGCCGTCAGTGAAGGCACCAAGGCCGTCACTAAATACACCAGCTCCAAGTGAGCGGTCGATCGGTAGGCGGCTACCGAGAGCCGCCGCCGATGCTCCGTCTCAACGCCGCCCCGTGTCTGTGTACAGTGTTAAACCCAGTGCGTTTGTTCGTGTCTCTTGTTGACTGTGGTGCGTGTTAATTGTGTTAGTGTCATCGTATTGTGCATACATACACACATAAGTACACCTACCTGTGCTGTGTGTGTGTCATGTATGTGCGTACGAGACGCGCATGATGCACGTGCTACGAGCAAACCACGACAAACGTCTGGACGCGCACGCACACCGTGGGATGGCAGGAGCAAAAACAAAAGGCCCTTTTCAGGGCCACAAATATGTTCATGTGATAAATTCACGTTTCTTTAAATTTGAATACAGTCAAAACGTTACCTACTATATTTACCTACCTATCTGCCTACTGTTACATAGGTACATGCAAAATAAATACATACTCACTCACCTACTACACTTACTGTGCAGGGTGCACATTTGTTTGCTGGGGTTGGTGGGGAATAAAAGGCTTCTTGATTCTTCCAGTTGCTTCTTTATTTTCTTCTTCAGAGTTTCTTCTACTATTGCTGCCTGCCGACTGTGTCGAACCCGAAAATCGAGCCGTCTTTTATATCATTTTCGCTAAGAAAATGTAGGCCCTCTGATTGGTCAACCAATCACAGTGCGAGAATTTTGACCAATAAGAACAAAGTCGATTTCGGCACAGTAAGCTTAAGTACAACGAAACTTTACCGTAAGGAGAGCCGCGTGACATTTTTCGCGTTTTTCTCTATGTTTTTAAATGATAACATATTACAAATTATATGTTTTTGGAATCTACGAATCGGGATCTATACGAGAAAAATATAAAACATAGGAAAATATGATATAAAATTATCAGTCATTACTTCTAGGTACTTAGTACTACGAGAGTAAACAAACTATCAAACTATCAATTTTAAACTTAATCCTATAAAACTTGTGTACTATTATGATAAGAAACTTAACTAGAATCCTTATATACTAACAACTATCACTATGTACTGTCTTATCAGTTCACTTTTAAATCACAAATTACAATTCACGAATCACGATTGTCACTTTATTTAGTTGTCCCGCACATCACTCCCGCCGTGCGACCGCGTCGCATCACGTTCCGGTGCGGGCACGTCGTCCGTAGGCAGGGGCAGGATTACCAGCTTCCTCACTGGCCGGCGCAGGACACCTCCCTTCGTCTGCACGTCCACCGTCCGCACGATGTTGTCGGGGCCTGGATACGTCGCGATGACACGCCCTCGTATCCACACGTTGCGGGGCAGGTTCGGGTCGACGATCTGCACGAGGTCGTTCTCCTTGACTGGGAGACCTCGTCCGTGGGGCTCCCGCCGGTGTTGGAGCTCGGGAAGGTACTCCTTCACCCAGCGGAGCCAGAAAATGTCAGCGAGCCTCTGTGCAGCTCGCCAGCTGGACCGGGAGATGGTGTCTTGCTCGGTGAATGTGCCCGGCTGTGGCACGCGCCCAGGACCCCCCAATAGGAAGTGGTTGGGAGTCAGGGCCTCAGGATCATCTGCGCTGACGGAGACGTGTGTCAGCGGGCGACTGTTCACGGTGTACTCTACTTCAGCCAGTAGAGTGTTGAGGACCTCTTCGGTGGGGTGGCGCTCGTGCAGGGTTGCTGCGAGCGCGGTCTTCACGGAGCGTACCATACGCTCCCAGGCGCCGCCCATGAATGGAGCTCCAGGCGGGATGTAGCGCCAGGAGATGGTCCTCTTGGCTGCTTCCTCTGCTGTCGCCGCGTCGATTGCTTGACGAAGTTCCTTGTCGGCAGCCTTCAAGTTGGTGCCGTTGTCTGACCAGATCTCGGTCGGGCAGCCGCGTCGTGCGATCATTCGCCTGACCGCCATTACCGCTGAGTCGGCGCTGAGTGAGCCAGCGACTTCAAGGTGGATTGCTCGCGTGGTGAGACACGTGAAGATGGCCACGTATCTCTTCTGTCTGGTTCGTCCGACGGTCACGGAGATAGGCCCAAAGTAGTCGACCCCGGTGAAGGTGAAGGGTCTTCTGTGGTGTGCCAAGCGGCATGCTGGCAGGTCTCCTGTTCTGGGATGCGGCGGCACTTGGGTCTTCATGCGGCAGAAGAGGCATCTTCGTATGATCGCGCGTGTGATGGGGCGCAATCTTAGTACCCAGTACTGCTGCCGACATTCGTTGACAGTCGCCTCCACGCCGGCGTGATGGAGCTGCCGGTGTATCGCCTGTATCCACAACTTCACTGTGGGATGATCTCCTTCAACTATTAGTGGGTTCTTGACTGCTTGTTCGACGTCTTTGACCGCTCGGATACGACCTCGAAGTCGGAGCGAGCCGTTAACTGACTCGACGCTGAGCTGGTAAAGCCGACTCTCTTTGGCGACTGGCTTTCCGTTGTTCAGGTTCTGTATTTCTTCTGTGAAGGATTCTTCCTGTGAAGACCGCATCAATAATTCTTCTGCTTTCTTGAGGAGTTCAGCTGTGACTGGGAGAAAGTTGATTGACGATTTCTTCGTCAGAGTGGGTGTCTGCCTTTTCGCTGTTGTCGGCTTGTTCTTGTTCCAGGCGGGATCCGCTTCCTTATTCTTTCTTGTTCTCCTATAGTTGACCTTCTGCTTAGGTACTCTGCAGAGGTCGATGAACTGCAGAACACGTGCTGTTGAATACCGGAGTCGGTCCCAGTTGGAGAACCTTGTTGGATTAGGCAGACCTTCTGCTAGCTTCGATTTCTTCCCGTTGGTTACGTGATGCGTCTTCTCTTCATCGGAAGGTTCTTCAGGCACTGTTTTCACAGGTTCTATCGGCCAGGAGTCCTCGGTCAAGTAGAGGAAGTCTGGCCCTTTGTACCACCGATGGTTCTTGCCGAAGGCGGTTGGCACATCTCGTGTTGCGTCGTCGGCCACATTCTGCTTCGTCGGGACCCAGCGCCAGTCGTTGACCTTGGAACTATCTTCAATTGCTGCGAGACGATGAGCCACGTAGGGTTTGTACGAGCGTGACCCTGTCCTAATCCAGGTGAGTACTGTTTTGCTGTCTGTCCAGAACACTTTTCTAATGGGCTTCTTCTCGTGCTCTTCTATGACTGCGTCGGCGAGCCTAGTTCCCATGACTGCTGCTTGCAGTTCCAGTCTCGGGATGGAGGTCAACTTTAGTGGTGCCACTTTCGCCTTGGCCATGATGAGGGATATGCCGACTTCACCGTCTGGTGTCACTGCTCTCCAGAAGAGGGCCGTCGCGTAGGCCGATTCACTGGCATCGCTGAAGACGTGGAGTTCGAGGGAGGCGGCGTCGCTGTAGTGTAGATATTGCCGCGGGATTGCTATGTCGTGGAGACTTTTCAGGTGTCTCATCCACGACTCCCATTGCTCTGCCAGGTCTTCATCTATGCGGTCGTCCCAATCTGTTCCTCGGCGCCAAACTTCCTGGAGGAGTTGTTTCGCTCTAATTGTGACTGGTGAGGCGAAACCTAACGGGTCGAAGAGCGACATGACGATTCTCAAGGCTTCTCTTTTCGTTGGCTGCTTTCCTTCCATTACTGTCGAAGGAATTCTGGCTAAGTTGAGATTGAACGTCAGCTCGTCTGAGTTTATCTTCCAGATGACACCCAGTACTCGTTCCGTTTGTTCTTCTGACTTGTACAGTTCCAGATCTTCTGTGTGGCGCTCTTCTCCCAGTGCTTCTAGGAGTGACGCTGAGTTCGATTTCCATTGCTTCAGTTCGAAGCTGGCCTTTTTGTGCACTTCACGGACACTTCTTGTTATCCTTATTGCATCTTCCAGGCTTCTAAAACTGTCAAGATAGTCATCAACGTAGTGCTTGTTCACGATGGCGGCTGCGGCTTCCGGATGAGTCTCCTCATGTTGCTTGGCATTCAGATTCTTCACATAAATCGCCGTCGATGGCGAGCTCGATGCCCCGAAGATCAACGAAGTCATTCTATACTCTTCCGGAGGTCGGTTGTCGCGGCGATCCCCACGCCATAAGTACCGCAGCGCGTCTCTGTCTTCAGTGCGTAGCTTGACCTGCATGAACATCTCCTTGATGTCTGCTGTCACCCCGATGAGATGTTGCCGGAAGCGCATGACGACACCTGGCAACGATTGGAGCAAGTCCGGACCTTTGAGTAGCATGTCGTTGAGTGCTACTCCTTTGGTCTTGGCGGCGGCGTCATGCACAACTCGAAGTTTGTCTGGCTTCATGGGGTTGATGATTGCGAAGTGAGGCAGGTACCAAGTCTTGTTCAGAGTCTTCTGTGGCGGCGCAGGCTCGGCGTAGCCCTTTTCTATAAGGGCGTCCATCTGTTCGACGTACTTTTTCTTTAAAGCTGGGTCGCGATCAATCTTCTTCTCTATGTTGAAGAGCCTTTTCAACGAATTCTCATAGTTGTCTGGGAACTTGATGTCTTCTTTCTTCCAGAGAAGGCCAGTCTGATATCTTGCGTCTTCGATCTTCTCTGTCTTCTGTTCCAGTATTTGAAGTGCCTTTTCTTCTGGGTCGGTCTTCGGTCTCTTCGGGTTTATGCAGAGGGCGTCCATCTCGAAGTACTTCTTCACCAGGTCTTCTAGGTCATCTTCTGTTTCCTTCATGTGTGTCACGAAGTCTATCTTCTGGCCGAAGGATTTGGTTTGGCTTCCGTGGAGAACCCATCCTAGTGACGTGAGAGATGCCACTGGATGGTTCTTGTCACCTTTCCTGGTCTCTTCGGTCAGCAGAAGGTGCCAGTTGTCTTGCCCGATGAGTATTTGCGGCTTCGCATTGGAGTACGAGAGATGTCCCTTGATGTCTGATAGATGTGGGCATCCCTCCACTAGTTCTTGTGGAACCCGCTGAGACGATATTTGCAAGTTCTTCACTGTTCTTGCTTGAATTCGCTCTTCTTTGTTGTTGACCCCTTTTAGTCCGATGGTCACTCTTCTTGACGCCGATTCCGCAGCCTTCAGTTCGTTGATGGTTTCTATCTTCAGTGGATCTATAGGCCCTGTTGCCCCGATGCTTGCAGCGACGCTGTCGTCGACGAGTGTTACTGTTGACCCGTCGTCCATTAGTGCGAATGTGTCGATAGCTCCCTTTGGTCCTATCACCTGGACCGGTAGGATCTTCAGATAGGATTGCTTTTTCATCGTCCACGTCGAGTTGATGACCTCAGGTGCCTCTTCGCTTTCTGTCTTCTTTGTCTTCTCTGCCTCTTCTATCTTCTTTTCATAATGAAGCAGCTTGTGGTGTGTGTATTTGCAGTCGTTGATACCACAAGTCTTCGGTTTGCAGTTATGAGTCTTGCTCCTATAACGTAGGCATCTGAAGCAGAGGCGTTTGGACTTCGCGGTATCCCATCTTGAGTTTGGTTCCATTTTCTTGAACTTCTCACATTCGGTTGTGTTAGTGTGAGTTGTTTCTTCGCACACGAAGCACTTCGGTGTGTTCCCCTTTTCAGTCACGTTGTTGACCCGCTGCGTCTTCTTCTGCTGTGCGGTGTTCGATGAGGTGGCCACCTGTTCAGGCAGCGCGTACGGTGCGCACAGCTCGGCTTCTCTCTTGAAGAACCTTTCTATCTTGATGAGGCAGGGGTCTTCTGGCGGCTGTGTGGCTGAGAAGTCGTAGTATCTGTACCGGAGTGTAGGTGTCAACTTGTCCACCAACGTCTTTGCTAGTTCAGGGTTGTACATATAATTGAAACAACCCAATGTCTTCAGTGTTGCTACGACGTTGGAGATCTTCGTGGCGAATATACAAATGTCCCTCGGTGACTCGGAGAGACGTGGCAGTCCCCGAAGTGTTTCCATCTCGATCATGGCGATTGATTCTGGTCTTCCGAACCTGGACTCCAAGGTCTTCATTACTTCTGTTGGGTGCGCGTTCGTGATCAGTAGTCCTTCTACTGCTTCCTTGGCTTTGCCCTTCAAGTTTCTTCGAAGTCGGTTCGTATTCTCGACGGCGCTGAATATCCCTTCCGTTTCATAGTAGGCGGCGCGGAAGGGTAGCCACTCCTGGTGTGACCCACTGAAGAACGGCAATTCGATGAACTTGGGTCGCTGGCTGGCGCTGACAGCCCTGGTGATGGCTTCAGCTAGGAGGGCTAGATCCCCCTGACCTCCCGCCGGTGTTTGACGAACTTCTTCAGGCTTCGGTTGCTCCTTGTAGACGACCGTTGGCTCCGGTGGGGGCTGGTGAGGTTCGTTGGCGATGGCTAGTATGGGGTGAGTGACCTGGTTCTCCAACCAGTTGTCCACTCTTGCATTGACTTCTGAGTAGAGGGAGACATCATCTTCTTCCTCTTCTTCTTCATCAGTGTCCCCCTTCTCCAGCGCGGCCAGGCGTGCCGCAGCTAGTTCCACTTGTAGGCGGAGCAAATCTTCCTTTGCTTTAGCTATCTTCTGTAGTTTCGACTTGCTACGTGTCGATCCCCCCCCTCCCCCCTTCTTGCTAGGCGGGGAGAGGTGCTGTGGGCCGGTTGGTTTCGACGTACCGGCGTTCTTGGTGACTCGCTTCACTGTTGAGGCATCTGTTTCTGGGCGAGTATCTCTGGAGACGACAGCGGTGGGCGGCTTCATCAGCTGTTTCGATTTCGCACCTGCTGTAAGCGTCGTCGCGGCGGAAGGGGCGACGGAGGGTGCGGCGGCGCTGGCGGGGTGCGTGGCTGAAGGCTCGTTGGTGGTCGAGGCGGAGGTCGCGGCGGTTGAAGCGGTGGTGGCGGAAGTCACGGTGGTTGGATCAGTCGTCGCGGAGGTGTATGTCTGTTCGGAGCTCCCCGTGACAGTCGTCCCTGTCTGTGTCGATTCCGACGTGGCTTCCGTGCTGGTACCGGTCGCAGAGGTCTCTGGAGTGGCCTCCGACGATGACGGCTTCTGTTCGCTTTGCTGCTTGCGTCCTCTTCCTTCGGAGCGTGTGACGGGCATGGTGACAGCTGATGACTTCGAACTGGATACGATGACAGCTGATTTCAGGGTCGACGACCACGAAAGGGCGCTATGTCAGCTGATCTGGGGTCAATGACCTTGACCGGAACACGAATCTTCTATATCAGCTGACTTGAGGACCGATGACCTTGAATCTTCACTGTCGCACTATAATCTTGAAGTACTATACCCCACAATAATCCGGCGCTCGAAGGACCATTAAATGTGCAGGGTGCACATTTGTTTGCTGGGGTTGGTGGGGAATAAAAGGCTTCTTGATTCTTCCAGTTGCTTCTTTATTTTCTTCTTCAGAGTTTCTTCTACTATTGCTGCCTGCCGACTGTGTCGAACCCGAAAATCGAGCCGTCTTTTATATCATTTTCGCTAAGAAAATGTAGGCCCTCTGATTGGTCAACCAATCACAGTGCGAGAATTTTGACCAATAAGAACAAAGTCGATTTCGGCACAGTAAGCTTAAGTACAACGAAACTTTACCGTAAGGAGAGCCGCGTGACATTTTTCGCGTTTTTCTCTATGTTTTTAAATGATAACATATTACAAATTATATGTTTTTGGAATCTACGAATCGGGATCTATACGAGAAAAATATAAAACATAGGAAAATATGATATAAAATTATCAGTCATTACTTCTAGGTACTTAGTACTACGAGAGTAAACAAACTATCAAACTATCAATTTTAAACTTAATCCTATAAAACTTGTGTACTATTATGATAAGAAACTTAACTAGAATCCTTATATACTAACAACTATCACTATGTACTGTCTTATCAGTTCACTTTTAAATCACAAATTACAATTCACGAATCACGATTGTCACTTTATTTAGTTGTCCCGCACACTTACCGCTTTGACAGTAAGCCTCCTGCGTACGTACACGACTACGTAAGTAAATTTGTGTCATAATGAAGACTTAATTGTCAGGCATTATCCTATCTGTCTATCTATCTATACAATTAAGTACTTACTTATTAACTTTACAAATGCATCAACAAATACAACATGCACAGAAAACTGCCCGCGTAAAAGATAGCGTACCTATTGAGATGATGCAACGCAAGTAAGTAAGTAGGTACATGAGTGAGACTGTTCTGAAGTTCCACAACTCATCATAATAACAACACACACCCTAGTAGTAGGAGAATTTTTAGAATACGAATGGTTAGAATAATTATATATTCTATGTCGAATCGTAATCTAAATAAAAAAAAAAAAAAAAAAAAAAAAATCTCTTACTACACCGTTAGATTGGTGTTATTTTCATAAAAATGATGCAGTCACATAAGTAGATTTTAAAAATATTAATATTGATTATGTACTTTATAAACAATATTTTAGTTAGCTCGTTGTACTATAGAGGGCGCGCCGCGCGCGCGCTCACTCGTTCCCTCCTGTGCCCACCGGGCGCCGCCGTCCGATACGATGCTTCAGTATAAATACTCCGAGCGAGCGCGGATCGGATTTAGGATTTGCCCGTGGTCACACGAGCTTGTCCTACATTACGCACAAGTTTGCTCCGCGCGGATCGCAAAATTTTAATCGTTTTCTCTGTGTTTGCTACAAGTACCCCTTGTGCAAACACAGAGGGAGCCTCCGTGAAGTTCGGCGAGCAATCGCCGCGGCGGTCGCGGAGACCACGCCTCCAAAGATGCCGAAGCCCGGCATGCGCGGCTCTCTGGGCCGCGATGCCGGGTCCCAGGAGGAGCTCCGGCCTGCGCTGGATCGGGCGACGTCGCTGCCGAACATCGGCGTGGCGTTGTCCGGTGCACCGCCGGCCGGCTCCAGTCGGAAGGAGAAGAAAGAAGGGAAGAAGAAGGAAGAGGAAAGAGGAGGGGGGGGGGGAGTCGAGCACCGCTGTAGCTGCCGGCCCACCGACGACATCGGCGCCTGCGCGCGTTGCGCCGGCACCGTCGACGAGCCGCCAGCAAGCCGTCGCAGTTCGCCCGACTGCCTTCCGCCCAGTGCCGATCCAGGCCCCGGGGCCCGCCGCGACACAAAGCCGCGCACCGCATGCGCGTGCCGCGTTGCCGCCCGCGCGCGTGCCCACACCCGCGCGCACCTCCGCACCCGCTGTGCGCACCGCCGCGCCCGCCGCGCCCGCCGCGCCCGCCGCGCCCGCCGCGCCCGCTGCGCGCGCCGCCGCGCCCGCTGCGCGCACCGCGGCGCAGCGCGAATTCCCCGCGCTCCCCGCGCGTGCCCCCGTACCATCCGCGCGAACCCGCGCACCACCCGCTCGTAGCGCCGCGCCGCCGCGTTTCGCGTCGCCGCCGGCGCCCGACACGAGGAAGCCCGAAGCTGTGCCAGCATCGCGCACCGCCACATCCGGCCCCCGCAGCTCGCTGGCGGGACCGGCGACAGCGGAGCAGGAGCGGCCAGCGAGTGCCGGACCCCGACCATCCCGTCCGGCACACACCCAATCCACTGCAGCAGCCCAGGTATGTGGTTCGCCGGCACCGCCTAGAGCCTCGGCATACGACTCGCCCGCCATGCTTTCGGCGTGCTCGTCGAACGCGGGGTCGAGTATGTCGCTAGCATCGGTGGGCTCGGCCGCGTCCGGTCGCTCAGACGTGTCGCGAGACACGACCCCGCGATCCGGTCCGCGGCCCACCGTGGGAGTAAAAGTCGCCGAGGCGATGTCGCCGGCATCTACGCCGCCACCAACGCCGTCGCGGGGGGGGCTCGACTATATACCGCAGTCGGAGCCTAGACCCCAGCGACGCAGGAGGAGTTCCGGCGAGACCGCGGTGGGGGAAGAGGCGAAGAGGTATTGCATCGACCCGCCGCGGCCACAGCGCGAAAGCGCGCCGCGGGGTCGGGGCGCGCCTTCTTCGCCCACCTTCGCCGCGGTGGCGCGCCGCACGCCGCCGCGCTCGCCATCACCTTCGCCGCCACCTACACCGACAACCACGGAGGTGAGTGCAAATGCGCCACCCCCCTCTGCCGCCACCCCCGGCGCCGCTACCAAGCCAACGTCGGGGAAGAAGAAGCTTCGCTACCCTCCGCTGGTAGTAGAGAAGCTGCCAAACTGGGCGACGCATTTCCGGGCCATCAGTGCCAAACTGGGCCGGCCCCCTAACGCTCGTCCATACGGGGGTGGAGTTCGCTTCACCCCAGACAGCGAGGAGGAGTACCGGCTGGTCCAGCGGTACTTGACGGGCCTGGAGAAGGACAGCGGCGTCTCCTGGTTTGCGTACTCGCTGCCGGCGGAGAAGAGCCTGAAGGTGGCCATCAGAGGACTCCCGGCGGACACAGACCCGAAGGAGATCGAGGAGGAGCTCCGGACGCTGGGATACCAGCCGGAGTACGTCCGCCATATTAAGGGGGCGGCAGGACGACCCGGCTGCGTGTTTCACGCAATCTTAAAAAAGACTCCAGACGTCCGGGCCATATATGACACCACCATATTTATGTATATGCGTGGTGTCAAAATAGAGGCTTGGCGTGGAAAACGCGGGCCCGCACAGTGTCACAGGTGTCAGCGCTTCAGACACAGCTCGCACCTGTGCCACCGCCCGCTCGCTTGTGTGCGATGCGGGGACGAACACGCGGCGCGCGACTGCCCGCGCCCGCGGGAAGAGCCGGCCACCTGCGCAAATTGCGGTGGCCCGCACCCCGCGTGCAACATCAAGTGCCCCGTATTTCAGAGGGAAATCCGAAATAAGCGAGCGGGGACCGCTGCCATCACAGCCACCGTGCGCCAGCCACAAGCGGCGATCGAGAGGCCACAAGAGGCGCAAAAAGAAGAGGCCCAAGGCACGACGCTGATGGCGGCGGCCAACGGGCCTACAACGAGGACCCAAGCCACCTCCTCCGGGCGGAGGAAGAAGAGGCGTGGGGGGAAGAGAAAGGGGAAGAAACCCAACCCCCCCCCCTCGGCGACCACAGGAGAAATTCTAACGGCCGACCCTGCTGTGAGCGGGGCGCAGGCTGTAACCACAATAAAAGAAACAGCCAATGAGGTTCCCGCCGCTAGCGCCGGCACTACGCAGCGGGAGAAAAGGGAACCACAAAAGTTCAAGAAAGCTGCGAGTGCCGACGCTGGCGCCACTAGCGCGGCAACCAAAACAACTAAGAAAGAATTTACAGCCTGCGCCATCAAACTCTTGATGGATCTGATAAAAGCGATACAGCAGGGTCAAGATGTGGAGACGGTCATCCTTGACGGTCTAGCCACGCTACTGACGCTTTATCATGGATAGACCGTTAAGGGTGATCCACTGGAACGCCCGCGGCCTAAAGAATAAGGTCGCCCCCCTCCGCCACCTCCTTCGGGAACAAAACATCGACGTGGCGCTAATAAGCGAGACGCTCCTGGGACCTGAGGACAAGATTAGGTTCCCGGGGTACCTCGCTTATAGGAAGGATGAACGGTCGGCTCATCTAACGTACCGTGGTCTGGCGGTACTTGTGAGGCGAAGGGTCGTCCATCAAGAACTCCCCTTGCCGTCGCTTAGCACGTTTTACGCGCTGGGTGTGCAGCTACACGTTGCCGGCGAGGATATCAACATCTACGCGTGCTACAAGCCGCCCGCGGCTCGCCTGAACTTTACCGAGCTGCGGGCCCTGCTTGGTAGCACCTCACGCGCCACCATCCTTGCCGGCGACTTCAACTGCAAGCACCCGGCGTGGAATTCGTGCAACACGAACACCGAGGGGAGACGACTCTTCGCGGACGCGGAAGCCTTCGGCTATACGGTGTCCGGCCCTGAGACGCCCACCCACTACCCTGACGCCAGGCAGTACATGCCGGACGTGCTGGACATCGTAGTCCACCGAGGGCTACACCGTCAGATCACGCAGCAAGTGATAGACGACGAGTTACAATCGGACCACCAACCTGTACTCGTCGTCTTATCGGGAACGCCGGCCCGACTGAAGCCCCTAGCGCCACGTCGAATCACGGACTGGACAAAGTTCGCAGAGGAAGTAGAGACCACCACGCCGACTCGGCCTATCGTCACCTCCGCGGACGTGGACGAGACAGCGGACGAAGTCACTGCTTGCATACAGAGCGCCTTACAAACGGCGACTAGCACGCAGCCGCAGGGGAGAGGGCTATTGCCGCCCCTGCCGGCGCGCATTAACGCTATGATCGCCGAGAAGAGGCGCATTCGCAAGCAGTGGCAACAGCTTAGGTGTCCCACATTGAAAACGCAGCTGAACCGTCTCGCGGAGAAGGTAAAGGCCGAGTTACAGGCGCTTACCACCGCGGGCTGGGAGGAAAGAATCGACGCCACGACGGACAGTTGGCCGTCGCTACACAAGCTGTGCGGCCAACTCACGAGTACCCCAGCCCCGGTGCGTCCGCTGCTCAACAGCGACGGGGCGCTCAAGTACGCAGCGGAGGACCGGGCGGAGGTCTTCGCCGAACACCTGGAGCGTCAGTTCCGCCCCAACCCGACCGCCGACACCGAACATGTCGCAGCAGTCGAGAAACACCTGGGAGACTACTTCGGCCCGCCGATAGCTCCCGATGAGGACCCCATCTTTTTCTCGCCGGGCGCAGTTAGACGCGCCATCCTTAAGACGAAGCCTAGAAAGGCCCCCGGTGCTGACGGTGTCACCAACACAGTGCTGCGCCACCTGCCGTACCGTATGGTAGCGGCGCTGGCGCGCCTGTTTACGGCGATACTGCGCACGGGGACCTTTCCCGCTTCGTGGAAGGAGGGGCGCGTCATCATGCTGCCCAAGGCGGGGAAAAACATCCTGAAGCCGGAGAGCTATCGGCCGATCACGCTGTTGTCGACCGTCTCCAAGGTGTTCGAAGCACTCCTGCTGCGACATCTCCAACCACACGTCGCGCCGCGCCCGGAGCAGTTTGGGTTTCGGGCGGACCACAGTACGACGCTCCAGCTGTCGAGGGTACTGCACCACCTCGCAGCCGCGCATAATAAGAAGGAATACTCGGTGGCAGTATTCCTCGACATGGAGAAGGCCTTCGACCGTGTGTGGCACGACGGCCTCATCTACAAGATGGCCACATCCGGCGCGCCCCGTCGCGTTGTAAAAGTGGTCTCTACTTTCCTCTCCAACAGGACTTTCAGGGTGGTGGTCGATGGGGCGCTGTCTAGCGCCCGCCCGGTGCTCGCGGGTGTACCGCAGGGCAGCTGCGTCTCGCCGACGTGTTACTCACGTTACACCGACGACATCCCCACCACTCCGGACGCAATGCTCGCGCTGTACGCAGACGACGCCGCGTACATTACTACATCGCTTAATGCGAAGTACGCGGCGGTCAAAATGCAGCGCGCGCTCGATCTGCTTCCCGAGTGGCTGTCCAAGTGGCGGCTGTCGGTGAACGTGGGTAAGACGCAGGCGATGGTCACCGGGTCCGCGCTCCTCCCACCACCCTTGAAGCTGCAGGGAGCCGACGTCGCGTGGTCGCCCCGGGTCAAGTACCTGGGGGTGACTATCGATCGTCGGCTCACGATGGGGCCACACGTCCGCTCGGTCGCCGCACGGGGTAGGGTCGCCCGCAACCAACTCAAACCAGTGCTCTCGTCCAGCATTCCGGCACGCGTCAAGTTGGGTGTGTACAAGTTGTACGTGCGCCCAATCTTGACGTATGCCGCCCCGGCATGGTTCGCCCTCACGAGCGAGCCGAGCCGAAAGCTACTCCGCGCGCAGCAAAACCTTGCGCTGCGGACCATAGTAGGCGCGCCTCGTTTCGTGAGGAACGATGTTATCCACCGGGACCTCGGGATTGAGAGCCTGGAGGAGTTTGTGCGGCGACTCGCGAAGGGAATGTTCGCGCGTGCCGACGCATGTGCCTGGCCTCATATCCAGGACATTGCGCCCTGGCATGCGCGCCCCCCCGACGCGAGACCCCTGCCCCGCGACCTGGTAGCGGACGACGACCCCATCGCACCGGACTGACGCCTCGAGTGAGCCGCACCCAGGTTACACGCGGCTCACTCGAAACAAATGAACTCCACATATTACACACACTCGTTGCGTAACGTGTTCTAGGTTAATATAGGCACGTTACGTAGCGAACGCAGTCACTCGCTACTCAACAGACGCCCAAACTCACACGTGACCGCGCAGTGCGGGCTGCGGGCACGTAGACACTGAGCGGTGTTACACAGTACAATACCGCTCACACACACACGACTGCCTCTTAGCTCGGACCGTGACCGGCTAGCTCTGGAAGCGGGACGGGCGGGGGCAAATATCACCCAACTCTGTAGGAGCGTCGAGTCGGCACCTCCGTCGCTGGTCGTCCTCCGCCGGGCCTCCCCCAGGCAACTGGGGGTCTCACCTGGCGGGGACAGACCGCCGAGGTGTCGTGAAGAAAGCGACGCTGTATTATAACAGCGTCGCGGCGCGCCTGCAGAGACACAACATGCAATCACTCACATGGACGCACGTAAAAACTTACGTGCGTTCAATATTCCTCAGGCCACTGTCGCCAACCAAATGAGGGGCCTGTTTTTACAGGCCACCGTGTCGCTTTCCGCGGCCGGGGGGCTCAGCCCTGGCACCGCTCGCCACGCCCCCTTACGGGGGCGTCGCGATCTCTACGAGTGATCGGATTTAGACTCCGCGCCCGGCTGCCGTAGCGCTCACACGTGCTCTTGGCTCCGCATCGCTATCCGCCCCGCGCCCCGCGCGCCCCCCCCGTCTCGGTCTCGCTGGAGTGCTACGCCCGTAGCACTCTCGGCTACGCCGCTCTCGCGTAGGCCACCGGCCCCGCCCCTTTCCGTAGCAGTGCTACGGTTTGCGTTCACGCGCGGACCAAGTGCTGCTACGAGAGCTACGACGTAGCGGATCGGCTACGAGTGCTAGACATTCGTAGCATATCCACTGCGCTCGCGTTTTTGAAGCTCCTTCTGAGCATAAATCCACCGTTTTAAGTGGTACTTGGGGGGAAACCTAACGGTGACAACAAACCCAAGTGGGTGGAGACCCGCCACACCCGCCGACCCCCTTCAGGGCTAGGCAAAACCGTCGGAAGGGCTCCGACTGCGACCTTGGGGGATCTCCTAGTCGCAGTCTGGTAGCATCCTAACCCCTTTTGTCCACAGCTGCACCCGGGACGACTGGGTGTATCTACCCCAGCGGCCCGGATCGGTCGCAAGACCCACAGGGCCCTACCGCACATTAAGATTGGCGGTAGGATTACTAGCTTAGGGCACACCATAGGCACACACCTCCCTGTGACACCGACAGGGAGAGAACACATCCCCGGGTTGTCCCACCCGGGGAGTTAGGTAGCTCCACTCAAACTGACCCTTCAGGTCACCCAGACAGTTGTGTAGCTGGCGAGTTTGTTTGTGTTTTTCTTCTCGCCAGTGGAACACTAGGAAAAACACAAGGGTTGGGCCTTTTTGGGGAACTGTCTGCCCGGGGTGTTCACGTTCCACGTGTCGCCTCGGGACTAGGTCAATAGTTTAGACTTCTGGCTAAAACAGCCTCCCCTCCCCTCCCTCACCCCGCTAACCATGACGGACGCAGCACTGCTTGCGTTCGTCAGAGAGGTCCTCCTAAAGGACCCCACCTTCCTCGCCCGATATGGCGATCGACTCGCTGATTTTCAGAGAGCCCCCTCTCCCCCTCCCGTCCAAGACACGGTCGCTGAATTCAGCGACGTGCTAGAGAGTCCGCTCTCGCCACCACCGGCCGAGAAGGGTATCGCCCCTTCCCAGATCACCCCCGCAGGTCCCGAGGCCACCGCCGCCTCCGCCCCCACCCCTGCCACTACCCCCACCCCCGTTGCTGCTGTCCCTGAGACAATGCAGCCCGAGGAAATGGACACGTCCATACCTCGATACATATCCGACTCAGAGGAAATTCCCTCTGCCTCCTCGTCGTCCTCCGAAGACGACTACATTGTCGTAGGAGGAAAGAGGAAGAAGGGCTCTTCCTCATCCCAGGCCAGTAAGGCCAAAAAGCCAATTGTGGCTACCCCGTCCCCGAGCCCCCCCTCCCCGCCCCCCCCCGCCGCCCCACAGGCCGGCCCATCATCCAGCTCGAATGCTAGCCCACCTGCTTCTGCCCAAAGAAAGCAGCGTCCCCCGCCCCCCATCTACATTCAGGAGAAATCCAAATGGACGGAAATCTCCAAACTGTGCGTCGATCGCCAGATAAACTACTCAAATGCCAGGTCCACCCAACAAGGCATTAAAGTCACAGTTCCCTCGTCCTCGGACTACAGGGAGCTAACCCGCCTTCTACAGGTAAGGAAATACTCTTTCCACACCTACACCCTTCCGGAGGAAACTCCCACCCGCGTCATCATTAGGCGCGTCCCCAAAGAAATCTCCACTGAGGAGATCAAAGCCGACCTTGTTTCACAAGGCATCCCTGTATCGGCTGTCCACCGCTTACATAAAGCGAGAATGGGCCTTGTCTACGACATGGTCCTTGTCATTTGTGACCCCACAGAAGGCCACCACCCCATATTCAAGGTGAAGGCCGTCTGCTCCCTCTCGGGCATCTCCATAGAGAAGCCCCGCACGACCAACGTCATAGGTCAATGTCATAGGTGCCAACTATACGGCCACGCCCAATCAAACTGTTACGCGACCCCCAGATGCGTCAAGTGTCTGGGTAGCCACGGAACAGCAGATTGTCCCCGTCCCAAGGACCGCGCTCTGTGCACAGAGCCACCGAGCTGCGTCCTCTGCGGCCAATCCGGGCACCCGGCAAATTACCGGGGCTGCCCCAAGGCTCCCAAACCTTCCTCTACTAAACTGGCTAAGCGCGCCAGCGCCCGCCAGCAGAGAGAAAGTCCCCCTATGAAGATCCCATCTTCGCAAATGCCAGATAGACTCAGTCCCCAAAGGCCCTCACCCTGGGCCAATCTTTTCCACCAAAAAGCTCCTACAGCTTCGGTGCCATCCCAACCCCCGACCATCCCAGCGCTGATGGATATACCCATCCCAGCGCCCACACCAGCCCCCGCAGCCCCAGTAGCACCGGTAGTCAAATCCACTACCGTACCCAGGACTGCTCCCGCAGTTTCCAGTAGGGCTCCCCCTCCCCCTGCCGCCGGCCCAGAGCCCATGCAGGTAATAATCGATGCTTACGCATCGCTCATCGCCCCCGTCAACGCGATGGCGGCGGAGATTCAAGCCTGCAATGGCAATGCTCTGCGCATTGCAGAGATATTCAAAGCGTACCCACAGGTTACGCAAGTCATGAAGACACTCAATTTCTAACTGCTCCAATGGATCAGCAAAGAATTAATGTCACCAAACTCCGCTCCCTTAGATTAGGTTTCTTCAATGCAAATGGCATTTCTTCACAACGAGACGAAATCGCCACTTTCCTACGCGATCACCAGCTAGATATTCTCCTAGTACAGGAAACCTTCCTGAAGCCACATCATCGTAACCCGAACATTGCCAACTACAAGTTAGTTCGCAACGACAGATCTAGATGTCACAAGGGCGGTACCCTTATATATTTCAGAAAGACTCTCTACTGCATCCCCATTGACCCACCTCCTCTCCTTTCTCACCTGGAGGTCTCTATCTGTAGGCTCGGCATGACTGGCCATCCTTCCATCACCATCATGTCCGCCTATATCCCGCCCAGTAATGGTGCAGAGGATCCCATCTCCCTCACCAAAGATTTCACTGCCCTCTTCGGTATGAGTGACTCCGTCATCATGGCGGGTGATCTCAATGCCAAACATCCTGCTTGGAATAGCAACTCGACCTCCACCAGAGGTAGAATTCTTTTCAACCTAGGTGCCTCCCTTAATTTCGATACCATCGCTCCGATGTATCCCACTCACTTCCCTCCTGATCCCACAAAGAGTCCCGACGTTCTCGATGTAGCGCTACTCAAAAATGTAAACCTCCGTTTGCAATCCATTGAGACGTTACACGAGCTTAACTCTGACCACCGCCCAGTCATCATGCACCTAGTTCCCTATTCGGGCCCGCGTGACCCTAACCAGCCCCCACTGACCAAAGTAGTCACTGACTGGAGGAAAGTAAGTGAAAAACTGAAATCCACCACGTCACCTCACTTAGATTCAATCCCTGACCCCATTGTCTCGGTCGCAGACACAACGAGGGCGATCGACTCGTTTACAGAACACGTTCAATCCGTACTGACGGATTGTTCGCGGGAAATTCCGGAGGTGGAAGACCACCGCTGGAAATTACCCGTTGACGTACGTGAACTGATAACCGAGAAGAACGCAGCCATACGTGCCTACGACTCTTTTCCCTGCGACGCGAACAAAGCCCATATGCGCCATTTACAGCGCGCTGTAAAGAAACGCGTATCGGAGTGGCGTTCCCAGGGTTGGGAAAAGATGCTCAGCGAGCTCGAGCCTAATCACCAAGCCTTCTGGTACCTTCAGAGGAAATTACGTTCCCCCGATGAGGTTGCGGTGCCTCCTCTCACTCGCCCCGACAAGACAATAGCCTTCGACAACACCGACAAGGCCGAATGCCTTGCAGTCAGCCTTGAGGCTCAATGTTCCCCCAGCTCTCAACCAGTTGACCAAGCGCACCTCCTCAAGGTGAACGCAGAGGTCGAACATAGAGCCTCCCTCCCTCCAGTTGAAGACCCCGATGATCCTCTGCCTCCTGTCCTCTGCCTCCTGTCACTCCTGACGAAGTGCAAGACATCATTAAAGGGCTCAAAACCCGCAAAGCCCCCGGTTCGGACGGCATCACCAATAGGGTGTACAAACTCCTCCCCGCCCCCCTCATCTTGCTCATGACCGCCATCTTCAATGGCGCTCTGAGCAATAACATCTTCCCGCAAGCGTGGAAAGAAGCCACGGTCATAGGTATCCCAAAGCCAGGCAAACCCAAGTCTGATCCCTCTAGTTACCGCCCCATTAGTCTGCTCAATGTTCTTGGCAAAATCTACGAGAGACTTATTTATAAGCGCCTCAAGGACTATGCTGAGGCAAAGAGCCTTATCCCAAATGAGCAGTTTGGATTTAGAACCAGACACTCATGCATCCATCAGGTGCACCGCATAGTCGAGCACATTAGCGCTGGTTTCCAGCGAGGTGCTACGACAGGCATTCTCTTCTTCGACATCGCGAAAGCATTTGACAAGGTCTGGCACAATGGCTTATTATATAAGCTCTACCATATGGGTGTGCCGGACCGTCTCGTACTCATCTTACGAGACTTTCTGTCGGATCGCACTTTTCGCTACCGCATTGAGGGCTCTCTCTCCCCAGCTCATCCCATTCGTGCCGGAGTCCCCCAGGGCTCGGTATTATCCCCACTCATCTTCACGCTTTTCACTAGCGACATTCCGAAAAGTAATAAGGCACAGTTGGCTCTATTCGCCGACGACACTGCCATCTACTATTCTGGAAACTCCCACAACTCTATTGCTCGAACTCTCCAGTTGTCCGCAAACGCCTTAGGCGATTGGTTCCGGAAATGGAGAATAGAGGTAAACCCCGGTAAGAGTCAGGCGGTTCTCTTCTCGAAACCGCGCAGACTCCCCCCCCCCCTACCTAGCCCGATCACCATGTACGACAAGCCTATCCCCTGGGGTAAGCAAGCAAAGTACCTAGGTGTCATTCTCGATCAAAACCTCACCTTTAAAGAGCACATAAAGACGGTTCGTTCGCGAGCCGCCTTCGCTCTCGGTAGGCTCCATTCCCTACTCACTACCCGCAGCAAACTGTCACTAAAGTGTAAGTTGCGTCTCTATACCGCGGTCATCCGCCCCATCATGACTTATGCTTGCGTAGTCTTCGCACACGCCAAACCTCGTCACCTGCATAGAATGCAGACCCTCCAAAACCGTCTCCTTAGAAAGGTCACGGGAGCCCCCTTCTATGTCCGAAATCTGAATCTACACCTAGATCTCAGAATCCCCACAGTTCAGCAATTCATGAAACGCCTTTCCAAGCGCTTCTTTGATAATGCTATAAAGCATCCCAATCCCCTGATTGCAGCGGCCTCCCGATACACTCCTTCCCGCATTAGTAAGATTCGCCGACCTAGGCATGCTCTCACCATCCCCGACGACGCTACCACTCTCCTCCAGGAGAGTAGCAAAGCCACCAGCACGCTTAGAAGACACAGAAACAAGACCCGTAAGCCGTCCTTCCGTCCTCGCCGTCGAGGACGCCCGTCGCGACGTCCCGTAACTTGTCCACCCCGACCCTTGCTCGAGCCAGCCCGCGCCGCTGAGCCTGTAGCTTTAAATTCGCCCCCAAATAATTCCGATCCAGCCTGTCCCTTGCTGCCCTCCCCCAGCGACGCCCTAAGCCGAGGTCCGTACCCCACAGGGGGTGCCCTTAGCGTGTAGTCGCTTAGTTTTAGTAAGTTTTTTAAGCCCTGGCTGGAGGCCTTAATTATGAGGCATCCACAGGCAAGCCCGGTTAAGCAGACGACAACCTCATAGGTTGAACTGCGAGATGCCATACAAAAAAAAAAAAAAAAAAAAAAAAAAAAAAAAAAAAAAAAAAAAAAAAAAAAAAAAAAAAAAAAAAACGGATCGGTTTTATTCTCTCTCGTACGTTCGAAGTGTATAGGTGCGCGCGCGTCCGTTGCGTGTGTCTATAGTATTTTCAGTTGATTTTTATTATTTCCCTCTCGTTCCGTGTTTACAATGGCGCGTACTAAGCAGACCGCCCGTAAATCCACCGGTGGTAAGGCCCCGAGGAAACAGCTCGCCACCAAGGCTGCGCGCAAGAGCGCACCGGCCACCGGTGGCGTTAAGAAACCCCATCGCTACAGGCCCGGCACTGTGGCCCTCCGTGAGATTCGTCGCTACCAGAAGAGTACCGAACTGCTGATCCGCAAGCTTCCGTTCCAGCGTCTCGTGCGTGAGATCGCACAGGACTTCAAGACCGATCTCCGTTTCCAGAGCTCCGCTGTTATGGCGCTGCAGGAGGCTAGCGAAGCTTACCTCGTCGGTCTCTTCGAAGACACCAACTTGTGCGCGATTCACGCGAAGCGCGTCACCATCATGCCCAAGGACATCCAGTTGGCGCGCAGGATCAGAGGCGAGCGCGCTTAAACTGCTGGCTGACGTCACACAATACACATCGCCCTACGACACGTTGCCTGCCTTCGTGCAGTGCACCGTGTCTGTGGCTGTGGCTGTGCGTTAACATAAAAGGCCCTTTTCAGGGCCACACATGTATCAGATTATTAAATGTTTCTTTATAACAGACGTCACAAAAAAACGTTACTTACCTACCTACCTACCTACCTACCTACCAACCACACACACTATGATATCCACATAAGCAACTAACACCTATATTAACTACTTATTATATTTTACATAAAATCAGAGAAGTACATATAAACTTGCAATAATACGGTATGCCTACCTACCTACTTACAATAGTCTCTACCAGATGATACCTTATATACTAGGGACACACAGTATAATTATTATTATTATTATTTTTTTTTTTTGTTATAGTTTCATAGGTACCTACCTATAAGTACATTAGATATTATGGAGGGAATATTCGTAACTATCATAATCATCATTTATGTACTATTGTTATGCATTTGATTTACGTACCTACCTACCTAACTATCGATTAAGTTTAAGTAAACTACATAGATTTGTACTACTTACTTAATAGTACTTATGTATACTTATTAATATACATAGGAACCTACCTACCTACCTACCTACCTACCTACACACACATATATATATATATATGTATATATTATATTGGAAGTAAAATTTTGGATAACCTAATATTATAAGTTTAGTTTAGTACCTAAGTTCTGTTTTACGAAACAACTGACTAGAGACATCGTCCAACCGACCAACCAGCGACGAGCGTCGACTCGCCTCGCCCCGCGCACCCCCGCTGAGCTCCGCGCACAGTATAAATATAAGACGGTAATACTCGAAATACACCAGTCGTTCGCTAGCTCGCTCGCGTCGCACCCGTGCTGTTATTATTATCATCGTGATTTTTAAAACCCCACTGTAAAGAAGATGACCGGTCGCGGTAAGGGAGGAAAGGGTCTGGGAAAAGGAGGAGCCAAGCGTCACAGGAAGGTACTACGTGATAACATCCAAGGTATCACGAAGCCCGCCATCCGTCGTCTGGCTCGCAGAGGCGGCGTGAAGCGTATCTCCGGTCTGATCTACGAAGAGACTCGCGGTGTGCTTAAAGTGTTCCTAGAGAACGTCATTCGCGACGCTGTCACTTACACCGAGCACGCCAAGAGGAAGACCGTCACCGCCATGGACGTCGTCTACGCTCTGAAGCGTCAGGGTCGCACCCTGTACGGTTTCGGCGGTTAAACATCTGCATCTCCCGCGTGTACGGTGTTGCCTGCGCAACCAGCTCTGCATACCGTGGTGAACGTGTGTGTGTTGTGTTCGTTGTGAACATAATCATACCGTTCGACCATGCGTATATAGACGCGCACTTAAAAAAAGGCCCTTTTCAGGGCCGCATATGATTCGATACTATTAAATATGTTTCTTTACTGGAATTGTCTAAAAACGTACGGTCTCTACATACATACATACATACATACCTACATACATACCTACCTACCTATCACCACCAATATACACGGACATAATGTAGACACAAATTCATTACTTAGTACTTAGGTTTTAGAGTTTGTCAGGGAGTTACCTCTACGAGAGGGGAGGGGGGGGGGGGGGGGATATGAATGAAGTACTTAATTAATTGAATCAGTTTTATTGTTGGCTTAAAATTGAAATAGGTACTACTACTACTTACTTACTTACACACACGACATAGTATTGCCCTTGCTTATGTAGGTAAGTACGTAACTACACGGGCTAAGTTGACGTTTGTTCTACGGGTGAAAAGCCCATCGCCGCCCCACTGAGGTGTGTATAGGTTATACTGGAATTGAAAAACAAAACATTAGTAGACCATAATATTCAATACTTACCTACTTACGTTGTTTGTTTGTTTGTTGTGTGGAACATCTACCTACCTATTCGTTTGATCGCCCCTCGGTGCGAGTACCGTTTGTTTATAATAAAATATGTGGATGTCGTGTTGTTATCAGGTACCTATTATTGCAATTTCGCTCTCGCATCTAATGAGGGTTTTTTTTTTTTTTTTTTTAGTTTTTGTATTATTTTTGTTATTAGCCGTATCACAGGCAGCCTACTAGCCACTAATTGATGTCTGAAGAGAGTACCTATAGAGCCACGCACGGACGACGGGGGACAGCAGGCGCGCCCGCGCCCGAGTACGCGGACGCGGCTGCGACGACGTTCTCTTTGTTGTCTATTAATTACACATTGTTTAGTACGGTTTCTGATGCGATTGTACCAATATGTACACTGTCAACTCGTCGAAGGGCACTCTCGTCTTTTAATATCACTATATTAATAGGTTGCACGTCCTGGACGGAGTCGTCCGTCCTTAGCGGTTCGGCGCTCGCGGTGTTTTACGACGCTTCACTTTTAGGTCGATAATACCTTCGCGAGACTGTGTGATATCGACGGAGTCCTGTTACCACACAAGCTCGATATCCTCCTAGTTGACGCGTCGACGTTTATCGGCACCAACTATCACTTTTATAGAGAAAATAACGTTTTGAACACGACCCGACCTACGCTTCGTACGCAGTCGTCAAAATAAAACACCGCCACCGGCTGAACGACCACCTCACGCTCCCCGAATTCGCACACCCGCATCGTCAACTTCATGACCTATCCGAAACTGTAACACTGCGTCGCATTAAGGGCCGTTAACCATTCCTTTTATTTATTTTATTAGATACGTGTTAGTGAAAACTTTCAAGCGTTCATACGAGAAAACGTTCCGCGACATCGCGGCGCTCGTTACGGTAAAGTTTCGTCGTGCTTAGGCGTACGTATACGAAACTCTTGAAACCTATAAGTGGCGACATCTAAGTCTCTCTCTCTATAGATTTACCTACTCAGTCAGTGTGTTGTTTGTTAAGTGTGTTTATTAATATAAAAAATGGCAGACACCGCAGTTGCTACCGAGGCTCCCGCGCCCGCTACACCAGCGAAGAAGCAGGCGAGACAGGCCGGCGGCGCCGGTGCCGCGAAGAAACCGAAGGCGAAGCCTACCCATCCCAAAACATCTGAGATGGTCACCAACGCCATCAAGGAGATGAAGGAGCGCAGCGGATCTTCCCTGCAGGCGATCAAGAAGTACATCGCCGCGCAGTACAAGGTCGACGCGGAGAAATTGGCTCCGTTCATCAGGAAATACCTGAAGAGCGCCGTCGAATCTGGGGCACTGATCCAGACCAAGGGCAAGGGTGCCTCCGGTTCCTTCAAGCTCGAGTCGAAATCGTCCGCGGCCAAGAAACCCGCCGGCGCATCTGGCAAGGCCGCCGGCAAGGCGCCCGCCGCCGCCGCCGCGAAGGCCAAGAAGGCGACCGCCTCTGCGGCCGGCGCCAAGACCAAGAAGGCAGCAGCCGCCGCCGCGGCCGCCTCTGCCGCCTCCGGCTCACCTTCAAAGTCCAAAGCATCGGCCGCCGCCGCCGCCAAGGACAAGAAGGCCGCCGCCGCTAAGAAGAAGCCGGCACCCAAGAAGGCCGCCGCACCCGCTAAGGCGAAGGGAGGCGCAGCTCCCAAAGCTAAGAAGACAGCGAAGCCGCCAACCAAGAAACCTAAAGCGCCTAAACCCAAGAAGGCCGCGGCTACACCCAAGTCTAAGCCGGCAGCCAAGAAAGCGTCCGCCGCCAAGAAGTAAGCTGCGGTCGCGTTCGCGTTACACCGGCGACGGCGACGACGACGACGACAGCGCCGCGCGCAGAGTCGGCTGACCAGACCACCATCAATACACGCATCATACAACAACAACAACAACAGCAGCAGCAGCAGCTGCTGATGAGTGATAGTGACAAATGTGCGTGCGCGTCTTACCTACTGCGTGTGTGTTTATGTACTTACATACATAATGTTGTGTTGTTTGTATATAGAATAATACACTGTAGTAGAGAGAGGCGCGCGCGTGCTTTGTGCGTTTGTTTTCATCATCGTCCAACCGCGCGCACGCAGTACGTACGCGTCTATCGTCCTCGGGAAGGAGGGTGCGAAACGCGCTCGACGTGTCTCGAGCTCGTCCGACCGACCAACGATTCATCAGAAGCAGCAAGCAAGCAAGCAAGCAAGCAAGCAACTGAAGAAACCACGGACGGCGGCACCGAGATGCTTAGCGCGCGTGCATGCGCTCACCACACCAAAAAGCCCTTTTCAGGGCTAACAATACTATCATGAATATCAACAATATTCGTTTCTGTAACACAGACGAGTCAAAACGTTATAAATTAATAATAACATACGCACGCACGCACCTACCTACCTACCTACCTACATACATACATATATACGAGATAACTCTCAAAATATAATATTAACTCTCTAGGTAGGAAATACAAATATAGTTAAATAAATAAATAGATAGATAGATAGATAGATAGAGCTGCCTACCCACCTATACATAATAAATACATAGGGTAGTTTAGGTTAGTCTTGTACAAAATAAGTTTGATTATTCAGAAATAAGTGAAAGTGGTTGGTTTTCAACCTACGTTCATAATAATATCATATTGCATAGTCATTTCATGAGAGAAAAAATTATATGAACTGTAATAAAATCGTGGCAGTTCATTAAATAATAATCTGCTAAATCTCTACCCACCCCGTATCCATGGTGCAGTGTGTACTAGCGGAGAGCGAGCGCGCGCGCTTGCGCGTTTTGTGAATTAGTTTCGCTTGCTGTGTACCCCTCCCACTGACACAGCTACGCGGCGCGCGTATAAATAAAACGGCAACATAGCCCAACGGGCCCGGGCACTCGGGCGAACACAAGGGGAGCCCACCGTGCTGCCCGGCGGACCCCCGCCGCAGCGGTCGCGGAGGACACATCCCCCGGGATGTCAAACCCCGGCAAGCGCGGCTCTCTGGGCCGCGATGCCGGGTCCGAGGAGCTCCGTCCGACGTTGGATCGGACGGCGTCTATGCCAAACATCGGCAAGGCGTCGTCCGGTGCGCCGACGGCCGGACCCAAAATAAAGAAAAAGGAGGAAGAGAGAAGAGGGGGGGGTACGGGAGCCGCAGCAGCTGCCAGCCCACCGTCGACATCGGCGCCTGCGCGCGTTGCGCCGACGCCGTCGACGAGCCGGCAGCACGCCGTTCCGATCCGCCCAGCCGCGTTCCGCCCGGTGCCCATTCAGGCCCCGGGGCCTGCCGCGAACCCTGGCCGCGCGCCGCAAGCGCGCCCCGCGGCACCGCCCGCGCGCGTACCTGCGCCCGTGCGCACGACCGCGCCCGCTGCGCGACCCGCAGCGCCCGCGCGCACTACCGCGCCGACCATGCGTGCCGCCGCGCAGCAAGCGCAGCCCGCGCTGCCCGCGCACGCACCCGCACCACCCGCGCGTCCCCGCGCACCCCCGGCGCGCCCCGCCGCGCCGCCAAGCTTCGCGTCCCCGCCCGCGCCCTCCGGGGCAGCGCCGGCGGCGACGCCAAAACAACAAGCCGCGCCAGCTCCGCGCACCGCCGCATCCGGCCCCCGCCTCTCGCTGGCGGGACCGGCGATGGCTGAGCGGGAGCGGTCGGCATTACAGTCGCAGGCGCCTGACTCACCGGCGCCCCCCAGGGCCTCCGCCCTCGACTCGCCAGCAATGCTGTCGGCATGCTCCTCACGCGTGGGGTCGAGCATGTCGCTGGCATCCATGGACTCGGCCGCGTCCGGTCGCGCCGACGTGTCGCGAGATACGTCCCCGCGATCCGGGCGTCGGCCCACCGAGGGAGGAGCTGCCTCCGCGCCGCAAACACCGGCGCCTTCCACACCGATACCGCCGCCGCTCGGTTTCGGGTTCGAGTTCCTACTCGAGCCCAGACCCCAGCGGCGCCGAAGGAGCTCTGATGAAACCGCTAACGAGGAGGAGGCGAAGCGGTACTGCCTTGACCCGCCGCGGCCACAGCGCGAACGCGCGCCGCGGGGTCGGGCCACGCCCGCTTCGCCCACCTTCGCCGACGTGGCGCGGCGCACGCCGCCGCCGCCGCCGCAGTCGCCGTCACCATCAATGGCAGGGGTAAGTGCGTCTAACCCACCCCCTGCCCCCTCCGCAGATACTGCACCCCCTGATGCCACCCCCGGCGCCTCGACGTCGACGGAGCAGAAGCCGGGGAACAGCAAGAGAAAGAAGCTTAGGTACCCGCCGCTGGTAGTGGAGAAGCTGCCGAACTGGGCCGCCCACTTCCGGGCCCTCGCTGCCAAGCTGGGCCGGCCGCCTAACGCTCGCCCCTACGGGACCGGGGTACGTTTCACCCCCGACACCGAGGACGAGTACCGGCTGGTCCAGCGGTACCTGACGGGCCTGGAGAAGGAAAGCGGCGTCTCATGGTTCGCCTACTCCCTGCCAGCTGAGCGGAGTATGAAGATTGCCATCAGGGGGCTGCCAGCAGACACCGACCCCCAGGAGATAGAGGAGGAACTCCGGGCGTTGGGGTACCAGCCGGAGTACGTGCGCCACATTAAGGGCGCGCAAGGAAGACCCGGCTGTGTATTTCACGCCATCCTCAAGAAGACACCTGACGCCCGGGCAATCTTCGACACCACCGTGTTCATGTACATGCGGGGTGTCAAGATTGAGGCTTGGCGGGGCAAACGTGGGCCCGCCCAGTGCCACCGGTGTCAGAAGTTCAGGCACAGCTCACACCAGTGTCACCGCCCGCTCGCTTGTGTCCGATGCGGAGGCGAACACGCGGCACGTGACTGCCCGCGCCCGCGGGAGGAGCCGGCCACCTGCGTCAACTGCGGTGGCCCGCACCCCGCGTGCAACAACAAGTGCCCCGTGTTCCAGGCGGAGACCCGGAACAAGCGAGCGGGGACTGCCGCCATCACGACCACCGCGCGCCGGCCTCAAGCGGCCATCGAGAGGCCGCAAATGGTGGAGGAAGAGGCCCAGAGCGCCACGCTCATGGCGGCAGCCAACGGGCCCACCCAAGCCACCTCCTCAAAGCGGAGGAAAAAGAGACGCGGGGGGAAGGGAAAAGGGAAGAAACCCAAAACCACCCCCCCCCAGGCGACCCAGGAGGAGAACCCTAAGGCCGACCCTGCCGAAAGCGGGGCGCAGGTCGTGAAAAACGCCGATGCTACAACTAGCGCCGGCGCGGCGCCGCGGCAGAACGCGGAACAAAAATCGCAACAGTTCGCAAGAAGTGCGAGCCGCGGCGCCACCGGCGCTAAACAGCATAATGCTGAAGAAACCAAGTCCGAGACCAAAAAGGAATTCACGACCTGCGCCATAAAACTACTTATGGACCTAATCAAGGCGATTAGGCAGGGTCACGACATAGAGACGGTCATCCTTGATGGCCTGGCCACGTTACTAACCTTGTACCATGGCTAGGCCATTAAGGGTGATCCACTGGAACGCCCGCGGCCTTAGGGAAAAGGTCGCCCCCCTCCGCCATCTCCTGAGGGAACAAGATATCGACGTGGCGCTAATAAGTGAGACGATCCTGGGACCCGAAGATAGGGTCAGGGTTCCGGGATACCACGTCTACAGGAAGGATGAAAGGTCGGCTCACATGAGGTACCGTGGTCTGGTAGTACTAGTGAGGCGAAGAGTCGTCCATCAAGAGCTCCCCGTGCCGCCGAACGACACTTTTTACGCGCTGGGTATCCAGCTGCATATCGCCGGCGAGGACGTAAACATCTACGCAGCCTACAAGCCGCCCAACGCCCGCATAGACCTTAGGGAGATGCGGGCCCTACTGGAGCCATCAAGTGGCAATGCGACCATCCTCGCCGGTGATTTTAATTGCAAACACCCAGCGTGGAATTCCAACATCATGAACACCGAGGGAAGGCGGCTCTTCGCGGACGCGGAAGCCTTCGGGTACACGGTGTCCGGCCCAGAAACGCCGACCCACTACCCCGATGCCGCACGGTACATGCCGGACGTGCTGGACATCGTAGTCCACCGAGGGCTACACTGCCAGATCACGCAACAAGTGATTGACGACGAGCTACAGTCGGACCATCATCCTGTGCTCGTCGTCCTATCGGGTATGCCGACCCGACTGAAGCCCCTAGCGCCACGTCGATCCACGGATTGGACCATCTTTACGGACAGAGTGGAGACCACCACGCCGACTCGGCCTATTACTTGTTCCGCGGACGTAGACCAGACGGCGGAGGACATCACTGCTTGCATCAAAAGCGCCTTGGAAACGGCGACGAGCACGCAGCCGCAGGGGAGAGTGCTATTGCCGCCCCTGCCGGCGCGTATCTACTCGATGATCGCCGAGAAGAGGCGCCTACGCAAGCAGTGGCAACAGCTGAGATGTCCCACACTCAAGACGCAGCTTAACCGTCTCGCGGAGAAGGTGAAGGCCGAGTTACAGGCGCTCACCAACGCGGGCTGGGAGGATCGAATAGATGCAGCCGCAGACAGCTGGCCATCTTTGCACAAGTTGTGCCGCCAGCTGACGAATACCCCAGCCCCGGTACGACCGCTGCTAAACAGCGACGGGGCGCTGAAATATGTAGCGGAGGACCGGGCGGAGGTCTTCGCCGAACACCTGGAGCGTCAGTTCCGCCCCAACCCGACCGGCGACACCGACCATGTCGCAGCAGTCGAGAAACACCTGGGAGACTACTTCGCAACGCCGATAGCTCCCGATGAGGACCCCGTCTTCTTCTCGCCTGGCGCAGTTAGACGCGCCATCCTTAAGACGAAGCCCAGGAAGGCCCCCGGTGCTGACGGTGTCACCAACGCAGTGCTGCGCCGCCTGCCATACCGTATGGTAGCAGCGCTGGCGCGCCTGTTTACGGCGATACTGCGCACGGGGGCCTTTCCCGCCTCGTGGAAGGAAGGGCGCGTCATAATGCTGCCCAAGGCGGGGAAAGATATACTGAAGCCGGAGAGCTATCGGCCAATCACGCTGCTGCCCTCAGTCTCCAAGGTGTTCGAAGCACTCCTGCTGCGACACCTCCAGCCGCACATCACGCCGCGTCCGGAACAATTTGGCTTTCGGGCGGAACATAGCACGACGCTCCAGCTGTCGAGGGTACTGCACCACCTCACAGCTGCTCACAACAAGAAGGAGTATGCAGTAGCAGTATTCCTCGACATGGAGAAGGCCTTCGACCGTGTATGGCACGAGGGCCTGATTTATAAACTGGCCACGTCAGGCGCGCCCCGTCGCGTCGTACAGGTGGTCTCCTCTTTTCTGTCCAACAGGTCCTTCAGGGTGGTGGTCGACGGAGCGCTGTCAAGCGCACATCCCGTCTTGGCGGGTGTGCCGCAGGGCAGCTGCGTGTCGCCGGCGTGTTACTCACGATACACGGACGACATCCCCACTACACAGGAAGCGATGCTCGCGCTGTATGCTGACGACGCCGCGTACATCACTACTTCGCTTAACGCGAAGTACGCGGCGGTCAAAATGCAGCGCGCCCTGGAGCTCCTTCCCGACTGGTTGTCCAAGTGGCGGCTGTCGGTGAACGTGGGTAAGACGCAGGCGATGATCACCGGATCAGCGCCCCTCCCGCCACCCTTGAAACTACAAGGAGCCGACGTCGCGTGGTCGCCCCAGGTCAAGTACCTAGGGGTCACCATAGATCGTCGGCTCACGATGGGGCCACACGTCCGCTCGGTCGCCGCACGGGGTAGGGTAGCCCGCCACCTGCTCAAGCCAGTGCTCTCGTCCCGAATCCCGGCGCGCGTCAAGTTGGGCGTGTACAAGTTGTACGTGCGCCCAATCTTGACGTACGCCGCTCCTGCATGGTTCGCCCTCACAAGCGAGACGAACCGCAAGCTGCTCCGCGCGCAACAGAGTCTTGCGCTGCGGGCGATAGTCGACGCCCCTCGCTTTGTGAGGAACGACATCATCCAGAGAGACCTCGGGATTGAGAGCCTGGATGAGTTTGTGCGGCAACTCGCGAAAGGAATGTTCGCGCGTGCCGACGCATGTACTTGGCCCCAGGTCAAGGACATTGCGCCCTGGCATGCGCGCCCCCCTGACGCGAGACCCCTGCCCCGCGACCTGGTAGCGGACGACGACCCCATCGCACCGGATTGACGCCTCGAGTGAGCCGCACCCAGGTTACACGCGGCTCACTCGAAACAACTGAACTCCACACTGTACACACATTCGTTGCGTAGCGTGTGCTAGGTTAATATAGGCACGTTACGCAGTGAGCGCAGCCACTCATTACTCCACAGACACCCAAACTCACACGTGACCGCGCAGTGCGGGCTGCGGGCACGTAGACACTGAGCGGTGTTACACAACACAATACCGCTCACACACACATGACTGCTCCTTAGCCCGGACCGTGACCGGCTAGCTCTGGAAGCGGGGCGGGCGGGAGCAACACACCTATATTCTGTAGGAGCGTCGAGTCGGCACCTTAGTCGCTGGTCGTCTCTCGCCGGGCCTCCCCCAGGCAACTGGGGGTCTCACCTGGCGGGGACAGACCGCCTAGGTGTCGTGAAGAAAGCGGCGCTGTATAACAGCGTCGCGGCGCGCCTACAGAAAAACTCACTGCAATCACTCACATGGGCACGCGTAATTTACGCATGCCCAAAATCCCACAGGCCAAGTCGCCAACATAGAGAGAGGCCCGTAGTAGCGGGTCACCGCAAAGCAATCTGCGACCGGGGGGCGAAGCCCTGGAGTCGCTCGCCACGCCCCCTAACGGGGGCGTCGCGAATTCCACAACCAACCAACGGGCCCTCCCCACCGACTTTTTCCGACTCTGAAGAGTCGGTTCACTCGCCCGTCCTCATGGACACAGAGGAGGCCTCGGCAAAGCGCCTCCTCGACCCCCCCTCAGATGTGGAGTCCCTCCACTTCTCCTCCCCCGCCCCCTCCTCCGACGACGACGGCTTCACGCTGGCGTCAGGGAGGAGCAACAAAAGGCGGAAGAAGTTCTCTTCCGCCCAAAAGTCAAAGCTGGTGGCGACCGAACAGGCCCTAGCAGCACCACAGCACGCAGTGACTTCCTCAGCCACTGCCCCCCCCCCGACTCCCTCATCATCCCAAAAGGATGCCTCTCCCAGCCTCAGTGCTGGACCAACCCCGACCACTTCTACCCTGAAGAAGGTACCCCCCCCTCCCCCTGTGTTCATCCAGGACAAGGGGCGTTGGACCGATGTGTCCAAATGGTGCGCCGAGCGCAAAATTAATTACACTAGCGCCCGCTCCACCCTCCAGGGTATCAAAGTGTCCATCCCGACGTCGAAAGACTACCGGGACCTCACCCTACTTCTCCGCCAGAGGGACGTGTCATTCCACACGTACTCCCTGCCGGAAGAACGCCAGATCCGAGTGGTGATTCGCCGTATCCCCAAGGAGATCACGGTCGCCGACATTAAGGCTGACCTCGAACTCCAATCGGTCCCTGTGGCAGAAGTCCACAGGATGCACCGTTCTCGAGGACAAGTCCCCTTCGACATGGTCCTCGTTGTCTGCCCTCCCACTGAGGGCCATCACCCGATCTTCCAGATAAAAAGTATCTGCAGCCTCACAGGCATCTCAATCGAGAAGCCTAAAAAGTCTGGCATCGTCGGTCAGTGTCACCGATGCCAGCTATATGGCCACTCTCAGAGTTTCTGCCATGCCAAGCCTAGATGCGTGAAGTGTCTGGGTGAACATGGCACGGAAAACTGCCCCCGTCCCAAGGACCGTACCCTGTGTACGGAACCTCCAAGCTGCGTTCTATGCGGCGAGTCCGGTCACCCAGCCAACTACCGTGGCTGCCCCAAGGCCCCCAAGTCCTCTTCCTCCAAATTGACGAAGCGCGCAGGCGCCCGTCAACTTAGGGAGACCCCCTCTCAAGGACCTCCTGCCCTCCCCGAGCGGCTAAGCCCCCAAAGGCCCAGCCCCTGGAACCTCCTAAACCACCAGAGTGCTTTCCCAGCTCTCGCGGCTACCAAGCCACCCACGCCTCCCGCCCCCACTAGGTTGGACCCCCGTTTAACCCGCTCCGCGGCGCCCAACCCCGCGCCCCCCACCACACCCGCACCCGCTGCTAGGGCTGCTCCCGCCGCACTCCCAGCGCCCCCCCCGACCTCAGCTACTCCCGCTCTTGATCCCTTCAATGTGATCACGAGCACATTCCTGACATTTGTCAGCCCCCGCGCCAGGAAAATGGCAAGCGAAATCGTCGCTGCCAGATACTCCGGCGACCTTTACCAAATTCAGGCGATCTACAACGCCTACCCTGATATAACTCAGGCGCTCACCTCTTTCGTCACTAAACCCAGTAATGGATAGAGGAATTGTATCTAGAACCAAACCCCGATCCCTCAGCATAGCCTATTTCAATGCCAATGGCATCCAAGGTCAAAAAGATGAGATCGCCACCTTCATCCGCGACCATCAAATTGACATCTTCCTCGTTCAAGAGACCTTCCTCAAGCCTAGTCATCGCAACCCGTCAATCGCGAACTATCGTATAGTTCGCAACGACAGATCGCGATGCCACAAAGGCGGCACTCTTATATACTATAAAAAAGAGCTCTACTGCATCCCAATGGATCCGCCCCCTCTTTCACGACTTGAAGTGTCCATCTGTCGGCTAGGCATGTCAGGACACCAACCAATCACATTAGTTTCAGCTTACATCCCTCCCTTGAACTCTGCAGAGTACTCACAACCTCTGTCAGACGACCTCTCAGCCCTTCTTGGCTTAAGCGACTCCGTTATAATAGCGGGTGACCTTAACGCCAAACACCCCGCCTGGAACAGCACCAGGGTCTCCACCAGAGGCAAAATCCTATTTGACCTCTCCCCCATTCTGAACTTCGACGTCATCGGACCGATGACTCCCACCCACTTTCCGAACAGTCCCAATCATACCCCAGACGTCCTCGACGTGGCACTTCTAAAGAACGTCAACCTACGGTTGAACGATATAGAAGTGGTACAAGAGCTAACCTCAGACCACCGACCAGTCATTATCAGATTGGCCCCCCGTATTGGTCTCCCCGACCCCAATCATCCCCCCCAGACAAAAGTGGTAACGGACTGGAGGAAAGTAAGCGAACGCCTGAAATCCACCACATCCCCCCACTTAGACTCTATTCCTGATCAGTTCAACTCTATCGCGGACACGACGGCCGCGATCGACTCGCTCACGGAACACGTACAGTCAGTCCTGAACGACTGTTCAAGGGAGATTCCAGCGATGGATGACCATCAATGGAAACTGCCTGACGACTTGCGTGAACTACTGTGCGAGAAGAACGCGGCTGTCCGTGCTTACAGCAGCTTTCCCTGCGATGCGAACAAAGCCCATATGCGTTACTTACAGAGATCTGTGAGGACTCGCATATCGGAGTGGCGTGAAGTCAAATGGGATAAGACGCTGAGCGATCTTGAACCCACACATCAGGCATTCTGGGATCTTCAAAGGAGACTCAGATCTCAAGAGATAGTCTCCATGCCCCCACTGACCCGCCCTGACAAAACCATTGCCTTCGACGACAATGACAAGGCCGAATGCCTGGCCGACAGTCTCGAAGCCCAGTGTACACCTAGCTCCCTACCCGTAGACCAAGCCCATCTCTCTGAGGTTGACGCGGAAGTCGAACGCAAAGCCTCCCTCCCACCTGTCGAGGACCCTGATAATCCTCTGCCACCCGTCACTCCAGACGAAGTGCAGGATATCATCAAGCGCCTCAAACCTAGAAAAGCCCCTGGCTCAGACGGAATCACCAACAGAGTGATTCAACTCTTCCCTGCCCAAATAATAATGCTACTGGTCACCATCTTCAATGGCGCCATGAGCAACAACATCTTCCCACAAGCGTGGAAAGAAGCCACTGTTATCGGCATTCCCAAGCCCGGCAAACCCAAATCGGAACCTTCGAGTTACCGCCCCATCAGTCTGCTCAATGTTCTCGGTAAGGTCTACGAGAGGCTTATTTACAAGCGTCTCAGAGACTACGCCGAAACAAAGGGCCTTATCCCTAATGAACAATTCGGTTTTCGGACCCAACACTCCTGCGTCCAGCAGGTCCACCGCATCACCGAACATATACACGCAGGTTTCCTACGCGGGTATATGACAGGTGCAGTCTTCTTCGATATAGCGAAAGCCTTCGACAAGGTCTGGCACAATGGCTTAATCTACAAGCTATACCAACTCAAAGTGCCTGACCGTCTCGTACTCATCATACGAGACTTTCTGTCGAACCGCACCTTCCGCTATAAAATTGAAGGAGCGATATCCTCCCCACACCCCATCCGAGCAGGTGTACCCCAGGGCTCTGTACTTGCCCCACTCATCTTCACGCTGTTCACCAGCGATATCCCCACAAATAAAAAGGCCCAGTTGGCCCTGTTCGCTGACGACACAGCCATTTTCTACACTGGTCGCAGCCTAGTCCAGATCTCACTCACACTCCAAACCGCTGTCAACAAACTCGCTGACTGGTTCAGGAAGTGGAGAATAGAGGTCAATCCCGACAAAAGTCAAGCGGTTCTCTTTTCGAAACCGCGACATAAACCCATCCCCCCCCGACCTATCACCCTGTTCAGCAAGCCGATCCCTTGGGAAGAGCAAGCTAAATATCTAGGAGTAATACTCGACAGGCACCTTTCCTTCGCAGAGCACATAAAGACGGTTCGCTCGCGCGCCGCTTTCGCTCTCGGCAGACTCCACTCCGTTCTCAATGCACGCAGCAAATTGTCACTAAGATGCAAGATGCGCATCTACACTGCGTGCATTAGACCCATAATGACCTACGCCTGTGTAGTCTTCGCTCACGCGAAACCCCACCACATCCACAGGATGCAGACCCTCCAAAACCGCTTCCTCCGTAAGGCTACGGGATCCCCTTGGTTCGTTCGAAATGAGATCCTCCATCTTGACCTCAAAATCCCCACCATCAAACAATTCATGAAACGTCTTTCCAAGACTTTCTTTGATACCGCCGCCAAACATCGCAACCCACTGGTTGTCGAGGCCGCCAAATACACCCCATCCCATATCAGCAAACTTCGCCGTCCAAGGCATGCTCTCTCCGAACCTGACGACCCCATAACTCTCCTCCAGGAGAAAAACAAAGCGACCAGTACAGTGCACAAACACAGAACTCCGTCATTCCGACCTCGCCGCCGAGGTCCCTCGCGACGTCCCCAAGTAAATGCTTCCCCCCGACCCTTGCTCGAAGAACGGCCAGCCCGCGCCGCAGCTGAGCCTGTAGCTTTAAATTCCCGACTGTGACCTCTGAGTTTGTTTCGGCATTTCTTCTCAGAGCAGTCAGATAGGAAATGCCGGCCTCATCAAGCTTAAATAATATATTAAGATCCAGCCTGTCCCATCTTGCTGCCCTCCCCCAGCGACGCCCTAAGCCGAGGTTCGTACCCCAAAGGGGGTGCCCTTAGCGTGTAGTCGCTTAGTATACTAGTTTTACGCCCCTGGCTGGAGGCTTTGAGTTTACTTAAGGCAACCACAGGATAGTCCGGTTAAGTAGTCACGACCTCTATAGGTCAACTACGAGATGCCATATAGGAAAAAAAAAAAAAAAAAAAAAAACGTCTACGTTTTTATACTGCGACTGAACTCCGTTTCGGTAGCACGTGTACTCGAAAAATTTCATAATGCCGCCCAAGACAAGTGGTAAAGCCGCCAAGAAGTCTGGCAAAGCCCAGAAGAACATCTCTAAGACCGACAAGAAGAAGAAGAAGCACAAGAGGAAGGAGAGTTACGCCATCTACATCTACAAGGTGTTGAAGCAGGTGCACCCCGACACCGGTATCTCCAGCAAGGCCATGTCGATCATGAACTCGTTCGTGAACGACATCTTCGAGCGGATCGCCGCCGAAGCTTCCCGTCTCGCCCACTACAACAAGAGATCGACCATCACGTCCAGGGAGGTGCAGACGTCCGTCAGGCTCCTGCTGCCCGGCGAGCTCGCCAAGCACGCCGTCAGTGAAGGCACCAAGGCCGTCACTAAATACACCAGCTCCAAGTGAGCGGTCGGTCGGTAGGCGGCTACCGAGAGCCGCCGCCGATGCTCCGTCTCAACGCCGCCCCGTGTCTGTGTACAGTGTTAAACCCAGTGCGTTTGTTCGTGTCTCTTGTTGACTGTGGTGCGTGTTAATTGTGTTAGTGTCATCGTATTGTGCATACATACACACATAAGTACACCTACCTACCTGTGCTGTGTGTGTGTCATGTATGTGCGTACGAGACGCGCATGATGCACGTGCTACGAGCAAACCACGACAAACGTCTGGACGCGCACGCACACCGTGGGATGGCAGGAGCAAAAACAAAAGGCCCTTTTCAGGGCCACAAATATGTTCATGTGATAAATTCACGTTTCTTTAAATTTGAATACAGTCAAAACGTTACCTACTATATTTACCTATCTGCCTACTGTTACATAGGTACATGCAAAATAAATACATACTCACTCACCTACTACACTTACCGCTTTGACAGTAAGCCTCCTGCGTACGTACACGACTACCTACGTAAGTAAATTTGTGTCATAATAATGACGAATTGAATGAAGACTTGTCAGGCATTATCCTACCTGCCTATCTGTCTATATATCTATACAATTAAGTACTTACTTATTAACTTTACAAATGCATCAACAAATACAACATGCACAGAAAACTTCCCGCGTAAAAGATAGCGTATTGAGACGATGCAACGCAAGTAAGTAAGTAGGTAGGTAGGTAGGTAGGTAGGTAGGTAGGTACATGAGTGAGACTGTTCTGAAGTTCCACAACAACTCATAATAACAACACACACCCTAGTAGTAGGAGAATTTTTAGAATACGAATCGTTAGAATTCTTTTTTTTTTTTTTTTTGTTATATATATATATATATATATATATATATATAATATGTCGAATCGTATTCTAAATAATAAAAAAAAAAAAAAAAAATCTCTTACTACACCGTTAGATTGGTGTTATTTTCATAAAAGTGATGCAGTCACATAAGTAGATTTTAAAAATATTAATAATATTGATTACTTTATAAACAATATTTTAGTTAGCTCGTTGTACTATAGAGGGCGCGCCGCGCGCGCGCTCACTCGTTCCCTCCTGTGCCCACCGGGCGCCGCCGTCCGATACGATGCTTCGGTATAAATACTCCGAGCGAGCGCGGATCGGTTTTATTCTCTCTCGTACGTTCGAAGTGTATAGGTGCGCGCGCGTCCGTTGCGTGTGTCTATAGTATTTTCAGTTGATTTTTATTATTTCCCTCTCGTTCCGTGTTTACAATGGCGCGTACTAAGCAGACCGCCCGTAAATCCACCGGTGGTAAGGCCCCGAGGAAACAGCTCGCCACCAAGGCTGCGCGCAAGAGCGCACCGGCCACCGGTGGCGTTAAGAAACCCCATCGCTACAGGCCCGGCACTGTGGCCCTCCGTGAGATTCGTCGCTACCAGAAGAGTACCGAACTGCTGATCCGCAAGCTTCCGTTCCAGCGTCTCGTGCGTGAGATCGCACAGGACTTCAAGACCGATCTCCGTTTCCAGAGCTCCGCTGTTATGGCGCTGCAGGAGGCTAGCGAAGCTTACCTCGTCGGTCTCTTCGAAGACACCAACTTGTGCGCGATTCACGCGAAGCGCGTCACCATCATGCCCAAGGACATCCAGTTGGCGCGCAGGATCAGAGGCGAGCGCGCTTAAACTGCTGGCTGACGTCACACAATACACATCGCCCTACGACACGTTGACTGCCTTCGTGCAGTGCACCGTGTCTGTGGCTGTGGCTGTGCGTTAACATAAAAGGCCCTTTTCAGGGCCACATATGTATCAGATTATTAAATGTTTCTTTATAACAGACGTCATAAAAAAAAAACGTTACTTACCTACCTACCTACCTACCACACACACTATGATATCCACATAAGCAACTAACACCTATATTAAGTAGGTACTTATTATATTTTACATAAAATCAGAGAAGTACATAAACTTGCAATAATATGGTATGCCTACCTACTTATACAATAGTCTCTACCAGATGATACCTTACATACTAGGGACACACACTATAATTATTATTATTATTTTTTTTTTTTGTTATAGTTTCATACCTATAAGTACATTAGATATTATTTCAGAATAATTATGGAGGGAATATTCGTAACTATCATAATCATCATTATGTACTATTGTTATGCATTTGATTTACGTACCTAACTATCGATTAAGTAAGTAAGTAAACTACATAGATTTGTACTACTTACTTAATAGTACTTATGTATATTAATATATATAGGAACCTACCTACAATACATAAATATATTATAGGTATTGGAAGTAAAATTTTGGATAACCTAATACATATTATAAGTTTAGTTTAGTACCTAAGTTCTGTTTTACGAAACAACTGACTAGAGACATCGTCCAACCGACCAACCAACCAGCGACGAGCGTCGACTCGCCTCGTCGCCCCGCGCACCCCCGCTGAGCTCCGCGCACAGTATAAATATAAGACGGTAATACTCAAAAACACACCAGTCGTTCGCTAGCTCGCTCGCGTCGCACCCGTGCTGTTATTATTATCATCGTGATTTTTAAAACCCCACTGTAAAGAAGATGACCGGTCGCGGTAAGGGAGGAAAGGGTCTGGGAAAAGGAGGAGCCAAGCGTCACAGGAAGGTACTTCGTGATAACATCCAAGGTATCACGAAGCCCGCCATCCGTCGTCTGGCTCGCAGAGGCGGCGTGAAGCGTATCTCCGGTCTGATCTACGAAGAGACTCGCGGTGTGCTTAAAGTGTTCCTAGAGAACGTCATTCGCGACGCTGTCACTTACACCGAGCACGCCAAGAGGAAGACCGTCACCGCCATGGACGTCGTCTACGCTCTGAAGCGCCAGGGTCGCACCCTGTACGGTTTCGGCGGTTAAACACCTGCATCTCCCGCGTGTACGGTGTTGCCTGCGCAACCAGCTCTGCATACCGTGGTGGACGTGTGTGTGTTGTGTTCGTTGTGAACATAATCATACCGTTCGACCATGCGTATATAGACGCGCACTTAAAAAAAGGCCCTTTTCAGGGCCGCATATGATTCGATACTATTAAATATGTTTCTTTACTGGAATTGTCTAAAAAACGTACCTACGGTCTCTACATACACATACATACATACATACCTACCTATCACCACCACTATACACGAACATACCATTATAAGTACCTACTAACTGTAGACACAAATACATTACTTAGTACTTAGGTTTTAGAGTTTGTCAGGGAGTTACCTCTACGTGAGGGAGGGGGTGAATATGAATGAAGTACTTACTTACTTGAATCAGTTTTATTGTTGGCTTAAAATTGAAATACCACCACTACTACTACTACTACTTATTTACTTACACACACGACATAGTAATGCCCTTGCTTATGTAGGTAAGTACGTAACTACACGGGCTAAGTTGACGTTTGTTCTACGGGTGAAAAGCCCATCGCCGCCCCACTGAGGTGTGTGTATAGGTTATACTGGAATTGAAAAACAAAACATTAGTAGACCATAATATTCAATACTTACGTTGTTTGTTTGTTGTGTAGAACATTTACCTACCTATTCGTTTGATCGCCCCTCGGTGAGAGTACCGTTTGTTTATAATAAAATATGTGGATGTCGTGTTGTTATCAGGTACCTACCTATTATTGCAATTTCGCTCTCGCATCTAATGAGGGTTTTTTTTTTTTTAGTTTTTGTATTATTTATTATTAGCCGTATCACAGGCAGCCTACTAGCCACTAATTGATGTCTGAAGAGAGTACCTATAGAGCCACGCACGGACGACGGGGGACAGCAGGCGCGCCCGCGCCCGAGTACGCGGACGCGGCTGCGACGACGTTCTCTTTGTTGTCTATTAATTACACATTGTTTAGTACGGTTTCTGATGCGATTGTAACAATATGTACACTGTCAACTCGTCGAAGGGCACTCTCGTCTTTTAATATCACTATATTAATAGGTTGCACGTCCTGGACGGAGTCGTCCGTCCTTAGCGGTTCGGCGCTCGCGGTGTTTTACGACGCTTCACTTTTAGGTCGATAATACCTTCGCGAGACTGTGTGATATCGACGGAGTCCTGTTACCACACAAGCTCGATATCCTCCTAGTTGACGCGTCGACGTTTATCGGCACCAACTATCACTTTTATAGAGAAAATAACGTTTTGAACACGACCCGACCTACGCTTCGTACGCAGTCGTCAAAATAAAACACCGCCACCGGCTGAACGACCACCTCACGCTCCCCGAATTCGCACACCCGCATCGTCAACTTCATGAACTATCCGAAACTGTAACACTGCGTCCCACTAAGGGCCGTTAACCATTCCTTTTATTTATTTTATTAGATACGTGTTAGTGAAAACTTTCAAGCGTTCATACGAGAAAACGTTCCGCGACATCGCGGCGCTCGTTACGGTAAAGTTTCGTCGTGCTTAGGCGTACGTATACGAAACTCTTGAAACCTATAAGTGGCGACATCTAAGTCTCTCTCTCTATAGATTTACCTACTCAGTCAGTGTGTTGTTTTAAGTGTGAAGTCCAAGCAATTTTATTAATATAATAAAATGGCAGACACCGCAGTTGCTACAGAGGCTCCCGCGCCCGCTACACCAGCGAAGAAGCAGGCGAGACAGGCCGGCGGCGCCGGTGCCGCGAAGAAACCGAAGGCGAAGCCTACCCATCCCAAAACATCTGAGATGGTCACCAACGCCATCAAGGAGATGAAGGAGCGCAGCGGATCTTCCCTGCAGGCGATCAAGAAGTACATCGCCGCGCAGTACAAGGTCGACGCGGAGAAATTGGCTCCGTTCATCAGGAAATACCTGAAGAGCGCCGTCGAATCTGGGGCACTGATCCAGACCAAGGGCAAGGGTGCCTCCGGTTCCTTCAAGCTCGAGTCGAAATCGTCCGCGGCCAAGAAACCCGCCGGCGCATCTGGCAAGGCCGCCGGCAAGGCGCCCGCCGCCGCCGCCGCGAAGGCCAAGAAGGCGACCGCCTCTGCGGCCGGCGCCAAGACCAAGAAGGCAGCAGCCGCCGCCGCGGCCGCCTCTGCCGCCTCCGGCTCACCTTCAAAGTCCAAAGCATCGGCCGCCGCCGCCGCCAAGGACAAGAAGGCCGCCGCCGCTAAGAAGAAGCCGGCACCCAAGAAGGCCGCCGCACCCGCTAAGGCGAAGGGAGGCGCAGCTCCCAAAGCTAAGAAGACAGCGAAGCCGCCAACCAAGAAACCTAAAGCGCCTAAACCCAAGAAGGCCGCGGCTACACCCAAGTCTAAGCCGGCAGCCAAGAAAGCGTCCGCCGCCAAGAAGTAAGCTGCGGTCGCGTTCGCGTTACACCGGCGACGGCGACGACGACGACGACAGCGCCGCGCGCAGAGTCGGCTGACCAGACCACCATCAATACACGCATCATACAACAACAACAACAGCAGCAGCAGCAGCAGCAGCAGCAGCAGCTGATGAGTGATAGTGACAAATGTGCGTGCGCGTCTTACCTACTGCGTGTGTGTTTATGTACTTACATACATAATGTTGTGTTGTTCGTATATAGAATAATACACTGTAGTAGAGAGAGGCGCGCGCGTGCTTTGTGCGTTTGTTTTCATCATCGTCCAACCGCGCGCACGCAGTACGTACGCGTCTATCGTCCTCGGGAAGGAGGGTGCGAAACGCGCTCGACGTGTCTCGAGCTCGTCCGACCGACCAACGATTCATCAGAAGCAGCAAGCAAGCAAGCAAGCAAGCAAGCAAGCAAGCAACTGAAGAAACCACGGACGGCGGCACCGAGATGCTTAGCGCGCGTGCATGCGCTCACCACACCAAAAAGCCCTTTTCAGGGCTAACAATACTATCATGAATATCAACAATATTCGTTTCTGTAACACAGACGAGTCAAAACGTTATAAATTAATAATAACATACGCACGCACGCACGCACCTACCTACCTACCTACCTACCTACCTACCTACCTACCTACCTACCTACCTACCTACCTACCTACCTACCTACCTACCTACATACATACATACATATATATACGAGATAACTCTCAAAATATAATATTAACTCTCTAGGTAGGAAATACAAATATAGTTAAATAAATAAATAAATAGATACATAAATACATAGGGTAGTTTAGGTTAGTCTTGTACAAAATAAGTTTGATTATTCAGAAATAAGTGAAAGTGGTTGGTTTTCAACCTACGTTCATAATTTCATATTGCATAGTCATTTCATGAGAGAAAAAATTATATGAACTGTAATAAAATCGTGGCAGTTCATTAAATAATAATCTGCTAAATCTCTACCCACCCCGTATCCATGGTGCAGTGTGTACTAGCGGAGAGCGAGCGCGCGCGCTTGCGCGTTTTGTGAATTAGTTTCGCTTGCTGTGTACCCCTCCCACTGACACAGCTACGCGGCGCGCGTATAAATAAAACGGCAACATAGCCCAACGGGCAGGCTCACTCAGACTCCGCGTCCGGCTGCCGTAGCGCACACTCGTGCTCTTGGCTCCGAATCGCTGTCCTTCCCGCGCCCCGCGCGCCCCCCCCCGTCTCGGTCTCGCTGCAGTGCTACGCCCGTAGCACTCGCAGCTACGCCGCACCCGCGTAGGCCACCGGCCTCGCCCCGTTTCGTAGCAGTGCTACGGTTTGTGCTCGCGCACAGACTAAGTGCTGCTACGAGCTCGCGTTTTAAAGCTCCTTCAGAGCAAAATCCACCGTTTTAAGTGGTACTTGGGGGAAACCTTACGGTGCCAACGAACCCAAGTGGGTGGTGACCCGCCACACCCGCCGACCCCCTTCAGGGCTAGGCAGATCGTCGGAAGGGCTCCGACTGCGGCCTTGGGGGGTCTCCTAGTCGCAGTCTGGTAGCATTTTAACCCCCGTTTGTCCACAGCTGCACCCGGGACGTCTGGGTGTTTCTACCCCAGCGGCCTGGACCGGTCGCAAGACCCTAGGGCCCTACCGCACATTGAGACTGGCGGTAGGTTTACAAGCTTAGGGCTCACCCTAGGTACTCACCTCCCTGCCTAAACCCGGCAGGGAGGGTTACTCATCCCCGGGCCCATCCACCCGGGGTGTTAGTGTTAGGTTTCAGTACGCTAGACGTACATAGTCCCCCCCCCCTCTAAGATCATGCTGGACGCCACGATAGTGGCGTTCTTTAAGGAGGTCCTCCTCAAGGACCCCGACATCATCGCCAAGTATGGCCCGAAACTCGCTGCCATGCAGCAATCCCCTCCCTCCCCACCGACTTTTTCCGACTCGGAAGAGTCGGTGCACTCGCCCGTCCTCATGGACACAGAGGAGGCCTCTTCTAAGCGCCTCCTTGACCCCCCTTCGGATGTGGAGTCCCTCCACTTCTCCTCCCCCGCCCCCTCCTCCGACGACGACGGCTTCACGCTGGCGTCAGGGAGGAGCAACAAAAGGCGGAAGAAGTTCTCTTCCGCCCAAAAGTCAAAGCTGGTGGCGACCGAACCGGCCCTAGCAGCACCCTCCCCCTCCCCCGCCGCAGTGACTTCCTCAGCCACTGCCCCCCCCCCGACTCCCTCATCATCCCAAAAGGATGCCTCTCCCAGCCTCAGTGCTGGACCAACCCCGACCACTTCTACCCTGAAGAAGGTACCCCCCCCTCCCCCTGTGTTCATCCAGGACAAGGGGCGTTGGACCGATGTGTCCAAATGGTGCGCCGAGCGCAAAATTAATTACACTAGCGCCCGCTCCACCCTCCAGGGTATCAAAGTGTCCATCCCGACGTCGAAAGACTACCGGGACCTCACCCTACTTCTCCGCCAGAGGGACGTGTCATTCCACACGTACTCCCTGCCGGAAGAACGCCAGATCCGAGTGGTGATTCGCCGTATCCCCAAGGAGATCACGGTCGCCGACATTAAGGCTGACCTCGAACTCCAATCGGTCCCTGTGGCAGAAGTCCACAGGATGCACCGTTCTCGAGGACAAGTCCCCTTCGACATGGTCCTCGTTGTCTGCCCTCCCACTGAGGGCCATCACCCGATCTTCCAGATAAAAAGTATCTGCAGCCTCACAGGCATCTCAATCGAGAAGCCTAAAAAGTCTGGCATCGTCGGTCAGTGTCACCGATGCCAGCTATATGGCCATTCTCAGAGTTTCTGCCATGCCAAGCCTAGATGCGTGAAGTGTCTGGGTGAACATGGCACGGAAAACTGCCCCCGTCCCAAGGACCGTACCCTGTGTACGGAACCTCCAAGCTGCGTTCTATGCGGCGAGTCCGGTCACCCAGCCAACTACCGTGGCTGCCCCAAGGCCCCCAAGTCCTCTTCCTCCAAATTGACGAAGCGCGCAGGCGCCCGTCAACTTAGGGAGACCCCCTCTCAAGGACCTCCTGCCCTTCCCGAGCGGCTAAGCCCCCAAAGGCCCAGCCCCTGGAACCTCCTAAACCACCAGAGTGCTTTCCCAGCTCTCGCGGCTACCAAGCCACCCACGCCTCCCGCCCCCACTAGGTTGGACCCCCGTTTAACCCGCTCCGCGGCGCCCAACCCCGCGCCCCCCACCACACCCGCACCCGCTGCTAGGGCTGCTCCCGCCGCACTCCCAGCGCCCCCCCCGACCTCAGCTACTCCCGCTCTTGATCCCTTCAATGTGATCACGAGCACATTCCTGACATTCGTCAGCCCCCGCGCCAGGAAAATGGCAAGCGAAATCGTCGCTGCCAGATACTCCGGCGACCTTTACCAAATTCAGGCGATCTATAACGCCTACCCTGACATAACTCAGGCTCTCACCTCTTTCGTCACTAAACCCAGTAATGGATAGAGGAATTGTATCTAGAACCAAACCCCGATCCCTCAGCATAGCCTATTTCAATGCCAATGGCATCCAAGGTCAAAAAGATGAGATCGCCACCTTCATCCGCGACCATCAAATTGACATCTTCCTCGTTCAAGAGACCTTCCTCAAGCCTAGTCATCGCAACCCGTCAATCGCGAACTATCGTATAGTTCGCAACGACAGATCGCGATGCCACAAAGGCGGCACTCTTATATACTATAAAAAAGAGCTCTACTGCATCCCAATGGATCCGCCCCCTCTTTCACGACTTGAAGTGTCCATCTGTCGGCTAGGCATGTCAGGACACCAACCAATCACAATAGTTTCAGCCTACATCCCTCCCACGACCTCTGCAGAGTACTCACAACCTCTGTCAAACGACCTCTCAGCCCTTCTTGGCTTAAGCGACTCCGTTATAATAGCGGGTGACCTTAACGCCAAACACCCCGCCTGGAACAGCACCAGGGTCTCCACCAGAGGCAAAATCCTATTTGACCTCTCCCCCATTCTGAACTTCGACGTCATCGGACCGATGACTCCCACCCACTTTCCGAACATTCCCAACCATACTCCAGACGTCCTCGACGTGGCACTCCTAAAGAACGTCAACCTACGGTTGAACGATTTAGAAGTGGTACAAGAGCTATCCTCTGACCACCGACCAGTCATTATCAGATTGGCCCCCCGTATTGGTCTCCCCGACCCCAATCATCCCCCCCAGACAAAAGTGGTAACGGACTGGAGGAAAGTAAGCGAACGCCTGAAATCCACCACATCCCCCCACTTAGACTCTATTCCTGATCAGTTCAACTCTATCGCGGACACGACGGCCGCGATCGACTCGCTCACGGAACACGTACAGTCAGTCCTGAACGACTGTTCAAGGGAGATTCCAGCGATGGATGACCATCAATGGAAACTGCCTGACGACTTGCGTGAACTACTGTGCGAGAAGAACGCGGCTGTCCGTGCTTACAGCAGCTTTCCCTGCGATGCGAACAAAGCCCATATGCGTTACTTACAGAGATCTGTGAGGACTCGCATATCGGAGTGGCGTGAAGTCAAATGGGATAAGACGCTGAGCGATCTTGAACCCACACATCAGGCATTCTGGGATCTTCAAAGGAGACTCAGATCTCAAGAGATAGTCTCCATGCCCCCACTGACCCGCCCTGACAAAACCATTGCCTTCGACGACAATGACAAGGCCGAATGCCTGGCCGACAGTCTCGAAGCCCAGTGTACACCTAGCTCCCTACCCGTAGACCAAGCCCATCTCTCTGAGGTTGACGCGGAAGTCGAACGCAAAGCCTCCCTCCCACCTGTCGAGGACCCTGATAATCCTCTGCCACCCGTCACTCCAGACGAAGTGCAGGATATCATCAAGCGCCTCAAACCTAGAAAAGCCCCTGGCTCAGACGGAATCACTAACAGAGTGATTCAACTCTTCCCTGCCCAAATAATAATGCTACTGGTCACCATCTTCAATGGCGCCATGAGCAACAACATCTTCCCACAAGCGTGGAAAGAAGCCACTGTTATCGGCATTCCCAAGCCCGGCAAACCCAAATCGGAACCTTCGAGTTACCGCCCCATCAGTCTGCTCAGTGTTCTCGGTAAGGTCTACGAGAGGCTTATTTATAAGCGTCTTAGAGACTACGCCGAAACAAAGGGCCTTATCCCAGATGAACAATTCGGTTTTCGGACCCAACACTCCTGCGTCCAGCAGGTCCACCGCATCACCGAACATATACACGCAGGTTTCCTACGCGGGTATATGACAGGTGCAGTCTTCTTCGATATAGCGAAAGCCTTCGACAAGGTCTGGCACAATGGCTTAATCTACAAGCTATACCAACTCAAAGTGCCTGACCGTCTTGTGCTCATCATACGAGACTTTCTGTCGAACCGCACCTTCCGCTATAAAGTTGAAGGAGCGATATCCTCCCCACACCCCATCCGAGCAGGTGTACCCCAGGGCTCTGTACTTGCCCCACTCATCTTCACGCTGTTCACCAGCGATATCCCCACAAGTAAAAAGGCCCAGTTGGCCCTATTCGCTGACGACACAGCCATTTTCTACACTGGTCGCAGCCTAGTCCAGATCTCACTCACACTCCAAACCGCTGTCAACAAACTCGCTGACTGGTTCAGGAAGTGGAGAATAGAGGTCAATCCCGACAAAAGTCAAGCAGTTCTCTTTTCAAAACCGCGACATAAACCCAACCCCCCCCGACCTATCACCCTGTTCAGCAAGCCGATCCCTTGGGAAAAGCAAGCTAAATACCTGGGAGTAATACTCGACAGGCACCTTTCCTTCGCAGAGCACATAAAGACGGTTCGCTCGCGCGCCGCTTTCGCTCTCGGCAGACTCCACTCCGTTCTCAATGCACGCAGCAAATTGTCACTAAGATGCAAGATGCGCATCTACACTGCGTGCATTAGGCCCATAATGACCTACGCCTGTGTAGTCTTCGCTCACGCGAAACCCCACCACATCCACAGGATGCAGACCCTCCAAAACCGCTTCCTCCGTAAGGCTACGGGATCCCCTTGGTTCGTTCGAAATGAGATCCTCCATCTTGACCTCAAAATCCCCACCATCAAACAATTCATGAAACGTCTTTCCAAGAGTTTCTTTGATACCGCCGCCAAACATCGCAACCCACTGGTTGTCGAGGCCACCAAATACACCCCATCCCATATCAGCAAACTTCGCCGTCCAAGGCATGCTCTCTCCGAACCTGACGACCCCATAACTCTCCTCCAGGAGAAAAACAAAGCGACCAGTACAGTGCACAAACACAGAACTCCGTCATTCCGACCTCGCCGCCGAGGTCCCTCGCGACGTCCCCAAGTAAATGCTTCCCCCCGACCCTTGCTCGAAGAACGGCCAGCCCGCGCCGCAGCTGAGCCTGTAGCTTTAAATTCCCGACTGTGACCTCTGAGTTTGTTTCGGCATTTCTTCTCAGAGCAGTCAGATAGGAAATGCCGGCCTCATCAAGCTTAAATAATATTACTATGATCCAGCCTGTCCCATCTTGCTGCCCTCCCCCAGCGACGCCCTAAGCCGAGGTTCGTACCCCAAAGGGGGTGCCCTTAGCGTGTAGTCGCTTAGTATACTAGTTTTACGCCCCTGGCTGGAGGCTTTGAGTTTACTTAAGGCAACCACAGGATAGTCCGGTTAAGTAGTCACGACCTCTATAGGTCAACTACGAGATGCCATATAGGAAAAAAAAAAAAAAAAAAAAAAAGCCCAACGGGCATTTATAACCAGATTCCTTCGGCGCGCGCACTGTTGTACGCGTGTTTCGTTGTTTTCGTGAGTTGTTATATAAACAAATACTTCAATTATGTCTGGTCGCGGTAAAGGTGGCAAGGTGAAGGGAAAGGCAAAGTCCCGTTCCAACCGTGCTGGTCTCCAGTTCCCTGTGGGTCGTATTCACAGGCTGCTGCGTAACGGAAACTACGCCGAGCGCGTGGGTGCCGGCGCTCCCGTCTACTTGGCCGCCGTGATGGAGTATCTGGCTGCTGAGGTCCTCGAGTTGGCCGGCAACGCCGCGAGAGACAACAAGAAGACCAGGATCATCCCGCGTCATCTTCAATTGGCCATCCGCAACGACGAGGAGTTGAACAAGCTGCTCTCCGGTGTGACGATCGCTCAAGGTGGTGTGCTGCCGAACATCCAGGCCGTGCTACTGCCCAAGAAGACCGAGAAGAAGGCTTAAACGTGGTGCCGCGACGTGTCTGAACGTGGTGCTTCGTGCGAGTGCCCCCGCACGCGTACTTCGATATAATATTTATGCCTAAAACCCATAAATCTATTATGTCGGTTGCGCGATGCTCTCCGCTCGTATGCATTCAAAACAAAAGGCCCTTTTCAGGGCCACAATATGATTCGTCAAATATATAACAGAGACAGTTTCTTTAACGGTGTTGTCGTCAAACAAAAACGTACATACATACATACATACATACATACATACATACATACATAAATCCATCCATCCATCCATCCATCCATCCATCCACCTACCTACCTACCTACCTACCTCACGCACTCGCTTTACTTAATTACTACAAGTTAAAAACCTTACACATAATATTATTGATTGATTGAATTAATGTGAAAATGAGAAAGTTACCGAGTACCTACCTACCTACCTACCTTCCTATTATAGTAGATCAATTATAAATAAATTAGCTAATGGTGGCTTGCCCTCTCCTCATGATGAGCTAATTATGTTATTAGGTGGTACTCATTAGGTGTATTTTACACACGGTATCATTATGAGCAGTACAGTTAATGCTGTCGGTATGTACCTGAGTGAGTAAGTATAACAGAAATTATTTTAGCTACGTTTGTTTACTTATATTTTATTATAAAATAACGTAAAATGTTATTATTACATCTCATTCAAATGCATTACAAAAATAATTTATTTATTACTTACATACTTATAAAATTTTGAATTAGATTAGTCTAGATTAGAGAACGTTGTTTTCTTGAATTTATTTTCTTTAATGACGAACGAACACAAGCGTCGCCCCGCTCCCTTCGCCTCCCTCCCGGGCATCCCCTCTCCCCGCGCTCGATCTACACTCTGGCTTAGGAGCGTTGTGATTGGTCCGCCGCTGCGTCGAATTTCTCACCGCCTGCCGCAACAGCGAGCCGCGAGCGCCCATATAAATACAACTGTTAGTTACGTCTACGTTTTTATACTGCGACTGAACTCCGTTTCGGTAGCACGTGTACTCGAAAAATTTCATAATGCCGCCCAAGACAAGTGGTAAAGCCGCCAAGAAGTCTGGCAAAGCCCAGAAGAACATCTCTAAGACCGACAAGAAGAAGAAGAAGCACAAGAGGAAGGAGAGTTACGCCATCTACATCTACAAGGTGTTGAAGCAGGTGCACCCCGACACCGGTATCTCCAGCAAGGCCATGTCGATCATGAACTCGTTCGTGAACGACATCTTCGAGCGGATCGCCGCCGAAGCTTCCCGTCTCGCCCACTACAACAAGAGATCGACCATCACGTCCAGGGAGGTGCAGACGTCCGTCAGGCTCCTGCTGCCCGGCGAGCTCGCCAAGCACGCCGTCAGTGAAGGCACCAAGGCCGTCACTAAATACACCAGCTCCAAGTGAGCGGTCGGTCGGTAGGCGGCTACCGAGAGCCGCCGCCGATGCTCCGTCTCAACGCCGCCCCGTGTCTGTGTACAGTGTTAAACCCAGTGCGTTTGTTCGTGTCTCTTGTTGACTGTGGTGCGTGTTAATTGTGTTAGTGTCATCGTATTGTGCATACATACACACATAAGTACACCTACCTACCTGTGCTGTGTGTGTGTCATGTATGTGCGTACGAGACGCGCATGATGCACGTGCTACGAGCAAACCACGACAAACGTCTGGACGCGCACGCACACCGTGGGATGGCAGGAGCAAAAACAAAAGGCCCTTTTCAGGGCCACAAATATGTTCATGTGATAAATTCACGTTTCTTTAAATTTGAATACAGTCAAAACGTTACCTACTATATTTACCTATCTGCCTACTGTTACATAGGTACATGCAAAATAAATACATACTCACTCACCTACTACACTTACCGCTTTGACAGTAAGCCTCCTGCGTACGTACACGACTACCTACGTAAGTAAATTTGTGTCATAATAATGACGAATTGAATGAAGACTTGTCAGGCATTATCCTACCTGCCTATCTGTCTATATATCTATACAATTAAGTACTTACTTATTAACTTTACAAATGCATCAACAAATACAACATGCACAGAAAACTTCCCGCGTAAAAGATAGCGTATTGAGACGATGCAACGCAAGTAAGTAAGTAGGTAGGTAGGTAGGTAGGTAGGTAGGTAGGTACATGAGTGAGACTGTTCTGAAGTTCCACAACAACTCATAATAACAACACACACCCTAGTAGTAGGAGAATTTTTAGAATACGAATCGTTAGAATTCTTTTTTTTTTTTTTTTTGTTATATATATATATATATATATATATATATATAATATGTCGAATCGTATTCTAAATAATAAAAAAAAAAAAAAAAAATCTCTTACTACACCGTTAGATTGGTGTTATTTTCATAAAAGTGATGCAGTCACATAAGTAGATTTTAAAAATATTAATAATATTGATTACTTTATAAACAATATTTTAGTTAGCTCGTTGTACTATAGAGGGCGCGCCGCGCGCGCGCTCACTCGTTCCCTCCTGTGCCCACCGGGCGCCGCCGTCCGATACGATGCTTCGGTATAAATACTCCGAGCGAGCGCGGATCGGTTTTCAAAAATCGTTCCCACCCCGACCCTTGCTCGATGAAGTGCCAGCCCGCGCCGCAGCTGAGCCTGTAGCTTTAAACTCCCGACTGTGACCTCTGAGTTTGTTTCGGCATTTCTTCTCAGAGCAGTCAGATAGGAAATGCCGGCCCCATCAAGCTTAAATAATAAAAATCTGATCCAGCCTGTCCCATCTTGCTGCCCTCTCCAGCGACGCCCTAAGCCGAGGTTCGTACCCCACAGGGGGTGCCCTTAGCGTGTAGTCGCTTAATATAGTAGATATTCGCCCTGGCTGGAGGCTTTGAGTTTTCTTAAGGCAACCACAGGATAGTCCGGTTAAGTAGTCACGACCTCTCAAGGTCAACTACGAGATGCCATTTCTAAAAAAAAAAAAAAAAAAAAAAAAAACGGATCGGTTTTATTCTCTCTCGTACGTTCGAAGTGTATAGGTGCGCGCGCGTCCGTTGCGTGTGTCTATAGTATTTTCAGTTGATTTTTATTATTTCCCTCTCGTTCCGTGTTTACAATGGCGCGTACTAAGCAGACCGCCCGTAAATCCACCGGTGGTAAGGCCCCGAGGAAACAGCTCGCCACCAAGGCTGCGCGCAAGAGCGCACCGGCCACCGGTGGCGTTAAGAAACCCCATCGCTACAGGCCCGGCACTGTGGCCCTCCGTGAGATTCGTCGCTACCAGAAGAGTACCGAACTGCTGATCCGCAAGCTTCCGTTCCAGCGTCTCGTGCGTGAGATCGCACAGGACTTCAAGACCGATCTCCGTTTCCAGAGCTCCGCTGTTATGGCGCTGCAGGAGGCTAGCGAAGCTTACCTCGTCGGTCTCTTCGAAGACACCAACTTGTGCGCGATTCACGCGAAGCGCGTCACCATCATGCCCAAGGACATCCAGTTGGCGCGCAGGATCAGAGGCGAGCGCGCTTAAACTGCTGGCTGACGTCACACAATACACATCGCCCTACGACACGTTGACTGCCTTCGTGCAGTGCACCGTGTCTGTGGCTGTGGCTGTGCGTTAACATAAAAGGCCCTTTTCAGGGCCACATATGTATCAGATTATTAAATGTTTCTTTATAACAGACGTCATAAAAAAAAAACGTTACTTACCTACCTACCTACCTACCACACACACTATGATATCCACATAAGCAACTAACACCTATATTAAGTAGGTACTTATTATATTTTACATAAAATCAGAGAAGTACATAAACTTGCAATAATATGGTATGCCTACCTACTTATACAATAGTCTCTACCAGATGATACCTTACATACTAGGGACACACACTATAATTATTATTATTATTTTTTTTTTTTGTTATAGTTTCATACCTATAAGTACATTAGATATTATTTCAGAATAATTATGGAGGGAATATTCGTAACTATCATAATCATCATTATGTACTATTGTTATGCATTTGATTTACGTACCTAACTATCGATTAAGTAAGTAAGTAAACTACATAGATTTGTACTACTTACTTAATAGTACTTATGTATATTAATATATATAGGAACCTACCTACAATACATAAATATATTATAGGTATTGGAAGTAAAATTTTGGATAACCTAATACATATTATAAGTTTAGTTTAGTACCTAAGTTCTGTTTTACGAAACAACTGACTAGAGACATCGTCCAACCGACCAACCAACCAGCGACGAGCGTCGACTCGCCTCGTCGCCCCGCGCACCCCCGCTGAGCTCCGCGCACAGTATAAATATAAGACGGTAATACTCAAAAACACACCAGTCGTTCGCTAGCTCGCTCGCGTCGCACCCGTGCTGTTATTATTATCATCGTGATTTTTAAAACCCCACTGTAAAGAAGATGACCGGTCGCGGTAAGGGAGGAAAGGGTCTGGGAAAAGGAGGAGCCAAGCGTCACAGGAAGGTACTTCGTGATAACATCCAAGGTATCACGAAGCCCGCCATCCGTCGTCTGGCTCGCAGAGGCGGCGTGAAGCGTATCTCCGGTCTGATCTACGAAGAGACTCGCGGTGTGCTTAAAGTGTTCCTAGAGAACGTCATTCGCGACGCTGTCACTTACACCGAGCACGCCAAGAGGAAGACCGTCACCGCCATGGACGTCGTCTACGCTCTGAAGCGCCAGGGTCGCACCCTGTACGGTTTCGGCGGTTAAACACCTGCATCTCCCGCGTGTACGGTGTTGCCTGCGCAACCAGCTCTGCATACCGTGGTGGACGTGTGTGTGTTGTGTTCGTTGTGAACATAATCATACCGTTCGACCATGCGTATATAGACGCGCACTTAAAAAAAGGCCCTTTTCAGGGCCGCATATGATTCGATACTATTAAATATGTTTCTTTACTGGAATTGTCTAAAAAACGTACCTACGGTCTCTACATACACATACATACATACATACCTACCTATCACCACCACTATACACGAACATACCATTATAAGTACCTACTAACTGTAGACACAAATACATTACTTAGTACTTAGGTTTTAGAGTTTGTCAGGGAGTTACCTCTACGTGAGGGAGGGGGTGAATATGAATGAAGTACTTACTTACTTGAATCAGTTTTATTGTTGGCTTAAAATTGAAATACCACCACTACTACTACTACTACTTATTTACTTACACACACGACATTTTTTTTTTTTTTTTTTTTAGAAATGGCATCTCGTAGTTGACCTTGAGAGGTCGTGACTACTTAACCGGACTATCCTGTGGTTGCCTTAAGAAAACTCAAAGCCTCCAGCCAGGGCGAATATCTACTATATTAAGCGACTACACGCTAAGGGCACCCCCTGTGGGGTACGAACCTCGGCTTAGGGCGTCGCTGGAGAGGGCAGCAAGATGGGACAGGCTGGATCAGATTTTTATTATTTAAGCTTGATGGGGCCGGCATTTCCTATCTGACTGCTCTGAGAAGAAATGCCGAAACAAACTCAGAGGTCACAGTCGGGAGTTTAAAGCTACAGGCTCAGCTGCGGCGCGGGCTGGCACTTCATCGAGCAAGGGTCGGGGTGGGGTATTTAATTGGGGACGTCGCGAGGGACCTCGTCGGCGAGGTCGGAATGTCGGTTTTTTGTTTTTGTGTACTGTACTAGTTGCCTTGTTACTCTCCTGGAGGAGGGTGATGGAGTCGTCAGGGTCTAAGAGAACATGCCTTGGACGGCGACGTTTGCTGATTTGGGAGGGAGTATACCTGGCGGCCTCGACAACCAGGGGGTTGCGATGCTTGGCGGCGGTATCAAAGAAACGCTTGGAAAGGCGTTTCATGAATTGTTGGATAGTGGGGATTTTGAGGTCAACATGGAGGATCTCATTTCGGACGAACCAGGGGGATCCCGTAGCCTTTCGGAGGAAACGGTTTTGAAGGGCCTGCATCCTATGGAGGTGGTGGGGCTTTGCGTGTGCGAAGACTACACAGGCATATGTCATTATTGGACGAATGCACGCTGTATAAATGCGCAATTTGCACTTTAGTGACAATTTGCTGCGTGCATTGAGAACGGAGTGAAGTCTGCCTAGAGCGAAAGCGGCGCGCGAGCGGACCGTTTTTATATGCTCTGCGAAGGAGAGATGCCTGTCGAGTATGACTCCTAGGTATTTGGCTCGCTTTTCCCAAGGGATCGGCTTGCCGAACATGGAGATAGGTCGGGGGGGTATGGGGTTGCGTCGCGGTCTGGAGTAGAGAACCGCTTGACTCTTGTCAGGGTTGACTTCTATTCTCCACTTCCTAAACCAAGCAGCGAGTTTGTTGACTGCGGTTTGGAGAGTGAGAGATATCTGGACTAGGCTGCGGCCGGAGTAAAAAATGGCAGTATCGTCTGCGAACAGTGCCAACTGAGCCTTTTTGTTTGTGGGGATATCGCTAGTGAACAGCGTGAAAATGAGTGGGGCAAGTACAGAGCCCTGGGGGACTCCTGCTCGGATGGGGTGTGGGGAGGATAGCGCTCCTTCCACTTTGTAGCGGAATGTGCGGTTTGACAGAAAGTCTCGTAGGATGAGCACGAGACGGTCGGGCACACCGAGTTGGTATAGCTTGTATATTAAGCCATTATGCCAGACTTTGTCAAAGGCCTTCGCTATGTCGAAGTAAATCACACCTGTCATATAACTGCGTTGGAATCCCGCGTGTATATGTTCGGTGATACGGTGGACTTGCTGTACGCAGGAGTGTTGGGTTCGAAAACCAAATTGCTCGTTGGGGATAAGGCCCTTTGTTTCAGCATAGTCTCTGAGACGCTTATAAATAAGCCTCTCGTAAACCTTACCGAGGACATTGAGCAAACTGATGGGGCGGTAACTCGAAGGTTCCGTTTTGGGCTTGCCGGGCTTAGGGATGCCGATAACGGTGGCTTGTTTCCACGTTTGTGGGAAAATATTATTGCTCATGGCACCGTTGAAGATGGTGACCAGTAGCATTATTAGTTGGGCAGGGAATAGCTGGATCACTCTATTGGTGATTCCGTCTGAGCCGGGTGCTTTTTTAGGTTTGAGACCTTTGATTATATCCTGCACCTCGTCAGGAGTGACGGGGGGCAGAGGATTATCAGGGTCTTCGACGGGTGGGAGGGAGGCTCTACGTTCAACCTCCGCTTCGACCTCCGCGAGGTGGGCTTGGTCTACTGGTTGGGAGCTGGGTGTGCATTGGGCTTCGAGGCTGTCAGCCAGGCATTCAGCCTTTTCTATGTCATCGAAGGCGATGGATTTGTCAGGGCGGACCAGTGGAGGCATGGAGGTTGTGTCTCGAGATCTGAATCTCTTTTGAAGTTCCCAGAAAGCCTGGTGAGTGGGTTCGAGATCGCTCAGTGTCTTATCCCATTTGATTTCACGCCACTCCGATATGCGAGTTCTTACAGATCTCTGTAAGTAACGCATATGAGCTTTGTTCGCGTCGCAGGGAAAGCTACTGTATGCACGGACAGCCGCGTTCTTTTCGTTCAGCAGTTCACGCAAGTCAGCAGGTAAATTCCATTGATGGTCATCCACCAATGGAATCTCCCTGGAACAGTCGTTCAAGACCGACTGTACGTGTTCCGTGAGCGAGTCAATCGCAGCCGTCGTGTCCGCGATAGAGTTGAACTGGCCGGGGATGGTGTCTAAGTGGGGGGATGTGGTGGATTTCAGGCACTCGCTTACTTTCCTCCAGTCCGTTACCACTTTTGTCTGGGCGGGTTGGTTGGGATCAGGGAGACCCAGGCGGGGGGCCATATGAATGATGACTGGTCGGTGGTCAGAGGAGAGCTCTTGTACCACTTCTATAGTGACTAACCGTAGGTTGACATTTTTTAGAAGTGTTACGTCGAGGACGTCGGGAGTGTGGTTTGGGTCGTGTGGAAAGTGAGTGGGAGTCATTGGTCCAATGACATCAAAGTTTAGAGTGGGGGAGAGGTCAAACAGGAGTTTGCCTCTGGTAGAGATCCTGGTGCTATTCCACGCAGGGTGTTTAGCGTTGAGATCCCCCGCTATAATGACGGAGTCACTCAAGCCAAGAAGGATGGAGAGGTCGTTTGTCAAAGGTTGGGGGTCGTCTGCAGAGTTTTGCGGAGGGAGGTATACCGAAACTAGGGTGATCGGTTGATGGCCTGACATGCCTAGCCGACAGATGGACACTTCAAGTCGTGAAAGAGGAGGAGGGTCCAGTGGGATGCAGTGCAGTTCCTTTTTATAAAAGATTAGTGTGCCGCCTTTGTGACACCGCGACCTGTCGTTACGAACCATACGATAGTTTGCAACTGAAGGGTTACGGTGGCTAGGCTTGAGGAAGGTCTCTTGAACGAGGAAGATGTCTATTTGATGGTCGCGGAGGAAGGTGGCGATCTCATCTCTTTGACCTTGAATGCCATTGGCATTGAAGTAGGCTAACCTAAGGGATCGGGGTTTGGTTCTGGCGATGAGTCCTCTATCCATTGTTGTTATTAGGTTTGGTTATAAAGGCCGTGAGTGCCTGGGTAATTTCGGGGTAGGCGTTGTAAATAGCCTGAATTTGAAAGAGGTCGCCGGAGTTTCTGGCAGCGATGATTTCGCTTGCCATTTTCTTGGCGCGGGGGGTAACGAATGTTAGAAATGTGCTTGTGATCACATTGAAGGGATCACAAGCAGGAGTAGTTGAGGTCGGGGGGGGCGCTGAAGGTACGACGGGTGCTGTCCTAGCAGCGGGTGCGAGTGTGGGGGGGGGCACAGGGTTGGGCGCATCGGGACGGGTGATTCGCGGGTCCAGCCTTGCGTGGGCGGGAGGCGAGAACGGCTTGGTAGCCGTGAGAGCTGGGAAAGCTCTCTGGTGGTTTAACATATTCCACGGGCTGGGCCTTTGAGGGCTTAGTCGCTCGGGAAGGGTTGAGGGCCCTTGTGACGGGGTTTCCCTGATTTGACGAGCGTCTGCGCGCTTTGTCAATTTGGGGGAGGACGATTTTGGGGCCTTTGGGCAGCCGCGATAATTGGCCGGGTGGCCTGTTTCGCCGCATAGAACGCAGCTTGGAGGTTCCGTACACAGGGTACGGTCCTTGGGACGGGGGCAGTTTTCCGTGCCATGTTCTCCCAGACACTTCACGCATCTAGGCTTGGCATGGCAGAAACTCTGAGAGTGGCCATATAGCTGGCATCGGTGACACTGACCGACGATGCCAGACTTTTTAGGCTTCTCGATTGAGATGCCTGTGAGGCTGCAGATACTTTTTATCTGGAAGATCGGATGATGGCCCTCAGTGGGAGGGCAGACTACGAGGACCATGTCGAAGGGGACTTGTCCTCGTGAACGGTGCATCCTGTGGACTTCTGCCACAGGGACCGATTGGAGTTCGAGGTCAGCCTTGATGTCGGCGACCGTGATCTCCTTGGGGATACGGCGAATCACCACTCGGATCTGTCGTTCTTCCGGCAGGGAGTACGTGTGGAATGACACGTCCCTCTGGCGGAGAAGTAGGGTGAGGTCCCGGTAGTCTTTCGACGTCGGGATGGACACTTTGATACCCTGGAGGGTAGAGCGGGCGCTAGTGTAGTTAATTTTGCGCTCGGCGCACCATTTGGACACATCGGTCCAACGCCCCTTGTCCTGGATGAACACAGGGGGAGGGGGGGGGACTTTCCTTGGGGCGGAGGAGGGGCCAGCACTTTGGCTTGGGGCGGAGGAGGGGCCAGCACTTTGGCTGGGGGGAGAGTCCTTTTGGCAGGACTGAGATGTCGTGGGGGGGGTAGTGGCAGGAGCTGCCGGTGAGTCGGGGGCGAGGTATAGGGGAGACAGGGCTGCCTCAGTCGCAGGGATCTTGGCTGCCTGCGTGGAGGAGGTCTGCTTCCTCTTTCTTTTGCTCCTTTTTCCAGACGACGCCAGTATATAGCCGTCGTCGTCGGAGGAGGGGGAGGAGTCGGTGGAGTGCTGGGACTCTAGGTCCGAGTCGTCACGTGGACGTTTAGAGGACGCGTCTTCAGCGTCCATGGCCGCTGGAGAGCCGATTGGGCTGTCCAGCTCCGAGTCCGAAAAGGTCGGTTGGGGGGGGGAGGTATGCTGCATAGCAGCGAACTTAGCGCCATATTTGGCGATGAAGTCGGGGTCCTTAAAAAGGACCTCTTTGAAGAACGCCACTATCATGGCGTCCTGCATGGTCTTAGGGGGGGGGGGGGGACTATGTACGTCTAGCGTACTGAGACCTAACACTAACTCCCCGGGTGGGTGGGCCCGGGGATGAGTAACCCTCCCTGCCGGGTTTAGGCAGGGAGGTGAGTGCCTAAGGTGGGCCCTAAGCTTGTGTTCCTACCGCCAATCTTAATGTGCGGTAGGGCCCTATGGGTCTTTCGACCGATCCGGGCCGCTGGGGTAGACACACCCAGTCGTCCCGGGTGCAGCTGTGGACAAACGGGGTTAAGATGCTACCAGACTGCGACTAGGAGATCCCCCAAGGTCGCAGTCGGAGCCCTTCCGACGGTTTTGCCTAGCCCTGAAGGGGGTCGGCGGGTGTGGCGGGTCTCCACCCACTTGGGTTTGTTGTCACCGTTAGGTTTCCCCCAAGTACCACTTAAAACGGTGGTTAGTAGACCATAATATTCAATACTTACGTTGTTTGTTTGTTGTGTAGAACATTTACCTACCTATTCGTTTGATCGCCCCTCGGTGAGAGTACCGTTTGTTTATAATAAAATATGTGGATGTCGTGTTGTTATCAGGTACCTACCTATTATTGCAATTTCGCTCTCGCATCTAATGAGGGTTTTTTTTTTTTTAGTTTTTGTATTATTTATTATTAGCCGTATCACAGGCAGCCTACTAGCCACTAATTGATGTCTGAAGAGAGTACCTATAGAGCCACGCACGGACGACGGGGGACAGCAGGCGCGCCCGCGCCCGAGTACGCGGACGCGGCTGCGACGACGTTCTCTTTGTTGTCTATTAATTACACATTGTTTAGTACGGTTTCTGATGCGATTGTAACAATATGTACACTGTCAACTCGTCGAAGGGCACTCTCGTCTTTTAATATCACTATATTAATAGGTTGCACGTCCTGGACGGAGTCGTCCGTCCTTAGCGGTTCGGCGCTCGCGGTGTTTTACGACGCTTCACTTTTAGGTCGATAATACCTTCGCGAGACTGTGTGATATCGACGGAGTCCTGTTACCACACAAGCTCGATATCCTCCTAGTTGACGCGTCGACGTTTATCGGCACCAACTATCACTTTTATAGAGAAAATAACGTTTTGAACACGACCCGACCTACGCTTCGTACGCAGTCGTCAAAATAAAACACCGCCACCGGCTGAACGACCACCTCACGCTCCCCGAATTCGCACACCCGCATCGTCAACTTCATGAACTATCCGAAACTGTAACACTGCGTCCCACTAAGGGCCGTTAACCATTCCTTTTATTTATTTTATTAGATACGTGTTAGTGAAAACTTTCAAGCGTTCATACGAGAAAACGTTCCGCGACATCGCGGCGCTCGTTACGGTAAAGTTTCGTCGTGCTTAGGCGTACGTATACGAAACTCTTGAAACCTATAAGTGGCGACATCTAAGTCTCTCTCTCTATAGATTTACCTACTCAGTCAGTGTGTTGTTTTAAGTGTGAAGTCCAAGCAATTTTATTAATATAATAAAATGGCAGACACCGCAGTTGCTACAGAGGCTCCCGCGCCCGCTACACCAGCGAAGAAGCAGGCGAGACAGGCCGGCGGCGCCGGTGCCGCGAAGAAACCGAAGGCGAAGCCTACCCATCCCAAAACATCTGAGATGGTCACCAACGCCATCAAGGAGATGAAGGAGCGCAGCGGATCTTCCCTGCAGGCGATCAAGAAGTACATCGCCGCGCAGTACAAGGTCGACGCGGAGAAATTGGCTCCGTTCATCAGGAAATACCTGAAGAGCGCCGTCGAATCTGGGGCACTGATCCAGACCAAGGGCAAGGGTGCCTCCGGTTCCTTCAAGCTCGAGTCGAAATCGTCCGCGGCCAAGAAACCCGCCGGCGCATCTGGCAAGGCCGCCGGCAAGGCGCCCGCCGCCGCCGCCGCGAAGGCCAAGAAGGCGACCGCCTCTGCGGCCGGCGCCAAGACCAAGAAGGCAGCAGCCGCCGCCGCGGCCGCCTCTGCCGCCTCCGGCTCACCTTCAAAGTCCAAAGCATCGGCCGCCGCCGCCGCCAAGGACAAGAAGGCCGCCGCCGCTAAGAAGAAGCCGGCACCCAAGAAGGCCGCCGCACCCGCTAAGGCGAAGGGAGGCGCAGCTCCCAAAGCTAAGAAGACAGCGAAGCCGCCAACCAAGAAACCTAAAGCGCCTAAACCCAAGAAGGCCGCGGCTACACCCAAGTCTAAGCCGGCAGCCAAGAAAGCGTCCGCCGCCAAGAAGTAAGCTGCGGTCGCGTTCGCGTTACACCGGCGACGGCGACGACGACGACGACAGCGCCGCGCGCAGAGTCGGCTGACCAGACCACCATCAATACACGCATCATACAACAACAACAACAGCAGCAGCAGCAGCAGCAGCAGCAGCAGCTGATGAGTGATAGTGACAAATGTGCGTGCGCGTCTTACCTACTGCGTGTGTGTTTATGTACTTACATACATAATGTTGTGTTGTTCGTATATAGAATAATACACTGTAGTAGAGAGAGGCGCGCGCGTGCTTTGTGCGTTTGTTTTCATCATCGTCCAACCGCGCGCACGCAGTACGTACGCGTCTATCGTCCTCGGGAAGGAGGGTGCGAAACGCGCTCGACGTGTCTCGAGCTCGTCCGACCGACCAACGATTCATCAGAAGCAGCAAGCAAGCAAGCAAGCAACTGAAGAAACCACGGACGGCGGCACCGAGATGCTTAGCGCGCGTGCATGCGCTCACCACACCAAAAAGCCCTTTTCAGGGCTAACAATACTATCATGAATATCAACAATATTCGTTTCTGTAACACAGACGAGTCAAAACGTTATAAATTAATAATAACATACGCACGCACGCACGCACCTACCTACCTACCTACCTACCTACCTACCTACCTACCTACATACATACATACATATATATACGAGATAACTCTCAAAATATAATATTAACTCTCTAGGTAGGAAATACAAATATAGTTAAATAAATAAATAAATAGATACATAAATACATAGGGTAGTTTAGGTTAGTCTTGTACAAAATAAGTTTGATTATTCAGAAATAAGTGAAAGTGGTTGGTTTTCAACCTACGTTCATAATTTCATATTGCATAGTCATTTCATGAGAGAAAAAATTATATGAACTGTAATAAAATCGTGGCAGTTCATTAAATAATAATCTGCTAAATCTCTACCCACCCCGTATCCATGGTGCAGTGTGTACTAGCGGAGAGCGAGCGCGCGCGCTTGCGCGTTTTGTGAATTAGTTTCGCTTGCTGTGTACCCCTCCCACTGACACAGCTACGCGGCGCGCGTATAAATAAAACGGCAACATAGCCCAACGGGCATTTATAACCAGATTCCTTCGGCGCGCGCACTGTTGTACGCGTGTTTCGTTGTTTTCGTGAGTTGTTATATAAACAAATACTTCAATTATGTCTGGTCGCGGTAAAGGTGGCAAGGTGAAGGGAAAGGCAAAGTCCCGTTCCAACCGTGCTGGTCTCCAGTTCCCTGTGGGTCGTATTCACAGGCTGCTGCGTAACGGAAACTACGCCGAGCGCGTGGGTGCCGGCGCTCCCGTCTACTTGGCCGCCGTGATGGAGTATCTGGCTGCTGAGGTCCTCGAGTTGGCCGGCAACGCCGCGAGAGACAACAAGAAGACCAGGATCATCCCGCGTCATCTTCAATTGGCCATCCGCAACGACGAGGAGTTGAACAAGCTGCTCTCCGGTGTGACGATCGCTCAAGGTGGTGTGCTGCCGAACATCCAGGCCGTGCTACTGCCCAAGAAGACCGAGAAGAAGGCTTAAACGTGGTGCCGCGACGTGTCTGAACGTGGTGCTTCGTGCGAGTGCCCCCGCACGCGTACTTCGATATAATATTTATGCCTAAAACCCATAAATCTATTATGTCGGTTGCGCGATGCTCTCCGCTCGTATGCATTCAAAACAAAAGGCCCTTTTCAGGGCCACAATATGATTCGTCAAATATATAACAGAGACAGTTTCTTTAACGGTGTTGTCGTCAAACAAAAACGTACATACATACATACATACATACATACATACATACATACATAAATCCATCCATCCATCCATCCATCCATCCATCCACCTACCTACCTACCTACCTACCTCACGCACTCGCTTTACTTAATTACTACAAGTTAAAAACCTTACACATAATATTATTGATTGATTGAATTAATGTGAAAATGAGAAAGTTACCGAGTACCTACCTACCTACCTACCTTCCTATTATAGTAGATCAATTATAAATAAATTAGCTAATGGTGGCTTGCCCTCTCCTCATGATGAGCTAATTATGTTATTAGGTGGTACTCATTAGGTGTATTTTACACACGGTATCATTATGAGCAGTACAGTTAATGCTGTCGGTATGTACCTGAGTGAGTAAGTATAACAGAAATTATTTTAGCTACGTTTGTTTACTTATATTTTATTATAAAATAACGTAAAATGTTATTATTACATCTCATTCAAATGCATTACAAAAATAATTTATTTATTACTTACATACTTATAAAATTTTGAATTAGATTAGTCTAGATTAGAGAACGTTGTTTTCTTGAATTTATTTTCTTTAATGACGAACGAACACAAGCGTCGCCCCGCTCCCTTCGCCTCCCTCCCGGGCATCCCCTCTCCCCGCGCTCGATCTACACTCTGGCTTAGGAGCGTTGTGATTGGTCCGCCGCTGCGTCGAATTTCTCACCGCCTGCCGCAACAGCGAGCCGCGAGCGCCCATATAAATACAACTGTTAGTTACGTCTACGTTTTTAGGATCGGCTAGTGGCTACTTGCAGCTAGTTGTTCTCTACGCAGACTAGTTGTTTCCGCGCGGACCGCGAAGTTTTCAACCCCGCTCATCTTGTGTTTGCGCGAGCTCCCTAGGGCACTCGTGCGAACACAGGGGGAGCCCACCTCGCTGCCCGGCGGATCCCCGCCGCAGCGGTCGCGGAGGTCACGCACCCGCGATGTCGAAACCCGGCAAGCGCGGCTCTCTGGGCCGCGATGCCGGGTCCGAGGAGCTCCGTCCGGCGTTGGATCGGACGGCGTCTATGCCGAACATCGGCCAGACGTCGTCCGGTGCGCCGACGGCCGGACCCAAGAAGAAGGAGGAAGGAGGAAGAAGAGGGGGGGGTACGGGAGCCGCAGTAGCTGCCGGCCCACCGACGTCATCGGCGCCTGCGCGCGTTGCGCCGGCGCCGTCGACGAGCCGACAGCACGCGGTACCTATCCGCCCAGCTGCGTTCCGCCCGGTGCCCATACAGGCCCCGGGACCAGCCGCAAACCCCGGCCGCGCGCCGCAAGCGCGCCCCACTGCACCACCCGCGCGCGTACCTGCGCCCATGCGCACGACCGCGCCCGCTGCGCGGCCCGCTGCGCCTGCGCGCACTACCGCGCCGACCATGCGTGCCGCCGCGCAGCAGGCGCAGCCCGCGCTGCCCGCGCATGCACCCGCACCACCCGCACCACCCGCGCGCCCCCGCGTACCCCCGGCGCGCCCCACCGCGCCGCCAAGCTTCGCGTCCCCGCCCGCGCCCTCCGGGGCTGCGCCGGCGGCGACGCCAAAACATCAAGCTGTGCCAGCTCCGCGCACCGCCGCACCCGGCCCCCGCCTCTCGCTGGCGGGACCGGCGATGGCGGAGTGGGAGCGGTCGGCGATGCAGTCGCCGCAGGCGCCCGATTCACCGGCGCCCCCCAGGGCCTCCGCCCTCGACTCGCCCGCCATGCTGTCGGCATGCTCCTCGCGCGTAGGGTCGAGCATGTCGCTGGCGTCAGTGGGCTCGGCCGCGTCCGGTCGCGATGACGTGTCGCGAGATACGTCCCCGCGATCCGGGCGTTGGCCCACCGAGGATGGAGCAGCCTCCGCGCCGCCTACACCGGCACCGTCAACGCCGATACCGCCGCCGCCCGGTTTCGGGTTTGAGTTCCGACTCGAGCCCAGACCCCAGCGGCGACGAAGAAGCTCGGACGAGACCGTAGAGGGAGAAGAGGCGAAGAGGTACTGCCTCGACCCGCCGCGGCCACAGCGCGAACGCGCGCCGCGGGGTCGGGCCGCGCCTACCTCGCCCACCTTCGCCGATGCGGCGCGGCGTACGCCGCCGCCGCCGCCGCAGTCGCCCTCACCCGGACCCAGCACATCAGGGGTAAGTGCTACTCATTTACCCCCTGCCCCTGTGACTGTCACCGCACCCCCTGCTGCCACCCCCGGCGCCCCGACGTCGACGAAGACGACGAAGCAGAAGCCGGGGGCGAAGAAACTAAGATACCCGCCGCTGGTAGTTGAGAAGCTACCCAACTGGGCCGCTCACTTCCGGGCCATCGCCGCCAAGCTGGGCCGGCCGCCGAATGCTCGGCCTTACGGGTCCGGGGTGAGATTCACCCCCGACTCGGAGGAAGAGTACCGGCTGGTCCAGCGGTACCTGACTGGCCTGGAGAAGGAGAGCGGCGTTTCGTGGTTCGCTTACTCGCTGCCAGCGGAACGCAATTTGAAGATCGCCATCAGGGGGCTGCCACCGGACACGGACCCCCAGGAGATCGAGGAGGAGCTCCGGACGCTGGGATACCAGCCGGAGTACGTGCGCCACATTAAGGGCGCACAAGGAAGACCCGGCTGCGTGTTCCACGCAGTACTAAAGAAGACGCCAGACGTCCGGGCTATCTTTGACACCAGCGTGTTTATGTACATGCGGGGTGTCAGGATAGAGGCTTGGCGGGGCAAACGTGGCCCCGCTCAGTGCCACCGGTGCCAAAAGTTCCGGCACAGCTCGCACCAGTGCCACCGACCGCTCGCATGCGTCCGATGCGGAGGGGAACACGTGGCACGTGACTGCCCGCGCCCGCGGGAGGAGCCGGCCACCTGCGTCAACTGCGGTGGCCCGCACCCCGCGTGCAACAACAAGTGCCCCGTGTTCCAGGCGGAGACCCGGAACAAGCGAGCGGGGACTGCCGCCATCACGGCCACCACCGCGCGCCGGCCACAAGCGGCCACCGAAGGGCCGCAAATGGTGGAACCAGAGGCCCAGAGCGCCACACTTATGGCGGCAGCCAACGGGCCCACTGACAAGAGCCAAGCCACCTCCTCGAAGCGGAGGAGGAAGAAGGGGCGCGGGGGCAAAGGAAAGGGGAAGAAGACCCAACCCCCCCCCCCGGCGACACAGGAAGAAATTCCCAAGGCCGCCGACCCTGCCTCTACCGAGGCGCAGGTCGAAACAAACGCCGACGCTCGGACTAGCGCCGGCGCTGCGCCGCGGCAGCAAGCGGAACTAAAACAGTTCGCTCAGAGAGCGAGCCGCGGCGCCTCCGGCGCTACAACAACAAAACAAGAAGCCAGATCCGAGCCACAAAACAAAGAGTTCACGACCTGCGCCATTAAGTTATTGATGGACCTTATCAAGGCCATCAGGCAGGGTCAGAACATCGAGACGGTCATCCTTGATGGCCTGGCCACGCTGCTTACCCTGTATCATGGCTAGGCCATTAAGGGTGATTCATTGGAATGCCCGCGGCCTTAGAGGAAAGGTCGCCCCCCTCCGCCATCTCCTGAGGGAACAGGACATCGACGTGGCGCTTATAAGTGAGACCCTACTAGGACCCGAAGATAGGGTCAGGGTCCCGGGGTATCACTTATACAGGAAGGATGAAAGGTCGGCCCACGTAAGGTACCGTGGTCTGGCGGTACTAGTGAGGCGAAGAGTCGTCCACCAGGAACTCCCCTTGCCGTCTATTAGCAGTTTCTACGCCCTGGGTGTGCAGCTGCACGTAGCCGGCGAGGACATCAACATCTACGCCTGCTACAAGCCGCCCGCGGCTCGCCTGGACCTTACCGAGCTGCGGGCCCTGCTTGTTGACACCACGCGCGCCACCATCCTCGCCGGCGACTTGAACTGCAAGCACCCGGCGTGGAACTGCTATACAACGAATACCGAGGGGAGACGGCTCCTCGCGGACTCGGAAGCCCTCGGCTATACGGTGTCCGGCCCAGAGACGCCGACACACTACCCGGACGCGGCCAACTACATGCCGGACGTGCTGGACATCGTAGTCCACCGGGGGCTGTGCTGCCAGATCACACAACAAGTGATTGACGACGAGTTACAGTCGGACCACCAACCTGTACTCGTCGTCCTATCGGGAATGCCGACCCGACTGAAGCCCATAGCGCCACGTCGTACCACGGACTGGACGAAGTTCGTGGAAAAAGTAGAGGCCACCACGCCGACTCGGCCTATCGCTACCTCCGCAGACGTTGACAAGACCGCGGATGACGTCACTGCTTGCATACAGAGCGCCTTAGAAACGGCGACTAGCACGCAGCCGCAGGGGAGAGTGCTATTGCCGCCCCTGCCGGCGCACATTAATGCGATGATCGCCGAGAAGAGGCGCATTCGCAAGCAGTGGCAGCAACTAAGATGCCCCACCCTCAAGAGAGAGCTCAACCGTCTCGCGGAGAAGGTCAAGGCCGAGCTGCAGGCGCTCACCACCGCGGGCTGGGAGGACCGAATCGAAGCCACAACAGACAGCTGGCCGTCACTATACAAGTTGTGCGGCCAGCTAACGAGTACCCCAGCCCCGGTGCGTCCGCTGCTCAACAGCGACGGGGCGCTTAAGTATGTAGCGGAGGACCGGGCGGAGGTCTTCGCCGAACACCTGGAGCGTCAGTTCCGCCCAAACCCGACCAGCGACACCGACCATGTCGCAGCAGTCGAGCAACACCTGGGAGACTACTTCGCCACGCCGATAGCTCCCGATGAAGACCCTGTCTTTTTCTCGCCCGGCGCAGTCAGACGCGCCATCCTAAAGACGAAGCCCAGGAAGGCCCCCGGTGCTGACGGTATCACCAATACAGTGCTGCGCCACCTGCCGTACCGCATGGTAGCGGCGCTGGCGCGCCTGTTTACGGCGATACTGCGCACGGGGGCCTTTCCCGCCTCGTGGAAGGAGGGGCGCGTCATCATGCTGCCCAAGGCGGGAAAGGATATTCTGAAGCCGGAGAGCTATCGGCCGATCACACTCCTGTCGACCGTCTCCAAGGTGTTCGAAGCACTCCTGCTGCGACATCTCCAGCCTCACATCGCGCCGCGCCCGGAGCAGTTTGGGTTTCGGGCGGAGCATAGCACGACGCTCCAGCTGTCGAGGGTACTGCACCACCTCGCAGCCGCGACCAACAAGAAGGAGTACTCGGTGGCAGTATTCCTCGACATGGAGAAGGCCTTCGACCGTGTGTGGCACGACGGCCTCATATACAAGTTGGCCACTTCCGGCGCGCCCCGTCGCGTCGTCAAGGTGGTCTCTACTTTTCTCACAGACAGGACTTTCAGGGTGGTGGTCGAAGGGGCGCTATCGAGCGCCCGTCCGGTGCTCGCGGGTGTACCGCAGGGCAGCTGCGTGTCGCCGGCGTGTTACTCGCGTTACACCGACGACATCCCCGTCACCTCTGACGCCATGCTCGCGCTGTACGCAGACGACGCCGCGTACATCACTACATCGCTTAATGCGAAGTACGCGGCGGTCAAGATGCAGCGCGCGCTCGACATGCTGCCAGAATGGCTGTCCAGGTGGCGGCTGTCGGTTAACGTGGGTAAGACGCAGGCGATGGTCACCGGCTTCGCGCCTCTCCCACCACCCTTGAAGCTGCAGGGAGCCGACATCGCGTGGTCGCCCCGGGTCAAGTACCTGGGGGTGACTATCGATCGTCGGCTCACGATGGGGCCACACGTCCGCTCGGTCGCCGCAAAAGGTAGGGTCGCCCGCAACCTCCTTAAACCGGTGCTCTCATCCCGCATCCCGGCGCGCGTCAAGTTGGGCGTGTACAAGTTGTACGTGCGCCCAATCTTGACGTACGCCGCCCCGGCCTGGTTCGCCCTCACGAGCGAGTCGAGCCGAAAGCTGCTCCGCACGCAGCAAAGTCAAGCGCTGCGGACAATTGTTGACGCTCCTCGTTTCGTGAGGAACGATGTCATAGAGCGAGACCTCGGGATTGAGAGCCTGGACGAGTTTGTGCGGCGACTCGCGAAGGGTATGTTCGCGCGTGCCGACGCATCCGCCTGGCCGCATGTCCAGGACATTGCGCCCTGGCACGCGCGCCCACCCGACGCGAGACCCTTGCCCCGCGACCTGGTAGCGGACGACGACCCCATCGCACCGGATTGACGCCTCAAGTGAGCCGCACCCAGGTTACACGCGGCTCACTTGAAACAACTGAACTCTACACTTCTACATACATTCGTTACGTAGCGTGTGCTAGGTTAATATAGGCACGTTACGTAGCGAGCGCAGCCACACACCACTATACAGACGCTTAAACTCACACGCGTAGGCGCAGCGCGGGCCGCGATACGCGTAGACACTGAGCGGTGTCACACAATACAATACCGCTCACACACACACGACTGCTCCTTAGCCCGGACCGTGACCGGCTAGCTCTGGAAGCGGGGCGGGCGGGAGCAAACGCCTATATTCTGTAGGAGCGTCGAGTCGGCACCTCTGTCGCTGGTCGTCCCCCGCCGGGCCTCCCCCAGGTAACTGGGGGTCTCACCTGGCGGTGACAGACCGCCGAGGTGTCGTGAAGAAAGCGGCGCTGTATAACAGCGTCGCGGCGCGCCTACAGAAAAACAACATGCAATCACTCACATGGCTGCACTACGTGCGGCCAACGAAGCCGCAGGCCGTTGTCGCCGAATGCAGGGAGGGGCCTGTTTTTGCAGGCCACCGCATTGCCTCCGCGGCCGGGGGGCGAAGCCCCGGCACCGCTCGCCACGCCCCCTTACGGGGGCGTCGCGATTTCTACAAGTTCCAACGGGCATTTATAACCAGATTCCTTCGGCGCGCGCACTGTTGTACGCGTGTTTCGTTGTTTTCGTGAGTTGTTATATAAACAAATACTTCAATTATGTCTGGTCGCGGTAAAGGTGGCAAGGTGAAGGGAAAGGCAAAGTCCCGTTCCAACCGTGCTGGTCTCCAGTTCCCTGTGGGTCGTATTCACAGGCTGCTGCGTAACGGAAACTACGCCGAGCGCGTGGGTGCCGGCGCTCCCGTCTACTTGGCCGCCGTGATGGAGTATCTGGCTGCTGAGGTCCTCGAGTTGGCCGGCAACGCCGCGAGAGACAACAAGAAGACCAGGATCATCCCGCGTCATCTTCAATTGGCCATCCGCAACGACGAGGAGTTGAACAAGCTGCTCTCCGGTGTGACGATCGCTCAAGGTGGTGTGCTGCCGAACATCCAGGCCGTGCTACTGCCCAAGAAGACCGAGAAGAAGGCTTAAACGTGGTGCCGCGACGTGTCTGAACGTGGTGCTTCGTGCGAGTGCCCCCGCACGCGTACTTCGATATAATATTTATGCCTAAAACCCATAAATCTATTATGTCGGTTGCGCGATGCTCTCCGCTCGTATGCATTCAAAACAAAAGGCCCTTTTCAGGGCCACAATATGATTCGTCAAATATATAACAGAGACAGTTTCTTTAACGGTGTTGTCGTCAAACAAAAACGTACATACATACATACATACATACATACATAAATCCATCCATCCATCCATCCATCCATCCATCCATCCATCCATCCATCCACCTACCTACCTACCTACCTCACGCACTCGCTTTACTTAATTACTACAAGTTAAAAACCTTACACATAATATTATTGATTGATTGAATTAATGTGAAAATGAGAAAGTTACCGAGTACCTACCTACCTACCTACCTTCCTATTATAGTAGATCAATTATAAATAAATTAGCTAATGGTGGCTTGCCCTCTCCTCATGATGAGCTAATTATGTTATTAGGTGGTACTCATTAGGTGTATTTTACACACGGTATCATTATGAGCAGTACAGTTAATGCTGTCGGTATGTACCTGAGTGAGTAAGTATAACAGAAATTATTTTAGCTACGTTTGTTTACTTATATTTTATTATAAAATAACGTAAAATGTTATTATTACATCTCATTCAAATGCATTACAAAAATAATTTATTTATTACTTACATACTTATAAAATTTTGAATTAGATTAGTCTAGATTAGAGAACGTTGTTTTCTTGAATTTATTTTCTTTAATGACGAACGAACACAAGCGTCGCCCCGCTCCCTTCGCCTCCCTCCCGGGCATCCCCTCTCCCCGCGCTCGATCTACACTCTGGCTTAGGAGCGTTGTGATTGGTCCGCCGCTGCGTCGAATTTCTCACCGCCTGCCGCAACAGCGAGCCGCGAGCGCCCATATAAATACAACTGTTAGTTACGTCTACGTTTTTATACTGCGACTGAACTCCGTTTCGGTAGCACGTGTACTCGAAAAATTTCATAATGCCGCCCAAGACAAGTGGTAAAGCCGCCAAGAAGTCTGGCAAAGCCCAGAAGAACATCTCTAAGACCGACAAGAAGAAGAAGAAGCACAAGAGGAAGGAGAGTTACGCCATCTACATCTACAAGGTGTTGAAGCAGGTGCACCCCGACACCGGTATCTCCAGCAAGGCCATGTCGATCATGAACTCGTTCGTGAACGACATCTTCGAGCGGATCGCCGCCGAAGCTTCCCGTCTCGCCCACTACAACAAGAGATCGACCATCACGTCCAGGGAGGTGCAGACGTCCGTCAGGCTCCTGCTGCCCGGCGAGCTCGCCAAGCACGCCGTCAGTGAAGGCACCAAGGCCGTCACTAAATACACCAGCTCCAAGTGAGCGGTCGGTCGGTAGGCGGCTACCGAGAGCCGCCGCCGATGCTCCGTCTCAACGCCGCCCCGTGTCTGTGTACAGTGTTAAACCCAGTGCGTTTGTTCGTGTCTCTTGTTGACTGTGGTGCGTGTTAATTGTGTTAGTGTCATCGTATTGTGCATACATACACACATAAGTACACCTACCTACCTGTGCTGTGTGTGTGTCATGTATGTGCGTACGAGACGCGCATGATGCACGTGCTACGAGCAAACCACGACAAACGTCTGGACGCGCACGCACACCGTGGGATGGCAGGAGCAAAAACAAAAGGCCCTTTTCAGGGCCACAAATATGTTCATGTGATAAATTCACGTTTCTTTAAATTTGAATACAGTCAAAACGTTACCTACTATATTTACCTATCTGCCTACTGTTACATAGGTACATGCAAAATAAATACATACTCACTCACCTACTACACTTACCGCTTTGACAGTAAGCCTCCTGCGTACGTACACGACTACCTACGTAAGTAAATTTGTGTCATAATAATGACGAATTGAATGAAGACTTGTCAGGCATTATCCTACCTGCCTATCTGTCTATATATCTATACAATTAAGTACTTACTTATTAACTTTACAAATGCATCAACAAATACAACATGCACAGAAAACTTCCCGCGTAAAAGATAGCGTATTGAGACGATAAGCGCAAAATTAATTACACTAGCGCCCGCTCTACCCTCCAGGGTATCAAGGTGTCCATCCCGACATCGAAAGATTACCGGGACCTCACCCTACTTCTCCGCCAGAGGGACGTGTCTTTCCACACGTACTCCCTGCCGGAAGAACGCCAAGTCCGAGTGGTGATTCGCCGTATCCCAAAGGAGATCACGGTCGCCGACATTAAGGCTGACCTCGAACTCCAATCGGTCCCTGTGGCAGAAGTCCACAGGATGCACCGTTCACGAGGACAAGTCCCCTTCGACATGGTCCTCGTTGTCTGCCCTCCCACTGAGGGCCATCACCCGATCTTCCAGATAAAAAGTATCTGCAGCCTCACAGGCATCTCAATCGAGAAGCCTAAAAAGTCTGGCATCGTCGGTCAGTGTCACCGATGCCAGCTATATGGCCATTCCCAGAGTTTCTGCCATGCCAAGCCTAGATGCGTGAAGTGTCTGGGTGAACATGGCACGGAAAACTGCCCCCGTCCCAAGGACCGTACCCTGTGTACGGAACCTCCAAGCTGCGTACTATGCGGCGAGTCCGGTCACCCAGCCAACTACCGTGGCTGCCCCAAGGCCCCCAAGTCCTCTTCCTCCAAATTGACGAAGCGCGCAGGCGCCCGTCAACTTAGGGAGACCCCCTCTCAAGGACCTCCTGCCCTTCCCGAGCGGCTAAGCCCCCAAAGGCCCAGCCCCTGGAACCTCCTAAACCACCAGAGTGCTTTCCCAGCTCTCGCGGCTACCAAGCCACCCACCCCTCCTGCCCACACTAGGTTGGACCCCCGTTTAACCCGCTCCGCGGCGCCCAACCCCGCGCCCCCCACCACCACACCCGCACCCGCTGCTAGGGCTGCTCCCGCTGCACTCCCAGCGCCCCCCCCGACCACAGCTACTCCCGCTCTTGATCCCTTCAATGTGATCACGAGCACATTCCTGACATTCGTCAGCCCCCGCGCCAGGAAAATGGCAAGCGAAATCGTCGCTGCCAGATACTCCGGCGACCTTTACCAAATTCAGGCGATCTACAACGCCTACCCTGATATAACTCAGGCGCTCACCTCTTTCGTCACTAAACCCAGTAATGGATAGAGGAATTGTATCTAGAACCAAACCCCGATCCCTCAACATAGCCTATTTCAATGCCAATGGCATCCAAAGTCAAAAAGATGAGATCGCCACCTTCATCCGCGACCATCAAATTGACATCTTCCTCGTTCAAGAGACCTTCCTCAAGCCTAGTCATCGCAACCCGTCAATCGCGAACTATCGTATAGTTCGCAACGACAGATCGCGATGCCACAAAGGCGGCACTCTTATATACTATAAAAAAGAGCTCTACTGCATCCCAATGGATCCGCCCCCTCTTTCACGACTTGAAGTGTCCATCTGTCGGCTAGGCATGTCAGGACACCAACCAATCACAATAGTTTCAGCCTACATCCCTCCCACGACCTCTGCAGAGTACTCACAACCTCTGTCAAACGACCTCTCAGCCCTTCTTGGCTTAAGCGACTCCGTAATAATAGCGGGTGACCTTAACGCCAAACACCCCGCCTGGAACAGCACCAGGGTCTCCTCCAGAGGCAAAATCCTATTTGACCTCTCCCCCATTCTGAACTTCGACGTCATCGGACCGATGACTCCCACCCACTTTCCGAACATTCCCAATCATACTCCAGACGTCCTCGACGTGGCACTCCTAAAGAACGTCAACCTACGGTTGAACGATTTAGAAGTGGTACAAGAGCTATCCTCTGACCACCGACCAGTCATCATCAGACTGACCCCCCGTATTGGTCTCCCCGACCCCAACCTTCCCCCCCAGACAAAAGTGGTAACGGACTGGAGGAAAGTAAGCGAACGCCTGAAATCCACCACATCCCCCCACTTAGACTCTATTCCTGATCAGTTCAACTCTATCGCGGACACGACGGCCGCGATCGACTCGCTCACGGAACACGTACAGTCAGTCCTGAACGACTGTTCAAGGGAGATTCCAGCGATGGATGACCATCAATGGAAACTGCCTGACGACTTGCGTGAACTACTGTGTGAGAAGAATGCGGCTGTCCGTGCTTACAGCAGCTTTCCCTGCGATGCGAACAAAGCCCATATGCGTTACTTACAGAGATCTGTGAGGACTCGCATATCGGAGTGGCGTGAAGTCAAATGGGATAAGACGCTGAGCGATCTTGAACCCACACATCAGGCATTCTGGGATCTTCAAAGGAGACTCAGATCTCAAGAGATAGTCTCCATGCCCCCACTGACCCGCCCTGACAAAACCATTGCCTTCGACGACAATGACAAGGCCGAATGCCTGGCCGACAGTCTCGAAGCCCAGTGTACACCTAGCTCCCTACCCGTAGACCAAGCCCATCTCTCTGAGGTTGACGCGGAAGTCGAACGCAAAGCCTCCCTCCCACCTGTCGAGGACCCTGATAATCCTCTGCCACCCGTCACTCCAGACGAAGTGCAGGATATCATCAAGCGCCTCAAACCTAGGAAAGCCCCTGGCTCAGACGGAATCACCAACAGAGTGATTCAACTCTTCCCTGCCCAAATAATAATGCTACTGGTCACCATCTTCAATGGCGCCATGAGCAACAACATCTTCCCACAAGCGTGGAAAGAAGCCACTGTTATCGGCATTCCCAAGCCCGGCAAACCCAAATCGGAACCTTCGAGTTACCGCCCCATCAGTCTGCTCAATGTTCTCGGTAAGGTCTACGAGAGGCTTATTTATAAGCGTCTCAGAGACTACGCCGAAACAAAGGGCCTTATCCCTAATGAACAATTCGGTTTTCGGACCCATCACTCCTGCGTCCAGCAGGTCCACCGCATCACCGAACATATACACGCAGGTTTCCTACGCGGGTATATGACAGGTGCAGTCTTCTTCGATATAGCGAAAGCCTTCGACAAGGTCTGGCACAATGGCTTAATCTACAAGCTATACCAACTCAAAGTGCCTGACCGTCTCGTACTCATCATACGAGACTTTCTGTCGAACCGCACCTTCCGCTATAAAATTGAAGGAGCGATATCCTCCCCACACCCCATCCGAGCAGGTGTACCCCAGGGCTCTGTACTTGCCCCACTCATCTTCACGCTGTTCACCAGCGATATCCCCACAAATAAAAAGGCCCAGTTGGCCCTGTTCGCTGACGACACAGCCATTTTCTACACTGGTCGCAGCCTAGTCCAGATCTCACTCACACTCCAAACCGCTGTCAACAAACTCGCTGACTGGTTCAGGAAGTGGAGAATAGAGGTCAATCCCGACAAAAGTCAAGCGGTTCTCTTTTCGAAACCGCGACATAAACCCAACCCCCCCCGACCTATCACCTTGTTCAGCAAGCCGATCCCTTGGGAAAAGCAAGCTAAATACCTAGGAGTAATTCTCGACAGGCACCTTTCCTTCGCAGAGCACATAAAGACGGTTCGCTCGCGCGCCGCTTTCGCTCTCGGCAGACTCCACTCCGTTCTCAATGCACGCAGCAAATTGTCACTAAGATGCAAGATGCGCATCTACACTGCGTGCATTAGACCCATAATGACCTACGCCTGTGTAGTCTTCGCTCACGCGAAACCCCACCACATCCACAGGATGCAGACCCTCCAAAACCGCTTCCTCCGAAAGGCTACGGGATCCCCTTGGTTCGTTCGAAATGAGATCCTCCATCTTGACCTCAAAATCCCCACCATCAAACAATTCATGAAACGTCTTTCCAAGAGTTTCTTTGATACCGCCGCCAAACATCGCAACCCACTGGTTGTCGAGGCCGCCAGGTATACTCCCTCCCAAATCAGCAAACTTCGCCGTCCAAGGCATGCTCTCTCCGAACCCGACGACCCCATAACTCTCCTCCAGGAGAAAAACAAATCGACCAGTACAGTGCACAAACACAAAACACCGTCATTCCGACCTCGCCGCCGAGGTCCCTCGCGACGTCCCCTAGTAAATGCTTCCCCCCGACCCTTGCTCGATGAACGGCCAGCCCGCGCCGCAGCTGAGCCTGTAGCTTTAAATTCCCGACTGTGACCTCTGAGTTTGTTTCGGCATTTCTTCTCAGAGCAGTCAGATAGGAAATGCCGGCCTCATCAAGCTTAAATAATATTATTAAGATCCAGCCTGTCCCATCTTGCTGCCCTCCCCCAGCGACGCCCTAAGCCGAGGTTCGTACCCCAAAGGGGGTGCCCTTAGCGTGTAGTCGCTTAGTATACTAGTTTTACGCCCCTGGCTGGAGGCTTTGAGTTTACTTAAGGCAACCACAGGATAGTCCGGTTAAGTAGTCACGACCTCTATAGGTCAACTACGAGATGCCATATAGGAAAAAAAAAAAAAAAAAAAGCCCAACGGGCAGGCTCACTCAGACTCCGCGTCCGGCTGCCGTAGCGCACACTCGTGCTCTTGGCTCCGAATCGCTGTCCTTCCCGCGCCCCGCGCGCCCCCCCCCGTCTCGGTCTCGCTGCAGTGCTACGCCCGTAGCACTCGCAGCTACGCCGCACCCGCGTAGGCCACCGGCCTCGCCCCGTTTCGTAGCAGTGCTACGGTTTGTGCTCGCGCACAGACTAAGTGCTGCTACGAGCTCGCGTTTTAAAGCTCCTTCAGAGCAAAATCCACCGTTTTAAGTGGTACTTGGGGGAAACCTTACGGTGCCAACGAACCCAAGTGGGTGGTGACCCGCCACACCCGCCGACCCCCTTCAGGGCTAGGCAGATCGTCGGAAGGGCTCCGACTGCGGCCTTGGGGGGTCTCCTAGTCGCAGTCTGGTAGCATTTTAACCCCCGTTTGTCCACAGCTGCACCCGGGACGTCTGGGTGTTTCTACCCCAGCGGCCTGGACCGGTCGCAAGACCCTAGGGCCCTACCGCACATTGAGACTGGCGGTAGGTTTACAAGCTTAGGGCTCACCCTAGGTACTCACCTCCCTGCCTAAACCCGGCAGGGAGGGTTACTCATCCCCGGGCCCATCCACCCGGGGTGTTAGTGTTAGGTTTCAGTACGCTAGACGTACATAGTCCCCCCCCCCTCTAAGATCATGCTGGACGCCACGATAGTGGCGTTCTTTAAGGAGGTCCTCCTCAAGGACCCCGACATCATCGCCAAGTATGGCCCGAAACTCGCTGCCATGCAGCAATCCCCTCCCTCCCCACCGACTTTTTCCGACTCGGAAGAGTCGGTGCACTCGCCCGTCCTCATGGACACAGAGGAGGCCTCTTCTAAGCGCCTCCTTGACCCCCCTTCGGATGTGGAGTCCCTCCACTTCTCCTCCCCCGCCCCCTCCTCCGACGACGACGGCTTCACGCTGGCGTCAGGGAGGAGCAACAAAAGGCGGAAGAAGTTCTCTTCCGCCCAAAAGTCAAAGCTGGTGGCGACCGAACCGGCCCTAGCAGCACCCTCCCCCTCCCCCGCCGCAGTGACTTCCTCAGCCACTGCCCCCCCCCCGACTCCCTCATCATCCCAAAAGGATGCCTCTCCCAGCCTCAGTGCTGGACCAACCCCGACCACTTCTACCCTGAAGAAGGTACCCCCCCCTCCCCCTGTGTTCATCCAGGACAAGGGGCGTTGGACCGATGTGTCCAAATGGTGCGCCGAGCGCAAAATTAATTACACTAGCGCCCGCTCCACCCTCCAGGGTATCAAAGTGTCCATCCCGACGTCGAAAGACTACCGGGACCTCACCCTACTTCTCCGCCAGAGGGACGTGTCATTCCACACGTACTCCCTGCCGGAAGAACGCCAGATCCGAGTGGTGATTCGCCGTATCCCCAAGGAGATCACGGTCGCCGACATTAAGGCTGACCTCGAACTCCAATCGGTCCCTGTGGCAGAAGTCCACAGGATGCACCGTTCTCGAGGACAAGTCCCCTTCGACATGGTCCTCGTTGTCTGCCCTCCCACTGAGGGCCATCACCCGATCTTCCAGATAAAAAGTATCTGCAGCCTCACAGGCATCTCAATCGAGAAGCCTAAAAAGTCTGGCATCGTCGGTCAGTGTCACCGATGCCAGCTATATGGCCATTCTCAGAGTTTCTGCCATGCCAAGCCTAGATGCGTGAAGTGTCTGGGTGAACATGGCACGGAAAACTGCCCCCGTCCCAAGGACCGTACCCTGTGTACGGAACCTCCAAGCTGCGTTCTATGCGGCGAGTCCGGTCACCCAGCCAACTACCGTGGCTGCCCCAAGGCCCCCAAGTCCTCTTCCTCCAAATTGACGAAGCGCGCAGGCGCCCGTCAACTTAGGGAGACCCCCTCTCAAGGACCTCCTGCCCTTCCCGAGCGGCTAAGCCCCCAAAGGCCCAGCCCCTGGAACCTCCTAAACCACCAGAGTGCTTTCCCAGCTCTCGCGGCTACCAAGCCACCCACGCCTCCCGCCCCCACTAGGTTGGACCCCCGTTTAACCCGCTCCGCGGCGCCCAACCCCGCGCCCCCCACCACACCCGCACCCGCTGCTAGGGCTGCTCCCGCCGCACTCCCAGCGCCCCCCCCGACCTCAGCTACTCCCGCTCTTGATCCCTTCAATGTGATCACGAGCACATTCCTGACATTCGTCAGCCCCCGCGCCAGGAAAATGGCAAGCGAAATCGTCGCTGCCAGATACTCCGGCGACCTTTACCAAATTCAGGCGATCTATAACGCCTACCCTGACATAACTCAGGCTCTCACCTCTTTCGTCACTAAACCCAGTAATGGATAGAGGAATTGTATCTAGAACCAAACCCCGATCCCTCAGCATAGCCTATTTCAATGCCAATGGCATCCAAGGTCAAAAAGATGAGATCGCCACCTTCATCCGCGACCATCAAATTGACATCTTCCTCGTTCAAGAGACCTTCCTCAAGCCTAGTCATCGCAACCCGTCAATCGCGAACTATCGTATAGTTCGCAACGACAGATCGCGATGCCACAAAGGCGGCACTCTTATATACTATAAAAAAGAGCTCTACTGCATCCCAATGGATCCGCCCCCTCTTTCACGACTTGAAGTGTCCATCTGTCGGCTAGGCATGTCAGGACACCAACCAATCACAATAGTTTCAGCCTACATCCCTCCCACGACCTCTGCAGAGTACTCACAACCTCTGTCAAACGACCTCTCAGCCCTTCTTGGCTTAAGCGACTCCGTTATAATAGCGGGTGACCTTAACGCCAAACACCCCGCCTGGAACAGCACCAGGGTCTCCACCAGAGGCAAAATCCTATTTGACCTCTCCCCCATTCTGAACTTCGACGTCATCGGACCGATGACTCCCACCCACTTTCCGAACATTCCCAACCATACTCCAGACGTCCTCGACGTGGCACTCCTAAAGAACGTCAACCTACGGTTGAACGATTTAGAAGTGGTACAAGAGCTATCCTCTGACCACCGACCAGTCATTATCAGATTGGCCCCCCGTATTGGTCTCCCCGACCCCAATCATCCCCCCCAGACAAAAGTGGTAACGGACTGGAGGAAAGTAAGCGAACGCCTGAAATCCACCACATCCCCCCACTTAGACTCTATTCCTGATCAGTTCAACTCTATCGCGGACACGACGGCCGCGATCGACTCGCTCACGGAACACGTACAGTCAGTCCTGAACGACTGTTCAAGGGAGATTCCAGCGATGGATGACCATCAATGGAAACTGCCTGACGACTTGCGTGAACTACTGTGCGAGAAGAACGCGGCTGTCCGTGCTTACAGCAGCTTTCCCTGCGATGCGAACAAAGCCCATATGCGTTACTTACAGAGATCTGTGAGGACTCGCATATCGGAGTGGCGTGAAGTCAAATGGGATAAGACGCTGAGCGATCTTGAACCCACACATCAGGCATTCTGGGATCTTCAAAGGAGACTCAGATCTCAAGAGATAGTCTCCATGCCCCCACTGACCCGCCCTGACAAAACCATTGCCTTCGACGACAATGACAAGGCCGAATGCCTGGCCGACAGTCTCGAAGCCCAGTGTACACCTAGCTCCCTACCCGTAGACCAAGCCCATCTCTCTGAGGTTGACGCGGAAGTCGAACGCAAAGCCTCCCTCCCACCTGTCGAGGACCCTGATAATCCTCTGCCACCCGTCACTCCAGACGAAGTGCAGGATATCATCAAGCGCCTCAAACCTAGAAAAGCCCCTGGCTCAGACGGAATCACTAACAGAGTGATTCAACTCTTCCCTGCCCAAATAATAATGCTACTGGTCACCATCTTCAATGGCGCCATGAGCAACAACATCTTCCCACAAGCGTGGAAAGAAGCCACTGTTATCGGCATTCCCAAGCCCGGCAAACCCAAATCGGAACCTTCGAGTTACCGCCCCATCAGTCTGCTCAGTGTTCTCGGTAAGGTCTACGAGAGGCTTATTTATAAGCGTCTTAGAGACTACGCCGAAACAAAGGGCCTTATCCCAGATGAACAATTCGGTTTTCGGACCCAACACTCCTGCGTCCAGCAGGTCCACCGCATCACCGAACATATACACGCAGGTTTCCTACGCGGGTATATGACAGGTGCAGTCTTCTTCGATATAGCGAAAGCCTTCGACAAGGTCTGGCACAATGGCTTAATCTACAAGCTATACCAACTCAAAGTGCCTGACCGTCTTGTGCTCATCATACGAGACTTTCTGTCGAACCGCACCTTCCGCTATAAAGTTGAAGGAGCGATATCCTCCCCACACCCCATCCGAGCAGGTGTACCCCAGGGCTCTGTACTTGCCCCACTCATCTTCACGCTGTTCACCAGCGATATCCCCACAAGTAAAAAGGCCCAGTTGGCCCTATTCGCTGACGACACAGCCATTTTCTACACTGGTCGCAGCCTAGTCCAGATCTCACTCACACTCCAAACCGCTGTCAACAAACTCGCTGACTGGTTCAGGAAGTGGAGAATAGAGGTCAATCCCGACAAAAGTCAAGCAGTTCTCTTTTCAAAACCGCGACATAAACCCAACCCCCCCCGACCTATCACCCTGTTCAGCAAGCCGATCCCTTGGGAAAAGCAAGCTAAATACCTGGGAGTAATACTCGACAGGCACCTTTCCTTCGCAGAGCACATAAAGACGGTTCGCTCGCGCGCCGCTTTCGCTCTCGGCAGACTCCACTCCGTTCTCAATGCACGCAGCAAATTGTCACTAAGATGCAAGATGCGCATCTACACTGCGTGCATTAGGCCCATAATGACCTACGCCTGTGTAGTCTTCGCTCACGCGAAACCCCACCACATCCACAGGATGCAGACCCTCCAAAACCGCTTCCTCCGTAAGGCTACGGGATCCCCTTGGTTCGTTCGAAATGAGATCCTCCATCTTGACCTCAAAATCCCCACCATCAAACAATTCATGAAACGTCTTTCCAAGAGTTTCTTTGATACCGCCGCCAAACATCGCAACCCACTGGTTGTCGAGGCCACCAAATACACCCCATCCCATATCAGCAAACTTCGCCGTCCAAGGCATGCTCTCTCCGAACCTGACGACCCCATAACTCTCCTCCAGGAGAAAAACAAAGCGACCAGTACAGTGCACAAACACAGAACTCCGTCATTCCGACCTCGCCGCCGAGGTCCCTCGCGACGTCCCCAAGTAAATGCTTCCCCCCGACCCTTGCTCGAAGAACGGCCAGCCCGCGCCGCAGCTGAGCCTGTAGCTTTAAATTCCCGACTGTGACCTCTGAGTTTGTTTCGGCATTTCTTCTCAGAGCAGTCAGATAGGAAATGCCGGCCTCATCAAGCTTAAATAATATTACTATGATCCAGCCTGTCCCATCTTGCTGCCCTCCCCCAGCGACGCCCTAAGCCGAGGTTCGTACCCCAAAGGGGGTGCCCTTAGCGTGTAGTCGCTTAGTATACTAGTTTTACGCCCCTGGCTGGAGGCTTTGAGTTTACTTAAGGCAACCACAGGATAGTCCGGTTAAGTAGTCACGACCTCTATAGGTCAACTACGAGATGCCATATAGGAAAAAAAAAAAAAAAAAAAAAAAGCCCAACGGGCATTTATAACCAGATTCCTTCGGCGCGCGCACTGTTGTACGCGTGTTTCGTTGTTTTCGTGAGTTGTTATATAAACAAATACTTCAATTATGTCTGGTCGCGGTAAAGGTGGCAAGGTGAAGGGAAAGGCAAAGTCCCGTTCCAACCGTGCTGGTCTCCAGTTCCCTGTGGGTCGTATTCACAGGCTGCTGCGTAACGGAAACTACGCCGAGCGCGTGGGTGCCGGCGCTCCCGTCTACTTGGCCGCCGTGATGGAGTATCTGGCTGCTGAGGTCCTCGAGTTGGCCGGCAACGCCGCGAGAGACAACAAGAAGACCAGGATCATCCCGCGTCATCTTCAATTGGCCATCCGCAACGACGAGGAGTTGAACAAGCTGCTCTCCGGTGTGACGATCGCTCAAGGTGGTGTGCTGCCGAACATCCAGGCCGTGCTACTGCCCAAGAAGACCGAGAAGAAGGCTTAAACGTGGTGCCGCGACGTGTCTGAACGTGGTGCTTCGTGCGAGTGCCCCCGCACGCGTACTTCGATATAATATTTATGCCTAAAACCCATAAATCTATTATGTCGGTTGCGCGATGCTCTCCGCTCGTATGCATTCAAAACAAAAGGCCCTTTTCAGGGCCACAATATGATTCGTCAAATATATAACAGAGACAGTTTCTTTAACGGTGTTGTCGTCAAACAAAAACGTACATACATACATACATACATACATACATACATACATACATAAATCCATCCATCCATCCATCCATCCATCCATCCACCTACCTACCTACCTACCTACCTCACGCACTCGCTTTACTTAATTACTACAAGTTAAAAACCTTACACATAATATTATTGATTGATTGAATTAATGTGAAAATGAGAAAGTTACCGAGTACCTACCTACCTACCTACCTTCCTATTATAGTAGATCAATTATAAATAAATTAGCTAATGGTGGCTTGCCCTCTCCTCATGATGAGCTAATTATGTTATTAGGTGGTACTCATTAGGTGTATTTTACACACGGTATCATTATGAGCAGTACAGTTAATGCTGTCGGTATGTACCTGAGTGAGTAAGTATAACAGAAATTATTTTAGCTACGTTTGTTTACTTATATTTTATTATAAAATAACGTAAAATGTTATTATTACATCTCATTCAAATGCATTACAAAAATAATTTATTTATTACTTACATACTTATAAAATTTTGAATTAGATTAGTCTAGATTAGAGAACGTTGTTTTCTTGAATTTATTTTCTTTAATGACGAACGAACACAAGCGTCGCCCCGCTCCCTTCGCCTCCCTCCCGGGCATCCCCTCTCCCCGCGCTCGATCTACACTCTGGCTTAGGAGCGTTGTGATTGGTCCGCCGCTGCGTCGAATTTCTCACCGCCTGCCGCAACAGCGAGCCGCGAGCGCCCATATAAATACAACTGTTAGTTACGTCTACGTTTTTATACTGCGACTGAACTCCGTTTCGGTAGCACGTGTACTCGAAAAATTTCATAATGCCGCCCAAGACAAGTGGTAAAGCCGCCAAGAAGTCTGGCAAAGCCCAGAAGAACATCTCTAAGACCGACAAGAAGAAGAAGAAGCACAAGAGGAAGGAGAGTTACGCCATCTACATCTACAAGGTGTTGAAGCAGGTGCACCCCGACACCGGTATCTCCAGCAAGGCCATGTCGATCATGAACTCGTTCGTGAACGACATCTTCGAGCGGATCGCCGCCGAAGCTTCCCGTCTCGCCCACTACAACAAGAGATCGACCATCACGTCCAGGGAGGTGCAGACGTCCGTCAGGCTCCTGCTGCCCGGCGAGCTCGCCAAGCACGCCGTCAGTGAAGGCACCAAGGCCGTCACTAAATACACCAGCTCCAAGTGAGCGGTCGGTCGGTAGGCGGCTACCGAGAGCCGCCGCCGATGCTCCGTCTCAACGCCGCCCCGTGTCTGTGTACAGTGTTAAACCCAGTGCGTTTGTTCGTGTCTCTTGTTGACTGTGGTGCGTGTTAATTGTGTTAGTGTCATCGTATTGTGCATACATACACACATAAGTACACCTACCTACCTGTGCTGTGTGTGTGTCATGTATGTGCGTACGAGACGCGCATGATGCACGTGCTACGAGCAAACCACGACAAACGTCTGGACGCGCACGCACACCGTGGGATGGCAGGAGCAAAAACAAAAGGCCCTTTTCAGGGCCACAAATATGTTCATGTGATAAATTCACGTTTCTTTAAATTTGAATACAGTCAAAACGTTACCTACTATATTTACCTATCTGCCTACTGTTACATAGGTACATGCAAAATAAATACATACTCACTCACCTACTACACTTACCGCTTTGACAGTAAGCCTCCTGCGTACGTACACGACTACCTACGTAAGTAAATTTGTGTCATAATAATGACGAATTGAATGAAGACTTGTCAGGCATTATCCTACCTGCCTATCTGTCTATATATCTATACAATTAAGTACTTACTTATTAACTTTACAAATGCATCAACAAATACAACATGCACAGAAAACTTCCCGCGTAAAAGATAGCGTATTGAGACGATAAGCGCAAAATTAATTACACTAGCGCCCGCTCTACCCTCCAGGGTATCAAGGTGTCCATCCCGACATCGAAAGATTACCGGGACCTCACCCTACTTCTCCGCCAGAGGGACGTGTCTTTCCACACGTACTCCCTGCCGGAAGAACGCCAAGTCCGAGTGGTGATTCGCCGTATCCCAAAGGAGATCACGGTCGCCGACATTAAGGCTGACCTCGAACTCCAATCGGTCCCTGTGGCAGAAGTCCACAGGATGCACCGTTCACGAGGACAAGTCCCCTTCGACATGGTCCTCGTTGTCTGCCCTCCCACTGAGGGCCATCACCCGATCTTCCAGATAAAAAGTATCTGCAGCCTCACAGGCATCTCAATCGAGAAGCCTAAAAAGTCTGGCATCGTCGGTCAGTGTCACCGATGCCAGCTATATGGCCATTCCCAGAGTTTCTGCCATGCCAAGCCTAGATGCGTGAAGTGTCTGGGTGAACATGGCACGGAAAACTGCCCCCGTCCCAAGGACCGTACCCTGTGTACGGAACCTCCAAGCTGCGTACTATGCGGCGAGTCCGGTCACCCAGCCAACTACCGTGGCTGCCCCAAGGCCCCCAAGTCCTCTTCCTCCAAATTGACGAAGCGCGCAGGCGCCCGTCAACTTAGGGAGACCCCCTCTCAAGGACCTCCTGCCCTTCCCGAGCGGCTAAGCCCCCAAAGGCCCAGCCCCTGGAACCTCCTAAACCACCAGAGTGCTTTCCCAGCTCTCGCGGCTACCAAGCCACCCACCCCTCCTGCCCACACTAGGTTGGACCCCCGTTTAACCCGCTCCGCGGCGCCCAACCCCGCGCCCCCCACCACCACACCCGCACCCGCTGCTAGGGCTGCTCCCGCTGCACTCCCAGCGCCCCCCCCGACCACAGCTACTCCCGCTCTTGATCCCTTCAATGTGATCACGAGCACATTCCTGACATTCGTCAGCCCCCGCGCCAGGAAAATGGCAAGCGAAATCGTCGCTGCCAGATACTCCGGCGACCTTTACCAAATTCAGGCGATCTACAACGCCTACCCTGATATAACTCAGGCGCTCACCTCTTTCGTCACTAAACCCAGTAATGGATAGAGGAATTGTATCTAGAACCAAACCCCGATCCCTCAACATAGCCTATTTCAATGCCAATGGCATCCAAAGTCAAAAAGATGAGATCGCCACCTTCATCCGCGACCATCAAATTGACATCTTCCTCGTTCAAGAGACCTTCCTCAAGCCTAGTCATCGCAACCCGTCAATCGCGAACTATCGTATAGTTCGCAACGACAGATCGCGATGCCACAAAGGCGGCACTCTTATATACTATAAAAAAGAGCTCTACTGCATCCCAATGGATCCGCCCCCTCTTTCACGACTTGAAGTGTCCATCTGTCGGCTAGGCATGTCAGGACACCAACCAATCACAATAGTTTCAGCCTACATCCCTCCCACGACCTCTGCAGAGTACTCACAACCTCTGTCAAACGACCTCTCAGCCCTTCTTGGCTTAAGCGACTCCGTAATAATAGCGGGTGACCTTAACGCCAAACACCCCGCCTGGAACAGCACCAGGGTCTCCTCCAGAGGCAAAATCCTATTTGACCTCTCCCCCATTCTGAACTTCGACGTCATCGGACCGATGACTCCCACCCACTTTCCGAACATTCCCAATCATACTCCAGACGTCCTCGACGTGGCACTCCTAAAGAACGTCAACCTACGGTTGAACGATTTAGAAGTGGTACAAGAGCTATCCTCTGACCACCGACCAGTCATCATCAGACTGACCCCCCGTATTGGTCTCCCCGACCCCAACCTTCCCCCCCAGACAAAAGTGGTAACGGACTGGAGGAAAGTAAGCGAACGCCTGAAATCCACCACATCCCCCCACTTAGACTCTATTCCTGATCAGTTCAACTCTATCGCGGACACGACGGCCGCGATCGACTCGCTCACGGAACACGTACAGTCAGTCCTGAACGACTGTTCAAGGGAGATTCCAGCGATGGATGACCATCAATGGAAACTGCCTGACGACTTGCGTGAACTACTGTGTGAGAAGAATGCGGCTGTCCGTGCTTACAGCAGCTTTCCCTGCGATGCGAACAAAGCCCATATGCGTTACTTACAGAGATCTGTGAGGACTCGCATATCGGAGTGGCGTGAAGTCAAATGGGATAAGACGCTGAGCGATCTTGAACCCACACATCAGGCATTCTGGGATCTTCAAAGGAGACTCAGATCTCAAGAGATAGTCTCCATGCCCCCACTGACCCGCCCTGACAAAACCATTGCCTTCGACGACAATGACAAGGCCGAATGCCTGGCCGACAGTCTCGAAGCCCAGTGTACACCTAGCTCCCTACCCGTAGACCAAGCCCATCTCTCTGAGGTTGACGCGGAAGTCGAACGCAAAGCCTCCCTCCCACCTGTCGAGGACCCTGATAATCCTCTGCCACCCGTCACTCCAGACGAAGTGCAGGATATCATCAAGCGCCTCAAACCTAGGAAAGCCCCTGGCTCAGACGGAATCACCAACAGAGTGATTCAACTCTTCCCTGCCCAAATAATAATGCTACTGGTCACCATCTTCAATGGCGCCATGAGCAACAACATCTTCCCACAAGCGTGGAAAGAAGCCACTGTTATCGGCATTCCCAAGCCCGGCAAACCCAAATCGGAACCTTCGAGTTACCGCCCCATCAGTCTGCTCAATGTTCTCGGTAAGGTCTACGAGAGGCTTATTTATAAGCGTCTCAGAGACTACGCCGAAACAAAGGGCCTTATCCCTAATGAACAATTCGGTTTTCGGACCCATCACTCCTGCGTCCAGCAGGTCCACCGCATCACCGAACATATACACGCAGGTTTCCTACGCGGGTATATGACAGGTGCAGTCTTCTTCGATATAGCGAAAGCCTTCGACAAGGTCTGGCACAATGGCTTAATCTACAAGCTATACCAACTCAAAGTGCCTGACCGTCTCGTACTCATCATACGAGACTTTCTGTCGAACCGCACCTTCCGCTATAAAATTGAAGGAGCGATATCCTCCCCACACCCCATCCGAGCAGGTGTACCCCAGGGCTCTGTACTTGCCCCACTCATCTTCACGCTGTTCACCAGCGATATCCCCACAAATAAAAAGGCCCAGTTGGCCCTGTTCGCTGACGACACAGCCATTTTCTACACTGGTCGCAGCCTAGTCCAGATCTCACTCACACTCCAAACCGCTGTCAACAAACTCGCTGACTGGTTCAGGAAGTGGAGAATAGAGGTCAATCCCGACAAAAGTCAAGCGGTTCTCTTTTCGAAACCGCGACATAAACCCAACCCCCCCCGACCTATCACCTTGTTCAGCAAGCCGATCCCTTGGGAAAAGCAAGCTAAATACCTAGGAGTAATTCTCGACAGGCACCTTTCCTTCGCAGAGCACATAAAGACGGTTCGCTCGCGCGCCGCTTTCGCTCTCGGCAGACTCCACTCCGTTCTCAATGCACGCAGCAAATTGTCACTAAGATGCAAGATGCGCATCTACACTGCGTGCATTAGACCCATAATGACCTACGCCTGTGTAGTCTTCGCTCACGCGAAACCCCACCACATCCACAGGATGCAGACCCTCCAAAACCGCTTCCTCCGAAAGGCTACGGGATCCCCTTGGTTCGTTCGAAATGAGATCCTCCATCTTGACCTCAAAATCCCCACCATCAAACAATTCATGAAACGTCTTTCCAAGAGTTTCTTTGATACCGCCGCCAAACATCGCAACCCACTGGTTGTCGAGGCCGCCAGGTATACTCCCTCCCAAATCAGCAAACTTCGCCGTCCAAGGCATGCTCTCTCCGAACCCGACGACCCCATAACTCTCCTCCAGGAGAAAAACAAATCGACCAGTACAGTGCACAAACACAAAACACCGTCATTCCGACCTCGCCGCCGAGGTCCCTCGCGACGTCCCCTAGTAAATGCTTCCCCCCGACCCTTGCTCGATGAACGGCCAGCCCGCGCCGCAGCTGAGCCTGTAGCTTTAAATTCCCGACTGTGACCTCTGAGTTTGTTTCGGCATTTCTTCTCAGAGCAGTCAGATAGGAAATGCCGGCCTCATCAAGCTTAAATAATATTATTAAGATCCAGCCTGTCCCATCTTGCTGCCCTCCCCCAGCGACGCCCTAAGCCGAGGTTCGTACCCCAAAGGGGGTGCCCTTAGCGTGTAGTCGCTTAGTATACTAGTTTTACGCCCCTGGCTGGAGGCTTTGAGTTTACTTAAGGCAACCACAGGATAGTCCGGTTAAGTAGTCACGACCTCTATAGGTCAACTACGAGATGCCATATAGGAAAAAAAAAAAAAAAAAAAGCCCAACGGGCAGGCTCACTCAGACTCCGCGTCCGGCTGCCGTAGCGCACACTCGTGCTCTTGGCTCCGAATCGCTGTCCTTCCCGCGCCCCGCGCGCCCCCCCCCGTCTCGGTCTCGCTGCAGTGCTACGCCCGTAGCACTCGCAGCTACGCCGCACCCGCGTAGGCCACCGGCCTCGCCCCGTTTCGTAGCAGTGCTACGGTTTGTGCTCGCGCACAGACTAAGTGCTGCTACGAGCTCGCGTTTTAAAGCTCCTTCAGAGCAAAATCCACCGTTTTAAGTGGTACTTGGGGGAAACCTTACGGTGCCAACGAACCCAAGTGGGTGGTGACCCGCCACACCCGCCGACCCCCTTCAGGGCTAGGCAGATCGTCGGAAGGGCTCCGACTGCGGCCTTGGGGGGTCTCCTAGTCGCAGTCTGGTAGCATTTTAACCCCCGTTTGTCCACAGCTGCACCCGGGACGTCTGGGTGTTTCTACCCCAGCGGCCTGGACCGGTCGCAAGACCCTAGGGCCCTACCGCACATTGAGACTGGCGGTAGGTTTACAAGCTTAGGGCTCACCCTAGGTACTCACCTCCCTGCCTAAACCCGGCAGGGAGGGTTACTCATCCCCGGGCCCATCCACCCGGGGTGTTAGTGTTAGGTTTCAGTACGCTAGACGTACATAGTCCCCCCCCCCTCTAAGATCATGCTGGACGCCACGATAGTGGCGTTCTTTAAGGAGGTCCTCCTCAAGGACCCCGACATCATCGCCAAGTATGGCCCGAAACTCGCTGCCATGCAGCAATCCCCTCCCTCCCCACCGACTTTTTCCGACTCGGAAGAGTCGGTGCACTCGCCCGTCCTCATGGACACAGAGGAGGCCTCTTCTAAGCGCCTCCTTGACCCCCCTTCGGATGTGGAGTCCCTCCACTTCTCCTCCCCCGCCCCCTCCTCCGACGACGACGGCTTCACGCTGGCGTCAGGGAGGAGCAACAAAAGGCGGAAGAAGTTCTCTTCCGCCCAAAAGTCAAAGCTGGTGGCGACCGAACCGGCCCTAGCAGCACCCTCCCCCTCCCCCGCCGCAGTGACTTCCTCAGCCACTGCCCCCCCCCCGACTCCCTCATCATCCCAAAAGGATGCCTCTCCCAGCCTCAGTGCTGGACCAACCCCGACCACTTCTACCCTGAAGAAGGTACCCCCCCCTCCCCCTGTGTTCATCCAGGACAAGGGGCGTTGGACCGATGTGTCCAAATGGTGCGCCGAGCGCAAAATTAATTACACTAGCGCCCGCTCCACCCTCCAGGGTATCAAAGTGTCCATCCCGACGTCGAAAGACTACCGGGACCTCACCCTACTTCTCCGCCAGAGGGACGTGTCATTCCACACGTACTCCCTGCCGGAAGAACGCCAGATCCGAGTGGTGATTCGCCGTATCCCCAAGGAGATCACGGTCGCCGACATTAAGGCTGACCTCGAACTCCAATCGGTCCCTGTGGCAGAAGTCCACAGGATGCACCGTTCTCGAGGACAAGTCCCCTTCGACATGGTCCTCGTTGTCTGCCCTCCCACTGAGGGCCATCACCCGATCTTCCAGATAAAAAGTATCTGCAGCCTCACAGGCATCTCAATCGAGAAGCCTAAAAAGTCTGGCATCGTCGGTCAGTGTCACCGATGCCAGCTATATGGCCATTCTCAGAGTTTCTGCCATGCCAAGCCTAGATGCGTGAAGTGTCTGGGTGAACATGGCACGGAAAACTGCCCCCGTCCCAAGGACCGTACCCTGTGTACGGAACCTCCAAGCTGCGTTCTATGCGGCGAGTCCGGTCACCCAGCCAACTACCGTGGCTGCCCCAAGGCCCCCAAGTCCTCTTCCTCCAAATTGACGAAGCGCGCAGGCGCCCGTCAACTTAGGGAGACCCCCTCTCAAGGACCTCCTGCCCTTCCCGAGCGGCTAAGCCCCCAAAGGCCCAGCCCCTGGAACCTCCTAAACCACCAGAGTGCTTTCCCAGCTCTCGCGGCTACCAAGCCACCCACGCCTCCCGCCCCCACTAGGTTGGACCCCCGTTTAACCCGCTCCGCGGCGCCCAACCCCGCGCCCCCCACCACACCCGCACCCGCTGCTAGGGCTGCTCCCGCCGCACTCCCAGCGCCCCCCCCGACCTCAGCTACTCCCGCTCTTGATCCCTTCAATGTGATCACGAGCACATTCCTGACATTCGTCAGCCCCCGCGCCAGGAAAATGGCAAGCGAAATCGTCGCTGCCAGATACTCCGGCGACCTTTACCAAATTCAGGCGATCTATAACGCCTACCCTGACATAACTCAGGCTCTCACCTCTTTCGTCACTAAACCCAGTAATGGATAGAGGAATTGTATCTAGAACCAAACCCCGATCCCTCAGCATAGCCTATTTCAATGCCAATGGCATCCAAGGTCAAAAAGATGAGATCGCCACCTTCATCCGCGACCATCAAATTGACATCTTCCTCGTTCAAGAGACCTTCCTCAAGCCTAGTCATCGCAACCCGTCAATCGCGAACTATCGTATAGTTCGCAACGACAGATCGCGATGCCACAAAGGCGGCACTCTTATATACTATAAAAAAGAGCTCTACTGCATCCCAATGGATCCGCCCCCTCTTTCACGACTTGAAGTGTCCATCTGTCGGCTAGGCATGTCAGGACACCAACCAATCACAATAGTTTCAGCCTACATCCCTCCCACGACCTCTGCAGAGTACTCACAACCTCTGTCAAACGACCTCTCAGCCCTTCTTGGCTTAAGCGACTCCGTTATAATAGCGGGTGACCTTAACGCCAAACACCCCGCCTGGAACAGCACCAGGGTCTCCACCAGAGGCAAAATCCTATTTGACCTCTCCCCCATTCTGAACTTCGACGTCATCGGACCGATGACTCCCACCCACTTTCCGAACATTCCCAACCATACTCCAGACGTCCTCGACGTGGCACTCCTAAAGAACGTCAACCTACGGTTGAACGATTTAGAAGTGGTACAAGAGCTATCCTCTGACCACCGACCAGTCATTATCAGATTGGCCCCCCGTATTGGTCTCCCCGACCCCAATCATCCCCCCCAGACAAAAGTGGTAACGGACTGGAGGAAAGTAAGCGAACGCCTGAAATCCACCACATCCCCCCACTTAGACTCTATTCCTGATCAGTTCAACTCTATCGCGGACACGACGGCCGCGATCGACTCGCTCACGGAACACGTACAGTCAGTCCTGAACGACTGTTCAAGGGAGATTCCAGCGATGGATGACCATCAATGGAAACTGCCTGACGACTTGCGTGAACTACTGTGCGAGAAGAACGCGGCTGTCCGTGCTTACAGCAGCTTTCCCTGCGATGCGAACAAAGCCCATATGCGTTACTTACAGAGATCTGTGAGGACTCGCATATCGGAGTGGCGTGAAGTCAAATGGGATAAGACGCTGAGCGATCTTGAACCCACACATCAGGCATTCTGGGATCTTCAAAGGAGACTCAGATCTCAAGAGATAGTCTCCATGCCCCCACTGACCCGCCCTGACAAAACCATTGCCTTCGACGACAATGACAAGGCCGAATGCCTGGCCGACAGTCTCGAAGCCCAGTGTACACCTAGCTCCCTACCCGTAGACCAAGCCCATCTCTCTGAGGTTGACGCGGAAGTCGAACGCAAAGCCTCCCTCCCACCTGTCGAGGACCCTGATAATCCTCTGCCACCCGTCACTCCAGACGAAGTGCAGGATATCATCAAGCGCCTCAAACCTAGAAAAGCCCCTGGCTCAGACGGAATCACTAACAGAGTGATTCAACTCTTCCCTGCCCAAATAATAATGCTACTGGTCACCATCTTCAATGGCGCCATGAGCAACAACATCTTCCCACAAGCGTGGAAAGAAGCCACTGTTATCGGCATTCCCAAGCCCGGCAAACCCAAATCGGAACCTTCGAGTTACCGCCCCATCAGTCTGCTCAGTGTTCTCGGTAAGGTCTACGAGAGGCTTATTTATAAGCGTCTTAGAGACTACGCCGAAACAAAGGGCCTTATCCCAGATGAACAATTCGGTTTTCGGACCCAACACTCCTGCGTCCAGCAGGTCCACCGCATCACCGAACATATACACGCAGGTTTCCTACGCGGGTATATGACAGGTGCAGTCTTCTTCGATATAGCGAAAGCCTTCGACAAGGTCTGGCACAATGGCTTAATCTACAAGCTATACCAACTCAAAGTGCCTGACCGTCTTGTGCTCATCATACGAGACTTTCTGTCGAACCGCACCTTCCGCTATAAAGTTGAAGGAGCGATATCCTCCCCACACCCCATCCGAGCAGGTGTACCCCAGGGCTCTGTACTTGCCCCACTCATCTTCACGCTGTTCACCAGCGATATCCCCACAAGTAAAAAGGCCCAGTTGGCCCTATTCGCTGACGACACAGCCATTTTCTACACTGGTCGCAGCCTAGTCCAGATCTCACTCACACTCCAAACCGCTGTCAACAAACTCGCTGACTGGTTCAGGAAGTGGAGAATAGAGGTCAATCCCGACAAAAGTCAAGCAGTTCTCTTTTCAAAACCGCGACATAAACCCAACCCCCCCCGACCTATCACCCTGTTCAGCAAGCCGATCCCTTGGGAAAAGCAAGCTAAATACCTGGGAGTAATACTCGACAGGCACCTTTCCTTCGCAGAGCACATAAAGACGGTTCGCTCGCGCGCCGCTTTCGCTCTCGGCAGACTCCACTCCGTTCTCAATGCACGCAGCAAATTGTCACTAAGATGCAAGATGCGCATCTACACTGCGTGCATTAGGCCCATAATGACCTACGCCTGTGTAGTCTTCGCTCACGCGAAACCCCACCACATCCACAGGATGCAGACCCTCCAAAACCGCTTCCTCCGTAAGGCTACGGGATCCCCTTGGTTCGTTCGAAATGAGATCCTCCATCTTGACCTCAAAATCCCCACCATCAAACAATTCATGAAACGTCTTTCCAAGAGTTTCTTTGATACCGCCGCCAAACATCGCAACCCACTGGTTGTCGAGGCCACCAAATACACCCCATCCCATATCAGCAAACTTCGCCGTCCAAGGCATGCTCTCTCCGAACCTGACGACCCCATAACTCTCCTCCAGGAGAAAAACAAAGCGACCAGTACAGTGCACAAACACAGAACTCCGTCATTCCGACCTCGCCGCCGAGGTCCCTCGCGACGTCCCCAAGTAAATGCTTCCCCCCGACCCTTGCTCGAAGAACGGCCAGCCCGCGCCGCAGCTGAGCCTGTAGCTTTAAATTCCCGACTGTGACCTCTGAGTTTGTTTCGGCATTTCTTCTCAGAGCAGTCAGATAGGAAATGCCGGCCTCATCAAGCTTAAATAATATTACTATGATCCAGCCTGTCCCATCTTGCTGCCCTCCCCCAGCGACGCCCTAAGCCGAGGTTCGTACCCCAAAGGGGGTGCCCTTAGCGTGTAGTCGCTTAGTATACTAGTTTTACGCCCCTGGCTGGAGGCTTTGAGTTTACTTAAGGCAACCACAGGATAGTCCGGTTAAGTAGTCACGACCTCTATAGGTCAACTACGAGATGCCATATAGGAAAAAAAAAAAAAAAAAAAAAAAGCCCAACGGGCATTTATAACCAGATTCCTTCGGCGCGCGCACTGTTGTACGCGTGTTTCGTTGTTTTCGTGAGTTGTTATATAAACAAATACTTCAATTATGTCTGGTCGCGGTAAAGGTGGCAAGGTGAAGGGAAAGGCAAAGTCCCGTTCCAACCGTGCTGGTCTCCAGTTCCCTGTGGGTCGTATTCACAGGCTGCTGCGTAACGGAAACTACGCCGAGCGCGTGGGTGCCGGCGCTCCCGTCTACTTGGCCGCCGTGATGGAGTATCTGGCTGCTGAGGTCCTCGAGTTGGCCGGCAACGCCGCGAGAGACAACAAGAAGACCAGGATCATCCCGCGTCATCTTCAATTGGCCATCCGCAACGACGAGGAGTTGAACAAGCTGCTCTCCGGTGTGACGATCGCTCAAGGTGGTGTGCTGCCGAACATCCAGGCCGTGCTACTGCCCAAGAAGACCGAGAAGAAGGCTTAAACGTGGTGCCGCGACGTGTCTGAACGTGGTGCTTCGTGCGAGTGCCCCCGCACGCGTACTTCGATATAATATTTATGCCTAAAACCCATAAATCTATTATGTCGGTTGCGCGATGCTCTCCGCTCGTATGCATTCAAAACAAAAGGCCCTTTTCAGGGCCACAATATGATTCGTCAAATATATAACAGAGACAGTTTCTTTAACGGTGTTGTCGTCAAACAAAAACGTACATACATACATACATACATACATACATACATACATACATAAATCCATCCATCCATCCATCCATCCATCCATCCACCTACCTACCTACCTACCTACCTCACGCACTCGCTTTACTTAATTACTACAAGTTAAAAACCTTACACATAATATTATTGATTGATTGAATTAATGTGAAAATGAGAAAGTTACCGAGTACCTACCTACCTACCTACCTTCCTATTATAGTAGATCAATTATAAATAAATTAGCTAATGGTGGCTTGCCCTCTCCTCATGATGAGCTAATTATGTTATTAGGTGGTACTCATTAGGTGTATTTTACACACGGTATCATTATGAGCAGTACAGTTAATGCTGTCGGTATGTACCTGAGTGAGTAAGTATAACAGAAATTATTTTAGCTACGTTTGTTTACTTATATTTTATTATAAAATAACGTAAAATGTTATTATTACATCTCATTCAAATGCATTACAAAAATAATTTATTTATTACTTACATACTTATAAAATTTTGAATTAGATTAGTCTAGATTAGAGAACGTTGTTTTCTTGAATTTATTTTCTTTAATGACGAACGAACACAAGCGTCGCCCCGCTCCCTTCGCCTCCCTCCCGGGCATCCCCTCTCCCCGCGCTCGATCTACACTCTGGCTTAGGAGCGTTGTGATTGGTCCGCCGCTGCGTCGAATTTCTCACCGCCTGCCGCAACAGCGAGCCGCGAGCGCCCATATAAATACAACTGTTAGTTACGTCTACGTTTTTATACTGCGACTGAACTCCGTTTCGGTAGCACGTGTACTCGAAAAATTTCATAATGCCGCCCAAGACAAGTGGTAAAGCCGCCAAGAAGTCTGGCAAAGCCCAGAAGAACATCTCTAAGACCGACAAGAAGAAGAAGAAGCACAAGAGGAAGGAGAGTTACGCCATCTACATCTACAAGGTGTTGAAGCAGGTGCACCCCGACACCGGTATCTCCAGCAAGGCCATGTCGATCATGAACTCGTTCGTGAACGACATCTTCGAGCGGATCGCCGCCGAAGCTTCCCGTCTCGCCCACTACAACAAGAGATCGACCATCACGTCCAGGGAGGTGCAGACGTCCGTCAGGCTCCTGCTGCCCGGCGAGCTCGCCAAGCACGCCGTCAGTGAAGGCACCAAGGCCGTCACTAAATACACCAGCTCCAAGTGAGCGGTCGGTCGGTAGGCGGCTACCGAGAGCCGCCGCCGATGCTCCGTCTCAACGCCGCCCCGTGTCTGTGTACAGTGTTAAACCCAGTGCGTTTGTTCGTGTCTCTTGTTGACTGTGGTGCGTGTTAATTGTGTTAGTGTCATCGTATTGTGCATACATACACACATAAGTACACCTACCTACCTGTGCTGTGTGTGTGTCATGTATGTGCGTACGAGACGCGCATGATGCACGTGCTACGAGCAAACCACGACAAACGTCTGGACGCGCACGCACACCGTGGGATGGCAGGAGCAAAAACAAAAGGCCCTTTTCAGGGCCACAAATATGTTCATGTGATAAATTCACGTTTCTTTAAATTTGAATACAGTCAAAACGTTACCTACTATATTTACCTATCTGCCTACTGTTACATAGGTACATGCAAAATAAATACATACTCACTCACCTACTACACTTACCGCTTTGACAGTAAGCCTCCTGCGTACGTACACGACTACCTACGTAAGTAAATTTGTGTCATAATAATGACGAATTGAATGAAGACTTGTCAGGCATTATCCTACCTGCCTATCTGTCTATATATCTATACAATTAAGTACTTACTTATTAACTTTACAAATGCATCAACAAATACAACATGCACAGAAAACTTCCCGCGTAAAAGATAGCGTATTGAGACGATGCAACGCAAGTAAGTAAGTAGGTAGGTAGGTAGGTAGGTAGGTACATGAGTGAGACTGTTCTGAAGTTCCACAACAACTCATAATAACAACACACACCCTAGTAGTAGGAGAATTTTTAGAATACGAATCGTTAGAATTCTTTTTTTTTTTTTTTTTGTTATATATATATATATATATATATATATATATAATATGTCGAATCGTATTCTAAATAATAAAAAAAAAAAAAAAAAATCTCTTACTACACCGTTAGATTGGTGTTATTTTCATAAAAGTGATGCAGTCACATAAGTAGATTTTAAAAATATTAATAATATTGATTACTTTATAAACAATATTTTAGTTAGCTCGTTGTACTATAGAGGGCGCGCCGCGCGCGCGCTCACTCGTTCCCTCCTGTGCCCACCGGGCGCCGCCGTCCGATACGATGCTTCGGTATAAATACTCCGAGCGAGCGCGGATCGGTTTTCAAAAATCGTTCCCACCCCGACCCTTGCTCGATGAAGTGCCAGCCCGCGCCGCAGCTGAGCCTGTAGCTTTAAACTCCCGACTGTGACCTCTGAGTTTGTTTCGGCATTTCTTCTCAGAGCAGTCAGATAGGAAATGCCGGCCCCATCAAGCTTAAATAATAAAAATCTGATCCAGCCTGTCCCATCTTGCTGCCCTCTCCAGCGACGCCCTAAGCCGAGGTTCGTACCCCACAGGGGGTGCCCTTAGCGTGTAGTCGCTTAATATAGTAGATATTCGCCCTGGCTGGAGGCTTTGAGTTTTCTTAAGGCAACCACAGGATAGTCCGGTTAAGTAGTCACGACCTCTCAAGGTCAACTACGAGATGCCATTTCTAAAAAAAAAAAAAAAAAAAAAAAAAACGGATCGGTTTTATTCTCTCTCGTACGTTCGAAGTGTATAGGTGCGCGCGCGTCCGTTGCGTGTGTCTATAGTATTTTCAGTTGATTTTTATTATTTCCCTCTCGTTCCGTGTTTACAATGGCGCGTACTAAGCAGACCGCCCGTAAATCCACCGGTGGTAAGGCCCCGAGGAAACAGCTCGCCACCAAGGCTGCGCGCAAGAGCGCACCGGCCACCGGTGGCGTTAAGAAACCCCATCGCTACAGGCCCGGCACTGTGGCCCTCCGTGAGATTCGTCGCTACCAGAAGAGTACCGAACTGCTGATCCGCAAGCTTCCGTTCCAGCGTCTCGTGCGTGAGATCGCACAGGACTTCAAGACCGATCTCCGTTTCCAGAGCTCCGCTGTTATGGCGCTGCAGGAGGCTAGCGAAGCTTACCTCGTCGGTCTCTTCGAAGACACCAACTTGTGCGCGATTCACGCGAAGCGCGTCACCATCATGCCCAAGGACATCCAGTTGGCGCGCAGGATCAGAGGCGAGCGCGCTTAAACTGCTGGCTGACGTCACACAATACACATCGCCCTACGACACGTTGACTGCCTTCGTGCAGTGCACCGTGTCTGTGGCTGTGGCTGTGCGTTAACATAAAAGGCCCTTTTCAGGGCCACATATGTATCAGATTATTAAATGTTTCTTTATAACAGACGTCATAAAAAAAAAACGTTACTTACCTACCTACCTACCTACCACACACACTATGATATCCACATAAGCAACTAACACCTATATTAAGTAGGTACTTATTATATTTTACATAAAATCAGAGAAGTACATAAACTTGCAATAATATGGTATGCCTACCTACTTATACAATAGTCTCTACCAGATGATACCTTACATACTAGGGACACACACTATAATTATTATTATTATTTTTTTTTTTTGTTATAGTTTCATACCTATAAGTACATTAGATATTATTTCAGAATAATTATGGAGGGAATATTCGTAACTATCATAATCATCATTATGTACTATTGTTATGCATTTGATTTACGTACCTAACTATCGATTAAGTAAGTAAGTAAACTACATAGATTTGTACTACTTACTTAATAGTACTTATGTATATTAATATATATAGGAACCTACCTACAATACATAGGTAAATATATTATAGGTATTGGAAGTAAAATTTTGGATAACCTAATACATATTATAAGTTTAGTTTAGTACCTAAGTTCTGTTTTACGAAACAACTGACTAGAGACATCGTCCAACCGACCAACCAACCAGCGACGAGCGTCGACTCGCCTCGTCGCCCCGCGCACCCCCGCTGAGCTCCGCGCACAGTATAAATATAAGACGGTAATACTCAAAAACACACCCACCAGTCGTTCGCTAGCTCGCTCGCGTCGCACCCGTGCTGTTATTATTATCATCGTGATTTTTAAAACCCCACTGTAAAGAAGATGACCGGTCGCGGTAAGGGAGGAAAGGGTCTGGGAAAAGGAGGAGCCAAGCGTCACAGGAAGGTACTTCGTGATAACATCCAAGGTATCACGAAGCCCGCCATCCGTCGTCTGGCTCGCAGAGGCGGCGTGAAGCGTATCTCCGGTCTGATCTACGAAGAGACTCGCGGTGTGCTTAAAGTGTTCCTAGAGAACGTCATTCGCGACGCTGTCACTTACACCGAGCACGCCAAGAGGAAGACCGTCACCGCCATGGACGTCGTCTACGCTCTGAAGCGCCAGGGTCGCACCCTGTACGGTTTCGGCGGTTAAACACCTGCATCTCCCGCGTGTACGGTGTTGCCTGCGCAACCAGCTCTGCATACCGTGGTGGACGTGTGTGTGTTGTGTTCGTTGTGAACATAATCATACCGTTCGACCATGCGTATATAGACGCGCACTTAAAAAAAGGCCCTTTTCAGGGCCGCATATGATTCGATACTATTAAATATGTTTCTTTACTGGAATTGTCTAAAAAACGTACCTACGGTCTCTACATACACATACATACATACATACATACATACATACATACCTACCTACCTATCACCACCACTATACACGAACATACCATTATAAGTACCTACTAACTGTAGACACAAATACATTACTTAGTACTTAGGTTTTAGAGTTTGTCAGGGAGTTACCTCTACGTGAGGGAGGGGGTGAATATGAATGAAGTACTTACTTACTTGAATCAGTTTTATTGTTGGCTTAAAATTGAAATACCACCACTACTACTACTACTACTTATTTACTTACACACACGACATAGTAATGCCCTTGCTTATGTAGGTAAGTACGTAACTACACGGGCTAAGTTGACGTTTGTTCTACGGGTGAAAAGCCCATCGCCGCCCCACTGAGGTGTGTGTATAGGTTATACTGGAATTGAAAAACAAAACATTAGTAGACCATAATATTCAATACTTACGTTGTTTGTTTGTTGTGTAGAACATTTACCTACCTATTCGTTTGATCGCCCCTCGGTGAGAGTACCGTTTGTTTATAATAAAATATGTGGATGTCGTGTTGTTATCAGGTACCTACCTATTATTGCAATTTCGCTCTCGCATCTAATGAGGGTTTTTTTTTTTTTAGTTTTTGTATTATTTATTATTAGCCGTATCACAGGCAGCCTACTAGCCACTAATTGATGTCTGAAGAGAGTACCTATAGAGCCACGCACGGACGACGGGGGACAGCAGGCGCGCCCGCGCCCGAGTACGCGGACGCGGCTGCGACGACGTTCTCTTTGTTGTCTATTAATTACACATTGTTTAGTACGGTTTCTGATGCGATTGTAACAATATGTACACTGTCAACTCGTCGAAGGGCACTCTCGTCTTTTAATATCACTATATTAATAGGTTGCACGTCCTGGACGGAGTCGTCCGTCCTTAGCGGTTCGGCGCTCGCGGTGTTTTACGACGCTTCACTTTTAGGTCGATAATACCTTCGCGAGACTGTGTGATATCGACGGAGTCCTGTTACCACACAAGCTCGATATCCTCCTAGTTGACGCGTCGACGTTTATCGGCACCAACTATCACTTTTATAGAGAAAATAACGTTTTGAACACGACCCGACCTACGCTTCGTACGCAGTCGTCAAAATAAAACACCGCCACCGGCTGAACGACCACCTCACGCTCCCCGAATTCGCACACCCGCATCGTCAACTTCATGAACTATCCGAAACTGTAACACTGCGTCCCACTAAGGGCCGTTAACCATTCCTTTTATTTATTTTATTAGATACGTGTTAGTGAAAACTTTCAAGCGTTCATACGAGAAAACGTTCCGCGACATCGCGGCGCTCGTTACGGTAAAGTTTCGTCGTGCTTAGGCGTACGTATACGAAACTCTTGAAACCTATAAGTGGCGACATCTAAGTCTCTCTCTCTATAGATTTACCTACTCAGTCAGTGTGTTGTTTTAAGTGTGAAGTCCAAGCAATTTTATTAATATAATAAAATGGCAGACACCGCAGTTGCTACAGAGGCTCCCGCGCCCGCTACACCAGCGAAGAAGCAGGCGAGACAGGCCGGCGGCGCCGGTGCCGCGAAGAAACCGAAGGCGAAGCCTACCCATCCCAAAACATCTGAGATGGTCACCAACGCCATCAAGGAGATGAAGGAGCGCAGCGGATCTTCCCTGCAGGCGATCAAGAAGTACATCGCCGCGCAGTACAAGGTCGACGCGGAGAAATTGGCTCCGTTCATCAGGAAATACCTGAAGAGCGCCGTCGAATCTGGGGCACTGATCCAGACCAAGGGCAAGGGTGCCTCCGGTTCCTTCAAGCTCGAGTCGAAATCGTCCGCGGCCAAGAAACCCGCCGGCGCATCTGGCAAGGCCGCCGGCAAGGCGCCCGCCGCCGCCGCCGCGAAGGCCAAGAAGGCGACCGCCTCTGCGGCCGGCGCCAAGACCAAGAAGGCAGCAGCCGCCGCCGCGGCCGCCTCTGCCGCCTCCGGCTCACCTTCAAAGTCCAAAGCATCGGCCGCCGCCGCCGCCAAGGACAAGAAGGCCGCCGCCGCTAAGAAGAAGCCGGCACCCAAGAAGGCCGCCGCACCCGCTAAGGCGAAGGGAGGCGCAGCTCCCAAAGCTAAGAAGACAGCGAAGCCGCCAACCAAGAAACCTAAAGCGCCTAAACCCAAGAAGGCCGCGGCTACACCCAAGTCTAAGCCGGCAGCCAAGAAAGCGTCCGCCGCCAAGAAGTAAGCTGCGGTCGCGTTCGCGTTACACCGGCGACGGCGACGACGACGACGACAGCGCCGCGCGCAGAGTCGGCTGACCAGACCACCATCAATACACGCATCATACAACAACAACAACAGCAGCAGCAGCAGCAGCAGCAGCAGCAGCTGATGAGTGATAGTGACAAATGTGCGTGCGCGTCTTACCTACTGCGTGTGTGTTTATGTACTTACATACATAATGTTGTGTTGTTCGTATATAGAATAATACACTGTAGTAGAGAGAGGCGCGCGCGTGCTTTGTGCGTTTGTTTTCATCATCGTCCAACCGCGCGCACGCAGTACGTACGCGTCTATCGTCCTCGGGAAGGAGGGTGCGAAACGCGCTCGACGTGTCTCGAGCTCGTCCGACCGACCAACGATTCATCAGAAGCAGCAAGCAAGCAAGCAAGCAACTGAAGAAACCACGGACGGCGGCACCGAGATGCTTAGCGCGCGTGCATGCGCTCACCACACCAAAAAGCCCTTTTCAGGGCTAACAATACTATCATGAATATCAACAATATTCGTTTCTGTAACACAGACGAGTCAAAACGTTATAAATTAATAATAACATACGCACGCACGCACGCACCTACCTACCTACCTACCTACCTACCTACCTACCTACCTACATACATACATACATATATATACGAGATAACTCTCAAAATATAATATTAACTCTCTAGGTAGGAAATACAAATATAGTTAAATAAATAAATAAATAGATACATAAATACATAGGGTAGTTTAGGTTAGTCTTGTACAAAATAAGTTTGATTATTCAGAAATAAGTGAAAGTGGTTGGTTTTCAACCTACGTTCATAATTTCATATTGCATAGTCATTTCATGAGAGAAAAAATTATATGAACTGTAATAAAATCGTGGCAGTTCATTAAATAATAATCTGCTAAATCTCTACCCACCCCGTATCCATGGTGCAGTGTGTACTAGCGGAGAGCGAGCGCGCGCGCTTGCGCGTTTTGTGAATTAGTTTCGCTTGCTGTGTACCCCTCCCACTGACACAGCTACGCGGCGCGCGTATAAATAAAACGGCAACATAGCCCAACGGGCATTGGATTGGCCTGTGACCTTTACCAACACAGTTCGTTGCCACGCGAGTGTACAGTTCCCGTGCGGACCGCAAAGTTTTAACCGTCTCGTCTTGTGTTTGCGCGAGCTCCCTAGGGCACTCGTGCGAACACAAGGGGAGCCCACCGTGCTGCCCGGCGGACCTCCGCCGCAGCGGTCGCGGAGTTCACATCCCCGGGATGTCAAATCCCGGCAAGCGCGGCTCTTTGGGCCGCGATGCCGGGTCCGAGGAGCTCCGCCCGACGCTGGATCGGACGGCGTCTATGCCGAACATCGGCAAGGCGTCGTCCGGTGCGCCGTCGGCCGGACCCAAAATCAAGAAGAAGGAGGAGGAGAGAAGAGGGGGGGGTACGGGAGCCGCAGTAGCAGCCAGCCCACCGACGTCATCGGCGCCTGCGCGCGTTGCGCCGACGCCGTCGACGAGCCGGCAGCATGCCGTTCCGATCCGCCCAACCGCGTTCCGCCCGGTGCCCATACAGGCCCCGGGGCCTGCCGCGAACCCTGGCCGCGCGCCGCAAGCGCGCCCCGCAGTACCGCCCGCGCGCGTACCTGCGCCCATGCGCACGACTGCGCCCGCGCGCACCACCGCGCCGACCATGCGTGCCGCCGCACAGCAAGCGCAGCCCGCGCTGCCCGCGCACGCACCCGCACCACCCGCGCGTCCCCGCGCACCCCCGGCGCGCCCCGCCGCGCCGCCAAGCTTCGCGTCTCCGCCCGCGCCCTCCGGGGCTGCGCCGGCGGCGACGCCAAAACAAGCCGTGCCAGCTCCGCGCACCGCCGCACCCGGCCCCCGCCTCTCGCTGGCGGGACCGGCGATGGCTGAGCGGGAGCGGTCGGCACTACAGCCGCAGGCGCCGGACTCACCGGCGCCCCCCAGGGCCTCCGCCCTCGACTCGCCAGCAATGCTGTCGGCATGCTCCTCACGCGTGGGGTCGAGCATGTCGCTGGCATCTATGGACTCGGCCGCGTCCGGTCGCGCCGACGTGTCGCGAGATACGTCCCCGCGATCCGGGCGTTGGCCCTCCGAGGGAGGAGCTGCCTCCGCGCCGCAAACTCCGGCGCCATCTACACCAATACCGCCGCCGCCCGGTTTCGGGTTCGAGTTTCAACTCGAGCCCAGACCCCAGCGGCGCCGAAGGAGCACCGACGAAACCGCAGACGAGGAGGAGGCGAAGCGGTACTGCCTGGACCCGCCGCGGCCACAGCGCGAACGCGCGCCGCGGGGTCGGGCTACGCCCGTTTCGCCCACCTTCGCCGACGTGGCGCGGCGCACGCCGCCGCCGCCGCCGCAGTCGCCATCACCATCAACGGCAGGGGTAAGTGTGCCTAACCCACCCCCTGCCCCCTCCACAGATACTGCTCCCCCTGAGGCCACCCCCGGCGCCCCGACGTCAACGGAGCAGAAGCCGGGGAACAAGAAAAAGAAGCTGCGCTACCCACCGCTGGTAGTGGAGAAGCTGCCGAACTGGGCCGTCCATTTCCGGGCCCTCGCTGCCAAACTGGGCCGGCCGCCTAATGCTCGCCCCTACGGGTCCGGGGTACGCTTTACCCCCGACACCGAGGACGAGTACCGGCTGGTCCAGAGGTATCTGACGGGCCTGGAGAAGGAGAGTGGCGTCTCATGGTTCGCCTACTCCCTACCAGCGGAACGGAGTATGAAAATCGCCATCAGGGGGCTGCCAGCGGACACCGACCCCCGGGAGATAGAGGAGGAACTCCGGGCGTTGGGGTACCAGCCGGAGTACGTGCGCCACATTAAGGGCGCACAAGGAAGACCCGGCTGCGTATTTCACGCCATACTAAAAAGGACACCTGACGCCCGGGCAATCTTCGACACCACCGTGTTCATGTACATGCGGGGTGTCAAGATCGAGGCTTGGCGGGGCAAACGTGGGCCCGCCCAGTGCCACCGGTGTCAGAAGTTTAGGCACAGCTCGCACCAGTGTCACCGCCCGCTCGCTTGTGTCCGATGCGGAGGCGAACACGTGGCACGTGACTGCCCGCGCCCGCGGGAGGAGCCGGCCACCTGCGTCAACTGCGGTGGCCCGCACCCCGCGTGCAACAACAAGTGCCCCGTGTTCCAGGCGGAGACCCGGAACAAGCGAGCGGGGACTGCCGCCATCACGACCACCGCGCGCCGGCCTCAAGCGGCCATCGAGAGGCCGCAAATGGTGGAGGAAGAGGCCCAGAGCGCCACGCTCATGGCGGCAGCCAACGGGCCCACCCAAGCCACCTCCTCAAAGCGGAGGAAGAAGAGACGCGGGGGGAAGGGAAAAGGGAAGAAACCCAAAACCACCCCCCCCCAAGCGACCCAGGAGGAGAACCCTAAGGCCGACCCTGCCGAAAGCGGGGCGCAGGTCGTAGAAAACGCCGAAGCTACAACTAGCGCCGGCGCGGCGCCGCGGCAGAACGCGGAACAAAAAACAAAACAGTTCGCAAGAATTGCGAGCCGCGGCGCCTCTGGCGCTAAACAGCATAATGCTGAATCAGACTCTAAGACCGAGACTAAAAAAGAATTCACGACCTGCGCCATAAAGCTCCTGATGGATTTGATCAAGGCGATTAGGCAGGGTCATGACATTGAGACGGTCATCCTTGATGGCCTGGCCACGTTATTAACCTTGTACCATGGCTAGGCCATTAAGGGTGATCCACTGGAACGCCCGCGGCCTTAGGGAAAAGGTCGCCCCCCTCCGCCATCTCCTGAGGGAACAAGATATCGACGTGGCGCTAATAAGTGAGACGATCCTGGGACCCGAAGATAGGGTCAGGGTTCCGGGATACCACGTCTACAGGAAGGACGAAAGGTCGGCTCACATGAGGTACCGTGGTCTGGTAGTACTAGTGAGGCGAAGAGTCGTCCACCAAGAGCTCCCCGTGCCGCCGAACGACACATTCTACGCGCTGGGTATCCAGCTGCACTTCGCCGGCGAGGACTTAAACATCTACGCAGCCTATAAGCCGCCCAACGCCCGCATAGACCTTAGGGAGATGCGGGCCATACTGGAGCCATCAAGTGGCAATGCGACCATCCTCGCCGGTGATTTTAATAGCAAACACCCAGCGTGGAATTCTAACATAATGAACACCGAGGGAAGGCGGCTCTTCGCGGACGCGGAAGCCTTCGGGTACACGGTGTCCGGCCCAGAAACGCCGACCCACTACCCCGATGCCGCACGGTACATGCCGGACGTGCTGGACATCGTAGTCCACCGAGGGCTACACTGCCAGATCACGCAACAAGTGATTGACGACGAGCTACAGTCGGACCATCATCCTGTGCTCGTCGTCCTATCGGGTATGCCGACCCGACTGAAGCCCCTAGCGCCACGTCGATCCACGGATTGGACCATCTTTACGGACAGAGTGGAGACCACCACGCCGACTCGGCCTATTACCTGTTCCGCGGACGTAGACCAGACGGCGGAGGACATCACTGCTTGCATCAAAAGCGCCTTGGAAACGGCGACGAGCACGCAGCCGCAGGGGAGAGTGCTATTGCCGCCCCTGCCGGCGCGTATCTACTCGATGATCGCCGAGAAGAGGCGCCTACGCAAGCAGTGGCAGCAGTCAAGATGCCCTACAATGAAGACGCAGCTCAACCGTCTCGCGGAGAAGGTGAAGGCCGAGTTGCAGGCGCTCACCAACGCGGGCTGGGAGGATCGAATAGATGCAGCCGCAGACAGCTGGCCATCTTTGCACAAATTGTGCCGCCAGCTGACGAATACCCCAGCCCCGGTACGACCGCTGCTAAATAGCGACGGGGCGCTGAAATATGTAGCGGAGGACCGGGCGGAGGTCTTCGCCGAGCACCTGGAGCGTCAGTTCCGCCCCAACCCGACCGGCGACACCGACCATGTCGCAGCAGTCGAGAAACACCTGGGAGACTACTTCGCAACGCCGATAGCTCCCGATGAGGACCCCGTCTTCTTCTCGCCTGGCGCAGTTAGACGCGCCATCCTTAAGACGAAGCCCAGGAAGGCCCCCGGTGCCGACGGTATCACAAACGCAGTGCTGCGCCGCCTGCCCTACCGTATGGTAGCAGCGCTGGCGCGCCTGTTTACAGCGATACTGCGCACGGGGGCCTTTCCCGCCTCGTGGAAGGAAGGGCGCGTCATAATGCTGCCCAAGGCGGGGAAGGACATACTGAAGCCGGAGAGCTATCGGCCAATCACGCTGCTGCCCTCAGTCTCCAAGGTGTTCGAAGCACTCCTGCTGCGACACCTCCAGCCGCACATCACGCCGCGTCCGGAACAATTTGGTTTTCGGGCGGAACATAGCACGACGCTCCAGCTGTCGAGGGTACTGCACCACCTCACAGCTGCTCACAACAGGAAGGAGTACGCAGTAGCAGTATTCCTCGACATGGAGAAGGCCTTCGACCGTGTATGGCACGAGGGCCTGATACACAAACTGGCCACGTCAGGCGCGCCCCGTCGCGTCGTACAGGTGGTCTCCTCTTTTCTGTCCCACAGGTCCTTCAGGGTGGTGGTCGACGGAGCGCTGTCAAGCGCACATCCCGTCTTGGCGGGTGTGCCGCAGGGCAGCTGCGTGTCGCCGGCGTGTTACTCACGATACACGGACGACATCCCCACTACACAGGAAGCGATGCTCGCGCTGTATGCTGACGACGCCGCGTACATCACTACTTCGCTTAATGCGAAGTACGCGGCGGTCAAAATGCAGCGCGCCCTGGAGCTCCTTCCCGACTGGTTGTCCAAGTGGCGGCTGTCGGTGAACGTGGGTAAGACGCAGGCGATGATCACCGGATCAGCGCCCCTCCCGCCACCCTTGAAACTACAAGGAGCCGACGTCGCGTGGTCGCCCCAGGTCAAGTACCTAGGGGTCACCATAGATCGTCGGCTCACGATGGGGCCACACGTCCGCTCGGTCGCCGCACGGGGTAGGGTAGCCCGCCACCTGCTCAAGCCAGTGCTCTCGTCCCGAATCCCGGCGCGCGTCAAGTTGGGCGTGTACAAGTTGTACGTGCGCCCAATCTTGACGTACGCCGCTCCTGCATGGTTCGCCCTCACAAGCGAGACGAACCGCAAGCTGCTCCGCGCGCAACAGAGTCTTGCGCTGCGGGCGATAGTCGACGCCCCTCGCTTTGTGAGGAACGACATCATCCAGAGAGATCTCGGGATTGAGAGCCTGGATGAGTTTGTGCGGCAACTCGCGAAAGGAATGTTCGCGCGTGCCGACGCATGTACTTGGCCCCAGGTCAAGGACATTGCGCCCTGGCATGCGCGCCCCCCTGACGCGAGACCCCTGCCCCGCGACCTGGTAGCGGACGACGACCCCATCGCACCGGACTGACGCCTCGAGAGAGCCGCACCCAGGTTACACGCGGCTCACTCGAAACAACTGAACTCCACACTGTACACACATTCGTTGCGTAGCGTGTGCTAGGTTAATATAGGCACGTTACGCAGCGAGCGCAGCCACTCATTACTCCACAGACACCCAAACTCACACGTGACCGCGCAGTGCGGGCTGCGGGCACGTAGACACTGAGCGGTGTTACACAACACAATACCGCTCACACACACATGACTGCTCCTTAGCCCGGACCGTGACCGGCTAGCTCTGGAAGCGGGGCGGGCGGGAGCAACACACCTATATTCTGTAGGAGCGTCGAGTCGGCACCTTAGTCGCTGGTCGTCTCTCGCCGGGCCTCCCCCAGGCAACTGGGGGTCTCACCTGGCGGGGACAGACCGCCTAGGTGTCGTGAAGAAAGCGGCGCTGTATAACAGCGTCGCGGCGCGCCTACAGAAAAACTCATTGCAATCACTCACATGGGCACGCGTAACTTACGCATGCCCACAATTTTCACAGGCCACTGTAGCCAACACATAGAGAGGCCCGTATTGGCGGGCCACCGCATAGACTTCTGCGACCGGGGGGCGAAGCCCTGGAGTCGCTCGCCACGCCCCCTAACGGGGGCGTCGCGAATTCCACAACCAACCAACGGGCATTTATAACCAGATTCCTTCGGCGCGCGCACTGTTGTACGCGTGTTTCGTTGTTTTCGTGAGTTGTTATATAAACAAATACTTCAATTATGTCTGGTCGCGGTAAAGGTGGCAAGGTGAAGGGAAAGGCAAAGTCCCGTTCCAACCGTGCTGGTCTCCAGTTCCCTGTGGGTCGTATTCACAGGCTGCTGCGTAACGGAAACTACGCCGAGCGCGTGGGTGCCGGCGCTCCCGTCTACTTGGCCGCCGTGATGGAGTATCTGGCTGCTGAGGTCCTCGAGTTGGCCGGCAACGCCGCGAGAGACAACAAGAAGACCAGGATCATCCCGCGTCATCTTCAATTGGCCATCCGCAACGACGAGGAGTTGAACAAGCTGCTCTCCGGTGTGACGATCGCTCAAGGTGGTGTGCTGCCGAACATCCAGGCCGTGCTACTGCCCAAGAAGACCGAGAAGAAGGCTTAAACGTGGTGCCGCGACGTGTCTGAACGTGGTGCTTCGTGCGAGTGCCCCCGCACGCGTACTTCGATATAATATTTATGCCTAAAACCCATAAATCTATTATGTCGGTTGCGCGATGCTCTCCGCTCGTATGCATTCAAAACAAAAGGCCCTTTTCAGGGCCACAATATGATTCGTCAAATATATAACAGAGACAGTTTCTTTAACGGTGTTGTCGTCAAACAAAAACGTACATACATACATACATACATACATACATAAATCCATCCATCCATCCATCCATCCATCCATCCATCCATCCATCCATCCACCTACCTACCTACCTACCTCACGCACTCGCTTTACTTAATTACTACAAGTTAAAAACCTTACACATAATATTATTGATTGATTGAATTAATGTGAAAATGAGAAAGTTACCGAGTACCTACCTACCTACCTACCTTCCTATTATAGTAGATCAATTATAAATAAATTAGCTAATGGTGGCTTGCCCTCTCCTCATGATGAGCTAATTATGTTATTAGGTGGTACTCATTAGGTGTATTTTACACACGGTATCATTATGAGCAGTACAGTTAATGCTGTCGGTATGTACCTGAGTGAGTAAGTATAACAGAAATTATTTTAGCTACGTTTGTTTACTTATATTTTATTATAAAATAACGTAAAATGTTATTATTACATCTCATTCAAATGCATTACAAAAATAATTTATTTATTACTTACATACTTATAAAATTTTGAATTAGATTAGTCTAGATTAGAGAACGTTGTTTTCTTGAATTTATTTTCTTTAATGACGAACGAACACAAGCGTCGCCCCGCTCCCTTCGCCTCCCTCCCGGGCATCCCCTCTCCCCGCGCTCGATCTACACTCTGGCTTAGGAGCGTTGTGATTGGTCCGCCGCTGCGTCGAATTTCTCACCGCCTGCCGCAACAGCGAGCCGCGAGCGCCCATATAAATACAACTGTTAGTTACGTCTACGTTTTTATACTGCGACTGAACTCCGTTTCGGTAGCACGTGTACTCGAAAAATTTCATAATGCCGCCCAAGACAAGTGGTAAAGCCGCCAAGAAGTCTGGCAAAGCCCAGAAGAACATCTCTAAGACCGACAAGAAGAAGAAGAAGCACAAGAGGAAGGAGAGTTACGCCATCTACATCTACAAGGTGTTGAAGCAGGTGCACCCCGACACCGGTATCTCCAGCAAGGCCATGTCGATCATGAACTCGTTCGTGAACGACATCTTCGAGCGGATCGCCGCCGAAGCTTCCCGTCTCGCCCACTACAACAAGAGATCGACCATCACGTCCAGGGAGGTGCAGACGTCCGTCAGGCTCCTGCTGCCCGGCGAGCTCGCCAAGCACGCCGTCAGTGAAGGCACCAAGGCCGTCACTAAATACACCAGCTCCAAGTGAGCGGTCGGTCGGTAGGCGGCTACCGAGAGCCGCCGCCGATGCTCCGTCTCAACGCCGCCCCGTGTCTGTGTACAGTGTTAAACCCAGTGCGTTTGTTCGTGTCTCTTGTTGACTGTGGTGCGTGTTAATTGTGTTAGTGTCATCGTATTGTGCATACATACACACATAAGTACACCTACCTACCTGTGCTGTGTGTGTGTCATGTATGTGCGTACGAGACGCGCATGATGCACGTGCTACGAGCAAACCACGACAAACGTCTGGACGCGCACGCACACCGTGGGATGGCAGGAGCAAAAACAAAAGGCCCTTTTCAGGGCCACAAATATGTTCATGTGATAAATTCACGTTTCTTTAAATTTGAATACAGTCAAAACGTTACCTACTATATTTACCTATCTGCCTACTGTTACATAGGTACATGCAAAATAAATACATACTCACTCACCTACTACACTTACCGCTTTGACAGTAAGCCTCCTGCGTACGTACACGACTACCTACGTAAGTAAATTTGTGTCATAATAATGACGAATTGAATGAAGACTTGTCAGGCATTATCCTACCTGCCTATCTGTCTATATATCTATACAATTAAGTACTTACTTATTAACTTTACAAATGCATCAACAAATACAACATGCACAGAAAACTTCCCGCGTAAAAGATAGCGTATTGAGACGATGCAACGCAAGTAAGTAAGTAGGTAGGTAGGTAGGTAGGTAGGTAGGTAGGTACATGAGTGAGACTGTTCTGAAGTTCCACAACAACTCATAATAACAACACACACCCTAGTAGTAGGAGAATTTTTAGAATACGAATCGTTAGAATTCTTTTTTTTTTTTTTTTGTTATATATATATATATATATATATATATATATATATATAATATGTCGAATCGTATTCTAAATAATAAAAAAAAAAAAAAAAAATCTCTTACTACACCGTTAGATTGGTGTTATTTTCATAAAAGTGATGCAGTCACATAAGTAGATTTTAAAAATATTAATAATATTGATTACTTTATAAACAATATTTTAGTTAGCTCGTTGTACTATAGAGGGCGCGCCGCGCGCGCGCTCACTCGTTCCCTCCTGTGCCCACCGGGCGCCGCCGTCCGATACGATGCTTCGGTATAAATACTCCGAGCGAGCGCGGATCGGTTTTATTCTCTCTCGTACGTTCGAAGTGTATAGGTGCGCGCGCGTCCGTTGCGTGTGTCTATAGTATTTTCAGTTGATTTTTATTATTTCCCTCTCGTTCCGTGTTTACAATGGCGCGTACTAAGCAGACCGCCCGTAAATCCACCGGTGGTAAGGCCCCGAGGAAACAGCTCGCCACCAAGGCTGCGCGCAAGAGCGCACCGGCCACCGGTGGCGTTAAGAAACCCCATCGCTACAGGCCCGGCACTGTGGCCCTCCGTGAGATTCGTCGCTACCAGAAGAGTACCGAACTGCTGATCCGCAAGCTTCCGTTCCAGCGTCTCGTGCGTGAGATCGCACAGGACTTCAAGACCGATCTCCGTTTCCAGAGCTCCGCTGTTATGGCGCTGCAGGAGGCTAGCGAAGCTTACCTCGTCGGTCTCTTCGAAGACACCAACTTGTGCGCGATTCACGCGAAGCGCGTCACCATCATGCCCAAGGACATCCAGTTGGCGCGCAGGATCAGAGGCGAGCGCGCTTAAACTGCTGGCTGACGTCACACAATACACATCGCCCTACGACACGTTGACTGCCTTCGTGCAGTGCACCGTGTCTGTGGCTGTGGCTGTGCGTTAACATAAAAGGCCCTTTTCAGGGCCACATATGTATCAGATTATTAAATGTTTCTTTATAACAGACGTCATAAAAAAAAAACGTTACTTACCTACCTACCTACCACACACACTATGATATCCACATAAGCAACTAACACCTATATTAAGTACTTATTATATTTTACATAAAATCAGAGAAGTACATAAACTTGCAATAATATGGTATGCCTACCTACTTATACAATAGTCTCTACCAGATGATACCTTACATACTAGGGACACACACTATAATTATTATTATTATTTTTTTTTTTTGTTATAGTTTCATACCTATAAGTACATTAGATATTATTTCAGAATAATTATGGAGGGAATATTCGTAACTATCATAATCATCATTATGTACTATTGTTATGCATTTGATTTACGTACCTAACTATCGATTAAGTAAGTAAGTAAACTACATAGATTTGTACTACTTACTTAATAGTACTTATGTATATTAATATATATAGGAACCTACCTACAATACATAGGTAAATATATTATAGGTATTGGAAGTAAAATTTTGGATAACCTAATACATATTATAAGTTTAGTTTAGTACCTAAGTTCTGTTTTACGAAACAACTGACTAGAGACATCGTCCAACCGACCAACCAACCAGCGACGAGCGTCGACTCGCCTCGTCGCCCCGCGCACCCCCGCTGAGCTCCGCGCACAGTATAAATATAAGACGGTAATACTCAAAAACACACCCACCAGTCGTTCGCTAGCTCGCTCGCGTCGCACCCGTGCTGTTATTATTATCATCGTGATTTTTAAAACCCCACTGTAAAGAAGATGACCGGTCGCGGTAAGGGAGGAAAGGGTCTGGGAAAAGGAGGAGCCAAGCGTCACAGGAAGGTACTTCGTGATAACATCCAAGGTATCACGAAGCCCGCCATCCGTCGTCTGGCTCGCAGAGGCGGCGTGAAGCGTATCTCCGGTCTGATCTACGAAGAGACTCGCGGTGTGCTTAAAGTGTTCCTAGAGAACGTCATTCGCGACGCTGTCACTTACACCGAGCACGCCAAGAGGAAGACCGTCACCGCCATGGACGTCGTCTACGCTCTGAAGCGCCAGGGTCGCACCCTGTACGGTTTCGGCGGTTAAACACCTGCATCTCCCGCGTGTACGGTGTTGCCTGCGCAACCAGCTCTGCATACCGTGGTGGACGTGTGTGTGTTGTGTTCGTTGTGAACATAATCATACCGTTCGACCATGCGTATATAGACGCGCACTTAAAAAAAGGCCCTTTTCAGGGCCGCATATGATTCGATACTATTAAATATGTTTCTTTACTGGAATTGTCTAAAAAACGTACCTACGGTCTCTACATACACATACATACATACATACATACATACATACATACCTACCTACCTATCACCACCACTATACACGAACATACCATTATAAGTACCTACTAACTGTAGACACAAATACATTACTTAGTACTTAGGTTTTAGAGTTTGTCAGGGAGTTACCTCTACGTGAGGGAGGGGGTGAATATGAATGAAGTACTTACTTACTTGAATCAGTTTTATTGTTGGCTTAAAATTGAAATACCACCACTACTACTACTACTACTTATTTACTTACACACACGACATAGTAATGCCCTTGCTTATGTAGGTAAGTACGTAACTACACGGGCTAAGTTGACGTTTGTTCTACGGGTGAAAAGCCCATCGCCGCCCCACTGAGGTGTGTGTATAGGTTATACTGGAATTGAAAAACAAAACATTAGTAGACCATAATATTCAATACTTACGTTGTTTGTTTGTTGTGTAGAACATTTACCTACCTATTCGTTTGATCGCCCCTCGGTGAGAGTACCGTTTGTTTATAATAAAATATGTGGATGTCGTGTTGTTATCAGGTACCTACCTATTATTGCAATTTCGCTCTCGCATCTAATGAGGGTTTTTTTTTTTTTAGTTTTTGTATTATTTATTATTAGCCGTATCACAGGCAGCCTACTAGCCACTAATTGATGTCTGAAGAGAGTACCTATAGAGCCACGCACGGACGACGGGGGACAGCAGGCGCGCCCGCGCCCGAGTACGCGGACGCGGCTGCGACGACGTTCTCTTTGTTGTCTATTAATTACACATTGTTTAGTACGGTTTCTGATGCGATTGTAACAATATGTACACTGTCAACTCGTCGAAGGGCACTCTCGTCTTTTAATATCACTATATTAATAGGTTGCACGTCCTGGACGGAGTCGTCCGTCCTTAGCGGTTCGGCGCTCGCGGTGTTTTACGACGCTTCACTTTTAGGTCGATAATACCTTCGCGAGACTGTGTGATATCGACGGAGTCCTGTTACCACACAAGCTCGATATCCTCCTAGTTGACGCGTCGACGTTTATCGGCACCAACTATCACTTTTATAGAGAAAATAACGTTTTGAACACGACCCGACCTACGCTTCGTACGCAGTCGTCAAAATAAAACACCGCCACCGGCTGAACGACCACCTCACGCTCCCCGAATTCGCACACCCGCATCGTCAACTTCATGAACTATCCGAAACTGTAACACTGCGTCCCACTAAGGGCCGTTAACCATTCCTTTTATTTATTTTATTAGATACGTGTTAGTGAAAACTTTCAAGCGTTCATACGAGAAAACGTTCCGCGACATCGCGGCGCTCGTTACGGTAAAGTTTCGTCGTGCTTAGGCGTACGTATACGAAACTCTTGAAACCTATAAGTGGCGACATCTAAGTCTCTCTCTCTATAGATTTACCTACTCAGTCAGTGTGTTGTTTTAAGTGTGAAGTCCAAGCAATTTTATTAATATAATAAAATGGCAGACACCGCAGTTGCTACAGAGGCTCCCGCGCCCGCTACACCAGCGAAGAAGCAGGCGAGACAGGCCGGCGGCGCCGGTGCCGCGAAGAAACCGAAGGCGAAGCCTACCCATCCCAAAACATCTGAGATGGTCACCAACGCCATCAAGGAGATGAAGGAGCGCAGCGGATCTTCCCTGCAGGCGATCAAGAAGTACATCGCCGCGCAGTACAAGGTCGACGCGGAGAAATTGGCTCCGTTCATCAGGAAATACCTGAAGAGCGCCGTCGAATCTGGGGCACTGATCCAGACCAAGGGCAAGGGTGCCTCCGGTTCCTTCAAGCTCGAGTCGAAATCGTCCGCGGCCAAGAAACCCGCCGGCGCATCTGGCAAGGCCGCCGGCAAGGCGCCCGCCGCCGCCGCCGCGAAGGCCAAGAAGGCGACCGCCTCTGCGGCCGGCGCCAAGACCAAGAAGGCAGCAGCCGCCGCCGCGGCCGCCTCTGCCGCCTCCGGCTCACCTTCAAAGTCCAAAGCATCGGCCGCCGCCGCCGCCAAGGACAAGAAGGCCGCCGCCGCTAAGAAGAAGCCGGCACCCAAGAAGGCCGCCGCACCCGCTAAGGCGAAGGGAGGCGCAGCTCCCAAAGCTAAGAAGACAGCGAAGCCGCCAACCAAGAAACCTAAAGCGCCTAAACCCAAGAAGGCCGCGGCTACACCCAAGTCTAAGCCGGCAGCCAAGAAAGCGTCCGCCGCCAAGAAGTAAGCTGCGGTCGCGTTCGCGTTACACCGGCGACGGCGACGACGACGACGACAGCGCCGCGCGCAGAGTCGGCTGACCAGACCACCATCAATACACGCATCATACAACAACAACAACAGCAGCAGCAGCAGCAGCAGCAGCAGCAGCTGATGAGTGATAGTGACAAATGTGCGTGCGCGTCTTACCTACTGCGTGTGTGTTTATGTACTTACATACATAATGTTGTGTTGTTCGTATATAGAATAATACACTGTAGTAGAGAGAGGCGCGCGCGTGCTTTGTGCGTTTGTTTTCATCATCGTCCAACCGCGCGCACGCAGTACGTACGCGTCTATCGTCCTCGGGAAGGAGGGTGCGAAACGCGCTCGACGTGTCTCGAGCTCGTCCGACCGACCAACGATTCATCAGAAGCAGCAAGCAAGCAAGCAAGCAACTGAAGAAACCACGGACGGCGGCACCGAGATGCTTAGCGCGCGTGCATGCGCTCACCACACCAAAAAGCCCTTTTCAGGGCTAACAATACTATCATGAATATCAACAATATTCGTTTCTGTAACACAGACGAGTCAAAACGTTATAAATTAATAATAACATACGCACGCACGCACGCACCTACCTACCTACCTACCTACCTACCTACCTACCTACCTACATACATACATACATATATATACGAGATAACTCTCAAAATATAATATTAACTCTCTAGGTAGGAAATACAAATATAGTTAAATAAATAAATAAATAGATACATAAATACATAGGGTAGTTTAGGTTAGTCTTGTACAAAATAAGTTTGATTATTCAGAAATAAGTGAAAGTGGTTGGTTTTCAACCTACGTTCATAATTTCATATTGCATAGTCATTTCATGAGAGAAAAAATTATATGAACTGTAATAAAATCGTGGCAGTTCATTAAATAATAATCTGCTAAATCTCTACCCACCCCGTATCCATGGTGCAGTGTGTACTAGCGGAGAGCGAGCGCGCGCGCTTGCGCGTTTTGTGAATTAGTTTCGCTTGCTGTGTACCCCTCCCACTGACACAGCTACGCGGCGCGCGTATAAATAAAACGGCAACATAGCCCAACGGGCCCATTCCGCGTCCGGCTGCCGTAGCGCACACTCGTGCTCTTGGCTCCGAATCGCTGTCCGTCCCGCGCCCCGCGCGCCCCCCCCGTCTCGGTCTCGCTGCAGTGCTACGCCCGTAGCACTCGCAGCTACGCCGCACCCGCGTAGGCCACCGGCCTCGCCCCGTTTCGTAGCAGTGCTACGGTTTGTGCTCGCGCACAGACTAAGTGCTGCTACGAGCTCGCGTTTTTAGGCTCCTTCAGAGCAAAAACCACCGTTTTAAGTGGTACTTGGGGGAAACCTTACGGTGCCAACGAACCCAAGTGGGTGGTGACCCGCCACACCCGCCGACCCCCTTCAGGGCTAGGCAGATCGTCGGAAGGGCTCCGACTGCGGCCTTGGGGGGCCTCCTAGTCGCAGTCTGGTAGCATTTTAACCCCCGTTTGTCCACAGCTGCACCCGGGACGTCTGGGTGTTTCTACCCCAGCGGCCTGGACCGGTCGCAAGACCCTAGGGCCCTACCGCACATTGAGACTGGCGGTAGGTTTACAAGCTTAGGGCTCACCCTAGGTACTCACCTCCCTGCCTAAACCCGGCAGGGAGGGTTACTCATCCCCGGGCCCACCCACCCGGGGTGTTAGTGTTAGGTTTCAGTACGCTAGACGTACATAGTCCCCCCCCCCCCCAAGATCATGGAGGACGCCACGATAGTGGCGTTCTTCAAGGAGGTCCTCTTCAAGGACCCCGACTTCGTCGCCAAGTATGGTGACAAATTCGCTGCCATGCAGCAAACCCCCCCCTCCCCACCGACTTTTTCCGACTCTGAAGAGTCGGTTCACTCGCCCGTCCTCATGGACACAGAGGAGGCCTCGGCAAAGCGCCTCCTCGACCCCCCCTCAGATGTGGAGTCCCTCCACTTCTCCTCCCCCGCCCCCTCCTCCGACGACGACGGCTTCACGCTGGCGTCAGGGAGGAGCAACAAAAGGCGGAAGAAGTTCTCTTCCGCCCAAAAGTCAAAGCTGGTGGCGACCGAACCGGCCCTAGCAGCACCCTCCCCCTCCCCCGCCGCAGTGACTTCCTCAGCCACTGCCCCCCCCCCGACTCCCTCATCATCCCAAAAGGATGCCTCTCCCAGCCTCAGTGCTGGACCGACACCGACCACTTCTACCCTGAAGAAGGTACCCCCCCCTCCCCCTGTGTTCATCCAGGACAAGGGGCGTTGGACCGATGTGTCCAAATGGTGCGCCGAGCGCAAAATTAATTACACTAGCGCCCGCTCTACCCTCCAGGGTATCAAAGTGTCCATCCCGACGTCGAAAGACTACCGGGACCTCACCCTACTTCTCCGCCAGAGGGACGTGTCATTCCACACGTACTCCCTGCCGGAAGAACGCCAGATCCGAGTGGTGATTCGCCGTATCCCCAAGGAGATCACGGTCGCCGACATCAAGGCTGACCTCGAACTCCAATCGGTCCCTGTGGCAGAAGTCCACAGGATGCACCGTTCACGAGGACAAGTCCCCTTCGACATGGTCCTCGTTGTCTGCCCTCCCACTGAGGGCCATCACCCGATCTTCCAGATAAAAAGTATCTGCAGCCTCACAGGCATCTCAATCGAGAAGCCTAAAAAGTCTGGCATCGTCGGTCAGTGTCACCGATGCCAGCTATATGGCCATTCCCAGAGTTTCTGCCATGCCAAGCCTAGATGCGTGAAGTGTCTGGGTGAACATGGCACGGAAAACTGCCCCCGTCCCAAGGACCGTACCCTGTGTACGGAACCTCCAAGCTGCGTTCTATGCGGCGAGTCCGGTCACCCAGCCAACTACCGTGGCTGCCCCAAGGCCCCCAAGTCCTCTTCCTCCAAATTGACGAAGCGCGCAGGCGCCCGTCAACTTAGGGAGACCCCCTCTCAAGGACCTCCTGCCCTTCCCGAGCGGCTAAGCCCCCAAAGGCCCAGCCCCTGGAACCTCCTAAATCACCAGAGTGCTTTCCCAGCTCTCGCGGCTACCAAGCCACCCACGCCTCCCGCCCACACTAGGTTGGACCCCCGTTTAACCCGCTCCGCGGCGCCCAACCCCGCGCCCCCCACCACCACACCCGCACCCGCTGCTAGGGCTGCTCCCGTTGCACTCCCAGCGCCCCCCCCGACCACAGCTACTCCTGCTCTTGATCCCTTCAATGTGATCACGAGCACATTCCTGACATTCGTCAGCCCCCGCGCTAGGAAAATGGCAAGCGAAATCGTCGCTGCCAGATACTCCGGTGACCTTTACCAAATTCAGGCGATCTATAACGCCTACCCTGACATAACTCAGGCTCTCACCTCTTTCGTCACTAAACCCAATAATGGATAGAGGAATTGTATCTAGAACCAAACCCCGATCCCTCAGCATAGCCTACTTCAATGCCAATGGCATCCAAAGTCAAAAAGATGAGATCGCCACCTTCATCCGCGACCATCAAATTGACATCTTCCTCGTTCAAGAGACCTTCCTCAAGCCTAGTCATCGCAACCCGTCAATCGCGAACTATCGTATAGTTCGCAACGACAGATCGCGATGCCACAAAGGCGGCACTCTTATATACTATAAAAAAGAGCTCTACTGCATCCCAATGGATCCGCCCCCTCTTTCACGACTTGAAGTGTCCATCTGTCGGCTAGGCATGTCAGGACACCAACCTATCACAATAGTTTCAGCCTACATCCCTCCCACGACCTCTGCAGAGTACTCACAACCTCTGTCAAACGACCTCTCAGCCCTTCTTGGCTTAAGCGACTCCGTAATAATAGCGGGTGACCTTAACGCCAAACACCCCGCCTGGAATAGCACCAGGGTCTCCTCCAGAGGCAAAATCCTATTTGACCTCTCCCCCATTCTGAACTTCGACGTCATCGGACCGATGACTCCCACCCACTTTCCGAACATTCCCAATCATACTCCAGACGTCCTCGACGTGGCACTCCTAAAGAACGTCAACCTACGGTTGAACGATTTAGAAGTGGTACAAGAGCTATCCTCTGACCACCGACCAGTCATCATCAGACTGACCCCCCGTATTGGTCTCCCCGACCCCAATCTTCCCCCCCAGACAAAAGTGGTAACGGACTGGAGGAAAGTAAGCGAACGCCTGAAATCCACCACATCCCCCCACTTAGACTCTATTCCTGATCAGTTCAACTCTATCGCGGACACGACGGCCGCGATCGACTCGCTCACGGAACACGTACAGTCAGTCCTGAACGACTGTTCAAGGGAGATTCCAGCGATGGATGACCATCAATGGAAACTGCCTGACGACTTGCGTGAACTACTGTGTGAGAAGAATGCGGCTGTCCGTGCTTACAGCAGCTTTCCCTGCGATGCGAACAAAGCCCATATGCGTTACTTACAGAGATCTGTGAGGACTCGCATATCGGAGTGGCGTGAAGTCAAATGGGATAAGACGCTGAGCGATCTTGAACCCACACATCAGGCATTCTGGGATCTTCAAAGGAGACTCAGATCTCAAGAGATAGTCTCCATGCCCCCACTGACCCGCCCTGACAAAACCATTGCCTTCGACGACAATGACAAGGCCGAATGCCTGGCCGACAGTCTCGAAGCCCAGTGTACACCTAGCTCCCTACCCGTAGACCAAGCCCATCTCTCTGAGGTTGACGCGGAAGTCGAACGCAAAGCCTCCCTCCCACCTGTCGAGGACCCTGATAATCCTCTGCCACCCGTCACTCCAGACGAAGTGCAGGATATCATCAAGCGCCTCAAACCTAGGAAAGCCCCTGGCTCAGACGGAATCACCAACAGAGTGATTCAACTCTTCCCTGCCCAAATAATAATGCTACTGGTCACCATCTTCAATGGCGCCATGAGCAACAACATCTTCCCACAAGCGTGGAAAGAAGCCACTGTTATCGGCATTCCCAAGCCCGGCAAACCCAAATCGGAACCTTCGAGTTACCGCCCCATCAGTCTGCTCAATGTTCTCGGTAAGGTCTACGAGAGGCTTATTTATAAGCGTCTCAGAGACTACGCCGAAACAAAGGGCCTTATCCCTAATGAACAATTCGGTTTTCGGACCCAACACTCCTGCGTCCAGCAGGTCCACCGCATCACCGAACATATACACGCAGGTTTCCTACGCGGGTATATGACAGGTGCAGTCTTCTTCGATATAGCGAAAGCCTTCGACAAGGTCTGGCACAATGGCTTAATCTACAAGCTATACCAACTCAAAGTGCCTGACCGTCTCGTACTCATCATACGAGACTTTCTGTCGAACCGCACCTTCCGCTATAAAATTGAAGGAGCGATATCCTCCCCACACCCCATCCGAGCAGGTGTACCCCAGGGCTCTGTACTTGCCCCACTCATCTTCACGCTGTTCACCAGCGATATCCCCACAAATAAAAAGGCCCAGTTGGCCCTGTTCGCTGACGACACAGCCATTTTCTACACTGGTCGCAGCCTAGTCCAGATCTCACTCACACTCCAAACCGCTGTCAACAAACTCGCTGACTGGTTCAGGAAGTGGAGAATAGAGGTCAATCCTGACAAAAGTCAAGCGGTTCTCTTTTCGAAACCGCGACATAAACCCAACCCCCCCCGACCTATCACCCTGTTCAGCAAGCCGATCCCTTGGGAAAAGCAAGCTAAATACCTAGGAGTAATTCTCGACAGGCACCTTTCCTTCGCAGAGCACATAAAGACGGTTCGCTCGCGCGCCGCTTTCGCTCTCGGCAGACTCCACTCCGTTCTCAATGCACGCAGCAAATTGTCACTAAGATGCAAGATGCGCATCTACACTGCGTGCATTAGACCCATAATGACCTACGCCTGTGTAGTCTTCGCTCACGCGAAACCCCACCACATCCACAGGATGCAGACCCTCCAAAACCGCTTCCTCCGTAAGGCTACGGGATCCCCTTGGTTCGTTCGAAATGAGATCCTCCATCTTGACCTCAAAATCCCCACCATCAAACAATTCATGAAACGTCTTTCCAAGAGTTTCTTTGATACCGCCGCCAAACATCGCAACCCACTGGTTGTCGAGGCCGCCAGGTATACTCCCTCCCAAATCAGCAAACTTCGCCGTCCAAGGCATGCTCTCTCCGAACCTGACGACCCCATAACTCTCCTCCAGGAGAAAAACAAATCGACCAGTACAGTGCACAAACACAAAACACCGTCATTCCGACCTCGCCGCCGAGGTCCCTCGCGACGTCCCCAAGTAAATGCTTCCCCCCGACCCTTGCTCGATGAACGGCCAGCCCGCGCCGCAGCTGAGCCTGTAGCTTTAAATTCCCGACTGTGACCTCTGAGTTTGTTTCGGCATTTCTTCTCAGAGCAGTCAGATAGGAAATGCCGGCCTCATCAAGCTTAAATAATATCATTAAGATCCAGCCTGTCCCATCTTGCTGCCCTCCCCCAGCGACGCCCTAAGCCGAGGTTCGTACCCCAAAGGGGGTGCCCTTAGCGTGTAGTCGCTTAGTATACTAGTTTTACGCCCCTGGCTGGAGGCTTTGAGTTTACTTAAGGCAACCACAGGATAGTCCGGTTAAGTAGTCACGACCTCTATAGGTCAACTACGAGATGCCATATAGGAAAAAAAAAAAAAAAAAAGCCCAACGGGCATTTATAACCAGATTCCTTCGGCGCGCGCACTGTTGTACGCGTGTTTCGTTGTTTTCGTGAGTTGTTATATAAACAAATACTTCAATTATGTCTGGTCGCGGTAAAGGTGGCAAGGTGAAGGGAAAGGCAAAGTCCCGTTCCAACCGTGCTGGTCTCCAGTTCCCTGTGGGTCGTATTCACAGGCTGCTGCGTAACGGAAACTACGCCGAGCGCGTGGGTGCCGGCGCTCCCGTCTACTTGGCCGCCGTGATGGAGTATCTGGCTGCTGAGGTCCTCGAGTTGGCCGGCAACGCCGCGAGAGACAACAAGAAGACCAGGATCATCCCGCGTCATCTTCAATTGGCCATCCGCAACGACGAGGAGTTGAACAAGCTGCTCTCCGGTGTGACGATCGCTCAAGGTGGTGTGCTGCCGAACATCCAGGCCGTGCTACTGCCCAAGAAGACCGAGAAGAAGGCTTAAACGTGGTGCCGCGACGTGTCTGAACGTGGTGCTTCGTGCGAGTGCCCCCGCACGCGTACTTCGATATAATATTTATGCCTAAAACCCATAAATCTATTATGTCGGTTGCGCGATGCTCTCCGCTCGTATGCATTCAAAACAAAAGGCCCTTTTCAGGGCCACAATATGATTCGTCAAATATATAACAGAGACAGTTTCTTTAACGGTGTTGTCGTCAAACAAAAACGTACATACATACATACATACATACATACATAAATCCATCCATCCATCCATCCATCCATCCATCCATCCATCCATCCATCCACCTACCTACCTACCTACCTCACGCACTCGCTTTACTTAATTACTACAAGTTAAAAACCTTACACATAATATTATTGATTGATTGAATTAATGTGAAAATGAGAAAGTTACCGAGTACCTACCTACCTACCTACCTTCCTATTATAGTAGATCAATTATAAATAAATTAGCTAATGGTGGCTTGCCCTCTCCTCATGATGAGCTAATTATGTTATTAGGTGGTACTCATTAGGTGTATTTTACACACGGTATCATTATGAGCAGTACAGTTAATGCTGTCGGTATGTACCTGAGTGAGTAAGTATAACAGAAATTATTTTAGCTACGTTTGTTTACTTATATTTTATTATAAAATAACGTAAAATGTTATTATTACATCTCATTCAAATGCATTACAAAAATAATTTATTTATTACTTACATACTTATAAAATTTTGAATTAGATTAGTCTAGATTAGAGAACGTTGTTTTCTTGAATTTATTTTCTTTAATGACGAACGAACACAAGCGTCGCCCCGCTCCCTTCGCCTCCCTCCCGGGCATCCCCTCTCCCCGCGCTCGATCTACACTCTGGCTTAGGAGCGTTGTGATTGGTCCGCCGCTGCGTCGAATTTCTCACCGCCTGCCGCAACAGCGAGCCGCGAGCGCCCATATAAATACAACTGTTAGTTACGTCTACGTTTTTATACTGCGACTGAACTCCGTTTCGGTAGCACGTGTACTCGAAAAATTTCATAATGCCGCCCAAGACAAGTGGTAAAGCCGCCAAGAAGTCTGGCAAAGCCCAGAAGAACATCTCTAAGACCGACAAGAAGAAGAAGAAGCACAAGAGGAAGGAGAGTTACGCCATCTACATCTACAAGGTGTTGAAGCAGGTGCACCCCGACACCGGTATCTCCAGCAAGGCCATGTCGATCATGAACTCGTTCGTGAACGACATCTTCGAGCGGATCGCCGCCGAAGCTTCCCGTCTCGCCCACTACAACAAGAGATCGACCATCACGTCCAGGGAGGTGCAGACGTCCGTCAGGCTCCTGCTGCCCGGCGAGCTCGCCAAGCACGCCGTCAGTGAAGGCACCAAGGCCGTCACTAAATACACCAGCTCCAAGTGAGCGGTCGGTCGGTAGGCGGCTACCGAGAGCCGCCGCCGATGCTCCGTCTCAACGCCGCCCCGTGTCTGTGTACAGTGTTAAACCCAGTGCGTTTGTTCGTGTCTCTTGTTGACTGTGGTGCGTGTTAATTGTGTTAGTGTCATCGTATTGTGCATACATACACACATAAGTACACCTACCTACCTGTGCTGTGTGTGTGTCATGTATGTGCGTACGAGACGCGCATGATGCACGTGCTACGAGCAAACCACGACAAACGTCTGGACGCGCACGCACACCGTGGGATGGCAGGAGCAAAAACAAAAGGCCCTTTTCAGGGCCACAAATATGTTCATGTGATAAATTCACGTTTCTTTAAATTTGAATACAGTCAAAACGTTACCTACTATATTTACCTATCTGCCTACTGTTACATAGGTACATGCAAAATAAATACATACTCACTCACCTACTACACTTACCGCTTTGACAGTAAGCCTCCTGCGTACGTACACGACTACCTACGTAAGTAAATTTGTGTCATAATAATGACGAATTGAATGAAGACTTGTCAGGCATTATCCTACCTGCCTATCTGTCTATATATCTATACAATTAAGTACTTACTTATTAACTTTACAAATGCATCAACAAATACAACATGCACAGAAAACTTCCCGCGTAAAAGATAGCGTATTGAGACGATGCAACGCAAGTAAGTAAGTAGGTAGGTAGGTAGGTAGGTAGGTAGGTAGGTACATGAGTGAGACTGTTCTGAAGTTCCACAACAACTCATAATAACAACACACACCCTAGTAGTAGGAGAATTTTTAGAATACGAATCGTTAGAATTCTTTTTTTTTTTTTTTTGTTATATATATATATATATATATATATATATATATATATAATATGTCGAATCGTATTCTAAATAATAAAAAAAAAAAAAAAAAATCTCTTACTACACCGTTAGATTGGTGTTATTTTCATAAAAGTGATGCAGTCACATAAGTAGATTTTAAAAATATTAATAATATTGATTACTTTATAAACAATATTTTAGTTAGCTCGTTGTACTATAGAGGGCGCGCCGCGCGCGCGCTCACTCGTTCCCTCCTGTGCCCACCGGGCGCCGCCGTCCGATACGATGCTTCGGTATAAATACTCCGAGCGAGCGCGGATCGGTTTTATTCTCTCTCGTACGTTCGAAGTGTATAGGTGCGCGCGCGTCCGTTGCGTGTGTCTATAGTATTTTCAGTTGATTTTTATTATTTCCCTCTCGTTCCGTGTTTACAATGGCGCGTACTAAGCAGACCGCCCGTAAATCCACCGGTGGTAAGGCCCCGAGGAAACAGCTCGCCACCAAGGCTGCGCGCAAGAGCGCACCGGCCACCGGTGGCGTTAAGAAACCCCATCGCTACAGGCCCGGCACTGTGGCCCTCCGTGAGATTCGTCGCTACCAGAAGAGTACCGAACTGCTGATCCGCAAGCTTCCGTTCCAGCGTCTCGTGCGTGAGATCGCACAGGACTTCAAGACCGATCTCCGTTTCCAGAGCTCCGCTGTTATGGCGCTGCAGGAGGCTAGCGAAGCTTACCTCGTCGGTCTCTTCGAAGACACCAACTTGTGCGCGATTCACGCGAAGCGCGTCACCATCATGCCCAAGGACATCCAGTTGGCGCGCAGGATCAGAGGCGAGCGCGCTTAAACTGCTGGCTGACGTCACACAATACACATCGCCCTACGACACGTTGACTGCCTTCGTGCAGTGCACCGTGTCTGTGGCTGTGGCTGTGCGTTAACATAAAAGGCCCTTTTCAGGGCCACATATGTATCAGATTATTAAATGTTTCTTTATAACAGACGTCATAAAAAAAAAACGTTACTTACCTACCTACCTACCACACACACTATGATATCCACATAAGCAACTAACACCTATATTAAGTACTTATTATATTTTACATAAAATCAGAGAAGTACATAAACTTGCAATAATATGGTATGCCTACCTACTTATACAATAGTCTCTACCAGATGATACCTTACATACTAGGGACACACACTATAATTATTATTATTATTTTTTTTTTTTGTTATAGTTTCATACCTATAAGTACATTAGATATTATTTCAGAATAATTATGGAGGGAATATTCGTAACTATCATAATCATCATTATGTACTATTGTTATGCATTTGATTTACGTACCTAACTATCGATTAAGTAAGTAAGTAAACTACATAGATTTGTACTACTTACTTAATAGTACTTATGTATATTAATATATATAGGAACCTACCTACAATACATAGGTAAATATATTATAGGTATTGGAAGTAAAATTTTGGATAACCTAATACATATTATAAGTTTAGTTTAGTACCTAAGTTCTGTTTTACGAAACAACTGACTAGAGACATCGTCCAACCGACCAACCAACCAGCGACGAGCGTCGACTCGCCTCGTCGCCCCGCGCACCCCCGCTGAGCTCCGCGCACAGTATAAATATAAGACGGTAATACTCAAAAACACACCCACCAGTCGTTCGCTAGCTCGCTCGCGTCGCACCCGTGCTGTTATTATTATCATCGTGATTTTTAAAACCCCACTGTAAAGAAGATGACCGGTCGCGGTAAGGGAGGAAAGGGTCTGGGAAAAGGAGGAGCCAAGCGTCACAGGAAGGTACTTCGTGATAACATCCAAGGTATCACGAAGCCCGCCATCCGTCGTCTGGCTCGCAGAGGCGGCGTGAAGCGTATCTCCGGTCTGATCTACGAAGAGACTCGCGGTGTGCTTAAAGTGTTCCTAGAGAACGTCATTCGCGACGCTGTCACTTACACCGAGCACGCCAAGAGGAAGACCGTCACCGCCATGGACGTCGTCTACGCTCTGAAGCGCCAGGGTCGCACCCTGTACGGTTTCGGCGGTTAAACACCTGCATCTCCCGCGTGTACGGTGTTGCCTGCGCAACCAGCTCTGCATACCGTGGTGGACGTGTGTGTGTTGTGTTCGTTGTGAACATAATCATACCGTTCGACCATGCGTATATAGACGCGCACTTAAAAAAAGGCCCTTTTCAGGGCCGCATATGATTCGATACTATTAAATATGTTTCTTTACTGGAATTGTCTAAAAAACGTACCTACGGTCTCTACATACACATACATACATACATACATACATACATACATACCTACCTACCTATCACCACCACTATACACGAACATACCATTATAAGTACCTACTAACTGTAGACACAAATACATTACTTAGTACTTAGGTTTTAGAGTTTGTCAGGGAGTTACCTCTACGTGAGGGAGGGGGTGAATATGAATGAAGTACTTACTTACTTGAATCAGTTTTATTGTTGGCTTAAAATTGAAATACCACCACTACTACTACTACTACTTATTTACTTACACACACGACATAGTAATGCCCTTGCTTATGTAGGTAAGTACGTAACTACACGGGCTAAGTTGACGTTTGTTCTACGGGTGAAAAGCCCATCGCCGCCCCACTGAGGTGTGTGTATAGGTTATACTGGAATTGAAAAACAAAACATTAGTAGACCATAATATTCAATACTTACGTTGTTTGTTTGTTGTGTAGAACATTTACCTACCTATTCGTTTGATCGCCCCTCGGTGAGAGTACCGTTTGTTTATAATAAAATATGTGGATGTCGTGTTGTTATCAGGTACCTACCTATTATTGCAATTTCGCTCTCGCATCTAATGAGGGTTTTTTTTTTTTTAGTTTTTGTATTATTTATTATTAGCCGTATCACAGGCAGCCTACTAGCCACTAATTGATGTCTGAAGAGAGTACCTATAGAGCCACGCACGGACGACGGGGGACAGCAGGCGCGCCCGCGCCCGAGTACGCGGACGCGGCTGCGACGACGTTCTCTTTGTTGTCTATTAATTACACATTGTTTAGTACGGTTTCTGATGCGATTGTAACAATATGTACACTGTCAACTCGTCGAAGGGCACTCTCGTCTTTTAATATCACTATATTAATAGGTTGCACGTCCTGGACGGAGTCGTCCGTCCTTAGCGGTTCGGCGCTCGCGGTGTTTTACGACGCTTCACTTTTAGGTCGATAATACCTTCGCGAGACTGTGTGATATCGACGGAGTCCTGTTACCACACAAGCTCGATATCCTCCTAGTTGACGCGTCGACGTTTATCGGCACCAACTATCACTTTTATAGAGAAAATAACGTTTTGAACACGACCCGACCTACGCTTCGTACGCAGTCGTCAAAATAAAACACCGCCACCGGCTGAACGACCACCTCACGCTCCCCGAATTCGCACACCCGCATCGTCAACTTCATGAACTATCCGAAACTGTAACACTGCGTCCCACTAAGGGCCGTTAACCATTCCTTTTATTTATTTTATTAGATACGTGTTAGTGAAAACTTTCAAGCGTTCATACGAGAAAACGTTCCGCGACATCGCGGCGCTCGTTACGGTAAAGTTTCGTCGTGCTTAGGCGTACGTATACGAAACTCTTGAAACCTATAAGTGGCGACATCTAAGTCTCTCTCTCTATAGATTTACCTACTCAGTCAGTGTGTTGTTTTAAGTGTGAAGTCCAAGCAATTTTATTAATATAATAAAATGGCAGACACCGCAGTTGCTACAGAGGCTCCCGCGCCCGCTACACCAGCGAAGAAGCAGGCGAGACAGGCCGGCGGCGCCGGTGCCGCGAAGAAACCGAAGGCGAAGCCTACCCATCCCAAAACATCTGAGATGGTCACCAACGCCATCAAGGAGATGAAGGAGCGCAGCGGATCTTCCCTGCAGGCGATCAAGAAGTACATCGCCGCGCAGTACAAGGTCGACGCGGAGAAATTGGCTCCGTTCATCAGGAAATACCTGAAGAGCGCCGTCGAATCTGGGGCACTGATCCAGACCAAGGGCAAGGGTGCCTCCGGTTCCTTCAAGCTCGAGTCGAAATCGTCCGCGGCCAAGAAACCCGCCGGCGCATCTGGCAAGGCCGCCGGCAAGGCGCCCGCCGCCGCCGCCGCGAAGGCCAAGAAGGCGACCGCCTCTGCGGCCGGCGCCAAGACCAAGAAGGCAGCAGCCGCCGCCGCGGCCGCCTCTGCCGCCTCCGGCTCACCTTCAAAGTCCAAAGCATCGGCCGCCGCCGCCGCCAAGGACAAGAAGGCCGCCGCCGCTAAGAAGAAGCCGGCACCCAAGAAGGCCGCCGCACCCGCTAAGGCGAAGGGAGGCGCAGCTCCCAAAGCTAAGAAGACAGCGAAGCCGCCAACCAAGAAACCTAAAGCGCCTAAACCCAAGAAGGCCGCGGCTACACCCAAGTCTAAGCCGGCAGCCAAGAAAGCGTCCGCCGCCAAGAAGTAAGCTGCGGTCGCGTTCGCGTTACACCGGCGACGGCGACGACGACGACGACAGCGCCGCGCGCAGAGTCGGCTGACCAGACCACCATCAATACACGCATCATACAACAACAACAACAGCAGCAGCAGCAGCAGCAGCAGCAGCAGCTGATGAGTGATAGTGACAAATGTGCGTGCGCGTCTTACCTACTGCGTGTGTGTTTATGTACTTACATACATAATGTTGTGTTGTTCGTATATAGAATAATACACTGTAGTAGAGAGAGGCGCGCGCGTGCTTTGTGCGTTTGTTTTCATCATCGTCCAACCGCGCGCACGCAGTACGTACGCGTCTATCGTCCTCGGGAAGGAGGGTGCGAAACGCGCTCGACGTGTCTCGAGCTCGTCCGACCGACCAACGATTCATCAGAAGCAGCAAGCAAGCAAGCAAGCAACTGAAGAAACCACGGACGGCGGCACCGAGATGCTTAGCGCGCGTGCATGCGCTCACCACACCAAAAAGCCCTTTTCAGGGCTAACAATACTATCATGAATATCAACAATATTCGTTTCTGTAACACAGACGAGTCAAAACGTTATAAATTAATAATAACATACGCACGCACGCACGCACCTACCTACCTACCTACCTACCTACCTACCTACCTACCTACATACATACATACATATATATACGAGATAACTCTCAAAATATAATATTAACTCTCTAGGTAGGAAATACAAATATAGTTAAATAAATAAATAAATAGATACATAAATACATAGGGTAGTTTAGGTTAGTCTTGTACAAAATAAGTTTGATTATTCAGAAATAAGTGAAAGTGGTTGGTTTTCAACCTACGTTCATAATTTCATATTGCATAGTCATTTCATGAGAGAAAAAATTATATGAACTGTAATAAAATCGTGGCAGTTCATTAAATAATAATCTGCTAAATCTCTACCCACCCCGTATCCATGGTGCAGTGTGTACTAGCGGAGAGCGAGCGCGCGCGCTTGCGCGTTTTGTGAATTAGTTTCGCTTGCTGTGTACCCCTCCCACTGACACAGCTACGCGGCGCGCGTATAAATAAAACGGCAACATAGCCCAACGGGCATTTATAACCAGATTCCTTCGGCGCGCGCACTGTTGTACGCGTGTTTCGTTGTTTTCGTGAGTTGTTATATAAACAAATACTTCAATTATGTCTGGTCGCGGTAAAGGTGGCAAGGTGAAGGGAAAGGCAAAGTCCCGTTCCAACCGTGCTGGTCTCCAGTTCCCTGTGGGTCGTATTCACAGGCTGCTGCGTAACGGAAACTACGCCGAGCGCGTGGGTGCCGGCGCTCCCGTCTACTTGGCCGCCGTGATGGAGTATCTGGCTGCTGAGGTCCTCGAGTTGGCCGGCAACGCCGCGAGAGACAACAAGAAGACCAGGATCATCCCGCGTCATCTTCAATTGGCCATCCGCAACGACGAGGAGTTGAACAAGCTGCTCTCCGGTGTGACGATCGCTCAAGGTGGTGTGCTGCCGAACATCCAGGCCGTGCTACTGCCCAAGAAGACCGAGAAGAAGGCTTAAACGTGGTGCCGCGACGTGTCTGAACGTGGTGCTTCGTGCGAGTGCCCCCGCACGCGTACTTCGATATAATATTTATGCCTAAAACCCATAAATCTATTATGTCGGTTGCGCGATGCTCTCCGCTCGTATGCATTCAAAACAAAAGGCCCTTTTCAGGGCCACAATATGATTCGTCAAATATATAACAGAGACAGTTTCTTTAACGGTGTTGTCGTCAAACAAAAACGTACATACATACATACATACATACATACATAAATCCATCCATCCATCCATCCATCCATCCATCCATCCATCCATCCATCCACCTACCTACCTACCTACCTCACGCACTCGCTTTACTTAATTACTACAAGTTAAAAACCTTACACATAATATTATTGATTGATTGAATTAATGTGAAAATGAGAAAGTTACCGAGTACCTACCTACCTACCTACCTTCCTATTATAGTAGATCAATTATAAATAAATTAGCTAATGGTGGCTTGCCCTCTCCTCATGATGAGCTAATTATGTTATTAGGTGGTACTCATTAGGTGTATTTTACACACGGTATCATTATGAGCAGTACAGTTAATGCTGTCGGTATGTACCTGAGTGAGTAAGTATAACAGAAATTATTTTAGCTACGTTTGTTTACTTATATTTTATTATAAAATAACGTAAAATGTTATTATTACATCTCATTCAAATGCATTACAAAAATAATTTATTTATTACTTACATACTTATAAAATTTTGAATTAGATTAGTCTAGATTAGAGAACGTTGTTTTCTTGAATTTATTTTCTTTAATGACGAACGAACACAAGCGTCGCCCCGCTCCCTTCGCCTCCCTCCCGGGCATCCCCTCTCCCCGCGCTCGATCTACACTCTGGCTTAGGAGCGTTGTGATTGGTCCGCCGCTGCGTCGAATTTCTCACCGCCTGCCGCAACAGCGAGCCGCGAGCGCCCATATAAATACAACTGTTAGTTACGTCTACGTTTTTATACTGCGACTGAACTCCGTTTCGGTAGCACGTGTACTCGAAAAATTTCATAATGCCGCCCAAGACAAGTGGTAAAGCCGCCAAGAAGTCTGGCAAAGCCCAGAAGAACATCTCTAAGACCGACAAGAAGAAGAAGAAGCACAAGAGGAAGGAGAGTTACGCCATCTACATCTACAAGGTGTTGAAGCAGGTGCACCCCGACACCGGTATCTCCAGCAAGGCCATGTCGATCATGAACTCGTTCGTGAACGACATCTTCGAGCGGATCGCCGCCGAAGCTTCCCGTCTCGCCCACTACAACAAGAGATCGACCATCACGTCCAGGGAGGTGCAGACGTCCGTCAGGCTCCTGCTGCCCGGCGAGCTCGCCAAGCACGCCGTCAGTGAAGGCACCAAGGCCGTCACTAAATACACCAGCTCCAAGTGAGCGGTCGGTCGGTAGGCGGCTACCGAGAGCCGCCGCCGATGCTCCGTCTCAACGCCGCCCCGTGTCTGTGTACAGTGTTAAACCCAGTGCGTTTGTTCGTGTCTCTTGTTGACTGTGGTGCGTGTTAATTGTGTTAGTGTCATCGTATTGTGCATACATACACACATAAGTACACCTACCTACCTGTGCTGTGTGTGTGTCATGTATGTGCGTACGAGACGCGCATGATGCACGTGCTACGAGCAAACCACGACAAACGTCTGGACGCGCACGCACACCGTGGGATGGCAGGAGCAAAAACAAAAGGCCCTTTTCAGGGCCACAAATATGTTCATGTGATAAATTCACGTTTCTTTAAATTTGAATACAGTCAAAACGTTACCTACTATATTTACCTATCTGCCTACTGTTACATAGGTACATGCAAAATAAATACATACTCACTCACCTACTACACTTACCGCTTTGACAGTAAGCCTCCTGCGTACGTACACGACTACCTACGTAAGTAAATTTGTGTCATAATAATGACGAATTGAATGAAGACTTGTCAGGCATTATCCTACCTGCCTATCTGTCTATATATCTATACAATTAAGTACTTACTTATTAACTTTACAAATGCATCAACAAATACAACATGCACAGAAAACTTCCCGCGTAAAAGATAGCGTATTGAGACGATGCAACGCAAGTAAGTAAGTAGGTAGGTAGGTAGGTAGGTAGGTAGGTAGGTACATGAGTGAGACTGTTCTGAAGTTCCACAACAACTCATAATAACAACACACACCCTAGTAGTAGGAGAATTTTTAGAATACGAATCGTTAGAATTCTTTTTTTTTTTTTTTTGTTATATATATATATATATATATATATATATATATATATAATATGTCGAATCGTATTCTAAATAATAAAAAAAAAAAAAAAAAATCTCTTACTACACCGTTAGATTGGTGTTATTTTCATAAAAGTGATGCAGTCACATAAGTAGATTTTAAAAATATTAATAATATTGATTACTTTATAAACAATATTTTAGTTAGCTCGTTGTACTATAGAGGGCGCGCCGCGCGCGCGCTCACTCGTTCCCTCCTGTGCCCACCGGGCGCCGCCGTCCGATACGATGCTTCGGTATAAATACTCCGAGCGAGCGCGGATCGGTTTTATTCTCTCTCGTACGTTCGAAGTGTATAGGTGCGCGCGCGTCCGTTGCGTGTGTCTATAGTATTTTCAGTTGATTTTTATTATTTCCCTCTCGTTCCGTGTTTACAATGGCGCGTACTAAGCAGACCGCCCGTAAATCCACCGGTGGTAAGGCCCCGAGGAAACAGCTCGCCACCAAGGCTGCGCGCAAGAGCGCACCGGCCACCGGTGGCGTTAAGAAACCCCATCGCTACAGGCCCGGCACTGTGGCCCTCCGTGAGATTCGTCGCTACCAGAAGAGTACCGAACTGCTGATCCGCAAGCTTCCGTTCCAGCGTCTCGTGCGTGAGATCGCACAGGACTTCAAGACCGATCTCCGTTTCCAGAGCTCCGCTGTTATGGCGCTGCAGGAGGCTAGCGAAGCTTACCTCGTCGGTCTCTTCGAAGACACCAACTTGTGCGCGATTCACGCGAAGCGCGTCACCATCATGCCCAAGGACATCCAGTTGGCGCGCAGGATCAGAGGCGAGCGCGCTTAAACTGCTGGCTGACGTCACACAATACACATCGCCCTACGACACGTTGACTGCCTTCGTGCAGTGCACCGTGTCTGTGGCTGTGGCTGTGCGTTAACATAAAAGGCCCTTTTCAGGGCCACATATGTATCAGATTATTAAATGTTTCTTTATAACAGACGTCATAAAAAAAAAACGTTACTTACCTACCTACCTACCACACACACTATGATATCCACATAAGCAACTAACACCTATATTAAGTACTTATTATATTTTACATAAAATCAGAGAAGTACATAAACTTGCAATAATATGGTATGCCTACCTACTTATACAATAGTCTCTACCAGATGATACCTTACATACTAGGGACACACACTATAATTATTATTATTATTTTTTTTTTTTGTTATAGTTTCATACCTATAAGTACATTAGATATTATTTCAGAATAATTATGGAGGGAATATTCGTAACTATCATAATCATCATTATGTACTATTGTTATGCATTTGATTTACGTACCTAACTATCGATTAAGTAAGTAAGTAAACTACATAGATTTGTACTACTTACTTAATAGTACTTATGTATATTAATATATATAGGAACCTACCTACAATACATAGGTAAATATATTATAGGTATTGGAAGTAAAATTTTGGATAACCTAATACATATTATAAGTTTAGTTTAGTACCTAAGTTCTGTTTTACGAAACAACTGACTAGAGACATCGTCCAACCGACCAACCAACCAGCGACGAGCGTCGACTCGCCTCGTCGCCCCGCGCACCCCCGCTGAGCTCCGCGCACAGTATAAATATAAGACGGTAATACTCAAAAACACACCCACCAGTCGTTCGCTAGCTCGCTCGCGTCGCACCCGTGCTGTTATTATTATCATCGTGATTTTTAAAACCCCACTGTAAAGAAGATGACCGGTCGCGGTAAGGGAGGAAAGGGTCTGGGAAAAGGAGGAGCCAAGCGTCACAGGAAGGTACTTCGTGATAACATCCAAGGTATCACGAAGCCCGCCATCCGTCGTCTGGCTCGCAGAGGCGGCGTGAAGCGTATCTCCGGTCTGATCTACGAAGAGACTCGCGGTGTGCTTAAAGTGTTCCTAGAGAACGTCATTCGCGACGCTGTCACTTACACCGAGCACGCCAAGAGGAAGACCGTCACCGCCATGGACGTCGTCTACGCTCTGAAGCGCCAGGGTCGCACCCTGTACGGTTTCGGCGGTTAAACACCTGCATCTCCCGCGTGTACGGTGTTGCCTGCGCAACCAGCTCTGCATACCGTGGTGGACGTGTGTGTGTTGTGTTCGTTGTGAACATAATCATACCGTTCGACCATGCGTATATAGACGCGCACTTAAAAAAAGGCCCTTTTCAGGGCCGCATATGATTCGATACTATTAAATATGTTTCTTTACTGGAATTGTCTAAAAAACGTACCTACGGTCTCTACATACACATACATACATACATACATACATACATACATACCTACCTACCTATCACCACCACTATACACGAACATACCATTATAAGTACCTACTAACTGTAGACACAAATACATTACTTAGTACTTAGGTTTTAGAGTTTGTCAGGGAGTTACCTCTACGTGAGGGAGGGGGTGAATATGAATGAAGTACTTACTTACTTGAATCAGTTTTATTGTTGGCTTAAAATTGAAATACCACCACTACTACTACTACTACTTATTTACTTACACACACGACATAGTAATGCCCTTGCTTATGTAGGTAAGTACGTAACTACACGGGCTAAGTTGACGTTTGTTCTACGGGTGAAAAGCCCATCGCCGCCCCACTGAGGTGTGTGTATAGGTTATACTGGAATTGAAAAACAAAACATTAGTAGACCATAATATTCAATACTTACGTTGTTTGTTTGTTGTGTAGAACATTTACCTACCTATTCGTTTGATCGCCCCTCGGTGAGAGTACCGTTTGTTTATAATAAAATATGTGGATGTCGTGTTGTTATCAGGTACCTACCTATTATTGCAATTTCGCTCTCGCATCTAATGAGGGTTTTTTTTTTTTTAGTTTTTGTATTATTTATTATTAGCCGTATCACAGGCAGCCTACTAGCCACTAATTGATGTCTGAAGAGAGTACCTATAGAGCCACGCACGGACGACGGGGGACAGCAGGCGCGCCCGCGCCCGAGTACGCGGACGCGGCTGCGACGACGTTCTCTTTGTTGTCTATTAATTACACATTGTTTAGTACGGTTTCTGATGCGATTGTAACAATATGTACACTGTCAACTCGTCGAAGGGCACTCTCGTCTTTTAATATCACTATATTAATAGGTTGCACGTCCTGGACGGAGTCGTCCGTCCTTAGCGGTTCGGCGCTCGCGGTGTTTTACGACGCTTCACTTTTAGGTCGATAATACCTTCGCGAGACTGTGTGATATCGACGGAGTCCTGTTACCACACAAGCTCGATATCCTCCTAGTTGACGCGTCGACGTTTATCGGCACCAACTATCACTTTTATAGAGAAAATAACGTTTTGAACACGACCCGACCTACGCTTCGTACGCAGTCGTCAAAATAAAACACCGCCACCGGCTGAACGACCACCTCACGCTCCCCGAATTCGCACACCCGCATCGTCAACTTCATGAACTATCCGAAACTGTAACACTGCGTCCCACTAAGGGCCGTTAACCATTCCTTTTATTTATTTTATTAGATACGTGTTAGTGAAAACTTTCAAGCGTTCATACGAGAAAACGTTCCGCGACATCGCGGCGCTCGTTACGGTAAAGTTTCGTCGTGCTTAGGCGTACGTATACGAAACTCTTGAAACCTATAAGTGGCGACATCTAAGTCTCTCTCTCTATAGATTTACCTACTCAGTCAGTGTGTTGTTTTAAGTGTGAAGTCCAAGCAATTTTATTAATATAATAAAATGGCAGACACCGCAGTTGCTACAGAGGCTCCCGCGCCCGCTACACCAGCGAAGAAGCAGGCGAGACAGGCCGGCGGCGCCGGTGCCGCGAAGAAACCGAAGGCGAAGCCTACCCATCCCAAAACATCTGAGATGGTCACCAACGCCATCAAGGAGATGAAGGAGCGCAGCGGATCTTCCCTGCAGGCGATCAAGAAGTACATCGCCGCGCAGTACAAGGTCGACGCGGAGAAATTGGCTCCGTTCATCAGGAAATACCTGAAGAGCGCCGTCGAATCTGGGGCACTGATCCAGACCAAGGGCAAGGGTGCCTCCGGTTCCTTCAAGCTCGAGTCGAAATCGTCCGCGGCCAAGAAACCCGCCGGCGCATCTGGCAAGGCCGCCGGCAAGGCGCCCGCCGCCGCCGCCGCGAAGGCCAAGAAGGCGACCGCCTCTGCGGCCGGCGCCAAGACCAAGAAGGCAGCAGCCGCCGCCGCGGCCGCCTCTGCCGCCTCCGGCTCACCTTCAAAGTCCAAAGCATCGGCCGCCGCCGCCGCCAAGGACAAGAAGGCCGCCGCCGCTAAGAAGAAGCCGGCACCCAAGAAGGCCGCCGCACCCGCTAAGGCGAAGGGAGGCGCAGCTCCCAAAGCTAAGAAGACAGCGAAGCCGCCAACCAAGAAACCTAAAGCGCCTAAACCCAAGAAGGCCGCGGCTACACCCAAGTCTAAGCCGGCAGCCAAGAAAGCGTCCGCCGCCAAGAAGTAAGCTGCGGTCGCGTTCGCGTTACACCGGCGACGGCGACGACGACGACGACAGCGCCGCGCGCAGAGTCGGCTGACCAGACCACCATCAATACACGCATCATACAACAACAACAACAGCAGCAGCAGCAGCAGCAGCAGCAGCAGCTGATGAGTGATAGTGACAAATGTGCGTGCGCGTCTTACCTACTGCGTGTGTGTTTATGTACTTACATACATAATGTTGTGTTGTTCGTATATAGAATAATACACTGTAGTAGAGAGAGGCGCGCGCGTGCTTTGTGCGTTTGTTTTCATCATCGTCCAACCGCGCGCACGCAGTACGTACGCGTCTATCGTCCTCGGGAAGGAGGGTGCGAAACGCGCTCGACGTGTCTCGAGCTCGTCCGACCGACCAACGATTCATCAGAAGCAGCAAGCAAGCAAGCAAGCAACTGAAGAAACCACGGACGGCGGCACCGAGATGCTTAGCGCGCGTGCATGCGCTCACCACACCAAAAAGCCCTTTTCAGGGCTAACAATACTATCATGAATATCAACAATATTCGTTTCTGTAACACAGACGAGTCAAAACGTTATAAATTAATAATAACATACGCACGCACGCACGCACCTACCTACCTACCTACCTACCTACCTACCTACCTACCTACATACATACATACATATATATACGAGATAACTCTCAAAATATAATATTAACTCTCTAGGTAGGAAATACAAATATAGTTAAATAAATAAATAAATAGATACATAAATACATAGGGTAGTTTAGGTTAGTCTTGTACAAAATAAGTTTGATTATTCAGAAATAAGTGAAAGTGGTTGGTTTTCAACCTACGTTCATAATTTCATATTGCATAGTCATTTCATGAGAGAAAAAATTATATGAACTGTAATAAAATCGTGGCAGTTCATTAAATAATAATCTGCTAAATCTCTACCCACCCCGTATCCATGGTGCAGTGTGTACTAGCGGAGAGCGAGCGCGCGCGCTTGCGCGTTTTGTGAATTAGTTTCGCTTGCTGTGTACCCCTCCCACTGACACAGCTACGCGGCGCGCGTATAAATAAAACGGCAACATAGCCCAACGGGCATTTATAACCAGATTCCTTCGGCGCGCGCACTGTTGTACGCGTGTTTCGTTGTTTTCGTGAGTTGTTATATAAACAAATACTTCAATTATGTCTGGTCGCGGTAAAGGTGGCAAGGTGAAGGGAAAGGCAAAGTCCCGTTCCAACCGTGCTGGTCTCCAGTTCCCTGTGGGTCGTATTCACAGGCTGCTGCGTAACGGAAACTACGCCGAGCGCGTGGGTGCCGGCGCTCCCGTCTACTTGGCCGCCGTGATGGAGTATCTGGCTGCTGAGGTCCTCGAGTTGGCCGGCAACGCCGCGAGAGACAACAAGAAGACCAGGATCATCCCGCGTCATCTTCAATTGGCCATCCGCAACGACGAGGAGTTGAACAAGCTGCTCTCCGGTGTGACGATCGCTCAAGGTGTTCTTGGCTTAAGCGACTCCGTTATAATAGCGGGTGACCTTAACGCCAAACACCCCGCCTGGAACAGCACCAGGGTCTCCACCAGAGGCAAAATCCTATTTGACCTCTCCCCCATTCTGAACTTCGACGTCATCGGACCGATGACTCCCACCCACTTTCCGAACATTCCCAACCATACTCCAGACGTCCTCGACGTGGCACTCCTAAAGAACGTCAACCTACGGTTGAACGATTTAGAAGTGGTACAAGAGCTATCCTCTGACCACCGACCAGTCATTATCAGATTGGCCCCCCGTATTGGTCTCCCCGACCCCAATCATCCCCCCCAGACAAAAGTGGTAACGGACTGGAGGAAAGTAAGCGAACGCCTGAAATCCACCACATCCCCCCACTTAGACTCTATTCCTGATCAGTTCAACTCTATCGCGGACACGACGGCCGCGATCGACTCGCTCACGGAACACGTACAGTCAGTCCTGAACGACTGTTCAAGGGAGATTCCAGCGATGGATGACCATCAATGGAAACTGCCTGACGACTTGCGTGAACTACTGTGCGAGAAGAACGCGGCTGTCCGTGCTTACAGCAGCTTTCCCTGCGATGCGAACAAAGCCCATATGCGTTACTTACAGAGATCTGTGAGGACTCGCATATCGGAGTGGCGTGAAGTCAAATGGGATAAGACGCTGAGCGATCTTGAACCCACACATCAGGCATTCTGGGATCTTCAAAGGAGACTCAGATCTCAAGAGATAGTCTCCATGCCCCCACTGACCCGCCCTGACAAAACCATTGCCTTCGACGACAATGACAAGGCCGAATGCCTGGCCGACAGTCTCGAAGCCCAGTGTACACCTAGCTCCCTACCCGTAGACCAAGCCCATCTCTCTGAGGTTGACGCGGAAGTCGAACGCAAAGCCTCCCTCCCACCTGTCGAGGACCCTGATAATCCTCTGCCACCCGTCACTCCAGACGAAGTGCAGGATATCATCAAGCGCCTCAAACCTAGAAAAGCCCCTGGCTCAGACGGAATCACTAACAGAGTGATTCAACTCTTCCCTGCCCAAATAATAATGCTACTGGTCACCATCTTCAATGGCGCCATGAGCAACAACATCTTCCCACAAGCGTGGAAAGAAGCCACTGTTATCGGCATTCCCAAGCCCGGCAAACCCAAATCGGAACCTTCGAGTTACCGCCCCATCAGTCTGCTCAGTGTTCTCGGTAAGGTCTACGAGAGGCTTATTTATAAGCGTCTTAGAGACTACGCCGAAACAAAGGGCCTTATCCCAGATGAACAATTCGGTTTTCGGACCCAACACTCCTGCGTCCAGCAGGTCCACCGCATCACCGAACATATACACGCAGGTTTCCTACGCGGGTATATGACAGGTGCAGTCTTCTTCGATATAGCGAAAGCCTTCGACAAGGTCTGGCACAATGGCTTAATCTACAAGCTATACCAACTCAAAGTGCCTGACCGTCTTGTGCTCATCATACGAGACTTTCTGTCGAACCGCACCTTCCGCTATAAAGTTGAAGGAGCGATATCCTCCCCACACCCCATCCGAGCAGGTGTACCCCAGGGCTCTGTACTTGCCCCACTCATCTTCACGCTGTTCACCAGCGATATCCCCACAAGTAAAAAGGCCCAGTTGGCCCTATTCGCTGACGACACAGCCATTTTCTACACTGGTCGCAGCCTAGTCCAGATCTCACTCACACTCCAAACCGCTGTCAACAAACTCGCTGACTGGTTCAGGAAGTGGAGAATAGAGGTCAATCCCGACAAAAGTCAAGCAGTTCTCTTTTCAAAACCGCGACATAAACCCAACCCCCCCCGACCTATCACCCTGTTCAGCAAGCCGATCCCTTGGGAAAAGCAAGCTAAATACCTGGGAGTAATACTCGACAGGCACCTTTCCTTCGCAGAGCACATAAAGACGGTTCGCTCGCGCGCCGCTTTCGCTCTCGGCAGACTCCACTCCGTTCTCAATGCACGCAGCAAATTGTCACTAAGATGCAAGATGCGCATCTACACTGCGTGCATTAGGCCCATAATGACCTACGCCTGTGTAGTCTTCGCTCACGCGAAACCCCACCACATCCACAGGATGCAGACCCTCCAAAACCGCTTCCTCCGTAAGGCTACGGGATCCCCTTGGTTCGTTCGAAATGAGATCCTCCATCTTGACCTCAAAATCCCCACCATCAAACAATTCATGAAACGTCTTTCCAAGAGTTTCTTTGATACCGCCGCCAAACATCGCAACCCACTGGTTGTCGAGGCCACCAAATACACCCCATCCCATATCAGCAAACTTCGCCGTCCAAGGCATGCTCTCTCCGAACCTGACGACCCCATAACTCTCCTCCAGGAGAAAAACAAAGCGACCAGTACAGTGCACAAACACAGAACTCCGTCATTCCGACCTCGCCGCCGAGGTCCCTCGCGACGTCCCCAAGTAAATGCTTCCCCCCGACCCTTGCTCGAAGAACGGCCAGCCCGCGCCGCAGCTGAGCCTGTAGCTTTAAATTCCCGACTGTGACCTCTGAGTTTGTTTCGGCATTTCTTCTCAGAGCAGTCAGATAGGAAATGCCGGCCTCATCAAGCTTAAATAATATTACTATGATCCAGCCTGTCCCATCTTGCTGCCCTCCCCCAGCGACGCCCTAAGCCGAGGTTCGTACCCCAAAGGGGGTGCCCTTAGCGTGTAGTCGCTTAGTATACTAGTTTTACGCCCCTGGCTGGAGGCTTTGAGTTTACTTAAGGCAACCACAGGATAGTCCGGTTAAGTAGTCACGACCTCTATAGGTCAACTACGAGATGCCATATAGGAAAAAAAAAAAAAAAAAAAAAAAGCGGATCGGTTTTATTCTCTCTCGTACGTTCGAAGTGTATAGGTGCGCGCGCGTCCGTTGCGTGTGTCTATAGTATTTTCAGTTGATTTTTATTATTTCCCTCTCGTTCCGTGTTTACAATGGCGCGTACTAAGCAGACCGCCCGTAAATCCACCGGTGGTAAGGCCCCGAGGAAACAGCTCGCCACCAAGGCTGCGCGCAAGAGCGCACCGGCCACCGGTGGCGTTAAGAAACCCCATCGCTACAGGCCCGGCACTGTGGCCCTCCGTGAGATTCGTCGCTACCAGAAGAGTACCGAACTGCTGATCCGCAAGCTTCCGTTCCAGCGTCTCGTGCGTGAGATCGCACAGGACTTCAAGACCGATCTCCGTTTCCAGAGCTCCGCTGTTATGGCGCTGCAGGAGGCTAGCGAAGCTTACCTCGTCGGTCTCTTCGAAGACACCAACTTGTGCGCGATTCACGCGAAGCGCGTCACCATCATGCCCAAGGACATCCAGTTGGCGCGCAGGATCAGAGGCGAGCGCGCTTAAACTGCTGGCTGACGTCACACAATACACATCGCCCTACGACACGTTGACTGCCTTCGTGCAGTGCACCGTGTCTGTGGCTGTGGCTGTGCGTTAACATAAAAGGCCCTTTTCAGGGCCACATATGTATCAGATTATTAAATGTTTCTTTATAACAGACGTCATAAAAAAAAAACGTTACTTACCTACCTACCTACCACACACACTATGATATCCACATAAGCAACTAACACCTATATTAAGTACTTATTATATTTTACATAAAATCAGAGAAGTACATAAACTTGCAATAATATGGTATGCCTACCTACTTATACAATAGTCTCTACCAGATGATACCTTACATACTAGGGACACACACTATAATTATTATTATTATTTTTTTTTTTTGTTATAGTTTCATACCTATAAGTACATTAGATATTATTTCAGAATAATTATGGAGGGAATATTCGTAACTATCATAATCATCATTATGTACTATTGTTATGCATTTGATTTACGTACCTAACTATCGATTAAGTAAGTAAGTAAACTACATAGATTTGTACTACTTACTTAATAGTACTTATGTATATTAATATATATAGGAACCTACCTACAATACATAGGTAAATATATTATAGGTATTGGAAGTAAAATTTTGGATAACCTAATACATATTATAAGTTTAGTTTAGTACCTAAGTTCTGTTTTACGAAACAACTGACTAGAGACATCGTCCAACCGACCAACCAACCAGCGACGAGCGTCGACTCGCCTCGTCGCCCCGCGCACCCCCGCTGAGCTCCGCGCACAGTATAAATATAAGACGGTAATACTCAAAAACACACCCACCAGTCGTTCGCTAGCTCGCTCGCGTCGCACCCGTGCTGTTATTATTATCATCGTGATTTTTAAAACCCCACTGTAAAGAAGATGACCGGTCGCGGTAAGGGAGGAAAGGGTCTGGGAAAAGGAGGAGCCAAGCGTCACAGGAAGGTACTTCGTGATAACATCCAAGGTATCACGAAGCCCGCCATCCGTCGTCTGGCTCGCAGAGGCGGCGTGAAGCGTATCTCCGGTCTGATCTACGAAGAGACTCGCGGTGTGCTTAAAGTGTTCCTAGAGAACGTCATTCGCGACGCTGTCACTTACACCGAGCACGCCAAGAGGAAGACCGTCACCGCCATGGACGTCGTCTACGCTCTGAAGCGCCAGGGTCGCACCCTGTACGGTTTCGGCGGTTAAACACCTGCATCTCCCGCGTGTACGGTGTTGCCTGCGCAACCAGCTCTGCATACCGTGGTGGACGTGTGTGTGTTGTGTTCGTTGTGAACATAATCATACCGTTCGACCATGCGTATATAGACGCGCACTTAAAAAAAGGCCCTTTTCAGGGCCGCATATGATTCGATACTATTAAATATGTTTCTTTACTGGAATTGTCTAAAAAACGTACCTACGGTCTCTACATACACATACATACATACATACATACATACCTACCTACCTATCACCACCACTATACACGAACATACCATTATAAGTACCTACTAACTGTAGACACAAATACATTACTTAGTACTTAGGTTTTAGAGTTTGTCAGGGAGTTACCTCTACGTGAGGGAGGGGGTGAATATGAATGAAGTACTTACTTACTTGAATCAGTTTTATTGTTGGCTTAAAATTGAAATACCACCACTACTACTACTACTACTTATTTACTTACACACACGACATAGTAATGCCCTTGCTTATGTAGGTAAGTACGTAACTACACGGGCTAAGTTGACGTTTGTTCTACGGGTGAAAAGCCCATCGCCGCCCCACTGAGGTGTGTGTATAGGTTATACTGGAATTGAAAAACAAAACATTAGTAGACCATAATATTCAATACTTACGTTGTTTGTTTGTTGTGTAGAACATTTACCTACCTATTCGTTTGATCGCCCCTCGGTGAGAGTACCGTTTGTTTATAATAAAATATGTGGATGTCGTGTTGTTATCAGGTACCTACCTATTATTGCAATTTCGCTCTCGCATCTAATGAGGGTTTTTTTTTTTTTAGTTTTTGTATTATTTATTATTAGCCGTATCACAGGCAGCCTACTAGCCACTAATTGATGTCTGAAGAGAGTACCTATAGAGCCACGCACGGACGACGGGGGACAGCAGGCGCGCCCGCGCCCGAGTACGCGGACGCGGCTGCGACGACGTTCTCTTTGTTGTCTATTAATTACACATTGTTTAGTACGGTTTCTGATGCGATTGTAACAATATGTACACTGTCAACTCGTCGAAGGGCACTCTCGTCTTTTAATATCACTATATTAATAGGTTGCACGTCCTGGACGGAGTCGTCCGTCCTTAGCGGTTCGGCGCTCGCGGTGTTTTACGACGCTTCACTTTTAGGTCGATAATACCTTCGCGAGACTGTGTGATATCGACGGAGTCCTGTTACCACACAAGCTCGATATCCTCCTAGTTGACGCGTCGACGTTTATCGGCACCAACTATCACTTTTATAGAGAAAATAACGTTTTGAACACGACCCGACCTACGCTTCGTACGCAGTCGTCAAAATAAAACACCGCCACCGGCTGAACGACCACCTCACGCTCCCCGAATTCGCACACCCGCATCGTCAACTTCATGAACTATCCGAAACTGTAACACTGCGTCCCACTAAGGGCCGTTAACCATTCCTTTTATTTATTTTATTAGATACGTGTTAGTGAAAACTTTCAAGCGTTCATACGAGAAAACGTTCCGCGACATCGCGGCGCTCGTTACGGTAAAGTTTCGTCGTGCTTAGGCGTACGTATACGAAACTCTTGAAACCTATAAGTGGCGACATCTAAGTCTCTCTCTCTATAGATTTACCTACTCAGTCAGTGTGTTGTTTTAAGTGTGAAGTCCAAGCAATTTTATTAATATAATAAAATGGCAGACACCGCAGTTGCTACAGAGGCTCCCGCGCCCGCTACACCAGCGAAGAAGCAGGCGAGACAGGCCGGCGGCGCCGGTGCCGCGAAGAAACCGAAGGCGAAGCCTACCCATCCCAAAACATCTGAGATGGTCACCAACGCCATCAAGGAGATGAAGGAGCGCAGCGGATCTTCCCTGCAGGCGATCAAGAAGTACATCGCCGCGCAGTACAAGGTCGACGCGGAGAAATTGGCTCCGTTCATCAGGAAATACCTGAAGAGCGCCGTCGAATCTGGGGCACTGATCCAGACCAAGGGCAAGGGTGCCTCCGGTTCCTTCAAGCTCGAGTCGAAATCGTCCGCGGCCAAGAAACCCGCCGGCGCATCTGGCAAGGCCGCCGGCAAGGCGCCCGCCGCCGCCGCCGCGAAGGCCAAGAAGGCGACCGCCTCTGCGGCCGGCGCCAAGACCAAGAAGGCAGCAGCCGCCGCCGCGGCCGCCTCTGCCGCCTCCGGCTCACCTTCAAAGTCCAAAGCATCGGCCGCCGCCGCCGCCAAGGACAAGAAGGCCGCCGCCGCTAAGAAGAAGCCGGCACCCAAGAAGGCCGCCGCACCCGCTAAGGCGAAGGGAGGCGCAGCTCCCAAAGCTAAGAAGACAGCGAAGCCGCCAACCAAGAAACCTAAAGCGCCTAAACCCAAGAAGGCCGCGGCTACACCCAAGTCTAAGCCGGCAGCCAAGAAAGCGTCCGCCGCCAAGAAGTAAGCTGCGGTCGCGTTCGCGTTACACCGGCGACGGCGACGACGACGACGACAGCGCCGCGCGCAGAGTCGGCTGACCAGACCACCATCAATACACGCATCATACAACAACAACAACAGCAGCAGCAGCAGCAGCAGCAGCAGCAGCTGATGAGTGATAGTGACAAATGTGCGTGCGCGTCTTACCTACTGCGTGTGTGTTTATGTACTTACATACATAATGTTGTGTTGTTCGTATATAGAATAATACACTGTAGTAGAGAGAGGCGCGCGCGTGCTTTGTGCGTTTGTTTTCATCATCGTCCAACCGCGCGCACGCAGTACGTACGCGTCTATCGTCCTCGGGAAGGAGGGTGCGAAACGCGCTCGACGTGTCTCGAGCTCGTCCGACCGACCAACGATTCATCAGAAGCAGCAAGCAAGCAAGCAAGCAACTGAAGAAACCACGGACGGCGGCACCGAGATGCTTAGCGCGCGTGCATGCGCTCACCACACCAAAAAGCCCTTTTCAGGGCTAACAATACTATCATGAATATCAACAATATTCGTTTCTGTAACACAGACGAGTCAAAACGTTATAAATTAATAATAACATACGCACGCACGCACGCACCTACCTACCTACCTACCTACCTACCTACCTACCTACCTACATACATACATACATATATATACGAGATAACTCTCAAAATATAATATTAACTCTCTAGGTAGGAAATACAAATATAGTTAAATAAATAAATAAATAGATACATAAATACATAGGGTAGTTTAGGTTAGTCTTGTACAAAATAAGTTTGATTATTCAGAAATAAGTGAAAGTGGTTGGTTTTCAACCTACGTTCATAATTTCATATTGCATAGTCATTTCATGAGAGAAAAAATTATATGAACTGTAATAAAATCGTGGCAGTTCATTAAATAATAATCTGCTAAATCTCTACCCACCCCGTATCCATGGTGCAGTGTGTACTAGCGGAGAGCGAGCGCGCGCGCTTGCGCGTTTTGTGAATTAGTTTCGCTTGCTGTGTACCCCTCCCACTGACACAGCTACGCGGCGCGCGTATAAATAAAACGGCAACATAGCCCAACGGGCTCACTCCGCGTCCGGCTGCCGTAGCGCACACTCGTGCTCTTGGCTCCGAATCGCTGTCCTTCCCGCGCCCCGCGCGCCCCCCCCCGTCTCGGTCTCGCTGCAGTGCTACGCCCGTAGCACTCGCAGCTACGCCGCACCCGCGTAGGCCACCGGCCTCGCCCCGTTTCGTAGCAGTGCTACGGTTTGTGCTCGCGCACAGACTAAGTGCTGCTACGAGCTCGCGTTTTAAAGCTCCTTCAGAGCAAAATCCACCGTTTTAAGTGGTACTTGGGGGAAACCTTACGGTGCCAACGAACCCAAGTGGGTGGTGACCCGCCACACCCGCCGACCCCCTTCAGGGCTAGGCAGATCGTCGGAAGGGCTCCGACTGCGGCCTTGGGGGGTCTCCTAGTCGCAGTCTGGTAGCATTTTAACCCCCGTTTGTCCACAGCTGCACCCGGGACGTCTGGGTGTTTCTACCCCAGCGGCCTGGACCGGTCGCAAGACCCTAGGGCCCTACCGCACATTGAGACTGGCGGTAGGTTTACAAGCTTAGGGCTCACCCTAGGTACTCACCTCCCTGCCTAAACCCGGCAGGGAGGGTTACTCATCCCCGGGCCCATCCACCCGGGGTGTTAGTGTTAGGTTTCAGTACGCTAGACGTACATAGTCCCCCCCCCCTCTAAGATCATGCTGGACGCCACGATAGTGGCGTTCTTTAAGGAGGTCCTCCTCAAGGACCCCGACATCATCGCCAAGTATGGCCCGAAACTCGCTGCCATGCAGCAATCCCCTCCCTCCCCACCGACTTTTTCCGACTCGGAAGAGTCGGTGCACTCGCCCGTCCTCATGGACACAGAGGAGGCCTCTTCTAAGCGCCTCCTTGACCCCCCTTCGGATGTGGAGTCCCTCCACTTCTCCTCCCCCGCCCCCTCCTCCGACGACGACGGCTTCACGCTGGCGTCAGGGAGGAGCAACAAAAGGCGGAAGAAGTTCTCTTCCGCCCAAAAGTCAAAGCTGGTGGCGACCGAACCGGCCCTAGCAGCACCCTCCCCCTCCCCCGCCGCAGTGACTTCCTCAGCCACTGCCCCCCCCCCGACTCCCTCATCATCCCAAAAGGATGCCTCTCCCAGCCTCAGTGCTGGACCAACCCCGACCACTTCTACCCTGAAGAAGGTACCCCCCCCTCCCCCTGTGTTCATCCAGGACAAGGGGCGTTGGACCGATGTGTCCAAATGGTGCGCCGAGCGCAAAATTAATTACACTAGCGCCCGCTCCACCCTCCAGGGTATCAAAGTGTCCATCCCGACGTCGAAAGACTACCGGGACCTCACCCTACTTCTCCGCCAGAGGGACGTGTCATTCCACACGTACTCCCTGCCGGAAGAACGCCAGATCCGAGTGGTGATTCGCCGTATCCCCAAGGAGATCACGGTCGCCGACATTAAGGCTGACCTCGAACTCCAATCGGTCCCTGTGGCAGAAGTCCACAGGATGCACCGTTCTCGAGGACAAGTCCCCTTCGACATGGTCCTCGTTGTCTGCCCTCCCACCGAGGGCCATCACCCGATCTTCCAGTTAAAAAGTATCTGCAGCCTCACAGGCATCTCAATCGAGAAGCCTAAAAAGTCTGGCATCGTCGGTCAGTGTCACCGATGCCAGCTATATGGCCATTCTCAGAGTTTCTGCCATGCCAAGCCTAGATGCGTGAAGTGTCTGGGTGAACATGGCACGGAAAACTGCCCCCGTCCCAAGGACCGTACCCTGTGTACGGAACCTCCAAGCTGCGTTCTATGCGGCGAGTCCGGTCACCCAGCCAACTACCGTGGCTGCCCCAAGGCCCCCAAGTCCTCTTCCTCCAAATTGACGAAGCGCGCAGGCGCCCGTCAACTTAGGGAGACCCCCTCTCAAGGACCTCCTGCCCTTCCCGAGCGGCTAAGCCCCCAAAGGCCCAGCCCCTGGAACCTCCTAAACCACCAGAGTGCTTTCCCAGCTCTCGCGGCTACCAAGCCACCCACGCCTCCCGCCCCCACTAGGTTGGACCCCCGTTTAACCCGCTCCGCGGCGCCCAACCCCGCGCCCCCCACCACACCCGCACCCGCTGCTAGGGCTGCTCCCGCCGCACTCCCAGCGCCCCCCCCGACCTCAGCTACTCCCGCTCTTGATCCCTTCAATGTGATCACGAGCACATTCCTGACATTCGTCAGCCCCCGCGCCAGGAAAATGGCAAGCGAAATCGTCGCTGCCAGATACTCCGGCGACCTTTACCAAATTCAGGCGATCTATAACGCCTACCCTGACATAACTCAGGCTCTCACCTCTTTCGTCACTAAACCCAGTAATGGATAGAGGAATTGTATCTAGAACCAAACCCCGATCCCTCAGCATAGCCTATTTCAATGCCAATGGCATCCAAGGTCAAAAAGATGAGATCGCCACCTTCATCCGCGACCATCAAATTGACATCTTCCTCGTTCAAGAGACCTTCCTCAAGCCTAGTCATCGCAACCCGTCAATCGCGAACTATCGTATAGTTCGCAACGACAGATCGCGATGCCACAAAGGCGGCACTCTTATATACTATAAAAAAGAGCTCTACTGCATCCCAATGGATCCGCCCCCTCTTTCACGACTTGAAGTGTCCATCTGTCGGCTAGGCATGTCAGGACACCAACCAATCACAATAGTTTCAGCCTACATCCCTCCCACGACCTCTGCAGAGTACTCACAACCTCTGTCAAACGACCTCTCAGCCCTTCTTGGCTTAAGCGACTCCGTTATAATAGCGGGTGACCTTAACGCCAAACACCCCGCCTGGAACAGCACCAGGGTCTCCACCAGAGGCAAAATCCTATTTGACCTCTCCCCCATTCTGAACTTCGACGTCATCGGACCGATGACTCCCACCCACTTTCCGAACATTCCCAACCATACTCCAGACGTCCTCGACGTGGCACTCCTAAAGAACGTCAACCTACGGTTGAACGATTTAGAAGTGGTACAAGAGCTATCCTCTGACCACCGACCAGTCATTATCAGATTGGCCCCCCGTATTGGTCTCCCCGACCCCAATCATCCCCCCCAGACAAAAGTGGTAACGGACTGGAGGAAAGTAAGCGAACGCCTGAAATCCACCACATCCCCCCACTTAGACTCTATTCCTGATCAGTTCAACTCTATCGCGGACACGACGGCCGCGATCGACTCGCTCACGGAACACGTTCAGTCAGTCCTGAACGACTGTTCAAGGGAGATTCCAGCGATGGATGACCATCAATGGAAACTGCCTGACGACTTGCGTGAACTACTGTGCGAGAAGAACGCGGCTGTCCGTGCTTACAGCAGCTTTCCCTGCGATGCGAACAAAGCCCATATGCGTTACTTACAGAGATCTGTGAGGACTCGCATATCGGAGTGGCGTGAAGTCAAATGGGATAAGACGCTGAGCGATCTAGAACCCACACATCAGGCATTCTGGGATCTTCAAAGGAGACTCAGATCTCAAGAGATAGTCTCCATGCCCCCACTGACCCGCCCTGACAAAACCATTGCCTTCGACGACAATGACAAGGCCGAATGCCTGGCCGACAGTCTCGAAGCCCAGTGTACACCTAGCTCCCTACCCGTAGACCAAGCCCATCTCTCTGAGGTTGACGCGGAAGTCGAACGCAAAGCCTCCCTCCCACCTGTCGAGGACCCTGATAATCCTCTGCCACCCGTCACTCCAGACGAAGTGCAGGATATCATCAAGCGCCTCAAACCTAGAAAAGCCCCTGGCTCAGACGGAATCACCAACAGAGTGATTCAACTCTTCCCTGCCCAAATAATAATGCTACTGGTCACCATCTTCAATGGCGCCATGAGCAACAACATCTTCCCACAAGCGTGGAAAGAAGCCACTGTTATCGGCATTCCCAAGCCCGGCAAACCCAAATCGGAACCTTCGAGTTACCGCCCCATCAGTCTGCTCAATGTTCTCGGTAAGGTCTACGAGAGGCTTATTTATAAGCGTCTCAGAGACTACGCCGAAACAAAGGGCCTTATCCCTAATGAACAATTCGGTTTTCGGACCCAACACTCCTGCGTTCAGCAGGTCCACCGCATCACCGAACATATACACGCAGGTTTCCTACGCGGGTATATGACAGGTGCAGTCTTCTTCGATATAGCGAAAGCCTTCGACAAGGTCTGGCACAATGGCTTAATCTACAAGCTATACCAACTCAAAGTGCCTGACCGTCTCGTACTCATCATACGAGACTTTCTGTCGAACCGCACCTTCCGCTATAAAATTGAAGGAGCGATATCCTCCCCACACCCCATCCGAGCAGGTGTACCCCAGGGCTCTGTACTTGCCCCACTCATCTTCACGCTGTTCACCAGCGATATCCCCACAAATAAAAAGGCCCAGTTGGCCCTGTTCGCTGACGACACAGCCATTTTCTACACTGGTCGCAGCCTAGTCCAGATCTCACTCACACTCCAAACCGCTGTCAACAAACTCGCTGACTGGTTCAGGAAGTGGAGAATAGAGGTCAATCCCGACAAAAGTCAAGCGGTTCTCTTTTCGAAACCGCGACATAAACCCATCCCCCCCCGACCTATCACCCTGTTCAGCAAGCCGATCCCTTGGGAAGAGCAAGCTAAATATCTAGGAGTAATACTCGACAGGCACCTTTCCTTCGCAGAGCACATAAAGACGGTTCGCTCGCGCGCCGCTTTCGCTCTCGGCAGACTCCACTCCGTTCTCAATGCACGCAGCAAATTGTCACTAAGATGCAAATTGCGCATCTACACTGCGTGCATTAGACCCATAATGACCTACGCCTGTGTAGTCTTCGCTCACGCGAAACCCCACCACATCCACAGGATGCAGACCCTCCAAAACCGCTTCCTCCGTAAGGCTACGGGATCCCCTTGGTTCGTTCGAAATGAGATCCTCCATCTTGACCTCAAAATCCCCACCATCAAACAATTCATGAAACGTCTTTCCAAGACTTTCTTTGATACCGCCGCCAAACATCGCAACCCACTGGTTGTCGAGGCCGCCAAATACACCCCATCCCATATCAGCAAACTTCGCCGTCCAAGGCATGCTCTCTCCGAACCTGACGACCCCATAACTCTCCTCCAGGAGAAAAACAAAGCGACCAGTACAGTGCACAAACACAGAACTCCGTCATTCCGACCTCGCCGCCGAGGTCCCTCGCGACGTCCCCAAGTAAATGCTTCCCCCCGACCCTTGCTCGAAGAACGGCCAGCCCGCGCCGCAGCTGAGCCTGTAGCTTTAAATTCCCGACTGTGACCTCTGAGTTTGTTTCGGCATTTCTTCTCAGAGCAGTCAGATAGGAAATGCCGGCCTCATCAAGCTTAAATAATATATTAAGATCCAGCCTGTCCCATCTTGCTGCCCTCCCCCAGCGACGCCCTAAGCCGAGGTTCGTACCCCAAAGGGGGTGCCCTTAGCGTGTAGTCGCTTAGTATACTAGTTTTACGCCCCTGGCTGGAGGCTTTGAGTTTACTTAAGGCAACCACAGGATAGTCCGGTTAAGTAGTCACGACCTCTATAGGTCAACTACGAGATGCCATATAGGAAAAAAAAAAAAAAAAAAAGCCCAACGGGCATTGGATTGGCCTGTGACCTTTACCAACACAGTTCGTTGCCACGCGAGTGTACAGTTCCCGTGCGGACCGCAAAGTTTTAACCGTCTCGTCTTGTGTTTGCGCGAGCTCCCTAGGGCACTCGTGCGAACACAAGGGGAGCCCACCGTGCTGCCCGGCGGACCTCCGCCGCAGCGGTCGCGGAGTTCACATCCCCGGGATGTCAAATCCCGGCAAGCGCGGCTCTTTGGGCCGCGATGCCGGGTCCGAGGAGCTCCGCCCGACGCTGGATCGGACGGCGTCTATGCCGAACATCGGCAAGGCGTCGTCCGGTGCGCCGTCGGCCGGACCCAAAATCAAGAAGAAGGAGGAGGAGAGAAGAGGGGGGGGTACGGGAGCCGCAGTAGCAGCCAGCCCACCGACGTCATCGGCGCCTGCGCGCGTTGCGCCGACGCCGTCGACGAGCCGGCAGCATGCCGTTCCGATCCGCCCAACCGCGTTCCGCCCGGTGCCCATACAGGCCCCGGGGCCTGCCGCGAACCCTGGCCGCGCGCCGCAAGCGCGCCCCGCAGTACCGCCCGCGCGCGTACCTGCGCCCATGCGCACGACTGCGCCCGCGCGCACCACCGCGCCGACCATGCGTGCCGCCGCACAGCAAGCGCAGCCCGCGCTGCCCGCGCACGCACCCGCACCACCCGCGCGTCCCCGCGCACCCCCGGCGCGCCCCGCCGCGCCGCCAAGCTTCGCGTCTCCGCCCGCGCCCTCCGGGGCTGCGCCGGCGGCGACGCCAAAACAAGCCGTGCCAGCTCCGCGCACCGCCGCACCCGGCCCCCGCCTCTCGCTGGCGGGACCGGCGATGGCTGAGCGGGAGCGGTCGGCACTACAGCCGCAGGCGCCGGACTCACCGGCGCCCCCCAGGGCCTCCGCCCTCGACTCGCCAGCAATGCTGTCGGCATGCTCCTCACGCGTGGGGTCGAGCATGTCGCTGGCATCTATGGACTCGGCCGCGTCCGGTCGCGCCGACGTGTCGCGAGATACGTCCCCGCGATCCGGGCGTTGGCCCTCCGAGGGAGGAGCTGCCTCCGCGCCGCAAACTCCGGCGCCATCTACACCAATACCGCCGCCGCCCGGTTTCGGGTTCGAGTTTCAACTCGAGCCCAGACCCCAGCGGCGCCGAAGGAGCACCGACGAAACCGCAGACGAGGAGGAGGCGAAGCGGTACTGCCTGGACCCGCCGCGGCCACAGCGCGAACGCGCGCCGCGGGGTCGGGCTACGCCCGTTTCGCCCACCTTCGCCGACGTGGCGCGGCGCACGCCGCCGCCGCCGCCGCAGTCGCCATCACCATCAACGGCAGGGGTAAGTGTGCCTAACCCACCCCCTGCCCCCTCCACAGATACTGCTCCCCCTGAGGCCACCCCCGGCGCCCCGACGTCAACGGAGCAGAAGCCGGGGAACAAGAAAAAGAAGCTGCGCTACCCACCGCTGGTAGTGGAGAAGCTGCCGAACTGGGCCGTCCATTTCCGGGCCCTCGCTGCCAAACTGGGCCGGCCGCCTAATGCTCGCCCCTACGGGTCCGGGGTACGCTTTACCCCCGACACCGAGGACGAGTACCGGCTGGTCCAGAGGTATCTGACGGGCCTGGAGAAGGAGAGTGGCGTCTCATGGTTCGCCTACTCCCTACCAGCGGAACGGAGTATGAAAATCGCCATCAGGGGGCTGCCAGCGGACACCGACCCCCGGGAGATAGAGGAGGAACTCCGGGCGTTGGGGTACCAGCCGGAGTACGTGCGCCACATTAAGGGCGCACAAGGAAGACCCGGCTGCGTATTTCACGCCATACTAAAAAGGACACCTGACGCCCGGGCAATCTTCGACACCACCGTGTTCATGTACATGCGGGGTGTCAAGATCGAGGCTTGGCGGGGCAAACGTGGGCCCGCCCAGTGCCACCGGTGTCAGAAGTTTAGGCACAGCTCGCACCAGTGTCACCGCCCGCTCGCTTGTGTCCGATGCGGAGGCGAACACGTGGCACGTGACTGCCCGCGCCCGCGGGAGGAGCCGGCCACCTGCGTCAACTGCGGTGGCCCGCACCCCGCGTGCAACAACAAGTGCCCCGTGTTCCAGGCGGAGACCCGGAACAAGCGAGCGGGGACTGCCGCCATCACGACCACCGCGCGCCGGCCTCAAGCGGCCATCGAGAGGCCGCAAATGGTGGAGGAAGAGGCCCAGAGCGCCACGCTCATGGCGGCAGCCAACGGGCCCACCCAAGCCACCTCCTCAAAGCGGAGGAAGAAGAGACGCGGGGGGAAGGGAAAAGGGAAGAAACCCAAAACCACCCCCCCCCAAGCGACCCAGGAGGAGAACCCTAAGGCCGACCCTGCCGAAAGCGGGGCGCAGGTCGTAGAAAACGCCGAAGCTACAACTAGCGCCGGCGCGGCGCCGCGGCAGAACGCGGAACAAAAAACAAAACAGTTCGCAAGAATTGCGAGCCGCGGCGCCTCTGGCGCTAAACAGCATAATGCTGAATCAGACTCTAAGACCGAGACTAAAAAAGAATTCACGACCTGCGCCATAAAGCTCCTGATGGATTTGATCAAGGCGATTAGGCAGGGTCATGACATTGAGACGGTCATCCTTGATGGCCTGGCCACGTTATTAACCTTGTACCATGGCTAGGCCATTAAGGGTGATCCACTGGAACGCCCGCGGCCTTAGGGAAAAGGTCGCCCCCCTCCGCCATCTCCTGAGGGAACAAGATATCGACGTGGCGCTAATAAGTGAGACGATCCTGGGACCCGAAGATAGGGTCAGGGTTCCGGGATACCACGTCTACAGGAAGGACGAAAGGTCGGCTCACATGAGGTACCGTGGTCTGGTAGTACTAGTGAGGCGAAGAGTCGTCCACCAAGAGCTCCCCGTGCCGCCGAACGACACATTCTACGCGCTGGGTATCCAGCTGCACTTCGCCGGCGAGGACTTAAACATCTACGCAGCCTATAAGCCGCCCAACGCCCGCATAGACCTTAGGGAGATGCGGGCCATACTGGAGCCATCAAGTGGCAATGCGACCATCCTCGCCGGTGATTTTAATAGCAAACACCCAGCGTGGAATTCTAACATAATGAACACCGAGGGAAGGCGGCTCTTCGCGGACGCGGAAGCCTTCGGGTACACGGTGTCCGGCCCAGAAACGCCGACCCACTACCCCGATGCCGCACGGTACATGCCGGACGTGCTGGACATCGTAGTCCACCGAGGGCTACACTGCCAGATCACGCAACAAGTGATTGACGACGAGCTACAGTCGGACCATCATCCTGTGCTCGTCGTCCTATCGGGTATGCCGACCCGACTGAAGCCCCTAGCGCCACGTCGATCCACGGATTGGACCATCTTTACGGACAGAGTGGAGACCACCACGCCGACTCGGCCTATTACCTGTTCCGCGGACGTAGACCAGACGGCGGAGGACATCACTGCTTGCATCAAAAGCGCCTTGGAAACGGCGACGAGCACGCAGCCGCAGGGGAGAGTGCTATTGCCGCCCCTGCCGGCGCGTATCTACTCGATGATCGCCGAGAAGAGGCGCCTACGCAAGCAGTGGCAGCAGTCAAGATGCCCTACAATGAAGACGCAGCTCAACCGTCTCGCGGAGAAGGTGAAGGCCGAGTTGCAGGCGCTCACCAACGCGGGCTGGGAGGATCGAATAGATGCAGCCGCAGACAGCTGGCCATCTTTGCACAAATTGTGCCGCCAGCTGACGAATACCCCAGCCCCGGTACGACCGCTGCTAAATAGCGACGGGGCGCTGAAATATGTAGCGGAGGACCGGGCGGAGGTCTTCGCCGAGCACCTGGAGCGTCAGTTCCGCCCCAACCCGACCGGCGACACCGACCATGTCGCAGCAGTCGAGAAACACCTGGGAGACTACTTCGCAACGCCGATAGCTCCCGATGAGGACCCCGTCTTCTTCTCGCCTGGCGCAGTTAGACGCGCCATCCTTAAGACGAAGCCCAGGAAGGCCCCCGGTGCCGACGGTATCACAAACGCAGTGCTGCGCCGCCTGCCCTACCGTATGGTAGCAGCGCTGGCGCGCCTGTTTACAGCGATACTGCGCACGGGGGCCTTTCCCGCCTCGTGGAAGGAAGGGCGCGTCATAATGCTGCCCAAGGCGGGGAAGGACATACTGAAGCCGGAGAGCTATCGGCCAATCACGCTGCTGCCCTCAGTCTCCAAGGTGTTCGAAGCACTCCTGCTGCGACACCTCCAGCCGCACATCACGCCGCGTCCGGAACAATTTGGTTTTCGGGCGGAACATAGCACGACGCTCCAGCTGTCGAGGGTACTGCACCACCTCACAGCTGCTCACAACAGGAAGGAGTACGCAGTAGCAGTATTCCTCGACATGGAGAAGGCCTTCGACCGTGTATGGCACGAGGGCCTGATACACAAACTGGCCACGTCAGGCGCGCCCCGTCGCGTCGTACAGGTGGTCTCCTCTTTTCTGTCCCACAGGTCCTTCAGGGTGGTGGTCGACGGAGCGCTGTCAAGCGCACATCCCGTCTTGGCGGGTGTGCCGCAGGGCAGCTGCGTGTCGCCGGCGTGTTACTCACGATACACGGACGACATCCCCACTACACAGGAAGCGATGCTCGCGCTGTATGCTGACGACGCCGCGTACATCACTACTTCGCTTAATGCGAAGTACGCGGCGGTCAAAATGCAGCGCGCCCTGGAGCTCCTTCCCGACTGGTTGTCCAAGTGGCGGCTGTCGGTGAACGTGGGTAAGACGCAGGCGATGATCACCGGATCAGCGCCCCTCCCGCCACCCTTGAAACTACAAGGAGCCGACGTCGCGTGGTCGCCCCAGGTCAAGTACCTAGGGGTCACCATAGATCGTCGGCTCACGATGGGGCCACACGTCCGCTCGGTCGCCGCACGGGGTAGGGTAGCCCGCCACCTGCTCAAGCCAGTGCTCTCGTCCCGAATCCCGGCGCGCGTCAAGTTGGGCGTGTACAAGTTGTACGTGCGCCCAATCTTGACGTACGCCGCTCCTGCATGGTTCGCCCTCACAAGCGAGACGAACCGCAAGCTGCTCCGCGCGCAACAGAGTCTTGCGCTGCGGGCGATAGTCGACGCCCCTCGCTTTGTGAGGAACGACATCATCCAGAGAGATCTCGGGATTGAGAGCCTGGATGAGTTTGTGCGGCAACTCGCGAAAGGAATGTTCGCGCGTGCCGACGCATGTACTTGGCCCCAGGTCAAGGACATTGCGCCCTGGCATGCGCGCCCCCCTGACGCGAGACCCCTGCCCCGCGACCTGGTAGCGGACGACGACCCCATCGCACCGGACTGACGCCTCGAGAGAGCCGCACCCAGGTTACACGCGGCTCACTCGAAACAACTGAACTCCACACTGTACACACATTCGTTGCGTAGCGTGTGCTAGGTTAATATAGGCACGTTACGCAGCGAGCGCAGCCACTCATTACTCCACAGACACCCAAACTCACACGTGACCGCGCAGTGCGGGCTGCGGGCACGTAGACACTGAGCGGTGTTACACAACACAATACCGCTCACACACACATGACTGCTCCTTAGCCCGGACCGTGACCGGCTAGCTCTGGAAGCGGGGCGGGCGGGAGCAACACACCTATATTCTGTAGGAGCGTCGAGTCGGCACCTTAGTCGCTGGTCGTCTCTCGCCGGGCCTCCCCCAGGCAACTGGGGGTCTCACCTGGCGGGGACAGACCGCCTAGGTGTCGTGAAGAAAGCGGCGCTGTATAACAGCGTCGCGGCGCGCCTACAGAAAAACTCATTGCAATCACTCACATGGGCACGCGTAACTTACGCATGCCCACAATTTTCACAGGCCACTGTAGCCAACACATAGAGAGGCCCGTATTGGCGGGCCACCGCATAGACTTCTGCGACCGGGGGGCGAAGCCCTGGAGTCGCTCGCCACGCCCCCTAACGGGGGCGTCGCGAATTCCACAACCAACCAACGGGCATTTATAACCAGATTCCTTCGGCGCGCGCACTGTTGTACGCGTGTTTCGTTGTTTTCGTGAGTTGTTATATAAACAAATACTTCAATTATGTCTGGTCGCGGTAAAGGTGGCAAGGTGAAGGGAAAGGCAAAGTCCCGTTCCAACCGTGCTGGTCTCCAGTTCCCTGTGGGTCGTATTCACAGGCTGCTGCGTAACGGAAACTACGCCGAGCGCGTGGGTGCCGGCGCTCCCGTCTACTTGGCCGCCGTGATGGAGTATCTGGCTGCTGAGGTCCTCGAGTTGGCCGGCAACGCCGCGAGAGACAACAAGAAGACCAGGATCATCCCGCGTCATCTTCAATTGGCCATCCGCAACGACGAGGAGTTGAACAAGCTGCTCTCCGGTGTGACGATCGCTCAAGGTGGTGTGCTGCCGAACATCCAGGCCGTGCTACTGCCCAAGAAGACCGAGAAGAAGGCTTAAACGTGGTGCCGCGACGTGTCTGAACGTGGTGCTTCGTGCGAGTGCCCCCGCACGCGTACTTCGATATAATATTTATGCCTAAAACCCATAAATCTATTATGTCGGTTGCGCGATGCTCTCCGCTCGTATGCATTCAAAACAAAAGGCCCTTTTCAGGGCCACAATATGATTCGTCAAATATATAACAGAGACAGTTTCTTTAACGGTGTTGTCGTCAAACAAAAACGTACATACATACATACATACATACATACATAAATCCATCCATCCATCCATCCATCCATCCATCCATCCATCCATCCATCCACCTACCTACCTACCTACCTCACGCACTCGCTTTACTTAATTACTACAAGTTAAAAACCTTACACATAATATTATTGATTGATTGAATTAATGTGAAAATGAGAAAGTTACCGAGTACCTACCTACCTACCTACCTTCCTATTATAGTAGATCAATTATAAATAAATTAGCTAATGGTGGCTTGCCCTCTCCTCATGATGAGCTAATTATGTTATTAGGTGGTACTCATTAGGTGTATTTTACACACGGTATCATTATGAGCAGTACAGTTAATGCTGTCGGTATGTACCTGAGTGAGTAAGTATAACAGAAATTATTTTAGCTACGTTTGTTTACTTATATTTTATTATAAAATAACGTAAAATGTTATTATTACATCTCATTCAAATGCATTACAAAAATAATTTATTTATTACTTACATACTTATAAAATTTTGAATTAGATTAGTCTAGATTAGAGAACGTTGTTTTCTTGAATTTATTTTCTTTAATGACGAACGAACACAAGCGTCGCCCCGCTCCCTTCGCCTCCCTCCCGGGCATCCCCTCTCCCCGCGCTCGATCTACACTCTGGCTTAGGAGCGTTGTGATTGGTCCGCCGCTGCGTCGAATTTCTCACCGCCTGCCGCAACAGCGAGCCGCGAGCGCCCATATAAATACAACTGTTAGTTACGTCTACGTTTTTATACTGCGACTGAACTCCGTTTCGGTAGCACGTGTACTCGAAAAATTTCATAATGCCGCCCAAGACAAGTGGTAAAGCCGCCAAGAAGTCTGGCAAAGCCCAGAAGAACATCTCTAAGACCGACAAGAAGAAGAAGAAGCACAAGAGGAAGGAGAGTTACGCCATCTACATCTACAAGGTGTTGAAGCAGGTGCACCCCGACACCGGTATCTCCAGCAAGGCCATGTCGATCATGAACTCGTTCGTGAACGACATCTTCGAGCGGATCGCCGCCGAAGCTTCCCGTCTCGCCCACTACAACAAGAGATCGACCATCACGTCCAGGGAGGTGCAGACGTCCGTCAGGCTCCTGCTGCCCGGCGAGCTCGCCAAGCACGCCGTCAGTGAAGGCACCAAGGCCGTCACTAAATACACCAGCTCCAAGTGAGCGGTCGGTCGGTAGGCGGCTACCGAGAGCCGCCGCCGATGCTCCGTCTCAACGCCGCCCCGTGTCTGTGTACAGTGTTAAACCCAGTGCGTTTGTTCGTGTCTCTTGTTGACTGTGGTGCGTGTTAATTGTGTTAGTGTCATCGTATTGTGCATACATACACACATAAGTACACCTACCTACCTGTGCTGTGTGTGTGTCATGTATGTGCGTACGAGACGCGCATGATGCACGTGCTACGAGCAAACCACGACAAACGTCTGGACGCGCACGCACACCGTGGGATGGCAGGAGCAAAAACAAAAGGCCCTTTTCAGGGCCACAAATATGTTCATGTGATAAATTCACGTTTCTTTAAATTTGAATACAGTCAAAACGTTACCTACTATATTTACCTATCTGCCTACTGTTACATAGGTACATGCAAAATAAATACATACTCACTCACCTACTACACTTACCGCTTTGACAGTAAGCCTCCTGCGTACGTACACGACTACCTACGTAAGTAAATTTGTGTCATAATAATGACGAATTGAATGAAGACTTGTCAGGCATTATCCTACCTGCCTATCTGTCTATATATCTATACAATTAAGTACTTACTTATTAACTTTACAAATGCATCAACAAATACAACATGCACAGAAAACTTCCCGCGTAAAAGATAGCGTATTGAGACGATGCAACGCAAGTAAGTAAGTAGGTAGGTAGGTAGGTAGGTAGGTAGGTAGGTACATGAGTGAGACTGTTCTGAAGTTCCACAACAACTCATAATAACAACACACACCCTAGTAGTAGGAGAATTTTTAGAATACGAATCGTTAGAATTCTTTTTTTTTTTTTTTTGTTATATATATATATATATATATATATATATATATATATAATATGTCGAATCGTATTCTAAATAATAAAAAAAAAAAAAAAAAATCTCTTACTACACCGTTAGATTGGTGTTATTTTCATAAAAGTGATGCAGTCACATAAGTAGATTTTAAAAATATTAATAATATTGATTACTTTATAAACAATATTTTAGTTAGCTCGTTGTACTATAGAGGGCGCGCCGCGCGCGCGCTCACTCGTTCCCTCCTGTGCCCACCGGGCGCCGCCGTCCGATACGATGCTTCGGTATAAATACTCCGAGCGAGCGCGGATCGGTTTTATTCTCTCTCGTACGTTCGAAGTGTATAGGTGCGCGCGCGTCCGTTGCGTGTGTCTATAGTATTTTCAGTTGATTTTTATTATTTCCCTCTCGTTCCGTGTTTACAATGGCGCGTACTAAGCAGACCGCCCGTAAATCCACCGGTGGTAAGGCCCCGAGGAAACAGCTCGCCACCAAGGCTGCGCGCAAGAGCGCACCGGCCACCGGTGGCGTTAAGAAACCCCATCGCTACAGGCCCGGCACTGTGGCCCTCCGTGAGATTCGTCGCTACCAGAAGAGTACCGAACTGCTGATCCGCAAGCTTCCGTTCCAGCGTCTCGTGCGTGAGATCGCACAGGACTTCAAGACCGATCTCCGTTTCCAGAGCTCCGCTGTTATGGCGCTGCAGGAGGCTAGCGAAGCTTACCTCGTCGGTCTCTTCGAAGACACCAACTTGTGCGCGATTCACGCGAAGCGCGTCACCATCATGCCCAAGGACATCCAGTTGGCGCGCAGGATCAGAGGCGAGCGCGCTTAAACTGCTGGCTGACGTCACACAATACACATCGCCCTACGACACGTTGACTGCCTTCGTGCAGTGCACCGTGTCTGTGGCTGTGGCTGTGCGTTAACATAAAAGGCCCTTTTCAGGGCCACATATGTATCAGATTATTAAATGTTTCTTTATAACAGACGTCATAAAAAAAAAACGTTACTTACCTACCTACCTACCACACACACTATGATATCCACATAAGCAACTAACACCTATATTAAGTACTTATTATATTTTACATAAAATCAGAGAAGTACATAAACTTGCAATAATATGGTATGCCTACCTACTTATACAATAGTCTCTACCAGATGATACCTTACATACTAGGGACACACACTATAATTATTATTATTATTTTTTTTTTTTGTTATAGTTTCATACCTATAAGTACATTAGATATTATTTCAGAATAATTATGGAGGGAATATTCGTAACTATCATAATCATCATTATGTACTATTGTTATGCATTTGATTTACGTACCTAACTATCGATTAAGTAAGTAAGTAAACTACATAGATTTGTACTACTTACTTAATAGTACTTATGTATATTAATATATATAGGAACCTACCTACAATACATAGGTAAATATATTATAGGTATTGGAAGTAAAATTTTGGATAACCTAATACATATTATAAGTTTAGTTTAGTACCTAAGTTCTGTTTTACGAAACAACTGACTAGAGACATCGTCCAACCGACCAACCAACCAGCGACGAGCGTCGACTCGCCTCGTCGCCCCGCGCACCCCCGCTGAGCTCCGCGCACAGTATAAATATAAGACGGTAATACTCAAAAACACACCCACCAGTCGTTCGCTAGCTCGCTCGCGTCGCACCCGTGCTGTTATTATTATCATCGTGATTTTTAAAACCCCACTGTAAAGAAGATGACCGGTCGCGGTAAGGGAGGAAAGGGTCTGGGAAAAGGAGGAGCCAAGCGTCACAGGAAGGTACTTCGTGATAACATCCAAGGTATCACGAAGCCCGCCATCCGTCGTCTGGCTCGCAGAGGCGGCGTGAAGCGTATCTCCGGTCTGATCTACGAAGAGACTCGCGGTGTGCTTAAAGTGTTCCTAGAGAACGTCATTCGCGACGCTGTCACTTACACCGAGCACGCCAAGAGGAAGACCGTCACCGCCATGGACGTCGTCTACGCTCTGAAGCGCCAGGGTCGCACCCTGTACGGTTTCGGCGGTTAAACACCTGCATCTCCCGCGTGTACGGTGTTGCCTGCGCAACCAGCTCTGCATACCGTGGTGGACGTGTGTGTGTTGTGTTCGTTGTGAACATAATCATACCGTTCGACCATGCGTATATAGACGCGCACTTAAAAAAAGGCCCTTTTCAGGGCCGCATATGATTCGATACTATTAAATATGTTTCTTTACTGGAATTGTCTAAAAAACGTACCTACGGTCTCTACATACACATACATACATACATACATACATACATACATACCTACCTACCTATCACCACCACTATACACGAACATACCATTATAAGTACCTACTAACTGTAGACACAAATACATTACTTAGTACTTAGGTTTTAGAGTTTGTCAGGGAGTTACCTCTACGTGAGGGAGGGGGTGAATATGAATGAAGTACTTACTTACTTGAATCAGTTTTATTGTTGGCTTAAAATTGAAATACCACCACTACTACTACTACTACTTATTTACTTACACACACGACATAGTAATGCCCTTGCTTATGTAGGTAAGTACGTAACTACACGGGCTAAGTTGACGTTTGTTCTACGGGTGAAAAGCCCATCGCCGCCCCACTGAGGTGTGTGTATAGGTTATACTGGAATTGAAAAACAAAACATTAGTAGACCATAATATTCAATACTTACGTTGTTTGTTTGTTGTGTAGAACATTTACCTACCTATTCGTTTGATCGCCCCTCGGTGAGAGTACCGTTTGTTTATAATAAAATATGTGGATGTCGTGTTGTTATCAGGTACCTACCTATTATTGCAATTTCGCTCTCGCATCTAATGAGGGTTTTTTTTTTTTTAGTTTTTGTATTATTTATTATTAGCCGTATCACAGGCAGCCTACTAGCCACTAATTGATGTCTGAAGAGAGTACCTATAGAGCCACGCACGGACGACGGGGGACAGCAGGCGCGCCCGCGCCCGAGTACGCGGACGCGGCTGCGACGACGTTCTCTTTGTTGTCTATTAATTACACATTGTTTAGTACGGTTTCTGATGCGATTGTAACAATATGTACACTGTCAACTCGTCGAAGGGCACTCTCGTCTTTTAATATCACTATATTAATAGGTTGCACGTCCTGGACGGAGTCGTCCGTCCTTAGCGGTTCGGCGCTCGCGGTGTTTTACGACGCTTCACTTTTAGGTCGATAATACCTTCGCGAGACTGTGTGATATCGACGGAGTCCTGTTACCACACAAGCTCGATATCCTCCTAGTTGACGCGTCGACGTTTATCGGCACCAACTATCACTTTTATAGAGAAAATAACGTTTTGAACACGACCCGACCTACGCTTCGTACGCAGTCGTCAAAATAAAACACCGCCACCGGCTGAACGACCACCTCACGCTCCCCGAATTCGCACACCCGCATCGTCAACTTCATGAACTATCCGAAACTGTAACACTGCGTCCCACTAAGGGCCGTTAACCATTCCTTTTATTTATTTTATTAGATACGTGTTAGTGAAAACTTTCAAGCGTTCATACGAGAAAACGTTCCGCGACATCGCGGCGCTCGTTACGGTAAAGTTTCGTCGTGCTTAGGCGTACGTATACGAAACTCTTGAAACCTATAAGTGGCGACATCTAAGTCTCTCTCTCTATAGATTTACCTACTCAGTCAGTGTGTTGTTTTAAGTGTGAAGTCCAAGCAATTTTATTAATATAATAAAATGGCAGACACCGCAGTTGCTACAGAGGCTCCCGCGCCCGCTACACCAGCGAAGAAGCAGGCGAGACAGGCCGGCGGCGCCGGTGCCGCGAAGAAACCGAAGGCGAAGCCTACCCATCCCAAAACATCTGAGATGGTCACCAACGCCATCAAGGAGATGAAGGAGCGCAGCGGATCTTCCCTGCAGGCGATCAAGAAGTACATCGCCGCGCAGTACAAGGTCGACGCGGAGAAATTGGCTCCGTTCATCAGGAAATACCTGAAGAGCGCCGTCGAATCTGGGGCACTGATCCAGACCAAGGGCAAGGGTGCCTCCGGTTCCTTCAAGCTCGAGTCGAAATCGTCCGCGGCCAAGAAACCCGCCGGCGCATCTGGCAAGGCCGCCGGCAAGGCGCCCGCCGCCGCCGCCGCGAAGGCCAAGAAGGCGACCGCCTCTGCGGCCGGCGCCAAGACCAAGAAGGCAGCAGCCGCCGCCGCGGCCGCCTCTGCCGCCTCCGGCTCACCTTCAAAGTCCAAAGCATCGGCCGCCGCCGCCGCCAAGGACAAGAAGGCCGCCGCCGCTAAGAAGAAGCCGGCACCCAAGAAGGCCGCCGCACCCGCTAAGGCGAAGGGAGGCGCAGCTCCCAAAGCTAAGAAGACAGCGAAGCCGCCAACCAAGAAACCTAAAGCGCCTAAACCCAAGAAGGCCGCGGCTACACCCAAGTCTAAGCCGGCAGCCAAGAAAGCGTCCGCCGCCAAGAAGTAAGCTGCGGTCGCGTTCGCGTTACACCGGCGACGGCGACGACGACGACGACAGCGCCGCGCGCAGAGTCGGCTGACCAGACCACCATCAATACACGCATCATACAACAACAACAACAGCAGCAGCAGCAGCAGCAGCAGCAGCAGCTGATGAGTGATAGTGACAAATGTGCGTGCGCGTCTTACCTACTGCGTGTGTGTTTATGTACTTACATACATAATGTTGTGTTGTTCGTATATAGAATAATACACTGTAGTAGAGAGAGGCGCGCGCGTGCTTTGTGCGTTTGTTTTCATCATCGTCCAACCGCGCGCACGCAGTACGTACGCGTCTATCGTCCTCGGGAAGGAGGGTGCGAAACGCGCTCGACGTGTCTCGAGCTCGTCCGACCGACCAACGATTCATCAGAAGCAGCAAGCAAGCAAGCAAGCAACTGAAGAAACCACGGACGGCGGCACCGAGATGCTTAGCGCGCGTGCATGCGCTCACCACACCAAAAAGCCCTTTTCAGGGCTAACAATACTATCATGAATATCAACAATATTCGTTTCTGTAACACAGACGAGTCAAAACGTTATAAATTAATAATAACATACGCACGCACGCACGCACCTACCTACCTACCTACCTACCTACCTACCTACCTACCTACATACATACATACATATATATACGAGATAACTCTCAAAATATAATATTAACTCTCTAGGTAGGAAATACAAATATAGTTAAATAAATAAATAAATAGATACATAAATACATAGGGTAGTTTAGGTTAGTCTTGTACAAAATAAGTTTGATTATTCAGAAATAAGTGAAAGTGGTTGGTTTTCAACCTACGTTCATAATTTCATATTGCATAGTCATTTCATGAGAGAAAAAATTATATGAACTGTAATAAAATCGTGGCAGTTCATTAAATAATAATCTGCTAAATCTCTACCCACCCCGTATCCATGGTGCAGTGTGTACTAGCGGAGAGCGAGCGCGCGCGCTTGCGCGTTTTGTGAATTAGTTTCGCTTGCTGTGTACCCCTCCCACTGACACAGCTACGCGGCGCGCGTATAAATAAAACGGCAACATAGCCCAACGGGCATTTATAACCAGATTCCTTCGGCGCGCGCACTGTTGTACGCGTGTTTCGTTGTTTTCGTGAGTTGTTATATAAACAAATACTTCAATTATGTCTGGTCGCGGTAAAGGTGGCAAGGTGAAGGGAAAGGCAAAGTCCCGTTCCAACCGTGCTGGTCTCCAGTTCCCTGTGGGTCGTATTCACAGGCTGCTGCGTAACGGAAACTACGCCGAGCGCGTGGGTGCCGGCGCTCCCGTCTACTTGGCCGCCGTGATGGAGTATCTGGCTGCTGAGGTCCTCGAGTTGGCCGGCAACGCCGCGAGAGACAACAAGAAGACCAGGATCATCCCGCGTCATCTTCAATTGGCCATCCGCAACGACGAGGAGTTGAACAAGCTGCTCTCCGGTGTGACGATCGCTCAAGGTGGTGTGCTGCCGAACATCCAGGCCGTGCTACTGCCCAAGAAGACCGAGAAGAAGGCTTAAACGTGGTGCCGCGACGTGTCTGAACGTGGTGCTTCGTGCGAGTGCCCCCGCACGCGTACTTCGATATAATATTTATGCCTAAAACCCATAAATCTATTATGTCGGTTGCGCGATGCTCTCCGCTCGTATGCATTCAAAACAAAAGGCCCTTTTCAGGGCCACAATATGATTCGTCAAATATATAACAGAGACAGTTTCTTTAACGGTGTTGTCGTCAAACAAAAACGTACATACATACATACATACATACATACATAAATCCATCCATCCATCCATCCATCCATCCATCCATCCATCCATCCATCCACCTACCTACCTACCTACCTCACGCACTCGCTTTACTTAATTACTACAAGTTAAAAACCTTACACATAATATTATTGATTGATTGAATTAATGTGAAAATGAGAAAGTTACCGAGTACCTACCTACCTACCTACCTTCCTATTATAGTAGATCAATTATAAATAAATTAGCTAATGGTGGCTTGCCCTCTCCTCATGATGAGCTAATTATGTTATTAGGTGGTACTCATTAGGTGTATTTTACACACGGTATCATTATGAGCAGTACAGTTAATGCTGTCGGTATGTACCTGAGTGAGTAAGTATAACAGAAATTATTTTAGCTACGTTTGTTTACTTATATTTTATTATAAAATAACGTAAAATGTTATTATTACATCTCATTCAAATGCATTACAAAAATAATTTATTTATTACTTACATACTTATAAAATTTTGAATTAGATTAGTCTAGATTAGAGAACGTTGTTTTCTTGAATTTATTTTCTTTAATGACGAACGAACACAAGCGTCGCCCCGCTCCCTTCGCCTCCCTCCCGGGCATCCCCTCTCCCCGCGCTCGATCTACACTCTGGCTTAGGAGCGTTGTGATTGGTCCGCCGCTGCGTCGAATTTCTCACCGCCTGCCGCAACAGCGAGCCGCGAGCGCCCATATAAATACAACTGTTAGTTACGTCTACGTTTTTATACTGCGACTGAACTCCGTTTCGGTAGCACGTGTACTCGAAAAATTTCATAATGCCGCCCAAGACAAGTGGTAAAGCCGCCAAGAAGTCTGGCAAAGCCCAGAAGAACATCTCTAAGACCGACAAGAAGAAGAAGAAGCACAAGAGGAAGGAGAGTTACGCCATCTACATCTACAAGGTGTTGAAGCAGGTGCACCCCGACACCGGTATCTCCAGCAAGGCCATGTCGATCATGAACTCGTTCGTGAACGACATCTTCGAGCGGATCGCCGCCGAAGCTTCCCGTCTCGCCCACTACAACAAGAGATCGACCATCACGTCCAGGGAGGTGCAGACGTCCGTCAGGCTCCTGCTGCCCGGCGAGCTCGCCAAGCACGCCGTCAGTGAAGGCACCAAGGCCGTCACTAAATACACCAGCTCCAAGTGAGCGGTCGGTCGGTAGGCGGCTACCGAGAGCCGCCGCCGATGCTCCGTCTCAACGCCGCCCCGTGTCTGTGTACAGTGTTAAACCCAGTGCGTTTGTTCGTGTCTCTTGTTGACTGTGGTGCGTGTTAATTGTGTTAGTGTCATCGTATTGTGCATACATACACACATAAGTACACCTACCTACCTGTGCTGTGTGTGTGTCATGTATGTGCGTACGAGACGCGCATGATGCACGTGCTACGAGCAAACCACGACAAACGTCTGGACGCGCACGCACACCGTGGGATGGCAGGAGCAAAAACAAAAGGCCCTTTTCAGGGCCACAAATATGTTCATGTGATAAATTCACGTTTCTTTAAATTTGAATACAGTCAAAACGTTACCTACTATATTTACCTATCTGCCTACTGTTACATAGGTACATGCAAAATAAATACATACTCACTCACCTACTACACTTACCGCTTTGACAGTAAGCCTCCTGCGTACGTACACGACTACCTACGTAAGTAAATTTGTGTCATAATAATGACGAATTGAATGAAGACTTGTCAGGCATTATCCTACCTGCCTATCTGTCTATATATCTATACAATTAAGTACTTACTTATTAACTTTACAAATGCATCAACAAATACAACATGCACAGAAAACTTCCCGCGTAAAAGATAGCGTATTGAGACGATGCAACGCAAGTAAGTAAGTAGGTAGGTAGGTAGGTAGGTAGGTAGGTAGGTACATGAGTGAGACTGTTCTGAAGTTCCACAACAACTCATAATAACAACACACACCCTAGTAGTAGGAGAATTTTTAGAATACGAATCGTTAGAATTCTTTTTTTTTTTTTTTTGTTATATATATATATATATATATATATATATATATATATAATATGTCGAATCGTATTCTAAATAATAAAAAAAAAAAAAAAAAATCTCTTACTACACCGTTAGATTGGTGTTATTTTCATAAAAGTGATGCAGTCACATAAGTAGATTTTAAAAATATTAATAATATTGATTACTTTATAAACAATATTTTAGTTAGCTCGTTGTACTATAGAGGGCGCGCCGCGCGCGCGCTCACTCGTTCCCTCCTGTGCCCACCGGGCGCCGCCGTCCGATACGATGCTTCGGTATAAATACTCCGAGCGAGCGCGGATCGGTTTTATTCTCTCTCGTACGTTCGAAGTGTATAGGTGCGCGCGCGTCCGTTGCGTGTGTCTATAGTATTTTCAGTTGATTTTTATTATTTCCCTCTCGTTCCGTGTTTACAATGGCGCGTACTAAGCAGACCGCCCGTAAATCCACCGGTGGTAAGGCCCCGAGGAAACAGCTCGCCACCAAGGCTGCGCGCAAGAGCGCACCGGCCACCGGTGGCGTTAAGAAACCCCATCGCTACAGGCCCGGCACTGTGGCCCTCCGTGAGATTCGTCGCTACCAGAAGAGTACCGAACTGCTGATCCGCAAGCTTCCGTTCCAGCGTCTCGTGCGTGAGATCGCACAGGACTTCAAGACCGATCTCCGTTTCCAGAGCTCCGCTGTTATGGCGCTGCAGGAGGCTAGCGAAGCTTACCTCGTCGGTCTCTTCGAAGACACCAACTTGTGCGCGATTCACGCGAAGCGCGTCACCATCATGCCCAAGGACATCCAGTTGGCGCGCAGGATCAGAGGCGAGCGCGCTTAAACTGCTGGCTGACGTCACACAATACACATCGCCCTACGACACGTTGACTGCCTTCGTGCAGTGCACCGTGTCTGTGGCTGTGGCTGTGCGTTAACATAAAAGGCCCTTTTCAGGGCCACATATGTATCAGATTATTAAATGTTTCTTTATAACAGACGTCATAAAAAAAAAACGTTACTTACCTACCTACCTACCACACACACTATGATATCCACATAAGCAACTAACACCTATATTAAGTACTTATTATATTTTACATAAAATCAGAGAAGTACATAAACTTGCAATAATATGGTATGCCTACCTACTTATACAATAGTCTCTACCAGATGATACCTTACATACTAGGGACACACACTATAATTATTATTATTATTTTTTTTTTTTGTTATAGTTTCATACCTATAAGTACATTAGATATTATTTCAGAATAATTATGGAGGGAATATTCGTAACTATCATAATCATCATTATGTACTATTGTTATGCATTTGATTTACGTACCTAACTATCGATTAAGTAAGTAAGTAAACTACATAGATTTGTACTACTTACTTAATAGTACTTATGTATATTAATATATATAGGAACCTACCTACAATACATAGGTAAATATATTATAGGTATTGGAAGTAAAATTTTGGATAACCTAATACATATTATAAGTTTAGTTTAGTACCTAAGTTCTGTTTTACGAAACAACTGACTAGAGACATCGTCCAACCGACCAACCAACCAGCGACGAGCGTCGACTCGCCTCGTCGCCCCGCGCACCCCCGCTGAGCTCCGCGCACAGTATAAATATAAGACGGTAATACTCAAAAACACACCCACCAGTCGTTCGCTAGCTCGCTCGCGTCGCACCCGTGCTGTTATTATTATCATCGTGATTTTTAAAACCCCACTGTAAAGAAGATGACCGGTCGCGGTAAGGGAGGAAAGGGTCTGGGAAAAGGAGGAGCCAAGCGTCACAGGAAGGTACTTCGTGATAACATCCAAGGTATCACGAAGCCCGCCATCCGTCGTCTGGCTCGCAGAGGCGGCGTGAAGCGTATCTCCGGTCTGATCTACGAAGAGACTCGCGGTGTGCTTAAAGTGTTCCTAGAGAACGTCATTCGCGACGCTGTCACTTACACCGAGCACGCCAAGAGGAAGACCGTCACCGCCATGGACGTCGTCTACGCTCTGAAGCGCCAGGGTCGCACCCTGTACGGTTTCGGCGGTTAAACACCTGCATCTCCCGCGTGTACGGTGTTGCCTGCGCAACCAGCTCTGCATACCGTGGTGGACGTGTGTGTGTTGTGTTCGTTGTGAACATAATCATACCGTTCGACCATGCGTATATAGACGCGCACTTAAAAAAAGGCCCTTTTCAGGGCCGCATATGATTCGATACTATTAAATATGTTTCTTTACTGGAATTGTCTAAAAAACGTACCTACGGTCTCTACATACACATACATACATACATACATACATACATACATACCTACCTACCTATCACCACCACTATACACGAACATACCATTATAAGTACCTACTAACTGTAGACACAAATACATTACTTAGTACTTAGGTTTTAGAGTTTGTCAGGGAGTTACCTCTACGTGAGGGAGGGGGTGAATATGAATGAAGTACTTACTTACTTGAATCAGTTTTATTGTTGGCTTAAAATTGAAATACCACCACTACTACTACTACTACTTATTTACTTACACACACGACATAGTAATGCCCTTGCTTATGTAGGTAAGTACGTAACTACACGGGCTAAGTTGACGTTTGTTCTACGGGTGAAAAGCCCATCGCCGCCCCACTGAGGTGTGTGTATAGGTTATACTGGAATTGAAAAACAAAACATTAGTAGACCATAATATTCAATACTTACGTTGTTTGTTTGTTGTGTAGAACATTTACCTACCTATTCGTTTGATCGCCCCTCGGTGAGAGTACCGTTTGTTTATAATAAAATATGTGGATGTCGTGTTGTTATCAGGTACCTACCTATTATTGCAATTTCGCTCTCGCATCTAATGAGGGTTTTTTTTTTTTTAGTTTTTGTATTATTTATTATTAGCCGTATCACAGGCAGCCTACTAGCCACTAATTGATGTCTGAAGAGAGTACCTATAGAGCCACGCACGGACGACGGGGGACAGCAGGCGCGCCCGCGCCCGAGTACGCGGACGCGGCTGCGACGACGTTCTCTTTGTTGTCTATTAATTACACATTGTTTAGTACGGTTTCTGATGCGATTGTAACAATATGTACACTGTCAACTCGTCGAAGGGCACTCTCGTCTTTTAATATCACTATATTAATAGGTTGCACGTCCTGGACGGAGTCGTCCGTCCTTAGCGGTTCGGCGCTCGCGGTGTTTTACGACGCTTCACTTTTAGGTCGATAATACCTTCGCGAGACTGTGTGATATCGACGGAGTCCTGTTACCACACAAGCTCGATATCCTCCTAGTTGACGCGTCGACGTTTATCGGCACCAACTATCACTTTTATAGAGAAAATAACGTTTTGAACACGACCCGACCTACGCTTCGTACGCAGTCGTCAAAATAAAACACCGCCACCGGCTGAACGACCACCTCACGCTCCCCGAATTCGCACACCCGCATCGTCAACTTCATGAACTATCCGAAACTGTAACACTGCGTCCCACTAAGGGCCGTTAACCATTCCTTTTATTTATTTTATTAGATACGTGTTAGTGAAAACTTTCAAGCGTTCATACGAGAAAACGTTCCGCGACATCGCGGCGCTCGTTACGGTAAAGTTTCGTCGTGCTTAGGCGTACGTATACGAAACTCTTGAAACCTATAAGTGGCGACATCTAAGTCTCTCTCTCTATAGATTTACCTACTCAGTCAGTGTGTTGTTTTAAGTGTGAAGTCCAAGCAATTTTATTAATATAATAAAATGGCAGACACCGCAGTTGCTACAGAGGCTCCCGCGCCCGCTACACCAGCGAAGAAGCAGGCGAGACAGGCCGGCGGCGCCGGTGCCGCGAAGAAACCGAAGGCGAAGCCTACCCATCCCAAAACATCTGAGATGGTCACCAACGCCATCAAGGAGATGAAGGAGCGCAGCGGATCTTCCCTGCAGGCGATCAAGAAGTACATCGCCGCGCAGTACAAGGTCGACGCGGAGAAATTGGCTCCGTTCATCAGGAAATACCTGAAGAGCGCCGTCGAATCTGGGGCACTGATCCAGACCAAGGGCAAGGGTGCCTCCGGTTCCTTCAAGCTCGAGTCGAAATCGTCCGCGGCCAAGAAACCCGCCGGCGCATCTGGCAAGGCCGCCGGCAAGGCGCCCGCCGCCGCCGCCGCGAAGGCCAAGAAGGCGACCGCCTCTGCGGCCGGCGCCAAGACCAAGAAGGCAGCAGCCGCCGCCGCGGCCGCCTCTGCCGCCTCCGGCTCACCTTCAAAGTCCAAAGCATCGGCCGCCGCCGCCGCCAAGGACAAGAAGGCCGCCGCCGCTAAGAAGAAGCCGGCACCCAAGAAGGCCGCCGCACCCGCTAAGGCGAAGGGAGGCGCAGCTCCCAAAGCTAAGAAGACAGCGAAGCCGCCAACCAAGAAACCTAAAGCGCCTAAACCCAAGAAGGCCGCGGCTACACCCAAGTCTAAGCCGGCAGCCAAGAAAGCGTCCGCCGCCAAGAAGTAAGCTGCGGTCGCGTTCGCGTTACACCGGCGACGGCGACGACGACGACGACAGCGCCGCGCGCAGAGTCGGCTGACCAGACCACCATCAATACACGCATCATACAACAACAACAACAGCAGCAGCAGCAGCAGCAGCAGCAGCAGCTGATGAGTGATAGTGACAAATGTGCGTGCGCGTCTTACCTACTGCGTGTGTGTTTATGTACTTACATACATAATGTTGTGTTGTTCGTATATAGAATAATACACTGTAGTAGAGAGAGGCGCGCGCGTGCTTTGTGCGTTTGTTTTCATCATCGTCCAACCGCGCGCACGCAGTACGTACGCGTCTATCGTCCTCGGGAAGGAGGGTGCGAAACGCGCTCGACGTGTCTCGAGCTCGTCCGACCGACCAACGATTCATCAGAAGCAGCAAGCAAGCAAGCAAGCAACTGAAGAAACCACGGACGGCGGCACCGAGATGCTTAGCGCGCGTGCATGCGCTCACCACACCAAAAAGCCCTTTTCAGGGCTAACAATACTATCATGAATATCAACAATATTCGTTTCTGTAACACAGACGAGTCAAAACGTTATAAATTAATAATAACATACGCACGCACGCACGCACCTACCTACCTACCTACCTACCTACCTACCTACCTACCTACATACATACATACATATATATACGAGATAACTCTCAAAATATAATATTAACTCTCTAGGTAGGAAATACAAATATAGTTAAATAAATAAATAAATAGATACATAAATACATAGGGTAGTTTAGGTTAGTCTTGTACAAAATAAGTTTGATTATTCAGAAATAAGTGAAAGTGGTTGGTTTTCAACCTACGTTCATAATTTCATATTGCATAGTCATTTCATGAGAGAAAAAATTATATGAACTGTAATAAAATCGTGGCAGTTCATTAAATAATAATCTGCTAAATCTCTACCCACCCCGTATCCATGGTGCAGTGTGTACTAGCGGAGAGCGAGCGCGCGCGCTTGCGCGTTTTGTGAATTAGTTTCGCTTGCTGTGTACCCCTCCCACTGACACAGCTACGCGGCGCGCGTATAAATAAAACGGCAACATAGCCCAACGGGCTGAGAGACTCCGCGTCCGGCTGCCGTAGCGCACACTCGTGCTCTTGGCTCCGAATCGCTGTCCTTCCCGCGCCCCGCGCGCCCCCCCCCGTCTCGGTCTCGCTGCAGTGCTACGCCCGTAGCACTCGCAGCTACGCCGCACCCGCGTAGGCCACCGGCCTCGCCCCGTTTCGTAGCAGTGCTACGGTTTGTGCTCGCGCACAGACTAAGTGCTGCTACGAGCTCGCGTTTTAAAGCTCCTTCAGAGCAAAATCCACCGTTTTAAGTGGTACTTGGGGGAAACCTTACGGTGCCAACGAACCCAAGTGGGTGGTGACCCGCCACACCCGCCGACCCCCTTCAGGGCTAGGCAGATCGTCGGAAGGGCTCCGACTGCGGCCTTGGGGGGTCTCCTAGTCGCAGTCTGGTAGCATTTTAACCCCCGTTTGTCCACAGCTGCACCCGGGACGTCTGGGTGTTTCTACCCCAGCGGCCTGGACCGGTCGCAAGACCCTAGGGCCCTACCGCACATTGAGACTGGCGGTAGGTTTACAAGCTTAGGGCTCACCCTAGGTACTCACCTCCCTGCCTAAACCCGGCAGGGAGGGTTACTCATCCCCGGGCCCATCCACCCGGGGTGTTAGTGTTAGGTTTCAGTACGCTAGACGTACATAGTCCCCCCCCCCTCTAAGATCATGCTGGACGCCACGATAGTGGCGTTCTTTAAGGAGGTCCTCCTCAAGGACCCCGACATCATCGCCAAGTATGGCCCGAAACTCGCTGCCATGCAGCAATCCCCTCCCTCCCCACCGACTTTTTCCGACTCGGAAGAGTCGGTGCACTCGCCCGTCCTCATGGACACAGAGGAGGCCTCTTCTAAGCGCCTCCTTGACCCCCCTTCGGATGTGGAGTCCCTCCACTTCTCCTCCCCCGCCCCCTCCTCCGACGACGACGGCTTCACGCTGGCGTCAGGGAGGAGCAACAAAAGGCGGAAGAAGTTCTCTTCCGCCCAAAAGTCAAAGCTGGTGGCGACCGAACCGGCCCTAGCAGCACCCTCCCCCTCCCCCGCCGCAGTGACTTCCTCAGCCACTGCCCCCCCCCCGACTCCCTCATCATCCCAAAAGGATGCCTCTCCCAGCCTCAGTGCTGGACCAACCCCGACCACTTCTACCCTGAAGAAGGTACCCCCCCCTCCCCCTGTGTTCATCCAGGACAAGGGGCGTTGGACCGATGTGTCCAAATGGTGCGCCGAGCGCAAAATTAATTACACTAGCGCCCGCTCCACCCTCCAGGGTATCAAAGTGTCCATCCCGACGTCGAAAGACTACCGGGACCTCACCCTACTTCTCCGCCAGAGGGACGTGTCATTCCACACGTACTCCCTGCCGGAAGAACGCCAGATCCGAGTGGTGATTCGCCGTATCCCCAAGGAGATCACGGTCGCCGACATTAAGGCTGACCTCGAACTCCAATCGGTCCCTGTGGCAGAAGTCCACAGGATGCACCGTTCTCGAGGACAAGTCCCCTTCGACATGGTCCTCGTTGTCTGCCCTCCCACTGAGGGCCATCACCCGATCTTCCAGATAAAAAGTATCTGCAGCCTCACAGGCATCTCAATCGAGAAGCCTAAAAAGTCTGGCATCGTCGGTCAGTGTCACCGATGCCAGCTATATGGCCATTCTCAGAGTTTCTGCCATGCCAAGCCTAGATGCGTGAAGTGTCTGGGTGAACATGGCACGGAAAACTGCCCCCGTCCCAAGGACCGTACCCTGTGTACGGAACCTCCAAGCTGCGTTCTATGCGGCGAGTCCGGTCACCCAGCCAACTACCGTGGCTGCCCCAAGGCCCCCAAGTCCTCTTCCTCCAAATTGACGAAGCGCGCAGGCGCCCGTCAACTTAGGGAGACCCCCTCTCAAGGACCTCCTGCCCTTCCCGAGCGGCTAAGCCCCCAAAGGCCCAGCCCCTGGAACCTCCTAAACCACCAGAGTGCTTTCCCAGCTCTCGCGGCTACCAAGCCACCCACGCCTCCCGCCCCCACTAGGTTGGACCCCCGTTTAACCCGCTCCGCGGCGCCCAACCCCGCGCCCCCCACCACACCCGCACCCGCTGCTAGGGCTGCTCCCGCCGCACTCCCAGCGCCCCCCCCGACCTCAGCTACTCCCGCTCTTGATCCCTTCAATGTGATCACGAGCACATTCCTGACATTCGTCAGCCCCCGCGCCAGGAAAATGGCAAGCGAAATCGTCGCTGCCAGATACTCCGGCGACCTTTACCAAATTCAGGCGATCTATAACGCCTACCCTGACATAACTCAGGCTCTCACCTCTTTCGTCACTAAACCCAGTAATGGATAGAGGAATTGTATCTAGAACCAAACCCCGATCCCTCAGCATAGCCTATTTCAATGCCAATGGCATCCAAGGTCAAAAAGATGAGATCGCCACCTTCATCCGCGACCATCAAATTGACATCTTCCTCGTTCAAGAGACCTTCCTCAAGCCTAGTCATCGCAACCCGTCAATCGCGAACTATCGTATAGTTCGCAACGACAGATCGCGATGCCACAAAGGCGGCACTCTTATATACTATAAAAAAGAGCTCTACTGCATCCCAATGGATCCGCCCCCTCTTTCACGACTTGAAGTGTCCATCTGTCGGCTAGGCATGTCAGGACACCAACCAATCACAATAGTTTCAGCCTACATCCCTCCCACGACCTCTGCAGAGTACTCACAACCTCTGTCAAACGACCTCTCAGCCCTTCTTGGCTTAAGCGACTCCGTTATAATAGCGGGTGACCTTAACGCCAAACACCCCGCCTGGAACAGCACCAGGGTCTCCACCAGAGGCAAAATCCTATTTGACCTCTCCCCCATTCTGAACTTCGACGTCATCGGACCGATGACTCCCACCCACTTTCCGAACATTCCCAACCATACTCCAGACGTCCTCGACGTGGCACTCCTAAAGAACGTCAACCTACGGTTGAACGATTTAGAAGTGGTACAAGAGCTATCCTCTGACCACCGACCAGTCATTATCAGATTGGCCCCCCGTATTGGTCTCCCCGACCCCAATCATCCCCCCCAGACAAAAGTGGTAACGGACTGGAGGAAAGTAAGCGAACGCCTGAAATCCACCACATCCCCCCACTTAGACTCTATTCCTGATCAGTTCAACTCTATCGCGGACACGACGGCCGCGATCGACTCGCTCACGGAACACGTACAGTCAGTCCTGAACGACTGTTCAAGGGAGATTCCAGCGATGGATGACCATCAATGGAAACTGCCTGACGACTTGCGTGAACTACTGTGCGAGAAGAACGCGGCTGTCCGTGCTTACAGCAGCTTTCCCTGCGATGCGAACAAAGCCCATATGCGTTACTTACAGAGATCTGTGAGGACTCGCATATCGGAGTGGCGTGAAGTCAAATGGGATAAGACGCTGAGCGATCTTGAACCCACACATCAGGCATTCTGGGATCTTCAAAGGAGACTCAGATCTCAAGAGATAGTCTCCATGCCCCCACTGACCCGCCCTGACAAAACCATTGCCTTCGACGACAATGACAAGGCCGAATGCCTGGCCGACAGTCTCGAAGCCCAGTGTACACCTAGCTCCCTACCCGTAGACCAAGCCCATCTCTCTGAGGTTGACGCGGAAGTCGAACGCAAAGCCTCCCTCCCACCTGTCGAGGACCCTGATAATCCTCTGCCACCCGTCACTCCAGACGAAGTGCAGGATATCATCAAGCGCCTCAAACCTAGAAAAGCCCCTGGCTCAGACGGAATCACTAACAGAGTGATTCAACTCTTCCCTGCCCAAATAATAATGCTACTGGTCACCATCTTCAATGGCGCCATGAGCAACAACATCTTCCCACAAGCGTGGAAAGAAGCCACTGTTATCGGCATTCCCAAGCCCGGCAAACCCAAATCGGAACCTTCGAGTTACCGCCCCATCAGTCTGCTCAGTGTTCTCGGTAAGGTCTACGAGAGGCTTATTTATAAGCGTCTTAGAGACTACGCCGAAACAAAGGGCCTTATCCCAGATGAACAATTCGGTTTTCGGACCCAACACTCCTGCGTCCAGCAGGTCCACCGCATCACCGAACATATACACGCAGGTTTCCTACGCGGGTATATGACAGGTGCAGTCTTCTTCGATATAGCGAAAGCCTTCGACAAGGTCTGCCACAATGGCTTAATCTACAAGCTATACCAACTCAAAGTGCCTGACCGTCTTGTGCTCATCATACGAGACTTTCTGTCGAACCGCACCTTCCGCTATAAAGTTGAAGGAGCGATATCCTCCCCACACCCCATCCGAGCAGGTGTACCCCAGGGCTCTGTACTTGCCCCACTCATCTTCACGCTGTTCACCAGCGATATCCCCACAAGTAAAAAGGCCCAGTTGGCCCTATTCGCTGACGACACAGCCATTTTCTACACTGGTCGCAGCCTAGTCCAGATCTCACTCACACTCCAAACCGCTGTCAACAAACTCGCTGACTGGTTCAGGAAGTGGAGAATAGAGGTCAATCCCGACAAAAGTCAAGCAGTTCTCTTTTCAAAACCGCGACATAAACCCAACCCCCCCCGACCTATCACCCTGTTCAGCAAGCCGATCCCTTGGGAAAAGCAAGCTAAATACCTGGGAGTAATACTCGACAGGCACCTTTCCTTCGCAGAGCACATAAAGACGGTTCGCTCGCGCGCCGCTTTCGCTCTCGGCAGACTCCACTCCGTTCTCAATGCACGCAGCAAATTGTCACTAAGATGCAAGATGCGCATCTACACTGCGTGCATTAGGCCCATAATGACCTACGCCTGTGTAGTCTTCGCTCACGCGAAACCCCACCACATCCACAGGATGCAGACCCTCCAAAACCGCTTCCTCCGTAAGGCTACGGGATCCCCTTGGTTCGTTCGAAATGAGATCCTCCATCTTGACCTCAAAATCCCCACCATCAAACAATTCATGAAACGTCTTTCCAAGAGTTTCTTTGATACCGCCGCCAAACATCGCAACCCACTGGTTGTCGAGGCCACCAAATACACCCCATCCCATATCAGCAAACTTCGCCGTCCAAGGCATGCTCTCTCCGAACCTGACGACCCCATAACTCTCCTCCAGGAGAAAAACAAAGCGACCAGTACAGTGCACAAACACAGAACTCCGTCATTCCGACCTCGCCGCCGAGGTCCCTCGCGACGTCCCCAAGTAAATGCTTCCCCCCGACCCTTGCTCGAAGAACGGCCAGCCCGCGCCGCAGCTGAGCCTGTAGCTTTAAATTCCCGACTGTGACCTCTGAGTTTGTTTCGGCATTTCTTCTCAGAGCAGTCAGATAGGAAATGCCGGCCTCATCAAGCTTAAATAATATTACTATGATCCAGCCTGTCCCATCTTGCTGCCCTCCCCCAGCGACGCCCTAAGCCGAGGTTCGTACCCCAAAGGGGGTGCCCTTAGCGTGTAGTCGCTTAGTATACTAGTTTTACGCCCCTGGCTGGAGGCTTTGAGTTTACTTAAGGCAACCACAGGATAGTCCGGTTAAGTAGTCACGACCTCTATAGGTCAACTACGAGATGCCATATAGGAAAAAAAAAAAAAAAAAAGCCCAACGGGCATTTATAACCAGATTCCTTCGGCGCGCGCACTGTTGTACGCGTGTTTCGTTGTTTTCGTGAGTTGTTATATAAACAAATACTTCAATTATGTCTGGTCGCGGTAAAGGTGGCAAGGTGAAGGGAAAGGCAAAGTCCCGTTCCAACCGTGCTGGTCTCCAGTTCCCTGTGGGTCGTATTCACAGGCTGCTGCGTAACGGAAACTACGCCGAGCGCGTGGGTGCCGGCGCTCCCGTCTACTTGGCCGCCGTGATGGAGTATCTGGCTGCTGAGGTCCTCGAGTTGGCCGGCAACGCCGCGAGAGACAACAAGAAGACCAGGATCATCCCGCGTCATCTTCAATTGGCCATCCGCAACGACGAGGAGTTGAACAAGCTGCTCTCCGGTGTGACGATCGCTCAAGGTGGTGTGCTGCCGAACATCCAGGCCGTGCTACTGCCCAAGAAGACCGAGAAGAAGGCTTAAACGTGGTGCCGCGACGTGTCTGAACGTGGTGCTTCGTGCGAGTGCCCCCGCACGCGTACTTCGATATAATATTTATGCCTAAAACCCATAAATCTATTATGTCGGTTGCGCGATGCTCTCCGCTCGTATGCATTCAAAACAAAAGGCCCTTTTCAGGGCCACAATATGATTCGTCAAATATATAACAGAGACAGTTTCTTTAACGGTGTTGTCGTCAAACAAAAACGTACATACATACATACATACATACATACATAAATCCATCCATCCATCCATCCATCCATCCATCCATCCATCCATCCATCCACCTACCTACCTACCTACCTCACGCACTCGCTTTACTTAATTACTACAAGTTAAAAACCTTACACATAATATTATTGATTGATTGAATTAATGTGAAAATGAGAAAGTTACCGAGTACCTACCTACCTACCTACCTTCCTATTATAGTAGATCAATTATAAATAAATTAGCTAATGGTGGCTTGCCCTCTCCTCATGATGAGCTAATTATGTTATTAGGTGGTACTCATTAGGTGTATTTTACACACGGTATCATTATGAGCAGTACAGTTAATGCTGTCGGTATGTACCTGAGTGAGTAAGTATAACAGAAATTATTTTAGCTACGTTTGTTTACTTATATTTTATTATAAAATAACGTAAAATGTTATTATTACATCTCATTCAAATGCATTACAAAAATAATTTATTTATTACTTACATACTTATAAAATTTTGAATTAGATTAGTCTAGATTAGAGAACGTTGTTTTCTTGAATTTATTTTCTTTAATGACGAACGAACACAAGCGTCGCCCCGCTCCCTTCGCCTCCCTCCCGGGCATCCCCTCTCCCCGCGCTCGATCTACACTCTGGCTTAGGAGCGTTGTGATTGGTCCGCCGCTGCGTCGAATTTCTCACCGCCTGCCGCAACAGCGAGCCGCGAGCGCCCATATAAATACAACTGTTAGTTACGTCTACGTTTTTATACTGCGACTGAACTCCGTTTCGGTAGCACGTGTACTCGAAAAATTTCATAATGCCGCCCAAGACAAGTGGTAAAGCCGCCAAGAAGTCTGGCAAAGCCCAGAAGAACATCTCTAAGACCGACAAGAAGAAGAAGAAGCACAAGAGGAAGGAGAGTTACGCCATCTACATCTACAAGGTGTTGAAGCAGGTGCACCCCGACACCGGTATCTCCAGCAAGGCCATGTCGATCATGAACTCGTTCGTGAACGACATCTTCGAGCGGATCGCCGCCGAAGCTTCCCGTCTCGCCCACTACAACAAGAGATCGACCATCACGTCCAGGGAGGTGCAGACGTCCGTCAGGCTCCTGCTGCCCGGCGAGCTCGCCAAGCACGCCGTCAGTGAAGGCACCAAGGCCGTCACTAAATACACCAGCTCCAAGTGAGCGGTCGGTCGGTAGGCGGCTACCGAGAGCCGCCGCCGATGCTCCGTCTCAACGCCGCCCCGTGTCTGTGTACAGTGTTAAACCCAGTGCGTTTGTTCGTGTCTCTTGTTGACTGTGGTGCGTGTTAATTGTGTTAGTGTCATCGTATTGTGCATACATACACACATAAGTACACCTACCTACCTGTGCTGTGTGTGTGTCATGTATGTGCGTACGAGACGCGCATGATGCACGTGCTACGAGCAAACCACGACAAACGTCTGGACGCGCACGCACACCGTGGGATGGCAGGAGCAAAAACAAAAGGCCCTTTTCAGGGCCACAAATATGTTCATGTGATAAATTCACGTTTCTTTAAATTTGAATACAGTCAAAACGTTACCTACTATATTTACCTATCTGCCTACTGTTACATAGGTACATGCAAAATAAATACATACTCACTCACCTACTACACTTACCGCTTTGACAGTAAGCCTCCTGCGTACGTACACGACTACCTACGTAAGTAAATTTGTGTCATAATAATGACGAATTGAATGAAGACTTGTCAGGCATTATCCTACCTGCCTATCTGTCTATATATCTATACAATTAAGTACTTACTTATTAACTTTACAAATGCATCAACAAATACAACATGCACAGAAAACTTCCCGCGTAAAAGATAGCGTATTGAGACGATGCAACGCAAGTAAGTAAGTAGGTAGGTAGGTAGGTAGGTAGGTAGGTAGGTACATGAGTGAGACTGTTCTGAAGTTCCACAACAACTCATAATAACAACACACACCCTAGTAGTAGGAGAATTTTTAGAATACGAATCGTTAGAATTCTTTTTTTTTTTTTTTTGTTATATATATATATATATATATATATATATATATATATAATATGTCGAATCGTATTCTAAATAATAAAAAAAAAAAAAAAAAATCTCTTACTACACCGTTAGATTGGTGTTATTTTCATAAAAGTGATGCAGTCACATAAGTAGATTTTAAAAATATTAATAATATTGATTACTTTATAAACAATATTTTAGTTAGCTCGTTGTACTATAGAGGGCGCGCCGCGCGCGCGCTCACTCGTTCCCTCCTGTGCCCACCGGGCGCCGCCGTCCGATACGATGCTTCGGTATAAATACTCCGAGCGAGCGCGGATCGGTTTTATTCTCTCTCGTACGTTCGAAGTGTATAGGTGCGCGCGCGTCCGTTGCGTGTGTCTATAGTATTTTCAGTTGATTTTTATTATTTCCCTCTCGTTCCGTGTTTACAATGGCGCGTACTAAGCAGACCGCCCGTAAATCCACCGGTGGTAAGGCCCCGAGGAAACAGCTCGCCACCAAGGCTGCGCGCAAGAGCGCACCGGCCACCGGTGGCGTTAAGAAACCCCATCGCTACAGGCCCGGCACTGTGGCCCTCCGTGAGATTCGTCGCTACCAGAAGAGTACCGAACTGCTGATCCGCAAGCTTCCGTTCCAGCGTCTCGTGCGTGAGATCGCACAGGACTTCAAGACCGATCTCCGTTTCCAGAGCTCCGCTGTTATGGCGCTGCAGGAGGCTAGCGAAGCTTACCTCGTCGGTCTCTTCGAAGACACCAACTTGTGCGCGATTCACGCGAAGCGCGTCACCATCATGCCCAAGGACATCCAGTTGGCGCGCAGGATCAGAGGCGAGCGCGCTTAAACTGCTGGCTGACGTCACACAATACACATCGCCCTACGACACGTTGACTGCCTTCGTGCAGTGCACCGTGTCTGTGGCTGTGGCTGTGCGTTAACATAAAAGGCCCTTTTCAGGGCCACATATGTATCAGATTATTAAATGTTTCTTTATAACAGACGTCATAAAAAAAAAACGTTACTTACCTACCTACCTACCACACACACTATGATATCCACATAAGCAACTAACACCTATATTAAGTACTTATTATATTTTACATAAAATCAGAGAAGTACATAAACTTGCAATAATATGGTATGCCTACCTACTTATACAATAGTCTCTACCAGATGATACCTTACATACTAGGGACACACACTATAATTATTATTATTATTTTTTTTTTTTGTTATAGTTTCATACCTATAAGTACATTAGATATTATTTCAGAATAATTATGGAGGGAATATTCGTAACTATCATAATCATCATTATGTACTATTGTTATGCATTTGATTTACGTACCTAACTATCGATTAAGTAAGTAAGTAAACTACATAGATTTGTACTACTTACTTAATAGTACTTATGTATATTAATATATATAGGAACCTACCTACAATACATAGGTAAATATATTATAGGTATTGGAAGTAAAATTTTGGATAACCTAATACATATTATAAGTTTAGTTTAGTACCTAAGTTCTGTTTTACGAAACAACTGACTAGAGACATCGTCCAACCGACCAACCAACCAGCGACGAGCGTCGACTCGCCTCGTCGCCCCGCGCACCCCCGCTGAGCTCCGCGCACAGTATAAATATAAGACGGTAATACTCAAAAACACACCCACCAGTCGTTCGCTAGCTCGCTCGCGTCGCACCCGTGCTGTTATTATTATCATCGTGATTTTTAAAACCCCACTGTAAAGAAGATGACCGGTCGCGGTAAGGGAGGAAAGGGTCTGGGAAAAGGAGGAGCCAAGCGTCACAGGAAGGTACTTCGTGATAACATCCAAGGTATCACGAAGCCCGCCATCCGTCGTCTGGCTCGCAGAGGCGGCGTGAAGCGTATCTCCGGTCTGATCTACGAAGAGACTCGCGGTGTGCTTAAAGTGTTCCTAGAGAACGTCATTCGCGACGCTGTCACTTACACCGAGCACGCCAAGAGGAAGACCGTCACCGCCATGGACGTCGTCTACGCTCTGAAGCGCCAGGGTCGCACCCTGTACGGTTTCGGCGGTTAAACACCTGCATCTCCCGCGTGTACGGTGTTGCCTGCGCAACCAGCTCTGCATACCGTGGTGGACGTGTGTGTGTTGTGTTCGTTGTGAACATAATCATACCGTTCGACCATGCGTATATAGACGCGCACTTAAAAAAAGGCCCTTTTCAGGGCCGCATATGATTCGATACTATTAAATATGTTTCTTTACTGGAATTGTCTAAAAAACGTACCTACGGTCTCTACATACACATACATACATACATACATACATACATACATACCTACCTACCTATCACCACCACTATACACGAACATACCATTATAAGTACCTACTAACTGTAGACACAAATACATTACTTAGTACTTAGGTTTTAGAGTTTGTCAGGGAGTTACCTCTACGTGAGGGAGGGGGTGAATATGAATGAAGTACTTACTTACTTGAATCAGTTTTATTGTTGGCTTAAAATTGAAATACCACCACTACTACTACTACTACTTATTTACTTACACACACGACATAGTAATGCCCTTGCTTATGTAGGTAAGTACGTAACTACACGGGCTAAGTTGACGTTTGTTCTACGGGTGAAAAGCCCATCGCCGCCCCACTGAGGTGTGTGTATAGGTTATACTGGAATTGAAAAACAAAACATTAGTAGACCATAATATTCAATACTTACGTTGTTTGTTTGTTGTGTAGAACATTTACCTACCTATTCGTTTGATCGCCCCTCGGTGAGAGTACCGTTTGTTTATAATAAAATATGTGGATGTCGTGTTGTTATCAGGTACCTACCTATTATTGCAATTTCGCTCTCGCATCTAATGAGGGTTTTTTTTTTTTTAGTTTTTGTATTATTTATTATTAGCCGTATCACAGGCAGCCTACTAGCCACTAATTGATGTCTGAAGAGAGTACCTATAGAGCCACGCACGGACGACGGGGGACAGCAGGCGCGCCCGCGCCCGAGTACGCGGACGCGGCTGCGACGACGTTCTCTTTGTTGTCTATTAATTACACATTGTTTAGTACGGTTTCTGATGCGATTGTAACAATATGTACACTGTCAACTCGTCGAAGGGCACTCTCGTCTTTTAATATCACTATATTAATAGGTTGCACGTCCTGGACGGAGTCGTCCGTCCTTAGCGGTTCGGCGCTCGCGGTGTTTTACGACGCTTCACTTTTAGGTCGATAATACCTTCGCGAGACTGTGTGATATCGACGGAGTCCTGTTACCACACAAGCTCGATATCCTCCTAGTTGACGCGTCGACGTTTATCGGCACCAACTATCACTTTTATAGAGAAAATAACGTTTTGAACACGACCCGACCTACGCTTCGTACGCAGTCGTCAAAATAAAACACCGCCACCGGCTGAACGACCACCTCACGCTCCCCGAATTCGCACACCCGCATCGTCAACTTCATGAACTATCCGAAACTGTAACACTGCGTCCCACTAAGGGCCGTTAACCATTCCTTTTATTTATTTTATTAGATACGTGTTAGTGAAAACTTTCAAGCGTTCATACGAGAAAACGTTCCGCGACATCGCGGCGCTCGTTACGGTAAAGTTTCGTCGTGCTTAGGCGTACGTATACGAAACTCTTGAAACCTATAAGTGGCGACATCTAAGTCTCTCTCTCTATAGATTTACCTACTCAGTCAGTGTGTTGTTTTAAGTGTGAAGTCCAAGCAATTTTATTAATATAATAAAATGGCAGACACCGCAGTTGCTACAGAGGCTCCCGCGCCCGCTACACCAGCGAAGAAGCAGGCGAGACAGGCCGGCGGCGCCGGTGCCGCGAAGAAACCGAAGGCGAAGCCTACCCATCCCAAAACATCTGAGATGGTCACCAACGCCATCAAGGAGATGAAGGAGCGCAGCGGATCTTCCCTGCAGGCGATCAAGAAGTACATCGCCGCGCAGTACAAGGTCGACGCGGAGAAATTGGCTCCGTTCATCAGGAAATACCTGAAGAGCGCCGTCGAATCTGGGGCACTGATCCAGACCAAGGGCAAGGGTGCCTCCGGTTCCTTCAAGCTCGAGTCGAAATCGTCCGCGGCCAAGAAACCCGCCGGCGCATCTGGCAAGGCCGCCGGCAAGGCGCCCGCCGCCGCCGCCGCGAAGGCCAAGAAGGCGACCGCCTCTGCGGCCGGCGCCAAGACCAAGAAGGCAGCAGCCGCCGCCGCGGCCGCCTCTGCCGCCTCCGGCTCACCTTCAAAGTCCAAAGCATCGGCCGCCGCCGCCGCCAAGGACAAGAAGGCCGCCGCCGCTAAGAAGAAGCCGGCACCCAAGAAGGCCGCCGCACCCGCTAAGGCGAAGGGAGGCGCAGCTCCCAAAGCTAAGAAGACAGCGAAGCCGCCAACCAAGAAACCTAAAGCGCCTAAACCCAAGAAGGCCGCGGCTACACCCAAGTCTAAGCCGGCAGCCAAGAAAGCGTCCGCCGCCAAGAAGTAAGCTGCGGTCGCGTTCGCGTTACACCGGCGACGGCGACGACGACGACGACAGCGCCGCGCGCAGAGTCGGCTGACCAGACCACCATCAATACACGCATCATACAACAACAACAACAGCAGCAGCAGCAGCAGCAGCAGCAGCAGCTGATGAGTGATAGTGACAAATGTGCGTGCGCGTCTTACCTACTGCGTGTGTGTTTATGTACTTACATACATAATGTTGTGTTGTTCGTATATAGAATAATACACTGTAGTAGAGAGAGGCGCGCGCGTGCTTTGTGCGTTTGTTTTCATCATCGTCCAACCGCGCGCACGCAGTACGTACGCGTCTATCGTCCTCGGGAAGGAGGGTGCGAAACGCGCTCGACGTGTCTCGAGCTCGTCCGACCGACCAACGATTCATCAGAAGCAGCAAGCAAGCAAGCAAGCAACTGAAGAAACCACGGACGGCGGCACCGAGATGCTTAGCGCGCGTGCATGCGCTCACCACACCAAAAAGCCCTTTTCAGGGCTAACAATACTATCATGAATATCAACAATATTCGTTTCTGTAACACAGACGAGTCAAAACGTTATAAATTAATAATAACATACGCACGCACGCACGCACCTACCTACCTACCTACCTACCTACCTACCTACCTACCTACATACATACATACATATATATACGAGATAACTCTCAAAATATAATATTAACTCTCTAGGTAGGAAATACAAATATAGTTAAATAAATAAATAAATAGATACATAAATACATAGGGTAGTTTAGGTTAGTCTTGTACAAAATAAGTTTGATTATTCAGAAATAAGTGAAAGTGGTTGGTTTTCAACCTACGTTCATAATTTCATATTGCATAGTCATTTCATGAGAGAAAAAATTATATGAACTGTAATAAAATCGTGGCAGTTCATTAAATAATAATCTGCTAAATCTCTACCCACCCCGTATCCATGGTGCAGTGTGTACTAGCGGAGAGCGAGCGCGCGCGCTTGCGCGTTTTGTGAATTAGTTTCGCTTGCTGTGTACCCCTCCCACTGACACAGCTACGCGGCGCGCGTATAAATAAAACGGCAACATAGCCCAACGGGCATTTATAACCAGATTCCTTCGGCGCGCGCACTGTTGTACGCGTGTTTCGTTGTTTTCGTGAGTTGTTATATAAACAAATACTTCAATTATGTCTGGTCGCGGTAAAGGTGGCAAGGTGAAGGGAAAGGCAAAGTCCCGTTCCAACCGTGCTGGTCTCCAGTTCCCTGTGGGTCGTATTCACAGGCTGCTGCGTAACGGAAACTACGCCGAGCGCGTGGGTGCCGGCGCTCCCGTCTACTTGGCCGCCGTGATGGAGTATCTGGCTGCTGAGGTCCTCGAGTTGGCCGGCAACGCCGCGAGAGACAACAAGAAGACCAGGATCATCCCGCGTCATCTTCAATTGGCCATCCGCAACGACGAGGAGTTGAACAAGCTGCTCTCCGGTGTGACGATCGCTCAAGGTGGTGTGCTGCCGAACATCCAGGCCGTGCTACTGCCCAAGAAGACCGAGAAGAAGGCTTAAACGTGGTGCCGCGACGTGTCTGAACGTGGTGCTTCGTGCGAGTGCCCCCGCACGCGTACTTCGATATAATATTTATGCCTAAAACCCATAAATCTATTATGTCGGTTGCGCGATGCTCTCCGCTCGTATGCATTCAAAACAAAAGGCCCTTTTCAGGGCCACAATATGATTCGTCAAATATATAACAGAGACAGTTTCTTTAACGGTGTTGTCGTCAAACAAAAACGTACATACATACATACATACATACATACATAAATCCATCCATCCATCCATCCATCCATCCATCCATCCATCCATCCATCCACCTACCTACCTACCTACCTCACGCACTCGCTTTACTTAATTACTACAAGTTAAAAACCTTACACATAATATTATTGATTGATTGAATTAATGTGAAAATGAGAAAGTTACCGAGTACCTACCTACCTACCTACCTTCCTATTATAGTAGATCAATTATAAATAAATTAGCTAATGGTGGCTTGCCCTCTCCTCATGATGAGCTAATTATGTTATTAGGTGGTACTCATTAGGTGTATTTTACACACGGTATCATTATGAGCAGTACAGTTAATGCTGTCGGTATGTACCTGAGTGAGTAAGTATAACAGAAATTATTTTAGCTACGTTTGTTTACTTATATTTTATTATAAAATAACGTAAAATGTTATTATTACATCTCATTCAAATGCATTACAAAAATAATTTATTTATTACTTACATACTTATAAAATTTTGAATTAGATTAGTCTAGATTAGAGAACGTTGTTTTCTTGAATTTATTTTCTTTAATGACGAACGAACACAAGCGTCGCCCCGCTCCCTTCGCCTCCCTCCCGGGCATCCCCTCTCCCCGCGCTCGATCTACACTCTGGCTTAGGAGCGTTGTGATTGGTCCGCCGCTGCGTCGAATTTCTCACCGCCTGCCGCAACAGCGAGCCGCGAGCGCCCATATAAATACAACTGTTAGTTACGTCTACGTTTTTATACTGCGACTGAACTCCGTTTCGGTAGCACGTGTACTCGAAAAATTTCATAATGCCGCCCAAGACAAGTGGTAAAGCCGCCAAGAAGTCTGGCAAAGCCCAGAAGAACATCTCTAAGACCGACAAGAAGAAGAAGAAGCACAAGAGGAAGGAGAGTTACGCCATCTACATCTACAAGGTGTTGAAGCAGGTGCACCCCGACACCGGTATCTCCAGCAAGGCCATGTCGATCATGAACTCGTTCGTGAACGACATCTTCGAGCGGATCGCCGCCGAAGCTTCCCGTCTCGCCCACTACAACAAGAGATCGACCATCACGTCCAGGGAGGTGCAGACGTCCGTCAGGCTCCTGCTGCCCGGCGAGCTCGCCAAGCACGCCGTCAGTGAAGGCACCAAGGCCGTCACTAAATACACCAGCTCCAAGTGAGCGGTCGGTCGGTAGGCGGCTACCGAGAGCCGCCGCCGATGCTCCGTCTCAACGCCGCCCCGTGTCTGTGTACAGTGTTAAACCCAGTGCGTTTGTTCGTGTCTCTTGTTGACTGTGGTGCGTGTTAATTGTGTTAGTGTCATCGTATTGTGCATACATACACACATAAGTACACCTACCTACCTGTGCTGTGTGTGTGTCATGTATGTGCGTACGAGACGCGCATGATGCACGTGCTACGAGCAAACCACGACAAACGTCTGGACGCGCACGCACACCGTGGGATGGCAGGAGCAAAAACAAAAGGCCCTTTTCAGGGCCACAAATATGTTCATGTGATAAATTCACGTTTCTTTAAATTTGAATACAGTCAAAACGTTACCTACTATATTTACCTATCTGCCTACTGTTACATAGGTACATGCAAAATAAATACATACTCACTCACCTACTACACTTACCGCTTTGACAGTAAGCCTCCTGCGTACGTACACGACTACCTACGTAAGTAAATTTGTGTCATAATAATGACGAATTGAATGAAGACTTGTCAGGCATTATCCTACCTGCCTATCTGTCTATATATCTATACAATTAAGTACTTACTTATTAACTTTACAAATGCATCAACAAATACAACATGCACAGAAAACTTCCCGCGTAAAAGATAGCGTATTGAGACGATGCAACGCAAGTAAGTAAGTAGGTAGGTAGGTAGGTAGGTAGGTAGGTAGGTACATGAGTGAGACTGTTCTGAAGTTCCACAACAACTCATAATAACAACACACACCCTAGTAGTAGGAGAATTTTTAGAATACGAATCGTTAGAATTCTTTTTTTTTTTTTTTTGTTATATATATATATATATATATATATATATATATATATAATATGTCGAATCGTATTCTAAATAATAAAAAAAAAAAAAAAAAATCTCTTACTACACCGTTAGATTGGTGTTATTTTCATAAAAGTGATGCAGTCACATAAGTAGATTTTAAAAATATTAATAATATTGATTACTTTATAAACAATATTTTAGTTAGCTCGTTGTACTATAGAGGGCGCGCCGCGCGCGCGCTCACTCGTTCCCTCCTGTGCCCACCGGGCGCCGCCGTCCGATACGATGCTTCGGTATAAATACTCCGAGCGAGCGCGGATCGGTTTTATTCTCTCTCGTACGTTCGAAGTGTATAGGTGCGCGCGCGTCCGTTGCGTGTGTCTATAGTATTTTCAGTTGATTTTTATTATTTCCCTCTCGTTCCGTGTTTACAATGGCGCGTACTAAGCAGACCGCCCGTAAATCCACCGGTGGTAAGGCCCCGAGGAAACAGCTCGCCACCAAGGCTGCGCGCAAGAGCGCACCGGCCACCGGTGGCGTTAAGAAACCCCATCGCTACAGGCCCGGCACTGTGGCCCTCCGTGAGATTCGTCGCTACCAGAAGAGTACCGAACTGCTGATCCGCAAGCTTCCGTTCCAGCGTCTCGTGCGTGAGATCGCACAGGACTTCAAGACCGATCTCCGTTTCCAGAGCTCCGCTGTTATGGCGCTGCAGGAGGCTAGCGAAGCTTACCTCGTCGGTCTCTTCGAAGACACCAACTTGTGCGCGATTCACGCGAAGCGCGTCACCATCATGCCCAAGGACATCCAGTTGGCGCGCAGGATCAGAGGCGAGCGCGCTTAAACTGCTGGCTGACGTCACACAATACACATCGCCCTACGACACGTTGACTGCCTTCGTGCAGTGCACCGTGTCTGTGGCTGTGGCTGTGCGTTAACATAAAAGGCCCTTTTCAGGGCCACATATGTATCAGATTATTAAATGTTTCTTTATAACAGACGTCATAAAAAAAAAACGTTACTTACCTACCTACCTACCACACACACTATGATATCCACATAAGCAACTAACACCTATATTAAGTACTTATTATATTTTACATAAAATCAGAGAAGTACATAAACTTGCAATAATATGGTATGCCTACCTACTTATACAATAGTCTCTACCAGATGATACCTTACATACTAGGGACACACACTATAATTATTATTATTATTTTTTTTTTTTGTTATAGTTTCATACCTATAAGTACATTAGATATTATTTCAGAATAATTATGGAGGGAATATTCGTAACTATCATAATCATCATTATGTACTATTGTTATGCATTTGATTTACGTACCTAACTATCGATTAAGTAAGTAAGTAAACTACATAGATTTGTACTACTTACTTAATAGTACTTATGTATATTAATATATATAGGAACCTACCTACAATACATAGGTAAATATATTATAGGTATTGGAAGTAAAATTTTGGATAACCTAATACATATTATAAGTTTAGTTTAGTACCTAAGTTCTGTTTTACGAAACAACTGACTAGAGACATCGTCCAACCGACCAACCAACCAGCGACGAGCGTCGACTCGCCTCGTCGCCCCGCGCACCCCCGCTGAGCTCCGCGCACAGTATAAATATAAGACGGTAATACTCAAAAACACACCCACCAGTCGTTCGCTAGCTCGCTCGCGTCGCACCCGTGCTGTTATTATTATCATCGTGATTTTTAAAACCCCACTGTAAAGAAGATGACCGGTCGCGGTAAGGGAGGAAAGGGTCTGGGAAAAGGAGGAGCCAAGCGTCACAGGAAGGTACTTCGTGATAACATCCAAGGTATCACGAAGCCCGCCATCCGTCGTCTGGCTCGCAGAGGCGGCGTGAAGCGTATCTCCGGTCTGATCTACGAAGAGACTCGCGGTGTGCTTAAAGTGTTCCTAGAGAACGTCATTCGCGACGCTGTCACTTACACCGAGCACGCCAAGAGGAAGACCGTCACCGCCATGGACGTCGTCTACGCTCTGAAGCGCCAGGGTCGCACCCTGTACGGTTTCGGCGGTTAAACACCTGCATCTCCCGCGTGTACGGTGTTGCCTGCGCAACCAGCTCTGCATACCGTGGTGGACGTGTGTGTGTTGTGTTCGTTGTGAACATAATCATACCGTTCGACCATGCGTATATAGACGCGCACTTAAAAAAAGGCCCTTTTCAGGGCCGCATATGATTCGATACTATTAAATATGTTTCTTTACTGGAATTGTCTAAAAAACGTACCTACGGTCTCTACATACACATACATACATACATACATACATACATACATACCTACCTACCTATCACCACCACTATACACGAACATACCATTATAAGTACCTACTAACTGTAGACACAAATACATTACTTAGTACTTAGGTTTTAGAGTTTGTCAGGGAGTTACCTCTACGTGAGGGAGGGGGTGAATATGAATGAAGTACTTACTTACTTGAATCAGTTTTATTGTTGGCTTAAAATTGAAATACCACCACTACTACTACTACTACTTATTTACTTACACACACGACATAGTAATGCCCTTGCTTATGTAGGTAAGTACGTAACTACACGGGCTAAGTTGACGTTTGTTCTACGGGTGAAAAGCCCATCGCCGCCCCACTGAGGTGTGTGTATAGGTTATACTGGAATTGAAAAACAAAACATTAGTAGACCATAATATTCAATACTTACGTTGTTTGTTTGTTGTGTAGAACATTTACCTACCTATTCGTTTGATCGCCCCTCGGTGAGAGTACCGTTTGTTTATAATAAAATATGTGGATGTCGTGTTGTTATCAGGTACCTACCTATTATTGCAATTTCGCTCTCGCATCTAATGAGGGTTTTTTTTTTTTTAGTTTTTGTATTATTTATTATTAGCCGTATCACAGGCAGCCTACTAGCCACTAATTGATGTCTGAAGAGAGTACCTATAGAGCCACGCACGGACGACGGGGGACAGCAGGCGCGCCCGCGCCCGAGTACGCGGACGCGGCTGCGACGACGTTCTCTTTGTTGTCTATTAATTACACATTGTTTAGTACGGTTTCTGATGCGATTGTAACAATATGTACACTGTCAACTCGTCGAAGGGCACTCTCGTCTTTTAATATCACTATATTAATAGGTTGCACGTCCTGGACGGAGTCGTCCGTCCTTAGCGGTTCGGCGCTCGCGGTGTTTTACGACGCTTCACTTTTAGGTCGATAATACCTTCGCGAGACTGTGTGATATCGACGGAGTCCTGTTACCACACAAGCTCGATATCCTCCTAGTTGACGCGTCGACGTTTATCGGCACCAACTATCACTTTTATAGAGAAAATAACGTTTTGAACACGACCCGACCTACGCTTCGTACGCAGTCGTCAAAATAAAACACCGCCACCGGCTGAACGACCACCTCACGCTCCCCGAATTCGCACACCCGCATCGTCAACTTCATGAACTATCCGAAACTGTAACACTGCGTCCCACTAAGGGCCGTTAACCATTCCTTTTATTTATTTTATTAGATACGTGTTAGTGAAAACTTTCAAGCGTTCATACGAGAAAACGTTCCGCGACATCGCGGCGCTCGTTACGGTAAAGTTTCGTCGTGCTTAGGCGTACGTATACGAAACTCTTGAAACCTATAAGTGGCGACATCTAAGTCTCTCTCTCTATAGATTTACCTACTCAGTCAGTGTGTTGTTTTAAGTGTGAAGTCCAAGCAATTTTATTAATATAATAAAATGGCAGACACCGCAGTTGCTACAGAGGCTCCCGCGCCCGCTACACCAGCGAAGAAGCAGGCGAGACAGGCCGGCGGCGCCGGTGCCGCGAAGAAACCGAAGGCGAAGCCTACCCATCCCAAAACATCTGAGATGGTCACCAACGCCATCAAGGAGATGAAGGAGCGCAGCGGATCTTCCCTGCAGGCGATCAAGAAGTACATCGCCGCGCAGTACAAGGTCGACGCGGAGAAATTGGCTCCGTTCATCAGGAAATACCTGAAGAGCGCCGTCGAATCTGGGGCACTGATCCAGACCAAGGGCAAGGGTGCCTCCGGTTCCTTCAAGCTCGAGTCGAAATCGTCCGCGGCCAAGAAACCCGCCGGCGCATCTGGCAAGGCCGCCGGCAAGGCGCCCGCCGCCGCCGCCGCGAAGGCCAAGAAGGCGACCGCCTCTGCGGCCGGCGCCAAGACCAAGAAGGCAGCAGCCGCCGCCGCGGCCGCCTCTGCCGCCTCCGGCTCACCTTCAAAGTCCAAAGCATCGGCCGCCGCCGCCGCCAAGGACAAGAAGGCCGCCGCCGCTAAGAAGAAGCCGGCACCCAAGAAGGCCGCCGCACCCGCTAAGGCGAAGGGAGGCGCAGCTCCCAAAGCTAAGAAGACAGCGAAGCCGCCAACCAAGAAACCTAAAGCGCCTAAACCCAAGAAGGCCGCGGCTACACCCAAGTCTAAGCCGGCAGCCAAGAAAGCGTCCGCCGCCAAGAAGTAAGCTGCGGTCGCGTTCGCGTTACACCGGCGACGGCGACGACGACGACGACAGCGCCGCGCGCAGAGTCGGCTGACCAGACCACCATCAATACACGCATCATACAACAACAACAACAGCAGCAGCAGCAGCAGCAGCAGCAGCAGCTGATGAGTGATAGTGACAAATGTGCGTGCGCGTCTTACCTACTGCGTGTGTGTTTATGTACTTACATACATAATGTTGTGTTGTTCGTATATAGAATAATACACTGTAGTAGAGAGAGGCGCGCGCGTGCTTTGTGCGTTTGTTTTCATCATCGTCCAACCGCGCGCACGCAGTACGTACGCGTCTATCGTCCTCGGGAAGGAGGGTGCGAAACGCGCTCGACGTGTCTCGAGCTCGTCCGACCGACCAACGATTCATCAGAAGCAGCAAGCAAGCAAGCAAGCAACTGAAGAAACCACGGACGGCGGCACCGAGATGCTTAGCGCGCGTGCATGCGCTCACCACACCAAAAAGCCCTTTTCAGGGCTAACAATACTATCATGAATATCAACAATATTCGTTTCTGTAACACAGACGAGTCAAAACGTTATAAATTAATAATAACATACGCACGCACGCACGCACCTACCTACCTACCTACCTACCTACCTACCTACCTACCTACATACATACATACATATATATACGAGATAACTCTCAAAATATAATATTAACTCTCTAGGTAGGAAATACAAATATAGTTAAATAAATAAATAAATAGATACATAAATACATAGGGTAGTTTAGGTTAGTCTTGTACAAAATAAGTTTGATTATTCAGAAATAAGTGAAAGTGGTTGGTTTTCAACCTACGTTCATAATTTCATATTGCATAGTCATTTCATGAGAGAAAAAATTATATGAACTGTAATAAAATCGTGGCAGTTCATTAAATAATAATCTGCTAAATCTCTACCCACCCCGTATCCATGGTGCAGTGTGTACTAGCGGAGAGCGAGCGCGCGCGCTTGCGCGTTTTGTGAATTAGTTTCGCTTGCTGTGTACCCCTCCCACTGACACAGCTACGCGGCGCGCGTATAAATAAAACGGCAACATAGCCCAACGGGCATTTATAACCAGATTCCTTCGGCGCGCGCACTGTTGTACGCGTGTTTCGTTGTTTTCGTGAGTTGTTATATAAACAAATACTTCAATTATGTCTGGTCGCGGTAAAGGTGGCAAGGTGAAGGGAAAGGCAAAGTCCCGTTCCAACCGTGCTGGTCTCCAGTTCCCTGTGGGTCGTATTCACAGGCTGCTGCGTAACGGAAACTACGCCGAGCGCGTGGGTGCCGGCGCTCCCGTCTACTTGGCCGCCGTGATGGAGTATCTGGCTGCTGAGGTCCTCGAGTTGGCCGGCAACGCCGCGAGAGACAACAAGAAGACCAGGATCATCCCGCGTCATCTTCAATTGGCCATCCGCAACGACGAGGAGTTGAACAAGCTGCTCTCCGGTGTGACGATCGCTCAAGGTGGTGTGCTGCCGAACATCCAGGCCGTGCTACTGCCCAAGAAGACCGAGAAGAAGGCTTAAACGTGGTGCCGCGACGTGTCTGAACGTGGTGCTTCGTGCGAGTGCCCCCGCACGCGTACTTCGATATAATATTTATGCCTAAAACCCATAAATCTATTATGTCGGTTGCGCGATGCTCTCCGCTCGTATGCATTCAAAACAAAAGGCCCTTTTCAGGGCCACAATATGATTCGTCAAATATATAACAGAGACAGTTTCTTTAACGGTGTTGTCGTCAAACAAAAACGTACATACATACATACATACATACATACATAAATCCATCCATCCATCCATCCATCCATCCATCCATCCATCCATCCATCCACCTACCTACCTACCTACCTCACGCACTCGCTTTACTTAATTACTACAAGTTAAAAACCTTACACATAATATTATTGATTGATTGAATTAATGTGAAAATGAGAAAGTTACCGAGTACCTACCTACCTACCTACCTTCCTATTATAGTAGATCAATTATAAATAAATTAGCTAATGGTGGCTTGCCCTCTCCTCATGATGAGCTAATTATGTTATTAGGTGGTACTCATTAGGTGTATTTTACACACGGTATCATTATGAGCAGTACAGTTAATGCTGTCGGTATGTACCTGAGTGAGTAAGTATAACAGAAATTATTTTAGCTACGTTTGTTTACTTATATTTTATTATAAAATAACGTAAAATGTTATTATTACATCTCATTCAAATGCATTACAAAAATAATTTATTTATTACTTACATACTTATAAAATTTTGAATTAGATTAGTCTAGATTAGAGAACGTTGTTTTCTTGAATTTATTTTCTTTAATGACGAACGAACACAAGCGTCGCCCCGCTCCCTTCGCCTCCCTCCCGGGCATCCCCTCTCCCCGCGCTCGATCTACACTCTGGCTTAGGAGCGTTGTGATTGGTCCGCCGCTGCGTCGAATTTCTCACCGCCTGCCGCAACAGCGAGCCGCGAGCGCCCATATAAATACAACTGTTAGTTACGTCTACGTTTTTATACTGCGACTGAACTCCGTTTCGGTAGCACGTGTACTCGAAAAATTTCATAATGCCGCCCAAGACAAGTGGTAAAGCCGCCAAGAAGTCTGGCAAAGCCCAGAAGAACATCTCTAAGACCGACAAGAAGAAGAAGAAGCACAAGAGGAAGGAGAGTTACGCCATCTACATCTACAAGGTGTTGAAGCAGGTGCACCCCGACACCGGTATCTCCAGCAAGGCCATGTCGATCATGAACTCGTTCGTGAACGACATCTTCGAGCGGATCGCCGCCGAAGCTTCCCGTCTCGCCCACTACAACAAGAGATCGACCATCACGTCCAGGGAGGTGCAGACGTCCGTCAGGCTCCTGCTGCCCGGCGAGCTCGCCAAGCACGCCGTCAGTGAAGGCACCAAGGCCGTCACTAAATACACCAGCTCCAAGTGAGCGGTCGGTCGGTAGGCGGCTACCGAGAGCCGCCGCCGATGCTCCGTCTCAACGCCGCCCCGTGTCTGTGTACAGTGTTAAACCCAGTGCGTTTGTTCGTGTCTCTTGTTGACTGTGGTGCGTGTTAATTGTGTTAGTGTCATCGTATTGTGCATACATACACACATAAGTACACCTACCTACCTGTGCTGTGTGTGTGTCATGTATGTGCGTACGAGACGCGCATGATGCACGTGCTACGAGCAAACCACGACAAACGTCTGGACGCGCACGCACACCGTGGGATGGCAGGAGCAAAAACAAAAGGCCCTTTTCAGGGCCACAAATATGTTCATGTGATAAATTCACGTTTCTTTAAATTTGAATACAGTCAAAACGTTACCTACTATATTTACCTATCTGCCTACTGTTACATAGGTACATGCAAAATAAATACATACTCACTCACCTACTACACTTACCGCTTTGACAGTAAGCCTCCTGCGTACGTACACGACTACCTACGTAAGTAAATTTGTGTCATAATAATGACGAATTGAATGAAGACTTGTCAGGCATTATCCTACCTGCCTATCTGTCTATATATCTATACAATTAAGTACTTACTTATTAACTTTACAAATGCATCAACAAATACAACATGCACAGAAAACTTCCCGCGTAAAAGATAGCGTATTGAGACGATGCAACGCAAGTAAGTAAGTAGGTAGGTAGGTAGGTAGGTAGGTAGGTAGGTACATGAGTGAGACTGTTCTGAAGTTCCACAACAACTCATAATAACAACACACACCCTAGTAGTAGGAGAATTTTTAGAATACGAATCGTTAGAATTCTTTTTTTTTTTTTTTTGTTATATATATATATATATATATATATATATATATATATAATATGTCGAATCGTATTCTAAATAATAAAAAAAAAAAAAAAAAATCTCTTACTACACCGTTAGATTGGTGTTATTTTCATAAAAGTGATGCAGTCACATAAGTAGATTTTAAAAATATTAATAATATTGATTACTTTATAAACAATATTTTAGTTAGCTCGTTGTACTATAGAGGGCGCGCCGCGCGCGCGCTCACTCGTTCCCTCCTGTGCCCACCGGGCGCCGCCGTCCGATACGATGCTTCGGTATAAATACTCCGAGCGAGCGCGGATCGGTTTTATTCTCTCTCGTACGTTCGAAGTGTATAGGTGCGCGCGCGTCCGTTGCGTGTGTCTATAGTATTTTCAGTTGATTTTTATTATTTCCCTCTCGTTCCGTGTTTACAATGGCGCGTACTAAGCAGACCGCCCGTAAATCCACCGGTGGTAAGGCCCCGAGGAAACAGCTCGCCACCAAGGCTGCGCGCAAGAGCGCACCGGCCACCGGTGGCGTTAAGAAACCCCATCGCTACAGGCCCGGCACTGTGGCCCTCCGTGAGATTCGTCGCTACCAGAAGAGTACCGAACTGCTGATCCGCAAGCTTCCGTTCCAGCGTCTCGTGCGTGAGATCGCACAGGACTTCAAGACCGATCTCCGTTTCCAGAGCTCCGCTGTTATGGCGCTGCAGGAGGCTAGCGAAGCTTACCTCGTCGGTCTCTTCGAAGACACCAACTTGTGCGCGATTCACGCGAAGCGCGTCACCATCATGCCCAAGGACATCCAGTTGGCGCGCAGGATCAGAGGCGAGCGCGCTTAAACTGCTGGCTGACGTCACACAATACACATCGCCCTACGACACGTTGACTGCCTTCGTGCAGTGCACCGTGTCTGTGGCTGTGGCTGTGCGTTAACATAAAAGGCCCTTTTCAGGGCCACATATGTATCAGATTATTAAATGTTTCTTTATAACAGACGTCATAAAAAAAAAACGTTACTTACCTACCTACCTACCACACACACTATGATATCCACATAAGCAACTAACACCTATATTAAGTACTTATTATATTTTACATAAAATCAGAGAAGTACATAAACTTGCAATAATATGGTATGCCTACCTACTTATACAATAGTCTCTACCAGATGATACCTTACATACTAGGGACACACACTATAATTATTATTATTATTTTTTTTTTTTGTTATAGTTTCATACCTATAAGTACATTAGATATTATTTCAGAATAATTATGGAGGGAATATTCGTAACTATCATAATCATCATTATGTACTATTGTTATGCATTTGATTTACGTACCTAACTATCGATTAAGTAAGTAAGTAAACTACATAGATTTGTACTACTTACTTAATAGTACTTATGTATATTAATATATATAGGAACCTACCTACAATACATAGGTAAATATATTATAGGTATTGGAAGTAAAATTTTGGATAACCTAATACATATTATAAGTTTAGTTTAGTACCTAAGTTCTGTTTTACGAAACAACTGACTAGAGACATCGTCCAACCGACCAACCAACCAGCGACGAGCGTCGACTCGCCTCGTCGCCCCGCGCACCCCCGCTGAGCTCCGCGCACAGTATAAATATAAGACGGTAATACTCAAAAACACTCATTACGCGCCCGGCTGCCGTAGCGCTCACACGTGCTCTTGGCTCCGCATCGCTGTCCGCCCCGCGCCCCGCGCGCCCCCCCGTCTCGGTCTCGCTGGAGTGCTACGCCCGTAGCACTCTCGGCTACGCCGCTCTCGCATAGGCCACCGGCCCCGCCCCTTTCCGTAGCAGTGCTACGGTTTGCGTTCACGCGCGGACCAAGTGCTGCTACGAGAGCTACGGCGTAGCAGATCGGCTACGAGTGCTAGACATTCGTAGCAGATCCACTGCGCTCGCGTTTTTGAAGCTCCCTCTGAGCATAAATCCACCGTTTTAAGTGGTACTTGGGGGGAAACCTAACGGTGACAACAAACCCAAGTGGGTGGAGACCCGCCACACCCGCCGACCCCCTTCAGGGCTAGGCAAAACCGTCGGAAGGGCTCCGACTGCGACCTTGGGGGATCTCCTAGTCGCAGTCTGGTAGCATCCTAACCCCTTTTGTCCACAGCTGCACCCGGGACGACTGGGTGTATCTACCCCAGCGGCCCGGATCGGTCGCAAGACCCACAGGGCCCTACCGCACATTAAGATTGGCGGTAGGTTTACAAGCGTAGGGCTCACCATAGGCACACACCTCCCTGTGACACCGACAGGGAGAGAACACATCCCCGGGTTGTCCCACCCGGGGAGTTAGGTAGCTTCTCAAACTGACCCCTCAGGTCACCCAGACAGTTGTGTAGCTGGCGAGTTTGTTTGTGTTTTTCTTCTCGCCAGTGGAACACTAGGAAAAACACAAGGGTTGGGCCTTTTTGGGGAACTGTCTGCCCGGGGTGTTCACGTTCCACGTGTCGCCTCGGGACTAGGACTAGGTCATTAGTTCAGGCTTCTGGCTAAAACAGCCTCCCCTCCCCTCCCCCACTCCGCCAACCATGACGGACGCAGCATTGATTGCGTTCGTCAGAGAGGTCCTCCTAAAGGACCCCACCTTTCTCGCCCGATATGGCGATCGACTCGCTGATTTTCAGCGAGCCCCCTCTCCCCCTCCCGTCCAAGACACGGTCGCTGAATTCAGCGACGTGCTAGAGAGTCCGCTCTCGCCGCCACCGGCAGAAAAGGGCATCGCCCCTTCTCAACTCACCCCCGCAGGTCCCGAGGCCATCACCGCCTCCGCCCCCCCCCCTGCCATGCCCCCCACCCCCGCTGCTGCTCCCACTGTTTCTGGGACAACGCAGCCCGAGGAAATGGACACGTCCATACCTCGGTACAATTCCGACACAGAGGAAATACCCTCTGCATCTTCGTCGTCCTCTGAAGACGACTACATAGTAGTAGGAGGAAAGAGGAAGAAGGGCTCTTCCTCTTCCCAGGCCAGTAAGGCCAAAAAACCGATTGCGGCGGAGGCTATGTCCCCCCGCGCGCCCACTACTCCCCCCGCCCCCGCCGCCTCTCAGGCTGCCCATCCTCCAAGCCCTAAGACAAGCCCGCCCGCTTCTTCGGACAAGAAGAAGCAACGTCCCCCTCCCCCGATTTTCATCCAAGAAAAGTCCAAGTGGACTGAAATCTCAAAAATGTGTGTTGATCGCAAGATCAACTACACAAATGCCTCTTCCACCCAGCAGGGTATCAAAGTCACCGTTCCCTCGTCCTCGGACTATAGGGAACTTACCCGCATGCTCCAAGGAAGGAACTACTCCTTCCATACATACTCCCTCCCAGAGGAGGCCTCAACCCGCGTCGTTATAAGACGCGTGCCCAAAGAGATCACCACCGACGAGATAAAAGAAGATCTCATCTCGCAAGGGATCCCTGTCACTGCCGTCCATCGCTTACACAGAGCGAAAAAGGGCCTAGTCTACGACATGGTCCTCGTAGTCTGTGACCCTACTGACGGTCACCACCCGATTTTTAAAATTAAATCCGTTTGTTCTCTGTCGGGCATCTCTATTGAGAAGCCCCGTAGGTCAAATGTCATTGGACAATGCCACAGATGCCAATTATATGGCCATTCCCAGTCCAACTGCTATGCAACTCCTAGATGCGTCAAGTGTCTAGGTAGTCACGGAACAGCAGACTGTTCCCGTCCCAAAGACCGCGCCCTGTGCACAGAGCCACCAAGTTGTGTCCTCTGCGGGCAATCTGGGCACCCGGCTAACTACCGGGGCTGTCCCAAAGCCCCAAAACCTTCATCTCCCAAATTGGAGAAAAGGGCAAAAGATCGCCAACAGAGAGAGAGCCCCTCAGTGAAGATCCCATCTTCACAGATGCCCGCTCGGCTCAGCCCACAAAGGTCCTCACCCTGGGCAAACCTCTTCCACCAGAACGCTCCCACAGCTCCGGTGCCGTCCCAGCCCCCGACCATCCCAGCGCTGATGGATATACCCATCCCAGCGCCTACACTATCCCCAGCAGCCCCAGTAGCACCGGTAGTCAAACCCACTACCGTACCCAGAACTGCTCCCGCAGTTCCTGGTGGGGCCCCCCCTCCCCCTGCCACCGGCCCAGAGCCCATGCAGGTAATAATCGATGCTTACGCATCACTCATCGCCCCCATCAATGCCATGGCGGCGGAGATCCAAGCCTGCAATGGCAATGCTCTGCGCATTGCAGAGATATTCAAAGCGTACCCCCAGGTTACGCAAGTCATGAAGACACTCAATTTCTAGTTGCTCCAATGGATCAACAAAGAATAAGTGTCACCAAACCCCGCTCCCTTAAAATAGGTTTCTTCAATGCCAATGGCATTTCTTCACAACGAGACGAAATCGCCTCCTTCCTACGCGATCACCAGCTAGACATTCTCCTAGTACAGGAAACCTTCCTAAAGCCGCATCATCGAAACCCGAACATTGCCAACTACAAGTTAGTTCGCAACGACAGGTCCAGATGTCATAAGGGTGGTACCCTTATATATTTCAGAAAAACTCTCTACTGCATCCCCATTGACCCACCTCCTCTCCTTTCTCACCTGGAGGTCTCTATCTGTAGGCTCGGCATGACTGGACATCCTTCCATCACCATCATGTCCGCCTATATCCCGCCCAGTAATGGTGCAGAGGATCCCATATCCCTCACCAAAGATTTCACTGCCCTCTTCGGTATGAGTGACTCCGTCATCATGGCGGGGGATCTCAATGCCAAACATCCTGCTTGGAATAGCAACTCGACCTCCACCAGAGGTAAAATTCTTTTCAACCTAGGTGCCTCCCTTAATTTCGATACCATCGCTCCGATGTATCCCACACACTTCCCTACTGATCCCACAAAGCGTCCCGACGTTCTCGATGTAGCGCTGCTCAAAAATGTAAACCTCCGTTTGCAATCCATTGAGACGTTACACGAGCTTAACTCTGACCACCGCCCAGTCATCATGCACCTAGTCCCCTATTCGGGCCCGCGTGACCCTAACCAACCCCCACTGACCAAAGTAGTCACTGACTGGAGGAAAGTAAGTGAAAAACTGAAATCCACCACGTCACCTCACTTAGATTCAATCCCTGACCCCATTGTCTCGGTCGCAGACACGACGAGGGCGATCGACTCGTTTACAGAACACGTTCAATCCGTACTGACGGATTGTTCACGGGAAGTTCCGGAGGTGGAAGACCACCGCTGGAAACTACCCGTTGACGTACGTGAACTGATAACCGAGAAGAACGCAGCCATACGTGCCTACGACTCTTTTCCCTGCGACGCGAACAAAGCCCATATGCGCCATTTACAGCGCGCTGTAAAGAAACGCGTATCGGAGTGGCGTTCCCAGGGTTGGGAAAAGATGCTCAGCGAGCTCGAGCCTAATCATCAAGCCTTCTGGCACCTTCAGAGGAAATTACGTTCCCCTAATGAGGTCGCGGTGCCTCCTCTCACTCGCCCCGACAAGACAATAGCCTTTGACAACACCGACAAGGCCGAATGCCTAGCAGACAGCCTAGAGGCTCAATGTTCCCCCAGCTCTCAACCAGTTGACCAAGCGCACCTCCTCAAGGTGAACGCAGAGGTCGAACATAGAGCCTCCCTCCCTCCAGTTGAAGACCCAGATGATCCTCTGCCTCCTGTCACTCCTGACGAAGTGCAAGACATCATTAAAGGGCTCAAAACCCGCAAAGCCCCCGGTTCGGACGGCATCACCAATAGGGTGTACAAACTCCTCCCCGCCCCCCTCATTTTGCTCATGACCGCCATCTTCAATGGCGCTCTAAGCAATAACATCTTCCCGCAAGCGTGGAAAGAAGCCACGGTCATAGGTATCCCAAAGCCAGGCAAACCTAAGTCTGACCCCTCTAGCTACCGCCCCATCAGTCTGCTCAATGTTCTTGGCAAAATCTACGAGAGGCTTATTTATAAGCGCCTCAAGGACTATGCTGAGGCAAAGAGCCTTATCCCAAATGAGCAGTTTGGATTTAGAACCAGACACTCATGCATCCATCAGGTGCACCGCATAGTCGAGCACATTAGCGCTGGTTTCCAGCGAGGTGCTACGACAGGCATTCTCTTCTTCGACATCGCGAAAGCATTTGACAAGGTCTGGCACAATGGCTTATTATATAAGCTCTACCATATGGGTGTGCCTGACCGTCTCGTACTCATCTTACGAGACTTTCTGTCGGATCGCACTTTTCGCTACCGCATTGAGGGCTCTCTCTCCCCCGCTCATCCCATTCGTGCCGGAGTCCCCCAGGGCTCGGTATTATCCCCACTCATCTTCACGCTTTTCACTAGCGACATTCCGAAAAGTAATAAGGCACAGTTGGCTCTATTCGCCGACGACACTGCCATCTACTATTCTGGAAACTCCCACAACTCTATTGCTCGAAATCTCCAGTTGTCCGCAAACGCCTTAGGCGATTGGTTCCGGAAATGGAGAATAGAGGTCAACCCCGGAAAGAGTCAGGCGGTTCTCTTCTCGAAACCGCGTAGATTCGCCCCCCCCCTCCCTAGCCCGATCTCCATGTACGACAAGCCTATCCCTTGGGGTAAGCAAGCAAAGTACCTAGGTGTCATCCTCGATCAAAACCTCACTTTCAAAGAGCACATAAAGACGGTTCGTTCGCGAGCCGCTTTCGCTCTCGGTAGGCTCCACTCCCTTCTCACTACCCGCAGCAAACTGTCACTTAAGTGCAAGTTGCGCCTCTACACCGCGGTCATCCGCCCCATCATGACCTATGCTTGCGTAGTCTTCGCACACGCCAAGCCTCGTCACCTGCATAGAATGCAAACCCTCCAAAACCGTCTCCTTAGAAAGGTCACGGGAGCTCCCTTCTATGTCCGAAATCTGAATCTGCACCTAGATCTCAGAATCCCCACAGTTCAGCAATTCATGAAACGCCTTTCCAAGCGCTTCTTTGATAATGCTATAAAGCATCCCAATCCCCTGATTGCGGCGGCCTCCCGATACACTCCTTCCTGCATAAGTAGGATTCGCCGACCTAGGCATGTTCTCACCATCCCCGACGACGCTATCACGCTCCTCCAGGAGAGTAGTAAAGCCACCAGCACGCTCAATAAACACACACACAAGACCCGTAAGCCGTCCTTCCGTCCTCGCCGTCGAGGACGCCCGTCGCGACGTCCTGTAACTTGTCCACCCCGACCCTTGCTCGAGCCAGCCCGCGCCGCTGAGCCTGTAGCTTTAAATTCGCCCCTAAATAATACCGATCCAGCCTGTCCCTTGCTGCCCTCCCCCAGCGACGCCCTAAGCCGAGGTCCGTACCCCACAGGGGGTGCCCTTAGCGTGTAGTCGCTTAGTTTTAGTAAGCTTTTAAGCCCTGGCTGGAGGCCTTAATTATGAGGCATCCACAGGAAAGACCGGTTAAGCAGACGACAACCTCATAGGTTGAACTCCGCGCACAGTATAAATATAAGACGGTAATACTCAAAAACACACCCACCAGTCGTTCGCTAGCTCGCTCGCGTCGCACCCGTGCTGTTATTATTATCATCGTGATTTTTAAAACCCCACTGTAAAGAAGATGACCGGTCGCGGTAAGGGAGGAAAGGGTCTGGGAAAAGGAGGAGCCAAGCGTCACAGGAAGGTACTTCGTGATAACATCCAAGGTATCACGAAGCCCGCCATCCGTCGTCTGGCTCGCAGAGGCGGCGTGAAGCGTATCTCCGGTCTGATCTACGAAGAGACTCGCGGTGTGCTTAAAGTGTTCCTAGAGAACGTCATTCGCGACGCTGTCACTTACACCGAGCACGCCAAGAGGAAGACCGTCACCGCCATGGACGTCGTCTACGCTCTGAAGCGCCAGGGTCGCACCCTGTACGGTTTCGGCGGTTAAACACCTGCATCTCCCGCGTGTACGGTGTTGCCTGCGCAACCAGCTCTGCATACCGTGGTGGACGTGTGTGTGTTGTGTTCGTTGTGAACATAATCATACCGTTCGACCATGCGTATATAGACGCGCACTTAAAAAAAGGCCCTTTTCAGGGCCGCATATGATTCGATACTATTAAATATGTTTCTTTACTGGAATTGTCTAAAAAACGTACCTACGGTCTCTACATACACATACATACATACATACATACATACATACATACCTACCTACCTATCACCACCACTATACACGAACATACCATTATAAGTACCTACTAACTGTAGACACAAATACATTACTTAGTACTTAGGTTTTAGAGTTTGTCAGGGAGTTACCTCTACGTGAGGGAGGGGGTGAATATGAATGAAGTACTTACTTACTTGAATCAGTTTTATTGTTGGCTTAAAATTGAAATACCACCACTACTACTACTACTACTTATTTACTTACACACACGACATAGTAATGCCCTTGCTTATGTAGGTAAGTACGTAACTACACGGGCTAAGTTGACGTTTGTTCTACGGGTGAAAAGCCCATCGCCGCCCCACTGAGGTGTGTGTATAGGTTATACTGGAATTGAAAAACAAAACATTAGTAGACCATAATATTCAATACTTACGTTGTTTGTTTGTTGTGTAGAACATTTACCTACCTATTCGTTTGATCGCCCCTCGGTGAGAGTACCGTTTGTTTATAATAAAATATGTGGATGTCGTGTTGTTATCAGGTACCTACCTATTATTGCAATTTCGCTCTCGCATCTAATGAGGGTTTTTTTTTTTTTAGTTTTTGTATTATTTATTATTAGCCGTATCACAGGCAGCCTACTAGCCACTAATTGATGTCTGAAGAGAGTACCTATAGAGCCACGCACGGACGACGGGGGACAGCAGGCGCGCCCGCGCCCGAGTACGCGGACGCGGCTGCGACGACGTTCTCTTTGTTGTCTATTAATTACACATTGTTTAGTACGGTTTCTGATGCGATTGTAACAATATGTACACTGTCAACTCGTCGAAGGGCACTCTCGTCTTTTAATATCACTATATTAATAGGTTGCACGTCCTGGACGGAGTCGTCCGTCCTTAGCGGTTCGGCGCTCGCGGTGTTTTACGACGCTTCACTTTTAGGTCGATAATACCTTCGCGAGACTGTGTGATATCGACGGAGTCCTGTTACCACACAAGCTCGATATCCTCCTAGTTGACGCGTCGACGTTTATCGGCACCAACTATCACTTTTATAGAGAAAATAACGTTTTGAACACGACCCGACCTACGCTTCGTACGCAGTCGTCAAAATAAAACACCGCCACCGGCTGAACGACCACCTCACGCTCCCCGAATTCGCACACCCGCATCGTCAACTTCATGAACTATCCGAAACTGTAACACTGCGTCCCACTAAGGGCCGTTAACCATTCCTTTTATTTATTTTATTAGATACGTGTTAGTGAAAACTTTCAAGCGTTCATACGAGAAAACGTTCCGCGACATCGCGGCGCTCGTTACGGTAAAGTTTCGTCGTGCTTAGGCGTACGTATACGAAACTCTTGAAACCTATAAGTGGCGACATCTAAGTCTCTCTCTCTATAGATTTACCTACTCAGTCAGTGTGTTGTTTTAAGTGTGAAGTCCAAGCAATTTTATTAATATAATAAAATGGCAGACACCGCAGTTGCTACAGAGGCTCCCGCGCCCGCTACACCAGCGAAGAAGCAGGCGAGACAGGCCGGCGGCGCCGGTGCCGCGAAGAAACCGAAGGCGAAGCCTACCCATCCCAAAACATCTGAGATGGTCACCAACGCCATCAAGGAGATGAAGGAGCGCAGCGGATCTTCCCTGCAGGCGATCAAGAAGTACATCGCCGCGCAGTACAAGGTCGACGCGGAGAAATTGGCTCCGTTCATCAGGAAATACCTGAAGAGCGCCGTCGAATCTGGGGCACTGATCCAGACCAAGGGCAAGGGTGCCTCCGGTTCCTTCAAGCTCGAGTCGAAATCGTCCGCGGCCAAGAAACCCGCCGGCGCATCTGGCAAGGCCGCCGGCAAGGCGCCCGCCGCCGCCGCCGCGAAGGCCAAGAAGGCGACCGCCTCTGCGGCCGGCGCCAAGACCAAGAAGGCAGCAGCCGCCGCCGCGGCCGCCTCTGCCGCCTCCGGCTCACCTTCAAAGTCCAAAGCATCGGCCGCCGCCGCCGCCAAGGACAAGAAGGCCGCCGCCGCTAAGAAGAAGCCGGCACCCAAGAAGGCCGCCGCACCCGCTAAGGCGAAGGGAGGCGCAGCTCCCAAAGCTAAGAAGACAGCGAAGCCGCCAACCAAGAAACCTAAAGCGCCTAAACCCAAGAAGGCCGCGGCTACACCCAAGTCTAAGCCGGCAGCCAAGAAAGCGTCCGCCGCCAAGAAGTAAGCTGCGGTCGCGTTCGCGTTACACCGGCGACGGCGACGACGACGACGACAGCGCCGCGCGCAGAGTCGGCTGACCAGACCACCATCAATACACGCATCATACAACAACAACAACAGCAGCAGCAGCAGCAGCAGCAGCAGCAGCTGATGAGTGATAGTGACAAATGTGCGTGCGCGTCTTACCTACTGCGTGTGTGTTTATGTACTTACATACATAATGTTGTGTTGTTCGTATATAGAATAATACACTGTAGTAGAGAGAGGCGCGCGCGTGCTTTGTGCGTTTGTTTTCATCATCGTCCAACCGCGCGCACGCAGTACGTACGCGTCTATCGTCCTCGGGAAGGAGGGTGCGAAACGCGCTCGACGTGTCTCGAGCTCGTCCGACCGACCAACGATTCATCAGAAGCAGCAAGCAAGCAAGCAAGCAACTGAAGAAACCACGGACGGCGGCACCGAGATGCTTAGCGCGCGTGCATGCGCTCACCACACCAAAAAGCCCTTTTCAGGGCTAACAATACTATCATGAATATCAACAATATTCGTTTCTGTAACACAGACGAGTCAAAACGTTATAAATTAATAATAACATACGCACGCACGCACGCACCTACCTACCTACCTACCTACCTACCTACCTACCTACCTACATACATACATACATATATATACGAGATAACTCTCAAAATATAATATTAACTCTCTAGGTAGGAAATACAAATATAGTTAAATAAATAAATAAATAGATACATAAATACATAGGGTAGTTTAGGTTAGTCTTGTACAAAATAAGTTTGATTATTCAGAAATAAGTGAAAGTGGTTGGTTTTCAACCTACGTTCATAATTTCATATTGCATAGTCATTTCATGAGAGAAAAAATTATATGAACTGTAATAAAATCGTGGCAGTTCATTAAATAATAATCTGCTAAATCTCTACCCACCCCGTATCCATGGTGCAGTGTGTACTAGCGGAGAGCGAGCGCGCGCGCTTGCGCGTTTTGTGAATTAGTTTCGCTTGCTGTGTACCCCTCCCACTGACACAGCTACGCGGCGCGCGTATAAATAAAACGGCAACATAGCCCAACGGGCATTTATAACCAGATTCCTTCGGCGCGCGCACTGTTGTACGCGTGTTTCGTTGTTTTCGTGAGTTGTTATATAAACAAATACTTCAATTATGTCTGGTCGCGGTAAAGGTGGCAAGGTGAAGGGAAAGGCAAAGTCCCGTTCCAACCGTGCTGGTCTCCAGTTCCCTGTGGGTCGTATTCACAGGCTGCTGCGTAACGGAAACTACGCCGAGCGCGTGGGTGCCGGCGCTCCCGTCTACTTGGCCGCCGTGATGGAGTATCTGGCTGCTGAGGTCCTCGAGTTGGCCGGCAACGCCGCGAGAGACAACAAGAAGACCAGGATCATCCCGCGTCATCTTCAATTGGCCATCCGCAACGACGAGGAGTTGAACAAGCTGCTCTCCGGTGTGACGATCGCTCAAGGTGGTGTGCTGCCGAACATCCAGGCCGTGCTACTGCCCAAGAAGACCGAGAAGAAGGCTTAAACGTGGTGCCGCGACGTGTCTGAACGTGGTGCTTCGTGCGAGTGCCCCCGCACGCGTACTTCGATATAATATTTATGCCTAAAACCCATAAATCTATTATGTCGGTTGCGCGATGCTCTCCGCTCGTATGCATTCAAAACAAAAGGCCCTTTTCAGGGCCACAATATGATTCGTCAAATATATAACAGAGACAGTTTCTTTAACGGTGTTGTCGTCAAACAAAAACGTACATACATACATACATACATACATACATAAATCCATCCATCCATCCATCCATCCATCCATCCATCCATCCATCCATCCACCTACCTACCTACCTACCTCACGCACTCGCTTTACTTAATTACTACAAGTTAAAAACCTTACACATAATATTATTGATTGATTGAATTAATGTGAAAATGAGAAAGTTACCGAGTACCTACCTACCTACCTACCTTCCTATTATAGTAGATCAATTATAAATAAATTAGCTAATGGTGGCTTGCCCTCTCCTCATGATGAGCTAATTATGTTATTAGGTGGTACTCATTAGGTGTATTTTACACACGGTATCATTATGAGCAGTACAGTTAATGCTGTCGGTATGTACCTGAGTGAGTAAGTATAACAGAAATTATTTTAGCTACGTTTGTTTACTTATATTTTATTATAAAATAACGTAAAATGTTATTATTACATCTCATTCAAATGCATTACAAAAATAATTTATTTATTACTTACATACTTATAAAATTTTGAATTAGATTAGTCTAGATTAGAGAACGTTGTTTTCTTGAATTTATTTTCTTTAATGACGAACGAACACAAGCGTCGCCCCGCTCCCTTCGCCTCCCTCCCGGGCATCCCCTCTCCCCGCGCTCGATCTACACTCTGGCTTAGGAGCGTTGTGATTGGTCCGCCGCTGCGTCGAATTTCTCACCGCCTGCCGCAACAGCGAGCCGCGAGCGCCCATATAAATACAACTGTTAGTTACGTCTACGTTTTTATACTGCGACTGAACTCCGTTTCGGTAGCACGTGTACTCGAAAAATTTCATAATGCCGCCCAAGACAAGTGGTAAAGCCGCCAAGAAGTCTGGCAAAGCCCAGAAGAACATCTCTAAGACCGACAAGAAGAAGAAGAAGCACAAGAGGAAGGAGAGTTACGCCATCTACATCTACAAGGTGTTGAAGCAGGTGCACCCCGACACCGGTATCTCCAGCAAGGCCATGTCGATCATGAACTCGTTCGTGAACGACATCTTCGAGCGGATCGCCGCCGAAGCTTCCCGTCTCGCCCACTACAACAAGAGATCGACCATCACGTCCAGGGAGGTGCAGACGTCCGTCAGGCTCCTGCTGCCCGGCGAGCTCGCCAAGCACGCCGTCAGTGAAGGCACCAAGGCCGTCACTAAATACACCAGCTCCAAGTGAGCGGTCGGTCGGTAGGCGGCTACCGAGAGCCGCCGCCGATGCTCCGTCTCAACGCCGCCCCGTGTCTGTGTACAGTGTTAAACCCAGTGCGTTTGTTCGTGTCTCTTGTTGACTGTGGTGCGTGTTAATTGTGTTAGTGTCATCGTATTGTGCATACATACACACATAAGTACACCTACCTACCTGTGCTGTGTGTGTGTCATGTATGTGCGTACGAGACGCGCATGATGCACGTGCTACGAGCAAACCACGACAAACGTCTGGACGCGCACGCACACCGTGGGATGGCAGGAGCAAAAACAAAAGGCCCTTTTCAGGGCCACAAATATGTTCATGTGATAAATTCACGTTTCTTTAAATTTGAATACAGTCAAAACGTTACCTACTATATTTACCTATCTGCCTACTGTTACATAGGTACATGCAAAATAAATACATACTCACTCACCTACTACACTTACCGCTTTGACAGTAAGCCTCCTGCGTACGTACACGACTACCTACGTAAGTAAATTTGTGTCATAATAATGACGAATTGAATGAAGACTTGTCAGGCATTATCCTACCTGCCTATCTGTCTATATATCTATACAATTAAGTACTTACTTATTAACTTTACAAATGCATCAACAAATACAACATGCACAGAAAACTTCCCGCGTAAAAGATAGCGTATTGAGACGATGCAACGCAAGTAAGTAAGTAGGTAGGTAGGTAGGTAGGTAGGTAGGTAGGTACATGAGTGAGACTGTTCTGAAGTTCCACAACAACTCATAATAACAACACACACCCTAGTAGTAGGAGAATTTTTAGAATACGAATCGTTAGAATTCTTTTTTTTTTTTTTTTGTTATATATATATATATATATATATATATATATATATATAATATGTCGAATCGTATTCTAAATAATAAAAAAAAAAAAAAAAAATCTCTTACTACACCGTTAGATTGGTGTTATTTTCATAAAAGTGATGCAGTCACATAAGTAGATTTTAAAAATATTAATAATATTGATTACTTTATAAACAATATTTTAGTTAGCTCGTTGTACTATAGAGGGCGCGCCGCGCGCGCGCTCACTCGTTCCCTCCTGTGCCCACCGGGCGCCGCCGTCCGATACGATGCTTCGGTATAAATACTCCGAGCGAGCGCGGATCGGTTTTATTCTCTCTCGTACGTTCGAAGTGTATAGGTGCGCGCGCGTCCGTTGCGTGTGTCTATAGTATTTTCAGTTGATTTTTATTATTTCCCTCTCGTTCCGTGTTTACAATGGCGCGTACTAAGCAGACCGCCCGTAAATCCACCGGTGGTAAGGCCCCGAGGAAACAGCTCGCCACCAAGGCTGCGCGCAAGAGCGCACCGGCCACCGGTGGCGTTAAGAAACCCCATCGCTACAGGCCCGGCACTGTGGCCCTCCGTGAGATTCGTCGCTACCAGAAGAGTACCGAACTGCTGATCCGCAAGCTTCCGTTCCAGCGTCTCGTGCGTGAGATCGCACAGGACTTCAAGACCGATCTCCGTTTCCAGAGCTCCGCTGTTATGGCGCTGCAGGAGGCTAGCGAAGCTTACCTCGTCGGTCTCTTCGAAGACACCAACTTGTGCGCGATTCACGCGAAGCGCGTCACCATCATGCCCAAGGACATCCAGTTGGCGCGCAGGATCAGAGGCGAGCGCGCTTAAACTGCTGGCTGACGTCACACAATACACATCGCCCTACGACACGTTGACTGCCTTCGTGCAGTGCACCGTGTCTGTGGCTGTGGCTGTGCGTTAACATAAAAGGCCCTTTTCAGGGCCACATATGTATCAGATTATTAAATGTTTCTTTATAACAGACGTCATAAAAAAAAAACGTTACTTACCTACCTACCTACCACACACACTATGATATCCACATAAGCAACTAACACCTATATTAAGTACTTATTATATTTTACATAAAATCAGAGAAGTACATAAACTTGCAATAATATGGTATGCCTACCTACTTATACAATAGTCTCTACCAGATGATACCTTACATACTAGGGACACACACTATAATTATTATTATTATTTTTTTTTTTTGTTATAGTTTCATACCTATAAGTACATTAGATATTATTTCAGAATAATTATGGAGGGAATATTCGTAACTATCATAATCATCATTATGTACTATTGTTATGCATTTGATTTACGTACCTAACTATCGATTAAGTAAGTAAGTAAACTACATAGATTTGTACTACTTACTTAATAGTACTTATGTATATTAATATATATAGGAACCTACCTACAATACATAGGTAAATATATTATAGGTATTGGAAGTAAAATTTTGGATAACCTAATACATATTATAAGTTTAGTTTAGTACCTAAGTTCTGTTTTACGAAACAACTGACTAGAGACATCGTCCAACCGACCAACCAACCAGCGACGAGCGTCGACTCGCCTCGTCGCCCCGCGCACCCCCGCTGAGCTCCGCGCACAGTATAAATATAAGACGGTAATACTCAAAAACACACCCACCAGTCGTTCGCTAGCTCGCTCGCGTCGCACCCGTGCTGTTATTATTATCATCGTGATTTTTAAAACCCCACTGTAAAGAAGATGACCGGTCGCGGTAAGGGAGGAAAGGGTCTGGGAAAAGGAGGAGCCAAGCGTCACAGGAAGGTACTTCGTGATAACATCCAAGGTATCACGAAGCCCGCCATCCGTCGTCTGGCTCGCAGAGGCGGCGTGAAGCGTATCTCCGGTCTGATCTACGAAGAGACTCGCGGTGTGCTTAAAGTGTTCCTAGAGAACGTCATTCGCGACGCTGTCACTTACACCGAGCACGCCAAGAGGAAGACCGTCACCGCCATGGACGTCGTCTACGCTCTGAAGCGCCAGGGTCGCACCCTGTACGGTTTCGGCGGTTAAACACCTGCATCTCCCGCGTGTACGGTGTTGCCTGCGCAACCAGCTCTGCATACCGTGGTGGACGTGTGTGTGTTGTGTTCGTTGTGAACATAATCATACCGTTCGACCATGCGTATATAGACGCGCACTTAAAAAAAGGCCCTTTTCAGGGCCGCATATGATTCGATACTATTAAATATGTTTCTTTACTGGAATTGTCTAAAAAACGTACCTACGGTCTCTACATACACATACATACATACATACATACATACATACATACCTACCTACCTATCACCACCACTATACACGAACATACCATTATAAGTACCTACTAACTGTAGACACAAATACATTACTTAGTACTTAGGTTTTAGAGTTTGTCAGGGAGTTACCTCTACGTGAGGGAGGGGGTGAATATGAATGAAGTACTTACTTACTTGAATCAGTTTTATTGTTGGCTTAAAATTGAAATACCACCACTACTACTACTACTACTTATTTACTTACACACACGACATAGTAATGCCCTTGCTTATGTAGGTAAGTACGTAACTACACGGGCTAAGTTGACGTTTGTTCTACGGGTGAAAAGCCCATCGCCGCCCCACTGAGGTGTGTGTATAGGTTATACTGGAATTGAAAAACAAAACATTAGTAGACCATAATATTCAATACTTACGTTGTTTGTTTGTTGTGTAGAACATTTACCTACCTATTCGTTTGATCGCCCCTCGGTGAGAGTACCGTTTGTTTATAATAAAATATGTGGATGTCGTGTTGTTATCAGGTACCTACCTATTATTGCAATTTCGCTCTCGCATCTAATGAGGGTTTTTTTTTTTTTAGTTTTTGTATTATTTATTATTAGCCGTATCACAGGCAGCCTACTAGCCACTAATTGATGTCTGAAGAGAGTACCTATAGAGCCACGCACGGACGACGGGGGACAGCAGGCGCGCCCGCGCCCGAGTACGCGGACGCGGCTGCGACGACGTTCTCTTTGTTGTCTATTAATTACACATTGTTTAGTACGGTTTCTGATGCGATTGTAACAATATGTACACTGTCAACTCGTCGAAGGGCACTCTCGTCTTTTAATATCACTATATTAATAGGTTGCACGTCCTGGACGGAGTCGTCCGTCCTTAGCGGTTCGGCGCTCGCGGTGTTTTACGACGCTTCACTTTTAGGTCGATAATACCTTCGCGAGACTGTGTGATATCGACGGAGTCCTGTTACCACACAAGCTCGATATCCTCCTAGTTGACGCGTCGACGTTTATCGGCACCAACTATCACTTTTATAGAGAAAATAACGTTTTGAACACGACCCGACCTACGCTTCGTACGCAGTCGTCAAAATAAAACACCGCCACCGGCTGAACGACCACCTCACGCTCCCCGAATTCGCACACCCGCATCGTCAACTTCATGAACTATCCGAAACTGTAACACTGCGTCCCACTAAGGGCCGTTAACCATTCCTTTTATTTATTTTATTAGATACGTGTTAGTGAAAACTTTCAAGCGTTCATACGAGAAAACGTTCCGCGACATCGCGGCGCTCGTTACGGTAAAGTTTCGTCGTGCTTAGGCGTACGTATACGAAACTCTTGAAACCTATAAGTGGCGACATCTAAGTCTCTCTCTCTATAGATTTACCTACTCAGTCAGTGTGTTGTTTTAAGTGTGAAGTCCAAGCAATTTTATTAATATAATAAAATGGCAGACACCGCAGTTGCTACAGAGGCTCCCGCGCCCGCTACACCAGCGAAGAAGCAGGCGAGACAGGCCGGCGGCGCCGGTGCCGCGAAGAAACCGAAGGCGAAGCCTACCCATCCCAAAACATCTGAGATGGTCACCAACGCCATCAAGGAGATGAAGGAGCGCAGCGGATCTTCCCTGCAGGCGATCAAGAAGTACATCGCCGCGCAGTACAAGGTCGACGCGGAGAAATTGGCTCCGTTCATCAGGAAATACCTGAAGAGCGCCGTCGAATCTGGGGCACTGATCCAGACCAAGGGCAAGGGTGCCTCCGGTTCCTTCAAGCTCGAGTCGAACCGCGGCCAAGAAACCCGCCGGCGCATCTGGCAAGGCCGCCGGCAAGGCGCCCGCCGCCGCCGCCGCGAAGGCCAAGAAGGCGACCGCCTCTGCGGCCGGCGCCAAGACCAAGAAGGCAGCAGCCGCCGCCGCGGCCGCCTCTGCCGCCTCCGGCTCACCTTCAAAGTCCAAAGCATCGGCCGCCGCCGCCGCCAAGGACAAGAAGGCCGCCGCCGCTAAGAAGAAGCCGGCACCCAAGAAGGCCGCCGCACCCGCTAAGGCGAAGGGAGGCGCAGCTCCCAAAGCTAAGAAGACAGCGAAGCCGCCAACCAAGAAACCTAAAGCGCCTAAACCCAAGAAGGCCGCGGCTACACCCAAGTCTAAGCCGGCAGCCAAGAAAGCGTCCGCCGCCAAGAAGTAAGCTGCGGTCGCGTTCGCGTTACACCGGCGACGGCGACGACGACGACGACAGCGCCGCGCGCAGAGTCGGCTGACCAGACCACCATCAATACACGCATCATACAACAACAACAACAGCAGCAGCAGCAGCAGCAGCAGCAGCAGCTGATGAGTGATAGTGACAAATGTGCGTGCGCGTCTTACCTACTGCGTGTGTGTTTATGTACTTACATACATAATGTTGTGTTGTTCGTATATAGAATAATACACTGTAGTAGAGAGAGGCGCGCGCGTGCTTTGTGCGTTTGTTTTCATCATCGTCCAACCGCGCGCACGCAGTACGTACGCGTCTATCGTCCTCGGGAAGGAGGGTGCGAAACGCGCTCGACGTGTCTCGAGCTCGTCCGACCGACCAACGATTCATCAGAAGCAGCAAGCAAGCAAGCAAGCAACTGAAGAAACCACGGACGGCGGCACCGAGATGCTTAGCGCGCGTGCATGCGCTCACCACACCAAAAAGCCCTTTTCAGGGCTAACAATACTATCATGAATATCAACAATATTCGTTTCTGTAACACAGACGAGTCAAAACGTTATAAATTAATAATAACATACGCACGCACGCACGCACCTACCTACCTACCTACCTACCTACCTACCTACCTACCTACATACATACATACATATATATACGAGATAACTCTCAAAATATAATATTAACTCTCTAGGTAGGAAATACAAATATAGTTAAATAAATAAATAAATAGATACATAAATACATAGGGTAGTTTAGGTTAGTCTTGTACAAAATAAGTTTGATTATTCAGAAATAAGTGAAAGTGGTTGGTTTTCAACCTACGTTCATAATTTCATATTGCATAGTCATTTCATGAGAGAAAAAATTATATGAACTGTAATAAAATCGTGGCAGTTCATTAAATAATAATCTGCTAAATCTCTACCCACCCCGTATCCATGGTGCAGTGTGTACTAGCGGAGAGCGAGCGCGCGCGCTTGCGCGTTTTGTGAATTAGTTTCGCTTGCTGTGTACCCCTCCCACTGACACAGCTACGCGGCGCGCGTATAAATAAAACGGCAACATAGCCCAACGGGCATTTATAACCAGATTCCTTCGGCGCGCGCACTGTTGTACGCGTGTTTCGTTGTTTTCGTGAGTTGTTATATAAACAAATACTTCAATTATGTCTGGTCGCGGTAAAGGTGGCAAGGTGAAGGGAAAGGCAAAGTCCCGTTCCAACCGTGCTGGTCTCCAGTTCCCTGTGGGTCGTATTCACAGGCTGCTGCGTAACGGAAACTACGCCGAGCGCGTGGGTGCCGGCGCTCCCGTCTACTTGGCCGCCGTGATGGAGTATCTGGCTGCTGAGGTCCTCGAGTTGGCCGGCAACGCCGCGAGAGACAACAAGAAGACCAGGATCATCCCGCGTCATCTTCAATTGGCCATCCGCAACGACGAGGAGTTGAACAAGCTGCTCTCCGGTGTGACGATCGCTCAAGGTGGTGTGCTGCCGAACATCCAGGCCGTGCTACTGCCCAAGAAGACCGAGAAGAAGGCTTAAACGTGGTGCCGCGACGTGTCTGAACGTGGTGCTTCGTGCGAGTGCCCCCGCACGCGTACTTCGATATAATATTTATGCCTAAAACCCATAAATCTATTATGTCGGTTGCGCGATGCTCTCCGCTCGTATGCATTCAAAACAAAAGGCCCTTTTCAGGGCCACAATATGATTCGTCAAATATATAACAGAGACAGTTTCTTTAACGGTGTTGTCGTCAAACAAAAACGTACATACATACATACATACATACATACATAAATCCATCCATCCATCCATCCATCCATCCATCCATCCATCCATCCATCCACCTACCTACCTACCTACCTCACGCACTCGCTTTACTTAATTACTACAAGTTAAAAACCTTACACATAATATTATTGATTGATTGAATTAATGTGAAAATGAGAAAGTTACCGAGTACCTACCTACCTACCTACCTTCCTATTATAGTAGATCAATTATAAATAAATTAGCTAATGGTGGCTTGCCCTCTCCTCATGATGAGCTAATTATGTTATTAGGTGGTACTCATTAGGTGTATTTTACACACGGTATCATTATGAGCAGTACAGTTAATGCTGTCGGTATGTACCTGAGTGAGTAAGTATAACAGAAATTATTTTAGCTACGTTTGTTTACTTATATTTTATTATAAAATAACGTAAAATGTTATTATTACATCTCATTCAAATGCATTACAAAAATAATTTATTTATTACTTACATACTTATAAAATTTTGAATTAGATTAGTCTAGATTAGAGAACGTTGTTTTCTTGAATTTATTTTCTTTAATGACGAACGAACACAAGCGTCGCCCCGCTCCCTTCGCCTCCCTCCCGGGCATCCCCTCTCCCCGCGCTCGATCTACACTCTGGCTTAGGAGCGTTGTGATTGGTCCGCCGCTGCGTCGAATTTCTCACCGCCTGCCGCAACAGCGAGCCGCGAGCGCCCATATAAATACAACTGTTAGTTACGTCTACGTTTTTATACTGCGACTGAACTCCGTTTCGGTAGCACGTGTACTCGAAAAATTTCATAATGCCGCCCAAGACAAGTGGTAAAGCCGCCAAGAAGTCTGGCAAAGCCCAGAAGAACATCTCTAAGACCGACAAGAAGAAGAAGAAGCACAAGAGGAAGGAGAGTTACGCCATCTACATCTACAAGGTGTTGAAGCAGGTGCACCCCGACACCGGTATCTCCAGCAAGGCCATGTCGATCATGAACTCGTTCGTGAACGACATCTTCGAGCGGATCGCCGCCGAAGCTTCCCGTCTCGCCCACTACAACAAGAGATCGACCATCACGTCCAGGGAGGTGCAGACGTCCGTCAGGCTCCTGCTGCCCGGCGAGCTCGCCAAGCACGCCGTCAGTGAAGGCACCAAGGCCGTCACTAAATACACCAGCTCCAAGTGAGCGGTCGGTCGGTAGGCGGCTACCGAGAGCCGCCGCCGATGCTCCGTCTCAACGCCGCCCCGTGTCTGTGTACAGTGTTAAACCCAGTGCGTTTGTTCGTGTCTCTTGTTGACTGTGGTGCGTGTTAATTGTGTTAGTGTCATCGTATTGTGCATACATACACACATAAGTACACCTACCTACCTGTGCTGTGTGTGTGTCATGTATGTGCGTACGAGACGCGCATGATGCACGTGCTACGAGCAAACCACGACAAACGTCTGGACGCGCACGCACACCGTGGGATGGCAGGAGCAAAAACAAAAGGCCCTTTTCAGGGCCACAAATATGTTCATGTGATAAATTCACGTTTCTTTAAATTTGAATACAGTCAAAACGTTACCTACTATATTTACCTATCTGCCTACTGTTACATAGGTACATGCAAAATAAATACATACTCACTCACCTACTACACTTACCGCTTTGACAGTAAGCCTCCTGCGTACGTACACGACTACCTACGTAAGTAAATTTGTGTCATAATAATGACGAATTGAATGAAGACTTGTCAGGCATTATCCTACCTGCCTATCTGTCTATATATCTATACAATTAAGTACTTACTTATTAACTTTACAAATGCATCAACAAATACAACATGCACAGAAAACTTCCCGCGTAAAAGATAGCGTATTGAGACGATGCAACGCAAGTAAGTAAGTAGGTAGGTAGGTAGGTAGGTAGGTAGGTAGGTACATGAGTGAGACTGTTCTGAAGTTCCACAACAACTCATAATAACAACACACACCCTAGTAGTAGGAGAATTTTTAGAATACGAATCGTTAGAATTCTTTTTTTTTTTTTTTTGTTATATATATATATATATATATATATATATATATATATATATATATATGTCGAATCGTATTCTAAATAATAAAAAAAAAAAAAAAAAATCTCTTACTACACCGTTAGATTGGTGTTATTTTCATAAAAGTGATGCAGTCACATAAGTAGATTTTAAAAATATTAATAATATTGATTACTTTATAAACAATATTTTAGTTAGCTCGTTGTACTATAGAGGGCGCGCCGCGCGCGCGCTCACTCGTTCCCTCCTGTGCCCACCGGGCGCCGCCGTCCGATACGATGCTTCGGTATAAATACTCCGAGCGAGCGCGGATCGGTTTCCCCCCCGACCTCAACTACTCCTGCTTGTGATCCCTTCAATGTGATCACAAGCACATTTCTAACATTCGTTACCCCCCGCGCCAAGAAAATGGCAAGCGAAATCATCGCTGCCAGAAACTCCGGCGACCTCTTTCAAATTCAGGCTATTTACAACGCCTACCCCGAAATTACCCAGGCACTCACGGCCTTTATAACCAAACCTAATAACAACAATGGATAGAGGACTCATCGCCAGAACCAAACCCCGATCCCTTAGGTTAGCCTACTTCAATGCCAATGGCATTCAAGGTCAAAGAGATGAGATCGCCACCTTCCTCCGCGACCATCAAATAGACATCTTCCTCGTTCAAGAGACCTTCCTCAAGCCTAGCCACCGTAACCCTTCAGTTGCAAACTATCGTATGGTTCGTAACGACAGGTCGCGGTGTCACAAAGGCGGCTCACTAATCTTTTATAAAAAGGAACTGCACTGCATCCCACTGGACCCTCCTCCTCTTTCACGACTTGAAGTGTCCATCTGTCGGCTAGGCATGTCAGGCCATCAACCGATCACCCTAGTTTCGGTATACCTCCCTCCGCAAAACTCTGCAGACGACCCCCAACCTTTGACAAACGACCTCTCCATCCTTCTTGGCTTGAGTGACTCCGTCATTATAGCGGGGGATCTCAACGCTAAACACCCTGCGTGGAATAGCACCAGGATCTCTACCAGAGGCAAACTCCTGTTTGACCTCTCCCCCACTCTAAACTTTGATGTCATTGGACCAATGACTCCCACTCACTTTCCACACGACCCAAACCACACTCCCGACGTCCTCGACGTAACACTTCTAAAAAATGTCAACCTACGGTTAGTCACTATAGAAGTGGTACAAGAGCTCTCCTCTGACCACCGACCAGTCATCATTCATATGGCCCCCCGCCTGGGTCTCCCTGATCCCAACCAACCCGCCCAGACAAAAGTGGTAACGGACTGGAGGAAAGTAAGCGAGTGCCTGAAATCCACCACATCCCCCCACTTAGACACCATCCCCGGCCAGTTCAACTCTATCGCGGACACGACGGCTGCGATTGACTCGCTCACGGAACACGTACAGTCGGTCTTGAACGACTGTTCCAGGGAGATTCCATTGGTGGATGACCATCAATGGAATTTACCTGCTGACTTGCGTGAACTGCTGAACGAAAAGAACGCGGCTGTCCGTGCATACAGTAGCTTTCCCTGCGACGCGAACAAAGCTCATATGCGTTACTTACAGAGATCTGTAAGAACTCGCATATCGGAGTGGCGTGAAATCAAATGGGATAAGACACTGAGCGATCTCGAACCCACTCACCAGGCTTTCTGGGAACTTCAAAAGAGATTCAGATCTCGAGACACAACCTCCATGCCTCCACTGGTCCGCCCTGACAAATCCATCGCCTTCGATGACATAGAAAAGGCTGAATGCCTGGCTGACAGCCTCGAAGCCCAATGCACACCCAGCTCCCAACCAGTAGACCAAGCCCACCTCGCGGAGGTCGAAGCGGAGGTTGAACGTAGAGCCTCCCTCCCACCCGTCGAAGACCCTGACAATCCTCTGCCCCCCGTCACTCCTGACGAGGTGCAGGATATAATCAAAGGTCTCAAACCTAAAAAAGCACCCGGCTCAGACGGAATCACCAATAGAGTGATCCAGCTATTCCCTGCCCAACTAATAATGCTACTGGTCACCATCTTCAACGGTGCCATGAGCAATAATATTTTCCCACAAACGTGGAAACAAGCCACCGTTATCGGCATCCCTAAGCCCGGCAAGCCCAAAACGGAACCTTCGAGTTACCGCCCCATCAGTTTGCTCAATGTCCTCGGTAAGGTTTACGAGAGGCTTATTTATAAGCGTCTCAGAGACTATGCTGAAACAAAGGGCCTTATCCCCAACGAGCAATTTGGTTTTCGAACCCAACACTCCTGCGTACAGCAAGTCCACCGTATCACCGAACATATACACGCGGGATTCCAACGCAGTTATATGACAGGTGTGATTTACTTCGACATAGCGAAGGCCTTTGACAAAGTCTGGCATAATGGCTTAATATACAAGCTATACCAACTCGGTGTGCCCGACCGTCTCGTGCTCATCCTACGAGACTTTCTGTCAAACCGCACATTCCGCTACAAAGTGGAAGGAGCGCTATCCTCCCCACACCCCATCCGAGCAGGAGTCCCCCAGGGCTCTGTACTTGCCCCACTCATTTTCACGCTGTTCACTAGCGATATCCCCACAAACAAAAAGGCTCAGTTGGCACTGTTCGCAGACGATACTGCCATTTTTTACTCCGGCCGCAGCCTAGTCCAGATATCTCTCACTCTCCAAACCGCAGTCAACAAACTCGCTGCTTGGTTTAGGAAGTGGAGAATAGAAGTCAACCCTGACAAGAGTCAAGCGGTTCTCTACTCCAGACCGCGACGCAACCCCATACCCCCCCGACCTATCTCCATGTTCGGCAAGCCGATCCCTTGGGAAAAGCGAGCCAAATACCTAGGAGTCATACTCGACAGGCATCTCTCCTTCGCAGAGCATATAAAAACGGTCCGCTCGCGCGCCGCTTTCGCTCTAGGCAGACTTCACTCCGTTCTCAATGCACGCAGCAAATTGTCACTAAAGTGCAAATTGCGCATTTATACAGCGTGCATTCGTCCAATAATGACATATGCCTGTGTAGTCTTCGCACACGCAAAGCCCCACCACCTCCATAGGATGCAGGCCCTTCAAAACCGTTTCCTCCGAAAGGCTACGGGATCCCCCTGGTTCGTCCGAAATGAGATCCTCCATGTTGACCTCAAAATCCCCACTATCCAACAATTCATGAAACGCCTTTCCAAGCGTTTCTTTGATACCGCCGCCAAGCATCGCAACCCCCTGGTTGTCGAGGCCGCCAGGTATACTCCCTCCCAAATCAGCAAACGTCGCCGTCCAAGGCATGTTCTCTTAGACCCTGACGACTCCATCACCCTCCTCCAGGAGAGTAACAAGGCAACTAGTACAGTACACAAAAACAAAAAACCGACATTCCGACCTCGCCGACGAGGTCCCTCGCGACGTCCCCAATTAAATACCCCACCCCGACCCTTGCTCGATGAAGTGCCAGCACGCGCCGCAGCTGAGCCTGTAGCTTTAAACTCCCGACTGTGACCTCTGAGTTTGTTTCGGCATTTCTTCTCAGAGCAGTCAGATAGGAAATGCCGGCCCCATCAAGCTTAAATAATAAAAATCTGATCCAGCCTGTCCCATCTTGCTGCCCTCTCCAGCGACGCCCTAAGCCGAGGTTCGTACCCCACAGGGGGTGCCCTTAGCGTGTAGTCGCTTAATATAGTAGATATTCGCCCTGGCTGGAGGCTTTGAGTTTTCTTAAGGCAACCACAGGATAGTCCGGTTAAGTAGTCACGACCTCTCAAGGTCAACTACGAGATGCCATTTCAAAAAAAAAAAAAAAAAAAAACGGATCGGTTTTATTCTCTCTCGTACGTTCGAAGTGTATAGGTGCGCGCGCGTCCGTTGCGTGTGTCTATAGTATTTTCAGTTGATTTTTATTATTTCCCTCTCGTTCCGTGTTTACAATGGCGCGTACTAAGCAGACCGCCCGTAAATCCACCGGTGGTAAGGCCCCGAGGAAACAGCTCGCCACCAAGGCTGCGCGCAAGAGCGCACCGGCCACCGGTGGCGTTAAGAAACCCCATCGCTACAGGCCCGGCACTGTGGCCCTCCGTGAGATTCGTCGCTACCAGAAGAGTACCGAACTGCTGATCCGCAAGCTTCCGTTCCAGCGTCTCGTGCGTGAGATCGCACAGGACTTCAAGACCGATCTCCGTTTCCAGAGCTCCGCTGTTATGGCGCTGCAGGAGGCTAGCGAAGCTTACCTCGTCGGTCTCTTCGAAGACACCAACTTGTGCGCGATTCACGCGAAGCGCGTCACCATCATGCCCAAGGACATCCAGTTGGCGCGCAGGATCAGAGGCGAGCGCGCTTAAACTGCTGGCTGACGTCACACAATACACATCGCCCTACGACACGTTGACTGCCTTCGTGCAGTGCACCGTGTCTGTGGCTGTGGCTGTGCGTTAACATAAAAGGCCCTTTTCAGGGCCACATATGTATCAGATTATTAAATGTTTCTTTATAACAGACGTCATAAAAAAAAAACGTTACTTACCTACCTACCTACCACACACACTATGATATCCACATAAGCAACTAACACCTATATTAAGTACTTATTATATTTTACATAAAATCAGAGAAGTACATAAACTTGCAATAATATGGTATGCCTACCTACTTATACAATAGTCTCTACCAGATGATACCTTACATACTAGGGACACACACTATAATTATTATTATTATTTTTTTTTTTTGTTATAGTTTCATACCTATAAGTACATTAGATATTATTTCAGAATAATTATGGAGGGAATATTCGTAACTATCATAATCATCATTATGTACTATTGTTATGCATTTGATTTACGTACCTAACTATCGATTAAGTAAGTAAGTAAACTACATAGATTTGTACTACTTACTTAATAGTACTTATGTATATTAATATATATAGGAACCTACCTACAATACATAGGTAAATATATTATAGGTATTGGAAGTAAAATTTTGGATAACCTAATACATATTATAAGTTTAGTTTAGTACCTAAGTTCTGTTTTACGAAACAACTGACTAGAGACATCGTCCAACCGACCAACCAACCAGCGACGAGCGTCGACTCGCCTCGTCGCCCCGCGCACCCCCGCTGAGCTCCGCGCACAGTATAAATATAAGACGGTAATACTCAAAAACACACCCACCAGTCGTTCGCTAGCTCGCTCGCGTCGCACCCGTGCTGTTATTATTATCATCGTGATTTTTAAAACCCCACTGTAAAGAAGATGACCGGTCGCGGTAAGGGAGGAAAGGGTCTGGGAAAAGGAGGAGCCAAGCGTCACAGGAAGGTACTTCGTGATAACATCCAAGGTATCACGAAGCCCGCCATCCGTCGTCTGGCTCGCAGAGGCGGCGTGAAGCGTATCTCCGGTCTGATCTACGAAGAGACTCGCGGTGTGCTTAAAGTGTTCCTAGAGAACGTCATTCGCGACGCTGTCACTTACACCGAGCACGCCAAGAGGAAGACCGTCACCGCCATGGACGTCGTCTACGCTCTGAAGCGCCAGGGTCGCACCCTGTACGGTTTCGGCGGTTAAACACCTGCATCTCCCGCGTGTACGGTGTTGCCTGCGCAACCAGCTCTGCATACCGTGGTGGACGTGTGTGTGTTGTGTTCGTTGTGAACATAATCATACCGTTCGACCATGCGTATATAGACGCGCACTTAAAAAAAGGCCCTTTTCAGGGCCGCATATGATTCGATACTATTAAATATGTTTCTTTACTGGAATTGTCTAAAAAACGTACCTACGGTCTCTACATACACATACATACATACATACATACATACATACATACCTACCTACCTATCACCACCACTATACACGAACATACCATTATAAGTACCTACTAACTGTAGACACAAATACATTACTTAGTACTTAGGTTTTAGAGTTTGTCAGGGAGTTACCTCTACGTGAGGGAGGGGGTGAATATGAATGAAGTACTTACTTACTTGAATCAGTTTTATTGTTGGCTTAAAATTGAAATACCACCACTACTACTACTACTACTTATTTACTTACACACACGACATAGTAATGCCCTTGCTTATGTAGGTAAGTACGTAACTACACGGGCTAAGTTGACGTTTGTTCTACGGGTGAAAAGCCCATCGCCGCCCCACTGAGGTGTGTGTATAGGTTATACTGGAATTGAAAAACAAAACATTAGTAGACCATAATATTCAATACTTACGTTGTTTGTTTGTTGTGTAGAACATTTACCTACCTATTCGTTTGATCGCCCCTCGGTGAGAGTACCGTTTGTTTATAATAAAATATGTGGATGTCGTGTTGTTATCAGGTACCTACCTATTATTGCAATTTCGCTCTCGCATCTAATGAGGGTTTTTTTTTTTTTAGTTTTTGTATTATTTATTATTAGCCGTATCACAGGCAGCCTACTAGCCACTAATTGATGTCTGAAGAGAGTACCTATAGAGCCACGCACGGACGACGGGGGACAGCAGGCGCGCCCGCGCCCGAGTACGCGGACGCGGCTGCGACGACGTTCTCTTTGTTGTCTATTAATTACACATTGTTTAGTACGGTTTCTGATGCGATTGTAACAATATGTACACTGTCAACTCGTCGAAGGGCACTCTCGTCTTTTAATATCACTATATTAATAGGTTGCACGTCCTGGACGGAGTCGTCCGTCCTTAGCGGTTCGGCGCTCGCGGTGTTTTACGACGCTTCACTTTTAGGTCGATAATACCTTCGCGAGACTGTGTGATATCGACGGAGTCCTGTTACCACACAAGCTCGATATCCTCCTAGTTGACGCGTCGACGTTTATCGGCACCAACTATCACTTTTATAGAGAAAATAACGTTTTGAACACGACCCGACCTACGCTTCGTACGCAGTCGTCAAAATAAAACACCGCCACCGGCTGAACGACCACCTCACGCTCCCCGAATTCGCACACCCGCATCGTCAACTTCATGAACTATCCGAAACTGTAACACTGCGTCCCACTAAGGGCCGTTAACCATTCCTTTTATTTATTTTATTAGATACGTGTTAGTGAAAACTTTCAAGCGTTCATACGAGAAAACGTTCCGCGACATCGCGGCGCTCGTTACGGTAAAGTTTCGTCGTGCTTAGGCGTACGTATACGAAACTCTTGAAACCTATAAGTGGCGACATCTAAGTCTCTCTCTCTATAGATTTACCTACTCAGTCAGTGTGTTGTTTTAAGTGTGAAGTCCAAGCAATTTTATTAATATAATAAAATGGCAGACACCGCAGTTGCTACAGAGGCTCCCGCGCCCGCTACACCAGCGAAGAAGCAGGCGAGACAGGCCGGCGGCGCCGGTGCCGCGAAGAAACCGAAGGCGAAGCCTACCCATCCCAAAACATCTGAGATGGTCACCAACGCCATCAAGGAGATGAAGGAGCGCAGCGGATCTTCCCTGCAGGCGATCAAGAAGTACATCGCCGCGCAGTACAAGGTCGACGCGGAGAAATTGGCTCCGTTCATCAGGAAATACCTGAAGAGCGCCGTCGAATCTGGGGCACTGATCCAGACCAAGGGCAAGGGTGCCTCCGGTTCCTTCAAGCTCGAGTCGAAATCGTCCGCGGCCAAGAAACCCGCCGGCGCATCTGGCAAGGCCGCCGGCAAGGCGCCCGCCGCCGCCGCCGCGAAGGCCAAGAAGGCGACCGCCTCTGCGGCCGGCGCCAAGACCAAGAAGGCAGCAGCCGCCGCCGCGGCCGCCTCTGCCGCCTCCGGCTCACCTTCAAAGTCCAAAGCATCGGCCGCCGCCGCCGCCAAGGACAAGAAGGCCGCCGCCGCTAAGAAGAAGCCGGCACCCAAGAAGGCCGCCGCACCCGCTAAGGCGAAGGGAGGCGCAGCTCCCAAAGCTAAGAAGACAGCGAAGCCGCCAACCAAGAAACCTAAAGCGCCTAAACCCAAGAAGGCCGCGGCTACACCCAAGTCTAAGCCGGCAGCCAAGAAAGCGTCCGCCGCCAAGAAGTAAGCTGCGGTCGCGTTCGCGTTACACCGGCGACGGCGACGACGACGACGACAGCGCCGCGCGCAGAGTCGGCTGACCAGACCACCATCAATACACGCATCATACAACAACAACAACAGCAGCAGCAGCAGCAGCAGCAGCAGCAGCTGATGAGTGATAGTGACAAATGTGCGTGCGCGTCTTACCTACTGCGTGTGTGTTTATGTACTTACATACATAATGTTGTGTTGTTCGTATATAGAATAATACACTGTAGTAGAGAGAGGCGCGCGCGTGCTTTGTGCGTTTGTTTTCATCATCGTCCAACCGCGCGCACGCAGTACGTACGCGTCTATCGTCCTCGGGAAGGAGGGTGCGAAACGCGCTCGACGTGTCTCGAGCTCGTCCGACCGACCAACGATTCATCAGAAGCAGCAAGCAAGCAAGCAAGCAACTGAAGAAACCACGGACGGCGGCACCGAGATGCTTAGCGCGCGTGCATGCGCTCACCACACCAAAAAGCCCTTTTCAGGGCTAACAATACTATCATGAATATCAACAATATTCGTTTCTGTAACACAGACGAGTCAAAACGTTATAAATTAATAATAACATACGCACGCACGCACGCACCTACCTACCTACCTACCTACCTACCTACCTACCTACCTACATACATACATACATATATATACGAGATAACTCTCAAAATATAATATTAACTCTCTAGGTAGGAAATACAAATATAGTTAAATAAATAAATAAATAGATACATAAATACATAGGGTAGTTTAGGTTAGTCTTGTACAAAATAAGTTTGATTATTCAGAAATAAGTGAAAGTGGTTGGTTTTCAACCTACGTTCATAATTTCATATTGCATAGTCATTTCATGAGAGAAAAAATTATATGAACTGTAATAAAATCGTGGCAGTTCATTAAATAATAATCTGCTAAATCTCTACCCACCCCGTATCCATGGTGCAGTGTGTACTAGCGGAGAGCGAGCGCGCGCGCTTGCGCGTTTTGTGAATTAGTTTCGCTTGCTGTGTACCCCTCCCACTGACACAGCTACGCGGCGCGCGTATAAATAAAACGGCAACATAGCCCAACGGGCATTTATAACCAGATTCCTTCGGCGCGCGCACTGTTGTACGCGTGTTTCGTTGTTTTCGTGAGTTGTTATATAAACAAATACTTCAATTATGTCTGGTCGCGGTAAAGGTGGCAAGGTGAAGGGAAAGGCAAAGTCCCGTTCCAACCGTGCTGGTCTCCAGTTCCCTGTGGGTCGTATTCACAGGCTGCTGCGTAACGGAAACTACGCCGAGCGCGTGGGTGCCGGCGCTCCCGTCTACTTGGCCGCCGTGATGGAGTATCTGGCTGCTGAGGTCCTCGAGTTGGCCGGCAACGCCGCGAGAGACAACAAGAAGACCAGGATCATCCCGCGTCATCTTCAATTGGCCATCCGCAACGACGAGGAGTTGAACAAGCTGCTCTCCGGTGTGACGATCGCTCAAGGTGGTGTGCTGCCGAACATCCAGGCCGTGCTACTGCCCAAGAAGACCGAGAAGAAGGCTTAAACGTGGTGCCGCGACGTGTCTGAACGTGGTGCTTCGTGCGAGTGCCCCCGCACGCGTACTTCGATATAATATTTATGCCTAAAACCCATAAATCTATTATGTCGGTTGCGCGATGCTCTCCGCTCGTATGCATTCAAAACAAAAGGCCCTTTTCAGGGCCACAATATGATTCGTCAAATATATAACAGAGACAGTTTCTTTAACGGTGTTGTCGTCAAACAAAAACGTACATACATACATACATACATACATACATAAATCCATCCATCCATCCATCCATCCATCCATCCATCCATCCATCCATCCACCTACCTACCTACCTACCTCACGCACTCGCTTTACTTAATTACTACAAGTTAAAAACCTTACACATAATATTATTGATTGATTGAATTAATGTGAAAATGAGAAAGTTACCGAGTACCTACCTACCTACCTACCTTCCTATTATAGTAGATCAATTATAAATAAATTAGCTAATGGTGGCTTGCCCTCTCCTCATGATGAGCTAATTATGTTATTAGGTGGTACTCATTAGGTGTATTTTACACACGGTATCATTATGAGCAGTACAGTTAATGCTGTCGGTATGTACCTGAGTGAGTAAGTATAACAGAAATTATTTTAGCTACGTTTGTTTACTTATATTTTATTATAAAATAACGTAAAATGTTATTATTACATCTCATTCAAATGCATTACAAAAATAATTTATTTATTACTTACATACTTATAAAATTTTGAATTAGATTAGTCTAGATTAGAGAACGTTGTTTTCTTGAATTTATTTTCTTTAATGACGAACGAACACAAGCGTCGCCCCGCTCCCTTCGCCTCCCTCCCGGGCATCCCCTCTCCCCGCGCTCGATCTACACTCTGGCTTAGGAGCGTTGTGATTGGTCCGCCGCTGCGTCGAATTTCTCACCGCCTGCCGCAACAGCGAGCCGCGAGCGCCCATATAAATACAACTGTTAGTTACGTCTACGTTTTTATACTGCGACTGAACTCCGTTTCGGTAGCACGTGTACTCGAAAAATTTCATAATGCCGCCCAAGACAAGTGGTAAAGCCGCCAAGAAGTCTGGCAAAGCCCAGAAGAACATCTCTAAGACCGACAAGAAGAAGAAGAAGCACAAGAGGAAGGAGAGTTACGCCATCTACATCTACAAGGTGTTGAAGCAGGTGCACCCCGACACCGGTATCTCCAGCAAGGCCATGTCGATCATGAACTCGTTCGTGAACGACATCTTCGAGCGGATCGCCGCCGAAGCTTCCCGTCTCGCCCACTACAACAAGAGATCGACCATCACGTCCAGGGAGGTGCAGACGTCCGTCAGGCTCCTGCTGCCCGGCGAGCTCGCCAAGCACGCCGTCAGTGAAGGCACCAAGGCCGTCACTAAATACACCAGCTCCAAGTGAGCGGTCGGTCGGTAGGCGGCTACCGAGAGCCGCCGCCGATGCTCCGTCTCAACGCCGCCCCGTGTCTGTGTACAGTGTTAAACCCAGTGCGTTTGTTCGTGTCTCTTGTTGACTGTGGTGCGTGTTAATTGTGTTAGTGTCATCGTATTGTGCATACATACACACATAAGTACACCTACCTACCTGTGCTGTGTGTGTGTCATGTATGTGCGTACGAGACGCGCATGATGCACGTGCTACGAGCAAACCACGACAAACGTCTGGACGCGCACGCACACCGTGGGATGGCAGGAGCAAAAACAAAAGGCCCTTTTCAGGGCCACAAATATGTTCATGTGATAAATTCACGTTTCTTTAAATTTGAATACAGTCAAAACGTTACCTACTATATTTACCTATCTGCCTACTGTTACATAGGTACATGCAAAATAAATACATACTCACTCACCTACTACACTTACCGCTTTGACAGTAAGCCTCCTGCGTACGTACACGACTACCTACGTAAGTAAATTTGTGTCATAATAATGACGAATTGAATGAAGACTTGTCAGGCATTATCCTACCTGCCTATCTGTCTATATATCTATACAATTAAGTACTTACTTATTAACTTTACAAATGCATCAACAAATACAACATGCACAGAAAACTTCCCGCGTAAAAGATAGCGTATTGAGACGATGCAACGCAAGTAAGTAAGTAGGTAGGTAGGTAGGTAGGTAGGTAGGTAGGTACATGAGTGAGACTGTTCTGAAGTTCCACAACAACTCATAATAACAACACACACCCTAGTAGTAGGAGAATTTTTAGAATACGAATCGTTAGAATTCTTTTTTTTTTTTTTTTGTTATATATATATATATATATATATATATATATATATATAATATGTCGAATCGTATTCTAAATAATAAAAAAAAAAAAAAAAAATCTCTTACTACACCGTTAGATTGGTGTTATTTTCATAAAAGTGATGCAGTCACATAAGTAGATTTTAAAAATATTAATAATATTGATTACTTTATAAACAATATTTTAGTTAGCTCGTTGTACTATAGAGGGCGCGCCGCGCGCGCGCTCACTCGTTCCCTCCTGTGCCCACCGGGCGCCGCCGTCCGATACGATGCTTCGGTATAAATACTCCGAGCGAGCGCGGATCGGTTTTATTCTCTCTCGTACGTTCGAAGTGTATAGGTGCGCGCGCGTCCGTTGCGTGTGTCTATAGTATTTTCAGTTGATTTTTATTATTTCCCTCTCGTTCCGTGTTTACAATGGCGCGTACTAAGCAGACCGCCCGTAAATCCACCGGTGGTAAGGCCCCGAGGAAACAGCTCGCCACCAAGGCTGCGCGCAAGAGCGCACCGGCCACCGGTGGCGTTAAGAAACCCCATCGCTACAGGCCCGGCACTGTGGCCCTCCGTGAGATTCGTCGCTACCAGAAGAGTACCGAACTGCTGATCCGCAAGCTTCCGTTCCAGCGTCTCGTGCGTGAGATCGCACAGGACTTCAAGACCGATCTCCGTTTCCAGAGCTCCGCTGTTATGGCGCTGCAGGAGGCTAGCGAAGCTTACCTCGTCGGTCTCTTCGAAGACACCAACTTGTGCGCGATTCACGCGAAGCGCGTCACCATCATGCCCAAGGACATCCAGTTGGCGCGCAGGATCAGAGGCGAGCGCGCTTAAACTGCTGGCTGACGTCACACAATACACATCGCCCTACGACACGTTGACTGCCTTCGTGCAGTGCACCGTGTCTGTGGCTGTGGCTGTGCGTTAACATAAAAGGCCCTTTTCAGGGCCACATATGTATCAGATTATTAAATGTTTCTTTATAACAGACGTCATAAAAAAAAAACGTTACTTACCTACCTACCTACCACACACACTATGATATCCACATAAGCAACTAACACCTATATTAAGTACTTATTATATTTTACATAAAATCAGAGAAGTACATAAACTTGCAATAATATGGTATGCCTACCTACTTATACAATAGTCTCTACCAGATGATACCTTACATACTAGGGACACACACTATAATTATTATTATTATTTTTTTTTTTTGTTATAGTTTCATACCTATAAGTACATTAGATATTATTTCAGAATAATTATGGAGGGAATATTCGTAACTATCATAATCATCATTATGTACTATTGTTATGCATTTGATTTACGTACCTAACTATCGATTAAGTAAGTAAGTAAACTACATAGATTTGTACTACTTACTTAATAGTACTTATGTATATTAATATATATAGGAACCTACCTACAATACATAGGTAAATATATTATAGGTATTGGAAGTAAAATTTTGGATAACCTAATACATATTATAAGTTTAGTTTAGTACCTAAGTTCTGTTTTACGAAACAACTGACTAGAGACATCGTCCAACCGACCAACCAACCAGCGACGAGCGTCGACTCGCCTCGTCGCCCCGCGCACCCCCGCTGAGCTCCGCGCACAGTATAAATATAAGACGGTAATACTCAAAAACACACCCACCAGTCGTTCGCTAGCTCGCTCGCGTCGCACCCGTGCTGTTATTATTATCATCGTGATTTTTAAAACCCCACTGTAAAGAAGATGACCGGTCGCGGTAAGGGAGGAAAGGGTCTGGGAAAAGGAGGAGCCAAGCGTCACAGGAAGGTACTTCGTGATAACATCCAAGGTATCACGAAGCCCGCCATCCGTCGTCTGGCTCGCAGAGGCGGCGTGAAGCGTATCTCCGGTCTGATCTACGAAGAGACTCGCGGTGTGCTTAAAGTGTTCCTAGAGAACGTCATTCGCGACGCTGTCACTTACACCGAGCACGCCAAGAGGAAGACCGTCACCGCCATGGACGTCGTCTACGCTCTGAAGCGCCAGGGTCGCACCCTGTACGGTTTCGGCGGTTAAACACCTGCATCTCCCGCGTGTACGGTGTTGCCTGCGCAACCAGCTCTGCATACCGTGGTGGACGTGTGTGTGTTGTGTTCGTTGTGAACATAATCATACCGTTCGACCATGCGTATATAGACGCGCACTTAAAAAAAGGCCCTTTTCAGGGCCGCATATGATTCGATACTATTAAATATGTTTCTTTACTGGAATTGTCTAAAAAACGTACCTACGGTCTCTACATACACATACATACATACATACATACATACATACATACCTACCTACCTATCACCACCACTATACACGAACATACCATTATAAGTACCTACTAACTGTAGACACAAATACATTACTTAGTACTTAGGTTTTAGAGTTTGTCAGGGAGTTACCTCTACGTGAGGGAGGGGGTGAATATGAATGAAGTACTTACTTACTTGAATCAGTTTTATTGTTGGCTTAAAATTGAAATACCACCACTACTACTACTACTACTTATTTACTTACACACACGACATAGTAATGCCCTTGCTTATGTAGGTAAGTACGTAACTACACGGGCTAAGTTGACGTTTGTTCTACGGGTGAAAAGCCCATCGCCGCCCCACTGAGGTGTGTGTATAGGTTATACTGGAATTGAAAAACAAAACATTAGTAGACCATAATATTCAATACTTACGTTGTTTGTTTGTTGTGTAGAACATTTACCTACCTATTCGTTTGATCGCCCCTCGGTGAGAGTACCGTTTGTTTATAATAAAATATGTGGATGTCGTGTTGTTATCAGGTACCTACCTATTATTGCAATTTCGCTCTCGCATCTAATGAGGGTTTTTTTTTTTTTAGTTTTTGTATTATTTATTATTAGCCGTATCACAGGCAGCCTACTAGCCACTAATTGATGTCTGAAGAGAGTACCTATAGAGCCACGCACGGACGACGGGGGACAGCAGGCGCGCCCGCGCCCGAGTACGCGGACGCGGCTGCGACGACGTTCTCTTTGTTGTCTATTAATTACACATTGTTTAGTACGGTTTCTGATGCGATTGTAACAATATGTACACTGTCAACTCGTCGAAGGGCACTCTCGTCTTTTAATATCACTATATTAATAGGTTGCACGTCCTGGACGGAGTCGTCCGTCCTTAGCGGTTCGGCGCTCGCGGTGTTTTACGACGCTTCACTTTTAGGTCGATAATACCTTCGCGAGACTGTGTGATATCGACGGAGTCCTGTTACCACACAAGCTCGATATCCTCCTAGTTGACGCGTCGACGTTTATCGGCACCAACTATCACTTTTATAGAGAAAATAACGTTTTGAACACGACCCGACCTACGCTTCGTACGCAGTCGTCAAAATAAAACACCGCCACCGGCTGAACGACCACCTCACGCTCCCCGAATTCGCACACCCGCATCGTCAACTTCATGAACTATCCGAAACTGTAACACTGCGTCCCACTAAGGGCCGTTAACCATTCCTTTTATTTATTTTATTAGATACGTGTTAGTGAAAACTTTCAAGCGTTCATACGAGAAAACGTTCCGCGACATCGCGGCGCTCGTTACGGTAAAGTTTCGTCGTGCTTAGGCGTACGTATACGAAACTCTTGAAACCTATAAGTGGCGACATCTAAGTCTCTCTCTCTATAGATTTACCTACTCAGTCAGTGTGTTGTTTTAAGTGTGAAGTCCAAGCAATTTTATTAATATAATAAAATGGCAGACACCGCAGTTGCTACAGAGGCTCCCGCGCCCGCTACACCAGCGAAGAAGCAGGCGAGACAGGCCGGCGGCGCCGGTGCCGCGAAGAAACCGAAGGCGAAGCCTACCCATCCCAAAACATCTGAGATGGTCACCAACGCCATCAAGGAGATGAAGGAGCGCAGCGGATCTTCCCTGCAGGCGATCAAGAAGTACATCGCCGCGCAGTACAAGGTCGACGCGGAGAAATTGGCTCCGTTCATCAGGAAATACCTGAAGAGCGCCGTCGAATCTGGGGCACTGATCCAGACCAAGGGCAAGGGTGCCTCCGGTTCCTTCAAGCTCGAGTCGAAATCGTCCGCGGCCAAGAAACCCGCCGGCGCATCTGGCAAGGCCGCCGGCAAGGCGCCCGCCGCCGCCGCCGCGAAGGCCAAGAAGGCGACCGCCTCTGCGGCCGGCGCCAAGACCAAGAAGGCAGCAGCCGCCGCCGCGGCCGCCTCTGCCGCCTCCGGCTCACCTTCAAAGTCCAAAGCATCGGCCGCCGCCGCCGCCAAGGACAAGAAGGCCGCCGCCGCTAAGAAGAAGCCGGCACCCAAGAAGGCCGCCGCACCCGCTAAGGCGAAGGGAGGCGCAGCTCCCAAAGCTAAGAAGACAGCGAAGCCGCCAACCAAGAAACCTAAAGCGCCTAAACCCAAGAAGGCCGCGGCTACACCCAAGTCTAAGCCGGCAGCCAAGAAAGCGTCCGCCGCCAAGAAGTAAGCTGCGGTCGCGTTCGCGTTACACCGGCGACGGCGACGACGACGACGACAGCGCCGCGCGCAGAGTCGGCTGACCAGACCACCATCAATACACGCATCATACAACAACAACAACAGCAGCAGCAGCAGCAGCAGCAGCAGCAGCTGATGAGTGATAGTGACAAATGTGCGTGCGCGTCTTACCTACTGCGTGTGTGTTTATGTACTTACATACATAATGTTGTGTTGTTCGTATATAGAATAATACACTGTAGTAGAGAGAGGCGCGCGCGTGCTTTGTGCGTTTGTTTTCATCATCGTCCAACCGCGCGCACGCAGTACGTACGCGTCTATCGTCCTCGGGAAGGAGGGTGCGAAACGCGCTCGACGTGTCTCGAGCTCGTCCGACCGACCAACGATTCATCAGAAGCAGCAAGCAAGCAAGCAAGCAACTGAAGAAACCACGGACGGCGGCACCGAGATGCTTAGCGCGCGTGCATGCGCTCACCACACCAAAAAGCCCTTTTCAGGGCTAACAATACTATCATGAATATCAACAATATTCGTTTCTGTAACACAGACGAGTCAAAACGTTATAAATTAATAATAACATACGCACGCACGCACGCACCTACCTACCTACCTACCTACCTACCTACCTACCTACCTACATACATACATACATATATATACGAGATAACTCTCAAAATATAATATTAACTCTCTAGGTAGGAAATACAAATATAGTTAAATAAATAAATAAATAGATACATAAATACATAGGGTAGTTTAGGTTAGTCTTGTACAAAATAAGTTTGATTATTCAGAAATAAGTGAAAGTGGTTGGTTTTCAACCTACGTTCATAATTTCATATTGCATAGTCATTTCATGAGAGAAAAAATTATATGAACTGTAATAAAATCGTGGCAGTTCATTAAATAATAATCTGCTAAATCTCTACCCACCCCGTATCCATGGTGCAGTGTGTACTAGCGGAGAGCGAGCGCGCGCGCTTGCGCGTTTTGTGAATTAGTTTCGCTTGCTGTGTACCCCTCCCACTGACACAGCTACGCGGCGCGCGTATAAATAAAACGGCAACATAGCCCAACGGGCATTTATAACCAGATTCCTTCGGCGCGCGCACTGTTGTACGCGTGTTTCGTTGTTTTCGTGAGTTGTTATATAAACAAATACTTCAATTATGTCTGGTCGCGGTAAAGGTGGCAAGGTGAAGGGAAAGGCAAAGTCCCGTTCCAACCGTGCTGGTCTCCAGTTCCCTGTGGGTCGTATTCACAGGCTGCTGCGTAACGGAAACTACGCCGAGCGCGTGGGTGCCGGCGCTCCCGTCTACTTGGCCGCCGTGATGGAGTATCTGGCTGCTGAGGTCCTCGAGTTGGCCGGCAACGCCGCGAGAGACAACAAGAAGACCAGGATCATCCCGCGTCATCTTCAATTGGCCATCCGCAACGACGAGGAGTTGAACAAGCTGCTCTCCGGTGTGACGATCGCTCAAGGTGGTGTGCTGCCGAACATCCAGGCCGTGCTACTGCCCAAGAAGACCGAGAAGAAGGCTTAAACGTGGTGCCGCGACGTGTCTGAACGTGGTGCTTCGTGCGAGTGCCCCCGCACGCGTACTTCGATATAATATTTATGCCTAAAACCCATAAATCTATTATGTCGGTTGCGCGATGCTCTCCGCTCGTATGCATTCAAAACAAAAGGCCCTTTTCAGGGCCACAATATGATTCGTCAAATATATAACAGAGACAGTTTCTTTAACGGTGTTGTCGTCAAACAAAAACGTACATACATACATACATACATACATACATAAATCCATCCATCCATCCATCCATCCATCCATCCATCCATCCATCCATCCACCTACCTACCTACCTACCTCACGCACTCGCTTTACTTAATTACTACAAGTTAAAAACCTTACACATAATATTATTGATTGATTGAATTAATGTGAAAATGAGAAAGTTACCGAGTACCTACCTACCTACCTACCTTCCTATTATAGTAGATCAATTATAAATAAATTAGCTAATGGTGGCTTGCCCTCTCCTCATGATGAGCTAATTATGTTATTAGGTGGTACTCATTAGGTGTATTTTACACACGGTATCATTATGAGCAGTACAGTTAATGCTGTCGGTATGTACCTGAGTGAGTAAGTATAACAGAAATTATTTTAGCTACGTTTGTTTACTTATATTTTATTATAAAATAACGTAAAATGTTATTATTACATCTCATTCAAATGCATTACAAAAATAATTTATTTATTACTTACATACTTATAAAATTTTGAATTAGATTAGTCTAGATTAGAGAACGTTGTTTTCTTGAATTTATTTTCTTTAATGACGAACGAACACAAGCGTCGCCCCGCTCCCTTCGCCTCCCTCCCGGGCATCCCCTCTCCCCGCGCTCGATCTACACTCTGGCTTAGGAGCGTTGTGATTGGTCCGCCGCTGCGTCGAATTTCTCACCGCCTGCCGCAACAGCGAGCCGCGAGCGCCCATATAAATACAACTGTTAGTTACGTCTACGTTTTTATACTGCGACTGAACTCCGTTTCGGTAGCACGTGTACTCGAAAAATTTCATAATGCCGCCCAAGACAAGTGGTAAAGCCGCCAAGAAGTCTGGCAAAGCCCAGAAGAACATCTCTAAGACCGACAAGAAGAAGAAGAAGCACAAGAGGAAGGAGAGTTACGCCATCTACATCTACAAGGTGTTGAAGCAGGTGCACCCCGACACCGGTATCTCCAGCAAGGCCATGTCGATCATGAACTCGTTCGTGAACGACATCTTCGAGCGGATCGCCGCCGAAGCTTCCCGTCTCGCCCACTACAACAAGAGATCGACCATCACGTCCAGGGAGGTGCAGACGTCCGTCAGGCTCCTGCTGCCCGGCGAGCTCGCCAAGCACGCCGTCAGTGAAGGCACCAAGGCCGTCACTAAATACACCAGCTCCAAGTGAGCGGTCGGTCGGTAGGCGGCTACCGAGAGCCGCCGCCGATGCTCCGTCTCAACGCCGCCCCGTGTCTGTGTACAGTGTTAAACCCAGTGCGTTTGTTCGTGTCTCTTGTTGACTGTGGTGCGTGTTAATTGTGTTAGTGTCATCGTATTGTGCATACATACACACATAAGTACACCTACCTACCTGTGCTGTGTGTGTGTCATGTATGTGCGTACGAGACGCGCATGATGCACGTGCTACGAGCAAACCACGACAAACGTCTGGACGCGCACGCACACCGTGGGATGGCAGGAGCAAAAACAAAAGGCCCTTTTCAGGGCCACAAATATGTTC